>OX359195.1:5537500-6870000 GCA_947172415.1 Chondrosia reniformis | reverse complement strand
ATGGTTAGGACTTGCGGTGGACATGTGGCATCCGGATCTGCCAGATAAACAAAAACAGAAACTTCCACCCTTTTAACTCTCTATTTTTCACACAATGATGCATGTAAATATATAAATATGTAGGTTGTTTATAATATTGTGTAGTTTTGGAATAATTGTGGATAAAAATAAAAATACAACTCTGACATGTACATACACACAAATACACACATTATTGAGAATCAATATTGTCAAAAAATTATCAAAAAACTGATACATCAAAACTCCAATGGAAAAAGAGATTAGACAGTTATAATAACTGTTCAGACATGGGTACACACATAATATAACAGTTGGCAATGGAGGGGGTGGGCAAAGTTAGGGGCATGCATGCTGGGCAATATTAAACAATAGCAGCGCCACAACCTGCACGAGATTCATTCATCGAATCCATCGGACTCCTGAATCCTGTTCTAACATCAAATCTCTCTACTGTGTTCAATCTATCTCGTCCATCAAACCCGCCGACTATGAAGATGGCTCCGTTAAATAGTACAGCACTAGGCCACGCCCTTGGTTGAATCATTGTAGAGATTTGCTCCCAGCTGTCTGTGAAGGGAGTATACCTCTGTATCTTGTTGTAGTAGACTTGGTTGGACTTGCTCCTGCCTCCAAAGGAGTACAAGTGCGTGCTTGTACCCACCAGTGCCACACCCGAGCATGCGTAGGCCATGTCGGCACACATGGTCCAGGCTCGTTCCATGGGGTCATAGCATTCCATGCTAGAGTGTGCAGAAGACTTGTCGTGTCCCCCAGCCACGTAGACCTTGCCTCCCAGAGCTGAGGACCCAGCACCCGAGCGACAGTACTGCATATCTGGCACACTCTCCCACTTGTTTTCACTTGCCTGGTACACTTCTACTGATCGATACATTGTGGTTGAGCACTCACCTCCAATGACATACAGAAGACCTACATATGTGTATGAATGGGCAACGTATGTGAGACATTCACTTTAGTAGAGAGTTGATACTCAAAGGAGTGAAATTCCCAGAAACCAGTGCCTGGCCAATTGAGAGGTGAAAATGAGGAAAACCCTATCCTCATCCAATATACCTTTGGTCTACCTGTCTACTCTAGTCACGGGACTAGGAAAGGGAGCTACAATAATTCATTGGGATTTATATGTACATACAGTATATGTCGAAGGATTCTTGTATATCATACAAGTATGTATATGGTAACTACCTATTAATTTACCATTGAGTGATACTTTACATACGTATGTGTACAGCTAGAGTATATTTGATAAGTGATATATATACAATACTAAGTATGTAAAACACATATTTACCTACCATCCAAACCGACCACAGCTGCAAAGGATCTACAGCACTTCATCGGAGCCACATAAGACCATGAATTGGAGATGGGATCGTAGCATTCCACTGACTGTAAATACTGTGTTCTCTCACGATGAAACTTGCACTCACATTCGCCCCCAACCGCATACAGTTTTCCTCCAATACTGGACACACCCACTGCTGTACGGACATCCAACATATCTGGAAGCATTTCCCAGCGGCCAAGGTCTGGACAGTATCGCTCCACAGTGTTTAAGCACCTCATCATATTCCTTCCGCCAATGACATAGAGCATTTCCACTGGAGCCCTTTTCAGGGAGCTTAAGGAGGTATCGTGAGTGGTCTTGATGCCTTGGATAAACCCTTTGAGAAAGTACTTGGCACCAACATTTCTCCTAAAGACCTCTTCTGCTGTAAGCCTGTTGGAAAGGTTTTCCATTGGAATCATATGTAGTCTGACTGCTTCCAGGAGCTCACAGGCGTGATTGTTACGCAACTCAACATCAAAGTTGATCCAATTCAGAACAGCATCCAAAACCTGCTTTTCTTCTTTGACTCGAAGCCTCTCGCTCTCAATCAACTTTTGCAGCTCACTATATCCGAGCATTAAAAACTCGTCATGTTGACAAACCTCAGCAAATTTCCGAAAAATATAATCTTCAGCTTCCCTCATGAGCTCGGGACACGAGTGCATTTCACTGAAGGACCAGATCCCCAGGCAATTGCTGCTGTCAATATGGTTTCTCAGAAAGGTCCCACATGCCTGCTTGAGGTCCAGGAGTTGGAGCATGTTTGAAGCCGCCAACACATCTTGTACATTTTCAGTCGTCACCTCTGCCTCTCCCGAGTACATGTACTCAATGATGAGTCCCATCACGTCCGGTTTTATCTCCTTCAGCTCAATCTCATTTTCCTGGCTCTCTCTCATACCGCAGGTAAACATGGCCCTCAGGTACGGGCTACAACTGGCTAGTACCACCTTATGTGCACGATACTCCCTTTCGCCGACCTTCAACGTTACATCTGTCAGCTCCTCATTCCCTAGTAAACTAAATAAAACTTTGAAAGCTTCGTCTGCGTGATTTTTTACTTTAAAGTGTCGCCTGTTCAAGGCGGAAGCACAACCTTGATCCTCAGCATCCGCCATTTTTGACCTGTTTTTGTTAACCAAAAATGTGAATTTTGCACGTTTTCTTTTTGAACAAGTACACTCGCTATAGCTTTCTTCTATAGTACTTCTCTTTCTCTCGGTATTCAGACTAATCATTGGCTTCAAAAGATACGACCTTCAGTCTCCCAACCCCGACAGACAACTACAAATCCGGGGAAGGAACGCACCCTTGTAATGACCAGGGGATTACCTAATTAACCACATCAAAGCGTGATAACTCCTCAAGATGGCGGAAGAAACTGTTCCCGAAGAATGCGTTCCCCAAGACGACTCTATGGATACTAATGACACTTCTTCAAGTGATGACGATGATGAAAGCATGGTTCCCAGGAGTCAGCAAGCCATTTTGCAAGCGGCTTCTGTCAGTCTTAATCCAGTCCCGGGTCACCTTTGCCCCAGTCAACCCCGTTATGCATCTCAGCTTTTAATGGCATTGAATGATATGAGGCTAAAAGGAGAGCATTGCGATGTTACTCTACTGGCAGAAGGGGAGGTAATTCCGGGGCACAAGGCCATCTTAGCCGCTTGTAGCCCCTACTTTAGTGCTCTTTTCAGATACGAAAACCAGTCAATGGGTAACGCGTGCAGTGCGCGTAATGAGTCCGAACAAAGTGGCGCATCATCAGACCATCCGACAAATTCGGACAGCGTTTTTGAAATGAAGGATGTGACCAAAACAGTAATGGACAAAATCATGAACTTCATCTACACAGGTCTAGTTGACCTGTCCACTGAAGATGTAGAGGATATTATGATTGCTGCCAATATGCTTCAACTTCTTGATCTGAAGGAAATCTGTGCCGACTTCCTTATTCAACATTTAGATGTAGATAATAGCTTTGATATGAGCCACTTTGGAGATATGTACTCGTGTCCGTCTCTGAAGAAGGAAGCCGATGAACTCATCTCCAAACGATTTCACCAGGTCTCTCAAACTGAGGACTATTTGAACCTTGATTTTGAATCCGTCCATCAACTCTTAGAAAGAAATGATCTGAAAGTCAAGTCAGAAGAGCAGATATTTGAAGCTTTTATTCGCTGGATTAAGCACGACATTGGCAACCGATTGAAACATGCTCACATTCTGCTGAAAGTGATCAGAATCAAGCTTCTCTCCCAGGAGTACATTAAGGAGAAGATGAAAGAGAATACCTTTCTCTGGGACGATAAGGATTTGAGCCTGGTCCTGCTCTCCTATGTAGCAGGCATGGATGCACCCTCGGGTGATGCAGAGATCAACCCAATAGCAGAAGTTCGGGCACCACCAGAAAGCATCTATGCCATTGGTGGTCGTGATTCTAATCGGTAAGACCATGTGTGATTAGCTATTAATAGTATTATGCTTATGTAGGAGGCGTTCAACTGTTGTCACTTTTAATAGGACTGTGATTCCCAGCCAACACAAAACATTTGTCACTTGGCTGCGTACGTAGGTGTAATGTTACATTATAGCCTTAACATAGCTAGGCATTGTACAAGCATCCCAGGTGTTAACCAGCACTGGTTGGCATATACCTACACATTAACTGTATGCGAAGTAATAGGGGGATAAAGGAATTGAAATGAAATTTGTAAAAGATACAGGGCTATACCTGAACACATATAAACCATTGCCACCAGGCCGTCCACCCAGGTACATAGCCCGACTGCCTGGGCGCATTAAGCCATCGGCACTTAAGGCTACCTGGCCACACTTCCCAGACAGTCACTTATGTACGTTCACAAGCACCGAGTTCGGATTATTATATATACATCACATGACTACGACCAAACATTTGCCTCACCACTTTTATAAACTGAGTATTTGTAGGATGACATCTCTTAAACTACTATGTTACAATGCTGTATGGCCTTAGACTGTGTTTGGAACTCCTTTTATATTGTTTACTTGATGTCCCTGTTTGTGTCACTGCTGTACATAGCTGCCTGAGTACTGCAGAGCGGTATAATGGTGACGATGGCGCGTGGGAGAAACTGCCCAGCATGAAACAGGTTTGTCACATGTTCTTAAACTGTCTCTCAACTGCATGATACAGTTTTAAGATATAGATAGTCAATTTGTATACCCGACATTCGTACCTGTAATTTATACCTCCATTCACATAATCGGCACTTGCATATTTACGTACATGTGGATTGGTTTGCAAAGGTGTTTTAATATAGCACAGAGGGAAGCTCTCACTTTACAGACTATTCATGGCATTTTGTTAGAAAAACAATCTCTCTCTCAGTTTTGTGTTGGCTTCATATGGATTACAATTTATGCAGGACTGCAAAGACTGTGTATATACGAATACATATATGTATACGTATATGTATGTACGTATCCTAATTTATTGAGACTCAGCAACAATTGTATTTAAAAACAAATTGAACGTTTCGACCCGGAGGTCTTCATCAACATCATTTAAATAAAATTGTTGCTGAGTCTCAATAAATTAGGATACTTATTATGAATGCAACAAAAAACCCTTATCACTTCACGTATATGTACGTACATATATATACGTACGTATGTGTATACGTACGTGTATGCACATGTTGAAACCAGAGTCAGTGATTACATGGTACAGTTGTAGTTACAATTTGTAACTATGTCAACTTTGTACTTATGTATTACATGAAACAGCGCTGTAGCTACTTATAGGGAGCAGTAGTGCTATAAATTGTACGTATGTGCGAGAGTTAATTTCATTTTCATTCATAAGTATTGAACTGTTAAATTGAGAAGTTTTTATGTACATTCATTTAAAGAAAGTGATATCTTTTGGTGGAATAGATCCACTACTACGCACTTTAAATAAGATCTTTTGATGTAGTTTCTTTAGACCATAGAAGTTAACTGAAACTCGTCAGTTTCAATCACATTAGTACTGTAAATAGATCCTTGCCCTTAAGAAAAACTCGTTTCTAAATGCTTTTCTTCAAAAGGTTGTCAGTTGCTGTCACTAGACAACAAAACTTTCAAACAAAACAGTCAGTACCTAATATCAAAGTTGATCTTGGTTGCCTTGGTAACTTTAGGTTCGTACTGCAGTGGGCGTGGCTGGCCTTGATGGTCTGCTGTATGCAGTGGGTGGGGAATGTGAAGGCAGTAGGTCGTTTGAACCAACTCAGTACTTAGACACAATGGAAGTGTACAACCCTAAAAATAACACTTGGGATATGAAACAGAAAATGAATTATCCTCGTTCTTTTGCTGCTGTGTCCGTATATGAAGGTTAGTTTTGCATGTAACTCTACAGTAACAGGAAGTCAGGTTTTTCCACACACCAGAAAAGATGCTTTTGTATTCAAATGTATAGATAAGGTTGGGTATTCTTATTTAGCCTGGGAAGGCCACTAGATTACTGGGCTACTATTAGGTTAGGTTGGGTATTCTTATTTAGCCTGGGAAGGCCACTAGATTACTGGGCTACTATTAGGTTAGGTTGGGTATTCTTATTTAGCCTGGGAAGGCCGTTAGATTACTGGGCTACTATTAGGTTAGGTTGGGTATTCTTATTTAGCCTGGGAAGGCCACTAGATTACTGGGCTACTATTAGGTTAGGTTGGGTATTCTTATTTAGCCTGGGAAGGCCGCTAGATTACTGGGCTACTATTAGGTTAGGTTGGGTATTCTTATTTAGCCTGGGAAGGCCACTAGATTACTGGGCTACTATTAGGTTAGGTTGGGTATTCTTATTTAGCCTGGGAAGGCTGCTAGATTACTGGGCTACTATTAGGTTAGGTTGGGTATTCTTATTTAGCCTGGGAAGGCCACTAGATTACTGGGCTACTATTAGGTTAGGTTGGGTATTCTTATTTAGCCTGGGAAGGCCGCTAGATTACTGGGCTACTATTAGGTTAGGTTCGGTATTCTTATTTAGCCTGGGAAGGCCACTAGATTACTGGGCTACTATTAAGGCATCCATTTTTTATCTTTGCAGACAAGTTGTATGTGATGGGAGGAGAAAGCCATCCCGCCTGCCACACCAGCTCTGAAATGTACGACCCCAAAACTGAGAAATGGACAGCCTTGGCTGACATGAGTACCCCACGGTCAGGTGCTGGGGCTGCTGTCCTGGATAACAAGATCTACATTGCTGGGGGCCATGACCGGCAGACCCATCATTCTAGTATGGAGTGCTACGACCCTCACACAAACACTTGGAAATCTTGTGCCAACATGAACTACTCTTGTTCAGGAATAGCAATCACCAGTCTTGGAAAGTTTCTATATGCATTTGGAGGTAGAAATAGATTTGCTCAGGTATGTATGTATGTAGAGAACTGTGCTTATTTGTTCATGTTTCCATGGAAACTTATTCAATCTCATTGTACAAATATTGATTTTTAAATTAGCTTTCACATTGTTCTTTCTTATGCACACAGGCGTATTACAACAAAATACAACGTTACTCTCCAATGGATAATCGCTGGGAGGACATAGCAATCCTTCTACATCCCAGGGCCTGGCCTGCCGCTGCCGTCTATGGAGGAGAAGTGTACATTATTGGTGGCTATGATGGTAATCAGAGACTAAAGACTGTTGAAAAATTCAACCCTCTGACCCTAAAGTCGTCAACTGTGAGCCCTATGAACGACTACAGGGCTGGGGTCGGTGCAGCCACCTTATAAGGACTGGGGACAGTTGTATACCTTATCAGAACCAGCACTTGAAACCTTTTTCTTAATATGTACTTAGACTTAATTACTTAATCTGTATATTTGCCAAGTATGAGAATTGAAAATTAATAAGCATAAAATTTAATATCACAATGGCTTAACATCAGTAATATGTGTGTATAATTATTATAAACTTATATATATTTTGTCTTTATATGTCTTTCTATGGGTGTCGGACAAGTGAAATATACAAGTTAAATAAGAAGTAGGGATGGCAGTGCCAACAGCACAGTGATCATATGGTAAGGCTAACCATGAAGAAGTGGCATACTGGACAGGATGGTTTTCCGGACATAGCGTCGCCTTTCGCCTGCACGCGCGCCATAGAATAGCTGGTCCCAGTTAGCATAGGAGCAGCTAACGACTTCTCGTATAGGCAAAATACGACGCCGTGTCCGGAAATCCTCCCTTTACGTTACTGTGTCCATAGATTATATATACTTACGTACCCTATGCTGTGTCGTACTTCCTGATACATATAGAAAGAGAGAGGCATAGCTACACACAGATTGGAGCTAATGTATATGAAGAGTACGTTTTTTGTTATCACCTGAACAGGATGGGATACCACTTGAATTTTCTCATTAGTTATTTTTTGTTGTTAATTTTGGCTGGTTTAAGAGGAGGTGAAGCTAGAGAGGAGAAGTGCGTGGAACGTGAAAGAAAGCTACTGACACTTCTCAAGAACGAAAGTGGAAATTTTCATGACTACTTTGGAAAGCCTGTCATCCTAGAAGGAGATTTGGACCCAGATTCAAGAAATACTAGAATTTTCCACTTCCAAATGATTGATAAGACCAACTATATATATAGCAGCTTAGAACCAACAGACAAAGGAAAACCTTTTTGCTGTCAGTGGAACAGTGAAGGATGCTATGTTTACGTTTGGTTCAAAGAATTTTACTATTTGCTAATATCTCCAACAGCATTTATTGCTTTAAACCAACACTATTCAGAAGACTTGCCTCTCTCTATCTGTATAAGTGTCCCTTCAGTCTATAGACAAGACATACACGACGTATTTGAAGACAAAGTAATAATCTCTGCTGCATAATCCTATATTTATACGACTAATTGTGTATAGTCAGACTTAATTGTAGCTATAGAATTTAAAAAAAATGCATTTTGACATACATGTATATAGATTAGTGACTTAAAAGTCTTAACTTAATTCTCTAGGATTGATGTATATCTGTTCCTTCCTGTAGATACCAGGTTGCAATGAAATTTACATTCCTTATCAGCCATCATGGTACAAGGGAAGACCATACAAGCTAGACTTTTCAACGCATTATATTCCAGTGTCAAGATGGAGTGGTGTTTTACAGCTACAAGTGTTAACTATTGGCATAGTATTTCTTTGTAGTATTTTAACAATGCAATTCATTTATAAATGGGGAAAAGCAATGCAGAGAATCAGTTCAAGTTCCAAGAATACCTCAAAGACTTTTACTCAATTCAAGATTTTTGGATGGATATTCACTTTATCCCTTTTTGGAGTGTATATCAGTTGTAGTGTGCATGCCATTCATCTTCTAAGTACACATGAAGAATACTATCCAGAGTATTTCCTCCCTGAATCTGTACTCCAACTAATGTTTGTACTAGTAATGGTAATCATCTTCTCATGTGAATATCCACTTATTTACAATACTATCAATACATCAAGGCAGAGCAGATGTAGTTATAAACATCAAAGGAATCATTTAAAAGCAAAATGTAGAGACTTGATCTTTCGTCATCTATCAGCTGTTGGTTGGGCAGGCCCAATTTATTGTGTTCAGACATTTGCTGTAGCAATGGTGTATATAGGAGTGTACTTCTTTGCTAATCCTCTTGAGGTTTTCATCAATACTTTGGGTATACTAATAATCCTATGTTTTTCTGTTATCATTCTCCACGAACTTTATCTAATGATTCGACACCCAAAGAAATGCTGCCATTGCAAGAATCATGTAAAAATTCTGTTCTGTGTTGCTGTGGTATTAGTCTATGCGGGATTAGCTGAGTGCATCCTCCTCTTACTAAAGCACTATAAGGACCTCTCTCCACTCTTTGACATTACAAAAGTGGTTCAGTATCTAATATCCACAGCTTGTGTTGCCTTGCTTGGATATCTGGGAAAACAAAAGCTTACAAAGTTACTAAAGGAAAGCGAGGAAGCCAGCACTGACAGCCTTGTTATATAGTTTGAAGCATATATATGACAAACTCATCCAATGCATGAAACTGCTGAACTTCACTTACTCATCAGTCTGTTAACATCTTAGAAAATCATAAAAGTTATAAGAGTAAATGGTCTTGTTGATTTTAAAGAGAATCAATTTGATTCCATATCCAAAAGAGGTACCATTTGATCTGTAATTATATCATCATTGTAAACACCTTCATGTATCCCTATTCTGATGTTACTTAATTCCTTTGCTCTCCTTTGCTCAAAATACATATAATATAACTATTCCTACCATGTTATATCTGTTAGTATATATACGTAGCTTAGCCTTGTGATAACTATCTTCCATATAAGGTCTCATGAATGTGCCTATGTTAGGTGCAATGGAAGGATCAGGAGAGGACATAATTATATTCATTTTGCCTGCATTTTGCCTAAAAATTCCTGTGCAAAGGTGGTGCCCATAACCCACCATAGGGGGGTGATACATTACCACTGGTGGGCAACTAATTACTATGTAGTGCACTGTACACATGTAAGTATAGTATAGTTAAATGTGAAAAATGAGTATAACTGATTACATGACTAATTTTTATACAAACAGTAACAAAACTGGTTAAACTCTACTTTTATGCTACTTTCCTGTATATTTTGCTCTAAGGTTATTCCTGACAGTAATAAGTTTTCCTTGGTTAAAGCTTTGCCTTCAGCCAATCTTTCATATACAGGTCATACCCATCAAATACCTATACATACGTACATACACATACGTATATCTATACATTATAAATATTATTATACACATATATCTATACATTTTAAACTTGTACGCATACGTAGGTACATACGTAGACTATGATTGTACAAATGATATACGTATATACTATGGATAAGAATGCTGATATTTAAACATATATAGGTATAGGTGTCCCACGGCACATTAAAGTCAAGGCTACCTTCTTTTGATTGGTTGGAGCACTTCTAGCCCAGTTGTACATTTTCTCATACACATTTCCATCATAGCAACCCAAACAGGAGTCCAAAATGTAATCAGAGTGGTCAAAAGCATCCACCAATGGAACAGCTTCTTCCCTAAACAGATAGTATTCCATTTTACTGGTCAGTTAGTTAGTATTGTCAACGTATATACCATGTTCTTTTAGTAACCTATTCTTTGATATACGTACACACTTACATATGCATATATGTACCAGAAACACACTATGGCTTACTAAAAAACATACCTGATAACTTTCAGCAGTTTGTAAATCTGCTTTCGGGCCAGTTCCACTTGAGATGTGTCCAGGTATCCTTCCTATGATGCAATACCACAAAATGGATCATGTTTTAATTCTTGCAGGTGATTCAGTGAAAAGAAATATACACTTACATTCATGAATTCAGCTGCATATTCCACAATACCATGAACAGCATACAAATCACAAAGTGACTTCAAAATTTCTTCATTCTCTGCTGTCAGATCATATATATTCAGTACTTCAATGAAGTACTTTACCACAGTCAAGTGACTGTGAGCCTGTATAAAGACAACACTTCACTCAACCAATATGTCCTTTTATGCAATGAAAAGTGTCTGTTCCAGTAGCAGCTGAGAGCATTCGAATTGCATACCTTGGCAGCTGCAATCCAGTCAAGAGAAGAATGGTTCCAAGCATCAGTTGGATGTTCACCTGCACTGATGTGCTGACGATAGAGAGTGGCTGCTCTCCTCACCATCCTGTAGCAGGAACATTGAAAATAATTCTTCAAATGAGTGTTGACTAATATACACTATAACATTCAAAGCTACAGTCAAACCACAACCATTTGCTTCTGCCAACCCACCTCCTGGCTCTTTCTCTGTAAGCTTCCAACTGATTGTGAGGGTCCAACCATTGGTCCACATTCTGAACTGCAGATCTGAAATGGGACCTGTAATCAGCTGCCAAATATTGCACATTTGATGGAAGAGATGAAGAATTCAATTTCTGTTCATACAACTTTAACAAATATCTATAGAATAAAAGAAATTAAAATGTATTTTTAGAGGTATCAAATTTTGTTTCATCTTTATTTTACATTATGTATAAACATGTAGAATAGGGAGGCCATGTTTTTCCTTTGTGCTATCCTACTCAAGATATATTATATACTTCACAAACCTAGCAGCTTGAAGGTACATAACAGTGTTCTCTCCCTCATACGTCTGGGCTGCTGTGAAGTTGGAGTATATGAATGGAAACCCACTGGCATCTGAGTAGCCATGTCCACCACAAGACAGTCGGCACAACTAGGAAAGAGGCGATCTACAGTCCACCAGGCAGGAGGGGTGGGGGAGGATTGGACACTCACCTCCATTCCTTTGCAGGCTATTTCGGTGGAGAAGGCCTTGAGAACAGCACTTGTAGCGTGCAGCTCTGGTAAGGCCTCAATATTTCCTTCTTCCATTTCACCTCTAGCAACTACATACATTCTAAGCATATTGTTGCCAGCAAAGCGTAAAGCATAGGCAGTGGCTATCTGAGGAAAGAGATTGTACTGCTGTGTGATAAAGTCAAGGATCTGAACTTCCGGTTCACTGCAAGTGTGGGAGGAGAGAGAGAAGATTGTTAGTTGGAAAGAAATCCCTCAACCATTAACCAGAATATCAAAACCACTTCTCTTGTTCAAGTTTACAATAACAATAATTATGGTTATTTCCACTACTCGTAAATGTATTCATTTGTGGTTGGCCATCCTCACCCTTCCTTGATCTTAGTCTGTCTCCGTACAGCACTGTATCTGGTTGCTATGGTAGCACACCTTGACAAGGCATCAGAGGCATATCGTGTCAGTGTACTCCTAACAAACACCATTGTCCCATAACTGAGTCGATCAGCAGGAGGAGTAATGTAGGTGCCATCTTTCTCAACCTAATACATTGATAGGTAGTAACTGAGAATACAGAATGCTAGTGAATGCTAAACTCATGATAATGTGAAGTGTGCATGTAAGCCTAATTGCATCCTCATTCAATGCTCTATAGGATTGCCCTAAGTCTCATACATAAGTCTTCTGTGTTTATATTGTATACGTTTCCTTAGTCTTGAAAACCATATAGGAATATAGGAAATAGAGACTTAGATTATTCATGTATCTATGATCCAAGTATGTGGAAGTGGTCAATTGAAAAGTTCTATCACAGTACACATATATTATACTATTCTTATATACAATGACCTTTGAATGCCTCATTAACATGTGTTCTCTTGGAATGCGCACATTATCCAACTTCAGAAATCCATTGTCATTAAACTTGTAACCAAACTTGGGACCTACGTCTCCCACAGTAACTCCTGATTAAAATACATGGTACTTATAAAGTGAGTATAGAAATGTAGATGTACAGCTACAGTACGTATGTCTACACACACAATAATATTAGCATTGACCTGGTAAAGGAGTATGGTCCTCCAGACTTCTCAGTTGTACCACAAAGTGGTGAATGCCGTGATCCTTTCCTTTAGTGATCAGTTTAGCCACGACAACAGCATGAGTTGAGAAATGACCCACTGGAACCATATAGGGGACATTCACATGCCATATAACACCAGAACAAGACACTTACAAGCCCCCGGCCACCACTTAATGGCTGTCAGAGTTGGTGAGTTCATCACAAATTCTTCAGTATTGGGATCATAGGTAGCAGTAGTCTCCAATCCTCTAATAAAAGTACCTATGCACAGGATATATGTATACCTACATACTGTTCTCACAAAAATGTATTGTATCCATACACATACATATTCATATTAATTCTCAACATAAAGGAGTACCCAATTTGAATAAATTAATAACCATCTTCATACAACTACTAATTTGCTAAGCTTTACCATGGCCAAGTTCAGTTTGAGCATAAGCTCCCAAGATTTTGTAGTTCAGTGCAAGTGGCAGCCATTTTTTTCTTTGTTCATCAGTACCTTGAGACTAGAGAAGAAGGTACACAGACACTCAAAATGCAAAACCTTATCTAACAAGCACAGCAGAAGCACATACACAATACTATACAGTCTATTAGTTGCTTCACCATGGCAACATGTGAGGAATCTAAGGGGAGCAATACTGGCAGAGGACTGATTGTTAAAGTTTTCAGTAATTATTTAACTAGTTGTGGTTTGATTATCACTCCAATTAACTATGTACATACATACCTCCAATGTTGGTATGAACATGACATGTTGAAGGTTGACCGGTAATTCATCATTCAGAGCTCTATACATAAAGTAACATGCATTGGCTGCAGAGAGATTAAATAATAGTCTACCTTTATTCTGTAATGCTGCATTTAATATGACACTTTGCCCATCATACATCAACAATCTGTCTGTCACTGTAACGTATGGGTGGTACATTATACACATAGACTATAAATAATATACATACATACGTATATGGTTGTATGCCTTGTTCCCCATTTATTGCTGAAGAAGACCTACAGGTCGAAATGTCCTAATTCTTTGATTAATAATAAGTGTTGCTGATGCTCAAATCATATCAAACCAACCATACGTATATACATACACCATGATCAACATACAACATAAGAAATCTTCCCTTCAGACTCTCCGGAACAAGATCCATCTTCCTCATGTGCTTAACAAATCCCATGCTTCTCTTTGCAGCATTAACCAGAGCTTCTTCTCGAGACATGAAGTGACGCCTTGAGATGTCAAACACTGGATCACTTTTAACTACATCAACTTCAGTAGACAAGTATAGACTTTCATATTATCATACGTAACAAAAGTAAGTAACTGCATACGAAATATCAGCTAAATAGCATTGGCTATTATTGAAAAGCTAACTCCATTTATATAGAGTTTTCCCTATATATACGTAAAAAGATATGCGGCAAAACAGGCGCAAACTGTAACATATAACAGAGTCGCTTACTAGACTGTAGTACTAGTAACACATGTACATAGAAAATATGTAAATTTTGCAAATTTAGCTGACATAAAATATCGCCCCTACCCATCATTCTTCTCTTATTCGTGACATCCTCTCCTCCATCGAAGACGTTTGTAAGCTGTTCCACGTTCAATTTCGAACGCTGCCTCTCGCGCCTGAGGTCAGCCGACATCTTCTTTCGGCAAAGGTCACGGTGTTTGTCAATTATCCAACGCAACCACGGCCAACACACCCTTGAGGTGGTCACGCCTCGAACAATTCATTTATGTGTATTTAAAAATTATCTGTACATTCTAACTCTTTTTGTTAGTCAATCATGAAAGTGTTCAAGAAATTAAAATCAAGAAATAATATTAGTTACAGATAATTAAAAGCGGTTCCCCTCTCTAAAATATATAGAACAAAAGATTGGCTGCCACTTATTATTAATGTAAACAATGTACTTTTGCTAAAGAACATTTCTATGGTACTAGATGTATTAAAATACAAAATGTGAAGGCTGCAGTATACGTACAGCCGAAACGTTAATACTCTCTTGCTACAGAAATTGGTATTAGATGTAAATATATACACATTGTCTAATTTCCAGGTTATCAACATATGCATGCCAAGGATCACGTGATGCACTCAACATTAACTTATGGCAGTATATACATATGCACATATTCAGCGACAAGAGGTGAATAATCACAGAGTATTACCCCTACAGTGATGCATGATGATATAATATAGCCTGTGCACACAGAAATGTGTTGCAGTGAAAATACTACTTATTTCACAAGCTACACAAACCAGTAGAATGCCTTAATCAAACGTATACATTTTCATACTGGATTTTCTAAATGCCAAAACTTTTTTCAATATTCTACATGTACGTATATACTTTAACTTGAATGCCAACTGGAAATTGAGATGTAATTTCCAAAATGCCAGTGCATGCATGCAGTGCACAAGGTTTTTAAAGCACACTCATCTCCTTATTAGCTACAGAATTATCCATATTGTGAAACATGTGCATTGAAACATGTACATAACAAATCCATAAATTTAAAGTACTTCTAGTTTGCATATAGTTTAAAATTCAATGTATTATTATATACAAGCCAAATTAAAGTAGGAATAGATGTATTTTTAGTGATGTTCAATTTGGAATCAAGTAATTCAAATTTAAATTCAAATTTAAACTTAAATTTATACACTTTAAATATAATGCAGTTAAAATGCAAGTTCCATGCATTGTCAAAGCATGTGTAATCCAATACAAGTAGATCAAGTCCAGTGTGTCAAGCTGTTGACTGCTTTTATAGTTACTTGTCAAATGATTCAACTACACAGAAATAATTAAAATGACTAAAATTCCAAATACAGCCGGCATGATACAAATGGCTGTAACCTATAGGACAGCTTACTTTAAACTGATGGCTAGACTGAATGACTAAAAATATAGCCTATAGGGACAAATATACAAAGTATATACATGATTATAGCTAAAGCACATTAATTAAAATTAACCCAAAGGCTTTCTGTTCCTCAAACTATATAATTGATGCACACTTACTACAAAATGGGATTCCAATCTCTCCACTTAGTGAGTGCAATGCAGCTGGTAAACTGAGGTTTAGCACTTTAGATTTACGGTCCATGTAATGCAATCTTTGAAGTATGGGACCTTGAATGAACTGCAGTCATAGCCTAAAGGGAGAGAAACAATAATTCGTTTACATTTGTGTTCTTTTGGCATACAAATCTGACTAATATGGAAGTAAACTCACTTAATAATGAAATCTGTTCTCTTAGTTTTTGTACTCCTCTTTGTATCAACTTCCAACCATGAAAAAGTTGAATCCGGGGCACACCACGCGGAGGTGGGAGTACATCGTGCCCCCCACTCTGCCCAGTAGTGCTCCACGTTCTCAGCTAGGAGGGGAGGAAGATGCGCGGGAACGGCTCGGCGTACCTAGCCGCCCTGTGACCAGTTACTAGATCAAGGTACAAATGCTACGTGTACAATGACCCGACCCTGGCGGACCTCAAACCTTCTTCATTGAGAATCATGACACGCCGGCGTAGCACCAGAGAACAGCGCGTCACTTTACCTCAAATCAGACCTGCCTTCGTATGAGATAGGGACCACTGTAGGGATGAAAAGAATATCGCACTAATCAAGCATGTACATACATTACAAGTACACAAATATACAATCATATATCAAAAACTTAATTAACACTACACTAATCAAGCATGTACGTACATTATATGTCAAAAACTTAAATTAACACAGGTAGCATGCACTTGGCCTAAGACAGACCAGCCAACTCATGACAAGTATAGGACAGACCAACCAACTCATATGACAGTAGAACAAAATCACCCAGACAACTAGCACAAAGTGACCAGGAACCGCCAAGCTCATAGCTGTAAATCCAAGACCAAGAACATCCAGCACAAAGTGATCAGGAACTGCCAAGCTCATAGCTGTAAATCCAAGACCAGGAACATGAACATCCAGCACAAAGTGACCAGGAACCGACAAGCTCATAGCTGTAAATCCAAGACCAGGAACATCCAGCACAAAGTGACCAGGAACCGCCAAGCTCATAGCTGTAAATCCAAGACCAGGAACATCCAGCACAAAGTGACCAGGAACCGCCAAGCTCATAGCTGTAAATCCAAGACCATGCAGGAACATGAACATCCAGCACAAAGTACCAGGAACCGACAAGCTCATAGCTGTAAATCCAAGACCAGGAACATGCACAAAGTGATCAGGAACTGCCAAGCTCATAGCTGTAAATCCAAGACCAGGAACATCCAGCACAAAGTGACCAGGAACCGCCAAGCTCATAGCTGTAAATCCAAGACCATGCAGGAACATGAACATCCAGCACAAAGTACCAGGAACCGACAAGCTCATAGCTGTAAATCCAAGACCAGGAACATGCACAAAGTGATCAGGAACCGCCAAGCTCATAGCTGTAAATCCAAGACCAGGAACATCCAGCACAAAGTGACCAGGAACCGACAAGCTCATAGCTGTAAATCCAAGACCAGAAACAGAACTGCCAAGCTCGTAGCTGTAAATCCAAGACCAGAAACATCCAGCACAAAGTGATCAGGAACTGCCAAGCTCGTAGCTGTAAATCCAAGACCAGGAACATCCAGCACAAAGTGACCAGGAACCGACAAGCTCATAGCTGTAAATCCAAGACCAGAAACATCCAGCACAAAGTGATCAGGAACTGCCAAGCTCGTAGCTGTAAATCCAAGACCAGGAACATCCAGCACAAAGTGACCAGCAACCGACAAGCTCGTAGCTGTAAATCCAAGACCAGGAACCACACAAACTGTAGAATGTAAGAAAATATATAATACAACTGAATAATGAACTTTTAAACTGTAAACATGGCAAACCTTTTAAAAGCAATATGACATTAAGGAATTCTTTTAGTTGTAAATTTTCAAAAGATGAAATTAGGGACTGCCAGCTGATTGTTGCAAATACCCAATTGGGATATCCATCCAGGTCAAATCATGCTCCCAATTGGGATATCCATCCAGGTCAAATCATGCCGAATGAAAAGCTTGCAAAACCTGTGGAATGTGGAAAAATAAAATGCACTGACTGAATAATTTACATATATAAAGTCGTTCAAACCTCTGATAGTAGATGTGCTTGCTTGGTGCTCTGTTCTGAAGTTAAATATTTCATTTCTGAAGTTAAACATTTCTGAAGTTAAACATTTCTGAAGTTAAACATTTCTGAAGTTAAACATTTCTGAAGTTAAACATTTCTGAAGTTAAACATTTCTGAAGTTAAACATTTCTGAAGTTAAACATTTCTGAAGTTAAACATTTCTGAAGTTAAACAATTCTGAAGTTAAATAATTCTGAAGTTAAACAATTCTGAAGTTAAACATTTCCTTTCTGAAGTTAGGAAAAATTTCTTTCCTGAAGTCAAAATTTCTGAAGTTAGTTAGGAAAAATTTCTTTCCTGAAGTCAAAATTTCTGAAGTTATATAAACATTTTTAAAATTTCTGAAGTTAAACATTTCTTTCCTGAAGTCAAATTAAAGTTCTGAAGTGTATTTCTGTTCTGAAGTTAGCAAAATTAATTGAAATTTGCAAATAAATGCTAAAAATCTAGCCAATCTTGGAAAAATGCCAATCTTGAGAAAATTCCAATCTTGAAAAAATGCCATGCCAATCTCTTGAAAAAAATGCCAATCTTGAAAACTACTAATCTTGAAACAGCAATGCAATCTTGAAAAAAGCCAAATTGAATCTTGAAAAATGCCTTAACTCTACATACTAAAAAATCACATATAATACGTGCATACACAAACTTACCTTCAACATACTTTACAAGCTATATATAACAAATACACGAAGTCAAAATTTCTGAAGTTAAAAATTTCTTTCCTGAAGTCAAAATTTCTGAAGTTATAAATTTTTCCTGAAGTCAAATTTCTGAAGTTAAAAAATCTCTTTCCTGAAGTCAAAATTTCTGAAGTTAAAAAATCTCTTTCCTGAAGTCAAAATTTCTGAAGTTAAAAATTTTTCTTGGTCAAATTTCTGAAGTTAAAAAATCTCTTTCCTGAAGTCAAAATTTCTGAAGTTAAATTTTTTTCTTGAAGTCAAATTTCTGAAGTTAAAAAATCTTTCCTGAAGTCAAATTTCTGAAGTTAAAAAAAATCTCTTTCCTGAAGTCAAAATTTCTGAAGTTATAATTTCTTTCTTGAAGTCAAAATTTCTGAAGTTAAAAATTTCTTTCTTGAAGTCAAAATTTCTGAAGTTAAAAATTTCTTTCTGAAGTTAAATTTCTTTGCATTAAGTGAGAAAAATACATTTATGAGATTATGTTTTTTTGCAGAATGCAACAAATTAAAAAATGCTAATTTAAATTTGCAAAAATCTTTAAAATGCTAGAAACTTGAAAAAAATGCCAATCTTGAAAAAATGCCAATCTTGAAAAAATGCCAATCTTGAAAAAATGCCAATCTTGAAAAAGCCATGCAATATTGAAAAAAGCCAATCTTGAAAAATGCCTTAACCTATATGCACATACACAAAAAACTTACCTTCAACATACTTTAAAAGCTATCAAATGCACACAACCAAATTCCACCAAAATCCTCCAAAATCCTCAGAAACCAATGCAAATGTATGCAAATACCTGAAGTGTATGCAATGCAATTACCTTAAAACGGGCTGCCTAAAACAGGGACTCCGGTCAGAGCTTCTCTTCGCCGAGTCGGTGGGTACTGGTCCCACGCACTGCTTCCAGACCATCAGCCTCGATCTTCGGGAGAACAAACGCACAAAGGCGAGTTTGTAGGGAGGAACAACCCCGGATCCTAGGCCATAATGGAGAAGACCATCCCCCTCAGAGAAACCTCAAGTCCTTCAGCAGTACATGGTCCCATGACCGTACTCCAAGCCATGGTTGTCGCACCAAATTCCCGGAGGCTGGCGAACCGTATACTCCGGCGCTGGACAGAGCGGGGCCCGAAGGCCAAAGAATGACATTTGCTAGGGTCTATTTATAATAAATGTATTTTTTTCGTAAATGATTTTCTGGTGGCAAGTTCGGGAACAATAGGTACGTGTAGTACATCTATTCAGCTATTTCGACGTAAAATACGAACGTGAAAGCGAAAGTCGAACGAAACGGAACGTGTAAGGGTTAGAGATCATCTACAAGCGGCCTATATCTCCATCACACGGCTACGCGTAACGGCTTAGGCTACTTCGCAATGACTAATACATATTTTCTCAGCATGTGTAATGGATGTAGACAGAAGTTCCCCAGGATGCCTTCTGGTTGCTATGCTGCTCCACCATATAATATAGCCATTCAGCACATGGAAGAAAGGCAGTTCAATAGCCCAATCACAGGCATGCCGACCAGCAGAGCAGGCAATGCTTACTACCATGTATACCTGCCTTGCCTCAGAGTCAACTGGCCAGACTTCAAAGGGAATGAACTTGTCATTGACCCTGGCATCATGGCAAAACTACAGCCCGAACATAAGCACCTGCTCTTTGCAAACCTAGGCATAACATGTTAGCTAGCTATGTAACTATTCAACAAATGTCTTAGCTACAATTCATGAAGGACACGCACAATCAAGCCATTTAGCTATCTAGCTATGTTCCAAGTAGGTAGCTGGCTAGCTATGCACGCTTGGCCAATTCGTTGGCCTAAACCGTTCGCGTAGCCGTGTGATGGAGATATAGGCCGCTTGTAGATGATCTCTAACCCTTACACGTTCCGTTTCGTTCGACTTTCGCTTTCACGTTCGTATTTTACGTCGAAATGGAGCCGCGCCCGTGGAGCGGCCATTTTTCTTCGTCTTATTACTTCCTCTCCGTATTCCGTTATTCCGCTATTCCGTTATTCCGTTATTCCGCTATTCCGTATTCCGCGTTTTAGTAATACCGGATTTTTGCTGTACGTCAAAATAAGTGTTCGTGAATAATGGCTGTACAAATGGTACATCCATTCAGCTATTTACCATGTGAATACTTCTGCTTCATGTCAAGTTCGGCAACAATGAGCTAGTATTCAGCCATTCAGCTATTCAGCAATTCACAAAGCTCATGATCACGTACAACCTTCTCCATAGAATGAACATCTTGGGTCAAGTCACAACAACGCAGCCATATCTTTTTCATTGACTCGTACATATTCTCCTGTGGCATGAAGCTATCATGCTTACAAAAACAGTTCATTTTATAAATTTAATTGTATTGTAGAGCATTTGCTTTAACGATTAATGTTGTCTTCTTGTTCATTTAACGTATGTATACGCGCGCACTTCCAATTTTGTATATATACTTATTTGTTTTGCTTAAATGTCGACAAATTCGATTGGTATTCCTTTGTGAGCTTATGCATAACTCGCAGTGTGTTTGATAACAAAATTTGACTGAGAAATTAACAGATATTCGTATATACGTGGACGAGAAAGACAGTTGCTACATGCTGCTGAGATAATGGTCATTGAATCAAATGACAACACATGTACTGTAGACATACAGCTTCATAAAGTGTGAATTCAGACATTGCATATTTAGTGTTAATGCATTTGAATTTCCAAGTGCCTGCATACATGTTGCATGGCAACTATCAAGAGTTTGGTTGCAATTGGTGCGTGAAGCATGCTTTTATCATAATATATATATATAATATGACATCCATACTCTGCAGTAGCCAATTGCAATGAACTGTCTCCTGCAGCTGACCACTTTGCCTTCTAAGCAATTCCTAATATTTAGTTCATGGACCAATGTCAATTGTTTGGCAAAGTGATTTCAATATTATTATACACACAAAATTGTAATGTACGTGCAGCTACAAAAATAATATCAGTACAAGCAATTTAAAGATGAAATTCTCTTAGTAGTATCCACTACTAAATAGTCAACTTCTCAGTTATCATAATCAGGCAATCGAAGCTGGGTGAACTGCTGATCAGATTCATCTGTGCTGGGAGCAGGACGATCACTGTCAGAAGTCTTCACTGTGTCCCCTGAAGGTCGGTCAACTGCTCTCTCCTCTGACTTAGGTCTGCCTTTGGTTTCTACAGTGATTACGCAATAACATACATGCGTGTGTATACTTATCTTAACACAACAAGCGGTTGCTTTACATCTATTATGAAATGATTACTGACTTACCTTCTCTATAGAGGTGATAAGTGTTTTCCCTTACTTCCTCTTCAGTGGTTTCCGGTTTCTTTCTACCAAAATTTTGAAGGAAGCCTGTTAGTCTGGTTAAAAGGTCTCTTATTCTCGGAGGGGTTTTCTTGGTTATCCTTTTACTATACCATGAAACAAAGAGCAAATTATCTAAATATAAAATGCACTGTAAATGTTTATTTCTCATAAAGTTAAAATACACATACCAGTGTACACTTACTATATAAATTGGAAAAGCCTCCATGCAAGGTAAAGTACAAAATACACAAATGGAAGCATCACCATGAACAAGCTAAAGTTAACGGGAACCTGATTATCAGGATCAATAAAGAGCCCCGTCACTAGGAGAAGGTTTAAAAGAATCAATGCCTCAATGATGTTGATGAAACGTTCGGAATAAGGCTTTGTGAAGCAATGCACGGTCAGCACAAGCAATGCAGTGAGGGATTGAAAAAACTAAAGAAACAGATTGAAAATGGTATGTAAGGTTAGACATGTGACTTAAATGTTCAATTTATACATAAACTTAAATATTAAAATTTTCAAAGACATTTTAAAGCAAAGAGAAGTATTATGTACACATTCAGTTCACATTATAGGCTAATTAGAGGGTGTTCCTCAGATTTGGGCTGGCTTACCAGAACAAGGGAGGGTCTTACAACAAGTCCAAGGAAGGATACCACTATGAATATGAGTCGCCTCTCCAGGTCCCATCCACCCCACCATCTGTACTTTGACCTCAGCCCCTTGGTAACCACATCAGAAAACACACTAAATTGCTGAATAGAAGAAAAATCAGATCCAATATAGTAGGTGTACACCCAATCTATATGTATATTGACTCACCCCATAGAATTTGTATGGTACTAGTCCCACAAAAATGGGAGTAAGGAACACACCAATCAAAAGCAGAATGCTAATAATAAAGAAGGGAAGGAACTGAGCACTAGTGCACTGCGTCTCTCCATCATAGAAGAATCGGTAACCCTACAAGGTAACCAAGGAGACTAAATATTTTAAGAGTTATTTAATGAATCATAACAGACTCACATCAGGAGTGTCTACACAGCTAACAAGCACAAAACTGGTGTCAGCGACATACTTGAAAACAAATAGGAGAATTAGGGCAATGCCACCCAAAGATGACCTCTTGCCAAGAATACTCGAATAGGAGGCACTATGGAAAAGATGAGCTATCAATTAAAGGAAGCCAAATATATACATGACATTCTTATACATGTTCATATATTCATATTCGATAACCCAGTCATCCATCTAGCTATAAAGTTAAAAAGATTGACTGTACATTTTCTGGTTTAACATAGAGTAACTATTTTAAGCACAAAGTAGTCCTAGAGAGGTGATTGTTCACATCCTAATACCCTGTAACTACTAGACTGCCATGTATGTGACCTCTACAACAACAGACACCTTTGGAGTGACAAGTGTAGTTATACAGCAGCTGCTGCTACAGTACTAGAGATAAGTTAAATAACACTCGACTTACCATAGTGAATAAATAATGACTGTAATGAGCGCCAATAGAGGAGGAACATATGACATCAATATGATCCAGTGAGCCCATACCCCAGGAGCCACACACAGAGGAAGGGGAAGGCTAAACCCAAGGAGGTTTGCAATGAATTCCACAAACCGAAATCCCTAGGAATGGAAGACAACATTACACAACACAGGAAGTGTTAAAAGGTCAAACTTACATTTGTTTTTGTTGGCTCAATGCTACTAAATTGTCTGAAAACGAGACCAATCACCTACATACGTACATTGTTAGGTAATGTAGACATTAATAGATGTATGTACATAGCATGTTCGTGTATGGCCCCAATGACTAGAAAGGACAAAAAAGAAAGTTATATACTCAATCAACTCTCTGTAGTTCATGTGAATACCCCCCCAAAGGTTTAATTAGAAAATGAAATTTGAGATACTATAACTTATTTGAAAATGAAATACTAGACTATAAAAGTTATTAAATATCTTTAAAATCAAGAGTCTTCATCAGCAAGAACTTCTATTAACACTTGTCCAAAACCTGTCACTCACACTTATATAATATGCTTGTATTCATATATAAGTATTACGTATATAAAAAGACGATGTATGTATATATAAGTTATATCACTGTACCTGTGCATAGAAGAGAAACCCTTGAAGTTCATTGGGTAGGTGGACATTGAAGAACATACCCAAGAAGGAGAAGACTATAACAAGGACACAAAAAATAGGAAAGAGAACCTGCCCAAGAATACAATCATTGGAACAAGCCTGCAAATCCAGCTGTACTCCGCTGTCATTTTTACAACGACCACATAAGATACCTAATGAATGGAGAAGATGAAGTCAAGCTAGCCTCTATTGGGAGCATGAACAATCTGAAAATTAACCAAACCACAAGTGTTTAACCACATGAATAATGAAAATTCTAAACACATATAATCTGACTGTAAATGTTCAAATTATGAATACATCACTTAGAAGTTAAACAAAATTTGTGAAAATATTAAGTACAGAGATACTGTTTATTAGCAAAATCTTTATAAACATTAAACTACGTAATTGCAATAATTCGGTCGCTGAAGAGACCCCTGGGGTGTAAACATCCAAGTCTCACAAACAAACTACGCCTCTAGACGCTCCAAAGACTAAAGATAAAGCATCTCAAAGATACAATAATGCTCTTTCTAAAGAATTTCAACTAACCCTCACGATTATCCATACACTGGTTGTCTTCTTTATCAAACTCAAACAGGCAACCAGCTAACCCCCCCTCTCTCGTGCAGTTCGCATAGCTAGGTAAAATAATAATAATCTCAAGTTCCATGTCTTTAGTCATCCAAGCATAGGTTCCCTCCTGAAGAGAACAAAAATGGCTGCCACTTATATTAATGTAAACAATGTATATACACTTGAGAGGATAATTTCGGGTGACTATTTATAGGAACATATCGATTCTTTCGCTTGAACCCCCAAAAAATCCTGATCATGCAAGGAATACCAACATTCTCAGGATCAAGGAGTCCCTTCATATCTCCTTAAGGAACCACAGCAAACTAATGAACAGAGACCAGGGTGTGGAGATTGACAGTTGGTGGTAGTGCCTCATTCAGAGTCAACAATCAAACTGAATTAGAGTTCAAGACCTGAATTAATGTTTACAACTGATGAATGACAGTGAATGATTAGTGCAGGTGTTTATGTTATGCAGTCTTTTCATTTTCTTAATTGTACTCTGAGGAAGGCTGCAGTATGCAGCCGAAACGTTAGTAATGATTTAATGTATATACTCTCTTACAGAAATTGATATTAGATGTAAATATATACACATTGTCTAATTTCCAGGTTATCAAACATACGTATGCATGCCAATTAAGGATCACATGATGCACTCAACATTAACTTAAAGGCGGTATGTATACACATATTCAGCGACAAGAGGTGAATAATCACAGGGTATTACCCCTACAGTGATGCATGATGATATATCATAGCCTGTGCACACAGAAATGTGTCAATACTACTTATTTCATCGTATACACTATACATATGACCCAATTATTACCTAATTACACAAGCTACACCACACAAACCAGTGGAGTGCCTTAACCAGACAGTCCTTTGAACCTATTCAGTACTCACCCTGATGTATATGTATCTGCCTGCTGCTGATGCTCTTAAAATGTCTTCCTTCTCTGTGTCTACTTGGCAGGTACTATTCACATCTGGTAAGACATATCCAGGGTGACAACTACCATCAACTGTTAGTACTACATTCACACTATCAGCCTACAAACGATCAGTGAGATATGCATCAGTTAAGCCATCCCACCTTGGTGATGGATCTGTTAGATACTCTAGCAACTCATACAATGGAACTTTGTATTTGAGACAATTGAGTAAGGTAGTCTGATTCAACATAACATAGACTATCTAAACTACTGTATGTAGTTTAGATAGTCTATGAATTCACCAACCAATTTAGTGGTTTGGTTACTAAGGGAAGGTGAGTGGTTGATTGGTAACTAAGGAAGTCTCAATTGAAATACATGTGAACCCTATATTCTATATCACACGCGCATGAAGGGTCCATGAAGGATTGGCAGCCATTTTATCCTATACAGTTTTTTATGAAACCTACCAGTGTCCTAAGAAGTGAGAAAGTCAACGTCTTCTTAAATGTTCCAGAAGAATTGGTTTCTCCCAAAGTTTTCAAAGAGGGTACAGTATAAATATACTTATCAGGAGCAGCTGCAAGAGCTCCAAGGAACTAAAAGTGAGGAATAAAGAACCAAATGTACTATTTTACAAATTCTATTATCTCATTATTGCTATTTATGTCAGTGGTGGATTTAAGGGGTGCTCTGAGTGTTGAAGCACCTCCATGTTTGAGTTTGTATATACTGGCCTATTTCAAAGTTTTGGCAAATTACTAGCCAAATCATCTCATACCCTTTCTCTGTTACAGTCCTGTATAACTTAGAACCCCCTAACAAGTTTCTGGGTCTTGTCTCTAGCTTACCGTGTCCTCCCCCGGTCTGCCCCTACTTGTCCCTAGCTTACCATGTCCTCCCCCGGTCTGCCCCTACTTGTCCCTAGCTTACCGTGTCCTTCCCCTAGTCTGCCCCTACTTGTCCCTAGCTTACCATGTCCTCCCCCTAGTCTGCCCCTACTTGTCCCTAGCTTACCGTGTCCTCCCCCGGTCTTGTGACCGACCACACAGCTTCCCTGGAGTTGTTCAGCTGATCCAGAGCATGCAGTTCTATTGATACCCGTTCACCAGGTTGGACTGTAGTAAACTACGTAGGTAGGTCCACGCAAACATGATAAATAAACAAGAGAGATACTGTATGCAATATGTAAGTCAAAATATTGGATTCTGCACAAATTGCTGTACTCATTGTAATACATCTGGCAGTGTTAGGGATTAATTATCATATCCCTTAAGCAGGGGGGCAGTGGTTGCACAATAAAAGGGTGTGATTTCATCATATTTTGTAGCTAAAACCTACTTCTGGGGTGACTTTCAGTTGCAAAGGTGCAGTTCCAAGTGTCTTATTCATAATATTTCCTCCAGTCGCATTACCTCCAGTTAAGTAATTATTTCTAATACATCAAAATATGGATCCATAGAAGCCATCAAGCTTTATAGATTTATAGACTTCATTACTGTATACTGCATCACATTTAAGTACTCAAAATGAAACTTCACAATTTATCTTTATATTCAGCACAAATCAAAAACTGATGAAATGGATAAATGAATGTCATCAGTAGATACAAATGTAAAAGGAGTAAATGCATATTATGATAAAGAAAAAAGAGCAATTAGCAACACTCCTTCACACAGAGGATTAAGACACTTCAATAGTATGTACGTATGTATATTATGTAGCTATTCTTACTTGTAAACAAATGGCCAAGAACCATTAGCTGCAATTGGAGGGTTTTGAGTAAATATACTCTCTTCAGTCAGTTCATCCTCTACATCACCAAACCAGTGGCATCCATGGAGATCAGATGCAAAGATGGCCCCTCCACTTAGTCGAGCAGTGTTGTTTATAAACCTCACTTTAGCAGACTGTAAAATTGGAATGTGAAAGCATATATACAGCTAAAAACAGAAGGAAAACATTAAACTGAAAAAACACCTCTTCCAATTGCATTACATAAAGTAGACATTTTGAAAACACAGTCCAAACTAGAATGAAACTGATGTAAGGAAGCTCTATACAGTATAGATTGATACTCATACAACATAATACTAAATAGGCTTGAAACAAAAAGTGGAAATGGTTTAAAAACAAGCCACTCTTTACAGTTGCAGATTACACAGTATTCTACTTGTATATGACTCACCATAGGGCTTGTGAATTACATAATGTGTACATGCACAAAGGCTACATAAGTGAACAATTACTTAAACGTTTTAGGCCAGATACATATATTTCTGAAATATTTTCCTATAAAATCCTGGTTGACATATCAATATAAGGATAGACTGTTTTTTAGACTAAATTACTTAGGGAAAACATCTTGGATGATGTATACATTGATGCATATGTACATATACACACACATACAAATGATATACATTTTATTCAGTTTAAAATAGAGGATATTCATATTTATAAGGAGCAATATTTAGCTCCATTAATAACATGTGCATGGTAACGAACCCAATCAGACGGAGGTCTGTCCATTGGTTCATTATCTGGTACATATTGAATAAAGCAGAGGCGATTGAAGAACTCAATCACAAATCTGATTGGTGGAAAATCAACATAGATACCACCACCAGAGTCGTTGACACGGTTGTTAGTGAAGTCTATCTGTGATTCAGGATGAAGGTTCAACTACAGAACAACACAATCGACACTGAACAACTATACACTACCACATATATGTATGTACTTACGTATGTGGTCAAAGGGTAAACGTTAGAGTGAAAGACTCGCATACGTAATTAGTAAACAAATAAGAATTTCAAGATATCTTTTTTGTTTATATGGAGACAAAACAATCACGCATAATTATATCATGATAGAGTATGCATGTCCTAACCAAAGAAAATGATAGTTAATAGCCATGGATGGATTATACGTAGTTACAATGATACAATGCAACAAGTGGGATAAGGTTGACAATATACATATTCTTCTATCACTTCCAGCTCTTAGTGTCAACTAACCAGACACCTGTCGTCCATGGCAAGCCCACCGCCAAAGTCCGCAGTATTGCTATCTAGAATTACCACTCCATATACATCCATTTGTGTGTTTAATAGAGTAATTCCCCCACCTACGTTACGTCTAAAGTAGTTTGTGCCTCTTAGAGTAATCGGAAATCTGAAGCAAGAAGAAAGGGATTGACTGCAACACTGAATCATTCTAGCAGTGGAACATGAGAGCTAAGAGTGGTAGGTAGACCTATATAATCATTCTAGCAGTGGAACATACGTAGGAGCTAAGAATGGTAGGTAGTATTACTGACTAGCCGTGCTCCTTTGGAAAAAGAGCCAGTTTGGCTATGCCATTTAAAGGTAAAGCTTTAATAATAAATGCTGTACTTTCATTTGAAAGTTTACTCTAATTGGTACACCATTAGAGTTGAGTGATTTAGATATCTTACATTAAGCCACATTAAGCCTGTACATGACTTAATTCCAAATTGCTTAAGTTGTGTACAGAAAAAACTAATAAGTTCGTAGGCTAGGCGTACCTAAAAGCCGCTAAGGCACTGGTATCACTATTGATATCCTCTGAGAGATTGTCATCAAATGTACTACAAAGGATTTGAAAGTAAAATTGATTCAAAATACATGTGATAGTCATGTGATATCCATATGAAAGTCATGTGACCTACCAGTTTTCAAATTCTACTGGAAATCCAACTTCATCTACATGCAAAAGTGAAAACAAGCCAACTGCTGTTCCATCATTGACGGCAGTGTTACGTATGAAGGAACAGTTTATGAAAATCAACTGATCCTCCATTTCTGCATCTCTTTGGTATAAAATTAGACTAAATGCCCCACCGGCACTGGCGGAATTATTAGCAAAGATGCAATCTTCAATCCTAAAGTTATTGGAGTGAGTAACTTGAAACGAATTCAAACTAACCCCGCCACCTCCTGAATCTTCAACATTATTGTTTTCAATTGTGGTATTCCGTATGGTTAGGTTGTTATTAATGCTAGTATTGGAAAGTGATATGAAAATCCCTGCACCGTCAACTTGTGCGCGATTGTCTTGAAATAATGAGTCTTCAATCATAACATTTGATTCAGAAACCTTAATCCACCTTATTAACAATCCACCTCCATGGCCATACTTTCGCAGAAGAATAGGTGTGGCAGAGGAAATGGAGTCATTGTTTGCACTGTTGTTTATAAAACGGCAGTTTTTTACTTTGATATTTACTCCGGAAGATCTCCTATTAATAACAGTCATTCCTCCACCAGTGAGGGCTCGACCAAATGCAGCGTCAATATCGATAATCTCACTATCTTCATTGAATGTTCTCGTATTGAAGTTATCACAAAACATGGTGCTATCTACAAGGATGTCTTTGCAATGCCTTATTTGAAGGCTTGATCCAGTGTTGTTACTGAAATAATTAAGAAACAAAAGCCGAAGCAATGAAGAAACTGGAACTGGTAAATTGTTTATATTATTTATTCGCTATACTATATATTTTACTGTCACGTTAGTTAGGACAATAGTTAATAGGTTATAGGACTAAGAGTAACAAAAACTTACCGAAATGTGCAATTTATGATATTAAATCCTTCAATGTTTATAGCAAACAAAGCCGAATTCCGAGGGCCACAGCTCTCGAAAGTTATCCCTTTAAAGGTGCAGTTGCTGGAGTTATGAACAGATATGTCGTAGAACGTATAATTATCTGGTCCAAAAGTCCTGTTACTAAGATCCGGACAGCGGATAGTGACATTTTCGGATTCAGCACTGAAAATGAGGTTATCTGATTCGCTGATCACCAAAGGTTGAGATACTTCATATTTTCCAGGTTTCAAGAGGAATTCAGTATTTTTAGAGCGATTCTGAACCGAACTGGTGTCTGGAGTCGTGGAGAAGACCGGATCTGAGTCGTTTAGTGACTTTCTGTAGTAGGCGTAGTTCAAGGTTCTACAAGGGACAGAACGATTTCGTAGACATTCTTCTGTATCGTTTCCATAAGCTGGATCCACTAATATTTTGTCAGGGGAGGAAGAGAAAGCAAGAGAGATGATCAAAAAAACCGTCGAGATTATGATAGTAGCCATATTGTGTGGGCGTGGTCGAATGTCTAATGACGAAATGGTTGCACACACACAAAATACATCCATGATTATATCAAGTGATAAAAAGCCTTTTAATGAGACCTTAATTCAAATGGCTTGTCTAATGCAATGTTTGTTTGTACATTCTTAATCTGGCCTAATGTACTAGCCAATTCAGATATCACAAGACAGCCCATATTTATTAAATTGTTTTAGTAGAGTAACTGTGCAGCTTCCAAGTTGGAGATATATACCAAACAATTGAGGGGAGAAATGAAGGATTGCAGCTTAGACAAGTATTGTATCTTGTTTCTCCTATCACCATTATGGATTTGTGAACAATGTGAGGATTATATACTGTATATACACTGCATACAGACAGTCAAACAGCGTGTACAGAGTATTATATGTGTATATATATATTATAAAGTTAACAGTGTACATATATATTGATCCAACTCATAGGCTTCAGCCAGCAATTGGGTGATCTGCGACTTTCAGGTTTTGAATCTGGAAAGTTTAGTGGTCGAGTTGAAGTATACTATTATCCACCTGAAGGATATGATTCCCAAGATTTGGATTGGTTTAACCTATGTGATGATCATATTGATAATAAAACAGGGAACGTCATTTGTAGGCAACTGGGCCTAGGCTATCTAGCTCATCTTTATAAAACTGATCAGAGCATTATAAGAGGTTACAAAGTCAAACCTGATCCACATATTAGCAAAATTTCAAGGTATCAGGGCAATTACAAAATGTTAATTTATACTATGTACTATGGTGACATTAATAATATAAACATAATGTATATGAAAATGTAGGCTGCTTAATTATGCACAAATTAAACCACAGGTTTGGAATGAATAGTGGAATAGTTGGACCAGCTTTTGAATGCTACCATGGTAACGAAAGTCACATCCTAGATTGTCGTCTGGTGAATTATACATGTGCACCTCATGAAACAGTGGAAGTTCAATGTAGTAAGAGAAAACAATATAATACTATAGTTAACATCACACTAATTGTTTTTAGTTAGTGGTATATTAACATCCTTGACTTTCGCAGCATTTAATAATACATATATATGTATATATAGTAAAATATATTATACTTTAGTAAGTATATATATATGTTATGCATCAGGTGATTACAGACCACAGCCCTACTCTGGTCAAGTAAGGCTCGTGGGAGGGGAATACCCATCTGAAGGAGCACTACAGATATTTTATAATGGCAAATGGGGTGGAGTTTATCTTGGAGATCACATAGAGGCTAAACCTGATGACTTTTACGCTGTGGCTTGTAGACAGCTAGGATATACTGACATGCTATCACTTGACACCATTAACAGGACTAGCAGGTAAAGTACTAAAGTAACATTGGAAATAGGTAACCACCAGATTATAATAATCATTTGTCCATGAAGTAGAGAAGGTCCAGCAAAATACAAAAGAGCGATTACTCAGAATCAAACCCAGGACAGCTGGTTATGACCATAGGACCATTAGTGCTCTGTTATATTGAGCTACTATTGCTACAGCAATGTTTCTTTATCATTCATGTTTCTCTTTTGGATGGTTCATTATTCAACCTTTTGAGCGTCTAGAGACACAGCTTTGTTCTTAAACTTTAGTCAGACTTTTCGACCCTGAGGGTCTTCTTTAGTGATGTCTCTAGATGCTCAAAAGGTCGAAGGATAAACCATCCAAAAGATAAGTTCGATGCAGTTAGAAGAAATCCTTATTTTATTGCATTCATGTCTCCCATCATATGTACGTATATATTCAATTCAATTCAATGATTAAGGTGCACCATGCCCAAGGGCATTAGGACCGATACTGGTCCAATGTAGCACCAACACATGCGAGTGTACATAATTATAAGCAAAAAGATATATAACAACACATAAATAGCTATGTCAAGTCAAACATACATAGTAGAAGGCACCATGCTTATATATAATAATAATTAATATATTAATAGTTATAATAGTTGCCATTCACACTAGTGGTGATTTCATTCAACAAAACAAGCTGATAATCAGAGACCCAACCCATTTCCTATTCCTATGAAGAAGTAACCATGGCAAACTAATTAGTCACAGTAGTGTAGTGATATTTATACTATACGTACATGTCATATGCATATATTTAGATATTTTTTAATATGTAGTCCAATGTGGAGATTAAACAACACAGAGTGTAATGTACTTGATGTCTGTATTATTGACTGTCTATCAACTTTGGAAGACCTTATGGAAGTTAAAGATTGCACTAATTCCATTTTTCTTACATGTAGTGAGTGTAAACTCTGATATCATTGCCCCATATTAGTTGGGACTATTATATTAGATTTGTGTATTTGGGAAAGAATTGTTAGTTATTTGAGGAGACCATTTGACATATGTTTATATAGGAGTTTTCTAAAATATTATATACAACGACTCTTTGATCTATATATGCTGCATATACATAAAATATATTAAACGATTTACATTATTCTATACAGATAAAATAGATATGGATTATATGCTTAACAGAGAGCCCAGTTCTGAGTTGTGTAAACTGGAGAACACTCCATCTCTGGGTGACATCAGAATTATAGATGATGACATTGTTCAGATATACTTGAATGAAACATGGGGAAATATATGTGTACCAGATAATGATGCTAGTTCTGTTGCAAATGTTGTATGTCGACAGTTAGGATGGAGGACTTTGAATCTAGTCCATAGGTATGTACATAAACTGAAGTGCAGTATATTTCTTTCAAAAAGCATGACATTTTTCTGTTATTCTAAAACCCTACATACAAAAAGCTTTTTAACTACTGTATGTTATGAAATGATAGAGAAAAAAGGAACAAATCATAGTACAAGAGGATTTGTGGCTTAAGATAGTTGCTTTTAATCAAGACTGCATTTAATATCAATTGTCAAAGTTATAGCACTATACATATACGTATATGCCAGTGGAGAAGAAGAGAAGAAGTATAGGAGAAAATTCTTGTATCCTCATCCAAAGTTATTGGTTTAGTTCCTTATAGGACTTCACTCTAAAGTAGATATATAGGGCATGTAAGAAAATGGTGTATTGATTATTCATGCATGTACGTACTATATAGGGGGACTCATGATGGTTTGAGGCATGTCACGGAAGCCATATGCAAAGGCGGTGAGAATAGCATTCTTGAGTGTGACTTGAAAAACGACACATTTACATCATGTACGAAACATCATAACTTGATTGTTGAATGCTGTGAGTATGCACATGCAAACCTACAGCAGAAATATATATATATATATATGAGGCTTATTTTGTATAGGCTAATTAAACAACTGCATTTATTGCTCATATATACGTATGGACATAATAATAATAATTAATTTAGACCAATTATATACGTAGCATGACAATGCATGGACTTAACTAATTAACTGAATCAGATGGAGGCATATACGTATGTATATTTTTATATGTGTAATTAAGATACAAGTATATTATGCATGTTATTGTGGCCTTTGCTTTAATCAGCTGAAAGTACTACAGTGCCGGCTAGGGGGAGTGTGGCTCTATTTGAGGGGAGTGGAGCAAGTGGACAATTAGTCATAACTATTGAAAAAGGAAAATTTATTCCACTCTGCGATGGAGGATTTGAGAAGAAGGAGGCAGATGTGGCCTGTAGGCAGTTAGGTTACACACATGCCATTGGATTTAAAAAGAATTCTTAGTAAGTTACTATATAAAATTTTAAATCTCTCTATATATACAATGCAGGTTACAATATATTAACCTGCATGTTTGTGTATATGTACATATATATATACGTATGTAGCTATGGTTCTATTCTTAATACTGCCTCAATAACCAACATAAAGTGTCTTGGAAATGAAAGCCACCTTTTTCAGTGTAAACATAGCATTATGGATGACTCATGTGTGTTCAACCAAATTGGAGTGCAATGTGGTAAGAATTGCATAGCTATCACTTGGTACGTATTACAGCATTTGCAGACAAATACACATAGCCAATTTAAATTGTGTGTCATTGTATACATACATGTAGTACGTTGTAATTGATGTCTGCAATGTGGTAAGAATTGCATAGCTATCACTTGGTACGTATTACAGCATTTGCAGACAAATACACATAGCCAATTTAAATTGTGTGTCATTGTATACATACATGTAGTACGTTGTAATTGATGTCTGTTCGTTTGATAGAGTTGCATATATAGCACTAAATGTACATTATTTACTAATATATGACTTTATGTATGATGCTAGGCTATAGGGTAAATATAAAATGCATCAACATTTCTAAAACTCATTGGACATGTTTTATAATGTATTTTAATTGAGGTTTACTGTATTGTCTTAAATGATTGTTTTTCCTTTAAACATGCTATGTAAACATGCTATGTATACAATTGCATGGTATTTTTGCTAGTATATCCCCCTTATTAAAAAGGTACTGATGGAATTGAAAGAAATGGAAATCTTAGATTGAACAACGGCAATACAACAAATACATCCATGGGAAGGCTTGAGATCTTTGTTGATGGGGAATGGAGAGGCATATGCTCCAATAACTTCAAAGCCTCCTCTGGTGCTGATGTTGCATGCAGACAGATTGGCTACGTAGGAGCTGAAGAGGTTTATGAGGATGGAAGGTACTTTATATGCATTCATATAAAGTGTATATGTACATATATAATAATAATAAATAATATATTAAAGTGACACATACAAAAAAGTACAAGGCCAAGTTAGGGCCCATGAGTCACTATAAAAACTATGAATATGGGTTTGAGTATCTTATTTAAACTGGGGATGGCCACTAGCCAAGATGGGCTACTATTAAGGCACTCAGTGAAAGGAAGTACAAAACTACCATATATAGATTAATCTAATGTCAAGTTGCACATGTTTACACTCACATACAAAAAACATCTTTATTGGGCATTATATAGATGCACATACGTACGTATATGCATAACGTTTATGTTTTTTTTTAAGATTTGGTGACTTCCAGAATGGTGTATTTAGAGTTTTGAATTGTCATGGTTCAGAAGAAAAGTTGTTAGATTGTCATTACAAACCTGTATTGGAAGATGTTTGCTATAAAGATGTAGCCATTAAATGCAGTAAGCTATACATGCATTACTTCTTTAAGTTAATATTGTTCTTTTATATAAATATACTTATGGAAAGAAATTGCTTATAGCTGTATGAGAAGTAAATTATTTAGAGAGCAGAAAGAGCTAGAGCATGGAAAATAGTAGTAAACTAAAGGAATTAAACAGAAGTAAAACAACCAGGACAGGTTGTGTTAATAAAAGAAATTTTGGATGAGGATACAAGAGTTTTCTACTTCTCTTCTTCTCCACTGGGCCATGCATTTCCAGTATTATGATATGACTTTACTTTAATATATACGTACTACTTTACTCATGATCAGGTGATGCTCCCCCACTAGAAGAAGGGACTGTTAGATTAACAGGAGGCCCATCAGACAGCTCTGGACGACTTGAGATATATCTTTACAACAGATGGGGAACTGTGTGCAGCACAAATTTTCATCTAACTGAGGCAAAAGTTATATGCAGACAGTTGAAATTTCCTGAGGCTGGCTTGAGGGCAAATATTATAACCAATTCCAAGTATGTATTTTTTATAAGTTCTGTCTACTCTGTGAGCACATATACGTATGTATATACAGTACATGTTTCAAACCTGCAACTAAATGGGAAATTAAGTTGCTGTAAAAATCAAAACTAATTTAAAAAAGTCATGTTCAGCACATGTCGTATCCATGCTAACACAACAAGTAAATTCTTCTCTATGGTATGGTTTAGCTAGCTATCATTCATTAAGCAATCACAATGTATATACGTAGCTGAATACATTACATTCAATTCACATATATATGAGAAGGACTTTGCAAAAGGAGATATTCACCCTTTAGCCAATACTACCCCCTTAAGGGTCATCCTTATATGTACGTATATATACAGTACATTATTAAAGTGTAGCCACAGGTATTAATTATATATAAAAATATATGCATGTCCATGCTATAATGATCTGTTTGTCACCTTGAATAATTTCTTATATAGCTATAATATCTCAAATTTGGACTTACCCATTAATATTCATTCTACCAAATGCCATGGAAATGAGAAAAGGCTTGTTGATTGTCCTTTTGAGGTTTACCCTGGAAGTTGCAATCACAGTCAAGATGTTGGAATAATTTGTTACAACAGTTAGTTGATCAAAATGACAACAAACCCTATGTGTAGCTGGTCCCTTTGAAGTTTATATTATTTTTATTAATTTCTCTATTATATAGTAGAAATTTCCTCACCTAGTACTCCTCCACTACCAGTAGTAGTAGGAATAACAGTTGGAATCATCTGTCTACTTCTTCTTGTGGTGATGACATGTCTAATTCTGTGTGTGTTGATTAGAAGAAAACAAAAAACTTTATCTGAGCCAGACTGGTTTCCAAGGTCTCACATTGATCAAGACATGTCATATGAAAATCCAAAATTTGATCCATCACTAGGCAATGACTATATATAATTACATGTTTATTTCAGCAAGGCACCATACGTACATAATGATTGTTTATTATTGTGACATGCCATATATATACAAAGAGTAAGATTAATAAGGATGGCCCAACCAGTTCAGGTTTTGTATATAAGTCACATTACAAAGGAAAGTCATGATAAATAGTACTTGGAAGTTTATTGCTCTTCTGGAATTGACAGCTAGGTATATCTACGTATATAGGGTGGGTGAGAGGTGGGGACGTGCATGCTCTATAAAAATTCCGTGATAGATAATTAGCTAAGGGATTTGTGCTTTAAATACATATCATAAATAAGATTAGTGATTTGTTTACTAGGATATGATAGAGTAAAAAGGCACTTTTAGGGTGTTAAAGAAAAGAAGCGGGGGTGATATATATAGTTATACACTAGCATTATATAGATCTACTGTATAGATTTAAATGACCAATTTATTAATTGATTCGTATAAATGGATGTTGGCCTTCTTGACTAGTACATGTATTATACTAGCAAGTGTGTGTTGTCATAATGTGATTTGTATGACCGGTTAAGTACATGGTTATATCACGCGAGTGGGTGGGTATGGTCAAAAATGGAGACAGTCAAGAGGAGTGTCTACGTTTTCGTGGTTTCCTCTATAGTATTGTTTTTTTCTACTGAGGCTCTTGAAGGATGTGATCAATTAAAGGGCAGTTATATCAATCTTAGTAGGCAATTCAGGGAGCACAATTTCTCTTCAAAAGTTTACGTGGATGCAAATGCTAGCAACAACGAATCGTGCGGAAATGAAGACAATCCCTGCAAAACTCTTAACTATGCTTTGCGAAACTTTTCAACAAGCAATTCCACAGCTAATAAACTTATGGTGGAAGTATCTTCCTTAGAAATAATTCTACTACCAGGAATACATCAGTTAGAATACGCAATTACTTTCAACAGTTCAAACTGGATCCAAATCAGTGGGTTAAACGTCTCAAGGACATTCCTAACTTGTTCAAAGTTCCCATTTAACGATACTGTATGTGTATTTGACAACCTGTTTTTTTCGAAGAGTAACTTCCTAAGGATTACGAGCATAACGTTTACAAGGTGCGGGCCTTTTGCATCTAACATCTTTGCTACCCAAACCACCGAATTTATAACCGAAAACTGTGTCTTTGAGGGTAATACTGCATCTCCCATGTTGCTTGGCGAAATAGAAACTCTGTATGTAATCAACAATATATTCCGTTTTAATAGTTTGACGCAACTGGACGTAGCTCATAACAATTCCGAGTGCAGCTTCTTATTTACCCGGAATTTTTTCTTTGATTCTAATGCTGCTACTGCAGGTGGGATAACAGTTTTTGGGTATAACGTCAGCCTTTATATTGAAAACAACAGATTTTATAACAATACAGCCCGTCCCAACCTTGTTAACGAGACGCTACCATTGAGGTTGCAACCGTTCGGTCGCGGAGGTGGAATTGCTATAAGACTAGTTAACGCGGAGGACAGTCGTGTATGCATTTTTAGCTGTGAGTTTATAGGAAATCGTGCAGAAATTTCAGCCGGCGGCTTAGCATACTCTCTGACAGATCAAACTGCAAACGGTGTTCTCGATATTGAAGATTGCATTTTTGAAGAAAATGAATGTGTGACTATCAACTGTTTAGGGGGAGGGATCCATTACCAATCAGGAAGATCAGACTTGTTTGATGTATCGGCTCCTGACAGTCCTTCTCCAAACAATATTAATATGAAAAACGTTACATTTAAAAGGAATAGGGCTGGTACTGGTGGAGGTTTTAGTTGTTTCACACTAGTGAGACAAGTAGTAAACTTGGAAAACTGCTATTTCCAGAGTAACATGGCTGATGCTGATGCAACTGCAATGACGGCATTGTATCTTGGACCAATTACAGGGTCAGGAGCAAGGATATCCCTCAATAATTGGTGAGACCTAAGTCACCTTACATGGGGTATATAGTTATCACATTGTGGATAACGTATGCGTGTGTATATATTTTGCACTATAAATGTTGATTTTAATAATTATTGGTTTAATGCGGTCTTCACTATCTCACTGTTCTGTTCAGCAACTTTCTTGAGAACCAAAGGATTGGTAGCTTGGATGATGTTCCAGCTTTATATGGTTACAGATCAGTAATCTCACTTTATAATGTGAAGTTTGAAGGAAATTTTGGTGGTGGAATTGAGATATCTCAGGGTGTTATAAGGACTAGAGGAGATTTAGATTTCATCAGTAACACAGCTATAAATGGAGGAGGACTTCGATTATTGAATAGAGCAGTGGTTAGTAAATTAAATATTTTCATTAAATGTGACCTTTTTCTAGTAATCTTATAATTACAGTATTAAATAAATACAGTGTTTGTTTATTGTATGTTTTTATGCTTTAAATTCCTTTTCTAACGGACAGATATTTTGTAACAATACATCTCAGATGGTATTTTTGAAGAATAATGCTATAAATCTTGGAGGAGCCATTTATGCCACAAAATCAGCATTAAATGTCAATTTTCCCTCACAGAATCGTCAATGTTTTTTACAGTATCTTCCCAGTATGAATCAAGTTGACCTCCCCCCTATTGATTGGGTAGGTACATATACATACATGTACATATCATAGTATCTGAACTATATATAATTTATAATCTCTAGCCATTCTATTCATTTAAGAGTATATAAGTTGGTTTGCTAAATGTTAATGTGTTCTCCAGATAATTAATGCCACATTTCAGGGAAATGCAGCTGCTGATGGAGGAGATGCTATTTTTAGCACGGACTTCAAAGATTGTAGATTTACTGGTGTTGATTCTTCAGAAAATGATAATATCCCATACAACATCTTCAATTTTGTTGGCTCACCATTCAAGTTTTTGTAAGCATTATATACATGTCCAGGTATAGCCCTGTGCCCCTTATCCACTTTTGGTTTGCTTTTTATACATTTATTGTATGCATGGGCACTCTAATAATAATAATAATAATAATATATGTATCACTGTAGTTTAACAACTGTTACCTGCATGTACTATTGAGATATAATATGTAAGCTATTCTGTCCTTGGAAAATGGCTGTCATATGGGGAAGACTTTATATACATTATTAGGTGATTTGGAGTAAGTATAAAATAACAATATAGTTAATTTTGTATGACTGTAGAGATTCTGAAGGCAAGCGACTCAATGACTCTGTTGCTATCTCACAGCTCCTGGCTTCAGATACCCAAAGCCTCTCTGTAGTTGGAGAAGTAAGGAGATACTTAGATGCTTCATTTACGTGTGACTAATATAGATGTTCTGTACGTACTTGTAGAATGTCATAGAACCTGCTGATATAGCACTGGGAGAAAGGGTGTCATTCAGGTTAAATAGCACTGATGAATTTCACCAGGTCAGCAGTTCTGCTTATCTAGTGGAGGTTGTCAATGATGACTCTGAAACACAAGATTTAGAGGTAAAGTGAAGCTTTTTATTACTTGTTTCTGATTTACACAGCTGACGAAGACTAAGTTGTAATTCAACCACCTAAGTGTACCAGTTAAACCATACTTGACTCACATTGCATGCTACTCTTGTGTGTCATAATTAAATGTCTGCAATTGGAACATTAGAATATCTATAAAGTCATGACATTACATTGCAATATCCAGGTCTCTATGTAATTCATGTAATATAGTCATTGAATGAAGCTGATAATTTATATGTTATTATTATGATACACTGGTCAGGCTGGCTTTGTAGGGACAGAATCTCAATTCTACGAACTTACTATACATGATGAACTAGCTGATGAACTTCAGAGGGCGTGTCTTAATATCACCTCTCAGCCATGCGTGGAAAGAGTCAATGCCACCATATCCTTCAGCATTCCTACTCAGGTCAGTAATCTTGCCTAATACATGTAGCCGTACAATGTGTGGTTTATCTTCCAACTCTAGCCAATTATTCAAACTATTAAATTGGAAGTCAAACAGTGTCACCCTGGATACAGATATGATGCTGCTCTAACTCAATGTGTCTGTCGTAATGAGGAGCTTTATGAGATTGTTCGCTGTGACAACAGATATTTCTATGTCCCAGTAAGTATTCCTCTATTGGTCTGAAAAATAAACCCTCTGTTTATTATTAGACCCCCTCTGCTGCTGTTACACAGCAAAAGCATCTAGTTTATTATATGCTCTTCCATTGCCCTACATCTTCCTCCTTCTATTCAGTTTCTCACACTTCTCTTACTTGTCTGTAACATTTATCTAAGCCACCATTTGTCATACGAAGCTGAGAAAAGGCTTAATAGGCTAAACATAAGTTGATTAAAGTGTAGTTTAAGACCTAAAAATGAGTTAGCACAAGCTTATATATAGCTGAGTGTGCTTCTCTATATATTCTTGTTTGTACTTTTCTACATTTTCTTAGGAAGGTATAGTGGCTGTGATAGCTGACAATACTGAGGATATAACATTTGGTTATGTCTCGTTATTCCACTTGAATTGCACCACTGCTGCGGGTCAATCTGGTTGCCTGGTACAGTTCGATCAGCAGGAAAAGCAGTGTGCTGTAGGCAGAGTTGGTTAGGGCATTTCTGATGCACTTTCTCTTGTGCAGCGTGTGACTGTATGAATGTTTTCCACCACTTGAGGTGATCTTTGTGGCTCCTGTGACGTGGACAATGGTTATGCCATTACAATGGACCTAAGGAAGTGCTTACAGTGTCCTGAGGCGACATCAATTGGAGGAATCATTTTATTTGCTATAATTTGTAAGAATTATCTAAATTTATATATGCATACATGCATATGTAAATCCCTAATTGTTATTATGTATTCTTTTTTGAATTGCAAATAATCACTGGAAATCATCCTCTGAACAGGTTTTTGTGTAATTACATAGCTCCCTCTTTTCTTCTTGTTATATAGGCATAGCTACAGTTGGATTCTGTATTCTTGTTTTGTACTTTAACATTGGAGTGCCCAATGAATTAAGAGGATTCCTCCTATTTGCACAGGTTGAATAAGCCAATCAAATTTAAGTGTATTGAAATGATTATGCAATTATGTATATACCCAGGTTATTGGTTTGGTGTATAGAGGAAGTTCTTTCTTAGAGTTTGACTCAGAATTTGTAAGATGAAGTAACATTATGTATTGCATGTAGCATGATCATTTATTTATCTGTTTGTCTTCCTCAGTTCACTGTTATTACCAACCTTTTGGGAACAAGCTTGCCTTTCCCTATTTGTATGGGTATCGAGGTATCAGTACTGACAATGACTATGTTTGGCTTCATACCATCTGTCATAGCTGCAGTCACAGTTATCGTCTTTGTAAGAAGGTTGGTTCAATTCTGTGTTGTCTCTCATTTATTCATCTTCGTGCTCACTCACAAATCAACCATCATCCAACCGTCCATCCATCCATCCATCCATCCATCCATCCATCCATCCATCCATCCATCCATCCATCCATCCATCCATCCATCCATCCATCCATCCATCCATCCATCCATCCATCCATCCATCCATCCATCCATCCATCCATCCATCCATCCATCCATCCATCCATCCATCCATCCATCCATCCATCCATCCATCCATCCATCCATCACTATTCATTCACTGAACTATGTTGTCTCGTTTCAGTACCTACTGTATCCCTCGTCTTGCTAATCACTCCACCTTGGCTGGAATTACTCTGATTTCACTCTTTGTCTACAAATATGTCACTGACAATACAGTGATCCTGTTAACCTGTGTTCGTGTAGCTGATCGGCAGAACGGTGGAAATATATGGGTAGGTTTCAGTAATGCATGTTGATTTCAATAGAAAGCCATCACTGTAATCATAATGCTATATTTCATTCTGTCTATGTGCAGAGAAGCCGGTTTACCGGACTCCCCTGCTTTGAAGCCCCTTATGTTGTGTTCTTGGTGATCGCACTTCTACTATTAGTTATTCTTGTAATTCCTGTCCCGATCCTACTCACTGTGATCACACTAAAGACGTTTTCAGTAAGTTTTCATATAGATACATAAATTTGTATGCTGCATCTGGTGATGTTTATACTTTTTGTGCTGATAGTTCCTGTACCATATTATGTGTATAATATTTATCCATTTTAGAAAACAAAGCACTTTAGTGATGCCCTGTCAGATGGTTTAAAAGCCAAGTTTAGGTGGTACGCTGCGTGGGATCTGGCAAGACGAATCTATTTCATACTTTTTGCCCTATGGATTCCCTTCCTACTCCCTCCAACTAGAGTGGTCAGTTTTTTGATTGGTTGTACTTCAGTTTACTGAATATCACATATTTATAATTTATGTATGTGAATTTTGCTGTTTTATATAGCTGGCCATGGCATTGTTTGAAGTAATAATGCTTATAGTCCACTGCATTGCTAAGCCTTATGAAAAGAGCTGGATTAACTTTATAGAGTCTCTAATTTTGTTGGATCTCTTTCTGGTAACTGTCGCAATCCTGCAGCCAAGCGACCCCTATTTCCCCAATGGCCTTGCTGGAGTCTTTGCTCTTCTACCTTTTATTTATGCTATTCCTATGACTCTGTATCTCATATTAAAGTATATATAGTAAGTGTATACATATGTACTTAATGTAGTTTCCTTAGTCTTACAATCTCACTATGATGCCAAGGACTTCAAATTACCTGTTAATTCATTTTTTCTTGTGCCCTATTGTTTTTGAATTGTGGGCTGCTATGCCCTAGGTTATATTATATGTAACTTCTGAACTTGATTTACGTATTTAATCTACGTAGCTTATTTATTTCTGTTTTTTAAAGAGGCTCCTCAATCAATTGCGCTGAATGGCAATGTTCGTATATGTATTTGTATTAGATTGTTATTCATTTGGTATCTGCATTATTTTCCAATATGAATGTTATGATTAGATTTTATTTTATTTTATTTTATTTATTCTCTCCTGCAGCCATCACAGTTTGAGTAATAAATACAAGGAAAGGATCTTAGTATTCTTGGGGCCATTCATCTCATGTTGTGAGAAGATAATGAAATTTATTGCTGATCAGAAACCCGAAGATCAAGAGGATACAGCTGTTCCAATGTCTGTATTCTACGTCAAGAATGAGGCATCAGAGACAAATGTACACTTAAATGAAAATGTTAATGTAGCTGATGTAGAACAGTACAGAAATGAATTACTCTTTACTGATGACTGAGTCTCTAAATATATATTCTTATGCTTCCACTATTAATATTGGCCTGTTTTGTTTATTTTATAAATATGTACAAATATATATACGTACGTGTGTACATTTGATTGCTTTGTTAATGGTATCATAGATTATAGAGAATCTATGTTACAAAACTTTTTGATTGGAATTGAATGGAGAACACCATGCATGCAGTTATATACTTAATTACATATCTTTTAACTGACACGTGTAATCCAAGTGTGATTAGCACAGTTATCACTATATATGTGTCTGACTTAGCATGTACATATCAGTGGTAACATCCTGCAACTTGCCTACGTACGTACTGTAGTTGTTGAATAAATGATGATGAGACTTTACACATGCTCCAGTTTCCAAATATGGTATGCATGGACATTATGACAAAAAAACATAAAAATTTACATATACACTAAACAACAAAAATATTTGTAATCAAGTTGAACTTTTGTTTATCTAAAATAAAGTATTTTATTACAATCATAACTTAACATGATGTGCATTTGTGTTCAATAGAAGCATGCAGATGATTGAGTTACATTGCCTGAAAGAAAAAAAGGAAAAGAATTAAACATTGAAACTGTTGGTCAATTATTGCTTCCATGACAACCAAAATATTTAAATTATGTTATCACCCAACCAAAGTGACCAATTGAATTACAGAAAGACAGTGACTAGTATTGAAACAGTAAACAGTAGTTTACGTTCTCTGTCACAGTAGTAGGAAATAGGTGTGGAGTGAGAAAGTGCCAGTTTTATAGTGTTCAACTAGTACTCACTTAGTCATGTTTCTTGTTTAATCTGGTCTATTGTATCTTGTACCTTCTTAATACTACTATCAACTGAAGCCTGGTACCTCTTTCTCCACTCTTTTCTCTTCCCACTTACTCCCTCTGTCTCTACAAATGGCTCAACTGGTTCAGGAAGATTGGCCAGAACTGAATCAACAGCAGGGTTATTTGAATGACCTATTTGAGAGAGAGGAGAGAGAAGACACTTCAGTACACACCTGTACAGAGAAGTAAAATTTGAAAATCAAGGTGTGGCAAGCTATTACTTTCTTACCTTTTAAGGCGCTTCCATTGCCTGATGGCTGAACCTGTTCTTGTATACTCTTAATACTTCTCTCAATCTTATCAATTTCTCTTTGTATTTTTAATTTACCATTTCCAGGCTTCAAAATTACTTTGCTGAATGAGGTACCAGAGTTCTGATTAGAAGATTGGATAGCCATTACATTCTTCTTTGAAGTTGAGATTGATACGGTCTTTTTCTTTAAATAAAAAAAGAACAAATCTACATACCTAACAAGCCAGAAATCTAAACATTTACACTAAATACTACATATAGGAATACTACAACAGTATATGGATTTATTACTACACACTGACATTAGATTTACATTAACGTCATGTTAGGATAGCTATGTTAGATCTTCAGTGAAGTATTCAGTGGGTGACTAAAGTTTCAAAGTCAGCCCTTTTTTACTAAAGGAAGGAATCATGATCTAATCACTTAAACATTCAAGGCTACAATTGCTATAGGTACATAGATGGCTATTACATAGGATATCTATTTTAATAAGTCGAAATACCAAAATAGCTAAATGAATCATTTCACTAGGGTTAAACCCTAAATTTCCCTACCTATGGTTAGCTAATTACATTAATGTGCTAATTACAATTATTGTATACATTGTTTACCCACTTTCATCTATTGTTATTTTACTTACGTAACATACTTACATTATTTCATGTACAGCTACATTATTTCATGTACAGCAACATATGGCAGCCTTATAATATTATATACCAGATGCAATTAAATGAACCAGTTACATACGCACATACATATATGTCTAAAGACACTTTTGGCAAAAAAACTTAAAATTTGTCAGTTTCCATACATTAAAATAGAAGTTTTTGATATCTACATATATAAAGAGGAGAGGCGTGGTTACGTGGCTGCAGGTGGGAGGGTCCCTACCTCATTGCTACCAGTTTTTCTAAAAGGGGGCAGGGTTGTACTCTCATGATCAGCTGAAGAAAGAGAAAAGCACTAGTAATCCAACACATCATTTTTCTTACATACTATGTATGTACGTACATACGTACATCTACTATAGAGTAAAGGCCTATAGGGAACTAAACCTAGTGAGAACTTTGGATGAGGATACAAGAGATTTCTCCTTCTTTTCTACTCCACTGGGCCAGATAGCTGTTTCTGGGAATTCCGCTTTATAAGTGACCCTGGAAATCTTTGTTTTTCTTGATCTTTGTGAGTCCCTGACACAGGAACTTGGTACTGGTAGGTACTTATAGATCCAAACACCATGGAAACACAGTTGGATGCTAGAACATTCAGTGGTACACATGTTTACTTACAATTTTGAGTCTGAAATGCAGCCATTCTGTCTTTGAGAGATCCCATTGGTCGATTATCTACACCTGTAAACAAAATGGAGATCAAGTTACATAGAGCACATATTTTCTTATAAGGAGATTCTCTTATTAATTCATACATGGGTATAATAGCATCGATTGGAATTGATTTTAGGCGGCGGTAAAAATAGTAATAATATTCACTTTGAAATTTAAGAGCATTAATGTTATTCCATTTCAAGGTTTTAAAGCCAGTTTCAATGTATAAAGTACAAATCACATTCAAAAATGCAGTTTTCAACATTCTCTTACATCCTATTTACAAAACAACACACTAGCACATCACTTTCAGTCCCTCTGAGAGTTCCAGAACTCATATATGGGCCTAAATTTCTAATCAAATGACCTCTGGAAGCTAGGCCTTTATGTACTATTATTTTATATTATTCATGTTTCGGTATTCCCCTACTATAGCCTATTAATATCAAACCCCATTCATCCTACACAGATACATTACCAGTAGTAATGAAAAAATGTGAATATGCATTAACTGGCTTCAAAACCTCATAAAGAATATGACATAACACTCATTGCCTAGGAAACAGCATACACTCCGCATTTGGTGAATCCTTTATAGCGACAGTTTTAGACTTGCTGCTGTTTCCTCCAAATGATGACCCGGAGGTAGGGACCACTTTTACACAATCAACAGCTTTCTGATAGAATTTCAATCGAACATTAAAAGGCAAACTCTCCGGTTCAGAGTTGCTTCCACTTGGTTCTAAGTACAAAGCAGGAGATACCAAATGAGACAGTTATGAGTCTCAAATGCAAAAGGTCACTAAAGTAAGTGATAAGGCAACCAAACTTGGTCAGTAAACAAGTGGTACACAAACAAGTTTACATAACAACTATCAGCTGTCAAAACAAAAAACCCCAATTACTGTAATACAGTACGTATGTACCTTAGTACATACACATATACATACATAATCTCAAGTATGTACGTATAATACGTACGTACATATATAATGTAACATTGTAACTTGCACTATATACGTACGTACATATACTTCTATTAATGATTTAAAAATGGCTGACAACTACGTAGACGTACTAAGACTAGGCATTTACACCACACTAGCATTGCTACATCGAACCTAACATAGGGGCATGATAACTATAGTTTTTGGAATATGACGTTTTAGATCATTCACAGAACAAGAAATGGTGGAGAATCTACTTTAGCAGTAACACCAGATCATTGGCGAGTGTACGTACATACGTACGTATATCTAACCTGACTGAATGAACAGTATAATACTACCAACTCATAAACTCAGTCACTCCACCACATATTACTACTAACACCACCATTTACAGCTATAGAACACAGTCAACACGCCAAGAACTAGAGCTCATACCTCTACGAATGACAGGTTTATTCTTCTGATCATCTCTTTTGGATTCCTTTGACTTCACACTGACTGACTCCAATTCTTTACCATTAGGAGGATCCGTAGGCGACAGTCTTTCATCAGGCAGCTCATTTGGTTGAGGTGATGGAGGAGGGGAGTGCTTTTCTTCCTCCTCTTCGTGTTTATGAGGAGAAGGCTCCTTATCAGGGTCACTCTGTTTAACCTCTTGAACATCTTCAAAGACTCCGTTGACTGCAGTAGTCACTGGAGTGTCATTTATTGCATTGGAACCTTCTGTTTGCTTTTCTGTGTCTTCCCAAGTAGAAGTGGGCGGGGCACACTGAAGATGGTCCTCGGGAGCGACAGTAGTAATTTCTGACTCAGTGTTCTCTGAAGTGCCACTTTGCGATTGATTTTCTATTTCTGGAGCCATTTCAGTGATTTCTTCAATTACAGAAGCTAAAAAGTTAGCCTAAACCATGAAAGGAAATCATATTCACGGCTACATACGTATATGCATGTACGTACATACGTACGTACCTACGTATGTACATATACACAACATCAGTACTAGCCCACAGAGAAACCTTTATGTGACATTACATATGTAAATTAGGGGACTGGAACCATTACTTACACTTTTGCTGTCTTCTGTACTGCTAGTGGAGGCCTCTCGAGCAGCTCTGTCTAGCCTCATTTCATGTGCCTTCTTCCTTTCCTCCTCCTGAGAGAACAGAAAAGGAACATTTTATGATCTACCCACTACATATGTACATATGTACGTACAAGACTGATCATAATACGACTAATAAAGAGCATAGCAAGGGCGAATCTCACGCCAATCCAGCTCAAAAAGTCCTTATTCTTGCAGTACAAAACCTTTTATATCATACACACCTGTTTATGCGCATGAAACAATGTCTATTCCAATGTGTGTGTTGCATAATTTAGGGTATTGCAAATGACCTACGTATATCACATGCACATCAATGTGTCAATCCACTTACAAGTCTAGATGCATCTGCTTGTATTTGCTTTTCAACTTCTTCAGATTTTCTCCGCTGGAGCTCCTGAAAAGGGAAAGCTAAATATTTAACCTTTTTCAGAATGAGAACAATTGTGTGACACCTTCCCATAGTAACGGTGAGTCATGACATACGTAGGAGGACAAGGAGACCAGAAGAAGAAGAAGAAGGAGGACGTACATACCTGTATACTCTTCATTCTCTCTGCTGCCTGCTCGGCTTTCAATTCTAGTTCTTCAATTTCCTTCAGTTTTTTCAAATCTTCTTCAGTTTTTTGTTTGTTAAGTTCTTTTCGTTTCTCTAGTTGAGCAAAGGCTTTCTCTTCTATGTCTTTCTTCTAACAAATAAACACAAAAACACAAGTAAATATCCACGTACGCACATACGTACATAAAAGTCGTAATACATACACAAGACAGAACTGAAGTGGAAATAAGGAACGTAATACACTCTACAATACATGACCCACCTCTTTAGCTCTTTGTTCTGTAATGTCTGCAAGAGCATCAGACACTGACGGAGGCAATTCAAAGGTTCCTGAAGGCGACCTCTGAACTCGGCCTTTTGTCTCAGGGAATTCCATTACTGGTTCATCCGAAAGCGCTACAAGTTAAATAGATGAGTATTTTGTATTGTACGTACATTGAACCCAAACCACTTCCACATAAATAAGCAATAAATAACAATAAACAAGTCAACATAAGAACCCTCCTTAGTTGCTTTCAAATATGCAAGTGCACCAAACTTACAGTCTTTCTCCTCTTCCTTCTCCTCTTCCTTCTCCATGCTTCCCAGTTCAGTCAAGATGGAGTTTACTTGCTTCTCTGTTTCCTCAATGGCAAGTATATCTTCCAGACTGCTACCAAGAGAACTGCCCTCTAACAGTACAATGATTGAAACATCAATAAGCATGTACGTATGTATGTCTAAGGACTTAGGAGAGGACAAGAAGAATAGAACTCCCAGGGTCACTGATGAAGGGTGGTATTCATCTCATCAATGACCCTGGAAATCTTTTAAGAAGTTCTTTGTACCCAATCTTTAAGCTTTATTACTGGTTGACCAACCTCTATTAGCTGGCAGGCTCCGCTGCAGGTCTTCGGGGTCTAGACCGTCACACACGACAATGGTGAGCTTCTCCTGAACATTTCTCAAGGCTCTAACTGCATCCACATGTGAAGCACCCAGGAGAGACTGGCTGTTCACCTCCAGGATACGATGGCCAACCTTCAGTCTACCATCACGTGCAGCCGCTCCACCGGTGGTAACCTACAAGTTGACATGTTGACTGTATTACGCAGTTCAAGTCAACTCTAACTGAATGGGTGTATATCAACAACAATACTTACAATGTATATGTATGCATATCAATTACTGAATGTGTCGTGTGCTGATAATTGGCTGATACCAAACCAATCATTTACTTTTAATAAAAAGTCATTTAATTTTTTTAATCTGTCTAATATCTTATAAATTATCAGAAACTTCAAAACGCAAGGATCAAGGAGGGAGACATTCGTATTTGTACGTTTGTACGTACCCTAGATATATATATTCCACCATCATCATTTTCTTCAAACTGGCTCTTAACTCCTCCTCTGATGCTAACCCCAAGCTTGTCATGAAGGCTCTTTGTCAAGGTGATCTCCTTCAGGCCACTAGGAGGAGGTTCATGTCGCACTAGGAGAGTCATGCCATCGCGCTTTTCTATCAGTAAGTTGACTGTCTGCTCATGAGTGGCACTGCGAACGCTCTTACCATTCACCTACAAGCAGATGCACACAAGAATCTTGAAACCAATATTATACAAAGAGATTAACATGTACACAACATCTATCCATCCATCTTTCCATTCACCTATATTCATTCACCTATCCATATCTTATCCCTCTACCCATCCACTGCAAACATTTCAAGTGCTTACATATGTATGTAGGTGTACGTATACGTGCATACTCACCTCTAGTATTCTATCTCCTACAAAGAGCTTACCACTTGCAGCAGCTGCACCTCCTGGGGTTACCTAGGAGATGGAAAGAAAACGTATTCAAAAGGTGTCCTCTATAATGCAGTTAGCATATGTATGTACGAAGATCAGATATACGCAAAGTGTCCTAATATACGTCCATATGTACGTACGTATGTATGGAGATTCTAATATGTAGGGGTCAGACTACTAGGTGTAGTGAAAAGTTAACACTGCATACCTTTGACACAAATATCCCTGGTTTTCCACTGCCAAAAGGCTTAGAAGAATGATCTGCACCTCCTACTATCTTCAGTCCTAGCAATCCACTTCCACGATTTAACATAACCAACTGAGAGGATAAGAAGAATAAAATTAAGACTAATTAACAAATCATCCCTCATATGTATGTATACGTATGTAGTGTACGTGTCTGTGGAGACTGGAATCTCTATGAACTTACCTCCTCCTGATACGGTATCTTTTCTATTTCGCTGTCCTGAGGCCCAAGAACTACAATGTCTGAATCACTGTCCGAATCACTGTCCGAAGAGCTGCTACTGTCGTCTGAGACAAACTGGTCTGTGGACAGTCTGTTTGGCGGTTCAGCATCTTCTTGATCTGAGTCCTTCTCTATCTTTTTCCCTTCTGGATCAAGAAGGACTAGATTGGCTATGTCCATGTTAGCATAATCTTTATTTTTCTTAACATTTGGTAATGGTTCCTCCTCTGTTTCATCGAAAGGGATGTCCTCTTTAGGGACTCCTAGCACAATAACAGCCTCTTCCTCACGCTTTCTTGCCTGCTGGCTTATTTCCTGAAGTTTCTTAGCAACAGCTTCATCGTCCAAAGATGTAGAACTCTCTCTAGACGCCTGTTCAAAGGGTAGATTTTGGGCATGGTAGTTGGGAGAGGCTGGGCTTCCTTGCTCAGCTATGACAGTAGGATTTGGTTTGTGTATGGTTGCAAGACGATTGTTGAACTCTTCCATGTCTTGCAGCTCCTTCTCCTTTGTGGTCTCACTGGTGGAGCTATTGTGAGAAAGCGACTTGAGAGGTTCTGTTTGGATGGGGGATGGAGTGGCCGCACTGGAGGGCATGACAACCAACACCTCCCGAGACACCACCAACGTGCAGGCATCTGTAACATTTTTCAGGGATTCAACTGCATCGTGATGCATTGCATTGATCATCGGCTTGCTATTGACCTACGTAAATGTACACAAGTTGAATAAAAACATTCAAAAATGAAGCTATGTACATAGGAGTAGTGCCTACAACAGTGACTAGCCCAATTTGAAAGAAGAAAAAAATGAAACACCTATCCATATCCAAACTCTTTGGGTACGCACAAATAATTTTAATAGTCTATCAGTATACGTACAAGAGGGGACTACAGTATTCACATACGTACGTACGTACATAAATATGTAATAGAAAGAGGATTAAGACTTACATATAACAACTTGTCTCCCAACCTCAGCCTTCCATCCTCCTCAGCAATACCTCCTGGAGCTATCTTGGTGATGAAAATACTCTAAAGAAATGAAATGCATTTATCAATACGTATGTACATGCATGTACGTCGGTCCTTTTACATATTATATACGTACTTATACATACATACAGACATTAACACAGAGAAGAGGAGATTTCTGGAGAGTTCTGTTTTGCAGTAATTAGGAGTACAGTGTACAGTACAGGAGTAGGAGTACTATTAACTGGTGGTCATTGCTAAGTGTCCTAATTATAGGGGTGTCCTTATTTCAGCAGTAATGAAAATTTGTATCAAAGCTGCCCATATTTAAGGGTTCTGTTAGGTGTGGTTCTGTTTGGTCACACCTACCTCATCAACATCCTCATAAGCAGGGGTTGACCCCTTTCCTCCAGCAATACTAAAACCAAGGCTCTTTCCAGGTGTCTTGTGCAACTCAATTGTCACTTCTATAGTCTGGAGAGTGGAGGGTCCAGTAATGGGCGGGGTTAGAACGGGAGGCAGGCTATGGTTGGCAGACTGGAGTAAATCAGGAGTTTGGTCTTTTTGCTGTCCCTGAACATACAAACATATTGGTACATACGTACGTACATATACTAAGTATACTGAGGCATTAGTATACTAGAGGTACTAGTATACTACAGATACTAGTATACTAGAGGCACTACCCAACTCACAGTTCTGTTGTCAGCACTACCTGCCTTTGAACCTTGACCTTCTTGAGGAATATCTGGGGTCCGCGAGCCAGACCCTTCCACTCTCTACATACACATATCCATAATAATGTACGTACGTATTATGTACATACATAGAGTGTATAAATGCATACAGTTGCTATGCAAAGGAATGCTGATAAAACAGCTACTTTAAATACCTGCATATCAAATGTGTAAAAGATTGCAAATTACAGGTATAAGTAAACATTGTGGTTAAAAGAATGTGAGATAGAGCTTACGTAGGTGTATGGGACATGTATATACACGAAATTACTGAGGTGTCAAATCAATACGTGTCAAAAGATTGCGCGCATACAGTCAAAACTCGCAATCCTTTTGACACACATTTCTGATATACTGTAACACATTAAATCAACTGTTGGACCAACACATTTAAAGAATCTTCTTGTGGGAAGTACTTTAGGAGAAACTTTAGTAGAGTCCTTTGTACACGTGGAAATTATGCGTTCATATTTCTCACAAACCTTTCTCATGGGCTGTCTTCTCCAGTCAGATCTAGCCAGGTCATCTTCTTCCAGAGATTCCAGTTTAGGTTCTGTGGGAGGGGAAGCCCCTTCAGGTATTGGCTCATCCTGAACAGAAGAAAGGGGATTCGAAAAGTTAAAAATGAAACACCAAAATAGTGAGTAAGAGAATGTAAGTAGTGGTTGTAAAGGTGAGCAATTAAAATGTAGGAAATACTAGTGTTGTACTGGTAAACACTATTTAATTCACGGTGTCACCATGGTAACAAGTCCTTACCATTTTGGTTTTCTTTATTATAGGAGTAGGTAGACTAGCTTCAGGAGTTGACTGTTTCTTCTTTTCTTTCTCTTTAGACTTCTTTCCTCTTCGTGGAGTTGGTAACCTTGTAAACTGTAATAATGTCATTATCACGTGATGGAAAGTAGGTAAAACCATTCAAGTACATAACAAGTTATACGGTAATACGTAAGTACTCAAGCATTATAGAGAAATAGTGGCCTTTAAGATCTAAAGCCCATCCTAAAGCTTTGATGACATCATCACTTGAAACCAATATAAGGAATAACAAGGATAAACAATTGTACGTATATGCATGTATGTATGTAGGCATACAACTTTAGTACAATATATAACAAGTGATATGTTGGGATGAAAAATTTACATATGTTTACACCAACAACTTACTCGTGAGGATTTAAAACTCTCCTTGGAGGCTATACTTGGATGAAAGGCAACCATCTTCTTGTCAAGATCGTCTTTGCTCTTTGTCCTTGATTCATCATCTGAGTCTAGTACACAGAAGAGATGGATGGATGATGGATGGAGAAATGGATGATGAATGGAGAAATGGATGATGAATGGAGAAATGGATGATAGATGGAGAAATGGATGATGGATGGAGAAATGGATGATAGATGGAGAAATGGATGATGGATGGAGAAATGGATGATGAACGGATGAATGCCCATGTGTGGTTGGATGATGGATGGATGAATGCCCATGTGTGGTTGGATGATGGATGGATGAATGCCCATGTGTGGTTGGATGATGGATGGATGAATGCCCATGTGTGGTTGGATGATGGATGGATGAATGCCCATGTGTGGTTGGATGATAAATGGATGAATACCCATGTGTGGTTGGATGATGGATGGATGAATGCCCATGTGTGGTTGGATGATGGATGGATGAATGCCCATGTGTGGTTGGATGATGGATGGATGAATGCCCATGTGTGGTTGGATGATGGATGGACTCACCGATGCTGTTCTCTTCAGATGACTTTTGGGGAAGAGCAGAGCACATGAGGACTTGCTCGTCTGGGTTGTCAGGGTGAGGGGCAACATGAAGGGGGATTAGAGGCTGCAGCTGGTTATTGCTCAGCCATAGAGCATCCAAACGTAACTTGTTCAATGTGAGGGGGAGATAGAAAAGCCTGCACAGTAAATAAGACAACACCTAGTTAGTAGTTAAAACATTTGTAAACATAAATAATCACAATTTTCGCAAGTACGTACGTACGTACTTACAAGGTGAAAATGGTATCTTTATATGTACGTACGTATATGAACATAGATAAGGGGTAATTTAGTTGCGTTCATTTTGTTGCCGATACCTCCAATAAACTTATCTTTCATGAACATAGATAGGTACGTACGTACAGTATAACAAAAAAGCTAATTTACCGATTTCCTGCCAAGTCTAGAACACTAAGGTTTGTCAGGTCCCCAATGTCCTCTGGGACGGTGGTAAGTTCATTCTCTCGGAGGCTCAAGACGTGTAGAGAAGTACACTTGCCAATCTAAAGTTTAGAAACAGATTACCACTTGAGAAGTACGTACATACATATGCATGTTTCTGTAGAGAAGTACTTTAATCATTCACACATACATAAGTACCATAGCATTGCCAGGCAACTTACTTCATTGGGGAGTTCAATGAGGTGATTTCTATCCATATTTAGCATCTCAAGTTTTGGCAGATCAAACAATGTTGATGGAATGTTCTAGATCAAATGTACACAAACTTATTAAATACATTGGCTAATAATGACTAGAGAAAGTTTTCCTATTTGAAATAAACCTATTTTAGTCAAATTACCACAGTAACCAGACCTTTTAACTCACATCAATCATATTTTCAAAAAGGAAGAGTTCAGTCAATGATTCCAGTCCTCCTATGGTGTCTGGTATATCTAACATACGGTTCATCTCCAATTTCAGCGTTAGCAAACCCTTCATTTCACCTGTATGTATGTACCACACATGACAAACAGCCATAGCAATGAACACTTGCTGGGTTTCTTTAGGAATATCACAAGGGGAGTACAATATATGTAGCATATGTAATTATGAGGAGGCAATCTTGTTTGCTCTTAAAAATTGGCAGTCTTACCTTCTTTAAGGGGGGGGGGGATAAAATATTTTTAAGGGGGGCTTGGCCCCCTTCCCCTAAAGAAAGTCTGACTATTAAGGCTCTTCTCTTACTACTACTACTACTACCACGCATATTAAAAGGGGACACCCTATAACATTACTACCTACGTACGTATAAAGAGAACTAAATATGCAAGTAGAAGGTTGTGGAAAGTGCTTGCACAATATTATGAAAACAGCCAATAACACACAACACAAAGTTGACCTACCAATGGTCTCTGGAATTGTTGTGAGAAAGTTCTCTGATGCATGCAAGTCCTTTAAGCTGTCCATCTGGCAGATAGTAGCGGGAAGAAACTCTAGCTTGTTCTTTGTAATGTCGACTGAGGACAGGTTGGTAAGGTGTCCAATATCATCTGGCAGCTCCCTCAAGTTATTAGTGTCCAGCCACAGCTCTTCCAAATTTACAAGCTCTCCAATTTGTGGGGGCTAAGGAGAGATTATGGAAAAATAATGAGGGAGGAGGGAGGGAGAGAAGGAGGAGGGAGAGAAGGAGGAGGGAGAGGAGGAGGGAGAGAAGGAGGAGGGAGAGAAGGAGGAGGGAGAGAAGGAGGAGGGAGAGAAGGAGGAGGGAGAGAAGGAGGAGGGAGAGAAGGAGGAGGGAGAGAAGGAGGAGGGAGAGAAGGAGGAGGGAGAGAAGGAGGAGGGAGAGAAGGAGGAGGGAGAGAAGGAGGAGGGAGAGAAGGAGGAGGGAGAGAAGGAGGAGGGAGAGAAGGAGGAGGGAGAGAAGGAGGAGGGAGAGAAGGAGGAGGGAGAGAAGGAGGAGGGAGAGAAGGAGGAGGGAGAGAAGGAGGAGGGAGAGAAGGAGGAGGGAGAGAAGGAGGAGGGAGAGAAGGAGGAGGGAGAGAAGGAGGAGGGAGAGAAGGAGGAGGGAGAGAAGGAGGAGGGAGAGAAGGAGGAGGGAGAGAAGGAGGAGGGAGAGAAGGAGGAGGGAGAGAAGGAGGAGGGAGAGAAGGAGGAGGGAGAGAAGGAGGAGGGAGAGAAGGAGGAGGGAGAGAAGGAGGAGGGAGAGAAGGAGGAGGGAGAGAAGGAGGAGGGAGAGAAGGAGGAGGGAGAGAAGGAGGAGGGAGAGAAGGAGGAGGGAGAGAAGGAGGAGGGAGAGAAGGAGGAGGGAGAGAAGGAGGAGGGAGAGAAGGAGGAGGGAGAGAAGGAGGAGGGAGAGAAGGAGGAGGGAGAGAAGGAGGAGGGAGAGAAGGAGGAGGGAGAGAAGGAGGAGGGAGAGAAGGAGGAGGGAGAGAAGGAGGAGGGAGAGAAGGAGGAGGGAGAGAAGGAGGAGGGAGAGAAGGAGGAGGGAGAGAAGGAGGAGGGAGAGAAGGAGGAGGGAGAGAAGGAGGAGGGAGAGAAGGAGGAGGGAGAGAAGGAGGAGGGAGAGAAGGAGGAGGGAGAGAAGGAGGAGGGAGAGAAGGAGGAGGGAGAGAAGGAGGAGGGAGAGAAGGAGGAGGGAGAGAAGGAGGAGGGAGAGAAGGAGGAGGGAGAGAAGGAGGAGGGAGAGAAGGAGGAGGGAGAGAAGGAGGAGGGAGAGAAGGAGGAGGGAGAGAAGGAGGAGGGAGAGAAGGAGGAGGGAGAGAAGGAGGAGGGAGAGAAGGAGGAGGGAGAGAAGGAGGAGGGAGAGAAGGAGGAGGGAGAGAAGGAGGAGGGAGAGAAGGAAGAGGGAAAGAGTAAAGAGGGAGAGAAGGAAGAAGAAGAGAAGAAAGAGGGAGAGAAGGAGGAGGGAGAGAAAGGAGAGGGAATGAGGGAAGGGAGGCAGAGAAGGGAGAGAGAGGGTGGGTTGGGATAGGTCAGGTTTCTAATTATTCTCTTTAGACCTACATAACTATTCAGTTGATTGTGCAGTACACATGGTATGTACATTAAGTAATAATCAAATACGTACATACATAGATAGTGTATAGAAGATTGTGATAGCACTTCCTTTTCATAACAACATCAGATTCAAACAGATTCCTTAGATACATGAAATACATTTAATAATGGCCGACTGGGCAGCAGCTGCTACTGAGACCACACCTAATTTTCACAGCTACAATCATCAGTCTTAGCAGTATAGTCTCGGCTGGCATATGTGTGTACGTATCAAATGAGGTGTCACACACATTAGCAAGCTTCAGATAACATTTACATACACATATACATATACATGGAAGAGGGTTAATTGTACTAAGCAGTGTAAAGGTTATGATGTGATAGAAATAATCATTGGGATATATTATGCCTGGGCTGGCCAACCACCTGACCAAAGCCTAATCTTGGTTGGGAGACTGAAGTCTTATTAAATGGCAAACAATGATCACTTGCTGCCATTTCATAGGACATTGGTCTACCAATCAAAATCCGACTTTGGTCACTTAGTGACTCAGGCATAATATCTCCCAGTGATTATCTCTATCATACATATTAATGTATGTATGTAAGACAAAGGAAACTACATATTGTTGAGGGTCATTCTGGACAAAAATAAAGCTAGCCACAATTGAAAGACCTGAGAAAGTGAAACTTCAGTAAAGACAAGTGTACACATGAGGCTTCTTAGTATGTAAATATTACATTAATCAGCTCATTCCAACACACATCAACAGACAGATCGTATACAAAGATGCTGACAGGGCTATATGCAGAACTTGGGGCCAGAGGGAGCAAAATGATAAATTTTCAAAATTTAGGGCGGGGCAGTGGTATGAGGGTGTTGAAGCAGTTTAGGGGGTTCCCAAAAGTCTGGGGGGCTAGGATATGCAGCACTGGCTGAGCAATTTTCAACAAGAAAGGCTATTTGCTAATAAGGTGCTAAAAATTTTCAATTTAACAGATTGTCTAAAGGAAACACATTCATCAAAACTGTTTTCTCTGGCATGTTATGTACGTACATAAGTAAACAAAGATGGCAGTACCTTAACAGGACAGCCATTTTTCTGCCTAATAACTACGTATGTATACATGTAGCCAGGAAGTTAGTACTCATTAAGCTTCTAAAATGTTGTATTAAGGTCTTCTTAACATTCATCAAAATAACACAATTATGCATGTTCAGTCATTGCTTACCAATTCCTCTATTTCGTTATTTCCTAAATCCAGTCGTCTCAGCTTCTTTAGTGAGGCAATACTCCTTGGAATACTCTTGAGCAAGTTCTCCCTGGCCTCCAGGACTATGAGGTTCTCCAAACTGTAAATGTGTTTATGTGTAGTTGTAAAGGTAATGGTTTAGCACATCAAAAAACACATTTAAAGCAATCGTTACTACAACAAGGCAAATGAGTTTTGTAGCTGAAAATTAACTGCCACTTGAAGGTTTTCAGTACTCTAAAGTGTAAGTGATACTACTGTTATACAAGCAGAGTATATATAACAATACCATGGCAACAGCAAGAGAGAAGGCTACATCATACACAATTCAATAAATACATATTTAAACATTTATAAAGTCCAATATATTAGATGGCTACGGACTCTATATAACCTGATGTGACATACTTTCCTATTTCTGTTGGTAGTCGTGGCAACGAGCAATCATTTAAACAAAGCTGTGTCATTGCCTTGATGCTTGTCAAACATTCAGGTGATCTACACAGAAAGAATAGCTACTATATCAACACACGGGAGAGCACTGAATACACTACAGCAGTGAACCAAAATGAGAAAGCAACAATTTTTATGCCAGCTTTCCATCTCAGAGATAACTCTACATAATCACTGTCTACCAATTAACTGCTAATTGGAGGAAGTTGGTGTTTGTCCTTGTAGTTTGCCCATCATTTGGACATCCAATATCAACACCACATATTTATGTACTGTGATTGAGCTGCACCAGTTAATTGATTAGATTAGGACCAATAAAAGCATTATACTTCAAACATTGAACATTATTAATTGAATTAAATATGGTGTAACTTTTTAATTGTTATACAGTTAAGCACTGGATAGGTATGTAATAGACATTATATAAATACAATATAATAATTAATTTAAGGTATACAACACTTACCTTAAAAGTGGGTTTGAACTGATGTCCAGAATAGCCAAATGTTTGCAATGTCTAATGTTGTCTGGAATCTCATCTAGTGCTGAAGAACATCAAAGGTCAAAGGATACAGATGAACAGTGGTGAGTTCATAGCAAATGATAATAAATAAGCCATTACAAATAAGAAAATGCACACATAAATGTGAAGGGGAGCTAATTGCACTAAGCCTGATGATTTACGTGATTAATCCCTGAAGTTGCCATACCAACCATGTCTTATGTTGGTTTGGGACCAAAGTCTTCTTATAATGGCGGCCAGTGATTGCCACCCATACACAGAGCAACTCATTTTTAATTCAGATAGGTCAGACTGCTTAAAATAATCTTTAACTGGTAGGGAAATAAACTCATCCCAAGTGTCACCAATATTGGTCAGCCCAACAACAGTAATGTACAGAAACTCCTCTAAACTTTCATATGTACTTGAGTGATATATCCATTTGTGGTTACCATTTTTGCTGATGTCCAGTTCAACCAGCCTGGTCAGGTTTGATATTCCAGGGGAGAGTCGAAGCAACTCATTTTCACTCAAAGTCAACTTCCGAAGATTTGTTAAACGAAAAAATTTCTACAAAAAGAAGTTTAGCATAATCAATTATATTCCCATATACTGACTACATTGTAAACTCAATAGTTGCATGTGGCTAACTGCTGATTAGACCAATTAACTGTTAAGTAATTGGTCTAGTCAGATTCTCCAGACATTCTATGTCTATATATACTTGAATTCACAAATCCCTTTTAACTGATTCACTATTTGAGGCAAAGGTATAGAAACTACTTCAGAAAGGTCTAGCTACGTATGTGTATGACCTGAGGGGATGCCAGGGGGCATGTCTAGTGGGTGTGTCTTACAAATGCATGGATTTCATAATCCATTGTCTCCCAGCCACTTCAGAGATTCTGTTGATACAGAGCTTGGGATAGCCTATTCCAAACTGTCTTAAATGGAATTTGTTGGGTATACAGAATAACAATTACTGTTTTGATAAATACAACATTTACAATACCAATAAGATATGAAGATAATGTGATAATAACTCTCAATCTACAACTGCATTGTGAAGTTAAAAGGTAAAATTAATACAATAAACATTATCATAAATGGGGAGACCAGTATCAGAGAATACAATATATATATATATCTTTAAAGTCTCTTCTTCTTATAAATGTAAGTATGGATATATTATGGGAGACTATCAAGCACTGAAATACAATACAAATGAATTAATAAATCACTATATGAGATACAGTACCAAACTCCACACACAAACAGGCTTGCTAGATAATTAGCACATTAAACTTAGTGATGATGTCATCAAAATGGCCACCAATTTTTATAACAAGGTCTCATAAATGATTGTTCACATGCCAGCTGGATACCTAAGTTAGGGTGTAACTTGGTTAAGGGACGATTTCATCATTTAATACTTAATCTACTACACTACAGTGTTGACACCTATCGAACACAGTAGCAAGCAAGCTGATGTACATTACACAGGTAAGTCACTAGATATTACTGTATATTAGGAATTTACACAACTGTTGGCTAGGGATACAATATACGTGAAACTATACAATTTCAGTTTTAAGTCAATTTCAAAGAGATTCCAGTAGCTGGTATTTCAAGAATGCTGATCCACTTTTAAGACTGTGTACATCTCTGTGGTTTCCATAGAGCTTGCTTGTAACATATGTACTTACATACTTCCAAGCTGTAAACCTTCACTACAATACAGTGACCTTATGGTCAAGATAAGCCACGGGATACAGAATGGTCACAGAGGTATTTGCTCATGACTGGTTGGTAGGACAGTACTTGGAATGAGCCAACACAACACAACAAGAATATTATATAAACACAAAAATGGTAACTTTACAATATTAAGACACACAAATTCCTAGTTTCACCACTGAGGCATGTGTTAGTTTTCGGGTTTAATATCCCAACTTCTATTGACTGATCTACCTACCTTATTTCACCCACATACGTATATGTATATTAATAGCAATTTATAATAAAATTCGGCCACATAAATATTAAAAGGAATTTATAATAAAAAATATACAGTTCCTCAACCTGAATACTAAACAGATGTGGTGTACATGGGTGTTAAGGTGTCTAGGCAATGGATATGGATACTGTATACGCATAACATATACGAGCACCATATGTTGTACCATGAGAATCTCCTTGAATACAGTAGAGATATAAATACACATATATACATGTACAGAAATGTATGTTGTATGTATTTGATATGGTTAAATTAGTCATATATGGTCAAGGACTCAAAAAGATGAAGAAGAAGAAGAAGACAAAGACTCCCAGGGTCACTGGTGAAGGGTGGAGTTCCCAGAAACAGCTGTCTGCCCTATTAGAGAAAGGAAGATAAGAAGCCTTACTGCATCCTCATCCAAAGCTCTAAAATGTGCTCTAAGTCATTAGTCTAAGAAAACAGTGTTTTAGTCTCAGTATTTATACATTTCCTATAGAATGATAACCATTTTGGAATATGGTGGTTTTATATTATTTATACAACAGGATTAAGTTGTTTATAGATAGATCAAAATTTAATGTGAGTCATACTGAAAGAATGTTAATACTCTGTCGTACATAAGTTTAATATTTGGTACTTGTAAATACATACACAATCTCTTGTGCACATCTGTAAAACACTTGCTACAATGCCACCTAACGTCTGGTTCTTCCTTCTAAACCCCAAAAGACATACGCATGTAGCCAGAACATCTATCATTCCTTTTAAGCTGCATTAGACTACCCACAGGGGGCAGATCTGGAAACAAAACATGCACAAGCGTTACAGGACACAACTCAACTTTTCTTTGTAGGGAGACAATAAAAGTCTGTTTTCTGACAATGCCACAAACAAACAGTCAAATATTAAACTGGTCTTTAACAAATATAAACTTACATTTGATGGTTCATATACATAAGAGGTATTATCTAAATTGGAGCATTGAGGGAGAAGGGGGAGTGGGAGGTATCTTAACATGATCTAGGTAAGATAGTGTCAAGAGATAATACTATACAAAGCCCTATACATTTAGACTGCCAGTCAGTGAGAAATATTTGGACATCCAAGCATGTTCAGGTATTTGATTAACGCACACTTGTATTGCACAGTAGGATATTGATGTAGTTTTAATATTATAGAATACTTGTTTATTAATGTATAAAGGTTAGGTTTAATATTATAGAGTACTTGTTTATAGAATGACTATAACCTGTTATGAGTTTCATGATTTTAGGCAAACACTTCTCATAATTAATGACAGACACGAAACATATGCTCAAAGACTACATCAAATGTATATGACCTCTCGCATGGTCAGTCATAAAACCACACTATAGAACTAAATCAACAACAAAGATCAAACAAGAAATCCTCCCCAAATCTGACTGCTTCAAATCTACCCTTTACCTAACAAACAAGGACAAAGTGGACGCGCCCACAAGGCCAAAAGGGTATAAACAATTGGATAGGTACAGAAAAACGATTTTGATTCTATTATAGTAAGATATAGGCAGTTATAATTACACGGAGAATTGTAAATTGTCGAAATTCTAAATATTTAACACGTTTTTGTACAAATTTAACGAGAGGTGACTTGCAAACACGGCTACTTCACAATACGAAGAACGTTAAAATAACAAACGCTAGCACAGTCCATAAATTACCAGATAATTGTCTTGCCAGTTAAATCCAAATCTAGGTGGACGTGTAATTACGTTACCGCCTAGACACAACACAGAACTATAATCGCGGGATGAGTTCACATAACCGAAAAACAAACTGAAAGAAAGGAATCGCAGTTGACTTACGGGAGGAAGGTCTTGAAGTCCGTTCATATCCAAAAGGAGTTCCTCTAGATATTGCTCATTCCTGTACACTTCTTCTGGGATGTGGGTCAGATTACAGTGTCTTCGATCAAGAGAGTCGACGTGACGGGCACAATTTAAACCAATACAGGCCTTAAACATTACTTAATCTTCCTTACAGCTGAAAATGTTCTAAAAGTCGTAAAAAGCTAGTCAAATGTGACTGATTCAGAAAAATAAGGGCAATCCGGGGGAGGAACTGGGACGAGGAATCACTCCTTCGACATAGCTGGCTATCAAGAATGCAGCGATAACACTTCGGGGGAGGTCCTAATACGTCATCGAGTTTGGTGCAAAATTTTAGACGGATCAATTAGCTCTACCCGACAAAATTTGGATGGTCTATCCAGAGAGAAAGAAAATGGCTGGTCAGGCTAAAACTGCTCTTAGCTTAGGGCAACGAATATGGAACTCCCTTTCAGCTTGGACTTTACGACAAGCTGGATTTCAGAAAATAGGTTAATTGGTTTACTAAGTGAAATGTTCTTCGAGCTAATTTTATCTCTTCCCAAACTGAGTGTTCTTGTAGTGTTATTACTCTTGGACAAACTGGCGTGCTAGTAATTAGTATATAGATATGCTTTTGAAAGTGTTTAAGACAGCAATATATCTCCAATAGGGCTAAGGCGAGAAGATTTGTACATGGAAGAAGATCCTCTTGTTGCTGAGGCCATTCGTAGGCTACCGGCAGAGGAACAGGACTTGAGACTGTTTAGACTCAAGAGAGCCATGGACTGCAGCTTGAAAAAGACCATTCTACCAAAAGAGGAGTGGACAAAACCAGAAGAGGTGAGGCTACGTATTTGTTGATAGAAAGCATTAACCTAAAACACATTGGAGGATTGTTGGTCAACTTGTCCACAAGTGTCAAAGTAAACTTATTGCATGAGATTAAAAGTGGAACTTATCTCTAATGTACATACAGTGGAGTGCGGATAGTCAAATCTCTGAGGACCTTAAACTTTACTAATTCAGACATTTTCTTACATGTACGTATGTACGTATGCTAAATAGTGTAGACTGATCTGATGTGCGCCTTCTACTGGTTCAAATGTGCCTCTACTCTGCATAGGATATTCTATACCTAACTCCATACATCAAGCAGGTTCACAAGGAGAAAAAGGAGAGAGAGGCTTGGGAAAATCAGTAGCAATATCTGCTTAACTATAACTAGTCCAGTATTGCTATGTATGTAACTTTTATGGTCAAGTTGTGAGAAATTGGATTGCAACTGTTTATTGTGTACATGTTATTTAATTGCAAAGTATACTTTATTCACCACTCTCCCATTCGTATTAAGAGCTATTGCTCTAGGCGAGATTATACTTTCCTTACAGCTACAAGGCATAATACACTTATCTTTTAAATGGTACTTTTTGATTAATTTTCAATGAAGCATTGTTTCGACCCACCACCATTAACTCAAGGGGGATTTTTAAAAGTCACGTAATGAACGGTCATTGTTGTTTTCAAAATGGCTGTGTTGAAGTGGGGGTTCTGTGGAGCAGGGATCATGGCACGCGAGTTTGGTCTTGCCCTAAGCGCCTTGCCAGAGGACACGAGGGACAAACACAGAGTGGTGGCGGTAGCTGCTAGAAGTCTTGAGCGCGCTGTGGAATTTGCTGCTAAATTCAACATACCAAAAGCAGTAGGTTCCTACGAAGAGCTGGCAAGCGATGCCGAAGTAGACGTTGTATACGTAAACACTATCAATTCAGCGCATTACAAGTGTGCATTAATGATGATTAAGGGAAAGAAACATGTTCTGTGCGAAAAGACCATGACGTTAAGTGGCAAGCAAACGGCAGCACTGATCAGGGCAGCAGAAGAGAATGGAGTCTTCTTGATGGAAGTAAGTGTCTGTCCATAATGATATGGTGTAGATGTTTGAGATGGGTACAACATAGTCTATGGCTCAAAGGTTTTAATACTGTTTTTTTTCTCAAATGGAAGTTTGTCTACATTCCAAATGGTCTAACTGCATGTTAGCATAGATACACAATAACAATGATGATGTCAGTTATGTATTATTAATTCTATGAGATGAGTATTCTTCATTGAACTAATACTCTGGAGTGGATAGAGTAAATTCAGAGTCAATGATGCTATATCATTAATGCATGTGCATTTGGTTCATTAGAGATCAGAAAATGGTTGTGGTTGTTACATATCTCATGTTCTGATGTTCTTTGATGTAGGCTGTATGGACCAGGTTTTTCCCAGCTATCATCAAACTGAGAGAGCTCCTGTCTAGTAGAGCTATTGGCGAGGTGCGATATGTTCGTTGTGACTTCTCCTTTAAGCCAAACACTGATGGTTGGAATGTTGAAAGATTGTACAACCCAGTCTTAGGAGGAGGGGCGCTGTGTGATGTTGGTGTCTATCCACTTCAACTGGTCTCCCTTGCCTTCGGGGGCATTAAGCCGGAAACAGTCCAAACTGTTGGAAAGCTGATGGAAACAGGAGCTGATGAATATGCAGCATTGAATCTCAAGTATCCGAACGGTACTGCTCAGATATCAGTGGGAATTGGTTTTGAGGGTGGGCGAGAAGCCACCATTGTTGGTACAAAGGGGATGATTAAGATCCCCTATCCTTGCTGGTCACCCGTGAAGCTCATCACACCAGAAGGAGAACTGTCTTTCCCCGAGCTTCCAGAGGAAATAAATGGCGAAAAGTTTAACTTGTATCACAGCTGGGGTCTCATGTATGAGGCGGAGGAGGTGCGGAGGTGCATCGAGGGGGGACAGAGGGAGAGTGAGGGGATGCCCCTAGCAGAGACACAACTCTTTGCAGACATTCTAGATCAAGCTTTATCTACCCTAGGAGTTCAGTATGACATTACAGTCTAGAACCGCCAGCCCTTATTGATTGAATATTTTATTGGGTAATACGTACGTATAGTGTAACGTCAAATGTATGCGCGTCTATGGAGACCGCAACGCGTAAAAATGGACGATCCTAACGCTGATACAGAATGGAACGATATTCTAAGGAAGAAAGGTATATTACCTCCAAAGCCCAAAGATAAGGAGGTTTCGGAAGATCAAATCGTTCAGTTACTAGAAGACACTGTAAAAGAGAAGATGAAAGATGGCAAGGCGATGGAAGAGATGAGTTTGGACGAGCTGGATGAACTGGAGGACGAAGAAGACGAACGTGTCCTGATGGAATACAGGTACAGCATTATAAGGGTAGTCGCGAGGTTATTGTTTTGGTTTGGGATCAAATCTGTTCGTGGTTCTGCATTTACATGTTGTCTAACAATTTAGAGCAGTGTTGTAGTTTGGCGATCATGTACATGACCTTATATGTCCATTTTTACAGTAATGACATCACCGAGTAAGCAGTTCAGTGATGGGTCTGGAGTGTGACCAGTATATAGTGCTGAGAAACACGCCTGTTTATAAGCTGACCTTCTTGTGTTGTGCAATAGTCCATGAATTATTTAGACAATAAATAGCAATAATAAAATAAGGATTCCTTCTAACTGTGTCGAACTTATCTTTTGGATGGAGCATCTTTCAACTTGTTGAGTATCTAAAAACACAGTTTTTGGAATTTCTTTTGTTTGAAGCGTTTGACGTTTGAGGGTCTAACCCACTAAATGCTTACTTTAAGGAGTGTTAAAAATTAACATATAAAATTATTGTTTCTTATCTCAGACAGAAGAGAATGGCTGAAATACAAGCCTTGCAAATGAAATCCAAGTTTGGTTCAGTCCGTGAGATTTCAGCGGTGGATTATGTAGATGAGGTGAACAAGGCAGGGGAGGGAGTCTGGGTGATCCTGCATCTCTACAAAACAGGGTATCCTCTGTCATGATCCATCCATCCATTAAATCTCTTGATTAGTAAGCTTATGACATCTAGTCCTATAGAATAAGCAACTGATTATGTCATGGGAGCAATTAAAAACAAACTCTAAGGACAAGAGGAATCCCAGATTTCCTGAGGGTCCTCATGAACCCTGGTCTGCTTCAAAGTGTCTCTATCTATAACCTATTGATATGCTATCACCCCCACAAAACTTTACTTAACATCTACTAAGTATTCCGCTGTGCAGCTTAGTAAACCAGCACATCAATATACTGGCTCCCAAGTTTCCAGCAACAAAGTTTCTAAAGAGTATTTCTACCACATGCATCCCCAACTATCCCGACAAGAACCTGCCCACTATATTTGTGTATAATGAGGGGAATTTGAAAGGTCAGATAGTGGGTCCGTTTGACTTTGGAGGAATGAATCTAACAGTTGACGGTGAGTAAGCGCTTGAGAGAAATGAAATAACCTTCATTTCAAGCACTTTCCTAGTACATGTATACCAAGATAATTCCCTCATATGTACATATGTCGTTCATAAGTACCCCCCTGTTTATCACCTACTTTATGTACTTAAGCTGTTGATAATGTATTGCTGGATGATATTACAGGACATTGTGAGTATTATGAAATATGACAGTGTTTAAGAGCTAAAAATTAAAACTATATCTATGTGCATTATTTAAACCTTTTAATTTAATTACTAAAGGCCTCATTATAGCAGGATTATGTTCACCTATTAAGTCACTTGTATGTTTTGTCTACACAGTTAATCTTATGGTTGTTGTAAGTTTTTAATTAGAATTGAAGTTAATTAATTATCAAATAATTATCAAATTTTGTAGATTTAGAATGGATGTTGTCCAAGAAAGGAGCTGTGAAGACTGACTTGGAGGAGGATCCTAGGAAGAAAGGAAAACCTCGTGATGTTATGGCCTCACTCTACAGGCAAACTGGATCTGATGACGATGATTAAACATTATCTAGTCTATTTTTGCATTTATATTAAATCATTTTGTATAAAAATTACATTGAATAGGGAGGCCATGTTTAATTTTCGTGCCATATCAATTTCTATACGTAAATGTACTCTCTGATATGTATAATATTATATGCACACATGTAGAATGTGTATGCAGCTGGTCATATCCATTCATGCAGTAAAGAGAAAGATTCATTGGCTTGAAAAAATATATACATTCAACAACATTTTGAAGAAATGAATGTTGCATGGTGTTTCGCTGCATAATAATTATAGTTACAGTATATATACATGCTATAAAGTAGTCACTTCAGTATCTGATGCCGCTCTGTAGTTTGAAATGGTTAAACATGTTTCAGTATTCTTTGTGTCTTTTCGTCTCCTTGAGTTATCCTGTAATCTCTGGAGAAGAGACGGCCTCTTGTCAGCAGGAGTGTCCTCAGATGTTATTTTTAAGGTTCTTCTGGTAAATCTATTAGGATAACCAATCATCTCAGCCTGTGCCTCCTCTAGTTTGATCTTCTCCTTCTTCCTTGCTTCTATGTAGTCCCTGAGGGCTTTACTGGAGTTAAGAAAATTAAAAAATATTTATGCAATATACATAAAAATGTCACTATCATAAGAATACCACATACATATATATATAACATTATTTATATTAATTATATTACTATGGTATTTTGTAACTTGCACTGTATCTAATGACTATATACTTGAAGTGACAGAGCAAAACTTACACTAGAAAGTATGTGGTATATCCGCTCAGAAATAGCAGGAGGAGGAGGAAGGGTAGATAGTAAAAGAAAACCAGCAGGGCTACTTCAATTCGGACTGTTATTGAAGCAGTGCTGTGAACTCTAGTCAACATGAGTAGATCCGCTGCCAAGTGAATCACTACCAGAAAGTCCAACAGTAACAGTAACTCAAATATAGTAACAAATTGCTTCTTGTAAGGCTTGGCATAGGCATAACAGAGGAAGGATATCATCAATATGAAGGCGGTTCCTGCCTGCATATAGACAAAGGTGTACATTGGATAGGTCTATGTAATAATAATAATAATAATAATAATTTCATGTAATATTTAATGTTTGTGTTTCCTGTATTATTTCATCTAGTATTTTATTGTATATGGACACTTAGGCCTTTTTTTTTAATCCTGTTACCTCATTCATGCCCTAATTACCACCAATCATCATCCTTTTTCCATAATAATAATAATAATAATAATAATAATAATAATATTAATAATAATAATAATAATAATAATAATAATAATAATAATAATAATAATAATAATAATAATGATCATGATCGATCATAACAGTAAAAACAGTCAGTCAGTAATTTGCTATTCATAACACAGTCACAAAAGTCATCCTAAATTTCACAGAAACTCCCCGGGGTATTCCCCTAGGTATACAAGTGAAGTCCATGTATCAACTCACCCTATTGCCTGGTGAGGCAACAATGACAATAATAAGTAGAAATCGTCTGCTAAGCTCCACAATGTGCCACCAGTAGTACTTTTCCCTGTAAACGTGGACTATTGCACCTCTCGAACTCCTCAATCGTCTGTCTGTTATCTTTAGCATAGAACACAAATACACATTGAGTACACACACACAAACTTTGTTGGGAGCAATCTACAGATTTTAACATATTCGTTTGCTGTTTAAAAAGGGTAATTTTCATTTCATCATTAAAATATTTTCAAGGTAGGGCAAATACACCAATTCCTACGAGAAACTCTCTATAAATTGGGTAACAGTGGTATTTGGTCATACAGAAATAATAATAAACGTACATGTATTATGGTCAATCTATTATAGCAAGACACTATATATGTTTTGGCCCACTAAACTTATACATGTACTCCATAGAACATTATATGCTTAATAAGTAGAGATTTATCTACATATACTGTATTATCTCTAATATAAGCCCAGGTCTCTAATACAAACCCAGTCTCCAATAAAAGCCCGGGTTCAGAGGGGTTTGAAAAAATAAAAGCCCTGGGCTTATATTAGAGATAATATGGTAATTATACGACTTAGAGTGTTGGGTGTGTCTTCATGAGTACCAACCTTATCAGGAGCTCCGACAATGATGGACGGGAGAAGGATTGCGGTGCTAGCTATGATGAGGCAGAGGATGGCCCACAGTCCTAGAGCAATGTGGCCGCCAGTGAAACAGGGGATCTCCCCATTCACAAACCATGTCTATCAATTAGAAATACATACTTACTATAACATGTACATGATTATATCTTAAATATATGAAAAATCTAAGATACCATTTTCCTACATGCTATATGCCTATTCTGTAAAAGAGCCTATAGGGGAACTAAACCTGAAGAGAGCTTTGGATGAGGATACAGGAGTCTTTTCTTCCTTCTTTTCCCTTCTTTCATCTTCTTCTCCACTGGGTCAGACAGCCGTTTCTGGGAATTCCACCCTTCATCAGTGATCCTGGGAGTCTTTGTCTTTTCTTTATCTTGATCTTCTGTGAATCCTTGGCATATATGTAATAGCTGTCATGAATGGATCTGATTACAAGCTGCTACTAATACATAACCACCAACTCTACACTCAGCCATTTTATCTTTCACTGTATATCTGCTTATGTACATATAATAATAATAAAGTAGTAGTAATACTCACAGATACTTCAACTCCATTCTTGTCAACCATAAGGGGGCAGTTTAGCACATAGGAAGACACATACACAATGTGGTTATAAAGCAGCAACAAGATCATCCACAATCCAGAGTAATTGAGATCAGTTTGGATATCCTTTACACATCTACAAGTCAAGATCACGTGCTCTAATTATGGAGTCAAATACTGTAGTTATACTGTCCCTAGCTGTATCCTTATCATGGTACGTAACTACAGTACATTTACGTAGCTCTACATATTGTCTGTCAATCTGAACAGTAGAAAATGCTAACTTTGATCTGTATTTGAATTGCTGGAGATTTTCAAGTGTCAATGCATACAAACTATATACTACATTATAGTGTGCATCTAAATATTAGAGAGTATAGTAGTGCTAAGTAGGGATGGTCGAAACAAACATGGCCGCCCTATTCATTGTATTATTAAATAACACCTAACAACTCAACACAGATGCAATTTTTGGTTACATTCCGACTATTAGCATTCATATTATACAGTTAAATATAGTACTTTTCATTATACCTGTTAGCCTATACATATAGAGGTAGCAGCAGAATATTCGCCTTACACTTGTGTACATGCTATGCTCACCTAGCAACAACGAGGACAATCGGGCATATGATGATGGCCAACATAAATGGAATGTATTTGATACCGTACAGCTCCAGTGCGGTAGCATTTGAATACAAACAGAAGTCATATGGAAAATAGAGACTGGAGAGACTGCCGATATAAAATAACTGTAAAGAGAGGGGAAATCTGATTTAAGCAGATCATATTCAAACAGTACCAAGTAAGATAAAATGATGTGTTAGATTATTCATGCACTACAACCTATAGCAATATTGCTGAACTAAACCTAGTGAGAACTTTGGATGAGGATACAAGAGGTTTCTCCTTCTTCTACTTCTCTTCTTCTCCACTAGGCAAGGATCACTATACACAATAAGCCCTCAATACATATACATATACTGTATACATACGTATATGCTATATATATATATACATAATTTCACAAAACATTTCTTTAAGGAGGTCATCTTTGTATTTATAACAGTCACTCAACTGTATTCAAAGGATGTGAAAATTTAAAAATTCAACTGAAATATGTACAATATGGTTGTCATAGTAAGGATATAAAATTTCTTCAAAGGACATGCTACTCAATATGAAGGGATAAAGATCGACTAGGGGCATTTCATAATTGAGTTACTGCTTGACGCGGTGTAAACTTACCGGAGCATAAGTCGATGAAGAGCTTTCTAAAAATGATCTTGTTGCATATGGAGCCACCTATCATGAGAATGGGGTATTGGTTAACTTTAGGATATAGTCTACACAACTTAACTATCTAATCTTTGAACTGCTTATCTACAACACCTATGTCTAGTTAACCATATGTGTAGGTATTGATGTCCATGTGTGTATATTTGCCTGTGCAGGTAAACAAGCTTGCAAGAATGAAGAGAAAAGCCAACAGTGTCTTTAGACACTTTAAAAATTTGGAAGATGTATCATCTTTAAGATGAATCTAACAGCACAGTTAATTGGAATCTTTATTCTATTAACTAATCCATATTTACAATGTAGGTTACACTACCTGAATGTAAAACAGGAATGGATATAAGATAGCTGGCAAATGAAATTCCTTCCACTGAGACAGTATCATTATAGAAAGGATGACAATGGCATCCACCAAAACTTCAAAGAAGGAAAAATAAGGTAATCATGGTAACAATCATTATCATGAATCATGCACCAATCATCACCATGGCAACAATCATGGATGATGCTAACCACAACTTACTAAGACCAACTATGAGGAAGCTGTTAACATTTCCACACTGAACACACGTGTCCAAGAGGGCACTCCAGCTCAACCCATCTACACACTCTCCGCACAGACGACCTGCATATAGACCAATGTATTGACAGGTGCTATATTGAAGCAGTTGTGCAATATCCTAAAGCACCTTGTCTCATGCTATGACATTGAATGGTATCGTTGTCATCCTCTTGGTACAAGAACATGCAACCACGGCCATTTCTGACTTCCTTGTCACATTTACAATAGCCATCTGGACAGGGATAGGCTACTAATACAGGCAGATCCTCCTCCGCAACTACATAGCTCACACCCCACAGCTGCCCCTGTATTAAGAGGTAACCATGGCAACCATTGATATCAGAGAATTAAAGGCATACATACAGGTTAATATACAGAGTAATTGATAGAAAATAGATCCATTGCTACGTTGAGTCTATGACAAGAAGGAATAGTGAGCTTTTAGTAGCAGAGAGAAATAATCAAATATTTCAGAACGTTTCAGTCCATAGACCTTCTTCAGCTGATACTAATTGGTTACACCTTAAACAAAACAAACTGTTTTACTATTCCTTCTTGTAATTGCTCTGCTAAACTAATGTATCTGAAAAAAATATATTTAGCTCTAGTGAATAATTCAGTGAATTGCTACAAATTACCAAAGACCCTATCTCCTTCTTCTAAATGTTCAACATTGGCAAAAACAATGTCTAGGAAGATGCTTTAAAAAGATAAAACTATCTAGAAAAAAAATCTAATACTTTCAGACCCCGAAATTATCAGTGAATTTCATATTATCACAAAATTGCTATTAGTACAATGACTATGATTTACTGTATATACAGTGTGGACTAGACGTACTCTGAGTATGATTTGGGAGGTTCCTGGTACACAGTCAGTTATATGCGGATTGTCATTGTCGCAGGTGCACACAAATGATCCGTCAGCCCCTGGACTAAATATCTGACCAGGTGGACATGCCCTTGGAATGATTCTCACAACGGAAGAAACCTCTGGATCAAACTGCAAAACAAAATGGATTAAATCAACATAAATCAGAAACACTAAATGTACATACGTACATGCAAAGATAAAATCTCTAGGATTCTATGCTACATACTTACTCTTGAATTAGTTTGAAGAGAAAATGTAACATTGTGAATATCACTATCAAAATCTTGAGATGTACTGCCAAAGTAAATATTTTGGTGTTTATTATCAGGAAACACTGCCAGCGAGCTCGGAGAAAACTCTAGTTCATACTATAAAGATACAGAAAATTTACCAAAAAGTTGAATCTTTTTGCTAGAAAATTAGAGGGAATTCTCCTGAGCAAGTGCATGCAGGTACCTCGTCTTCTGATTCTATTTCTTCTACATTGTATATTCCTGCTGTAGGGTGACCTAGCTCATCCCAGGCTGAAAGATCAACCACAAACATGGAACCGGGAAATACATCCTATTATCATCATTTTGTAAGGATTAAACAATTGAAAATTACACAATTGCAAAGTACATACATTATAACGCTTACCATCTTGTCGGTAGACACTGTAAAATTAACTGCTGGAGTAGCTATATCAGAATCTGAGTCATTGATACCAGTTGAAATGGCCATATTTATATTGTTGCTAAGTAACACAAAAGGCAGTGTCCATTAAGTCTATATCACATGTGGCAAGTGCAACTATATATGTTTATATACAACACATTGTTACATTATATAAATCTATACGTGCATCTATACATGCATGAAACGGCTGTCTGACCCAGTGGAGAAGAAGATGAAAAAAGGGAAAAGAAGGAAGAAAAGACTCCTGTATCTTCATCCAAAGCTCTCTTCAGGTTTAGTTCCCCTATAGGCTCTTTTACAGAATAGGCATAGCATGTAGGAAAATGGTATCTTAGATTTTTCATGATATGTAACCTACGTATACTTAAATATATGCTAGTATAAGTGATAGAAAGCATTATGTATTTCCAAATGAAAGTTAAAGATCATGTACTCTAATCTGAATCACTTACTTGTACACAAATGGATTGCTACGAAAGGCTTTCTTCTTACTAAAAAAGGGAGTTTCAAGTGACCTCCATGAACACAAATTTAAGGACTGAATGTATAAGGCTGATCCAATGAGTGCCTCGTTTTCTGAGAAAGTTATACTTGCCTGTCAGTTTGGGAAAGTTTTAATAAAGATAACTCTTTAATTCAGCAGTTAATGCTTACCGTCCAATTATCCGGGGGAATCTTTTCTTCATAGAGAAGAAAGCACTGCTCATTGTAAATTGATTGTTCCAAGAAAGGTTCGACATAAGTTGGTTCTACCTCAATAGCAGCTCCAATCCTAGCCAACAAGGTCCAAATATGCCATACTTCATGTAATGGTTTACCAATAAGGTATATTGGGTGCTCTTATAACAGCATGTTAATTAGCAACCACTAAACCATATACGCATTGCACAACACTGTTACAGCCTCTACCAATACAAATGCATATGATACAGAAAAATCTTTCTATGAATCAATAGTGCCAGAGGACGGATGGATTTTACACACATCTATTGACAGCATGGTATAGTACCTTCCCCTGTTCTTCATAAACTTCAATTCACTGTTTTTGTACAAGTTTATTTGACCAAATGAGGAGACGTAGATTGCACTTCCATCAGGGGCATTATTCCCTTCAAATTCCAGTGCACCATTAACTCTCACTAAACTGGACACAATCTAAGACACAATTAAGATAAAAAGTTTACACATTAAGTCCAAACTATATAGTATAGCATTTGAGTGTATTACCCTTAGCGATGTCCCAAAGTTGTTTTTGAATGTGTTGGTTCCTTTAAATATCACTGTAAAGTAGTACACACTGAACACTCCACTGGAACCAGCAAAATTCTCTTCAAATACACTGAGGAAAACAATAGTTCAAGAACTTATTACTGCTCTGAAACCTATTGCATATGCACTGCTAACAGAGATTAATCATCGTCTTACTTGTCTATAAAAGTAGTGTTTCGTATTCTACTTCGATCTAAAAAACCTCTTAGTGCTGCTATGGCAACCGCAGCTCCATAGCGAGAGGCACTGTTCTGATAAAATTTACAGTCTCTCATGAATATCAAATTTCCTATTCCACCAAGTGAACCAGGAATAATGTACAAACCCCCTCCAAATGAGTTTGCTGAATTGAACCTAAATGTCAAATTTGTGAGAAATATCTGATTTTCCAATTTAACATCTCCTTCGGTGATAATACCAACGCCAACTGCTCCTCCTCCGTCTCCGCTCGTATTATTCAAGAATACACAATCACTGATGTCATATGTATGGTTGATGGACGAAGTTGCAGACAGAAAGTATAAGCCACCCGCAAAGGAGGTAGCTCTGTTTCCAATGAAGCAACAATCTGTAACGTTTATATATATAGTACTAGCTTGACTGGGCACAAACGCCAATCCTCCACCTCTTCCATTAAATATGTTATCAGCAATAATATCAGTTGTACTTCTTGCAAAGGTAGCATTTGAGAATGCAGAGTTGTTTTCAAATTTACAGTTCTGCACATTGTAAGTTGGCGGTGGATTTTGGGAAGAGAGATTGTGTACTCCAAACGAAAGGCCACCTCCGTTTCCTCTGTATGGATAATCTACAAATATTCCTTTTGCAGTATTGTTTAAGAACATGGATGCTGATACCTCAACATCTATACAATTGTACATATTGACTGCTGCCTCGCTGAAGTGCCTACAGAGAAACCATAAATATCTTCAACATATATGGCTTCTCTGATAGATTCTCTATGATTACATCAATGATATAATATCTACAAAACTTAGTCTCCAGGATTTTTATGGTTAAGCAAATACAGAGATGGATTCAAATCGAGGGACTAGATAATGAAATTGAAATATATAATAGTAAAATATCATGTACATGTATAACGAAACTTAGTTAATTCCTTTGAACCTAGAAAACACTTAGCTAGCTAAACAGTTTCCACTTATGAGCAACGAAAACAAATTACAGCTAAAATATAACAACTCACTGAAATTTACAGTCGCTGATATTGACTTTGTTAATTCTTAACATTTGGATTGGAAGGGGACAATATTCAAAGATGACTCGGTTCAGCTCAACATATTCGCTATCCGTAAAAGTCAATATTGCTAATTCGAACGTATCATTCTGTCCGGAAAACTCCGGAATACCAGCACAAGAGATCGTAGCAGCATTTGTAGCATCATCCTTAGTCTTTAGGATAACGTTTGCTTGAAGTTGTGTCTTCTGCCGTAGATAATGACTTTCCGGTCCCAAGTTGACGACATAGCAAATGGTTGTGTTCGATTTAATATTTTTAAGTGCCTCTTGCAACGTAAGATTACCTTCCACCATAATTTCCTCCATCTCCAAGCATTTGGGGTAGTCTGATAGTGATACTGATAGTTGGAAAAGAAGGAAAAGGCTATAAACTAAGCAGACTCCGTTTCTTTTTCTAGCAGCCATTTTTATCATTTCCGTTGGACCTGCCGTATCTAGTGCATATATAGACCATGTTAAGCGAATGTTTGGTTAACTACATGTTTTTTTCCTTTTTAATACCTGATCAACTATGACTGTACACACTTATGCCGTGTCTACTATATAAAGCTAATTAATCTACACTAACTGTATATGGGCACTTTAATAAAGCTAATACCATACAATGCATAGCTGGACATATCTTATATACATAGGTTATATTACATACATTCACAGAGTCTTTAGATTCTTGGAATTACAATAATGCATTAAGTATTTAAACCATATACAACTCCAAATAACTTAATTAATAAACTATTATGTATTCTAAAGTCAGTTCCATATAAATATCTAACCAACACAAGCATTTATCTTTTCCAAGATTTTGTCCATAAGTTGTGACACAAAGTATGAGTCTTCTAAAGGACACGAGTGGCACTCTTTCTCTCCCTTTAGAATGGCAGCCTCCACACCATTGATCTCATATATAAAGCCCTCACTATTCGGATGCAACATCCCAGGTATCTCTGGCAGGGGAAATTCTTGTACACCATCAGATGATTCCAATTTAGTAGAACACCAAAATGGTGAACAAAGTCTAACAATATTTCCATCTTTGCCAACTACAACAGCATCGCATAATGGCTTATGGCTAACAGTAGCAAAGAGTTGCAGTATTTGCCCATTCCTATATCGTATGGTGACAGCTGTTGACTCGTCCACTCCACTGGAGGTAAGCTTGGCAGTAGCTAGCAGTTCTTCCGGCTCCTCTCTACCAAACAAAAGACAGACTAAATGCAGCAGGTATACACCCATATCCAGCATGGCACCGCCTCCCAGCTTTGGGTCCAGAATGCGAGGTATCTCACATCCTGAGAAGCCGAGGCTTGCAGTCACATATCCAATGCTGTCAACCCCTCTCTTCTCTAGTCTCCCAATAAACCCTTTTGTTGCAGGAAAGAATCGCATCCAAATGCCCTGAAGTGAAGTAGAGGAATAAATTAATTGTGGCTGTAATAGGCATAAATAAAGTGATCCTTGTGTGTATGGAAGGGGAAATCCCAAATGGTCCTAATTTTTGTTATATTCCTAATTGCAGGAGCTGATCCAGAAACTTGTCAGGGGGTTCTAAGTTATACAGGAGTGTAACAGAGAATAGGTATGAGATGATTTGGCTAGTAATTTGCAAAAGTTTGAAATTAGACAATTATATACACTCAAACTCAGAGGGGGGTACTTTGATGCCCCCCTACATTCACCCCACTAAATATTACAAAGACAACACAAACTTTCACTGCATGCAATCCACGAATTATGGGGTTAGTTATCATGCACAATAATACCTCCATTAGAAAACAGTCGTTTTCTCTAGCTAGATCAATCAGATCTCTCACGTGAGCACTCTTAAGGGCACAAGGCTTCTCTACAAGCACGTTCTTCTTCCTTCTCAACAACATAGATGCTACGTCATAATGAAGCGAATTGATCACAGCAACATACACAACATCGACATCTGGATCGAGGCCAACATCTTCGAAAGAGGAGTACACTCTGAAGATTCCCTTCTCCTTTGCAAATTTTGCAGCATTTTCTTGAAACTGTGGTATATCTCCAACTGCAATGACGCGGCCTCCCTGAGAGCGACTGTGCATAGCTGTGACGAAGTCGTGAGCCACTCTACCGCATCCACAAACTCCCCATTTTACTGTACACCGACCGCTTGTATCGTTCTCTGCTGTATTCTTTAGCATCTCAAGTCAGTCAACACACTAAAGGACGTGACTTTCTGAAGCTCAGCAGCTTTGCGACACGTATATACAGATATCCAGTAGAGTTATTTAGCAAAAGTCAAAAGTCATGGAAGGCCTTTGCATTCCATTACGTAGGTCCGAATACGTATACGCATGAGATACAGTTTCCATTCCAATTTGAAATCGGTAACTCTAGAAGTTTCCATTCTGAGACGACGACACGTGTCCTGTGGGTTAGTCGGTCAAGAAAGTACATTTCCTTCAAGTATGTCAGGAACGGGCGCAAACTCCGTTCCGCTGGGTCGCCTTCACCCCATTCTAATGGCCAAGCAGCAACAAGAAGTAAAAGAGCCTGACAATTCGCTGGCAAAGCTAGAAGCTGCCAAACGAGCCGCCTCGGCTCTCCAAGAAAGTGAGCGGGTCACGAATAGTGCGACGGTTCATGGATTGCGTTAAATAATTCGTTGAACTTCTCCTTAAATACTACTCCTCAGAAATGCGAGTACTTTTTTAATTTTTGCTTCATTTTCACTACCATTAGAACTCCCTTCGGCGAAGAAGCGTCGTACCAGATGGGGAACTGAGGAAGACAGAGCCATAATACCCGGAGCGCCTTCACTCCTTCCATCGAACCTTTCCGAGGAACAGCAGAGAATTTACCTCAGTAAGTGAGACTTTCAGACAGTTGTGACAGTTCCTAGCTCTGAGATACTGTAGTTCCCAATTGATGTGATGTCATAGACAGCTCCCCTTGACTGTATCCAAGTAATTAGAGAATTCAGTAGTAAGCTCTCTAAAGCTGGCACATGAGAATGTTTACCTCCTTACTATGTGTAGTCTGTAACACAAAAATAAATATCAAGGTCACGTTAGCCTGACGAAATTAGACCCTAAACGCAACCGTGCAACAGGTTGCGTTCAAAAATTATCAGAAAATAAATTGTCTTACTGGAGCAAGTATTGCATAAATTTAGGGTCTGATTTCATCAGACTAGGTGACATGGATACTGTAGTTTCCAATTGATGTGATTGTTGGTAACTTTTGAAAGAATGAAATAGTCAGAAAAGAAGTACTTAGTTCTGTGTTAATTTTAAGGATATTGTATCATTGTATTTGTCTGTTATTCCATCTAGTTCACACTAAGATCGAGGACCTTAGTCGACGTCTGAGGACGGGTGACCTGGGTATTCCTGCCAACCCAGTTGACAGGTACTGTGATAATGTACAGTCGAGTGTATTCCTGTGAATACATGAAGACATTATAATGAAAAGAGTTTCATATGATTACTTCTTATCACTTATTTTTTTGTACTAGAAGTGGCTTTTAAAAATTATATTTTTTCTTAATCATTTTTTGCTAAAAATGGCTGCACTAACTGCTTCATTCTCCCCAAATTAACAAGCAGGGTTTTACCCCTAGGTCTAACCAGACAGCCATTTATTACCTCTATATGTAGCTGTGGAGCCAATTTGAAAGCTTTACTAGTTAACAGCTGCTGAGTCAGCAAATTTGTTTCTACTTCAAAACTGAAAAGTGTCCTCTTTTTACAGCTGTAAGTTGCTATTGTGAGCACTGCTGTTCACTCACTAACAGCTCTTCCTCCCGCAGCTTCAAATGAAGGACAAGACCATTTTTTTATTTATTCACCCTCAATGGAAGGGGTCATATACGTATATTGCTTCAGTGTCACATTTTATTGATTTAAAAATATCATTTTTCTAGTATTTCTAACATAATCTTTTGTAATGGGTATTAGGGGGGTTATGTTAATTACAAAACACTTTGTACGTAATGAACTGTACGTTACCTAATGAACTGCAGTAATGTCTGAAAACTTAATATATTCCTAAATCAGTTCCTGAACTTCTTAGCAGCATATAATGTACATTTGAGATATACTGTTAGTGTGTAACTCCCATTCTCACCTGTTTTGTATTGAGGCATTTGTCCTCCTAGCACCAAGTGCTTGTTGAAGTAGAGTTCCTGTAATGGTGCTTGTAACGTGGTCTTTGGTTAGGTGTTACTTGGTGTCTGCTTAATGCGTAGATCCCCCTCACCGGAGCCGCTATATAGCACAGACGGAAAGCGCTTGAACACAAGGGAGACTAGAGTGAGGAAGAGACTCGAGGACGAGCGACATGAACTGGTTCAGGAAATGAAAACTCTAAACAAGGAATACAATCCTCCGGTAGACTACAAGTACGTATGTGTCCACAATATGTATGTCTCCCTTCGATGTACAAATATGTGTGTAGTAGCTGTATCTAATTGTATACTTATAGGCATGTAGGTAGGTATGTATGGCATACACACTTGTGGGATGTGATCATAAGTTCTATGCATCTAGAGTGACTTTAAAACAACCTTAGACCAACGACTTAGTGTATTTGCATTTTATTTTTTATTTTAAAGAGATGTGAATCATATGTATATATAGTATATATATGCACCTGTATTGAATAATCCCAATTATAAAGGTCACCCTAATCTCTCCAACACATCACTTACCAATTAAATGGAGATGTTCAGTAAAGTTGTGCAAGGGGGGGGGGGGGGGTTCTTGTATACACTTGCTATGGAGTGCCTTGTTATCTCATTCATGCACTAGACCTCCGCAGAGGAGACTGGAGGAGAAGGTCTGGATACCCCAGGATCAGTATCCTGAGATCAGCTTTGTTGGGCTCATCATTGGACCGAGAGGGATCACGCTGAAGGAGATTGAGAAGGAGGTCAGTCTGACATAGCTTGAAGAACACAGACATGGTTAAGTTAATATGGTCCACTGTACATACAGTATGTACAAGTGATTCGAATCACCCGACACTAGTTGTGTGTAGGTAGATCTACGCAGTCAGCCATTTTGGTTCTGATTTGATATACCTACGTACGTATACCTACAATTGAACCATTTTCTGGTTAAATGGAAGTCAGTTTCATGCATCTCTGTTCCCTGAGTGTAAACTCATTTCTCTATCAATCAACAGACAGATACAAAGATTATGATTCGAGGCAAGGGTTCGGTCAAAGAGAACAAGTTGGGCAAGGGAGCCCAACCCATGCCGGGGGAGGACGAGCCACTTCATGCTTTGGTCATTGCAACCAGTCCCGAGGCTCTGAAAAGGGGAGTCAAAAAGGTTAGTGTGACACACCTTCAACCAGCCAGAACTACTGCAGTGTGTGGTTGCAGCATGTTTTAACCTGGACATGCAAATTATTATACAGAACCAAATACGTATGAAGTAAGAAGTGGTACTTGTTGTATATATTCATAATGAATTGGTTACAATTTGAGGATCAACAAAACTTTATTGCTGAAGAAGACCTACGGGTTGAAATGTCCTAATACTTTGACTAATAATAAGTGTTGCTGATGCTCAAATTGTAACCAATTCAGAACCAACTATGTAAGTGAGTAAAGTCTCATTTCAGCCTAGGGATGAAAGTCCTATTAAAAATGGTAACCAGTAATCTGGTATATACGTACATATATATGTATGTATGTATGTATGTATGTTGAAATGGGCCTTGCTACGTATGTGTGCAGGTGAACTCCATCATTGCTTCTGGGATAGAGACACCGGGCAATGATAATGACTTGAAGAAGCGTCAACTAATGCAGTTGGCAGAGCTAAACGGCACAATGAAACCAATGGACATCCTCAACAAGTGAGTGCGGCCGGCCTAGCAAGGGTATCAGAGGTCACAGTGAGGTTTGAAGTGTTACCGAGCCTCTAGGCTTAATGATTGGCTATTAAACACTATTATCAGATAGTACGGCAGTACTCTTAAGCAGTGATGGCCGAAAATTCAAGGCCATCCTATTCAATATACGTATATATATATTTGACTAAACACAAACACAGTGTACAGACAGACTGTCAGGGACATTTGTATCAAGTCTCTGCCTGTCACATTCCATTAAGTAAGAATCTGCTGCATTTTGAGACCTTTAGGGTAATTCTGTAGAAGTACGTGTGTGATCAGCTTGTTTAAGTGGATCCAAGGGCTAAGGGTAGCAGATTCAGGTTAAAATTTTATATACCTTATAGGAAGTAGATCACATGATCATCATGTGATGGTCACAGGGTGGTGGTTCATGCCTTGCTGTATATATTCTTATCCAGGTGGCGTTATGACATATCTCTTCAGGAGGAGGATCCTATTATCACAAACACTGTCAAGTGTACAAAGTGTGGAGGAACAGGGCACATAGCCAGTGACTGTAAAGTTGATGTGTAAGTCCTTATTTAAGTGGACTACTGTTAGTACATGCGAGTGCTGCCATTGGAAATTGCAGAAAATGGACGTCATACATTTTCAATATGGTAATATATGGTATGATATTTTTAATGGATCACATCTCCTTCATAAAGGATTGAATTTTATTCAAACTTGGTGATCACATTCTCTACAGACCATATAGATGTCTAATAGAAAGAAGTTATTTCAACTGAGTTGTCATTTTTGTGATTTGGCAGCATGTACACATGTATGTACAATAGCTAATCAGTATCTCCCTCCCTGGGCATGTGTGTCACATCTATATACAACTCAGTGTCACACTATTTCACAGGAGGGGAAAACACCAGCCAGTTATAATCACCTGGTGGTCACATGATGGTCACATGGGTTTCATGGCCTGGCTACAACCAAATGACACTGTGTTGTGCAATACCACAGCAAGTGTACCTTTGTATCTCCTTATATTTAATGATATACTAGGGGCTAGGGGGAGACTCTGGTTCCCATTAAGCAAACTTCAGTTCCACCCATTAGCTCATTGTGCTCCTCAGGAGACACGAGTGGTAGCATCCGTAGTCAAATGGTGATAGGCTTCTAATAGTTTGCATGTTAAATGTGTACTTACAGAGGTTTAAGGTGTGTTTACTTATATGCATACAAATATGCAGGGAGAATGCTCCGCCCCCACAATTGAGTGTTGTTGACAGAGCCAAGATGGACAGTGAGGTAAGCATCTGCTTAACTTGAGAGCTCTGTGTACAGCTGTTACATTTGTAGATGTACGTACGTACTTATTTAAAGCTCACTCATTCGCTTTCTATAGTATCAGTCCTTGATGGCTGCTTTAGGAGAAAAGGATGAAGAAACAGAGTCTACTGCCACCAGTTCCACTTTGCCCACCACAACTGTACAATCAGTCTCCAGTAACCCAGTCAGCAAAGGAGTCGCTGTTCCACCACCCACCACCTTGGTCAGTACAATTGTGCAAATTGTAATACTTGTGGTTGGGCTATCTATTTTCTATTCTATTCCACAGACCAAAACAGCTCCCATTGCACCTCCAGTGCCCCCCTTTGCATCTGCTCCCGGGCAGCTACCTTTTGGGATTTCCCCAGCTCACAACCCTTTCTCACTCAATGTACTGCCAGGGTTTCCCCCTATTGCCCCCGGGCCAATGATTGGCCAGCCTCCCATACCTCCCATGCCTCCCATGCCTCCGGGATTGTGGCCAGCCACGTCAGTTACACCGCCAGGTATGAGCACTTGTAGGTATTACAGGCGTAGGTATTTGTGGTAGCTCTTGCATGATACCATGTCTGAATATGGTGTTTTACTATTTCTAAGGCAGGTGACATTTTAAGGTTGCTATGATAATTTTATACATACATACTTACATACGTAGGTACTTACATTATATTGTACTATGTAGTGACAGTGTTATATTTTCATGTTAGTATCAGTGCCAGCACAGACTATGGGATCTGCCCCGCCTCCTCCACCTATGGCTGCCCCGCCTCCTCTTCCATCGCAACCATGGCAACAGGCTCCACCTCCACCACCCAATGGTGACCCGTCTTCCCAGTACCTCCCTCCTCCCCCTCCCCCTCCTCCGGTAGGTTGATTAATCTGACGTAGCACTTCTAATGTATATACCTGATTTAGCATAGCTTAAGAACATTGGAAGAAGGCAAATAAGATGGCCAGTCTCTGTAATGTAACAAATGTTCAACTTCAATTCTTATACTCTTTTGATGATAAATATATTATGTAATGTGTCATTCCTTTTCATAGGGACCTCCCCCGCCCCCTGCAAGTTGAGCATGCAGACATGCAGTCTATTAATCATTTGGACACATTTCTTATTATACAAACATTAAATTTCAAAGACAATATATTGTATGTATGTAAGTATATGTTAATCATGAAAATTTGTGCATTTCTGAATATTAATGCTGTCATCACATTCTTGTGGAGGAATTACTGACATTTCCATTTCTACCGAAGGATTCTCTGACCTTTCCATTTCTACCAAAGGATTCTCTGACCTTTCCGGATCCATTTCTACCAAAGGATTCTCTGACCTTTCCGGATCCATTTCTACCGAAGGATTCTCTGACCTTTCCATTTCTACTGAAGGATTCTCTGACCTTTCCATTTCTACCGAAGGATTCTCTGACCTTTCCATTTCTACCGAAGGATTCTCTGACCTTTCCATTTCTACCGAAGGATTCTCTGACCTTTCCATTTCTACCGAAGGGTTCTCTGACCTTTCCATTTCTACCAAAGGGTTCTCTGACCTTTCCATTTCTACCGAAGGGTTCTCTGACCTTTCCATTTCTACCGAAGGGTTCTCTGACCTTTCCATTTCTACTGAAGGATTTTCTGTCTCTCCTTGTACTAAAGACTTTTCTGGCATCTCAGTTTGTGTCAAAGATTTCTCTGAAACTTGATTACCTGATATAGAGGTCTTACGTGAGGCATCACGATCATCTCTTGAGTGCCTGTGGTGCCGTCTACTCCTCCTGTGATCATGTCTTCTTTCATGGTGTGATCGGTGATATCTTAAACATTAAATAAAGGATGGAGAAAAGTGTTACACTTTGTATACAGTAAAGCACAATGCTTGGTTAAGCATCATTACTAGTACCTTTCTCTCCTCCTGTGTCTCGCCTCCTCGTCCTTCTCTGAGCGGCTTGATTTCTTGTCTTTACTATCAGATCTCTTGCTACCAGGTTCTGGTTTGGCCGAGGCTTTGTCATTTCCATCCTTTGAATACTGTTTGCTTTTTTCTTCTGGTTCAGCATTCCCGTCATTAATCACTTGAGTACCAGTCTCCTGGTCCATACTCTGACTTGTATCTTGTACTGATGAAGTGTTCTTCTCAGCTTGACCCTCTTCTTCATGATTGCATTCCCGCTTTCTTTTATTAGACCTTGGTGAAGGACTTTTATGTCTTTTTTGATGCATTAATAGTCGTCTTCTCCTAATCCTCTCTTCAACTTCGTATTCTTGCATTCTTCTATCTATGATAGACTTGTAGATCTAAGTACGTACAATCACAAAGGAAAAAAGTAATGTTTGGCATAGCTACACTGCTCTGAACAGCTCATTTTTACATTTATCCATAAAAGTCAACCTCAGTATTAGTCATGTGATACCTGGTTACCAGGCAACATGTACTTAGTTTATTCATTTACCTCCTGAATGCTCTTCTGGTTCACATGAACATTTTGAGATCTGTATCTTTGTCTTCTCCTCTTAATGTCCCTTTTCTCTGCAATCCTTTCTATAAGAGACTTTCCATCTCTGGTGCCAAACCTGAGGAAACGTACTGAGGCAGAAAATTTTAAAAACAGAACAGCCATTTTAAAACAGCACCAGATCAAAGTGTACTACACAGAGCTTAGACTTACTTTCAGACTTGATGTAGTCCCTATAGAGGCTGGGGTCATCAGTGCCATCCACTGGCTTCTCCGCTAGTGGCTTGCTAGCCTGTCATCCACACATCAAAGGGACACAATTAAAGGGTTATGTACCATACGAAGCACACATACAAGTATTTAGCTAAAGAGAAAGTTAAATCATCAATTTCCCTTTAGGGTACGCAGCTAAAAAGCTCCCACTGCACGTTAAAGTATGTAGTGATGTTGGAGGTTCAGGAATGTATCTATTAAGCTTTGATACATGCATAAGTGGTCAAGACATGAATACATAAATATACATATGTACGTATAATATGTTTTGTATATAATGCCTTAAAAGATGCTTTTGGAAAGATTTGAAAAAACTCACAGCTATCACTTGATCGTACATGATCCTTCTCTCTAAAACACTTTTTGACACCAAATCATACTCAATTGGCACTGGAATATTAACTGATACATCCTCAGTACTGGAATTAGACTAAAGGGAACATATACTAATACGTATGTACTCAACAATTATATATGTACATAAGCATGGGAACTATATAATACCATATACATAGAAATTTTCATGGGTAAAATATTTCATGGTTGAGGGGACCCATGAAAACTTCAACACAACAAACGTATACGGTAGGAAGACTTTATTAAAGATAGGGAAAATAAATACCTGATCCCCATTCCCATCTTGTGATTTTGGTTTCAGTTTGATAGTTCTGGAACCCAAAAGTTCAGCATTAAACAATAGTGGAGGTTCTTCTTCCTGAAGATCAGCTTCCTCAGCTGCATTGGTGCTGCCCAAGGATGGCCCTGGATCCACCCACACAGCTGATTGGTCAATCTCCCTCCTGCTTTTAGCAGCTGGTATACTGCAAAAATTACAGCACATGCACACACACTGAAGTAGAAAAACCCTTCCAAATACGTACGTAGGATACAACTACCAATGGCGTACACTAGTGTATGCGGATATGCAGAATGGAGTATACAAAGGATAAAAGGATAGACTTCCAGGATCACTGATGAAGGGTGTTAATCCCAGAAATAGCTGTCTGGCTCAGTGGAGCAGAAGAATAAAGAGAAAACTCTTGTATCCTCATCCAAAGCTCTCACTGGGTTTAGTTCCCTATAGGCCTTTTATTGTAGAATAGATGTAGTATGAAGGAAAATGGTGTTTTAGACTACTAATGTGAGATGGATGCATATTGCTCAGCACAATACATAGCTATCTCAATCACAACACTTCTTCCTTTGAACTTCAGTCCGACTATTAAGGAAGGTGGATACCTCATTGCACCTCCTGCAACCATCCTAACTTAAAGGTTATGCAATATCAGTTGCTCCCTTATACAGTACACAAACATACATATACACATCACTCTAGCTGTCCAAACCACATACTGTCTCACTTAGAGGGATTTTAAAATGGAAAATTATGGGAAATTACTCTGAAGCAGCAGATCATCAAAGTAAGTGACTACATGAAGTGGCCAGCAAACAGTGACTCGTCCAAAGGAGTGTAGGATGAATGCATGTTTGTTTTGCTAACAATTAATGTTTACCCCCTCAGTCCACCAACTCCAAGGTCCTACTTAAGCTGGAGTTACGTAATAGACCTGTTATATAAAATGATAGAGGTTGTTTATTGTGTACTTTGAAACTAGCAATAGTTTGTTAGTTCCTCATAAGATCTTTACAGCGTACATTATATCCTTGATCTCCAGATATTAAGACTAGAGTGGATCCTCATTTCATATCTGATGACACTTGGGAGCTAATTAACCTGGTCGCATTAGACAGGTGACTAGATTAACCTGGTCGCATTAGACAGGTGACTAGATTAACCTGGTCGCATTAGACAGGTGACTAGATTAACCTGGTCGCATTAGACAGGTGACTAGATTAACCTGGTCGCATTAGACAGGTGACTAGATTATCAGTGTTTTAAAGTTACACACAAAAAATGTGAAATTTTGGGATTCAATTAAAGTGGTCATTCTAGAGGTGACCATTCATACTGGTACTACTGAACTACAAAGATACTTCATCTCTCCAAAGGATACAATGAAAGGATACATTAATGTCTAAACATAGGAATTGTAAGGTGTATAAAGCCTGCCTGCCTGTACTTACAAATGAAGTTATACCTGATGACATATGAAAACAAAGAAAAATATATAATTGTCATCAATTATATAGATCAAAGTACGTAGAACACTATAATCAGATATTAATAATGTTATGTTATATAGAATTCTAAACTATCACACTTTAAGCATGTGAGAGCTGCTACAATTGCTCAAATTTCCACTGGCTATAAAGTAGTAAATTAGAGCAAGTGCTTGTTATCTTATGTTCTCAACTAAAACACAATCGTACCGGAAGGAACATGTACAGTAAATACTTACTGGATTTCCTTCTCGGCTTCTTGTCGCTTAGCTTCTTCTCTGACCTTCATCCAAGCTGCTTCATCTACAAGGAAAGAGAAAAAACTCCAAATTTTACATCTAGTGCATTTTGTTATATCCAAGGCTCAGTTACACTTCTACATGTTCAACATGCATGGTGCATGGTGCACTTTGAGTTACAAATATAGCATACCTGTTTGGACCTGTACAACTGTTTCTGAAGTTGCATAACAAAAACTGGTATCCACTGGCTGCTCCTACACAAACGTAGCCATATAAATTTAAGGTAATAAACGAGACATTCAAAACGTACGTAATTCCCAAAATCCATTCCTGCTTTACTCAAGCGACAGTTCTCCAAGTGCTTCTCTAAGCTGCTACTTGGCATCCAGTGATTTCCATCCAGAGGACACTGAACTACATCTGACAACTGCACAGAAATGTAGAAGCAGATGTAAAGCAAAAACTACAACCATAAACACCTCCACTGATTTTTCGTTTATTTATCATAGCTATTATTGTACAGCAATTTGATAACTTTATACGCTTATAGTAAAGTTACGTTTTCTAAAATATATTCTTTAGTCCATCCCAACTGTGATAGTATTTCGGTAACCCTTTGCTCCTGAGCTTCGATAAATTGTCGCAAACTTTCTTGGGTCTCCTTCGACGCCATTTTCTGAACCCTATTATAATGATAGGGTGCCCCTCAGAGCACATCACGTGATCTCGTAGATAGCACGTTCTGTTTCTAAGAAGAGAGAAGATGGATCGAAGTTTGGATGATATTGATCTTGATATAGGAGAAGCTACACGCGAAGGTAGATATTACTCGCCCGATAGAGATCGTTCAAGGTCCCCAGTAGAGCGTGGCAGGTCTCGAAGGAATGGAAGAGAAATTGACAGCGAAGAAATACGGAAAAAGAGAGTCTTTGTGGCTAATTTATCTTACTCTTGTACCTACAAAGAATTGAGGCAATTCTTCTCCGATGGTATGCAGCATTTATAGTTAGCCTTTAAAGTAAATAAGCCTTAATTTCGCCTTAATAACCAGCTGAAGTTTGATATAACCGAGCTGAATTCTTCTGTAATGTCTAACTGCCTTTATTAATTATATCTTTTATTCTAAGGCATGCTCAGGTAGAGTATAATGAAGGCATGCTCAGGTAGATGTATTATAATGAAGGCATCAGGTAGATATTACATTCAGTGCATGTACTTTAAAGTGCACGGTGGTGCATGTGAGCCGCTTGTAAGGGAAACTTGTTGGTTGCGTTTCTTGTGTATAGTGGGTACTGTGACTTGGGCCAAAGTGATGGAGAAGCCGAATGGACAGTCCAAGGGTTGTGGGTGAGTAAAACCCTGCTTTTCATTTGGTAATAAGGATAACATGCTGCATATCTTCTGGTTGGTGGCTTTGTGGAATGAATGTGCACTTAGAGGATGCAGGGTTGCTATGGTTACTCAATGAAGACTGGATTGGGAAGTTGTGGTCTTAATCTGCTCCTGTGGCTTAGCAGACAGTTTGTGTCAAACGTCATCCATAATATGATGACTTTAACCTGTAAATGCTTGTTATACAACTGAAGAATTGCATAACTTTGGAGGGACACACAACGAAGCATAGCTGTGGTGATTTAAAGCTTTATGGTAAAGCGTTGGTCGTTTTGCTGGTTGCCACTTATCTAGATTTCCCTCTTAATATTGTAGTTTGACCAGAGTAACTAAACCATGGTAGCTTGTACATACTTATATCTTGCAAGAAGTATATGTATAACTACTGCTAGGCATATGTATAAAATGTGTATATATACATACACCACCAGTACATGTACGTATGTGTGATGTACGTATAAACGGGAGAGTAGTCAGCGTACGTATGACTGGTAAGGAGCATGTTTCATTTGAATTGTTGGTACGTATGCTTAGGCTTGTTGCATTTGAGGATGAACAGACGGCTCAGGAGGCTATCAGGCGGTACAACCAGACAAGGCTTTTGGGCAAGGTCATAACTGTCAGAGAGGTTTGTGAAGCAACAGTGATTGGCAGGTGTAATAATAGCTGGCGCATGTGCATATATGTGCATATATGTACATGTGTAATGGAAGTTTTAGAGATGGTAAAGCTAACTATGTATGTTGGATTTTAATAAAGTACATTGTTGCGTTTGTGCATGCATGGTTGCTGTAAGTTGAGTGTCGGCTGTTAGCAGAAGAGCAGCTTATAATTTAATGCCTTTTGACATTGTTGGCTGTTCTTGGTTGTCATGGTAGTTTGGTGGTTACCTTGGAGATAATTTATTCCCACTTCTGCCTATATTTGGTCAATAGAATGTTTATCTACATACGTATGCTATTGAAGGTTGGACTTTCTTGCAGTAGGTAGCATTTCGTGAACACTTGTGGTTACATCATATCAGCTGTTACTTGGTTGTATAATCACCTCCATTTTATCTGTGAACCTCCACCTACTCTATCTGGCTTGGTGGAGATGTGTTTGTCCCTGTCAAGAAGGCACTCTTGAAGAGCAATACTTTATTAATTGCCTAGACACTCCTTCTTTTCTGAGGTCTTTTTGGGAATGGAGTGGTGGAGTTTTTAGTCAACTACTAATTTGACACATGTAATCTTCACAGATCTCTGCCTGTCCTCCGTTTAGGATGTGAACCCAGAGGCTCACAAAAAGCCCTTCTCATCTCAAGGGTACTCCAGTCGCCGTGCACCTGAGGACCACTACGGCAGGGGGCGGGACTACAGCACCTACCGTGACCGAGAGAGGGAGAAGGAGCGGTTCAGAGGGAGGGACCTCTCTCCACCCGTGACACGGATGTCTCAGCTTTCCTCAGAGTGTACTATTCACATTTCAAATGTAAATTTTCCTTGGGTGTTGCTATTATTTAGGAGTATGATATTAAGAAGTGGTACCTTCCTTAGGTGTTGCTATTAGTTAGGAGTATGATATTAAGAAGTGGTACCTTCCTTGGGTGTTGATATTAGTTAGGAGTATGATATTAAGAAGTGGTACCTTCCTTGGGTGTTGATATTAGTTAGGAGTATGATATTAAGAAGTGGTACCTTCCTTGGGTGTTGATTTATGGATGGATTTGTAGTGCCCAATGAATACTATTAGCTATTTAGCTACAAAGTGTATCCAGAAGTGCAAGTGTTATGCAATAACAACTGGTAGTTATGCAATAATCTGGTCATATACATACAAACTGAACCATAAGCCTTAACCATAAACTTGTGTTGGCAATTTCTGTTAGTGAATGTTCTGCTCAAATGCAAGCGTATCCGAGACTGTGTCTGCACTCACTATACAATTTGTGTCCCACCTCTGCAGTTGGACGACAGGGTTGACTGGCAGAAGCTAAAGGATGTGTTCAAGGTTGTAGGACCAGTGCTGAATATTGAGTTCTACAGGGACAATGATGGCAAGGCAGCCATTGTGCAGTTTGATAACCCAGACACGGCTGTCAGTGCAAAGTGTATCCTTTTCAGTCTCCTACAGTGACCACATGTAATAATGAAATAGAAGATTGATAAGATGCTTACAGTCAATGAGATTAGAATTTGTACATAAACAATGTAAATCTTTTCAATTATGCCATTGTCTTTGAGCTATTGATATCTGAATACAATGTTGACCCTTGACCTTAATCAGCTCTTTTTCACCTGTCAATGCTAATGGACAAGCCAATGGTCATCCGTACAGTAAGAAACCATTAGGATTACAAACATGTGTTAAGTCTCTAATGTTACTACTACCAGTAACCCTCTTAATGTCCTTTGTAGGACTCTCGTGCTGGTCCAATTCCTGATCCTCTGTCTGTTAAGTTGGCAAGACTCAATGATTATTACGGATCCTCCTCGCTGGGATCTAGTTCACAATTGTTGTCTTCTCTGTCTCCTCTCGCCAATCTCAGTTCATCCCTCAGGGACAGGTAGGTACTGCCCTCCACCAGTAGTTGTGGTTCACTTTCATATATTTATTTGTATTTATACATTTACTTATACATAGGTATGACCGCTATGACAAGTATGGAGGAAGCAGCAGAATGGATCACGGCTATGATCGAAGAGATCAGCTAGAGAGCCTGGATAGCTATGGTCAGTATGAATCACTGGATCGCTATGGTGATCGAAGACGTGATGATGACTCTCAGAGATCAGGGTCCTATCGCAACTTCTCTATTTTAGGCCCACCACCCTCCAGTGAAAGGGAGAGGGGAGGATATGGTTCATCACGGACAGGTAGACAGGTCTATGTTGGGAATGTAAGTTGAAACACTGAGGCATGGCATGACATTGATCTTCTCTTAACTGAATGTTCATGAACATTGCTATGGCAGTTCCGTTTCAGAGCACTAGTGGTGTCAACCAATGGCTGTCCTGGGTTTGATCTCCAATAATTTCTTCTTACATGTTTTTTGCTCTCATTAAGTTGAACATGATTACTTGTGGTTTGGTTATCACTTTGATTATTCATCTGTCTGTGTGTACAGTTGAATTATCAAACAACTTGGCAGAAATTGAAGGATCACTTTCGTAAAGTTGGTAAGTAGTGACTGTTGTAAGGTCATGTTGGTAGTGTTATTTAGACTTGTTATTCCTGCAGGTAAGGTGGATCATGCTGATGTGTACACTTCCAGTGAAGGGAAGTCAAAGGGAAGTGGATATGTGCTGTACTCCTCAAGAGATGATGCAATTAGAGCTATTGGTCAGTTATCAGCAACAATATGTCTTCCTCCTACTTACCTGTCTGCCCACCCACCTGCCTAATTATTATATTACATAGAATACTGGACTATATCTTGCCAGCGTGCTAGTTAGAATGTATGTATCTATACTTGTATCTAAATGTTTTCCTAGTGCTTAAGTTTGTGTTTCCCTTATAGAGCTCTTGAATGGGAGTAGCCTGGACAACCGTAGCATTGAGGTGAAATTGGACAAGTTTGCATGAAGAGGTCTCCTCATACTCACTCTAACTGCTCTAGCTAGCTTTTGCTTTTCTTTTTGTTGCATGAACAAACATGGGAGCTTTTAGCTTCCTCATTTTTATATATTAGCTTTTTGTGTCTGCACAGCTCCTGATATTGTTATCTTTCTTACTTACGTTTTGTTACGTTTGTCCGATAGACAATAAAACAAGAAAGCGATCTACTACAGGTTTAAAGTCTATTTTATATTTCTCATGCAATGGAGCACTGTGATTCTTATTGTTTTTAAGGGATTATAAAGTTAAGTTTTTCTAGGCTTATAATAAGAAGACATTGTAATCCCTAAAGAAGTTATATTCAATTAGTGCATCCTGAGACACAAATCCTGTCAAAACATGTTATTGAATCATGCACTGTCATGTGCTGTTACAATAAATCTGAAAGAAAAATGGTAGATGAAATATACAGCAAATAAAGTATAGCCTGCATAATCAAATATAAACTGTAATTGAAGTACAAATTACATTTTAAAGTATACTTACATGAAGTAAAGATGCTAATTAATATGCTAATCACATAGCTAACATTAACATTGTAACTTAAAAGAATAGCAAATATAACTTCATTTAAAGCGGCTATATAGCTATAGTTTGTCTGATTCTCTAAACAAGATGACCTACCAATCAGTGTAGTGTAGGGCATGTACAACGCCAAAATTCCTTAAACTAGACAGCTGACCTGAGCTGCAGTATAATAGCTACGTAGCAACGGCCATTTTGGATTCACAACACAAATTGAGCAATAGAAAGACAAGTGATTGCTAATATATGTACTTTCGTGCACGCCTATAAGTTTCTTATTTAGAAATGATAAATCGACTCAAAGCCTTCTCTTTTTTATAGATATATTTTAAGAAATCTGTGATTCTAGATAACAACTATAGCTACTACATCTGTATCCTTGATTCTCAATGTCTTGTGTTGTGCATCAAACATGTCCCTTGACATGTCAATTAATGTGCTTGCAAGAGCTTGTGCATATGTTTAAAAATTAATTAAAAACACTTCTACTCATAATAAGAGTTATACAATATATGGATATAAACTTTATATGAAGGATTGGCTGAAAGCAAAGTTCTAATATAAGAAACAGATATTACTTTCCATGAGATATATTATAATATATGTATGTATTGATCTTTATGTATATAGAACAATCATGCAAAATTGCTGTGTTAACGTTGATAATATAAACATTGCATTGGGCAGCCATGTTTTTGCCCATCAATATCCAGTTCATTACTGTACTCTTTGGTAAAATGGCTTATGTTATCAGGAGAGCATACATTTTGAAACATGGCATTATTTATAATTATACAAAAGATATATATTTGGTAACATTTAATTGTAGTTCTAGCTCTCCCTCACAAGGTATACAAATAAGGAGTTCTATCACCAATAACAGTTATATATACATTATGAAGATGTGGACTGCTTGGTTTAGTAATGAAGCAATTGCCTCCTTTTGTGTTGTTGTTGAACTGACTATTGAGTTAAGTATATGGTTATGTATTATTGTATCACTAGTACAATGTTTCTTATTGTGTTGTTTTGTGCCTCAAAGGGCAGTTTGGCCCTAGTGCTGGTGAGCATGTGGCAAATTAGTAATAATAATACTATTAGTAATATACAAGTATGCATACATTACAGTGTCATTCTGTATCTGGTGGTTCATAATTAGCTAATGGTGGAGTTTGAGGAGGTCCTTTACAATGATATGGAAAAAGGTTTTTCTGAAGGTCCAGAGCATTCATATAAAGGGGAAGTGATATTTTTTTCACTTCCTGAAGAGCTCTCCTTCTGCACTCAACCATTTGTCTGAGAGCTACGTGTTCTCTCTTCTGCTTCTCTGTGCAGTATCTGCTCCATTCCTTGGACAACAGAATCCTCGATTCTTCCTCATCTTCTGTGAGTTTTGGTTTTGGCCTCTTTCGAGCTGGATTTAGCATTTCTGGATCAAGAGGTTCGCTTTTCCTAGCGACCTTCACGATGGCCTCTTGGTAAGCGCGATCAGCTTCAACTTTCTTCAAATATTCTCGCTTTTCCTCTTTCGCCAATTCCTTTTTGGTTTTAGTTTGCCTTTTTGCTTGCTTTTTCTTTCCTCTCGTCAATATAACGCTCTGGCATGCTAATCTTGGACACTTCAGCGCAGGGAATACCCACCTGGTACATGTACAGCTGAACGAGGCCATTTTGACGGTATTATGCAATTTATACAAGGAGAACAGCAATATCAGGGAGTACGGTAGTACTCCCTATGTAGGGATGACACGGTTTTTTTCGTTTTCCCCATACATCGGTATAGGAGCAAAATCCCGAAATAGGCCGAAAATCGACAAAACAAGGCTATGTATGGCTAAATATACACTATACATACTCTAAATAGTCATTAAAGGCAAGCGAATATGTCCCGCTGGCGAAATAACAAACTTTAAAAATTCCCATTTTCGTCTTCTTCATATTCTTCTTCTTATTCTTCGTCAGCCATAACTAAAAAACTATACAAGCTTTTGGACTAATTGTTAAACGAAACTATTGCAAATTTTCCGAGCTGTATTCTTTTGTAGAAGCGAGAGCGATAACGCTATTATTGAGTATGACGGTTTTCATGGCCCCAGAGTCAAGGCCTCGATAAATTCGCCATTTTAATGACGTCATAATCAGTCGAAGATTGCGAAACCAAAATGGGTTTAAATGATACAATCGAATTCCTAGCTTATGCTCCATAAAAAGTACAGAAACTAGAGAAAAATAAAAATTTTCTACAAAAATAGTGAAGATGTAGGGATGGCACAAAAAGCACAGAAACAAGAAAGGGATGTTACACAGTGAAGCATTAGCTATATACATGAATCCTACAAGCAAGGGTGTTGTATGATTCATGCATATAGCTAATGCTTCACTGTGTAACATCCCTTTCTTGTTTCTGTGCTTTTTGTGCCATCCCTACATCTTCACTATTTTTGTAGAAAATTTTTATTTTTCTCTATAATATGTATACAAAAGGGGTGCATATACATAGGGAGCATAGGGTTGTTTTTATACAAAAGTGAAGACAATAAATAAACAGACTCTACAGGTAAATACGTACACTCAGTAATGCGATAAAATAATGGTCTTTTCTCAAATGGTATTTCCTCCATTAAAATTAGTCAGTGGAACTGTTTCTGGAATGCTGTTGCTAATGCTTGTCCCTTGAGCCTCTAACGATTCCTTGTTTTCTGGAGAAACAATGTCATTCTTCAGTTGTTCAATCTTGTAAAGGGAAGACTTATAACTTTTGTACCAGTGTTTAATCTCATGAATTATAAATAGTAACACCCACACACCCACCAGCACCACCCACGTGATCCAAACAGCTGGTGGGCCCACTATGAGCAGATGCCCCAGGGTGCTGTTGACTAGGCCCAGGGCCACACACAAGTAGCCTATTGTCTTGTGCCACGCCTCCCAGCAGGCACGCCTCTTTGATTTTGGTTCCTCCTCCTTCTTATGTGGACGGCTATAGGAGTCAGGAAAGAAAGGAAAATAGGTACACATAGAAAGTAAGATACATTCAAAGAGTTCAATCTATGTGAGCAGGCTTCAACATATCAATATTATTATATTCACCACCACGCCCTGGACTTTCTATATCATTTGGTCTGGGGGAGGACCCTTGTGGTGGCTGTATAGCCATCCTTTCCGGAGCAGTGTGGTGAATATAATAATATTGAGAAAGTAAGATAATCACTACTCACAGGATACCATTGATGGGCTGCTGAGAGACACCAACCAAAAGTAGAATTCCGATAATGGCATGAGGAAATGTTGGTGTACTGGATACTGCAAATATCATAATAGCAGCAACTAACGTAAATACTAAACCAGTCATCTATAAGAGAGAAGACAGAAACTTCTTAATTATTTCAACCAGGATCAATAGTGAATAACAATCTTAAGAAACTGTATTTCTGAATAGCAACTAAAGCAATCAAGCAAAGATCATTCACTACCAAATCTGGACCATAACATCAATCAATGCATCTCAAAGGAGTGGATTGAATGAAAAGCTACAGTGAGCAGTGTAGTTTATGGCTTTGGCACTGCAAAGTTCACATTCTGCAGACATACTGGCTACCTCAGTGTGCCAAGCCTTTTTTGACACCTTGTAGCAATTATTAGGTAGCTAGCCAAGCTACCAAGATATACCATCAAAAAGACGCAGGCGTGTGTGTGTATGTGTGTGTGCAAGTGTGCCCAAATTGTGTATAAAAAAAGACATCTGGATTAGCACAGAGAACCAAGGACTCGCAAAAGATCAAGAAGAAGACAAAGATTCCCAGATCACTGATGAAGGGTGGAATTTGCAGAAACAGCTGTTTGGCCCAGTTAAGAAGATAAGTAGAAGGAAAACTCTTGTATCCTCATCCAAAGCTCTCACAAGGTTTAGTTCCCTATAGGTGTTTACTCTAAAGTAGATGTAGAATGTTGAAAATGGTGTATTAGATTGTGCATGTGTGTGTACCTGTAGGATCCTATGAGCCCAGAACCATGCAGTGCTCCCCTTCTTCCGGTAGTACCTGGCCACCAGTACCCCTGAGGGGAGGATGAAGCCCCAGGCGATGGAGTTGAGCAGGCCATGCATATGGACCCAGGTGAACCAGACCACACTACAACTGCCAAGCACCTCCTGATCAGACAAGTTACCACTCAACAACCAAATATCATTAAAGTAGACATCACTATATATGGAAATGGAGAGAAAGTTTGGGCTAATCTATGGAATATACAGTCATGATCCACAAGTATAGTCGTGTGATAGTCATGTGATCCACAAGTACAGTCGTGTGATAGTCATGTGATACACAAATACAATCATGTGATGCATCATGTGACAACTAAGTACATGTACTTGTAAATGTCTCTTCCTCCAAACATGTATATGGAGCCATTTCCATCCGATACCATTGCGTGTCCCTCCCTTCTCTCTGGGTACCTGTGGTCCGGCTACAGTCAAAGAAGAACGCATGAGGCATACAGTACTCCCAGACAGGGGTCTATTGGAGGGGCGGGGCACTTACCCCTTTGAAAATATCTCACACCCTTAAAGGTCACAAAGCCAAGCAAATATATACGTACAAATATATTAGACTAGGCAAGCCCCTCAAAATTTACTATATTCCCTCCTCCCCCTTGAAATATATATTCTCCTGCTCCCAAACACTCTCTCAGGAAGAATAGGTTGCCATGCACAAGATGTTAAAGGTAAAGGACGACCAATGAGATGGCAATACACAAGTCAGGGCCATCCTTTAGAGGAATATACATAGCTAACATATCACATGTGATTATCTACGTACATCAGGCAAGCTTCTATATCTGGTCCACCGGTTATTCTCCACATTCAATACTATCAGCTCATCTTCAGGATAGCGATCCAACTGCAGAGAATGAGAAGGAAGGCCTATGGCAACAGTATGACAAGTTTATTAGAAGAAAGAGAAGAATATGAGACCATTAAATAATTAGCAGGTTAACTCCATTGACTTGTTTATATATCTAGTCGTAATTAGACCACAACTATATTGGAAGGACTTGTAAACAACATTAATTGCCCGATTTCAAAAAATAAACATCTCGTTAATGTGCTGGTTAATGTGCTGGTTAATGTGCTGGTTAATGAATGGTTTACAGTAGTTCCTACTATGGGTACGAGCCAAACCACAAGTGAATCTTAAAGGTATACCAATATGTATATTCTACAAGACACAATTTAGTAATTGTGAGTCCATGAGTTGTCCTAAGAATAGACAAATAGTATTTACAGCACTAGTAGTGCTAAGGTATTCACTGTATTCAAGAGTATACAATAAATGAGTAAAACTAATAATACTATATTGTAAAAGCAAATTGTTCAAGTCAGAACAATCTACTTGAAAGGATTGTTTTATCAATCTTTGGTGAGCCAGTAATGTCTTTCTAAGAATTGTAATTTGACCTAAAGCCTTATTTCTAAATCAGATCAACTCTACAAAATGGCTTCAGCACAAACAAAACCTCCTAATGTATACGTACATCTAAGTATGCAGTCATACACAGGAAAAGGCTAACATAAACTATGTACATATAGGCACACATATAGGATCAATTAGACATAATATCTTTCAAATATAGTGTTAATTTAGCTTTTAAAGTTGAATCTCTTCATGTCATGGAAACACATAAATTTGGTGGCTATTATATACATAGTTGTGGTTTGCTTATCATTTCACATACACATGCCCAATTTATATACAAAGGATGGTGTATGGTATTAGTACTTACAGTTTGGTATATGGTCTGTCTATTCATGGCATCAATTCCTCCGTATAGCACGACAGTGTTGCTGTCAAGAGGGGCCATGGCAGCATATGCCCGTCCTGAGGAGCAGAAGGGAAGCTGGGACCAACTGCGACTCTGCAAACTGTAGTGCCAGGAGTCTTGAGTAGGGCAAGGCCCTCCAGCCCTACCTCCACTGCAGCAAGATTAACAGAAGGAGGGAAAATGGGTCATTTAAAAGATGAAAATGCTTCAAAAATGGTGTTTATAGTTCTCCTTGGATTACTGAACCAGTGTTAAATTGAGGCAATTAGAGGATGCATTCCACACAAGAGTAATAATTACAAACTTAACAAGGCATGTAGGAAGGTATATATACATCTTAACTCAAGATCAATACATTGATACAGGCGGTATCTATATATATGTATATTCTATAGCTGCTTTATTATATTGTATGACTCAGAATGGATGAATATGGAGAATATATAATGTACACTAACCAGTGCATTTGTACATTATCAGAACTAAAACAAACATTCACTGACTTAGTAGGAAAACTGATTTCATTGTAATATTAGATGGTTTCATTATTCCATTGAATAGCATATTTAGTGTATAACTGTACAATTAATCATATTCATTTTGCATTCAGCTCTATGGGACACAAAACTATAAAGAAATGACAATCGAAAACTGCTCTATTACTAAATATATGTACATCTATCTAACCATTTCTATATTCTGACAACAGACTAGGACATTCCTAGTTATGACTTTCCCTAACAAGCTACAAGTCATGATGGCAATCCTTCTCCATCTCCACTAGGTGGGTGCAAGTACAGAAATTATTTTTACTGTGAGAACTAACAGTCTATGTAACATTGTAGCAGCATACAGTGTAACAACTGCATTGTACAGAATCACACATCCATGTAACTAGTGACAGGCTGTTTTGAGCTCAGTCACAAATTAGATAAAGCCTGGTACAATGTGTGAAAAGTACAAGTAATCATTTTCATAGAGTATGATGATGGACAGCTGGTTTAAGCAATAAGTGTTGCATGTACCAAAGCTACATATACCACAGGAACCACCACTCTCTCTACATATAAATATACATCTATTATAACTAATTTTTAAAAGTAATTAAGTATAAGTGGTGATTTAATTAACCAGAGCCAGTACTATTGTAAACTCAACTTACATCTAATGTACCACAGTGACAGTGGACTGATTTAATTAAACAAATCTTGTGTTGTTATTAATGACTTAGGCACATAAGTCACACATAAGGAGATACATACATTAAAAGTAGTCGGTAGTAACTAAACATTTCCACATGCAGATAACACTATGTCACATACAATCAAGGGAATCTTAATGTAAACGGAAACCTCTTCCTGGTGCAGCTGTCTGTCCAATAGACAGAGATTAGGAGAAGGGTGTTAAAACAAGTAGCTACAATGAATGCATACAATGACCCTATGCGTTATTACATGATAGGTAATCACTGCACCTTGCATAGTCACTTTATCTTAATATGTAGGACTTAAGGTATATAAATTTAAGCACATATATTTTAAGAATATTACAAATATAACTGTCAGCTAAATCATTACTAATTATATACAAAGCATCAATATTGATATCAGTGGTGTACTAGTAGAAGTATGCATAGAAGGAGTTGAGACTGCTTAAAGTTTATAAGTCTACCATGGCCAGCCCTCTAAGTATCCCCTTCACATCTGTTATGCTCACTATATTCAATAGTGCAAATTAAGCCCTAATAATCTTGTTAAACAAAACTAACTAAACCTTCCTTGACTTGTGGAGGGAGACTAAAGGGAGCGATTAGCGCATGCCATTCAAAATACACACTACTAGGACGATCACAATCAATACAAAGGTAGGCAGTAATTAGAATATTCAACTTCAGATTAGATGTAACAGGAAAATATTTGTGAATACAATCAAGGCTCTATAGATTATGCATCTAAAAATAAATAAATAAATAAATAATATATGTATATGTAGGCCCCAGCCAACATATTGACAACACAATACTAAGAAAAAGATACAGTATACATTATTTGCACGAATAGAAAGACATTTATGTACCTCATACATCCACCGAATATAAACAAATCACTTGGGCTCGACAGCGTTGAGGCGTGCAAGCACCTTGCATGAGGAGTGAAGGGGTTGTACTGGTTAAAGTTGGCCGCCCCCGGGTCTACCAGCTCCCAACTGAGGGAGGTCATGTTCACAGTGCGATTGTAGAGGGAAAAGTCGATCCTGAAAGTATCAGAGTGTCGCCGGTGGTCGGGGGCAAACCCACCTCCGACCCAGAAATGGGACGAGTCTACATGCGTCCCTCCGTGTCCGCCGTATCTCTCCGATGGACCCTCATTGGAAACGGACAGCCTGGTCCACGTACGGTCACGTAGATCCAACGCCCACACGTCGTTATACTTGATCTGGTCATCAGCGCTCAGCGGCGTTGAAGGATCGGGACCTTGGCCGAGGGAGACGATAAAAAGCGATTGCTTCTGAAGAACGCCAGATACCATTGAGTAGCGACGCTCGGGTTTATTTGTTGGGTATATCTTTTTCCATTGCTCCGTGTCCAAGTCAAACAGCCACGTATCCTGTTCCCTGGCTCCCGTTCTACCTCCAAACAGTACCAGACTGTTCCCCTCCGCCCAATAGCCAAATCCTACATCTCTTCTCGATAAAGGAGGTGATCCATTTACTTGAAGCTTCCTCCATGTCAGGGCAGAATAAACCCGAGGGATAAGTAGAGTTATTAGGACGTAAGACAGCTTCCAGATCATCTCGATCGGATATCAGCAATAGCTATCGGATCTATGCTCAGCTATGTTATGGGCGATTAATTTAACGCCCAGGCCGCAAAGTTGGATGTTTTCCGATTATTGATTGTATTTATGAAGGTACAGCCCCCGTCAGCAAAATGCTGGTATAAGTTGAGTTATTATCAAAAATGAATGAATTGTTAATAAGTTATATTTCAGTCCATAAAAGGAGACTTTATTATAGTGTACTTACGGTAGCTAAGCAATGGAGCAGAACAGATCAAGAGATTCCTTAGGAGCTCAGATGAAAACTTACTATTTTAATGCACCTCCAATACTACACATCTATCAATTGTCTTGACTGAATATTTTAAATTTCAGAAATTCAAGATATTAAATTCAGCTAAACATAGGGTGGTGGCAGTTTATTCTAATGTTAATAGTCCATGTCTGCTGGGTTGTCCAAGTCTTTGTACGAAATGGTACTCCTTCCACGTCCTCTGTTCCTACAGAAACACCAAGGTAAGTTGACAATCTCAAGATGGATGATGTTATGCATTCAGTGTTTCCTCAACACTAAGAGAAAGAACTTGATGAGCATGCAGTCTCCTCAACCCATTGAGGGGCAGTGGAGCAGTGAGCCTGTGTGGACTCACCTTCCTCCCCTCCCAGGTGGCCTATTGCTGCGTCCGGTGCTCATCGGGTACTGTTGGTACATACCTACAAATCAACAGTACATGTACTCAATGTCACATGATCACAACAGTACATGTACTCAATGTCACATGATCACAACAGAACATGTGCTCAATGTCACATGATCACAACAGAACATGTGCTCAATGTCACATAATCACAACAGAACATGTGCTCAATGTCACATAATCACAACAGAACATGTGCTCAATGTCACATGATCACAACAGTACATGACTGTAGATGGATACATACAGTGCCGTCTCTCAGTGTGGAGAACTGTATGTAATGTAAAGAGGTTGACACACTATACAGTGATTGGCAAAGAAGTGTATGTATGTATGTATGTATACGTACTTTGCCCCATCATCATTCCAGGAGGGGGTTGTCCCCAGTTCATCATATCTTGGGAGTGGCCCATCCCACCACCGATACGCCCACCTAGACCTGTTGGCATGGGAACACTTCCAGATATGGTATCAGGCATGGGACGCTCTGGATCCTTAAGGTAGTTGTTGAAAGTGTCAACCTGTGAAACAGAAATATAACATAAGACGGAATAGGAGAGATTATTTAGAAAATCTACAAATAATGGTCTCAAAGAAATGTACCTCTGTATTAATATATGTAGATATGTACGTATGTTCATGTATGTTCATGTATTATGTATATGAAAAAACTAGGAATAATCATAATATTTACTGAAGTACATACATTTAATATATATATTATTTATATATTCAAATGTAACTAGACCATAGTTGATACTTTTGCATTTAGTGAATATAATCATAGTGATAATCAAACCACAACTAGTTAGTTGAGATGATGTATTGATGAAAACATACATAAGTAAAAGAAACAATTACTGGGAATCTACAAAATACAAAAGGTCTTGTAAATAGACACCAGTTTTGTGGGAGCTAATTAGTAAGGTCATACCTTTAATGTGAAACCCAAAGGTCTAGCCCAGAGAGTTAGTGTTAATTATTAAACTCTGTCTATAAAACAGCATGTTGACAGCCTGACCAATATACAGAGATGGGTCATGTACCTGTGTAGACAGCTGCTGGATGCCATTCAACAGACTACAATGCAGAGCAGCACATACAGCTACTTCTCCACTATGCCAGACAGCTGTATCATTATGGGATGCAGTAATGGACCTCAGCTACTCCAAGGCACGCTCACCCTCAATATTGCGTAAACATTGTACAATTCTGCTTTAGCCACATACATAGCTGATTCGCAATTGTTTTCTCTGCTAGTAAACCAGTTCCCCAATCACTTTCTATTCTTGTCTAAACAATGTATACTGCAATATGTGCTGGGAGATAGAGCCTAGACTAAGCACTGAAACTTGGCTACAGTAGGGATATATTGAGGCAATCCTTTGAAAGCTACCTACCCACTTATAATAATAGCTACCTGATAGGCAGGTGCAGCTAGGTAGTTTGCACAATACCTCAAGCAACTTTGTAGCTTCTACTTTATCCATGTGCTTGTTGAAAATGTGTTTTCTGACATAGTCTGGAGCCTTAAACTTTTTACCACTGAGAGGACAGAGGTACTTTTCTTCAGATATCTTTTCAGTGTTTTTCTGAACAAACTTCTCCAATTCACTTAGTACATTTAAGGAAAACCTCAGGAAATTCAATAACAATTAGTACTTGAGTATATTACACATACGTATATACATTTGAATAGCTACTGTATGTAGATGTTAATAAAATGGACTAAAAAGCAGTTGAATAACTGGTAAATCTATCGGAATGGATACATATCGTAATCGCGTTTTCCCAACTTGCTAATTTCTTCATCACTCAGGAAAGAGGGTTCTTTCATCAAAATCTCCAAATTCTTCTCCATGTAAACAAGATATTCGTCCACTAAAAACATATATACCAAATAAGGAAAGACACAATAGCCCATTATAACATGAACAAGACTTTTCTCGCAACCACACACAAGCGCTATTACTGTAATTAGACACTTGAATACAACTACATAGGTACATACCTTCATCGTTGTTGTGTGGTAAAGTGACAGGAGTAGTCCTATTGTTGCGTACTGTAATGATCCCACAGCGATGAGGCATCATATCTTCTGTGGGTACAGACGAGTTGCCATAGAAATCAACCGAATGCACTATCCTCAGGTACCACAGCATCATATCCAAAGCCTGTATATGTCATTAGCACACACAACATGTATATACCATGCTGTAATAATAAGGCAAAGATCACCATTACATGTACTGACAACTGTTAGTATAAGTAGTATAATCTACAGAATTAGTTGTGATTGAAAATGGTGAGAAGGAATTCTATTTGGAATAGGCCTGTTAATAATGGTAATGCATGTACATACAAGAAAGGATATCCTAAAATGGTTAACTCTATCATCTTTGGATGAATATGTAAATCTTTTAATCCAAAAGTAAACTTCTTGAATATGTAGGACTCTGCAGCAGTTGAGGTACTTTATCAAAGGTTACTCTTACATTAAGCATTTCCATGTCGGCTTCCTTTGAGTCTGCGGGATTCCTTCCAATTGCTCCTTCTTCTTCATCTTCCATTTTATCATCTACTTCACCAGTGTCATCACCATCTCCAACATCCTCCAACAGGCTGTGGACATCAAGCAACACAGGATTTACAACCTGCAAAGGAACACCACAACGCTTGCAAACCTGTCACAAATGTGTTCATTATTTTAATCTAAAGATGGGGGGACACCTGCAATTGTGAATACTACGTAATAAAGCTAATGGGAAATCTGATTTCTTTAGATTTCTCCACTGTCCTCTGTTGGAGCAGCTGTATCTCACCTGCCGAGGAGAATCATCTCCACTCTCTTCATCAACCACTGCAGACTTCCATAAATCAGCTTTATTATCATAAAATTCAATCAGTTTCTTTGCTAGCTTGATATCATTGATGACACCTCTCTTAACGTAGCAGGCCCTGCTCGTGACTGGCTTTATCCTCCTGGGCAGCTCTCTGTTGACACTGCATTCCAAAGTCTGGTCTTTGATCTAGACAACATGTACAGTAACAAGCTACTAACAAGTAAACAATAGAAAGAGGCAATACAGGTTGTCATAGAGACACAGTACATACTGTAAAGAGCTCATTGCTGCCTACAGTGTTGCTATTATTAGGTACGTATGTATGAAGGTCACTACTATGTCACTCGTACCTGGTTGGCATGTATGTCACTCGTACCTGGTTGGCATGTATGTCACTCGTACCTGGTTGGCATGTATGTCACTCGTACCTGGTTGGCATGTATGTCACTCGTACCTGGTTGGCATGTATGTCACTCGTACCTGGTTGGCATGTATGTCACTCGTACCTGGTTGGCATGTATGTCACTCGTACCTGGTTGGCATGTATGTCACTCGTACCTGGTTGACATGTATGTCACTCGTACCTGGTTGGCAGTGATTCTAGCAATAGCATCTTTGATGTTGGTGGAGTAATCAAATGTGATCCAGCACCTTCTCTCATAACTATAAAATGTACAAACATGTGGCATACTCAACAGCCCCAGAGAGATTTGTGACAGTTGACTGTTTCAGTTGTGAACCACACTTTCCTCAGTCATGTGACATCAGCAGCAGAACTGGCAATTGTGTGGAAATCATCACCAACAGCAACCAACACATACACACTATACCACCTCTCACTCCCTCTTCCACTCATGCCCACACGCACACATACACACTATACCACCTCTCACTCCCTCTTCCACTCATGCACACACGCACACATACACACTATACCACCTCTCACTCCCTCTTCCACTCAATAATTTGGCACGGACTCAACCTAGTACTTGTCATGCTCACTTCCGTTCTGGTACTGGTTCACTGAAGGTCAGTCTTAGGTAGCCGGGTATCGTGCGACAGACCTGCAGATATATACATGTCAGTAAGCCATTACTTGTTCCAGTTAGAACTCCAGTGCTTAGAGACACATATACACGTACGTAGATCCAACACAACACAACTGTACCCACAGAGATCTACACAAGTATTCCTCCTTAGAGAAAAGCAACAAGGAAGACCACACAATTCTACATACAGTAATCGGGTGCTGTTGTCAAGTCAGTACTCACCTCTTCTATATCAGCAGTATTGATGTAGGGAGGAACTCTCTTCACATAGATGGACTTTGTAACGTGAAGAGGCCTCGGCTTAGTAACAACCTCTTTGGGCTCATCACTCTCTTCTAAAGGAACATAAAACAAAATGGGGTCACAGTCAACAGCTATCATATGTATGTATACATACATACGTATGTACGTACATATTCCTAATATCCTGACCATGGCTATGTATGTACATGTGTTGTACAGACTGGCACGCATAGGTATGGTTACAACGCACCCTTTTCATCACTTCCTTCTTCAGGTTCATCCGAGTCACCCTCCTCCTCTTCATCTCCCGACTCACTTCCACTGTTCTCCTCATCTCGCTCCTACAGACATGGAGTGGATAGAGGAGCCAGCCCTTCAACATGCACTGCATTCAAGGCAACACACTTCACTCAATCTCATCTTCTTGTAAGATTCGGCCTGTTTCTGCAGCTTCTTTTGCTCTGGAGTCAGTTCAGTTGCAGCAAATTCTGTTGAGTTACCGATGGAACTACCTGCATGCACACAAGATATTGTATGAAGTATGTGGTACACACACCATATTTCTTACCATTGGACTGCTGCTTTTCATTGGGAGGATCTCTCAACTCCTGCTCAGAGCTGGAATCGTTGTCCAATATCAACAGGTCTCTAGCGCTGCCTCCCTCCATTAAAATGGTGGCTACAGAGAACAGCAAATAATTTTAACATTTTAAATTCATATTTGTCTTCATAAAAACATCTTTATACATCTGACAAACCTGCGTTCATTGTTTTCAAGATCACTGTTTGGTTCTGCATCTCTAAGGCAGTTGTTTCCAACCATCCATTTTCCATCTGATACAAAAATGAATTTAGCCGAGATTTTAAATTAACTGCTGCAGTGACCTTTTCAGTCTCCAGGTCCTTTGGATGGTATTTTGATCGAAACCTAAAATTTCCACAAATATCATTAAAACTTGTTTCAAACATATCATAACTATTAATTATGAAACAATATCCACACAATGGCCATCCTACTTTTTGCAGTGCTTGCAATTACTCAATAAGACACCCAGAATATTTAATCAAACAAGATATCTACCAGTTCACCTTAAATGAAAGGAACATTATCAAATTTATTTAAACCACAGTAATCAGAAATCAGATGGGAAAAAAATAATTGCTGGGAACCCAGGACAGCTGGTTATGACCATCAGTGCAACTGAGCTAAAATTGCCACAGCAATGCTCCAATATATGCCTCAGTGTACATACATATGTGCAACAAATACACTGAAGTGGACAATGCAGTCCATCAACTCACCCTAGACTCTACGTACATACGTAACTCATACACATGCATCTAAGGCTAAACGCTAGCTACACTAAACCTATCTATCTCGACTGAACTGCACACTCTCAGTGTGGAGAGCATACAGGTTGGATAGCACAGTTATTGGCTACCAACCAGCTACCTAAAGACACAACTGAAGAGGAGGCACTGCCCCTGAGGACCGGAAGGAACAACCTGCAACAGTCACTAACAGGTTTTTCAAGAAAAGCTACAAGAGGGCACAATCAGTAGATATGTTTACATGTGACAACACACAAGACACTTACTGCACTGCATGTGAAGGGCTGTATATAGCTGTCTTAAGATTTAGTTACCTTGGCAACCACTCATCAGTCATGATTGTCCAAAGATGGCTGGCCACATTATCACATATTGTATTCAATATACAGACAGCGACTTGAACAAGCATAACAAACTATGTATGTACAAGTGTAAAACTTTCCAAATCTCACCATTCTTCATCCTTGTGTTTATCAAAAAATTCAACAACTTGTTTCTTGCGAAACTCTGTCTTGTACTCTGCATATCTCTCCACTGCTTCCACCTCATCAATTGAGTCACTTTGTTGGGCCAGAAACTGCTTGAAGCTCATGAGAATACTGGAGGACGGAGGCATGTCAGCATTCTCCTGGCCTCTCATGCTGGGGCTGCAAGGAGGCGACAGTTGGTCAACTATACACTTGGTTCACGACATACCGCATACCGATTGAATGGCGGGGGGATCCTGGGCCTAAGGTCCTGTACACCGTGCATCCACGGAGCAGGCATGAGCATTCCCGGACCGTGCCTGCCGGGCGGGAAATCTCCGAGACTTTCCCTACATCAACCAAGACACCCTTGTTGCCACCTACAAACGTTCAATTATTAAGTACCATCCACCCACCACTGGTCTCGTTTGGATCTTTTGGATGGAGGAGAAATATCTCTCCCTCCTCGGTGGTAAGGAGACGGCGGTCTTCTTCTGTCCCGTCTCATGCTTTCGAAAGGACGCTCTAGGTGTCTACTCTGTCTTTTGTGCGATCTATAATCAGCATCAGCTCTTTCTCTCTCGAATTTCCCTCTCCTTTCTCCAGGCCTCTCATCGTCACTGTCGCCCATTTTATCACGACACGTGTTGCATGACGTCACTACTACACTGGACATGTAATCACATTGATGCAACAGTATCATAGATCTATTGTTTATTGTATATACAATCAGTCTACTGCCTTAACAAGGGGACCATCATCTCTCCACATCCGTATAGATCCATCAAAGCCACAGGTCACCAAGAGATCAAGCTCTTTGCAATAACATATTCCCCTCTATAATATAAAAAGAACATATTCTTATAAATTTGCTGCAGCTTAATATTGAGTAGATATATATGTCAAGTGATGCTAAGTGGAACCAATCCATCCATATTATTCTTTAACAATTTTTACAATGTCCAATGTTTAGTGGTACAGGGCTGTATTTCATAGGCAACAGGAGGCCCACTTTTATAGACCAGGAGGTGATTTAAATAATTCAGCAGGATTATAAATTTGGGTGGCATATATTCTCTATAGTCATAGTGCCCCCCTATCTGGATGTCTTTCCTTTGCATATACATTTGAACTATATAAATTCATGAGTAGCTACGACCACATTGCACACGGTGAATTGATAGTCGGATAATTTAGCATATATGTACAATAGGTAAAATCAAACAACTACATGCACTAAAACAAGTCAACTTAAAATAACATAAGAGGGATCTGGTGTCGGAGGTATAGAATATATATACAATTTAAAAAGTTGGTTTAGGAGGTTCCACATGGGAGGAGAAAGCTTTCTGATAGACATATATATATTATATTATATTATTAACAATTAAAAAGTGACCCTCCACATCGGATGCAATTGCCATTTATTTTTTCCTCCTTGCGAGGCACATATAAACAATCTGAGCAACGGGTCCTGTACTTTCTGTAGCGGATGCCACATGCGTTGCAGTACGGGGTACCATCGTCTGCATCGCGCCACAGAGGTGTCTTCCTGGTGCTGCAGGAGGAACACGACTTGGTGGCAGGCCTCCCCGAAGGCACTTTTTTGGGTGTTGGGAATTTGAGGGATTTCACTTTGGGAATGCTCCTGCGTCGCGGGATCTTCTTTGGGGTCGGAATGAAGAGTGGGATTTCTGTTGAATGTGGCAAATCTTCGTCCGAGTCACTCGAATAAGTAATTTCGATCCCTTCGTCCGGAGAGGCCAGTGACAGCGACATGCAGGACAAAGTATAAGAGTGCTCGACATCGGGACTGAAAAGCTTTCGACGAACAGAGCTCAAATCAAGATGACGCCTGCGCGAACTAGCGCCCAAGTTGACAGATACGTTAAGAGGCTGCCGCTTTTGAGGTAAAAGGGCAATGCGAATGGTGCAGCCATCATTGTCGAAACGATCGATAGGCGAGTAGCTAGCAACAGGGACCTTCTTGCGGGGTGCTCGGAGCAGTTGTTCGTTCGAGGGGCCAACATAATCTGTCTTGAAAGGTGTCCTTAGAACAACATCCATCGCTCCTTTTTGGAATAGATCCTTTGGGAAATTGCTATCAAGAAGCAGAGGAGAATCTTGCATTTCAAAGCGTCTTACTGATAAAATGTTAATCGTACATAAATGGCAGCTTAGCGACGATACTCGTATGCCGTTGGCAGGTTCCTTTCACTGTTTACCCGCACAAAATTAACGAGGTACACGAACCCTGCATCAGTTTTCCCAGGCTCTATTGTCTGGATGCCACACGCACAATAGATGTGAGAGTTACAACAGCCAATCGTGATAAACACACATGTGCACTCACTATAACATCTGTGTGCCCTTCCAACTTGTGTTTCAATTCTCCTGATCTGGTTTCCCAAACATAGATGTGCCTATCTTGAGCAGTCTGTATAATTTGCAAACAAAACAGAATATAGTAATTTGAACAACTAGAATTAATTAGACCCCTGTAAAGTTGCCTATTGATTAATTGGTTGATTGTATACACATAGAAATGGATTAGTCTTATGCAAAAAGCCATGGCAGGAACATGATGGTGACTTACTGAATATATGTAAAGGCCTGATGGATGCCAGCAGTGCCGAGGTGTACTGAGGTCATCATTAGGTGCTCCATAGTAATTAGCCAGCTAGACACAAGACAAAGAATCACTGGAACCATGCAAAGTGAGAGGATAAGGTCAGCAGTAGTTGGCATTGACTCACTTGAAATCCATTCTCCCACAGAATCAGAATCAAGCGATTGCGATCTTTAGAAGTGCAAATGTGCAAGTTAACATTAGATAAAGTGCATTACATAGATGATTAGGAGTGTATGCATTGCTGACCTGTGGAAACTAGGATGGACTTTTCATCGGGACTGAAGGAGATACACATTGGAGTGAAACTTACAAAATCATCTTCCAAAACATTGAGATTGATGACACGAATCTAAACAAAGAATAAACTACACACGATGGGTATCATTCCTGGCATATTTAGTCACCGAAAAAAATTTATATATGTAAATAACAACATCATACAGTAGATCGTTCACTGTACCTTTTCAACTTGTCCGTCTTGTTCCAGTTTGAACACGTGCAGGAGATGGTCCTCTCTACACCCCACCACAAAGATGTCTGAGTCCTAAGATGGAGAGTCTCCACTATCTAGTACACTGTACTTATAGATTAACACCTTTCACTGACCTTTCTCATGGCAACACATTCAACTGGTCCTTTGAAAGGTAACTGCTTCACCATTTCAAACTTCATTCCTTCCACATCTTCTTTTGTTACATCTGCTAAATCTGCCGGAGGACGTTCTCCCTTACTCGAATATACACATACTGTTTTATCATAGGACGTGGTTACAAAATGGCGTCCACTGGGAGCCCAACAGCAATGAATAATATATCTACAGATAAACAGGTTAAACCAGAAACTTGTACTTCCTCTAAATTAGTCTCAAATCCAGCCTATCCTCCCCATGTGTCACTATTGTGCAATCACATAGGATAGGGGCTGGATTCAAGACTACTCCTAAATGGCAATACTTTAGGTAAATTTTTAAAGTAATTTTGCCTAGAGATAGTCTTGTCAAGCAGTAAAAGTATTATGATAGCTACCCTACTTTTTATGGACATTGAACGTCACAACTACTGAACTTCTATCCACCTCTCTCAAGACCATGTACACTATCCTGTCCATTCCAACCAGTACTGATAGATTGCTGTTAGTAAATAACACAAGTGGTACATTAGAGGTATGCAAAGCTTAAAACGTTACTTTTCAGTGAGAGGTACCTAAATATTGGGTGTCTGTCAAAGCAGAGAATGGCAGCTTTTGAGACAGAGAATGAGTCAGTGAAGAGGTGCTCAGGTGGGGGTGCAGGAAGAGGGACTGGGACTGAGGCAGAGTAGATTCTCCTATCGGCTGTAGTGAACACGAGCTCTGAAGAGGAAGACACACTCATAATAAACAACTAGTTGCACTGAACTGCCCCATAAGGCATCTGGGCTTACCCCCATCTGAGTACAATCTGACAAAGAGGATGTTTGATCCACCTGTCAGTGCTTCTAGTGAGGTCCAGCAAGCTTTGGCAAAACAGTTATCACCTTCACTAAACTGTGCATTGGAAGGAATAAGTTAAAGCAAGTTTGTACAACTTTACCAATTAGGAGCAAAATTAAAGGTACAAAAACATTTAAAATATCACTACATACAATACGTATGCAAAGTAAATACTTGCCAACTGATAAAGACAAAGGTAGCTCTACCAATACATACATAGTCACATGCACATATAGAGGTGTAGCTCCGACCACATACGTACATAGGATGTACACACAGAGGTACGTATATGTGTAGCTCTACCAATACATACATAGGTCACATGCACATAACTCTACTTACAAGTCTCTTGACATCTCCTGTTTTGAGTACCAAAGCCTTCTGTTTCTCCAAGTGTTCGCCTTAGTACCAACATAACAGATACACTCGTATACTCACAGACAGCGGATCACATATATAGTATAGGCTAGGGGACTATTGCGCGTCTCACTTATAATTGACTGCAGCATTCCTCGCTGACTTCCAGGTTCAGAATTGTATTTGCGACCACTGTACAAAAAGCATGTTATAGATCTCCCGTGTGCATTACACTGTTACACTGTTAATTTCAGCTCGCCTTTCCGTCTGTAAAGACTTCAAGGTATCTGTAAATCCTCTTTCGTCTAGAAATTGACAAATTAATGCAACTACTTGATCGTCTAGATTTTCGGCCATTTTATATTTCTATATGTGCGCTTCTTAACCACAAGTTTATAGAATAGCTAAAAGTGACCATCAATTGCAAATCAGTTTACATTACATATATTTCTGCTTTTTCAATAAGAATGTCTTCTTGCGGGTCTGCACAGATCCTGAGTTCAATAAATTCCTTACTTGGAGGTAAGTCTCTCTTAAACCATCCAAATCTCTCACAACACTGACTGTGTTCCTCATAACAACCGTAGCCATCCCATAAAGGATCACTCCATGCAACTTGGGGGGTGGGATTTTTAATGAATCCAGACTCGCAGTAATAGTGCTCACCAACAAAATCTGGTACATCATCCACAGTTTTATCAGCTGGTCGGTCACATGGACATCGCTGCTTGATGGGACCACTCTCTGAGACTCCTGCTGCAAAGCTCCAGACGTGTCTCTTTAGGGGGCCCTGGGTTACAGACACTCCATCTAGGTACGAGTCCTCAATGGATCTACCAGCAGCTTCTCGAAATGCTTTGGTGTGTGAGTACTGATATCCAACCAATCGGCCACAGATCCTTGAGTACTCTGAAGTTACATAAAATCTAGCATGAGAACAACCCTTGTCAGTCTTTCTGCCGCATGCTTGTTTTTTATTGGTTTTGTCTGTCCATTTTCTCAAGGAGTAGGGACAGTTTTCCTTTGAATCTGTCATGTTAATGTTCACCACTAGCTCCCAGTCCTGCTGACTCTGACCGCAGATCAATTGGCCATCAATCTCTTCATTAAATCTGGCAATGGCTGTTCGAAGGCTGTGTATTTCCTGCTTCAGATCCTTGATTGTTTTATCCATTAGCTGTTTAACATTCTCCAGCGAATCTTTGAACTTGTTTGTTTTCTCACTTATTCTTTCCTGTACATGTTTATCAAGCATAGCATATTGGGAATCGGGTACAATAGTGGAGCCAGGCTCCCCTTGTGGGCCCGGGGGCCCAGGGGGTCCTGATTCTGCCACAGTGCCTCTATCCCCTTTACTACCAGGGTCTCCAGGGATCCCTGCGATGCCCTGTTGCCCCTTTGGCCCCTGGGGTCCCTGGATCCCTTTGGACCCCATTCTGCCTGGGATTCCTGGAGCACCAGGAAATCCAGGCAGACCAGATGAACCAGGTTCTCCTTGAATATAAAACAGGTTTCCTCTGACTTCTCCTTTGGGAAGGGGAGGTCCCTGAATGGCACAGCTACATAGATTGGTCCAGTGTCTGGGAGATGAGGGGTCTTCCTTGTGAAGATCTTCCATCAAACTTGGGCCTTTAACCGTTTGCAGTTCAAAGTTATCATTCAGGCTGCAGGAGGGTTCATTCACTGAAACAAAGATGTCCTTTCTCACTGGCTGACAAACATTATGAAATTTAGTTTCCACCTTATTAGGGGAAATTAAAAAAGCTAAGAAAAAAACTCCTAAATTCTGAAAAATCTTCATTCTGTGGTAACTTGTTTCCTTATCAACTCTACAATAGCCACATTTCAACATAGTTTTGGTTGATCCATTACAATAATGAGCATACACATATAATATAAATACAGTAATATTGCAATGGAGACCATACAAGTTCATGCTAAGAGGTTTGTGGAGAGGGATGCATTAATGATATGGGAGAATAGGATTGGCCCAAATGGACCAATCAAATCCATTAACTAAGTTACTATATCCCAGATGTATAGTTCATGACTGGTCACATGATCAAGCTGCTACCATGCTAAGGTGAGGTCTATACACAAATGAGGGGTCAGACAGGGCCACTTTGGTGGTAAGAAAAGCTTCCATAGCACAAATAGCAAGATCCAAGCCATCAATTTCAAACACCTACAAACAGGTATATTCAAGTAGTATCTAGTATGTACGTATCTGTATATATATTAGATTTTTCATCTATAAAATGCATACATTACCCAACTCAGTAGTGTATATTTGGTTAGTAGCTGAGAATTAGCTATATAGTAATGTACTTGAACTTCCTGCTGCCTCTGGTTGGAAGTACGGAACATCAGCTTCAGCTTGTTAATGTGATCATCAGCTGAATTTACCAACATCATCAGTGGTTGCTTCCAGAGGCACTGCTGCAAACAAGGAATGAGAAATGTAGGCACTGCGGCAAACAAGGAATGAGAAATGTAGGCACTGCTGCAAACAAGGAATGAGAAATGTAGGCACTGCTGCAAACAAGGAATGAGAAATGTAGGCACTGCTGCAAGCAAGGTATAGAGGACATGGGCAATGTATACTGCTGCAAGCAAGGAATGAGAAATGTAGGCACTGCGGCAAACAAGGAATGAGAAATGTAGGCACTGCGGCAAACAAGGAATGAGAAATGTAGGCACTGCGGCAAACAAGGAATGAGAAATGTAGGCACTGCGGCAAACAAGGAATGAGAAATGTAGGCACTGCTGCAAGCAAGGTATAGAGGACATGGGAAATGTATACTGCTGCACTATATATGTACTATACGCACACTGTACCTTTTCAGAGGAGTCTACAACACTGAATCCAGTCTCGATATCTATAACCAAAACAGCTGCCATTCCTCTCCAATTGACCTTAAACTTTATCCTCTTTTTCAACTGGACAAATCTCATTGTAGTTAGGTGAATCTCCTGGGTCCACTCTGCAAGATTCTTTGCATACTCTAGGTTGAAATGGACAGTTATACTCAGTTTTATCAAGATTATGTACATACAGTATGTATTGCATATACAGTATAGTATTATGTACATACAGTATGTATTGCATATACAGTATAGTATTATGTACACACAGTATGTATTGCATATACAGTATAGTATTATGTACACACAGTATGTATTGCATATACAGTATAGTATTATGTACACACAGTATGTATTGCATATACAGTATAGTATGTACACTGAAATAGTTTTGTTTGCATGCATGTCAAACACATACCAAATGCCAACACATGGGAAAATCCCTTTCCTGACGCTACATGGATGGAATGAGATCTGAGGTTTGGTTGAGATCGACCCTGAAAACATACAAAGGAAAATTTTAGTGATAATTAAACCACAAGTAATGCCAAACATCTGTATAGCACAAAATATGCAATTGTTAAGAATTGAACCCAGGCAACTGGTTTTAACCATACGTAAGTGCTCTGCCAATACGTAAGTTACATTTGCAACACCTCAATCATCCTCCCTCCTATAGCCTTTTATGATTATATCCAATTAGTGATGACTCTTAACAGTTAGAACAAGCTACATAACTATCAATGACATGTATGCACATACGTACGTACGTACCTTTAATATGGTCACATTAAATTCACAGAGTTTCAACGTGGATTCAGGTCTACACCATTCTCGAACTGATTTCTGCATACAAGTAGGTAAAACACAATTAACTATATTATGCAAACACTTTAGCATACACTTCTCCTTACAGGGACTTCAGAAAAGATTTCAAGTGCTTCAGAGCGGAGAGCCAGAAACTTTCTTTTCCAGACTTGATTATATTCATTTACAGACAGCCTTTCAGAGACCCAGCCAATCAAATGCACCTTTTCTCCAATGACTGCTTGCTCTTCACTCAACCTCTCTGCCTCCCTCCTGTTTAGCAGTTGTATGTTTGTTCTTATGGCTGATACCCACTCCTGAAGCACCTGTGAATTCAGGCGTCTTTCACAGCTCAGCTCAACTGAGGAATATCCTTCGGCAGACACAACTTGCACACTATTGATCCTTGCATCAGGGATACAGAAAAAGAGAAATATATACGGGTCGAGACATTCAATCCAACTTGATTTTCATTGCAGATAGCTCCAATAAACTTATCTATCATACCAGCCTAAATATGTAAATTTATACCTCAACTCATCTGTGACGTTCTTGTAGCATGTGATATAGGCCATTGTTAAGGGGATATTCTTGATAATAGGCAATTCGTCCTAATAGTGAGGTAATGTCCAACAGTAGTATAAAGTAAAATGAGTAGTTGTTTCTGTACTTTTGCACGCTTTTTAGGTTTGATTAATAAAGTCACTTGATTTCCAGACTCTTGTAGGATCTCAACCTGTAAATGTATAACAGTATAACTGCATGATCTATTATTCATTAAATATACCTTATCTGAAAATATACATACGAATAATAATACATATACCTGTTGGAATATTAATGATATACCGTAAACTGGGAAAGAATTGCGACGTCTAATAATTGTGAATTGCGTGTTTTTGAGATATTTACAAGGATTAAACTGCAATAAATCCCCACTATACGACTAAACCCACAAAACTACACCCCAACCCACAATTTTTCAACTAAAATTGTTTTTAAAATAGCAAAAACACACCCTGTAATCATTTCCCCGCTTACGGTACCACTTAAATTCTACACAGTGAGCTATTTTAGCTATACGTACAAGTTAGACAGTAGTGTTTATACCATCAAATATAAATGTACTTGCTACTCACCAAATCTTCCTGTGTCTTTGATGTCATATTTATTCCATTGGCAGCCAGTATTACATCACCTCTATGAATATCATTACACCTACCAGCTGGTGAGTTCCTCACTATTGCTGATACTGCTATAGGGGATCCCATGTCAGCACCTCCCTTCACAGAACACATAGAAGAGGTTGCATATGTACGTACATATATATGTATGTACATATACGCGATCATGTTGATTGTTTGTGCATCAGTTACACATTTATTGAACACTTCATGTATATACATACACATATATATTCGTACGTATATGGTACTAAGCATGTATGTACTTAGCATAGAGACTGTAGGTGTGGGCTTACAGTGATTGATAGGCCAAGGCTGCCACGTTCCTTTGCCAGACATACCTCCAGGGTCTTTGGGAGACACAGCAGGATTTAGTGTTAAGTGTAAATCAAATTAGCAGATCAAGGCTACCTGTACATCTTCATCCTTCTCCTTAAGTGTTCCTAACTGAAGAGTCACATACTGATCAGAACTTTGCAGTAGTAATTCCTACAGATGGTAGGATGGAAGGACGGACAAATGGGTGGACAGATGGATGGACAGATGGGTGGATGGACAGATGGGTGGACAAATGGATGGTTGGACAGATGGGTGGATGGACAGATGGATGGACAGATGGATGGTTAGACAGATGGGTGGACAGATGGTTAGACAGATGGATGGATGGATGGACAGATGGATGGACAGATGGATGGTTGGACAGATGGATGGATGGATGGATGGATGGACGGATGGATGGGTGGATGGACGGATGGATGATTCAGGAATGGACTTACTACTTCATCAAGGGTTGAAAATCTGACATCATGTCCATTAACAGCCAACAAAACATCATCCACAAACACATGATTACTTCTGTAAGCTGGTTCCAATCAGATTAAAACAAGTGTAGAAGGTACGTAGTTTATAGTGTAAATAAAAACATAAACACAACAAGAGGAGATAGTGTAAATAGTTGAGTGCTGTATAATGCCATACCTATTCCATTCTGCTCAACAGAGGCTACTGTTATAGGGGCACCACTGCTAGCTCCACCCTATTGGGGAGGGGTCATGTCACTTTAGGAAATCTGAGAGAGGAAAAACGCTTACTTGAAGGGAAAATCCCAAGCCTACTGGTCCATTTTCTAACAGTATTTCCCTCACCTACAAGTACATACAGTGATTGTGCAATATTGTCCATACAATGCATTTCTGTAGCCATGAAAAATCAAGAATTTACCAAGTACAAGTCTGTTATGTTATCCATGTTTAAAAGCTTGCTATTCCCTCCTACATTAATGATAACTGTATCACATGGAAATACAAATATTGATCTTTAGTACCATGAAGTTGCCCTTTGACCTCTGCAAGATGAAGAACCACCTTTTGATTACTGGTCTTTATCAGTTCCTTCTGAACAGAGCAAGAAATAATATTATGCTACCAAACTTGAAGGTACAGCTAACACAATATACAAAAAGTTGGCAAAAATGATCTAAAAATAGTTATGAAAAAGTGCTAGATTGCCAATTTATCACTTGACTTACAACTTCCTCCACAGTTGAAAATGTAGTATCAGTGTAATTTACTGCTATAACTACATCTCCTTCACGAACACTACCAGAACGATCAGCTGAAAATTTAAATAAATATAAATATATATGCAATGGATATTGATTAAGTGGGTTTGCTAGGAGCACCTGGTAGACCCTGTTGTACTTGATATATAGTGACATAGGTTTTCAGTTCTGCACCTCCCTGGCATTTTAAAGAATCATATTAACACTTAAGTACAATTTCTACTATACTACTAAAATCTAGCTTAAACCTCTAAAGTGACTCCAATACTCCCAGATTTGTCTTTTTTCAAGTAGACATTTCTTTCCTGTGCATAGAAATGAGATAATTGGAACACCTTTAATATGTTTCCTGAGTTGAGAGACAAGCTTACATTTTGTAGTCTTGCATTTCTGTTTAATGGTCCGCCACCTTCCTTGCATCTCACAATCAAGTGATCCTCAGTTAATTCAACCAGCACCTCTTCAGTTTTATCATTCCCAGCTTGCAACAGAAGATGACCGCACTTTGTCTGCAGGAGGAAAGAGTCTCAAAATAAATGAGAATGATCGGTAAAGCCACTCACTTGTAAGGTTACTCCTCTAGACTCCATATCTCGACACGCCCACTAGAAAGTAGCTTGTGATTACGTAATTTGAATTTCTACAATGTCGTCGCATTACAGTGCCAATCAGTTTGAAAACTCGTTCAGTCCACAGCGACTACAAAACTATGAGGTACCCGCTGTGCACAAGGAAAGACCATCCTCTCGAAAGGGTGCCACTAAAGTTATCTCAAACGATCGAGGCCATTTGCTTGAAGAGTCAGCCTGTTCTCCCTCCTCCCCTTGGGGAAGCTTCACCGGGACTTGGCAGCAAGAGAGGAATCCGGTAAAGCTAATGGTGCGTACCAAACTGATTAACCCAAGGACGGTGGTGTCACCTGCTGTAAATGATAAGGCGAATCCCCCAAAATCAGCTTCAGACACCACCAAAGCAGATGTCACAATACCTACTAGTCCGGACCCGCTGCCCGAGAGCCGCCAGTCTCAGGCTTCTAGCAAGCCAGTATCGAGAGCAAGCAACCCATCACCGCGGTCAGCCACCCCAGCCAGCAACAGGGGCGACAGTCGCCAGACAGAGACCAGGCAATCTGGACGTATCACTGCTACCCCAGCCAGCAACAGGGGCGACAGTCGCCAGACAGAGACCAGGCAATCTGGACGTATCACTGCTACCCCAGCCAGCAACAGGGGCGACAGTCGTCAGACAGAGACCAGGCAATCTGGACGTATCACTGCTACCCCAGCCAGCAACAGGGGCGACAGTCGCCAGACAGAGACCAGGCAATCTGGACGTATCACTCCACAGCACAATGCAGATACTTATGAGGAAGGACAGGACCAGAAACATGTAGAATGAACTCATCTTTGTGCATTTGGGACTTATCATTATATAAGTGTGTTAATGTATAACATAAATATTATATTTCAATGGATGAGCTATCTGCCATTGTTGTTAGTTTCTATGGCAACAGGCGTTGATTAGTAGCTGACATTTCCGTCATTTATGTAACTTCTCGACCTGGAAACATAGATCTATCTACTGGGACATTCACTTTCTATACAGTTTCTTCAATAGAAAGATGTGCTGTCGATGTTTGATGGAAGCGCAGGCACCTGTGCAGGCCTTTTTGCGGCCTTCAATGTGGTTTTGTGGGGTAAGAAATCTTCACATGTTCAAAGAGATTTGGCAAATTCTCAATGCTACTCCAGAAAAATGTGTACAGTCGCTAGCTAATACGGTCAAAAAACTCCAAAATACAGAATCAACAGGCTCGTTAGAAGTTCACAAGATAGACAAGGAAGGAGGATTTATTCAGATCTACAGCTACACAAACACCTGCGGCTGGTTGGATGTTGTAGAAGTCCAGTTTAGACCAGCTAGAGAATCTGGTACCGAAGCATCTGCTCTTTCCTTTTCTTCGGGACTGTTTCCGGTGACCGTTCCGTTGTCCTTTGTGTGGAATATCATATTCTTTTGGGCTCCTTTTTCTGGTAATGGATTCAACAAGAAGAGACTCCATTCTCTGAGAACAAACATGGATATACCAAACATTACAGTGGAACCAGTCTGTGGATGCTAAAAAATTCCAGTCATTCAATAGCATGTATATTGACATTGTTTCAAAGAGTTTATATAGTGACTTTATAGAAGGACACTGTCACAGCTGTTGTATATGCACCATTTTTGACTCAGTTTGCTCAATTGCTGGTTTATTTTTTTGAAAATTGAAAATTGTAAAATTGAATACAAGGTTGATAGTTTTAGTAAGGTTAATAGTAATAGTATTGTTAATAGTCTATAGTAAGTTTTTCAGTTTCAGAAGACTTGCCACTGAGTGTGGATGTGCAATACATTACTGCAGAACCAGTCTGTGGATGCTAAAAAATCAGTCATTTAACAACATGTCTATTGACACTGTTTCAAAAAGTTTATAGTATTGTAGAGAAAAGCAATGCTATACAGCAAGACAATGCACTGGCTTAGATGCAGACTGAGCTACTCACTGCTCAGCAGTAATGTGTATTCATGGATCAGTAACCATCACCCAGCTCACTGAGCGTGAGGGCGGAGTTTCATATGACTAGCTAACTAACTTTGCCTTTCCCTTCCTTTTTCATTAATTACATGCTGACGGTATAACTATTACCCAAGAATCTTCCCACAGACATATATTATAGGGGTAGTGGATGATCCTGAATGGGTATCATTGTTGATTAAATACTTAGTGATGTTAAAGGGATTCACATATTGAGTATAGCATTTATAATTTATGGAAACAATAAGAATGTGCCTTTACACAGACATGATAATATAGGTGCTATTTGGTTTCCAAGCAACCACTATGTATTATACCTGAAATAAATTGAGTTAGAGCTAATGGTTCTGATTCACAATACAAAACAAATAAAATCTTGTGTTTAGGGAGTGAGTAAACACAATACAGTTTACATAGGAAATGTAGTTGCCTTGTATCACACATCTAATCTTGTTGGTTGTGTGAAAGTAGTTAAATAACAAAAGTTAGTCATGTCAAATGCTTTAAACCTCTCTGAAACCAACTTCCATCTCCTTTAGTAGCCAACTGCATTAACGATATTAAAGAATAGTCTGAATAGGCTATCACATGTACATACAACAGTAAAATGTACCACACCAGTGAATGGACATATTGTTATGCACACCAAAGACTGACTTTGTTAATTTCCTTGTGTTTATCTTTACTGACAATTTCCTCCAGCACCTCCCCCTCTCCTCTAATCAACCTAGATCTTCCTGTATCAGGATCAACTACTCGTCTAATGACATTCCTCTTCTTTTCATATTCCTCCTTTGTCATAGGAACATAAGATCTACAAACATGATTAGAATAGTCTCACTTCTCATGAATCTTATCTCACTAGGAATTTTCACTGCAGGCTTTCTTAATAATTTTCTTAGAGGAATCTTGTATTTGAGAATATGTGTACAAAAGTACATCATCAATTACACTAATAAATAATATAAACAGACTGAAGTTCCACCAAAACTGATGCTGAGTAAATAAATAAAGCCCCACAATATTTTAGGCACATGTAATCTTCCTTTGAGAGAAGGGAGTAGGCTGACTATCACTACATTAATAATGTAATTCTAGTTTACAGGTGGTACCTTTTGGGCTCAGTATCATCTTTGGTATCCTCTTTACTGTCCAGTGGACCTGTAGTACTAGATGGATGGTACTCTGGCCCTATGTCTGGAACTGACACTCGGGTGGATAATATCAATGCCCTGCATATTTTTTGTTTACTATTAGAGTTATTCTTCTCTTCAGAGTAAGTCTTGTCTTTCTTTTTCTTCTTTTTAGATTTTTCCTTCTTCTTCTTCTTTGACTTTTCTCGTTTGTGCTTATGTTTCTTCTCAGAGCTGACCTTCCTCCTTGGAGAGCTTGTACGCTTCCTTTTTCTTTTTATTTCTTTGCCTTCAGATTGACAGCTGCCGCTCCCCCTGTCCTCCGAAGACGAACTGATATCATCTTGGATCTCTTTTTTGTGACTGGAGCTCATAGCAGAAAGGGGACTTCCCCACAAACACTCGCTAGCTGGGCTGTTATATACGAAGGGGCGCTTGCAGAACGGTCTGGCAGGCCAGACTGCTGCATAAATGGCTGGAGGCGGAATTTTTTGAGGAGGTACTTAACACTCTGCCAGTTAGGTGCTTGTGAAATATGGACTTTAGCAAAGCATTGCAGTCTCTGAAAGAGGCGCATGAAGTAGAGTTATCGAGTAAGAGTTTCAGCTCTCTTTCGCTCTTAGCGCACTCGAATGGTAGATTTTCCAATCTACCAGAGGTTGAATCTTATAATAAAGTTAAGTGTTCTCATTTTCGTTCCAGAGACTACCTTACAGCTTGACAGAGTTGAAACGGAATGTCGTCAAAAGGACAAAGAAATTAAGAGTCTGAAAACGCATCTCGAAAGGTAAGTAGTATTGTAAAGCTTACACTAGTATCTTTAAGTAATTGAGCGGTTTGGACATGGAAACCGGTGTCATTATAGTAGATCCGGTATATATACATATACGATTGACCACCTATTAATAAGTTTATAGGACAAGCTACGTGTATACCTAATGTATTGCTTGTCGTAGTCTCGTACCCGACCGAGACCGACCCTTCGAATATGTTTACCTTAGCAGTGACGTCCCCCTATGTCGCTGCCGTTTACAAGCCACTCTGATTTATTGTTATTGTATTTAGTATTAGCATAACCCCAAGGGTGGTATATAAATGGGGGACATATACAATAATCAATAAAATTCAAAGTCAAATTTTTGAAGTGAAATAATCAATCCATATAGTAGTCTTTGATTCTTGATTTGAAGCTCTGATTGTCCACTTCTCTACTTGCTATCATATAAAGACTCAGCAGTAATGTAGACTAGTAGATACCATCTTATATAGCATGCAGCACCTACACTGTACTACTCACTAAAGCCATGCACCTCTTTGTGAATTTAGGAAGGAACAGCTTGTGTCAGGACTGACGAGGAAATTCTACCAGAGGAATGAGGTCATCCTAAAGCTAAGGGCACTTGTCATTAAGTATGTCTAAACGGACTCTCTCAGACCTGAGCCCCCTGTAGTTGCACCCTCCCACTCTACCTCTCTAACTACATGTATAGATTAACTGGCAGAGATCCTATTATTGATGACCAGTTTGATGTACTGAATGACAGCAGATTACAGAGCTTAAATTGTGCAACATCAGACTTTACTGATGAACAAATAGGAGACTGTGGAGATGTTGAAGATATATCGAGAAAGGAAGGTGTTATGAAGGGTAGTAATCATAGACCTACTTTAGATACTTTTCAGAGCTCCATGAAGTCCATTGAATCTAACCCTGCCACTAAGAAAGAGAAGATTGAACCTGATATTGGCTGGAGCAACTCTGATCAAATCTCTGATTGTTTTGATGTAATTGATATTTCAGGAGATGAAGATTTGGTTAAAGAAGCATATTCTACTCCAAGAGAAGTAACCTTTGCCAGTCAAGTTAGCTGTCAATCAAGTGACTCCCCTTCTCTGCTTGCTGGATCAAGCAGTGAAAAAGATCCTTTTTCAAATGAATCACCATTAGAAGAATCTCCATTCCTAGCATCTATTTCCCATCTGGTTCCTCCTAAAAGTAGCTGCGAGGACCACTTATTGGCAGATACAGTGCCTTCTGAGGAAGAGGAATATGTGGTACCGGAAACTGTCAAGTTCAGCAGGACAAGATACCATGGTAATGGAGATAAGGGACTGCCTGCCTCGGACACTCAGTACCTGCTGAACACCTACATGTCCATGCCAGCCTCACCGGAAATACGAGCAGAAACTAGCGCATGTGGTTCAGAGAACGCAGTTGAACCAAATGACAGTACAAAGGTCCTCGACAAACAAGACCCCTGTCCTGGCAGACACAATCTGCAGATATCCAATCAGACTAGTATAAATGAGGTTAGAGGAAATGGTGACACTGAAAGGTCTTCCAGGAAGACGTTAATGAGTAAAACTAAAAGGCTTGCACTCTCAAGGAAACAAGATAGCCAACAAAGGTACACCAAACTAGTCTCTAAAGGTGCCAATGAGGATCATTCCGCATCTTCAAGTAGTTATGGCAGAACTAGCCACAATGAGAAAACAAGAAATGAGAGCTTCAAGTCTCCTACTTCCTCAGTCACATCTATACCTCATACTCCTAATGTTAAGTTTGTAAGCTCAGAAAAATCAGGAAAGTCAGCCAAACTTTTAGACCTTGATGAAACCATGCTACCAACCTCTCAAATGAACAATCTAACAGCTAGTCCCTTCCATAACCGCATAACACCTCCCCACAGCAAGCCTTGTAAATGTGAAAGTAGTCCCTCTCCTTCATTGCTGCAGTCGTCAGTAATGGAGTCTCCCTCCTTATTGAAGAGCCCAACTTCAGAACCTCCTCCTCACTTGATAAAGCCTTCCCTTTTGTCCTCTCCTTCTGTACTTCAACCACCCAATGCAGCAAAGGCATTTCATTCAACATCTCTTAAAGAAATTAACGACTCCTCTAATCCAATTTCAACCAGTCCATCACATTCACTGAAAGGAAAGATGAGCCTTAAGAGAAAGATTCCATCAAGTATTCAGTTTGCTCCTATTCCTAAGAAACCTAACTTGAACGATGAGATTACTAAGCGACCAAAGTGAGCTAGCTTCATTCATGTACATTGTTGATAGCAATTACTGTAGAACTACAATGCTAATAGCATATAGAAAGATGACCTATAGTATATATACGTAGAACTAGTTCCTTTACCAGAGCTCTTAATAGGCAGCAAATTTGGTCCATGCTTGCTTTCTTCTAAGACTCATTTAGCAGTCCACCATATGATATACTTATACTTATCTACATATATTAAATATATGTGTAGTCAAAATGAAACCACAAGTAAGCATACGTATATATGTAGAATCATTGCTCAATCAATCTTTACAATTCTATGTATTTAAATAAGGAAAAAAGGGGGGAAAAGAAGATTACGTATGATTCAGCTAATGTGCTATATTCCCTACCTCACCCTAGTGGAGCAGATGTAGTTGTTTCCAACTGCAATCTACCCAAAGACTACAAAGTAAAAGTTCCCATCAAAAAGAAAGTAGACAGACAGAACCTCGATGCCAAAGCTTGCCAGCAGTGTGAAAGGGTATGCCTTTACTCATTACTTATTTGAGACACGTAATGCCTTAGAGCCTTGGAACTAGTACAATCCTATACCTTGCAAGTTCATAAATATACCTTGTTTTATTTAGATGCCTTAGAGCCTTATCCTCTTACTGGAATTAGTACAATCCTATACCTTGCAAGTTCATGAATATACCTTGTTTTAGTATGTCCAGACACAAATGATGATATTTGAAGCTTTACATTCTCCGTGTGTATTATTGCTTAGTATGGATAATCTATATATACATTGGTTACTCCTTCTCTTTTGGTTGGAACATTTCTAGTGGTGGCACAATGGGGACCCAAGACAGAAGAAAGCAACTTGCAGGCACAAATCACTCTACCCCCCACCTGATACTCCAGAGGACTTCTTCAAATTAGGATTCACAGAAACACAGGAATAGAATTGTTTATTGTTTATTGTTTATTGTTTATTGTATCACATATTTATTCAACTGTACATATATTGTATATACGTATGTACATATATAAGGAACATTGATACGGATGCTAAATTTAATGTAGACATTGTGCTGAAACTCTAGCAAATGGATAAGCATGAAACCACTTTGATGTCAGCATTTTTAGGCATTGACAAAGTATATCCTTCAGCTATATATGTTAAATTGTGAAAAAGTGATGTATATACATACAGTACGTATGGCATGTATAAAAGGTGTGTACGATCTATATACTGTAAATCCCTTTAATTTGAGCGGAACCAAAAGTTAGCAAAAGTGGATTTTACCCCTACATAACGGAATTTAATATAAGCAACTTACAAGATCATGGAAGTTTTGGTAGTTAATTACAGTAATACAGTATGGTAGTAGTGCTATAATTAGCGAACTCTAATTTTAGTGGTAATTAAATGTCAAATCGCTAATATAGCTAAATTTAATAGCACGCTAATAATAAGGGATTTACAGTATATGTACTATATATGGAGACTAATTGCATGTGGAGTGCCAGCATTGCTACTACAAGCTAGTGACATTAATGTCTCATGCAGTGGCAGAGCTAAGACGGTCACCATGCAGCTCTCCTGGGGTCAATTCCCAGCAACTGCTGCTTTCATTTTTTATTTCTCATAATGTGTGAGAATTGATAAGTTGTGGTTTGATTATCATTTTGATTATTCAGTAACTGAATCAAAAAGTAACATCTAAAAACTACAAGCTTAATTACCAGCAAAGGGCAGTAAAAGTACATTTCAACTAGCTTAGTTAAAATAGTTGATACCATGGTCCAGTTTGATAGCATTAATTCCGTTTCAACTTTCACTTAGTGATTTATCCAGAAGCAGAACACAGTTCCTTCCACCAATCACTGACATCTCCATGACACTGGCAGCATGCTCAATGCAGTTCACGTAAAACATGCAGTCATCCAACACAAAGGAAGTGAACTCCTCAGGTGGATGGTATTCAGGATACGCATCCCAAGGGACGACCACAGGGTCCTCATACTTTGAAAACATACTAGAAAAGTCATCCTCAGTAAGTTCAGAGTTGGAAAAGATTTTCCAGATACGTACAGGCTCTTCGGAGAGCGGCTTACTGTATTCTTTGAGCTTATCCTTTGGCACATCAACTGGAATCTGCAAACCAATAGAACTGAAGATAACTGGAGGTTCCTGATGTTCACTAACAAAAATCCCTGTGGGAAACTTCCTGTATAAACATTCTTCTCCAAAGTACTTTGGATTAAATTGACCCTTTAAGAATGTTGCAATAGTTTTGTGGTAAGGTTGCCTGGAGACCTTAGTGTAAATTGGGTTTGGAAAGCCTTCAAACTGGATTCCACACTTACAAAGTGGTGCTGCTAGGATTATTGCATCATATAACACTTCTTCTTCACTGCCAGCTTTGTCATCTTTACCAATCATTGGTGTGAAAGCTAGCAGATACTTGGGTTTGCCTCCTTCTCCTTCTTCCTTTCTGGTGATGGCAGTCACCTGGGCCTTCTTGAAAGTAGCCTTAGACGCTTCCAGACACTTTTCAGGAATCTGAAAGTTCCCTCCAAGAACTGACCACAAGCTGTTGTCCTGCATGCCAGCTAGGCTCACCATGGTAACAAAAGCCGAAGTAGAACAGGTTTGACCATAATTTGTCTTCATGGCAGCTGTAACCAACTCATCGACAAGTTTTTCATTCAATTTAAGCTCAGAAACCAGGTATTCTCTGGCTGATATCTATTAGTGTGATAAAAATTAAATAACATATTTGTACCTAAGTAATTAGAATTAGATGAGGAGGTAACTCCTGTAATTACTTTTGTTAGTGATGCATATTCTTCTCCCATGATACCCAGGAGATCAGGAACAGTCTGGTAAGCTAGACCCTTTTGTTGACACGTGTAAATATCCACAAACTTATCCAACATCTTATTGACGTATCTTTCCATTCTCAACAAAGACAGACCATATCTCCATAGCAACTTCAGAGGTGTCAGAAAACCAGATTTGATAAGAAATATGGTACCATTGAAAATACCAAAGGGCATTGAGAGAGTGTTGTATACCTGGGTCAAGCCTAAATAAAAAAGTTGCGAAATCTATCCTTGACCACACATGAAAATCTAATATATCATTTTTCTACATGCTATGCCTATTCTGTAAAAAGGCATATAGGGAACTAAACCTGAAGAGAGCTTTGGATGAAGATACAGGAGTCTTTTCTTTCTTCTTTTCCTTTCTTTCAACTTCTTCTCCACTGGGTCAGACAGCCGTTTCTGGGAATTCCACCCTTCATCAGTGATCCTGGGAGTCTTTATCTTTTTCTTTATCGACATGAGTGGGTGAGGTATATCCAGAGTCCGCTGATGAGACATTTGAGCTATGATCTTATTTTTGCAATTCCTAGGCATGTTCAGTATAATTATAAGACAAGATTTTAAACTTCCTTACCAAACTTCTTTGCAAAGGAAGACATGTACAGGTTGTCCTTGTGGATTACGGAGGCTCCTGCTTCGTACTGCCGGCCATCATACTCTATTACCGCCATCCTCCCACCTACTGGATGGTTGCTATACACATCAATGTCTACACTGTCACCATGGAGATCATGCAGGAAATATGCAGCTGAAGCTCCTCCCACTCCTAGACAAAGAAGATTCATAGTGTGTACAGGGAATGTTCATATCAATGACTTCTATATACTGCACATACACAACTCATTACAACCAAAATACATACAAAAATAAAATATAAAGCAATTGATGACTTAAGGATCACTTGGAGAAATGGCAAACAGGAATTAATCAGGCATAAAGTGGGAAAACCTCTTAATGTGGGAAGCTGTGTTTGAATGGCACAGGTGAGTAGGGACCCAACAATGCTAATCTAATACTAAACAGTCGTGGCCTTGCAAGCCCACTACATCTTACTGCATGGGATCACTCACATGCACATCACAGAGCCAATCACATTACTGCTTTCAATCAATGAATCTCATTTAAGAGGGGAGCCTATTAATCAAACAGCTTGTAAATCTATCATACGTATATAGGCCTACCCATATGTACTATACTTTTGTCGCATCAACATTGATCGATTAAATAGGCCGAAGCTTTTCTTTGAGAGAATTTTGATATTATGCAACACTATTCAAACAATTGTGTTTACAAGCTTTCTAGCACCCAGGACTTGCTCAACACGAGCACTGATACTTACCAGCTCCAACGATGGCCACTTTAAGAGGTGTTTCGTGACTTCCCTTCTCGTGTGTACGTTTCAGTACAGAAGAAGGCCTCTTCTTTCCTCCAATCATCCAAGGCACCAGCAACACCAGGGAGAGTAGGGTGGTTACAAAGACAGCCAGGACGTACATCTCCATTTTGTAGACTAATTATTTAAACCTTGGCCAATATAGATAGGATCAAGGGTCGTACATAATACATTCGTTTATACTGGAAATATTGCCCAAGTAATAACATAATTAAAGCCCACTGAATAAGAGACATTGATAAACAGCTATTCTGGGAGCCTGGTATAAGGAGTTGAACTTTTACTCTCTTTGATTCCTTTCTCACCATATAATAAAGTTTAATTTATAATGTACATTTGTACTCTATCGGGTTTAGTTCCCCTATAGGCTCTTTTACAGAATAGGCATATAGCATGTAGGAAAATGGTATCTTAGATTTTTCATTTATAGCTACAACTAGCTATACATGTTTCATTTGAATTGATGTGAAACTAAGATTGGTGTCAACGGTTCTCATACCTCTGTTTAACTTAGGTGTTCCAATATACAGTATCCCAAGTATACTAAGTTGGTATACCAGAATTTAATGTACATATATACATTTAGGGCTGTAGCTCTCTCAAATGGAAAGCTATGAAGCTAATACTTGGTGTCAAGCATTTACAGACAGCTATAAAACATGCCCATAGAGTTTATAGAAATTTTGAAGTATGTAAATATTTGCCTTTTATACGTATCCCTCACCATACATTAAGTTGGTATACCAGAAACTAATTTAAAATTAAAATAATTAAATAATTAATTAAATTAATTTACATTTAGGGCTGTAACTCTCTCAAAAGTGCATCTACACTAACAATATTGCGGCTATATACGTAGTGAGAGTGCTAGCTCTATCCCCTTTTTCAATCTTCAATTCCCTTCAATATATCTGTAATATTCTTTCCCCCAAATATCCAAATATCCCATACTGTGTTACTCCACCTCCAAACTCCAAAGAAATGTTACTGTTAAAAGACCTAGGGGTAAACTATGTAATGTGTCCTATATACATGTGTCTTGTAGTAGATATGCTAAGTCTGTTTTGCCAGATTACTAATACCCCTAACATAGAAAATTTGACTCAAATAAATTACATCATATGTCATATACGTATATAGTTAATACCCTATTCTGCCAAAATTGTGTAATTAAGACCCTAGATTTACTGTAACATATAATAGAGAGCCAAGGATTCATAAAAGATCAAGATCAAGAAATAGACAAAGATTCCCAGGGCTACTGATGAAGGGGGAATTTCCCAGAAACATCTTTGGACATTCAAAACTCACTCAAGGTTTAGTTCCCTATGTTTTACAAAGTATAGGCATAGCATGTAGGAAAATGGTGTTTTTATTTATATATATTCCTACATATATATTTGTAAATTAAGGCATTAGCTATATAGCATATATACATAGCCTTTATTTAAAGCCTTATTTATTTTTAATGGTATTTTATTTATACATTTGTTTTAATTTTCATTACACTCTAAAACATTAAATATCCAATATATACAACACACATATTTATGAATATCTAACAGTACAAAAACATTAAATAGAAACTCACATATTTTTCTTCATTTACACGAAAGGTAATTTAAACAGGTCAATGTTATTATATATACATGTATATTATACAGCATCAAAATTTTGAAAAAACAATAATAATTAATATACAGAGGGCTTAGCTTGTAAAGTATATGTACGTACGTATACATACGTATGTACGTATGTACATGTTTGCAATTTTATTAACTACATATATATGTACAGTGTAAGTAACAATTATACAATTATAATTATAAAGTTATGCAATCAAATGTCCATCCACACTAACAAGGCTGTGGCTAGTATCCATGCACTTCTTTTCCTTGAATATTTCGGCAATTTTCTTTTTCCCCAAATATCCAAGTAATGCGATGCAAGCTGATGATATCAGATATTGAACCAATTTAGTACTGTCCAGCAGAGGAGAGAGGTCTTTATAATGATTCAGTAAGGAAGTGAGGCAGCTGGCTAGACCTAAATACATTAATAGCACAGCAACCCAGAACAGAATTTTGATATGATTCTTGCAATGGCAGCATTTCTTTGGGTGTCGAATCATTAGGAAAAGTTCATGGAGAACAATAACAGAAACTACCATGACTAATATTAAGCCCATAGTTCCAATTAAAGTTTTAAGAGGATCAGCAATGAAAAGTATTGTAATGAACACAATTAGGAACGCAAATGTCTGAATACCATAAATTGGGCCTGCCCAACCAACAGCTGATAGATGACGAAAGATCAAATCTCTACAGTTTGCTACATTTACTTCACGATTCCTTCGATGTTTATAACTAAATATACTCTGCCTTGATGTATTGATAGTATTGTAAATAAGTGGATATTCACATGAGAAGATGATCACTATTACTAGTACCAACATTAGTTGGAGTACAGATTCAGGGAGGAAGTACTCTGGATAGTATTCTTCATGTGTACTTAGAAGATGAATGACATGTACAGTGACACCAATATACATTCCAAAAAGGAATAAAGATAATATCCATCCAAAAATCTTAAATTGAGTAAATGTCTTCGAGGTATTCTTAGCACTTGAAGCAATTGTGATTATCTTTCTTCCCCATTTAATGAATGCTTTCATTGTCAGAATACTATTAGTGATCATTATACCAATAATTATAACATCAATTTTTATAATAGCCTGCCATCTAGAATTTGAATGTGACAATAGTGCAGTATTTAGTTGATATGGACGTCCTTCATACCATGTTGGCTGGTAAGGAATAAATATTCTTTCGCAAGTCTAATAAGAAAAGTAAAATTATGTAAATGCTTTAGGATTTCAACAATTCTGTGAATATACATATTATAATATATTTATTAATGTACGTATTATTGTCAGGTAACTACGTATGTATGTAATATATAGAGAACCACAGTTTTATATATATAAGACTCACATTGTCTGTAAGGGTCATCATTGTTTTATGATACTTTGATGGAAGGCTCATACACACACTTTGCGGTAGGGTGTCTTTATTTTGTCCCAGAAAACTATAACTATTTATTGGAGATATTAACAAGTAGTAGTACTTCCTGAACCAAATATAGATGTAGCATCCTTCACTGTTCCACTGACAGCAAGCTACATCTGTTGAGGGTACATTAATGTTTTTGGTTCCATTATTCACTTTAAAGTGGAAAATATTGATGGCTCCTTGAAAGATTTCATCTTTGTTGACAGGCCTTCCAAAGTAATCATGTATATAGTCTGTTGTGTTTCTGATAAGTGTCATTACACTTTCTTCATAAGTACACTTTAGTTCACCGTATTCTTCAGTTGCTCCTGTCACGCTTGAACAAGCCAATAAAAAGAGTAGAAAGCATCTTCCGGGGAAATGGAAGGTGATCCAATTTAAAGTAGCCCACATTTTTCTTCCTTTAGGCTCTGGACATTTGGTCTGCTTGCAATAGCTGTTTTATACTATTTTAAGGTTCATGTATCTGAAAACAGAATATTCTACATTTAACAGTGAATGTTAAACTTGAGTTTTTGGTTGCATTTTTATTTTATTATATCAATTTCAATTTGTGTACTAGCTTAACGATAAACATTCATATTAAGCCAAAAAGAACTCTTTCATGATCAATTGTATTATGAAAAATTTACTAGTGTCTCAATTGTCAACTTTGTGGATCAATTTGAATGTGTATGAGCACATTGTCTATTTTTTATGTTTCCAAGGTATACGTATATCATTTTATTATAGCAACATCAAAGATAGTTTGTTTTGAACAAGGAACCTTCGCTTGTATTTAATGTATATATATGAGGATGTTTGGGTACTACATGCCTGCAGTTGCTAACCTTTTTCAATTAACCATGAGCAAATGAGTTAATAAAAGGACTACGTATATACTGTAACACCCTAGCTATTAAATTTTCCAATACTTACAGTTTTAGTGTTGCCCTTTTCTCTGTCAACAATGAGGACTTTGAACTTTCTACTGACAGCTACTCAAAGAACTTATTCTTAGAAAGAAAAATTCAAGTCCTATAGGAAATCCTCCTTTTTAGACTTATAAATATGTAGATATAACCATCACTAGTAACCAATTTACTAAAGTATATGATAAACATGACGACTTTAGTTTCAATATAGAAAAATTTCCCTTATTTAGATAGTAATATTCTAAATACCCAAGACTATATGGTGTCTTTAGTTCAAGACTAATCAGGTATTCCAGAATATATATGTATACAGCGATTTCTCTAGATTTCAGGCTAAAAGTCTTGCAATAATGCAGTAGGCTTATTAAACAGGGTTACAAATACAATCAGCCTTTAAACCCTCCTATCCCGGCCGACTCTATTAAGAACCATGTCTAAGCAAAGAGTAGCTACGTATCAAGCTTAAGGATTGCCATACTGTGTTACCCCACCTCCATGTGTCTTGTAGTAGATATGCTAAGTCTGTTTTGCCAGATTACTAATAAAATTCATTTTTATTTACTGCAAACATGTATAAAAATTTGTCTGACATACATTCATTTAATTTACATCATGTGTCATGTATAAAGTTATATGCCCTATTCAACTTTTGCAACAAATTGTGTATATAATTAAGACCCTAAATTTAACATGGAGAGCCAAGGATTCACAAAAGATTAAGATCAAGATATAGACAAAGATTCCCAGGGTTACTGATGAAGGGGGAAATTTCCAGAAACATTTATGGGCATCCAAAGCTCTCTCCAGGTTTAGTTCCCTATTTTTTTACAGAGTATAGGCCTAGCATGTAGGAAAATGGTGTTTTCATGATCATATACCTACAAATATAAGGCATTAGCTACTGTACATACTGTATAATATATAGCCTTTATTTAAAGCCTTGTTAATATTTTAATGATATTATATTTGTACATGCGCTAAAATTTTCATTCCATATACGTATACTAAAACATTTCCAATATATAATAATTTTGAAAAAGGGGAGTTAATTGCACTGAGCTGTGCAAAGGCTAGGATGATAAGGTCAGTCGGTTGTTATACATGCATATTATACAGTATCAAAACGTTGATAATAATTTACAGAGGGCTTAGCTTGTAAGTATATGTATACATACGTATGTACATGTTTGCAATTTTATTAACTACATATGTATATCGCGATCGTGTAAGTATATATACAATTATACAATTATAATTATAAAGTTATGCAATCAAATGTCCATCCACACTAACAAGGTTGTGGCTAGTTTCCATGCACTTCTTCACTTTCCTTGAATATTTCTGCAATTTTCTTTTTCCCCAAATATCCAAGTAATGCGATGCAAGCTGATGATGTCAGATATTGAACCAATTTAGTACTGTCCAGCAGAAAAGAGAGGTCTTTATAATGATTAAGTAAGGAAGTGAGGCAGCTGGCTAGACCTAAATACATTAATAGCACAGCAACCCAGAACAGAATTTTGATATGATTCTTGCAATGGCAGCATTTCTTTGGGTGTCGAACCATTAGGAAAAGTTCATGGAGAACAATAACAGAAACTACCATGACTAATATTAAGCCCATAGTTACAATGAAAGTTTTAAGAGGATTAGCAAAGAAAAGTATTGTAATGAACACAATTAGGAACGCAAATGTCTGAATACCATAAATTGGGCCTGCCCAACCAACAGCTGATAGATGACGAAAGATCAAATCTCTACAGTTTGCTACATTTACTTCACGATTCCTTCGATGTTTATAACTAAATATACTCTGCCTTGATGTATTGATAGTATTGTAAATAAGTGGATATTCACATGAGAAGATGATCACTATTACTAGTACCAACATTAGTTGGAGTACAGATTCAGGGAGGAAGTACTCTGGATAGTATTCTTCATGTGTACTTAGAAGATGAATGACATGCTCAGTGACACCAATATACATTCCAAAAAGGGATAAAGTGAATATCCATCCAAAAATCTTGAATTGGGTAAATATCTTCGAGGTATTCTTAGTACTTGAAGCAATTGTGATTATCTTTCTTCCCCATTTAATAAATGCTTTCATTGTCAGAATACTACTAACGATCATTATGCCAATAATTAAAATATCAATTTTTATAATAGCCTGCCATCTAGAATTTGAATGTGACAATAGTGCAGTATTTAGTTGATATGGACGTCCTTCATACCATGTTGGCTTGTAAGGAATAAATGTTTTGCAAATCTAATAAAAAAGTAGAATTATGTATAAGTGTTTTAGGATTTCAATACAATAATTATATGTGAACATACATTCATTATTAATGTATGTATTATTGTCAGGTAACTACGTATGTAGTATAATATGCAGAGCACAGGTTTAAGACTCACATTGTCAGTAAGGGTCATCACTGTCTTATGATACTTTGATGGAATGCTAACACAGATACTTTGCAGTAGGGTGCCTAATAAATATTCCTGTGACAGGATATTATATGCCTTTATATTTATTGGAAATATTAACAAGTACTAAAACTTTTTGAACCAAACATAGATGTAGCATCCTTCACTGTTCCACTGACAGCAAGCTGCATCTGTTGAGGGTACATTACTGTTTTTGGTTCCATTAGTCACTTTAAAGTGGAAAATATTGATGGCTCCTTGAAAGATTTCATCTTTGTTGACAGGCCTTCCAAAATAATCATGTATATAGTCACTTGTGTTTCTGATAAATGTCATTACACTTTCTTCATAAGTATACTTTTGTTCACCATATTCTTGAGTTGCTCTTGTCACGCTTGAACAAGCCAATAAAAAGAGTAGAAAGCATCTTCCGGGGAAATGGAAAGTCATCCAATTTGAAGTAGCCCACATTATACTTAAAATTGCTTTAGGCTCTGGACATTTGGTCTGCTTGCAATAGCTTTTTTATACTATTTTAAGGTCCATGTAACTGAAACAGAAGTTATATACGTACATTTATAACAGTGAATGTTAAACTTGAGTGTTTGTTTGCACTTTTTAGATATCAATTTCAATTTGTGTATTATAAATGCTAGCTTAACAGTAAACATTCATATTAAGCCAAAAAGAACTCTTTCATGATCAATTGTATTATATATGAAAATTTGAATAGCATCTCAATTGACAACTTTGTGGATCAATTAGAATGTGTTTAAACATTAAATGCATGTACATATATGTATTATTATATATATAATTTCTTCTGTAACAAGGTGATATAATAAACATTCAAATGTACACTCTGATTATAATATGAGCACATTGTCTATTTTTATGTTACCAAGGTATATATATATATATGAGGAATTTTGGGTACTACATGCCTGCAGTTGCTAACTTTTTCTGTTAACCATGAGCAAATGAGTTAATAAAAGGACTATTTAAGGATAATACGTATATACTGTAACACCCTAGCTATTAAATTTTCCAATACTTACAGTTATATAGTGTTGCCCTTTTATCTGTCAACCATGAGGACTTTGAACTTTCTGAATCAATTATACTGACAGCTACTCCAAAGAACTTATTCTTAGAATGAAAAATCCCAGTCCTATAGGAAATCTTCCTTTTAGACTTATAGATATATATGTATGTAGATATAACCATCACTAGTAACCAATTTACTAAAGTATATATGATAAACATGATGACTTTACGTAGCTTCGATATAGAAAAATTTCCCTTAATATTTAGATAGTAATATTCCTAATACCCAAGACTATATGGTGTCTTTAGTTCAAGACTAATCAGGTATTCCAGAATATGTATATAGTGATTTCTCTAGATTTCAGGCTAAAGGTTTGCAGTTATTTTTAAGCAGGGTTACAAATACAATCAACCTTTAAAACTTTCCCATCCCGGCTGCCCTTAAGAATCAAGTATAAGCAAAGTAGCTAGCAAGCTTAAGAATTGCCTTGTGTTACCCCGTACTGTGTTACCCCACCTTCATGTTACTCCTATAAGACCTAGGGTTAGACATGTTATGTGTCCTCCATGTGTCTTGTAGTAGATATATATGCTAAGTCTGTTTTGCCAGATTACTAATTTTTACCACAAACATATAAATATTTGTCTGACCTACATTCATTTAATTTATATCATGTGTCATGTATATAGTTAATACACTATTTAACTTTTGTGTTAAAATTGTGTATATATATCATTAAGACCCTTAATTTGCATGGAGAGCCAAGGATTCACAAAAGATCAAGATCAAGAAATAGACAAAAAATCCAGGGGTTACTGATGAAGGGGGAATTTCTCAGAAACATCTTTGGACATTCAAAACTCTCTCCAGGTTTAGTTCCCTATGTTTTACAAAGTATAGGCATAGCATGTAGGAAAATGGTGTTTTTATTTATATATATTCCTACATATATATTTGTAAATTAAGGCATTAGCTATATAGCATATATACATAGCCTTTATTTAAAGCCTTATTTATTTTTAATGGTATTTTATTTATACATTTGTTTTAATTTTCATTACAATCTAAAACATTAAATATCCAATATATACAACACACATGCATATTTATGAATATCTAACAGTACAAAAACATTAAATAGAAACTCACATATTTCTCTTCATTTAAACGAAAGGTAATTTAAACAGGTCAATGTTATTATACATGTATATTATACAGCATCAAAATTTTGAAAAAACAATAATAATTAATATACAGAGGGCTTAGCTTGTAAAGTATATGTACGTACGTATACATACGTATGTACGTATGTACATGTTTGCATTTTTATTAACTACATATATATGTACAGTGTAAGTAACAATTATACAATTATAATTATAAAGTTATGCAATCAAATGTCCATCCACACTAACAAGGCTGTGGCTAGTATCCATGCACTTCTTTTCCTTGAATATTTCTGCAATTTTCTTTTTCCCCAAATATCCAAGTAATGCGATACAAGCTGATGATATCAGATATTGAACCAATTTAGTACTGTCCAGCAGAGGAGAGAGGTCTTTATAATGATTCAGTAAGGAAGTGAGGCAGCTGGCTAGACCTAAATACATTAATAGCACAGCAACCCAGAACAGAATTTTGATATGATTCTTGCAATGGCAGCATTTCTTTGGGTGTCGAATCATTAGGAAAAGTTCATGGAGAACAATAACAGAAACTACCATGACTAATATTAAGCCCATAGTTATAATTAAAGTTTTAAGAGGATCAGCAAAGAAAACTATTGTAATGAACACAATTAGGAGTGCAAATGTCTGAATACCATAAATTGGGCCTGCCCAACCAACAGCTGATAGATGACGAAAGATCAAGTCTCTACAGTTTGCTACGTATACTTCACGATTCCTTTGATGTTTATAACTAAATCTGCTCTGCTTTGATGTATTGATAGTATTATAAATAAGTGGATATTCACATGAGAAGATGATTACCATTACTATTAGGAACATTAGTTGGAGTACAGATTCAGGGAGGAAGTACTCTGGATAGTATTCTTCATGTGTACTTAGAAGATGAATGGCATGCTCAGTGACACCAATATACACTCCAAAAAGGGATAAAGTAAATATCCATCCAAAAATCTTAAATTGAGTAAATATCTTCGAGGTATTCTTAGCACTTGAAGCAATTGTGATTATTTTTCTTCCCCATTTAATAAATGCTTTCATTGTCAGAATACTACTAGCGATCATTATGCCAATAATTATAACATCAATTTTTATAATAGCCTGCCATCTAGAATTTGAATGTGACATTAATGCAGTATTTAGTTGATATGGACGTCCTTCATACCATGTTGGCTTGTAAGGAATAAATATTCTTTCGCAAGTCTAATAAAAAAAGTAAAATTATATGTAGAAGTGTTTTAGGATTTCAATGCAATTATGTGAATATACATATTATAATATATATTATTAATGTATATATGTGTTATTGCAGGTAACTTCGTATGTATGTAATATATATAGAGCCATGTCACAGTTTTAAGACTCACATTGTCTGTAAGAGTCATCACTGTTTTATGATACTTTGATGGAAGGCTCATGCATACACTCTGCGGTAAAGAGTTTGATTTCTCTTTCAGAAAACTATAGCCATTTAGATTTATTGGAGATATTAATAAGTAGTAGTACATCTGTAACCAAACATAGATGTAGCATCCTTCACTGTTCCACTGACAGCAAGCTACATCTGTTGAGGGTACATTACTGTATTTGGTTCCATTATTCACTTTAAAGTGGAAAATATTGACGGCTCCTTGAAAGATTTCATCTTTGTTGACAGGCCTTCCAAAGTAATCATGTATATAGTCACTTGTGTTTCTGATAAGTGTCATTACACTTTCTTCATAAGTACACTTTTGTTCACCATATTCTTGAGTTGCTCTTGTCACGCTTGAACAAGCCAATAAAAAGAGTAGAAAGCATCTTCCGGGGAAATGGAAGGTCATCCAATTTGAAGTAACCCACATTTTTCTTCCTTTAGGCTCTGGACATTTGGTCTGCTTGCAATAGCTGTTTTATACTATTTTAAGGTCCATGTACCTGAAAACGGAATATTCTACATTTATAACAGTGAATGTTAAACTTGAGTGTTTGTTTGCATTTTTATTTTATTATATCAATTTCAATTTGTGTATTATAAATACTAGCTTAACATTAAACATTCATATTAAGCCAAAAAGAACTCTTTCATGATCAATTGTATTATGAAAAATTTAATAGCGTCTCAATTGTCAACTTTGTGGATCAATTTGAATGTGTATGAGCACATTGTCTATTTTTTATGTTTCTAAGGTATACGTATATCATTTTATTATAGCAACATCAAAGATAGTTTGTTTTGAACAAGGAACCTTCGCTTGTATTTAATGTATATATGTTTGGGTGCTACATTTCTGTATATACGTAGTTGATAACCTTTTTCTGTTAACCATGAGCAAATGAGTTAATAAAAGGACTATTTAAGGATAATACATACATACTGTAACACCCTAGCTATTAAATTTTCCAATACTTACAGTTTTAGCATTGCCCTTTTACCTATCAACAATGCGGAATTTGAACTATCTAAATCAATTATACTGACAGCTACTCAAAGAACTTATTCTTAGAAAGAAAAATTCAAGTCCTATAGGAAATTCTCCTTTTTAGACTTATAAATATATAGATATAAACATCCTATATAGTTACCAATTTACTAAAGTATATAATAAACATGACTGCTTTACGTAGCTTCGATATAGAAAAATTTCCCCTATTTAGATAGTTATATTCCTAATACCCAAGACTATATGGTGTCTTTAGTTCAAGACTAATCAGGTATTCCAGAATATGTATATAGTGATTTCTCTAGGTTTCAGACTAAAAGTTTGCAGTTATGCAGTAGGCTTATTAAACAGGGTTACAAATACAATCAGCCTTTAAACCTTCCTATCCCAGCCGACTCTATTAAGAACCAAGTCTAAGGAAAGAGTAGCTACGTATCAAGCTTAAGGATTGCCATACTGTGTTACCCCACCTCCAAAGAAATGTTACTACTATGAGACCTAGGGTAGACCTATGTAATGTGTCCTACTTGTGTCTTGTAGTAGATATGCTAAGTCTGTTTTGCCAGATTACTAATAAAATTCATTTTTATTTACCGCAAACATGTTTAAAAATTTGTCTGACCTACATTCATTTAATTTACATCATGTGTCATGTATAAAGTAATACCCTATTCAACTTTTGCAACAAATTGTGTATATAATTTAGACCCTAAATTTAACTGGAGAGCCAAGGATTCACAAAAGATTAAGATCAAGATATAGACAAAGATTCCCAGGGTTACTGATGAAGGGGGAAATTTCCAGAAACATTTATGGGCATCCAAAGCTCTCTCCAGGTTTAGTTCCCTATTTTTTTACAGAGTATAGGCCTAGCATGTAGGAAAATGGTGTTTTCATGATCATATACCTACAAATATAAGGCATTAGCTACGTACTGTATAATATATTAAAGCCTTGTTTATATTTTACTGATATTATACGTATATATATGTGTATATGCATTAAAATTTTCATTCCATATATATACGTATACTAAAACATTTCCAATATATAATAATATTATGCCAAACATGTTTATGAATGTCTAACAGCACAAAAACATTAAATAGAAAGTCATATTTCACTTCATTTACAAGAAAGGTAATTTAAACAGGTCAGTTGGTTGTTATATATGCATGCATATTATACAGTATCAAAACGTTGAAAAAACATAATAATTTACTATTATTATATTTATACATTTGTTTTAATTTTCATTACACTCTAAAACATTAAATATCCAATATTATACAACACACATGTTTATGAATATCTAACAGTACAAAAACATTAAATAGAAAGTCATATTTCACTTTATTTACAAGAAAGGTAATTTAAACAAGTCAGTGTTATTAGACATGTATATTATACAGCATCAAAATGTTGAAAAAGCATAATAATATACAGAGGGCTTAGCTTGTAAAGTATATATACGTATATATACATACATACGTACGTACATGTTTGCACTACAATTATTATTTATAATCAATGAAGTTATGCAATCAAATGTCCATCCACACTAACAAGACTGTGGCTATTATCCCCTTCTTCACTTTCCTTGAATATTTCTGCAATTTTCTTTTTCCCCAAATATCCAAGTAATGCAATGCAAGCTGATGATATCAGATATTGAACCAATTTAGTACTGTCCAGTAGAGGAGAGAGGTCTTTATAATGATTCAGTAAGGAAGTGAGGCAGCTGGCTAGACCTAAATACATTAATAGCACAGCAACCCAGAACAGAATTTTGATATGATTCTTGCAATGGCAGCATTTCTTTGGGTGTCGAATCATTAGGAAAAGTTCATGGAGAACAATAACAGAAACTACAATGACTAATATTAAGCCCATAGTTACAATGAAAGTTTTAAGAGGATTAGCAAAGAAAAGTATTGTAATGAACACAATTAGGAGTGCAAATGTCTGAATACCATAAATTGGGCCTGCCCAACCAACAGCTGATAGATGATGAAAGATCAAGTCTCTACAGTTTGCTACGTTTACTTCACGATTCCTTTGATGTTTATAACTAAATCTGCTCTGCTTTGATGTATTGATAGTATTGTAAATAAGTGGATATTCACATGAGAAGATGATTACCATTACTAGTACGAACATTAGTTGGAGTACAGATTCAGGGAGGAAGTACTCTGGATAGTATTCTTCATGTGTACTTAGAAGATGAATGGCATGCACAGTGACACCAATATACACTCCAAAAAGGGATAAAGTAAATATCCATCCAAAAATCTTGAATTGAGTAAATATCTTCGAGGTATTCTTAGCACTTGAAGCAATTGTGATTATTTTTCTTCCCCATTTAATAAATGCTTTCATTGTCAGAATACTACTAGCGATCATTATACCAATAATTATAATATCAATTTTTATAATAGCCTGCCATCTAGAATTTGAATGTGACATTAATGCAGTAGTTAGTTGATATGGACGTCCTTCATACCATGTTGGCTTGTAAGGAATAAATATTCTTTTGCAAGTCTAATAAAAAAAGTAAAATTATATGTAGAAGTGTTTTAGGATTTCAATACAATAATTATATGTGAACATACATACATTATTAATGTATGTATTATTGTCAGGTAACTACGTATGTATGTAATATATATAGAGCCATGTCACAGTTTTAAGACTCACATTGTCTGTAAGAGTCATCACTGTTTTATGATACTTTGATGGAAGGCTCATGCACACACACTGCGGTAAGGTGTTTGATTTCTGTTTCAGAAAACTATAGGCATTTAGATTTATTGGAGATATTAATAAGTAGTAGTACATCTGTAACCAAACATAGATGTAACATCCTTCACTGTTCCACTGACAGCAAGCTACATCTGTTGAGGGTACATTACTGTATTTTGTTCCATTAGCCACTTTAAAGTGGAAAATGTTGATGGCTCCTTGAAAGATTTTATCTTTGTTGACAGGCCTTCCAAAGTAATCATGTAGATAGTCTGTTGTGTTTCTGATAAGTGTCATTACACTTTCTTCATAAGTACACTTTTGTTCACCGTCCTCTTCAGTTCCTCTTGTCACACTTGAATAAGCCAATAGAAAAAGTAGAAAACTAATTCTTGGAAAATGGAAATCAATCCCATTTGAAGTAGCTAGCATTTTACTGGCGTTGGCCTCTGGACATTCATTCTGTGTAATATACGTACGTATATGTAGCAATTTTAAGGTCCATTTACCTGAAAATGGAATATATAACAACTGAATGTTAAGCTTGAAAATTTCTTGGACTTTTAGATATTATTATATTTTCAATTCAGTAATTTATTTATAACATTTAGCTTATCAATAAACATTCATATTATATATGTATGTATTATACGTATACGGTATACGATCAGTAAAATAAAGGGCATGCAACGGGATTTACAATGCATATATACATATACCTGCATGGTTTGAATAATGTTTCTTGAGAAAAAATATATATCATTAAAGTATTCAAAGTATATGTTTATAATTGAACTTCTGCTCTAACAAGGTAATTGTTGGTAAATTTATGTCAACTTCTTCACTGTTTTTCAATTTTCAATTTCCCCAAATATCCAAGCGACACAAGCTGATGATATCAGATATTGAACCAATTTAGTACTGTCCAGCAGAGGAGAGAGGTCCTTATATATATATAATGCCTTACTAACTTAATGATACACCCACCTTTATATAGTAAGTATACTGCTACAGCAACACAGAATTTAATATAATTAGTAGTATTAGTATTAGTATATAGTTAGTAGTAATGTATATACATATGTAATTAATGTAAAAATATATGCATGTTTATACAGTATTTTGTTCAATTAAAGAATTACTCAGTTTTCCATAAATGGTTGTGAAAGGGTGCATTTTTGCTTGAAATAGAAATAATATGAATGTTTATTGATAAGCTAAATGTTTTATAGATAATACACTAAATTGAAAACATAATAATATCTAAAAGTGAAAAGAAATTTTCAAGTTTAATGTATATAGTATAGATGAGAGTCCAAAGGGGACTATCAAAAAAGTACAATTCTATATCTCTGAACACCATAAATTGGGCCTGCCCAGCCCAAAGTTGATATAATGAGATATCATTTCTCTGTAGCTATCTACTGTTTGCTATTATATATAAATATACTGTATATAGATAAAAAGATATTCACATAGGATAATGACCAATGTTACTATTGAAAACAGCAGATCAAGGATGGAATTAGGGGGAAAGTATTCTTGATTGCAGATTGTATTTTATATGTACATGTGTACTTACTGTCACTATGCAGCAGGCATACAGGAGCTGCATGGTGTCATTCCGAGTCACCTTGGTTGCAGTTTACAATTCTTGCCAGTGTTTAAGATTAAGCGCCAGGAGGTATATGTAGGAGCTGCAGTTTTTCATAAGGATGCACCATGGTTGCATTATCCAATGGTAGAGGGCTTGCTGGTGCTTAAGCCAAAAAGAGGATAAAGCACCAGTAGGCCTATAGGAACTGCATGGTGTCATTCCGAGTCACCTCAGTTGCATTTTACAATGGTAGAGTTCTTGTCGGTGCTTATATAGGCCAAAAAATGGATTAAGCAACAGGAGCTCGAGGTACATATACATCCAGCAATTGCAACAGAACAAGAATTATAAAGCTTTCAAGAATATATACATTAAAATATGCATATTTAATTTTCTATAGCTTGTTTATATGTAACATCGACCCTGATGTAAATTGTAAACATATTGCTCATGGATTCTATATGAATATACACAAATTGAAAACCAGACATTAGTAATGTTCTGAACTATAATTAATGTCTTTATTTTTAGCAGGTGCTTGCATGATTTATACAATCTCCCTAAATTAAATCTTAAGTTTTGTAAGCCATATATATAGCTAGCTGGACATATATGGACAAGGCATTTTGCCTTTATAAAAATTATTGCTTACATTGTCAATTACAAGTATAAGTGCTGGAAGCACAAGTGGAAATATAATGCTAATTTGTGGGTGAGTTACAAGCATCGTGTCTAAGTTAATAGTAATGAAACATGATAAGGTAACCCACCCTATTGAACAAAAGGTCGACTGAAACCCTATGAATACTCGAAGGCTCAGCCAGGGTAGTGGCTTCGAGTTGTTGATTCGAATGATACACATTCCACAGGGTTTTGGGGCGAGCCAGTTATATCATCAGACACTCAGATATAAAACCATAGGATCTGTTGAGGGAAGTTTGTTTAGTTAAATCGTCCGATCAGTTAAGAAAACACAGTTTAAATTACGAACATCTAGGAGACCAAGATGGGTAAGTCTCTAGAATTTTAAGCAGAGTTATAAAAGTTGGTCATTGTATATTCAATTTGTTAGCTCTTAAGTGTCCTTTCCATATATACTTTAAGACGGGTTTCTGTTTAAAGTTTAGAAATTGTCAACTTTCGGGAATATATTTGTGTTTGTCGCGTGTAAATACAGAATATAAATGCTTCTAAAGCGTATAAGGTTTTCGTCTTTAAACTCCATCTCATGCAAATTATATACCAAAGAAATTCCATATATATAGGATGCTTTAAATAAAGAATCCAGTCGACGCATCACACATGCACAGCAGAACCCTTTGAATCCCTGATTGTATTATATTTTGCATTGTTGATCTAGATGTCATGGGAAAAAACACTGCAACTATGCACGTGTCGTAGTGGTTGGTGATTAGTATGTTATACCTGGTTCAGAGAAATACATTTTAGTGACATGTAATATATATCTACAGTTACTGTAACTGTTATGTACTAAACACCTTAGCTACGTATGTATTTCTCTCAAATATCTTAATATAATAGTGCACGTGGCCTAACTTCCCTTCCATTAGAATACATAAAGCAAATGAGGCTATCACATTAAGCAATTACAGCATCTTGAAAATAGTGCTAATTAGTACATTAATATACTGCAAACTGCTCCCATAAATGTAACTTTTGAAAAGACTTCTAATGTCTAATTCCTATATTGAATTAACTGTCACATTTTAGTAAGCTAAGCAGTAGAAGAAGTATTTAAAATGTCCCAATGACTCTAAACAGATTACTGTAGTAAATGTTTTTTTAAAGTCTGTAACACTAGTACTGTATTTAGTTTTAAGTAATTTAATATATATATATATTTCTTATGATTCTTAGATACCAAGGTAAATTACCATATCTTTGCATATCAGGGACGAAAGATGAAATTTATAACCAAGCCAAATGATTGGCTGTTTTGTGTGACCTGTAAAGCGGTAGCAGACCATGCTACACAGCTAGCTTGTTGTGGAAAACTATTTTGCAAAAGCTGCTTGGAAGATCTACGGACAACCTCGCCTGGATTGCACTGCCCAATGTGCAGAAAAGCACGTTACCAGTTTTTTGAGGATCCCCGTAGCAACAGTATCATAGCAACTCTTAGGGTCAACTGTCCCAATGGGTGCCCTTGGCAGGGAGAATTGCAGAAAGTAGCGATGCATCTAGATCCAGAAAATTTAACCTCAAAGTCCCCCGGGGGCCAGGGATTATTTGCATGTCCACTTCAAGCTATTTACTGTCCATATAAAAGTATGGGTTGTACTGCAAAACCGCAGCGCAAGGATATGGACCAACATATCGCAGATAACCAAAACCAACATCTTCAGCTGACAATGGAGCTGGTTTCACAGCTCCAGTTAAAGACCTCTGCTCTTGAAGAAACAGTAAAGAAACAAACTGCCAAGATTGCCGAACATGAGACAAGATTTAGAGATAATGAAAGAATTATTGCCTTCTTGAGACAGGCTGCAAGAATAGCTCCAATCATCCTCTCTGTCGAGAATATTCCACACATGAATGAGACCAATGAAACTTGGTATAGCATCCCTTTCTATACCCATCTCCATGGTTACCACATGCAGATTGCCATTAAATTTGGCAAAGAATATTCTGGATATTCTGTGTATACGCATCTTCTGAGAGGGGACAATGATGAATCACTGGAATGGCCATTTCACGGAGAGCTGAAAATTGAGATTCTAAACTCGGAAGGAAAGATTGTATCGGAAGTGTTACACACATTCTCACAGCTTCAAGGAAAGAGAGTTAATGAATTTGGAGTTCGTGGCGAAGGTGAATATATTGGTGATCTTTATCTTAATGATGGCGAAGATCCCAATTCTCAATTCTTACTCAGCGATAACTGCAGTTTCAGAGTGTCATTTTCAATTTTCTAACTCTATGCAAATTTATAACTTAATTTATGTATACTGCATATATATACAAACTGATTTTAAATGACTATCAAACTGTATTTTATATTCCTATACATTTGTATTCTGACTCGTGCTTCGACAATGCAGAATGTTGTATTATATATAAATTTTTATTTCTATATCATATTTTCAGAGGTTGTGGCAGTACTCTCTAAGTAGGAAAAAACATGGCTGCCCTATGAAGGAATATTACGGGCTATCACCTTACTTATTGTACCATGATTACTGAAGCTTGTTTTTATTGCAAACAACATGTTTAGATATATACAACTGAATGACATTCCTACAATAATATATACGAAACCTATCGATATATCTAAGGAAATGATACCAATTGTAAGATTATGATAGCGACCTTATGTTTATATAGCATACAAAGCTCAATTGTTCTGTTAAATTCTAAATGTTGGAGGAGGTAAGTGAGCACCACACCCATGGGTATTGATGGCTGTGAAGAATAGCCTTCTATGGGTGTAGGAGATATTGTGGCTTCATAAAAGAGTAAAGAGTGGTCTATTTAAATTTCTTGATAGTTATACATACAATACTGATTGATTTCCAATCTAATATCAAATATGCTTCAGCACATATCAAAATACAGTATTTACTTGATGAGATTTGGTGTTATAATATTATACATGTCTTAAATTACACCACATGTATTCATTTCAATTGTATATACATAATGTATGATATTAATTATAACAAGTATTCAATCACACACAATATGTGAATATACGTAGAGGACAAATGATGTATTATTTACAAAGTCTGGTCAAAATCTATAGACTATTGTGTGTATATACATACCAGAGGTATGTTCCTGCATGAGATTGTATTACACTTGTACATGCACTATAGTATAGGAGTATTTCTCAGCTTGTTCAAGACATGATCATGCAGAGATGAACTCAACCAAATTATGCATAATATTATAAAAAAACTTCTTTTGATGGATGGCATGGCCGGTCATAGATGGGCCTTCATATTAGCCACTAGACCTAGGTATAGCCAAAAATTTATTCAGTTTGTAAACTGGCCATTCTTTTCCTTCTATCTAATATATGATCATTTCTATTCAGCTTTGTCCTAATAGGATCAACAGAGGGTCTAGATAAGTTAATTGTGTACACTTCTTCTGCCTCTCCTAACAAGGAATGATCTCTTTACCAATGATGTAGCTATTATGGTGGAAATAGAAACCATTCAAGGAGACAGTTACTACGGAAACCATCTAAGAGCTTGGGGTAGTTGTAGGTTTAGATTAGTTTAGAGTTTCAGTTCTCCTTGTACATCTAACTAGTAACATATGGTCAGACTGAGTCACTGTCAATATATACTTAGGAAATACGTACGTACGCTTCCAGGTAACACTGAAAAATAAGTAATAAGCTGTATACTATGCTCCTACAACTATCCAATACATAAATAATCTAACTGAACACACCATTTTTCTTACATACTACATCTTCTTTTAGAATAAAGGCCTATAGGGAACTACGTATACCTAGTGAGAGTTTTGGATGAGGATACAATAGTTTCCTCCTTTTACCTTTCTTCTTCTCCAACAAGCCAGACAGCTGTTCTGGAAACTCCACCCTTCATCAGTGACCCTGGGAATCTTTGTCTCCTTATTAATCTTTGTGAGTCCTTGTATGTGTATTACCTAATTGCTGTACATAGTTATGTTAGGACAAATAAAAAAATTCAAGTACTTCTATCACTAGTGTATATGAAAATCAAGTGCATATGAAATCAAAGGTAAGGAGCAGTTGGTAATTGGATAGTGCTTTACTATTATGTGTGTAATCATCACATTCTTCACATGCCATAGGTAACCACATGTAAATACAATAAAGATATTTGGGCGTGTCCATACTCCCATACCCAGTGAACCTGTAACAGGCACCACCTTGCTAATAGACTACACAATTATTGAATCTATTAATGAATATCACTCGTCAATCACTAGCTTTACAATCGGGTATTATTTAAAAAAAAGCATTTAACAAAATTAGGAGTAGGGATGGCCAGAACTAGTGTTACAACAGATCTGAAAAAGGTATAAAAGGCAGTGGCAGAGGGAAGGCAGAAGGAAAAAAATAAAAAAAAATATAAGGCAGTGATCATGTGATAAGGCTATATAACCATACATAAACAGTGACAATTTAAGTGACTTTACCATACACATCACTATACTGTGTTTGGGCGCACCATGGATAGCTGAAGTAGGGATTGATGGTGCATCTAAACACAGAACAAAAGTGATGTGTATGTGCTTACAATTTCAGCAAATTGAAAATTGCTTATTAGGTGTTAACTGATGTATCTCTGATATACTGCAAACCATTAATATTAATTGATTTACACATTAAGGGCAATTAGGATGTAATTGCTCAAAAGCATTCCTTGGATACATTTGTCTGTCAATAACTTGTTTATTAGCCGTTTTCAACTATACGTTCATGAATGTTGCATCTTACACACATTAATTTAGACCATACTGATCATGAGCTTGATGTCGCTTGAAGTTTGGCATATATTAAGCATTAAATAGCTAGAAATTTGAAACTATAACAATAATATGCTGTATAAACAGTAATATAAGTTGTACACCAACTAGGACTTATAATATAAGAGTTACTGTTATGATGCACAATCCTTCTGATGTATTCACTCCGTCTTCATCTTTACAGTTCCACCTAAATTCTTCTTCCTCTGAGAGATCATATGCCCGTAGAGTTGTGGAAATACTGTTTTAAGAGGAGGATATTGAGAGTGAAACTCAAAACAAGACATACATACAAATACCTGGTAGGGTATGTATGTTCAACAGTATTCTGTATATTAGTCAGTTATATAATATCTTCATTTTCAATCACAATTCTAGTAAATTCTAGTAAATTACTACCCAAATAAACTACATAAGGATAATACATTGTTGAGTATAGTTCAAAATTTCCCTATAATCACATGTCACAGAGTTCTTATGTGATACGGAGGACCTTCAGAAGGAGGTAAACTGTATGTGGATATATGTATGCTGCCAGAACATACTTGGTATGTACATGATAACGATGAGGACTAGGAAGTAGTAGTAATCAAAAGACCAGTTGTATTCATTTGGCATTCTCAAACTGTACATGCCGCTAGCTCTCACAATCGGTAAAGCTGTAAAAATGAGATTCAGTTCACCCTACCAGGTAGAGTGAGGAAAGGAGAAGATGTACAATGATATGAGGATATAAGAGTAAGTAGAGATGTACAATTATGTGAAGATATAAGAGTAAGTAGAGATGTACAATGATGTGAAGATATAAGAGTAAGTAGAGATGTACAGTGATGCCTGTGTGAGTATTACGAGAGACTGTTCAAAGAGCAAAGAAAACAAATTGGGTATATGCAGAGAAGATTTACTTACACAGACACCAAGAGGATAGAGGATGAAGAAAAAGGTATACCTGCAAGGATAAGGGAAAATGATGTTACAATAACAAGGATTATGATGTGGAGTACTACTAAATATTACAATAGCTTACACCATATAATAAACCTTGGAAAAGATGCATATATAAGGACTGTAGCTTATATGGAAGTAAGGTGTATTGCCATATAAGAAATACCTACCTACACCATATAAGGAAGTAAGGTGTATTGCCATATAAGAAATACCTACCTACACCATATAAGGAAGTAAGGTGTATTGCCATATAAGGAATACCTACCTGCACCATATAAGGAAGTAAGGTGTATTGCCATATAAGAAATACCTACCTACACCATATAAGGAAGTAAGGTGTATTGCCATATAAGAAATACCTACCTACACCATATAAGGAAGTAAGGTGTATTGCCACATAAGAAATACCTACCTGCACCATATAAGGAAGTAAGGTGTATTGCCATATAAGGAATACCTACCTGCACCATATAAGGAAATGGGGTACAGATCCCAGCAAAGAAAGAGCATAAAATGCATATCTTATGACTTCGGTGATGGACCATGCTATCAATATCATTGGCAAGCCAGGTTCTATGTGCACCTAAACATTAAAAAATGCAGTCATTAAACACATCTGATAAACACTGTACACTGTACAGTAAAACCGGCTGCATTATAGAAAGCATTACGCACGCATAAGTCCCATAAGATTTAGTCTGGACTTTAAGAGCCAACCCAACTATAATTTCAAAGCCAATAATAACAAGTTCAGCTAGCCCAGAGTGACCACAATAGACAGACTGTATAGACTGTAAGAAGTGGAGAAGGATTATCCTACAATATCAAAGGTCTATAGTTGGTTTGTACATTCTAGTCAGAGGGTAGGGAAAGCAGTCCTTTGATGATCCATGTATCTTATACGTATGTACGTTTATAGTGGATACTTTATTTTATCATTTTAAATGGTGAAACATTTTAGTGGAACCCATGGCAAAAAATTAAAACCATTATAATGCTCTGACTTCATGTTTACTAATAAAATTCTCAAGATCTCATAAACTAATCTATTGAGGTAGCACCCCAGTCAATGTACTGAAGGATGACCAACGTGAATACCTTATCTATATATATCACCAAGCACTCAGCGATACCTGTTATCTGTTTCACTTACCACTGGAACCCCATGGACCACTCCCCACAGCACCAGCTGTCTTGAGGCCACTTGGAAGAAGGTTAGGATGAGACTTGATGGTACAATGCCTGAGGTATATGGGAGTTATGCAATGACACACAATTGTTGCGTAATCCTCTTGTGAGTCATTAAACCTTACCTATAGCAACATGAACAACCTGTTGGAAGAGAAGGGTAGATATAAAGATGCAGATGATATCTATTCTATCTGTCTAGGGTGACAATATTAAACTCATACGTACATACGTACATGCATGCCATGCTGCTGTTGAATTCTATACTGCCTTGCACATAAATGCTATTCAAAGATACAGTCTTGCAAGACACACATATGCTATCATCGTTTTAGAGACATGCCCTCCCCTAGGCCCCACCAGCTCTTCACCTACCTCAGTCTCACATTACTGTTTCTGATATTAAATGGCGGAAAACGGGATGGCTACGCGAGACTACACCTACACCTAGGGTGATGAACTCAGACCCAAAACTTATGCAATACTTGCTCCAGTAACCCTGGTAAACTATATGCCTACTTTTTACAAGGCAGTAAATGGCTCACTGATTATGAATAAATACCTCCAAAATAGCTGCCGACTGGGACACCAGGAGATAAGGTTTCACGTGGCTGTATAACGTAGGGTACGTGAGCCACTTGTGGTCCTTCCCTTCAGTCACGTGTGTTAGGGTCTGCAGTAAGGTATAGCCCCATCCTAGACACAGCAGCACATTGTAGAGCAACAGATAACCTTTTGCTACTACTCCCGGACCCTTTGTCTTTGTGCTGGAGCTCACAGATCTAGAGCTAGAAGTTTTTTGCACGTCAGCCATTTCCACATGCTATGAGAAAATTGAAAAAATGGCGACGTCTAGTACATACATACAAATATACATTTAATTGGCAAACCTAGCCTGTGAGCACTATCATAGTACGTATAATTAGCTCATCAATTAAGCCTTTTCTACATTTTTTGTCACTTTGTATTCAATTTTATTGATATATACGTAGGTGGGTTATCAACTAATTGGTGTGGATGATATTAATTACTTTCTCTGTAGAATATACGTATATATATGTTCATACACCTTTTGAGATACATCAGTACAGTTCATTTTGAGATAGGCTTGCCATATATAAGACATAAGTACGGGATCATTATGTTTTAGTCTATGCTATATGGTTGCTCCAGGACTTCCCCTAGTCATATTCAGGTAACTGGTGTTTTAGATTACTAATGAGGTATTCCTGGTTTACAGTTCATGTTTGAAGTAGCCAAATTATTATTTCATCAGTGCATGCAAATGATATGCAGTGTGTCATTTATGTATTATCAAAAATAATGAGATAAACAATTATGATAATAAAGACAATGTCATCAAATAATTTGAATCATTAACAAATGGAAATTAATAAACATACTCAAGAGGTTCAACGCTATTCTCTCTGATCTACTCCGTACAACAACACCATATACATACAAAAGGAATCCAAAATATGGGATACATTATACATTACATAACAATATTTTAGTCTCATTTGGATGTTTACTATATATTTGCATATTTACTGGTGTCTTAGTTAATCGTGGAGGTGTATATATGCCCATATACAGTAGCCTAAGGTTACAGTTCATATTTTAATTGTTGTGCTTAAAATGCTATATAATGTGAAATTCATGTACTTGCATTCCAAACTTATATAACATTAAAAAGCTAAGAATTCAACAGATACAATGTATGTACGTATAATTCTTCGCATGAAGAAATCAAAATAATTTGAATCAGTAACAAGAGGAGATTAATAGAATACATCTGAAAGGTGAAATGGTATACCCTGTACTATCATGGACATTACACACTTTATTCATATTTTTTACAAAACTCAAAACTAATCATAACCTTTAAATATCAAAGGTGTGGTATACAAACTACATACTGTAAGTTTCTAAGGTTTAATGAAGGCTTAGAAGATTTGTCTTCAAATTGAACTACTGAATGTATATTTCAAGTAGCTCAATATAAGTATCTTCATTGTTAATTCCTTCACTAGCACAATTTCGCACCTCAATATCATCATCTACTTCCTGTGGAAGGGCTCTACAGAACCAAGGCATACCAGATTGGGCACAACAATTGTTACCAGCTCCACAACCTTCACCATCCCAAAGAGGCTCATCATAGATGTGATATTCCCATGGTCCTGTATTCCCTGATTCACAATAATAGTGATTACCCACAAAGGATGGTGGAGATGGACCAGGGAACTTGGCACAAGGACAGTTATAATCAGGGTAATCATAATCATCAGATAAACCAACAGCATAAGTCCAGAGATGCTTGCGAGGGGAACCATGTGTAATGGAAATACCATCAACATAATTTGAATTGATATTTTTAGGACCATGAAATCCATCAAGATTTCCTGGTCGTCCACACAACCTCTTGGGGGAGGTGACCAACCTAAAGGGTGAGGGGCACTCTGCTTCTGGTTGGCTCATGTTGATGTAGGCTACTCTCATCCATCCACCCTTCACTCCACAATGAAATGCTTCCATATCACAGTAGACCTGTTGAACACTTTCCTCATCTCCAGTAGTCAACCAGTATAGTCCACTGGTAGCCTCACTATTGCACTGGTAGATCTCACCACATGACTTGGAAGCAGAAGTGTTTTGAAGATCAGTACAATTTTACAAGGTTGAACAATAGATCCCATCTTCTCATCAGTGAGGTCCCTGATTGCAGCTTCAATGATATCACTCAAGTCTCCTTCAATGTCTTTCTTCAGATCTCTACTGTCAGCAAAAGACAGGCAACAAGTCCCAGGAGGTCCTGGCAAGCCATCCCTTCCATCACGACCAGAAGGACCTTGTATGATGCCACATCCACCAACAACTCTGGATCCTGCAATAGCATTGATAAGGATTGCTACCAAAATCAAGGTATATTCGGAAACCATCATTCAGAGTATCTTCTTAATTGGATCTGGAGTACTTCATTTAGAGAATGATATTTAAGTCAAGAATAAAAGGTCTTTTATACTTGTCCATCAGAACTAATTTAAAAACTGTCACATGTTCACAACCACATCTCTAATCCACAAAACAGCCCTTTCCATTGTATATTGAGTACAAGTTTGTTTATTAACAAATTTAAAGTGGTTGCAATCACAACAGATATAATATAACAGTAAGTTGTGTATTATATATGTAATAAAAGCAAGCTGAATGTTTCAAGGGGTATAAGTTGTAGCAGTTCCTATGTCAACACAACCTAACACCAAGGATGACTCTGCTTCAATGCAAGGCTTTCCTACCATGTGTCATGAACCTCATGGCTGGACTTTGATTATCAATTCTTTCTGATACAAATGGAAATTGCTGCACATTCATGTAATTATTAAAGATTACTTTTAGAATGTTTAATATAGAAGGGAAACATTACTGGAGCATCTCTGTGGTAATTGTAGATCATTGATCTCAATAATAGTCTCTTTAATTTTATATACTTTCTGATGTTTGAGAATGATTATCTGTGGTTTAATTATCACTTTGTTCATTCCACCAAATACAGTTATTGCACATTATTAAATTTCAAGGATAAACACGGATAATGATGAATATATAAAACCGTAGTGCATGCTGCTATATCAGTAAACTGTTATTACAGAAGATCATCTAACAGGCTTTGAATCTTCTCAAATTCTAGTGTTTGGCGTTCATCAGAAAATAGTTGCCTGCAGAATTAACTAGAGTACATCACAGCACTAATCAAAATTAAGTAGTTTAAAGAGGTCACACCTAAACAGTTTCTGCCTCAAAGTGCTCTCTTCAAACTGTTTGGCCTTTTTCCGAGCAAAGTAAGGAAATGATGCTGCAGGGCAAGCCCGCCAACTTGGCAGCATTGAAGCTGTAGCTCTTTGGACATGGACCAGCGGTAAACTTGTCAACGAAAGTGATTGATTCTTCTCCAATGTCTCCATCTTCTCCATCATTCTCCACCATATATGCCTGATAATTACAAAATAATATCACCCCATTACAACTACCTCAGAAGGCAGATGGATGAAAAATTGATGGACTGATGGATGGATGAATGGATGGATGTCCTTGAAAACTAATTTTAGAACTGTTGCATGTTCACAGCTACATCCCTAATCCATACAATAGCCCCCGTGCATAGTTTACTAAATATATGTTTGATTTTTAACAAAGTGGTTGCAATTACAAACAACGCAAAGTTATGCTCTACCACACAAACAAGCCGAATGCATCAAAGAGTGTTCTTTATGTCCCAACGCACTAGAACATTACAGATTGTTCCACTACATTAAGTCCTCCCTGTCTGCCTTATACCTCCCTAACATGGTTACACAGAACTATTCAAAGTTGTAATAACACAAACAGCATGCCTACGTATACCAAACAATGGTTTAATATAATTATCCTTTCCCCCTATAAACTAATACAACTTTATATATAATATAATACATACGTACAATAATATAATATAATACATACAAAAACATATTGTACCAATTACTCACCATATTGCCAAGCCCTATGTTTGGGTTGTTGACAAATTCTTCTACAAGAGAATGATAGTGTGTTGAGAAGAGTGTTCTACACTTAATCTTCTCTGCTACCTCCTTCACTACAGCACATGCAATAGAAATTCCATCATTAGTTGCTGTAGCACGTCCTAGTTCGTCCATGAGACGATTGAGTGTCTGGTGGCATGTTGAAGGATAGCAGTTATTTCACTCAACTCCATGTAAAAGGCACTTTCCCCTGACATCATCCTATCAGAAGCTCCCAATCTTGTGAATATGCGATCTACAGGAGTCAGTCTGCACACCTCAGCAGGCACATAGCAACCCTAGGGGGTGGGGGCGGGAGACCTTGTGACATATCACATCAACAATGACCTGCAGATCTATCATACATCATTCCTTTGAATTTTTGTCACTCAGATATATAGGCATGGCATTGTGGAGTGAAGGGTGGATGGATAAGAGTGGCCTACATCAACATGAGTCAACCAGAAGCAGAGTGCCCCTCCCCCTTTAGATAATAACGATATAAAAATAATATATATAATAATATTGGTTCATACATGTGTGATAATTTATATAGGTCTAGTCATATATTCTATGCAGACAGATAATTTATGTACGTCCCATGCACAGGTGACTAGATTAGGCAGGTTCCAATGTACTAGCTAGCACCTCTTTGAACATTACCATAGGTAGTCCTATAGTTGTGTCATTGGGGATGAAGTCATCTCCTGTGAATGTCCTGGTGATGCAGGGATGACGACCCTCCCGAATCTCCATAAACGGCTCCTTGGAGTACTGAAACTCAGGCCTGCACATGACACCATCAGATGCTCCACTGTACACAGCCAAGCTCATGAGCACATCCAGCACTGACAGGCACTGCACTGTGGCATCCCACAACTTGAAGCTAACCATAAATATGTACACAAGCAATATATCAACATTACACTCCATATGTATGGTAGTGATATGATAGAGGGAACACAACACATACACTTAAGTGTACATTAGTCAAGTACTGTAGAACCAATAACAGGGATCACTAAATAAAATGAGGAAGAAGGGAGTAACTTGCACATTGCCTGTACAAAGGCCATATGATATACTATGGGTAGTCACTGGAATATATTATGTCAAACCAGCCAAGCTAGCAAGCAAGGTCTTTTCTTGGCTGGGGACCAAAGTCCAACAATCTTCCATTCTAGCTGCTTATAGTATAAGAATGCCTTGTAATTTTGAAATTGGACATGTTACATGTTTATACATCTACAATCACTTATTGTTACCTAGCAACAGTGTGTCATTCTTGTTGTCAAATAAGTGAAATATTGTCCTCATTGTGTCCTTTAAAGCACTGTCTCTTCTCTCCTCAGTGTCTGTCAGTCTGACCAGAAGGTCTTCAATGTGATTGGTCCAGTATCTCCGGTAGCCTTTTCGCTGGCTCTTCAGTTGATAGTCATTGGGTTAATGCCGCAATAGAGCTCTTTTGGGGACTTCCAACTAGAAAGGTTGCGACCTGAAGCACCATATCAAGTATGTACATCAAGTGTTCATGTACACATTTAAGAGTGGTGCTTAATTAGTAATAGGTATTGTACATTTCCAGGTTATTTGAATGAGATTAAAATATATATTTGTTGATGACATCACATTTTAATTAAAAACACCGCTCTCAAACAACAAGATGTCTGCAGTGTAAATTAATGATAACTGAAGTACTAGTAGTGGTAATTAAAGATGTCTGCAGTGAGGTACACTCACCAGAGCCCCAATAATTAATGCCTTTACAAGCCAATCTCTTCCTTTGCTTGTCTAGGTAATCACTGAACTCCTTGTTAATGGAGGCAATGTCATGTTTAGGTGCACCATCCTGCAGCCATACTGTTGTGCCCAAATATGGAAGTGATGTTTATGGTTAAGTCTCTTAGATACAGTATATATGGCACTTCTGTATATATATATGGTTAGCCTTGTCACATGATCTCTTTCTTGCTTTGTTACTATTATAGCTAGGGACTATTAGAAGCACTGCCATCCCTACTTCTAATCTAATTTTTTTATTTTTTTTATTTATCTTTAGTTATTTTCAATTCAATGTATTATATGAAATTTATGTACTGTACATTCAAACGTTATTATTTACATATAAAAAGCTATATAGCTAGTATGTAAATTAACAATATTAAACAGATTTATTTATACAAGTAAATAAAAACATTTAAAAATGAAATGAGAAGTAGGGATGGCAGTCCCTGCAACAGTACCTATCACATCTAGAAAAAGTAATGAAACAAGACAATGATCATATAATAAGGCTAACAATACACAAATGGAATATATACTGCCTCAAATTTCAGTGACTTAACAAGACACATCACTTCCATGTTTGGGCGCACCATGATGGCTGAAGTAGGGATAGTGCGCCCAAACATGGAAGTGGTGTGTCTTGTTAAGTCACTGAAATTTGAGGCAGTATATATTCCATTTGTGTATTGTTAGCCTTATTATATGATCATTGTCTTGTTTCATTGCTTTTTCTAGATGTGATAGGTACTGTTGCAGGGACTGCCATCCCTACTTCTCATTTCATTTTTTAAATGTTTTTATTTACTTGTATTCCTTCTTTATTAAAACTAGTTTGTAAGTTTTTTTAGCAATAACTCGAAATAACGTCATAGTCGAAGATAAAGAGGATATGACCAAGAACTCCTAATTAGAAAATGGCGACAAAAGGGTTCAAATTTTCTTACGCGCCACAGAAAACCGTCTTTGCACAAATCGTTTGAAGACAGAAAGGTGCCTATTCCCTAGTTGCCAAAACTTTTAGACGATATGCCCCTAAGATGTATTAATCTACAAGCGCGTTTATGCACTAGCGTGAAATAAAAGGAAGAAGAATAATAAGAAGAAAATGAGAAAAACCGGAAGTAGGCCTGAAACCGTTTTACAAACTTAGAGCCTTTATGCGCTCTTGAAAACAACTTCTCTCAATAGAAATCGTACAAAAAAGACACATTATGAGTTTAAAAGAGGTAAAAACGCATTCGCTGCCTACTTATAAGGTGATCGCCTCCCAGTAACAATGTATTAGGAAATCAAAATAATTTGAATCAACAACAAAAAGAAATGAATAGAATGCTTCTGAGATGCTAAAAGCCCTACCTGATGTACTCTGTACTACTATTCAGATATATTACACACTTTCTTCAATGTTATTAATTGAATATTGTTTTACAAAACTCAAAACTAATCATAACCTTTATATAAAGATATCAAAGGTTTGGTATACAAGCTACTTAATACTGTATATGGTATACAAACTATGTACGTACGTACTACTGCAATAGTTTCTAAGGTTTAATGAAGGCTTATGAGATTTGTCTTCAAATTGAACTACTGAATGTATATTTCAAGTAGCTCAATATAGGTATCTTCATTATTAATTCCTTGATTAGCACAATTGCGCACTTCAATATCATCATCTACTTCTTGTGGAAGGGCTCTACAGAACCAAGGCATACCAGATTGGGCACAACAATTGTTACCAGCTCCACAACCTTCACCATCCCAAAGAGGCTCATCATGGAAGTGCCATTCATATGTTCCATTATTCCCAGATTCGCAATAATAGTCATTACCCACAAAGGATGGTGGAGATGGACCAGGGAACTTGGCACAAGGACAGTTATAATCAGGGTAATTATAATCATCAGATAAACCGACAGCATAGGTCCAGAGATGCTTACGAGGGGAACCATGTGTGATGGAAATACCATCAACATAATATGAATCAATATCCTTTGGACCATGAAATCCATCAGTAGTGGCATATTTATATCCCCTGACCTGTCCACAGACCTTATTGTAGCTGATACCATAAGTAGAGAAGTTCTTTGAAGAACAGCCACCTGTTGCTATTGATGCCCTTCCACACAGCCTCTTGGGGGAGGTGACCAATCTAAAGGGGGAGGGGCACTCTGCTTCTGGTTGGCTCATGTTGATGTAGGCCACTCTCATCCATCCACCTTTCACTCCACAATGCCACGCTTCCATATCACAGTAGACCCGTTGAACACTTTCCTCGTCTCCAGTAGTCAACCAGTACAGTCCACTGGTAGCCTCACTATTGCACTGGTAGATCTCACCACATGACTTGGCAGCGGAAGTGTTTTGAAGACCAGTACAAGGTTGAACAATAGATTCCATCTTCTCATCAGTGAGGTTCCTGATTGCAGCTTCAATGATATCACTCAAGTCTCCTTCAATGTCTTTCTTTAGATTTCTACTGTCAGCAAAAGACAGTGAACAAGTCCCAGGAGGTCCTGGCAAGCCATCCCTTCCATCACGACCAGGAGGACCTTGGATGATGCCACATCCACCAACAGCTCCGGATCCTGCAATAGCATTAATAAGGATTGCTACCAAAATCAAGGTATATTCGGATACCATCATTCAGTGTACGTATCTTCTTAATTGGATCTGGAGTACTTCACTTAGAGAATGATATTTAAGTCCAGAATAGAAGGTCTTTTATACTTGTCCATCACAACTAATTTAAAAACTGTCACCTGTTTACAACCACATCTCTAATCCACAAAACAGCCCCCTTCCATTGTTTATTGAGTACAAGTTTGTTTATTAACAAATTTAAAGTGATTGCAATCACAGACAGAATGAGATACATACAATATAACAGCATAACCTAGTGTATATATATATTTATTTATGCGGACATTATTTGACTATAATAGCTTATATTACCCAAAATTATGTACTGTTGTATATCCAAGTTGTCGACAAATCACTTAATATCAAGTCCAATTCCACACACACTACCCCATTCTCCATTTTTATATATTTGAACAACACCTTCACTGTTGCTACCAGCAATGAGTCTCAGTGATCCATCAGGAGGAGTAGAAGTGATGTTACTGCAGAGCTCTTTATTGCCTACAAGTACTTCCTGCGTCATTAGGAAACTTGCTACATAAAGATGTGTAATATAGAGTTTTGAATAACAGATTTTATAATCATACTCACAACAAGTAATTCTGGTATAGTTTTGTGGTCCACAATCTGGTAATTTAGAAGTTGGTACAGAGGAGAGACATGACGTCAGACAGGTCTGAGTACTTGGACAAGATACTGAAGTGATCCATGCTGATGATGGTAGGTTATGGATATACAATATAAGCAAGCTGAATATTTCAAGGGGTATAAGTTGTTGCAGTTCCTATGGCAACACAACTTAACACCACAGATGGGTGACTCTGCTACAAGGCTCCAAACCATGTGTCATGAACCTCATAGCTGGACCTTTGATTATCAACTCTTTCTGATACAATTGTAAATCAGCATGTAATTATTAAAGATTACTTTTTGAATATTTAATATAAAAGGGAAACATGACTGGAGCATTTTTGTGGCAATTGTAGATCATTGATCTCAATAATTGTTTCTTTAAGTTTTGCCTCTTTACTTTCTGATGTTTGAGAATGATTACCTGTGGTTTAATTATCACTTTGTTCATTCCGCCAATGCAGTTGTTGCATGTACATTATTAAATTGCAAGGATAAGCATGCACAATGATTGTATCATACTGCAATACCAGTAAACTGTTATTACAGAAGATCATCTAACAGGCTTTGAATCTTCTCAAATTCTAGTGTTTGGCGTTCATCAGAAAATAGTTGCCTGCAGAATTAACTAGAGTACATCACATCACTAATCAAAATTAAGTAGTTTAATAAAAAGGTCACACCTAAACAGTTTCTGCCTCAAAGTGCTCTCTTCAAACTGTTTGGCTTCTTTCCAGGCAAAGGAAATGATGCTACAGGGCAAGCCTGCCAACTTGGCAGCATTGAAGCCAAAGCTCTTTGGACACGGACCAGACGAAAACTTGTAAAGGAAAGTGATTGCTTCTTCTCCAATGTCTCCATCTTCTCCATCATTCTCCACCATATACATGCCTGAAAATTACTAATAATATTATCCATTACAACTACATAATAGGGCAGATGGATGAATGTATTGATAAATTAATGAACTGATGGATGGATGGATGTCTTTGAAAACTGTTGTATGTTCACAGCTACATCCCTAATCCATATAATATCCCTCTTGCATAGTTTACTGAATGTATGTTTGATTTTTAACAAGGTGGTTGCAGTAAAAACGTGTAGCGTAACAGCAAGTTATGCTCTACCACACAAACAAGCTGAATGCATCAAAGAGTGCTTTTTATGTCCCAACGCACTATTACATTACAGATAGTACCACTACATTAGGTCCTCCCTGTCTGCCATGTACCTCCGAAACACAGATCTATTCAAAGTTGTAATAAAACAAACAGCAGGCCTACGTATACCAAACAATGGTTTAATATTATTCCTTTCCCTCCATATACTAATATGGCTACTTTATATATAATATATTACATACGTACTATAATATAATAAAATACATACAAAAACATGGTCCTAATTACTCACCATATGGCAAATTCTTCTACAAGAGAATGATAGTGTGTCGAGAAGAGTGTTCTACACTTAATCTTCTCTGCTAGCTCCTTCACTACAGCACATGCAATAACAGTTCCATCATAGGTTGCTGTACCACGTCCTAGTTCGTACTATAAGACAAGTGAGTGTCTGGTGGCATGTTGCAGGATAGCAGTTGTTTCACTCAGCTCCATGTAAAAGGTACTTTCCCCTGACATCATCCTATCAGAAGCTCCCAATCTTGTGACTATGCGATCTACAGGAGTCAGTCTGCACACCTCAGCAGGCACATAGCAACCCTAGGGGGTGGGGGTGGGAGAATTTGTAACATATTACATCAACAATGACCTGCAGATTTATCATACATCATTCCTTTGAATTTTTGTCACTCAGATATATAGGTAACCATGTACGTATAAAACAATGTGTATTGTATCTCAATTCACTTTACAATGCTTGCTTTAATCTTTGTTTCTCTCATTCATTAACATTCTTTATCTATATACTTCTCTATCATCTAAGTGCTTCTGTCTATTTTCAAGAAAGTAAACTCACCAACTGAGCTAGCTTGGTGATCAGACCAGCCTGTCCACTTGATATGGACTGGCTGTACTGTACATATGTGCAAACATTGCTCGTATACTTTTGGCATATTGTAAAATTGTTGTCATTCTTACTTTTGGTTTGCTATGCTAGTCTAACAAACATATATTATAATATAGGTCCCATGCACAGGTGACTGGATTAGGCAGGTTCCACTGTACTAGCTAGTATCTCTTTGATCATTACCATAGGCAGTCCTATAGTTGTGTCATTGGGGATGAAGTCGTCTCCTGTGAATGTCCTGGTGATGCAGGGATGACGACCCTCCCGGATCTCCATAAACGGCTCCTTGGGATACTGAAACTCGGGCCTGCACATGACACCATCAGATGCTCCACTGTACACAGCCAAGCTCATGAGCACATCCAGCATTGAGAGGCACTGCACTGTGGCATCCCACAACTTGAAGCTAACCACAAATATGTACACAAGCATTATATCAACATATACTGGATATGTATGTATGGTAGTGATATGATAGAAGGAATACAACACATACATTTAAGTGTACATTAGTCATGTACTGTAGAACCAATAACAGGGATCACTGACTTAAATGAGGAAGAAGGGAGTTAATTGCCCAGCAATTGTTTCTTATATGTTTTGCCTCTCTATATACTTTCTGAAATTGTAGAATAATTACCTGTGGTTTCATTATCACTTTGTCCATACAGTTATTGTACATTAATGAATCTCAAGGATAATCATACACAATGATTGTATAGTATATCATCCTGCAATATCAGTAAACTCTTATTACAGAAGATCATCTAACAGGCTTTGAATCTTCTCAAATTCTAGTGTTTGGCTTTCATCAGAAAATAGTTGCCTGCAGAATTAACTAGAGTACATCACAGTACTAATCAAAAATAAGTAGTTTAAAAAGGTCACACCTAAACAGTTTCTGCCTCAAAGTGCTCTCTTCAAACTGTTTTGGCCTTTTTTCGAGCAACAGAAATGATGCTACAGGGCAAGCCCGCCAACTTGGCAGCATTGAAGCCATTACTCTTTGGACATGGATCAGCAGAAAATTTGTAAAGGAAACTCCTCCAATATCTCCATCTTCTCCATCATTCTCCACCATAAATGCCTGAAAATTACAAAATAATATCATCCATTACAACTACATAAGAGGGCAGGTGGATGTATGTATTGATAATCTGATGGACTGATAGATAGATGGATGTCCTTGAAAACTAATTTTAGAACTGTCACATGTTCACAGCTACATCCCTAATCCATACAATAACCCCCGTGCTTAGTTTACTGAATGTATATTTGAATTTTAACAAAGTGGTAGTTGCAATCACAAACAAGCAGAGTTGTGCTTTACCAGACAAACAAGTGCAATGTTCTACATGTCTTTATGTCCCAACGCACTATTACATTACCAATACTACCACTACAATAGGTCCTCACTGTCTGCCATGTACCTCGAGCTCCCTAACATGGTTACACAGATCTATTCACACGAACAGCATGCCTACGTGTGCCAAACAATGGTTTAAAATTATTATCCCATTACCTCTATATTCATAATGACATGGCTACTTTATATCTGTATAATATAATCCATTCAAAAACTTAGTACCAATTACTCACCATATGGCCAAGCCCTATGTTTGGGTTGCTGACAAATTCTTCTACAAGAGAATGATAGTGTGTTGAGAAGAGTGTTCTGCACTTAATCTTCTCTGCTAGCTCCTTCACTACAGCACATACAATAGCAGTTCCATCATAGATTGCTGTACCACGTCCTAGTTCGTCCAATAAGACAAGTGAGTGTCTGGTGGCATGTTGCAGGATAGCAGCTGTTTCACTCAACTCCACATAAAAGGTACTTTCCCCTGACATCATCCTATCAGAAGCTCCCAATCTGCACACCTCAGTAGGCACATATATAGCAACCCTAGGGGGTGGGAGTGGAAGACTTTGTAACATACCTCATTAGCAATGGCCTGCAGATTTATCATACATCATTCCATTGAATTTTTGTCGTTCCAATATATTGATAACCATAATATAATCTTTAAGCAATGTTAATTGTAACAATAGTAACTACATATTGTATACAAATCACTTTACAATGCTTGCTTTATTCTTTGTTTTCTCTCAGTCATTAACATTCTTTATCTTTATCTATAATATTATACTTCTCTATCATAAAAGTGCCTCTGTCTATTTCCAAGAAAGTAAACTCACCACCTAAGCTAGTATGGTGATCAGACCAGCCTGTCTCATTAGTGTAGACTTGCCTCCCATATTGGGTCCTGTGACTACCATACAGGAAGCACCCAGATCTGCTGCATTCTACACAAAGTACAAAAGGTTCAGGGTTCAAAGTACATGTACGTATATATCATGCAGGTAAATAGTAGTTTGAAATAACTTGCTAACCACGAAAATATAAAATGTCTCCAACATGATATGGGCTGGCTGTAAGTATATGCAAACATTGCAGCTGTATATGTTTGCTATATTTTAAAGTTGTTTTCATTCTTATGTTTGTTACATCTAACAAACGTATACACATAATATTATAATATAATATATTGGTTCATACTATGCGTAAGTGACCGGATTAGGCGGGTTCCACTGTACTAGCTAGTAACTCTTTGAACATTACCATAAGCAGTCCTACAGTTGTGTCATTGGGGATGAAGTCATCTCCGGTGAATGTCCTGGTGATGCAGGGATGATGACCCTCCCAGATCTCCATAAACGGCTCCTTGGAGTACTGAAACTCTTGCCTGCACATGACACAATCAGATGCTCCACTGTACACAGCCAAGCTCATGAGCACATCCAGCACTGAGAGGCACTGCACTGTGGCATCCCACAACTTGAAGCTAACCACAAATATGTACACAAGCAATATATCAACATTACACTGCATATGTAAGGTTGTGATATGATAGAGGAAACATAACACATACAGTACATTTAATTATAAGTGTACATTATTCACAAAATAATTAATATACCATTTTCCTACATGCTATGCCTATTCTGTAAAAAGCATATAGGGGAACTAAACCTGAAGAGAGCTAAGGATGAAGATACATGAGTTTTTCTTTCTTCTTCTTTCTTTCATCCTCTTTCATCTCCACTGGGTCAGATACTGTCTATCCAATATCAAGGATGACTGACCTAATGAGGAAGAAGGGGATTAATTGCACAATGCTTGTATATACAAAGGACGTATAACATACTATAGGTAGTCACTGGAATATATTATGTCAAACCAGCCAAGCTACCAAGGTCTCAGGTTTCTTAGCTGGGGACCTAAGTCTTGTTAAAAGTGACAACTAGGCGTACTTACGTACTTTCAGTATAGAGCTAATTCAAATATCTTTCCAATTCCAAGATGGTTGTGTGCTGTACTTACTTCATGATTGAAGTCTCAAGCAACAAATTTGACATTCTTATACATTTATTAGCTTATGGAACATTGTAAAATATGTTACTTTTTATATAATAATTTGAACCTAGTAGCTATATGTAACCATAACTGTTGCCATGGTAATCTAGTTATTTAGATGTAACCAGTATGTATTTGGTCGGTCATATGAACTTTATGTTCTTAAATGTCATGATCAGGCATCTTTTCCTCAAGTCTGACTAGAAAAATAACATAGTTGTCTATATCATTCTAAGCCAATAAAGGTATCAACTATTGGGGCTCTGGTGAGTGTACATCACTGCAGTCCTCCTTGATTGCCACTACATCAGTTATCATTTACACTGCAGACATCTTGTCGTTTGAGAGTGGTGTTTTTAATTAAAATGTGATGTCATCAACAAATATATATATGATTGATATTGTAATCTCATCCAAATGACCTGGAAAAGTACATTATTTTTACTAATTAAACACCACTTCTAGATGTGTACACATACACTATGTACTTGATATGGCCTCAGGTTGCAATCGTTTCCAGTTGGAAGTCCCCGAAAATACTCTATTGCGTCACATACCCAATGACTATGAACTGAAGAGCCAGCGAAAGGGCTACCAGAGACACTGGACCAATCATATTGAAGACCTTCTGGCAAGACTGACAGACACTGAGGAGAGAAGAGACAGTGCTTTAAAGGACACAATGAGGACAATATTTCACTCATTTGACAACAAGTATGACACACTGTTGCTAGGTAACAATGAGTAATCATGCTATATGTTCACAATTGCAAGGCATTTATATTCTACGTACGTATAAGCAGCTGTTTGACATAATATACTCCATTGACTACACATACGTAGTATATCATAGCCATTGTTCTGGTATTGTGCAATTAATTCCCAACTTCCTCATTTAAATCAGTGATCCTGTTAATGGTTTTACAGTACATGCATGACTAATGTGCACCTATATATTACGACTATGAAACCCAAGCAGCTGTAATTACTATTATTACAAGGCAATCTTTTCCACTGCTTGTCTAGATAATCACTGAACTCCTTGTTAATGGAGGCAATGTCTTTTTGAGCCTTGTCATAAGTCCTGTTGACCCCTTCATTGGGCAAGATGATGCCATCCTTCTTGGCTTTATCCTTGTTGAATGCACCCTATGAGGACACAAGCAGGTTACCATGGAGATGCCAGGAACTTGGAGGTGAAAGTTGGATCACGTGATGTGGTTCTTCAATGATTGCAAAATACCATACACATCACTTCCATGTTTAGGTGCACCATCTCGCAGCCATACTGTTGTGCCCAAATATGGAAGTGATGTTTATGGTTAAGTCTCTTAGATTTCAGTATATATGCCACTTCTGTATATATGGTTAGCCTTGTCACATGATCTCTTTCTTGTTTTGTTACTATTTTTAGATGTGCTATAGCCAGGGACTATTAGAAGCACTGCCATCCCTACTTCTATATAATCTCATTTTTTTAATTTTTTCTTTATCTTTAGTTATTTTCAATTCAGTGTATTATATGAAATTTATGTACTGTAGATTCAAAAATTATTATTCACATATATAAAAAGTTAGTATGTATATTAACATTATTAAACAGATATATTTATATATACAATGTAAACAAAACCATCTTCGGAAGATATTACGCCAAACCAGCCAATTAACCAAAGTTGAATCTTGGCTGGCGGATTGAAGTCCTATATACACTTCATTGGCAACCAGTGATCGCCTCCCAGTCACAATGTACGTATCTTTACTATTAGGAAATCAAAATAATTTGAATCAACAACAAAAGGAGATGAATAGAATGCTTCTGAGATGCTAAAAGCCCTCCCTGATGTACTCTGTACTACTATTCAGATACGTATATTACATACTTTCTTCAGTATTATTAATTGTATATTGTTTTACAAAACTCAAAACTAATCATAACCTTTAAATATCAAAGGTTGTATACAAACTACGTACGTACGTACTACTGTAATAGTTTCTAAGGTTTAATGAAGGCTTATGAGATTTGTCTTCAAATTGAACTACTGAACATATATTTCAAGTAGCTCAACATAGATATCTTCATTGTCAGTTCCTTCATTAGCACAATTGCGCACTTCAATATCATCATCTACTTCCTGTGGAAGGGCTCTACAGAACCAAGGCATACCAGATTGGGCACAACAGTTGTTACCAGCTCCACAACCTTCACCATCCCAAAGAGGCTCATCATAGAACTGAAATTCAAATGGTCCAGTATTACCAGATTCGCAATAATAGTCATTACCCACAAAGGATGGTGGAGATGGACCGGGGAACTTGGCACAGGGACAGTTCCAATTTGGGTAATTATAATCATCAGATACACCAACAGCATAAGTCCAGAGATGCTTACGAGGGGAACCATGTGTGATGGAAATACCATCAACATAATATGAATCAATATCTTTAGGACCGTGAAATCCATCAGCAGCGTAATATTGATATCCCCTGACCTGTCCACAGACCTTATTGTAGTTGATATTATGAGTTGAGAAGATCTTTGAATAGCAGCCACTTCCTGGTCGTCCACAAACCCTCTTGGGGGAGGTGACCAATCTAAAGGAGGAGGGGCACTCTGCTTCTGTTTGGTTCATGTTGATGTAGGCCACTCTCATCCATCCACCCTTCACTCCACAATGCCACGCTTCCATATCACAGTAGACCTGTTGAACACTTTCCTCATCTCCAGTAATCAACCAGTAGAGTCCACTGGTAGCCTCACTGTTGCACTGGTAGATCTCACCACACGACTTGGCAGCTGAAGTGTTTTGAAAACCAGTACAAGGTTGAGCCATAGATCCCATCTTCTCTTCAGTGAAGTTCCTGATTGCAGTTTCAATGATATCACTCAAGTCTCCTTCAATGTCTTCCTTTAGATCTCTACTGTCAGCAAAAGACAGGGAACCAGTCCCAGGAGGTCCTGGCAAGCCATCCCTTCCATCACGACCAGGAGGACCTTGGATGATGCCACATCCACCAACAACTCCGGATCCTGCAATAGCATTGATAAGGATTGCTACCAGAATCAAGGTATATTCGGATACCATCATTGAGTTTGTCTTCTTAATTGGATCTGGAGTACTTCATTTAGAGAATGATATTTAAGTCCAGAATAGAAGGTCTTTTATACTTGTCCATCAGAGCTAATTTAAAAACTGTCACATGTGCAGCCACATCTCTAATCCACAAAACAGCCCCCTTCCATTGTTTATTGAGTACAAGTTTGTTTATTAACAAATTTAAAGTGATTGCAATCACAGACAGAATGAGATACATACAATATAACACAGTAGGTTATGTGTTATATATACAATATAAGCAAGCTGAATATTTTAAGGGGTATAAGTTGTTGCAGTTCCTATGGCAACACAACTTAACACCACAGATGGTGACTCTGCTACAAGGCTCCTACCGTGTGTCATGAACCTCATAGCTGGACCTTTGATTATCAACTGTTTCTGATACTAATGTAAATCAGCGCAAATTCAAGTATATTTAATATAAGAGGGAAACATGACTGGAGCATTTCTGTGGTAATTGTAGATCATTGATCTCACAAATTGTTTCTCAAACTTTTTGCCTCTTTACTTCCTGCTGTTTGAGAATGATGGTTTGATTATCACTTTGTTCATTCCGCCAATACTACATTATTAAATTGCAAGGATAAGCATACACAATGATTATAATACTGCAATACCAGTAAACTGTTATTACAAAAGATCATCTAACAGGCTTTGAATTTTCTCAATTCTACGACTAGTTTTTGGCTTTCATCAGAAAATATTTGACTGCAGAATTAACTAGAGTACATCACAGCACTAATTGAGTAGTTTAAAAAGGTTGCACCTGAACAGTTTCTGCCTCAAAGTGCTCTCTTCAAACTGTTTGGCCTTTTTCCAGGCAAAGTATATGATGCTGCAGGGCAAGCCCGCCAACTTTGCAGCATTGAAGCCGTAGCTCTTTGGACTTGGACCAGCAGAAAACGTTTAAAGAATTTCCAATCCAATTTCTCCATCTTCTCCATCATTCTCCACCGTACAAGCCTGAAAATTACAAAATACAACTACGTAAGAGGGCAGGTGGATGGATGAATTGATAAATTGACGGACTGATGGATGGATGGATGTCCTTGAAAACTAATTTTAGAACTTTTGCATGTTCACAGCTACATCCCTAATCCATACAATAGCCCCCGTGCATAGTTTACTGAATGTATGTTTGATTTTTAATAAGCTGGTTGCAATCACAAACACACAAAGTTATGCTCTACCACACAAACAAACTGAAGGCATCAAAGTTTGCTCTTTATGTCCAAATGCACTATAACATTACAGATAGTTCCACTACATTAGTTCCTCACTGTCTGCCATGTACCTCCCTAACATGGTCACACAGATCTTTTAATAACACGAACAGCAGGCCTACGTATACCAAACAATGGTTTAATATTATTCCTTTTCTCCATATACTAATATGGCTACATTATATACATATGTACAGAAAACATGGTCCAATTACTCACCATATGGCCAAGCCCTATGTTTAATTTGGGTTGTTGGCAAATTCTTCTACAAGAGAATGATAGATGGTGTTGAGAAGAGTGTCCTACACTTAATCTTCTCTGCTAGCTCCTTCACTACAGCACATGCAATAGCAGTTCCATCATAGGTTGCTGTACCATGTCCTAGTTCATCCAATAAGACCAGTGAGTGTCTGGTGGCATGTTGCAGGATAGCAGCTGTTTCACTCAGCTCCACATAAAAGGTACTTTCCCCTGACATGATCCTATCAGAAACTCCCAATCTTGTGAATATGTGATCTACAGGTGTCAGTCTGTACACCTCAGCATCACTGCACATTCATGTAATTATTAAAGATTACTTTTTCAACGTTTAATATAAAAGGGAAACATGACTGGAGCATCTTTGTGGTAATTGTAGATCGTTGATCATAATAATAGTCTCTTTAATCTTACTTCCTGATGTTTGAGAATGATTATCTGTGGTTTGATTATCACTTTGTTCATTCCGCCAAATACAGTTATTGTACATTATTAAATTTCAAGGATAAACATGGATAATGATGAATATATAAAACCTAGTGCATGCTGCTATATCAGTAAACTGTTATTACAGAAGATCATCTAACAGGCTGTGAATCTTCTCAAATTCTAGTGTTTGGCTTTCATCAGAAAATAGTTGCCTGCAGAATTAACTAGAGTACATCATAGCACTAATCAAAATTAAGTAGTTTAAAAAGGTCACACCTAAACAGTTTCTGCCTCAAAGTGCTCTCTTCAAACTGTTTGGTCTTTTTCTGAGCAAAGGAAATGATGCTGCAGGGCAAGCCTGCCAACTTGGCAGCATTGAAGCCATAGCTCTTTGGACATGGATCAGCAGAAAATTTGTAAAGGAAACTTCTCCAATATCTCCATCTTCTCCATCATTCTCCACCATATACATGCCTGAAAATTACAAAATAATATCATCCATTACAACTACGTAAGAGGGCAGGTGGATGTACGTATGTATTGATAATCTGATGGACTGATGGATGGATGGATGGATGTCCTTGAAAACTAATTTTAGAACTGTCACATGTTCACAGCTACATCCCTAATCCATACAATAGCCCCCGTGCATAGTTTACTGAATGTATGTTTGATTTTTAACAAAGTGGTAGTTGCAATCACAAACAAGCAGAGTTGTGCTTTACCAGACAAACAAGTGCAATGTTCTACATATCTTTATGTCCCAATGCACTATTACATTACCAATAGTACCACTACAATAGGTCCTCACTGTCTGCCATGTACCTCAAGCTCCCTAACATGGTTACACAGATCTATTCACATGAACAGCATGCCTACGTATACCAAACAATGGTTTAATATTATTATCCCATTCCCTCGATATTCTAATGACATGGCTACTTTATATATTTATATATAATATAATCCATTCAAAAACATAGTACCAATTACTCACCATATGGCTAAGCCCTATATGTTAGGGTTGCTGGCAAATTCTTCTACAAGAGAATGATAGTGTGTTGAGAAGAGTGTTCTACACTTGATCTTCTCTGCTAGCTCCTTCACTACAGCACATGCAATAGCAGTTCCATCGTAGGTTGCTGTAGCACGTCCTAGTTCGTCTAATAAGACAAGTGAGTGTCTGGTGCCATGTTGCAGGATAGCAGCTGTTTCACTCAACTCCACGTAAAAGGTACTTTCACCTGACATCAGAAGCTCCCAATCTTGTGAATATGCAATCTACAGGAGTCAGTCTGCACACCTCAGCAGGCACATAGCAACCCTAGGGGGTGGGAGTGGAAGACTTTGTAACATACCTCATTAGCAATGGCCTGCAGATTTATCATACATCATTCCTTTGAATGTTTGTCGTTCCAATATATTGGTAACCATAATATAATCTTTAAGCAATGTTTATTGTAACAATAGTATCTACATATTGTATACAAATCACTTTACAATGCTTGCTTTATTCTTTGTTTTCTCTCATTCTTTAACATTCTTTATCTATATACTTCTCTATCATCAAAGTTGCTTTGTCTATTTTCAAGAAAGTAAACTCATCTACTGAACTAGTATGGTGATCAGACCGGCCTGTCTCAAAAGTGTGGACTTGCCTCCCATATTGGGTCCTGTGACTACCATACAGGAAGCACCCAGATCAGCTGCATTCTACACAAAGTACAAAAGGTTCAGGGTTCAAAGTACATGTGCGTAAATCATGCAGGTAATTAGTAGTTTGAAATAACTTGCTAACCACTAAAATATCTCCTGTGAATGTCCTGGTGATGCAGAGATGACGACCCTCCCAGATCTCCATAAACGGCTCCTTGGAGTACTGAAACTCTGGCCTGCACATGACACCATCAGATGCTCCACTGTACACAGCCAAGCTCATGAGCACATCCAGCACTGAGAGGCACTGTACTGTGGCATCCCACAACTTGAAGCTAACCACAAATATGTACACAAGCAATATATCAACATTACACTGCATATGTATTGTAGTGATATGATAGCGGGAACATAACACATACATTAGGTGTACATTAGTCATGTACTGTGGACCCAATAACTGACTTAATTATATAAATGAAGAAGATTTAATTGCCCATTGCCTGTACAAAGGCCATATGATATACTATGGGTAGTCACTGGAATATATTATGTCAAACCAGCCAAGCTACCAAGGTTTTTCTTGGTTGGTGACCAAAGTCTTGTTAAAAGTGACAACTAGGCATCAACAGTTGTTTAAACAACCAGCAATCTTCCATTCCAGCTGCTTGCAGTATAAAAATGCCTTTTAAGTTGGACATGCTACATGTTTATACATCTACAATCACTTATTGTTACCTAGCAACAGTGTGTCATACTTGTTGTCAAATGAGTGAAATATTGTCCTCATTGTGTCCTTCAAAGCACTGTCTCTTCTCTCCTCAGTGTCTGTCAGTCTTGCCAGAAGGTCTTCAATGTGGTTGGTCCAATATCTCCAGTAGCCCTTTCGCTGACTCTTCAGTTCATAGTCATTGGGTGTGTGATGCAATAGAGCACTCTCGGGAACTTCCAACTGGAAATGATTGCGACCTGAGGCCATATCAAGTGCATAAAGTGTACATGCCCACATTTAGGAGTGGTGTTTAATTAGCAATAGATATTGTACATTTCCAGGTATTTAAATGAATCATTAGTCATATATACGTTGATGACATTAAACTTTAGTTAAATCACCACTTTCCTTGTCTGTGACTTAAAAGACTGCACAAATCAACTATAAAAGCTATAAAATTCAAGATTAGGATTAGGTATAACTAAATTAGGCCATGCACCCACACACTATGCGATGTACGTAGAGCAAATAGTGGGAACTAACACCTTATGACTCAGTGCCTCCTAACAACAGAAAAGATTTTGACGTTAGCACTTTCAAGGACCACCCTCCCATAAACTAAACACTAGCGTAACAGATGGAATCCTTAATAATTGCAGTATTCTTTTTGGGTAAAGTGAATTGCTGTTCATCTACCCCCTTATGATACTCCCCATGCGACACCCCATAATATTTCTACAGTGCAAAGCAATTAAAGATGGCTTCAATAGAAGTAGAAAGATTGCACAAATAAACCAGTGCTAAAATTCCATAACTAATTTAGGCTATGCACCCTCATACTATAAGATGTCTGCAGTGAGGTACGCTTATCAGAGCCCCAATAGTTAATGTCTTTACAAGCCAATCTCTTCTGTTGCTTGTCAAGGTAGTCACTCAACTTCTTGTAAATGGAGGCAATGTCTTCTTGAGCCTTGTCATAAGCCCTGTTGACCCCTTCATTGGGCAAGATGATGCCATCCTTCTTAGCTTTATCCTGGTTGATTGCACCCTATAAGGGCACAAGCAGGTTACCATGGAGATACCAGGAAATACCATGTTTGTGTGCACCATCTGGCCCTCAGATTTATTTTTATGATAACTGAAAAATTTATATATTATTTATGTGTTATAGTATATAACTCATTTTAGAGTATATATTGTAGAGTATATACGTAATTAATTTAAAAATATTTACATATATACTGTACGTATATACTGTATGTAAGAAGAGAATAAAGCCTTATAATTCATATATTTTTAAGTATATTGTTATCATTGAAATCATTAGAATCACTGTAAGGAGATATATGTATATACATATAATCCTATAGAAATAGCAATGAAGACATCAAATAATTTGAATCAGTAAGAAGAGGCAATTAATAGAATATATCTAATATGATAGTCTCTGATGTACTCTGTACTAGTATGGAAATTTATGTATTACACACTTTATTATTCTACAAAACTCAAACTAATGAAAACCTCTAATTATCAAAGGTTTGTATGACTACTGTATAATATAAGTTTCTAAGGTTTCGTGACAACTTATGAGATTTGTCTTCAAATTGAACTACTGAACATATATTTCAAGTAGCTCAATATAGGTATCTTCATTATCAATTCCTTCATTAGCACAATTACGCACTTCAATATCATCATCTACTTCCTGTGGAAGGGCTCTACAGAACCAAGGCATACCAGATTGGGCACAACAGTTGTTACCAGCTCCACAACCTTCACCATCCCAAAGAGGATCATCATAGAACTGATGTTCCCATGTTCCAGTGTTCCCAGATTCGCAATAATAGTGATTACCCACAAAGGATGGTGGAGATGAACCAGGGAACTTGGCACAGGGACAGTTAGAGTCTGATGAGTAATCATGATCATCAGATAAACCTACAGCATAAGTCCAGAGATGCTTACGAGGGGAACCATGTGTAATGGAAATACCTTCCGCATAATTTGAATTGATATCTTTAGAATTTTTAAATCCATCATGACTGCCATATTGATATCCCCTGACCTGTCCACAGACCTTATTGTAGCTGATATTATGAGTAGAGAAGGTCTTTGAAGAACAGCCACTTCCTGGTCTTCCACAAAACCTCCTGGGGGAGGTGACCAATCTAAAGGGGGAGGGGCACTCTGCTTCTGTTTGGTTCATGTCGATGTAGGCTACTCTCATCCATCCACCCTTCACTCCACAGTGCCACGCCTCCATATCACAGTAGACCTGTTGAATACATTCCTCATCTCCAGTAGTCAACCAATACAGTCCACTGGTAGCCTCACTGTTGCACTGGTAGATCTCACCACACGACTTGGCAGCGGAAGTGTTTTGAAAACCAGTACAAGGTTGAGCAATAGATCTCATCTTCTCTTCAGGGTAGTTCCTGATTGCAGCTTCAATGATATCACTCAAGTCTCCTTCAATGTCTTCCTTTAGATCTCTACTGTCAGCAAAAGACAGTGAACAAGTCCCAGGAAGTCCTGGCAAGCCATCCCTTCCATCACGACCAGGTGGACCTTGTATGATGCCACATCCACCAACAGCTCCGGATCCTGCAGTAGCATTGATAAGGATTGTTAGTAAAATCAAGGTATATTCAGAGACCATCATTGAGTTTTTCTTCTTGGATCTAGAGTACTTCATTTAGAGAATGATACTTAAGTCCAAAATAGAAGGTCTTTTATACTTGTCCATCAGAACTAATTTAAAAACTGTCACATGTTTACAGCCACATCTCTAATCCACAAAACAGCCCCCTTCCATTGTTTATTGAGTACAAGTTTGTTTATTAACAAATTTAAAGTGATTGCAATCACAGACAGAATGAGATACATACAATATAACCCAGTAGGTTATGTGTTATATATACAATATAAGCAAGCTGAATATTTCAAGGGGTATAAGTTGTTGCAGTTCCTATGGCAACACAACTTAACACCACAGATGGTGACTCTGCTACAAGGCTCCTACCATGTGTCATGAACCTCATAGCTGGACCTTTGATTATCAACTCTTTCTGATACAATTGTAAATCAGCATGTAATTATTAAAGATTACTTTTTGAATATTTAATATAATAGGGAAACATGACTGGAGCATTTTTGTGGTAATTGTAGATCATTGATCTCAATAATTGTTTCTTTAATTTTTTGCCTCTTTACTTTTTGATGTTTGAGAATGATTACCTGTGGTTTAATTATCACTTTGTTCATTCCGCCAATACAGTTGTTGCATGTACATTATTAAATTGCAAGGAAAAGCATGCACAATGATTGTATCATACTGCAATATCAGTAAACTGTTATTACAAAAGATCATCTAACAGGCTTTGAATCTTCTCAAATTCTACGACTAGTTTTTGGCTTTCATCAGAAAATAGTTGCCTGCAGAATTAACTAGAGTACATTACAGCACTAATCAAAATTAAGTAGTTTAAAAAGATCACACCTAAACAGTTTCTGCCTCAAAGTGCTCTCTTCAAACTGTTTGGCCTTTTTCTGGGCAAAGGAAATGATGCTGCAGGGCAAGCCCGCCAACTTGGCAGCATTGAAGCTGTAGCTCTTTGGACATGGACCAGCAGAAAACTTGTAAAGAAAAGTGATTCTTTCTTCTCCAATGTCTCCATTTTTTTCTCTCCACCATACATTCCTGATTATTACAAAAATTATATCATCCATTACAACTACGTACATAATAGGGCAGATGGATGAATGTGTTGATAAATTAATGAATTGATGGATGAATGGATGTCCTTTAAAACTAATTTTAGAACTGTTGCATGTTCACAGCTGCATCCCTAATCCATACAATAGCCCCCGTGCATAGTTTATTGAATGTATGTGGTTGCAGTAAAAACGTGTAGCGTAACAACAAGTTATGTTCTACCACACAAACAAGCCGAATGCATCAAAGAGTGCTTTTTATGTCCCAACGCACTATTACATTACAGATAGTACCACTACATTAGGTCCTCCCTCTCTGCCTTATACCTCCCTAACATGGTTACACAGATCTATTCAAAGTTGTAATAACACGAACAGCAGGCCCATACCAAACAATGGTTTAATATTATGCCTTTCCTCCCATATAATGATATGGCTACTTTATATATAATATAATACATACGTACTATAATATAATAAAATACATACAAAAACATGGTCCTAATTACTCACCATATGGCTAAGCCCTATGTTTGGGTTACTGGCAAATTCTTCTACAAGAGAATGATAGTGTGTTGAGAAGAGTGTTCTACACTTAATCTTCTCTGCTAGCTCCTTCACTACAGCACATGCAATAGCAGTTCCATCATAGGTTGCTGTACCATGTCCTAGTTTGTACTATAAGACAAGTGAGTGTCTGGTGGCATGTTGCAGGATAGCAGTTGTTTCACTCAGCTCCATGTAAAAGGTACTTTCCCTTGACACAATCCTATCAGAAGCTCCGTGAATATGCGGTCTACAGGAGTCAGTCTGCACACCTCAGCAGGCACATAGCAACCCTAGGGGGTGGGGGTGGGAGAATTTGTAACACAATACATCAACAATGACCTGCAGATTTATCATACATCATTCCTTTGAATTTTTGTCACTCAGATATAGAGTAACCATGTACGTATATAACAATGTGTATTGTACCTTCATATGTGAAATCACTTTACAATATTCTTTGTTTTCTCTCATTCATTAACATTCTTTATCTATATACTTCTAAGTGCTTCTGTCTATTTTCAAGAAAGTAAACTCACCAACTGAGATAGTATGGTGTGTGGACTTGCCTCCCATATTGGGTCCTGTGACTACCACACAGGAAGCACCCTGATCAGCTGCATTCTACGCAAAGTACAAAAGGTTCAGGGTTCAAAGTACATGTATATCATGCTGGTGAAATAACCTGTTAACCACTAAGATCTTAAAATATAAAATGGCTCCAACTTGATATGGGCTGGCTGTACGTACATATATGCAACCATTGCTTGATATATTGTAAAAATGTTTTCATTCTTACCTTTGTTACACTAATCTAACAAATGTATATATAAATATAATATTGGTTCATATTATCATACATGCACAGGTGACCAGATTAGGCAGGTTCCACTGTACTAGCTAGTACCTCTTTGATCATTACCATAAGCAGTCCTATAGTTGTGTCATTGGGGATGAAGTCGTCTCCTGTGAATGTCCTGGTGATGCAGGGATGACGACCCTCCCAGATCTCCATAAACGGCTCCTTGGAGTACTGAAACTCGGGCCTGCACATGACACCATCAGATGCTCCACTGTACACAGTCAAACTCATGAGCACATCCAGCACTGAGAGGCACTGCACTGTGGCATCCCACAGCTTGATGCTAACTACAAATATGTACACAAGTAATATATCAACATTACACTACATATGTATGGTAGTGATATGATAGAGGAAACACAACCATACATTTAAGTGTACATTAGTCATGTACTGTAGAACCAGTAACAGGGATCACTAAATTAAATTGAAGAAGAAAGGAATTAATTGCCCAAGGCCTGTACAAAGGCTATATGATGAACTTTGGGTAGTAGTTTGGAATATATTGTCAAACCAGTTTTTTTCTTGGCTGGTGACCAAAGTCTTGTTAAAAGTGACAACTAGGCATCAACAGTAGTTTAAATCTTCCATTCCAGCTGCTTATAGTATAAGAATGCCTTGTAATTTGAAGTTGGACATGCTACATGTAAATACATCTACGACCATTCATTGAAACAGTGTGTCATACTTGTTGTCAAATGGGTGAAATATTAAAATATTGTCCTCATTGTGTCCTTCAAAGCACTGTCTCTTCTCTCCTCAGTGTCTGTCAGTCTTGCCAGAAGGTCTTCAATGTGATTGGTCCAGTATCTCCGGTAGCCCTTTCGCTGACTCTTCAGTTCATAGTCATTGGGTGTGTGACGTAATAGAGCACTTTCAGGGACTTCCAACTGGAAACGATTGCGACCTGAGGCCATATCAAGTGCATAAAGTGTATGTACACACATCTAGAAGTGGTGCTTAATTAGTAATAGATATTGTACATTTCCAGTTATTTAAATGAGATTACAACATCAATCATATATTTGTAGATGGCATCACATTTTAGTTAAAAACTCCACTAGCTTTCCTGGTCTGGGACTTAGAGTAAAAGGATGGCACACATAAACCAGGATTTATTTCAAATTCAAAACTAATCCATAACTAAATTAAGCCATGCACCAGCACACTCTTAAGATAACTAGTGAGCATAACTGAAGTGCTAGTAGCAACAATCAAAGATGTCTACCGTGAGGTAGGTACACTCACCAGAGCCCCAATTGTTGATGCCCTTACAAACCAATCTCTTCTGTTGCTTGTCAAGGTAGTCACTGAAGGAGTCCAAGAAGGATGGCATGCATCTTGCCCAATGAAGGGGTCAACAAGGCTCAAAAAGACATTGCCTCCATTAACAAGGAGTTCAGTGCATTCTTTCTTGGCTTTATCCTGGCTGAATGCACCCTAGGCCTATGAGAACCCAAGCAGGTTACCATGGAGATACCAGGAAATACTTGGAGGTGAAATTGATTAAAGGTTGGATTTATAGTGTGATGTGCATGGTTCTTTAATGATTGCATACCTTAAAATAATCTAATTCTTTTGTTGTATCTGGAAAGGATCCTATACAGGCACAAGTACATGTAAAGATATTTTAATACATATGTGTTATACACTCTGGTTTAGTAGACAGATAAATAAGCCTCGAGCTCTGAGGTATGTTATATACATGTACTCAAAATACTAAATTTTATTTCTCCAAGTTTTATAGATTTAAACAACATACGGAGGAATATACATGTCCAGGTTCATATTATATGTTTAATCACATCTTTTCGAGATACATAACTATATTGTGGTGATTAAAAAGTAATGCACCTTATCCGCGCGTGTGCACTCGTGGACACGCGCGTGTTAGTGGTAAATATTGCATTATTGTGTTAATCGATCGCGTTATTCGAACGTGCGAAATCAGTTTTCTTCGGAGGAGCAGTTGGTTGGTCGCGTAGAACATGTCTCGGAAGAAGAACGAAGTTTTGATCCAGTGGATGGATAAGTTCGTCGTTCGTCTTCCAGCATCTTGTCTAGGTACCCCACTGAAAGCCGCTCTGGTCTGCAGTGGTCTTGTAGTCCACCTCCCTTGATCCAGCGAAGATCCGTCGGGTCACCGTGCGATGCGTAGTGGATATACCGTCTTTCCTCAGCTCCTTCACGATGGACGCGGCTGTCCCGCCTTGCTGCCATAGTCGAATGATATAGGGTGTAGGCACTCATACGCGAAGGCATACCAACACTCTAGTAGCAAAAGCCAAACTCGAATATGACACCTCGAACAATTTCGCACGTAGGAAATAGTAATATAATACTGATATAATATATAACGATCACAGGATCAAATGTCAGGTTGCAGAAGGCATGGAACCTATTTGAAACTCTTTGAACAGCCAGGTTTCAAAAGGTATGGAAATATGTAGGTTTCATGCTATATGAAACCTGAAATATTTGATCCTGTGGAGGCGAGCATTATTTTTAATCACCAGTATATCATACGTTACACGTATACAATACCTACGTGGGCTTGCCATATAAATAATTTGAATCAGAAACAAAAGGCGATTAATAGAATATATCTCAGGAGTCAAATTGTACTCCCTTATGTACTCTGTACTGGTATGGATATTTATATATTACACACTTTATTATTCTACAAAACTCAAAACTAATGAAAACCTCTAATTATCAAAGGTTTGTATAACTACTGTATAATGTAAGGTTTCTTGAAAGCTTATGAGATTTGTCTTCAAATTGAGCTACTGAACATATATTTCAAGCACTTCTATATATGTATCTTCTTTATCAATTCCATCATCAGCACAATTACGCACTTCAATATCATCATTTACTTCCTGTGGAAGAGCTCTAGAGAACCAAGGCATACCAGATTGGGCACAACAGTTGTTACCAGCTCCACAACCTTCACCATCCCAAAGAGGCTCATCATAGAACTGATGTTCCCATACTCCAGTGTTCCCAGATTCGCAATAATAGTCATTACCCACAAAGGATGGTGGAGATGGACCAGGCTTCTTGGCACAGGGACAGTTAGAGTCTGAGTAAGCATAATCATCAGATAAACCTACAGCATAAGTCCAGAGATGCTTACGAGGGGAACCATGTGTAATGGAAATACCTTCCGCATAATATGAATTGATATCTTTAGAATTTCCAAATCCGTTAGGAGTGCCATATTGATATCCCCTGACCTGTCCACAAACCTTATTGTAGCTGATATTATGAGTAGAGAAGGTGTTTGAATAACAGCCACTTCCTGGTCGTCCACACAACCTCTTGGGGGAGGTGACCAATTGAAAGGGGGAGGGGCACTCTCCTCCTGTTTGGTTCATGTTGATGTAGGCCACTCTCATCCATCCACCCTTCACTCCACAATGCCATGCCTCCATATCACAGTAGACCTGTTGAATATTAACACTTTCCTCAAGTAGTCAGCCAGTACAGTCCACTGGTAGCCTCACTGTTGCACTGGTAGATCTCACCACATGACTTGGCAGCTTGATCTAAAGTGGATCCAAGACCAATACAACGTTGAGCAATAGATCTCGTCTTCTCTTCAGTGAAGTTCCTGATTGCAGCTTCAATGATATCACTCAAGTCTCCTTCAATGTCTTCCTTTAGATCTCTACTGTCAGTAAAAGACAGGGAACCAGTCCCAGGAGGTCCTGGCAAGCCATCCCTTCCATCACGACCAGGAGGACCTTGTATGATGCCACATCCACCAACAGCTCCGGACCCTGCAATAGCATTGATAAGGATTGCTACCAAAATCAAGGTATATTTGGATGCCATCATTCAGTGTACGTATCTTCTTAATTGGATCTAGAGTACTTCATTTAGAGAATGATATTTAAGTCCAGAATAGAAGGTCTTTTATACTTGTCCATCAGAACTAATTTAAAATCTGTCACATGTTAACAGCCACATCTCTAATCTACAAAACAGCCCCCTACCATTGTTTATTAACATATTGAAAGTGGTTTCAATCACAAGTTGATACAGTATAATAGTCAGTAAGTTATGTATTATATATACAATATAAGCAAGCTGAATGTTTCAAGGGGCCAGGTTGTTGCAGTTCCTATGGCAACACAACTTAACACCACAGATGATGACTCTGCTACAAGGCTCCTACCGTGTATCATGAATCTCATAGCTTGACCTTTGACTATCAATTCTTTCTGATACAAATGGGAATCACTGCACATTCATGTAATTATTAAAGATTACTTTTTCAATGTTTAATATAAAAGGAAAAATATGACTGGAGCATCTTTGTGGTAATTGTAGATCATTGATCCCAATAATTGTCTCTTTAATTTTTGCCTCTTTACTTTCTGATGTTTGAGAATGATTACCTGTGGTTTAATTATCACTTTGTTCATTCCACCAAATACAGTTATTGTACATTATTAAATTTCAAGGATAAACATGGATAATGATGAATATATAAAACCGTAGTGCATGCTGCTATATCAGTAAACTGTTATTACAGAAGATCATCTAACAGGCTTTGAATCTTCTCAAATTCTAGTGTTTGGCTTTCATCAGAAAATAGTTGCCTGCAGAATTAACTAGAGTACATCACAGCACTAATTAAAATTAAGTAGTTTAAAAAGGTCACACCTAAACAGTTTCTGCCTCAAAGTGCTCCCTTCAAAATGTTTGGCCTTTTTCCGAACAAAGGAAATGATGCTGCAGGGCAAGCCTGCCAACTTGGCAGCATTGAAGCCATAGCTCTTTGGACATGGACCAGCAGAAAACTTGTAAAGGAAAGTGATTGATTCTACTCCAATGTCTCCATCTTCTCCATCATTCTCCACCATACATGCCTGAAAATTACAGAATAATATCATCCATTACAACTACGTAAGAGGGCAGGTGGATGGATGTACTGTATGTATTGATAAACTGATGGATTGATGGATGGATGGATGGATGTCCTTGAAAACTAATTTTAGAACTGTTGCATGTTCACAGATACATCCATACAATAGCCCCCGTGCATAGTTTACTGAATGTATGTTTGATTTTTAACAAAGTGGTTGCAGTTAAAAATGTGTAACATAACAGCAAGTCATGCTCTACCACACAAACCAGTTGAATATGTACATCTAAGAATGTGTCTAAGAACATCGACTATCTCTATCTCTAATCTACAATACAGCATATTTGTGATTGCAACCACTTTCAATATTGTTTATTAACATATTGAAAGTGGTTGTAATAGCTGGGTAGGACTGTACAAGGTTACGAACAGGAAGCCATGCATACGTTAACATAATTTTTGAAAACAGGCGCCCCAAAAACATATGGTCCCAGTTACTCACCATATGGCCAAGCCTTATGTTTGGGTTGCTGGCAAATTCTTCTACAAGAGAATGATAGTGTGTTGAGAAGAGTGTTCTGCACTTAATCTTCTCTGCTAGCTCCTTCACTACAGCACATGCAATAGCAGTTCCATCCTAGGTTGCTGTACCACTTTCTAGTTCGTCCAATAAGACAAGTGAGTGTCTGGTGGCATGTTGCAGGATATAAGCTGTTTCACTCAACTCCACGTAAAAGGTACTTTCCCCTGACATGATCCTATCAGAAGCTCCCAATCTTGTGAATATGCGGTCTACAGGAGTCGGTCTGCACATCTCAGCAGGCACATAGCAACCCTAGGGAATGGGGGTGGGAGACCTTGTGACATATCACATCAACAATGACCTTCAGATCTATCATATATCATTCCTTTGAATTTTTGTCACTCAGATATAGAGTAACCATGTACGTATATAACAATGTGTATTGTACCTTCATATGTGAAATCACTTTACAATATTCTTTGTTTTCTCTCATTCATTAACATTCTTTATCTATATACTTCTAAGTGCCTCTGTCTATTTTCAAGAAAGTAAACTCACCAACTGAGATAGTATGGTGATCAGACCGGCCTGTCTCATTAGTGTGGACTTGCCTCCCATATTGGGTCCTGTGACTACCACACAGGAAGCACCCAGATCAGCTGCATTCTATGCAAAGTACAAAAGGTTCAGGGGTCAAAGTACATGTATAAAAAGGCAAAGTGTATCATGCAGGTGAAGAGTGGTTTTGAAATAACTTGCTTACAACTAAAAACTTAAAATGGCTTCAACATGATATGGGCTGGTTGTACGTATATGCAAACATTGCTTGTATATTTCTGATGCATTGTAAAAATGTTTTCATTCTTACATTTGTTACACTATAGTCTAACAAACGTATATACATAATTGCTGTCTATGGTATATATTTAATATAATATATACTTCTAATCTAGTCACACATTCTATGCAGCCAGATAGTTTATGTACGTCCCATGCACAGGTGACTGGATTAGGAAGGTTCCACTGTACTAGCTAGTACCTCTTTCAAAATGATCCATTGAAGTTGGACATGCTACATGTTTATATATCTATAATCACTTATTGTTACCTAGCAACAGTGTGTCATACTTGTTGTCAAATGAGTGAAATATTGTCCTCATTGTGTCCTTCAAAGCACTGTCTCTTCTCTCCTCAGTGTCTGTCAGTCTGACCAGAAGGTCTTCAATGTGATTGGTCCAGTATCTCTGGTAGCCCTTTCGCTGACTCTTCAGTTGATAGTCATTGGGTGTGTGACGCAATAGAGTACTTTCGGGGACTTCCAACTGGAAACGATCGCGACCTGAAGCACCATATCAAGTACGTAAAGTGTACATGCACACATCTAGAAGTGGTGCTTAATTAGCAATAGATATTGTACATTTCCAGGTATTTAAATGTGATTACAACATCAGGCAGCTCGCCGAAGAGAGGGAAAGGATGGCAGCTCGGCATGCAAAGAGAGGGAAAGGAAGGCAGCTCGGCAAAGAGAGGGGAAGGCAGCGCCGAAGAGAGGGAAAGGATGGCAGCTCGGCATGCAAAGAGAGGGAAAGGAAGGCAGCTCGGCAAAGAGAGGGGAAGGCATCGCTGAAGAGAGGGAAAGGATGGCAGCTCTCCGAAGAGAGGGGAAGGCAGCGCTGAAGAGAAGGAAAGGATGGCAGCTCTCCGAAGAGAGGGATAGGAAGGCAGCTCGGCAAAGAGAGGGGAAGGGAATGCAGCGCCGAAGAGAGGGAAAGGAAGGCAGTTCGCCGAAGAGAGGGAAAGGAAGGCAGCTCGGCAAAGAGAGGGAAAAGGAAGGCATGCAGCTTGCCGTGAAGATGGGAAAGGCAAAACTGTAGACATTCATCAGTTTTGACTTTTTATTCATGTATCGTTGTATAGTGTTACATGGGTCTAAATAGACCTAGCGTAGATAGCACACGAAGCACTCAAATATTAATAATAATATAATATATGTTGATGACATCAAAATTTAGTTAAAACACCACTCTCCTTGTCTGTGACTTAAATGACTGTACAAATAAACCACCTGTAATTATCTACAACTACTGTAAACTAAGCCATGCATCCAGACACTATGAGATGTCTGCAGTGCAAATAGTAGTAACTAACACCCTACGACTCAGTGCTTTATAACGACAGAGAAGATTCTGACATCAGCACTTTCGAGGACAACCCTCCCGTAAACGAAACACTAGCGTAACGGATGGAATACTTGCCTCATTCTTTTGGGTAAGATGAATTGTCGTTCATCTACCCCCTTATGACACTCCCCATGCAATGCCCATAGTTCTGTGTTTTGGTTCGATCATACGCAAGCTGCAGGCGTTATTGAACAACATTACGGCTCACTTTGTTCATTCCACCAAATACAGTTATTAAATTTCAAGGATAAACATGGATAATGATGAATATATAAAACCTAGTGCATGCTGCAATATCAGTAAACTGTTATTACAGAAGATCATCTAACAGGCTTTTTAACAAGGTGGTTGCAGTAAAAACGTGTAGCGTAACAGCAAGTTATGCTCTACCACACAAACAAGCTGAATGCATCAAAGAGTGCTTTTATGTCCCAACGCACTATTACATTACAGATAGTTCCACTACATTAGGTCCTCCCTCTCTGTCTTATACCTCCCTAACATGGTTACACAGATCTATTCAAAGTTGTAATAACACGAACAGCAGGCCCATACCAAACAATGGTTTAATATTATGCCTTTCCTCCCATATAATGATATGGCTACTTTATGCTGGTCCCAATTACTCACCATATGGCCAAGCCCTATGTTTGGGTTGCTGACAAATTCTTCTACAAGAGAATGATAGTGTGTTGAGAAGAGTGTTCTGCACTTTTAATCTAACCACAAATATGTACACAGCAATATATCAACATTTGATTCACTTTGTCCATTCCACCAATACAGTTATTGTGCAATTATTAAATCTCAAGGTAAGGATGCACATGTACAATGATTGTATATAGTCATAAAATCTTAGTGCATACTGCAATATTAGTAAACTGTTATTACAAAAGATCATCTAACAGGCTTTGAATCTTCTCAAATTCTAGTGTTTGGCTTTCATCAGAAAATAGTTACCTGCAGAATTATCTAGAGTACATTACAGCACTAATCAAAATTAAGTAGTTTAAAAAGGTCACACCTAAACAGTTTCTGCCTCAAAGTGCTCTCTTTAAACTGTTTGGCCTTTTTCCATGCAAAGGAAATGATGCTGCAGGGCAAGCCTGCCAACTTGGCAGCATTGAAGCCATAGCTCTTTGGACATGGACCAGCAGAAAACTTGTAAAGAAAGGTGATTGATTCTTCTCCAATGTCTCCATCTTCTCCATCATTCTCCACCATACATGCCTGAAAATTATAAAATATCATCCATCACAACTATGTAAGAGGGCAGGTGGATGGATGTATGTATTGATAAACTGATGGATTGATGGATGGATGGATGGATGTCCTTGAAAACTAATTTTAGAACTGTTGCATGTTCACAGATACATCCATACAATAGCCCCCGTGCATAGTTTACTGAATGTATGTTTGATTTTTAACAAAGTGGTTGCAGTTAAAAATGTGTAACATAACAGCAAGTTATGCTCTACCACACAAACCAGTTGAATATGTACATCTAAGAATGTGTCTAAGAACACCGACTATCTCTATCTCTAATCTACAATACAGCATATTTGTGATTGCAACCACTTTCAATATTGTTTATTAACATATTGAAAGTGGTTGTAATATATATATATAGCTGGGTAGGACTATACAAGGTTACGAACAGGAAGCCATGCATACGTTAACATAATTTTTGAAAACAGGCGCCCCAAAAACATATGGTCCCAGTTACTCACCATATGGCCAAGCCTTATGTTTGGGTTGCTGGCAAATTCTTCTACAAGAGAATGATAGTGTGTTGAGAAGAGTGTTCTGCACTTAATCTTCTCTGCTAGCTCCTTTACTACAGCACATGCAATGGCAGTTCCATCCTAGGTTGCTGTACCACGTCCTAGTTTGTCCAATAAGACGAGTGAGTGTCTGGTGGCATGTTGCAGGATAGCAGCTGTTTCACTCAGCTCCACATAAAAGGTACTTTCCCCTGACATAATCCTATCAGAAGCTGACCTGCACATTTATCATACATCATTTCTTTGAATTATTGTCATTCAAATATATTGCTAATCTGTACGTATATATACGTTTATATAACAATGTTTATCGTAACAATAGTAACTATATACACATTGTATGCAAATCATTTTGATTTCTACTTTGTTTTATTCTTATTTACTAACATTCTTTATCTATATAATATTACAATTCTATTTCATCAAAGTGCCTCGAGCTCTTTCTATTCTCAAGCAAAAAACTCACCAACTGAGCTAGTATGGTGATCAGACCGGCCTGTCTCATTAGTGTAGACTTGCCTCCCATATTGGGTCCTGTGACTACCACACAGGAAGCACTCTGATCAGCTGCATTCTACACAAAGTACAAAAGGTTCAAGGTTCAAAGTACATGTATATACGTAATGCAGCTGCTAACCACATCTTAAAATATAAAATGGCTCCAACATGATATGGGCTGGCTTTACGTACGTACGTATGTATATGCAAACATTACTTGTATACTTTATTTTTGGTATATGGTAAAGTTGTTTCATTCTTATTTCCCGTTTGCTATGTTAATTAGTCTAGTCACACATTCTATACAGCCATATACGTAGGCATAGGTGACCGGATTAGGCAGGTTCCATTGTACTAGCTAGTACTTCTTTCAACATTACCATAGGCAGTCCTATAGTTGTGTCATTGGGGATGAAGTCGTCCCTTGTGAATGTCCTGGTGATGTAGGGATGACGACCCTCCCGGATCTCAATAAATGGCTCTTTGGAGTACTGAAACTCTGGCCTGCACATGACACCATTAGATACTCCACTGTACACAGCCAAGCTCATGAGCACATCCAGCACTGAGAGGCACTGCACTGTGGCATCCCACAACTTGAAGCTAACCACAAATATGTACACAAGTAATATATCAACATACACTGCATATGTATGGTAGTGATATGATATATGGAGGGAATTACACAACACACACATTTAGTCATGTACTGTAGAACCAATAACAGGGAACGCTGACTTAAATTGAAGAAGGAGGGAATTAATTGCCCAATGTCTGTACATGTAGAAAGGCTATATATGATATACTTTAGGTAGTCACTGGAATATATTAAAGCAAAATAAAAACATTTAAAAAAATGAAATTAGAAGTAGGGATGGCCCATGCAACAAATGACAAACACATCTGGAAAAAGTAGCGAAACAAGACAGTGACCATGTGATAAGGCATACTGAAATTTAAGTGACTTAACCATACACATCACTTCAATGTTTGGGTGCACCAGTATCATGATAGCTGAAGTAGGGATGGTGCGCCCAAACATAGAAGTGATGTGTATGGTTAAGTCACTTAAATTTCAGTATGCCTTATCACATGGTCACTGTCTTGTTTCGCTACTTTTTCCAGATGTGTTTGTCATTTGTTGCATGGGCCATCCCTACTTCTAATTTCATTTTTTAAAATGTTTTTATTTTGCTTGTTTTCCCGTTAATATTATTTGTTAAAATTTATTTTGTAAGTGTTCTCTTGGCGATAAATTTGCAAAGAGAGAGAGAGAGAGAGAGAGAGCAGATAACCCAGAAATCTTAATTAGAAAATGGCGTCCGAAAAGGTCTCACTCTTTTTTTTTAACACCTTCAGAAATAACATGCTTCGTGTAGAACGTGTTCAAACCTAGTGTAGCCTATTCCCTAGTTTAGGTTCGATTTAGTACGATTTGTATCAACGGGAATAAGTTATTTCCTTCGACACGAGCGGTAGCTCAAGAAAAGAAAGAATAAGAATAATAAGACCGAGAAAGGGAGGAATTTTTCAAGATGGCGGCTTTTGTTTTTTCGTTCGCTGCTGGTCTTCCGCTTATTTAATTCTGAACTTTGGGTAAGTTATATTTTTGTTTAGAATTCAATTACAATTCTAGCGCTCCTTCACGACGAGTGCTACAGTCGATTTCACCGTGCACGTGACACCATACATTACATAAGGCGGCCATCTTTTTTTCTGGCCATCCCTACTATAGAGTACTACCGTACTCTATGATATCAAACCAGCCAAGCTACCAAGGTTTTTTCATGGTTGGGGATCAAAGTCTTGTTAAAAGTGACTACTAGGCATCAACAGTAGTTTTAAACAACCAACAATCTTCCATTCCAGCTGCTTATAGTGTAAGAATGCCTTGCAATTTTGAAGTTGGACATGCTACATGTTACAATCACTTATTGTTACATAGAAACAGTGTGTCATACTTGTTGTCAAATGAGTGAAATATTGTCCTCATTGTGTCCTTCAAAGCACTGTCTCTTCTCTCCTCAGTGTCTGTCAGTCTTGCCAGAAGGTCTTCAATGTGATTGGTCCAGTATCTCCGGTAGCCCTTTCGCTGACTCTTCAGTTCATAGTCATTGGGTGTGTGACGTAATAGAGCACTTTCAGGGACTTCCAACTGGAAACGATTGCGACCTGAGGCCATATCAAGTGCATAAAGTGTATGTACACACATCTAGAAGTGGTGCTTAATTAGTAATAGATATTGTACATTTCAATGAGATTACAACATCAATCATATATTTGTAGATGGCATCACATTTTAGTTAAAAACTCCACTAGCTTTCCTGATCTGGGACTTAGAGTAAAAGGATGGCACACATAAACCAGGATTTATTTCAAATTCAAAACTAATCCATAACTAAATTAAGCCATGCACCAGCACACTCTAAGATAACTAGTGAGCATAACTGAAGTGCTAGTAGCAACAATCAAAGATGTCTGCCGTGAGGTAGGTACACTCACCAGAGCCCCAATTGTTGATGCCTTTACAAACCAATCTCTTCTGTTGCTTGTCAAGGTAGTCACTGAAGGAGTCCAGGAAGGATGGCATGCATCTTGCCCAGTGAAGGGGTCAACAAGGCTCAAAAAGACATTGCCTCCATTAACAAGGAGTTCAGTGCATTCCTTCTTGGTTGAATGCACCCTATGAGAACCCAAGCAGGTTACCATGGAGATACCAGGAAATACTTGGAGGTGAAATTGATTAAAGGTTGGATTTATAGTGTGATGTGCATGGTTCTTTGATGATTGTGTACCTTAAAATAATCTAATTCTTTTGTTGTATCTGGAAAGGATCCTATACAGACACAAGTACATGTAAAGATATTTTAATACATATGTGTTATACACTCTGGTTTAGTAGACAGATAAATAAGCCTCGAGCTCTGAGGTATGTTATATACATGTACTCAAAATACTAAATTTTATTTCTCCAAGTCTTATAGATCTAAACAACATACGGAGGAATATACATGTCCAGGTTCATATTATATGTTTAATCACATCTTTTCGAGATACATAACTATACTGTGGTGATTAAAAGTAATGCACCTTATCCGCGCGTGTGCACTCGTGGACACGCGCGTGTTAGTGGTAATTATTGCATTATTGTGTTAATCGATCGCGTTATTCGAACGTGCGAAATCAGTTTTCTTCGGAGGAGCAGTTGGTTGGTCGCGTAGAACATGTCTCGGAAGAAGAACGAAGTTTTGATCCAGTGGATGGATAAGTTCGTCGTTCGTCTTCCAGCATCTTGTCTAGGTACCCCACTGAAAGCCGCTCTGGTCTGCAGTGGTCTTGTAGTCCACCTCCCTTGATCCAGCGAAGATCCGTCGGGTCACCGTGCGATGCGTAGTGGATATACCGTCTTTCCTCAGCTCCTTCACGATGGACGCGGCTGTCCCGCCTTGCTGCCATAATCGAATGATATAGGGTGTAGGCACTCATACGCGAAGGCATACCAACACTCTAGTAGCAAAAGCCAAACTCGAATATGACACCTCGAACAATTTCGCACGTAGGTAATAGTAATATAATACTGATATAATATATAACGATCACAGGATCAAATGTCAGGTTGCAGAAGGCATGAAACCTATTTGAAACTCTTTGAACAGCCAGGTTTCAAAAGGTATGGAAATATGTAGGTTTCATACCATATGAAACCTGAAATATTTGATCCTGTGGAGGCGAGCATTACTTTTAATCACCAGTATATCATACGTTACACGTATACAATACCTACGTGGGCTTGCCATATAAATAATTTGAATCAGAAACAAAAGGCGATTAATAGAATATATCTCAGGAGTCAAATTGTACTCCCTTATGTACTCTGTACTGGTATGGATATTTATATATTACACACTTTATTATTCTACAAAACTCAAAACTAATGAAAACCTCTAATTATCAAAGGTTTGTATAACTACTGTATAATGTAAGGTTTCTTGAAAGCTTATGAGATTTGTCTTCAAATTGAGCTACTGAACATATATTTCAAGCACTTCTATATATGTATCTTCTTTATCAATTCCATCATCAGCACAATTACGCACTTCAATATCATCATGTACTTCCTGTGGAAGAGCTCTAGAGAACCAAGGCATACCAGATTGGGCACAACAATTGTTACCAGCTCCACAACCTTCACCATCCCAAAGAGGCTCATCATAGAAGTTCATACTTTCCAATGTTCCAGTGTTCCCAGATTCGCAATAATAGTCATTACCCACAAAGGATGGTGGAGATGGACCAGGGTTCTTGGCACAGGGACAGTTAGAGTCTGAGTAATCATAATCATCAGATAAACCTACAGCATAAGTCCAGAGATGCTTACGAGGGGAACCATGTGTAATGGAAATACCTTCCGCATAATATGAATTGATATCTTTAGAATTTTCAAATCCGTTAGGAGTGCCATATTGATATCCCCTGACCTGTCCACAGACCTTATTGTAGCTGATATTATGAGTAGAGAAGGTGTTTGAATAACAGCCACTGCCTGATCGTCCACACAACCTCTTGGGGGAGGTGACCAATTGAAAGGGGGAGGGGCACTCTTCTCCTGTTTGGTTCATGTTGATGTAGGCCACTCTCATCCATCCACCCTTCACTCCACAATGCCACGCCTCCATATCACAGTAGACCTGTTGAATATAAACACTTTCCTCATCTCCAGTAGTCAACCAGTACAGTCCACTGGTAGCCTCACTGTTGCACTGGTAGATCTCACCACATGACTTGGCAGCTTGATCCGAAGTGGATCCAAGACCAATACAACGTTGAGCAATAGATCTCGTCTTCTCTTCAGTGAAGTTCCTGATTGCAGCTTCAATGATATCACTCAAGTCTCCTTCAATGTCTTCCTTTAGATCTCTACTGTCAGTAAAAGACAGGGAACCAGTCCCAGGAGGTCCTGGCAAGCCATCCCTTCCATCACGACCAGGAGGACCTTGTATGATGCCACATCCACCAACAGCTCCGGACCCTGCAATAGCATTGATAAGGATTGCTACCAAAATCAAGGTATATTCGGATACCATCATTCAGTGTACGTATCTTCTTAATTGGATCTAGAGTACTTCATTTAGAGAATGATATTTAAGTCCAGAATAGAAGGTCTTTTATACTTGTCCATCAGAACTAATTTAAAATCTGTCACATGTTAACAGCCACATCTCTAATCTACAAAACAGCCCCCTACCATTGTTTATTAACATATTGAAAGTGGTTTCAATCACAAGTTGATACAGTATAATAGTCAGTAAGTTATGTATTATATATACAATATAAGCAAGCTGAATGTTTCAAGGGGCCAGGTTGTTGCAGTTCCTATGGCAACACAACTTAACACCACAGATGATGACTCTGCTACAAGGCTCCTACCGTGTGTCATGAATCTCATAGCTTGACCTTAGACTATCAATTCTTTCTGATACAAATGGGAATCACTGCACATTCATGTAATTATTAAAGATTACTTTTTGAACGTTTAATATAAAGGGAAACATTACTGGAGCATCTTTGTGGTAATTGTAGATTATTGATCCCAATAATTGTCTCTTTAATTTTTGCCTCTTTACTTTCTGATGTTTGAGAATGATTACCTGTGGTTTAATTATCACTTTGTTCATTCCACCAAATACAGTTATTGTACATCATTAAATTTCAAGGATAAACACGGATAATGATGAAAATATAAAACCGTAGTGCATGCTGCTATATCAGTAAACTGTTATTACAGAAGATCATCTAACAGGCTGTGAATCTTCTCAAATTCTAGTGTTTGGCTTTCATCAGAAAATAGTTGCCTGCAGAATTAACTAGAGTACATCACAGCACTAATTAAAATTAAGTAGTTTAAAAAGGTCACACCTAAACAGTTTCTGCCTCAAAGTGCTCTCTTCAAACTGTTTGGCCTTTTTCCGTGCAAAGAAAATGATGCTGCAGGGCAAGCCTGCCAACTTGGCAGCATTGAAGCCATAGCTCTTTGGACATGGACCAGCGGTAAACTTGTAAAGGAAAGTGATTGATTCTTCTCCAATGTCTCCATCTTCTCCATCATTCTCCACCATACATGCCTGAAAATTATAAAATAATATCATCCATTACAACTACGTAAGAGGGCAGGTGGATGGATGTACTGTATGTATTGATAAACTGATAGATTGATGGATGGATGGATGGATGGATGTCCTTGAAAACTAATTTTAGAACTGTCACATGTTCACAGCTACATCCTTAATCCATACAATAGCCCCCGTGCATAGTTTATTGAATGTATGTTTGATTTTTAACAAAGTGGTTGCAGTTAAAAACGTGTAACATAACAGCAAGTTATGCTCTACCACACAAACATGTACATCTAAGAATGTGTTTAAGAACACTTAATCGACTATATCTAATCTACAATATATATTGTAAAAATGTTTTCATTCTTACATTTGTTACACTATATCTCTATCTCTAATACTTGTGATTGTATACCCTTTGAAACATTCAGCTTACTTAAATTGTATATATAACACATAACTTACTGTTATATTGTATCTATTTGTGATTGAAACCACTTTCAATATTGTTTATTAACATATTGAAAGTGGTTGCAATAATAGCTGGGTAGGACGTACAAAGGTTACGAACAGGAAGCCAAAATTTTTGAAAACAGGCGCCCCCAAAAACATGGTCCCAATTACTCACCATATGGCCAAGCCCTATGTTTGGGTTGCTGGCAAATTCTTCTACAAGAGAATGATAGTGTGTTGAGAAGAGTGTTCTGCACTTAATCTTCTCTGCTAGCTCCTTCACTACAGCACATGCAATAGCAGTTCCATCATAGGTTGCTGTACCACGTCCTAGTTCGTCCAATAAGACGAGTGAGTGTCTGGTGGCATGTTGCAGGATAGCAGCTGTTTCACTCAGCTCCACGTAAAAGGTACTTTCCCCTGACATGATCCTATCAGAAGCTCCCAATCTTGTGAATATGCGATCTACAGGAGTCAGTCTGCACACCTCAGCAGGCACATAGCAACCCTAGGGGGTGGGGGTGGGAGACCTTGTGACACAATACATCAACAATGACCTGCAGATTTATCATACATCATTCCTTTGAATCTCTGTCACTCAAATATAGAGTAACCATGTACGTATATAACAATGTGTATTGTACCTTCATATGTGAAATCACTTTACAATATTCTTTGTTTTCTCTCATTCATTAACATTCTTTATCTATATACTTCTAAGTGCTTCTGTCTATTTTCAAGAAAGTAAACTCACCAACTGAGCTAGTATGGTGATCAGACCGGCCTGTCTCATTAGTGTGGACTTGCCTCCCATATTGGGTCCTGTGACTACCACACAGGAAGCACCCAGATCAGCTGCATTCTATGCAAAGTACAAAAGGTTCAGGGTTCAAAGTACATGTATAAAAAGGCAAAGTGTATCATGCAGGTGAAGAGTGGTTTTGAAATAACTTGCTTACAACTAAAAACTTAAAATGGCTTCAACATGATATGGGCTGGTTGTACGTATATGCAAACATTACTTGTATACTTTTGATATATTGTAAAAATGTTTTCATTCTTACATTTGTTACACTAGTCTAACAAACGTATATACGTACATATCTGCTGTCTATGGTATATATTTAATATAATACTATATCCTTCTAATCTAGTCACACATCCTATGCCAGATAATTTATATAGGTCCAATACACAGGTGTCAGATTAGGCAGGTTCCACTGTACTAGCTAGTAACTCTTTGAACATTACCATAGGCAGTCCTATAGTTGTGTCATTGGGGATGAAGTTGTCTCCTGTGAATGTCCTGGTGATGCAGGGATGACGACCCTCCCGGATCTCCATAAACGGCTCCTTGGAGTACTGAAACTCGGGCCTGCACATGACACCATCAGATGCTCCACTGTACACAGCCAAGCTCATGAGCACATCCAGCACTGAGAGGCACTGCACTGTGGCATCCCACAACTTGAAGCTAACCACAAATATGTACACAAGCAATAATAGCAACATACACTGTATATGTATGGTAGTGATATGATTGAGGAAACACAACACATATATACATTTAAGTGTACATTAGTCATGTACTGTAGAACCAATAACAGGGATGAATGACTTAAATGAGGAAGAAAGGAATTATTTGCACATTGCCTGTACAAAGGCCATATGATATACTATGGGTAGTCACTGGAACATATTATGTCAAACCAGCCAAGCTACCAAGGTTTTTCTTGGCTGGTGACCAAAGTCTTGTTAAAAGTGACTACTAGGCATCAACAGTTTAAACAATTAACAATCTTCCATTCCAACTGCTTATAGTATAAGAATGCCTTGTAATTTTGAAGTTGGACATGCTACATGTTTATACAACTACAATCACTTATTGTTACCTAGCAACAGTGTGTCATACTTGTTGTCAAATGAGTGAAATATTGTCCTCATTGTGTCCTTCAAAGCACTGTCTCTTCTCTCCTCAGTGTCTGTCAGTCTGGCCAGAAGGTCTTCAATGTGATTGGTCCAGTATCTCCGGTAGCCCTTTCGCTGGCTCTTCAGTTCATAGTCATTGGGTGTGTGACGCAATAGAGCACTCTCGGGGACTTCCAACTGGAAACGATTGCGACCTGAAGCACCATATCAAGTACATACATCAAGTGTACATGCACACATTTAAGAGTGGTGCTTAATTAGTAATAAATATTGTACATTCCCAGGTTATGTAAATGATATTTGCTGATGACATCACATTTGAGTTAAAAACACCACTCTCAAACAACAAGATGTCTGCAGTGTAAATTAATGATAACTTAAGTAATGGCAATCAAAGATGTCTGCAGTGAGCTGCACTTACCAGAGCCCCAATAGTTGATACCTTTACAAGCCAATCTCTTTCTTTGCTTGTCAAGGTAGTCAGTGAACTCCTTGTTAATTGAGGCAATGTCTTTTTGAGCCTTGTCATAAGCCTTGTTGACCCCTTCATTGGGCAAGATGATGCCATCCTTCTTGGCTTTATCCTGGTTGAATGCATCCTATGAGGACACAAGCAGGTTACCATGGAGATGCCAGGAACTTGGAGGTAAAATTGAGTATATAAAACTTGGACTTGTAATGTGATGTGGTTCTTCAATGATTGCGTACCTTAAAATACTCTAATTCTTTTGTTATATCCGGAAAGGATCCTAAACAGACACAAGTGTAAGTAAAGATATTTCAATACATATGTGTTATACACTCTGGTTTAGTAGACAGATAAATAAGCCTCAAGCTCGGAGTGTTATATATACGTATGTACGTACTACATTTTCTACTACAGTATTTAAGGACTTTCACATGATCAGAATACTACAAACCTCCATCATTTCTCCAAGTCACTATAGACTTCAGTAGAGTAGATCTAAACAACATACATACATAGGCATATACTGTACATGTATTAATTGGTTATTCATGCAAGTCTGAAATACCATAGGTACATACGTATGTTTATATACGTACAAAGAATATAGTATGTACATATACGTATATATACTATATACACTTGTACTTATTCAAAGGTACATTGTCCTGTACATTAGATGCAGCTTGCTTACTTGATATCACTGACATAGGAAGAGAAGATATTAATAATATTCATACTCCTCTCAAAACCATCCAAAACAGCCAGAAAATCATGAATCTTCTTTTTACTAAATGGAACATTAAAAGACTATGTAGATGTACGTATGTAATAGAGTAAGGATTCCTTTACATTAAAAAACTACCGACTTCATGTACATCTTTTTTGAGATAGATCATGATACATATTCTGGCTATAGAACATATGTAAGTACAGGAATTAATGAGATTTGAAAGAAGATTAACATCTGAGAGGAATGGTGGTCCCTGATGTACTCTGTACTACTACGAACATTCATACACACTTTTTTCTTTATGTTATTGTTTTACAAAACTCAAAACTAATCATAACCTTTAAATATCAAAGGTTTGGTATACAAACTACATACGTACTACTGTATAAGTTTCTAAGGTTTAATGAAGGCTTGGGAGATTTATCTTCAAATTGAACTACTGAACATATATTTCAAGTAGCTCAATATAAGTATCTTCATTGTCAATTCCTTCATTAGCACAATTGCGCACTTCAATATCATCATTTACTTCCTGTGGAAGAGCTCTACAGAACCAAGGCATACCAGATTGGGCACAACAGTTGTTACCAGCTCCACAACCTTCACCATCCCAAAGAGGCTCATCATAGAACTGATATTCATATGGTCCAGTATTACCAGATTCGCAATAATAGTGATTACCCACAAAGGATGGTGGAGATGGACCAGGGAACTTGGCACAGGGACAGTTATGATCAGGGTAATTATAATCATCAGATTGACCGACAGCATAAGTCCAGAGATGTTTGTGAGGGGAACCATGTGTGATGGAAATACCATCAACATAATATGAATTAATATCTTTAGGACCATGAAATCCATCAGCAGTGGCATATTTATATCCCCTGGCCTGTCCACAGACCTTATTGTAGCTGATATTATGAGTAGAGAAGGTCTTTGAAGAACAGCCACCTGTTGCTATTGATGCCCTTCCACACAACCTCTTGGGGGAGGTGACCAATCTAAAGGGGGAGGGGCACTCTGCTTCTGGTTGGCTCATGTTGATGTAGGCCACTCTCATCCAACCACCCTTCACTCCACAATGCCACGCCTCCATATCACAGTAGACCTGATGAATGCGAACACTTTCCTCATCTCTAGTAGTCAACCAGTACAGTCCACTGGTAGCCTCACTGTTGCACTGGTAGATCTCACCACACGACTTGGCAGCTTGATCAGAAGTGGATCCAAGACCAGTACAAGGTTGAGCAATAGATCTCATCTTCTCTTCAGTGAAGTTCCTGACTACAGCTTCAATGATATCACTCAAGTCTCCTTCAATGTCTTTCTTCAGATCTCTACTGTCAGCAAAAGACAGTGAACCAGTCCCAGGAGGTCCTGGCAAGCCATCCCTTCCATCACGACCAGGAGGACCTTGGAGGATGCCACATCCACCAACAGTGCCTGATGTTTCCATGGTAACATTGTCAGTATCAGGTTGAGGGACTCTTATAGAAGGCTTGGCTGAAGCACCAACAAGGAAGACCACCAGAATGCAGACACCTTCAGTGACTCTCATTTCTCCTTACAAAGACTCTTGAACTTATTTACTGTGTTAGTGTTTTTATAATTGTCTTTCAGAACTATCTTGTTATTGTTTACAGACAAAGGAATCCACCCAGACACTACCTCCTACCTAATGTAATGACATTCATTGCTCACACTTTCACTTTACATAATAAATAGGTAAAGAAAAACTTCCAGGTATCTCCCTAGTCACTCCATAATGCACCATAATAGTGGGGGTGTTTAGAATTAATTGCACTGCATGGGAGCTCCAGGAGGAGTTTGTGAATCAAAGCTTCCAGCTCCATTGAATTATTTATAGAGATAGATTATTCATAACTGTTCTTCTTCATTTAAAATATTTTAATTATGTGTCATATTTGTTGTACACAAGTATTTGTATACAAATATTGTTCAGTGTTCATGTATTATTCCATTTAATTATAACTAAACTTGTATATGGTCTTTCCTTTCTGATTATATTACCCTCTCACATCTTCATTTCCTTAATGTTTTCCTTTGCAATATTTAATAAGACATATGTATGAAGAGCAAACGTTGTGATTGTCAGCAGGAATTAACAACAGATTCGGTTTACTTGGACTGACATTTGATTTAACTCAAGTCTAATCATTGAACTACCTATGTATGTTGTATATGGTATCAATGTACATACGTACTTGTACAATGTCTCCTCATACAAGATAGCCCTGCTGTCCGGATGGTCCAGGCTACGCTGCTTTGATCCCAGAGTGTGAAACCTATTATCAACATGTAATTATATATTTATTTATTTATGTATTATCATTAAGACACTCAGTGTCGTACAAGAGACCATTTCTCAACATGCTACATCTACTGTACTTTAGAATAAAAATAAAGAATTAAACCTAATGAGAGCTTTGCATTAGGATAAAAGAGTTTTCTTCTTCTTCTTCTCCACTGGGACAGACAGTAACACAAGTAGGCCTATTTACTGTAGTTACAGTTTGCATATACACATACGTATGCAAATAATTAACACCACTGTGGATAATTACATATGTATGTACGTATACACATGTGTAGCAACTTAAATAAGTAGGAAGAAGGACAAAGGAGATCTTACTTTCTCAACAGTCTTTCCAAGTCTGGAAGTCCTTTGAGAATATCCTTTGCCTCTGAAACCACTTCCGGTATCATCATTAAATCTTCTATGGCATCAAGCCTGTACTTGAAACATACAAAAAGAGGTCAATAACCTTTGGACCCAGTCTCTGACAGCCAGACCAACCGTTCATTGATGGCTTCCACTTTACAGAGAGGAGAACAGAGCCAGTGTACTATCAGTCGCTTGCCAAAGGGCGTCACAGTGTGGTCAAGTTTCTCAAGCAGACTTCCCTCAGAGCCACCTCCAAAGGCACTGGTGACATCAAGGTTCTGTAGCGTAGTACCATCTAGGACCTACAGTACGTTCACATATGTGTGTTTGAGGTTAAGGCAATGAGAAGGCTTTAATTAGACATTTAAGGGTAACCTGTCCATATTGGTTTGTTATTAAGTGACAGAGAGGATAACCCTGGCATTAGTTGACTTGCTGGCCTTAGTTTTAATATTCACTCATTCTAACACGTTCATTCAAGACATCACAAAAGGTATATTGTATACTCACCATATGTTGCCTTGTTGCAATGTAATGGTCCAGTTCTTCAGGAGAAGTCCTCACATCCTGGTCAACTGGTTCATACAGTTCAAACCTCTTCAGAGAGACAATGTCGTGATCAATGAGACACTTGCTAAGATACCAGATACAGGCACCGAGAGCACTGACAGCTAGCTCATAATCTGAAGAGGCAGTCAACCCTAAGGCATCCTCTACAAACAAAGAGTAATTAATAAACAAAACAAACAACATTAGACAGCACTCCCTACTACGTACATATCACATATCACATACCGTATGGACCTAAATTTTTGTGGGACTAAACTTTCGCGGATGGCTGCCAGTCCGTGAAAACCGCGAAAGTTTAGTCCCACGAAAATTTAGGTCCATACGGTATGTACATGTACATAGGATAAGGGTAAAGATAGTAAGGTCTATAACAAACATCTAGCATTCTACAGCTACTGTTTATAGTCTGTTTGGGAAAAGAAACGTTGTTTCCACTTTCAGTTCTGCTAGCTTCACTCAGCCATTACAAAGGACACATTAATTATTATGTGTTCCTTAGCAACAGCAGCTAAGGGAGATCTATGTACTTCAAAACTCACCTGTGGACAACATATTTTGAAGAACAAGAGGCCATTTGAACTGGTTAACGTCATCTTCCATGTTCTCCTCAGCCACTGGATCCTCCCCCTTCCCCTCCCCCTCTTGTCTGAAGTAGGAAGACTCCAATAAGTGTTTTAGGGTTTTTCCAGCATCCCAGAACTCAGTTCCGGGCCTTAATCCCTCCTTGAGTGTCCCCACTAATTGGTGCTGAATTATACTAGTGATTTTCTGGGTGATTCTTCCTCTGGGATATATGACCTGTAGAGCAGTGAATATGAGTGTTGTCAGGAAAAAGACTTAGAGTTCACTGACTCATTTACCGTGCTTAATGTCCCACTTATTGCTTACCTGAGCTGGTGGATAGTGAGCCACAAGAGTCCTCAATCTAGAGCACTGCCTGTCATCCTCAAACTGACCAACCTATACGTAGGTATATCAGGCATTGAAAAGCTCCTATGTGTGTACATATAGGTAGCTCTGTATATGAGTCAAGGTATTTCCTTATGAATATGTGACCCCAAATATAGGAGGCTATATGTAATATATAAGACCAGGTCATAATACATTATTTCCTATAGTTGCGTAATCATTGTACTTATATATACTAAATGTTACACAGTGTAAGCACATTGTATGTACTGATATAGTAACTCACATGGAAGCAGCCGATACAAGTATCTATGAAACAGACGCCAACAACAGAACCTCCTGGTAGACTGGTCAAAGGCTTCAGAGATGAGAAGACAACTGAAATTTGAGCTACAGAAGTATACAGCAATACATCTTACCTTCTCACAGATGGCAAGTAGAAAGTTAGACTCCACTCCTGTCATCTCTCCACTGATGAGAGCTCCCAGTGTCTGTGTTCCCTTGGTGATGACAGAACACAGCTCCCGTCTCACAACTTTGTCCCCTCTAGTGCTGCCAGGAGCTGAACAACACCCAAAACCAGCCCACATCAACAAACCCTCTTATACAGCACTCAAGAGTAAAAAAAATCTACCTTCCAAAAATGACATTTTAATGCATCACAGGTCAGCATGGTATTCCTATAGTAATATTCCTTTGTAAGGCACTATTAATATCATCACCATGCCTACATATGACCTATAAATACATGTCTTTGTAGAGAAATGCTGCCAACACATGCAGTTGTACACTCTTATCTCTCATGTACTCTTGACAGCACCCTATACATCAATACTATTGTAGCTTGTTAGCACTAAAGTGGTAGAAGAAGACTGACTTTTCTTGACTCTCTCATCCATCATCTGAGGTGTCTCTGTCTGCTCCACGCGAGCCACTTTGTAACCCTTCTGCACCAACATGTCAGCAAATCGACCAAAACACTTCTCAGGAAAACCGGAATGAGCGTTGTCACCCTAATATGGAAGCACACCAGACCACTGGCAGATAAAGTGTGCTCAGTAGCACATGGTATATGATATATACGTACATGCTAATAAGGTGCAAAAATGGGAGAACATTTTGTTGTTCTACAAGTGGCCCATAAGTAGTTCAACAATAGAGTAATATTTATGTATGTACTTGTAAATCAAGAAGTATCTTAAGGCTTACAAGATGCGTACGTACCTTCATGTAGAGAAGGCCCAGTTCCTGTGCACCAATGACTGCATCCATGTGGTACAACTCATAAAACTTTCCAACCTTTTGCAAAAGACACAAGAACCATTTAAAGAAGGAAACTTGTAACTTTAGGATGTGTATAAATATACGTAGGGTGGCCCTGTGGGAAACTTCAAAGATTTAGCTGTATGTACACTTTGTATGTATGGATTGAGGAAGTATCAACTGACGTCCAGTCAACTGGCCAAGGTGTTACACTACAACAATACACAGTTACAGTACCTTGAAGAAGAGGACAGTGTCAAAATTGTCACTCTTTATTTCCCACCACTGTCTCAGTGCTGGAGTCGCTGATCTCAGGAACTCCTTAGGTACTTGAAGTGTTCTAGGATCATAGTCAGGATGGTGGACACCATGCCCTTGCTTGTCCCTTGAGGAAGAAGCAATCAAGGTGAATCAGAAGTTAACTGAACATGAAATCTAAATTAAATACTGAAAATCCTAGCTCACCTATCTTCACACACCTCCTACTCTCACACCTCACACACTCACACCTCCCACTCACATACTCACACACTCACACACTCACACCCAGGCTCACTTTCTATGCTCCTCCCTGAGCCACTGGTAGTTCTCATGTGAGAACCCACCCAGTTCACTTCTTCCTGTGTTGCCAAAGGAAGCGAGAGATGTATCACACTGAGAAATATTATTATCTGGAGTCTTCGGTGTTTTGGGAGTCTTTGGTGTTTTGGGGTTTTTTGGTGTTTTGGGAGTCTTTGGTGTTTTGGGGTTTTTTGGTGTTTTGGGAGTTTTTACAGAATTCATTTTCTTGGATATGGCAGGCGTCATGGTCTTGGAGGAAGTCTTGTTTGAAGAAGGTGTGCTTAGTTGTGAAGACTTAGCTAACTGTAAAGGAAGATTAAAACAGATAATTAGCTAAAACAACTGCTGACCACATAAGATGTCTGCCTAGGAGAAGTTTGACAAAATAAGATTCAATTAATTCAAACATGTGTTTAACCACTAGTACCTTTTTATATGAAGTCTTGATAGCATTTAAGCTGACATCGTCCTCCTCTTCAGAGGGTGTGGCTGACTCCACCTCCTCCACTCCACTGCCGACTGACTCATCATCACTACTGGACAGCACCTTTGGCTTATAGTCATCCTCTAAACAGTATCATCAGATGCGTACTGAAGGCATGCACAGGAATTGTATGTATGTATGTATGTATACTAAGGACAGAATTCTATACAAACAGGGGAAAATCCCACTACTGGTCTAACAACTATGACATCATACTTCAGAACAAAGTGTTTATCTAACCTGAGTCTCCTTGACTCTTCTTGCTTTTTCTTCTCTTGGCAATTTTAGGGATCTATATTTACACATCACATGGATATCACATGGACATCACATGGATATCACATGGACATCAAATGGATATCACATGACCATATTGTGGTAAAGTCAAAACTATTAACTCACAGCTTCATCCTCTTCATCACTACTCCCTTCACAAAACTGTGCCCTCCTCTTTCTCTGCTTGCCATTCCTTCCACCTTCTGGAGTAATATTTTCCATATTGTCACATTCCATATCACTGCCACCATTTTCTTCTCTGCTGGACAATATGTCTTCTACCAACTCACTTCTTTGGGTGATAGGAAGATTGAGAGCAGCTACTGCTTCAAGGACTGCTCCTTCAAAACCTTCTTCTGCTGAGGAGAAATCATCCTTTGTCTTAAGACTAAACACTTTCATATTCCTAATTCAGATCGGAATGGTAGCATACGTATGTACATATATTGCTAATTCTAATATTCACAGTCTGCGATACGAGCAGTGTTATGCTCAAGTATGAACACTACGAACATTAAGTGTACAACACGTGGCTAACCTGATTGGAATCCATCCTCTTGTGGGAGGCTGACCAAAGAACTGCACATGGCATTCTTGGTCATTCCCACCGCCTCTCAGCAGTTTCTTCTTCCTCGGGTGACACCAGATCATACTAGGCCACCATGGATGGCCCTCCATTTGGCTCCAAATAATCTCACCCGCGGTGATGGTGACGTTTGGCGCTCCAGACTGATTATTCCGTTTTCCTGAGTTATGCGACTTTCTGTTTTTGCTTACAGATGTGAGTGGCGTCTTGACGATTTTGCTACTATCATTCCTTTCCTTTGATGAGGGAGTCTTTTGGAAATAAGAGAAGAGACTCATTTCATTGAAAAAAACGCGCCAATTTGGCAGCTAGAGTAAAATGGACGAAACCGAGCGGCCAGCCCAATCAATTTGAAGTACGATTTACAAACAATCTCTCAGAATTAATTAATGATCACACTTGCAATTCTTTAGTAATCATTAAAGTGATTACTAACTGTGAACTACTAAATTGTGCATGTATTTTAAGGCAAATTAAGCTATTGAGTTTCAAACTAAATTCTGTTAAGTCCACTTAGATGCAGAAAGCACCAGCATCTTCTCTGTGAGAGCAGTTCTCAACAAAGAGACCATCATGACTGCAGTCAAAGAGGGTTGCATCACTGCTGGAACACTCTATATCGTCCAAAATGATTCCACCTGTTCCTTGCCCATACTTTGCACTACCAGGGGCAGAGATTGCCCTTGAATATCCAAGCTGTTTACACAGAACATTGGCATCTCCTGTGTCCCAGCCATCATCACAGACAGTGTGCCAAGCATTGGCAAAGAATATCTCAACACGACCAGCACCAACAAATGGACCATCAGCAAGACGAGCAGCACCATTGCTAAACCTTGAGGTGGAACCTGCAATAAACAATATATAATAAAATATAAAGACCAAGCATATATATTTAATACATACGTACGTATAGATAGATAGATAGATACTTGTATATATTACAGCTCTATAAATATATCCATATTCAAGTGCATGTTTTGTAATTCTAGCTACCATTATAAAGATACAAATGTATACAAACTATTGGGAATTTTACATTTACTGCCTTCATCTCAAGCACATACATCTAATTCCCACATCTTCTACATGACCACAGTTATGAATTCCAACTCCAGAATGATCACAAGACAACAGACTAGCCTCCCTCCCAGTACAAGCCAGGTCATCCAATAGGATTTCACCACTGCCAGCCCCAAAATCAACATCAGAATCCACTGCTTCCTGGTAACCAAGTTGTCTGCAAACCACATGAGCATCATTGATGCCAAAGCTATCATCACAGATGGTGTGCCAAGTGGAGTTGTAGTATACTTCAACACGACCCTCGTTTAGTACTGTACCATCAACTAGTCTGACATCACCATCATTTCCACCTGAAGATAGATAGATATAGGCACTGAACAATAAAAGGCACATTTGCACATGAAAGCTATTATATATGCTATTATGTAATCTAGTTCATGTCTGTTGAAGGACTTACATTTATGTACATATATACAACTAAAATGATAGGAAAGGTTAGTAGCCAAATATATTTGTACTTAATCTTAATAATTTAATTACTACATTTATGTCTCCTAATTATAAGTGATTAGAGGGTAAAATTTGAATATATGTAGTTAAAAATTAGTGTCTAATCACTCACATACTGCTCCAGCATCCTCCCCATGACCACAGTTGTGATTGTAGAGTCCATTATGGTCACAAGACAGGAGAGAGGTTTCTATACCACTGCATTCCACATTATCAAGAATTATATTTTCAGCTCCTTCTCCGTACGAGGCACAGCAGGAAGCATCAGCTGCACTCGTAAACCAATCATCATCAAGGCTTCTACAAGCCACCTCTGCATCAGTCACATCCCAACCATCATCACATACTGTACTCCAGCAGTCACCATGACGCAATTCAATCCGACCTTCCTTGAATGTTGGCCCATCTACCATTCTGGTAAGAATTCTTTCAGGTGAGCCTAAGAACAAGATAAATAATATAAAAAACAACATGCATCATACATGTTCATGATAAGGCCAAGTAAAATATATTACTTGTTTATCGTCCGACAGTGATCATGAGATAGGGGAGGGAGGTCCAATTTTATTTTTTACTTTTTCTTTTTGGTCCATGCACACATGTTACACAATGCAATGTTCATTAAATGCAACTTATTACGCAACGTCTTTACATACGGTTCTCGTACATCGGTCAATGCCCACTAGAAGCGTTTGCACACAAGGTTTAAAGAAGTATGGTGAGGTTCCTTCAAGAAAGTTATGTTTAGGGCAAAAAAAGATGGAGTCCGTATGGGCCTGGACCTGGTGTTGCCAAGACCTTGCAGATATTGAAGACCTAGCTAATTAAGTACATTCAAGGTCAGGGTTTATAACTGTCCAGGTGGTGGTATATGCTTAGGAACGGACGGGGACAATAAACAAGTACCTGGCCTAATCCATGTTTTAATTTATGTATACATAATCACACATTCAATGTAGTCATGAGACTTAATGAATTGCTTCATTCAACTTTTGGATTTGAATATTCTCTACTGCATAGGTTGGATATAAATACATATATAGTCTATCTTACAAGTCACTCCTGCATCTTCGACATGACCACAATTTTCAATGCCTATTCCACGATGACTGCAGTTGAAAAGTGATGACTCTGTCCCACTGCATTGCAAGTCATCCAACAGAATTCCACCAATTCCTTGTCCAAAGTGTGCTCGTGAATATGCTTCAATGGCTCCCTTATAACCAAGCTCTCTACACACTACATGTGCATCAGCAATGTCCCATAAGTCATCACACACTGTATGCCACACCCCTTCATAGTACACTTCCACCCTCCCTTCATTGGCATCACGTCCCCCAACTAGCCTCACCTGATCACCTGCACACACATACATATATACAGTTAAACGGGGTAATATATATATATATATTAGTTTAAATATATATGGACTACATATATATTTTAATAATAAACATGAGCCCAGCGATAATCTCAAACTATCCATGGCTTTAATGAATTGAATCAGCTACTATTTATAATTGAGTATATATACTATATGTTATAAGACTTACATACTATATATAGGTACATACTATACCTTCATAGTTATATGCTACATTATATATATATAACCCTACGTACGTTAGCACTCTAAGGCCTTTGAACTGTAATTACACTTTGGATGTAATATACATATATATAGACATACATCCACAAATTACACCAGCATGTTCACTGGGTAAGCAATTGTGTTCAAAAAATCCATTATGGGAACAGGAAAAGAGTCTGGATTCATCTCCTTGACAGTTTACATTATCCATGGCAATATTGCCCTCTCCACTGCCAAAGCTAGCTCTGTAAGTGGCTTCTGCAATTGCGTGCAGAAAACCAAGTTGATTACATACAACCTTAGCATCAGAGTTGCTCCAGAAATCATCACATACAGAGTACCAGTGCCCCTGTATGAAAACCTCCACTCTGCCTTCAGTTTCTGTGTCACCATCAGCCAGTCTAACTGAACCTTCTGACATTCTATTTGAGGAACCTACATACGTATGTACATATATACGTATGCAGGAAAATGGTGTATTAGAATTTTGTAGGTTTGTTCATATAGCCAGTGGCCTATTTCTCACCATATTATGTATGTTAGAATTTGATGTATATATGTACATACATTTAGTGGTGAAATTCTATCAAATGGACATATATACACAGTGCAATGTATAATATATGAACCAAATGATCAAAGCTAAGATCTTAAAATTGGTATCAAATTGATGTGAGTAGTAACTATAAGTAATTTTCGTAATTTAAGAGCAATAACTCCATTGTAATCTACATATACCTATAAAGATAATATAGTAAGAATGACATCAAGCTTTGCATGTAAAAAGTGTTAATGAATTTAAACTCTTACATTTTACACTAGCTGCTTCATCCAGATCACAGTTGTGGCTATTGATACCTCTGTGTGGGCAGTTCAGCAAAGAACTTTCATAACCATTGCATACTAAGTCATCAAGCAGGATTGTTCCAGTCCCTTCGCCATAATAGGCTGATCCAGGAGCAGCTGTAGCTGTACTGTATCCTAGCTGCATACACACAACAGTAGCTTCTTCAATACCCCAGCCATCATCACAGACCGTCTGCCAGGTTCCATCATGATAGACTTGTACTCGACCCTCATACGGATTGTCTCCATTAACCAACCTAACTGCTGCATTAACCTCTGCTTCACAGACTGATAAGGATAAAAACTACACTATAAACTTGCAATTGCTACAGGTGATTACTTTAAATAAATGCAATACACTATCTTTACAAAAATAGTTTGCATGTATATAGCTATATAGCCTGTCACATATACCAGTAACAAACCTGTAAGAATCATGTTATGGCCATACATCATCTAACAGCTCAAAAGTGGTAATTATTTGTCAGTAAAAGGTTGTTACATTCTGACATGCATGGGGAACATGCCTGTTACAGGTCTCTTAAGCCTGCTTGAAAATGGTATGCCACAGGTCTTTTCACTGAGAAACACAAGCCTGTAACATGCATGTTCATAAATGATATATATATATACATTCCTGATCATGAACAATTTTTATCAGTATATACACACTGTATGCCAGTCTAGTTACTACAAACTGACCACTGGCTTCTATCTGTAATTTTGTGAATCCAAGAAAGCAAAGAGTCAGTAGTATCTGAAGCTTCATACTGCGACTGTAATCAGTTTCAGGACTTCTAATCTAAATTTGATAGCTATCCAATGCAGCCTCTAGAGTCACAAGCAGCAACCTATTTATACTAAGGTTGCTAACATATCTACAGCTTCTATAAGCCAGCACATTGCGCAATTGGCTATATACCTGACTAACCTTTGACTTTTTGAACTGGGACTCATAAATACAAATTAGTACTCCCAAACATTGCAATTAACCTATTTACTTGTCGTTAATGACATTTAACCAGCTTCTTTATGTAAGCAGGTAAGCCATATATATTGTAAACAATACTTAGCATGTATTAAATTATATATACTAGTAATTAGCAAATATTTTTGTTGTTTAGACAATCCTTAACTTTCCCTTAATTGGGCCTGTAATTTAAGCCAGTGTGACTACCAGGAGGGGTCAAAAGGTTTAATTGGCACATATAAGTAATCATCTAATTTACTTCACATGTGTACAGTTTAAATTTGTTATACATACATACATAATGCAGCAATAGGTCCATATACATATATATATACCTTGCAGGAAACTACGATAAGCTGTCAGTTATATTTTGATTTGTACTATACCATGAATAATCAAAGTGATAATCAAATCGCAAATAATTTAATGATATCAAAATCAAAGGTGAATAAAATCCAATAGGATTGATGTATATAGTACATATTATACATTAAAATATTTTATCCTAAATATCTTTCTGATATACATATAGTGCTCAATTTATATACACATCATCCCTATACTTCAGATACCATGCAAGGTGTGCCCATTGTGTTGTTAGCACACTAAATTATCGATATGCCACCTCTGTGTGATTATAGCTGTATGATTAGCCATGTCACATGATCACTGTCTTGTTTTGTTACTTCTTCAGATGTGCCAGTCACTGTTGCTAGCACTGCCATCTCTACATACTTCTAACTTCATTTTGTAAATGCTTATTATAAACAACTGATGCAAAAGGATCAGTAATCTAATACATTAGTAGTACATATCTTTAACAGTAAGAAAAAGTCAATAAATACTGAAAACACAGTTTAGGCATATACGTACCTGATCATAGATTTCATTTTACTATAAGAAACTACTGTACAAAAAAAGAAATATGTTTTAAAAGCTAAACTTTGCTTCACAGCATTCGTCATTTCAATTTATAGACGCTGTTAAAGAACTCAACAACAAAGTCGGACACAATTCCCTTGTCTGGAATCTTTCCAACCATCCCATACATTGCAGCTGTCCCAGTTTTAGCTAAAGATGGGTCTCCCTACAGTAGAGAGGATAATATTTCAATCATATCTCTTCACCTAAAGTCTGCCTTCATAACAAATAGAAAACATGCAAAAGTTAGCACCTACACAGAAGGTAACACCACCATGTATACGTATGTACCATATATGTGGAAATGTTAGGGAGACGAAATTTGTAAATTTCACAAATGACGTCACATTCACAAACATTTATTTTGCAAACATTTCCACTATACATATATACTTATATACATTGGCTATATAACTAATATAAATAATCAAGCCCATTTGCAAAAATAAAAACGCAAAATTTTAGTTCACCTGGCAATTCGTGAAAATTTCGTCTCACAAACATTTCCACACATAATGGTATAATATTAAAGATGATATATAACTCACTCTAACTGTTACAACAGTGGCTTTCAAATCATCCACCAGCTGTTTGCACCGCTCCAAGGTGTGATGTGGCAGGATGGTGCAGTGGATGGTCCCAAACTGTCGCTCCATTTTCCATCCCCTCTTCTCCATCTCATCAGCCACAGCATTCAGGTCAACTGCAGCCTCAGTGGACTCAAAAGCAAAGAGAGTCATACAGGGTCGGCCAGCTATCCTCAGTCCCTAAATAGTTATAATGAAAAGTGGAAGGTTGATAATTTGTTATTGCTCTATAATTGGCTGATTCTGGGAATAGTTTTATAAATCACATAGAATATACATATAATAAGCCAAGGTTAGGTGTCAGTTCCCCTTTAAGTCAGGTACTAACAATAGCATAAAATTGATATTGAACAGAACATTTTGGCTCAAAGCCTTTGTCTGACTCAACTGATTGATTAGAACCTGATAGAGAAATGAGTGACACTGGTGTCTATAGAGTAGACAGGTGGGTGGAGTTGGAGTGTGAGTGATAACTCTGAATGAAATTAAGAATTATACATAGGAATATATCAACTATACACCTTTAGATGAGGATATGTTATTCCCCTTCTCATCCTCTCCATCTCCTTCCTGAGCTAATAACTGGCTTACATTAATATGCACAAGAGACTGTAACAAATTTACCTCTATAGCATTGATGTTATCAACTAAGAACTCTGTCACTTCCATCAGGTCTTTGGCCATTTTCAAATAGCCTTCTTGTCCTACGGCTTTCAAAGTAGCCCAGGAAGCAGCTATTGTACCTCCTACAGGGGACAGTGAAGGAGATTACGTAATATATCAGCAGTTGAAAGATGTAACATGATGAGACCTACATTAACTGCGCCATTTTACTGGTCTGCAGTTGATTAATATACGTATCTTAGGTACAGTTAGGATTATATACTTTGCTACTAATTTTTCAGTGGTATTACTTATAAGAAAATATTACAGCTAAAATATTCATCTTTGAAAGGATTTGTCTTTCAATCTTTTTTGAGCATCTAAAGACGCAGTTTTTGGTTGCATCTTTTGTTGGACGTTTAGACCTAGGGAATCATCTTTAGCTTTTAGAAGCTCAAAAGAAATCTAAAGATGAACCCTTCAAAAATAAGTTCAGCGCAACTAGAAGAAACCCTTACTACGACCTTTGTGCCCAACTGTATCTTTAGACAAGAAGGATGGATTCAAGAGAGTGATTCAGGAGCAGCTTACCGGGCCGACTGCCTGCCATCCCAATGGAACCAAAGAGCCCACCAGGCCAGTCAGTATAGGCAAAGACCTGATACCTTCTAATCTGATCATTCCTGTAAACCACAACACTGGCTCCCTGGGAAAGAGAGAAATCATGTTTGGTGACTCCCTGGCTTATACTGTATAGAGTGGATTCACCCTTTGACTCTCAAGTAGAGATGGAGACTACATATTAATCCACTTTCATCAAATAAAATGCTGTTGTGGTACATTGATATAAAAACCATTAACTTCCACTAACTTTGGTATCTTGATTCTTAAGGAAGGGAGTGAAATAGATGGAAGGTGTACTTACCTTAATGCCAAGTCCATACTTGTGAATATCAGCAGATATAGAGGTCACACCAGGGATACGAAAGTCAAACTTTGGTATCTTGTATCCAGCCTTCTCTACCCTGGAGGAAGCAATGAATGTCATTACAGACATATCTACATACATCATATATGAAACATATGCAATAAGAAAAATGCTCTTTACATTTTTTTGTTTTAAACTCTCAAAATTTTCTTACTCACCATGGCAACATAAAACCACCAATACAAGAGTCAACATGAAAGGGAAGTCCCATTTCCACGGCAACATTACTGATGTCTTCAATTGGGTCCATAACTCCATGAGAGTACTCCGGTGCAGAGGCCAGTAGTAGAATGGTGTCTGGTGTGATGGCCTGCAGTATGTGAGAACAGCAGTAACACTAACACTGTGCTGCCCGCGGGAGACTGATGTGTGGAAGGGAGACTGATGTGTGGAAGGGAGACTGATGTGTGGAAGGGAGACTGATGTGTGGAAGGGAGACTGATGTGTGGAAGGGAGACTGATGTGTGGAAGGGAGACTGATGTGTGGAAGGGAGACTGATGTGTGGAAGGGAGACTGATGTGTGGAAGGGAGACTGATGTGTGGAAGGGAGACTGATGTGTGGAAGGGAGATGGATGTGTTGCAAAATAGTAAGCTATACCTTTCTGTAGTCAACCATGTTGGGTTTCTTATCTTTTCCTATGGGAACGTGTACAAGTTTGACCTGGAAGTACTGGCTGGCTTTAGCAAAGGCTGGATGAATGGTAACAGGAGCCACCTGGGGAAAGAGATAAGATCTGGGTATGACTCAATAAAGGGAGTGGCTCAGTAGAGGGAGTGGCTCAGTAGAGGGTGTGGCTCAGTAGAGGGTGTGGCTCAGTAGAGGGTGTGGCTCAACAGAGGGAGTGGCTCAACAGAGGGTGTGGCTCAAGAGAGGGTGTGGCTCAGTAGAGGGAGTGGCTCAACAGAGGGAGTGGCTCAACAGAGGGTGTGGCTCAACAGAGGGAGTGGCTCAGTAGAGGGAGTGGCTCAACAGAGGGTGTGGCTCAACAGAGGGAGTGGCTCAGTAGAGGGTGTGGCTCAGTAGAGGGAGTGGCTCAGTAGAGGGAGTGGCTCAACAGAGGGAGTGGCTCAGTAGAGGGTGTGGCTCAGTAGAGGGAGTGGCTCAGTAGAGGGAGTGGCTCAACAGAGGGAGTGGCTCAAGAGAGGGTGTGGCTCAAGAGAGGGACCATTCCACTGACCATTTCTGGGTGCTTGATGTGTGGGAACAGAGAGGCAGCTCTGTCTCTGTAAGTCTTGACAGCAGTCAGAATGCTCTCTGTTCCTCCAGACGTGAGACTGCCAACCACATCTCCATCACCATGGAGCATATTGGCTGTCATGGCAACAGTCTCTGTTTCGAATTTTCTATATATAGAATCAAGTAGTGGCGTAAAATTTTACCTAGGATCATTAATTTACTATCTATTATGTGTGTGTGTGTGTGGTATATGTGGTGTGCAGTGGATCACATAAGCATGGTGATTTAGACTAGAGGTACTAATCTAGTCAGTTATTAATAAGGAATGCCTTATGCTGGTCCAGGACTAAAGGTAGTACACTCACAGTAGACTTGGAAACACCATGGGATTGAGTGCATTCTCATGAAGAAAAGAATTAAAAAATTCCTTCACTATTGCTTCCTGTAAGCCATGACATTCTGAAGCATCATTGTCATATTTGTCACACATATCCTGTGCTATTTTGAAGGCCGCTGTGTCCCTAGTATACACGTATGCAAACACTTTCCCTGTAGATGGATCTACATCTTTCTTCTTTAGTTCCTTCAGTTCTTCACTGAGTTCACTTGCTTTAACACCTTCAGTATAATAAAACAATAATACTTCTAGCAAGTTATATTTAGACATATAAGATATGCAGACGACATGTAAAGTTTCATTAGTAGCATTATTACAGGAAGTATTATTAGAGAAATTTTAATCTGCCATGGAAGCCTTAACAATATTTAGGACATATTAGCTCCAATCAGATAATTTAAAAGAAATAGGTCTATGGATATCAAATGATGAAGTCAGGTAGACACAATTCATCTAACGAGGAGTGACGAATTATTGCAATAGTAGACTGCGTAAAATGAGCCAGAGTAAAAGGGGTGTGTGGTGAATCAGGGGTGTGGTCAGCCGTTAGGAATAAAGCTCGCTGCATCTTTATCTGCTCCTTTCTAACCTTTTAAGGGAATAGCCAAGGTTTTACCGCAGGTTAGAGTACCACTTGAAGACTTGCCCAACTGGTTAACAAAGTTACCAACTTCTCTCTTCAGTAAAATAACGATAAGACTATTAACGCCAGGAATCAATCGAAGTGTTGTGACCAAACGACGCAAAAATCCTTGAATTCCTTCCCTTTGGACTATTCCTATAATCACTATGACAAGTACAGCCACAACGACGTGTTCCAGCACCAGGAGCAGACCTCCGACAATCGCCATTTTGTGAGGGTATATATGGAGCGCCGATTAGGACAAAAATCGATATCATTACGTGGAAACAAAATGAAACGCGCAATAACCATTTGCGCGCTATTGTTTCACGCAAACTCAACACCGTGCAACCCGAGGGCACGAAACGCGAATTATTTTCCGATGGCTTCGAAAGATGTTAGTCGTTCTGGTAGGACAAATGCAAAAAGAAAGACCAGTAGGTTTTGGAAGGCGCTTTGCCTGAAGGTGCGATTGACTAGATGTCTTGGACTTGATCGTCTAGGTCATACGCTGTTTCTTCTCTGTATTAGGCTTCAAAATGGAACGAATCCTGAAACTGTGACGAGGTAGACAGTTTCGTTTTAATTCGGTTATCATAATCATAATCAGGTTGCATGTTTAAGCCTTAAAATTGTATGTACGTATATGTCTGTATGCTCATTTTCACTATTACATTTCATTTAAATGCAGTCTTTTACATGCATGTGTGAGTGTATGTACTACACAATCTTCTTATTCTGCCTCTCAGGAGAAAACTTATTCCAGAAAAAATGAAGTTGCCAAATTGGAGAAGTTGATGAACTGAACCATTTTTGGAGAAAGCTACTTAAACTATAAACACATATGTACATCAGCCTATATAATTTATATGCAAAGGAACTGTATACCTATACAGTACATGTACAGAGTATATATAGCATGTGTTGAAGTATATGTACATATAAATAAGTGAATCACTTCAAAGATAATATTATTATTACTATGCTGGCCAGCGACCAAGTCTTATATTGGTTAGGAGAGTATTTAAATGGCAATCAGTGGATTGTCTTCAGTCATACAAAGAGGGAAAAAGAATCACAGACACGTACAGCTGTTTCACCCTCCTAGGCTGGTGTTGTGTAGTGTGCTACCCCCTACTTCCTGCATGCCTTCCATGTTTGTGTTGGGGTGAGAAAGTATATATATATACAACCACACCCACATACACCACACCAAACACTTATATTATCACTTATATGATGCAAGGGTAAGACAGTAGTAGTATGTATAAACATAGATGGATGGCGGGCAAGTGAGGGATAGGTTTGGTAGCTAGGTGTGAAAATGTAGTGGATTGTTAATCCATGTGGTCTTTAGTTGTAAATACTGCTTTGGGTCATTCCATCTAGCCATAAATGAACTAGCAGACACTGCTTAAACAACTCTACAGGATCGCTATGTAGCTGTCATCTAAACTATACTGAAAATAATGTAGCAATGTAGTAATCTGCTAGCTATTTATGAGCAGTCAGTCATTCGAATCGTTGAAAATGCAAATCAATGTGACTTGTAATGACACCTTGCAGCTGCTATAGACCTCCTGGTGCTTAATCCACTTTTTAGCTTAGGCACCGCACTATTGGAAAATGCAATCGAGATGACTTGAAATGACACCTTGCAGCTCCTATATACCTCCTGGTGCTTAACCCACGTTTTGGCTTAAGCACTGGCTAGCCTGATACTATTGGAAAATGCCATATAGGTGACTTGAAATGAAACCTTGCAGCTCCTATATGCTTCCTGGTGCTTAGCCCACTTTTTGGTTTAAGCACTGGCAAGCCTTGTACTATTGAACTATGCAATCGAGGTGACTTGAAATGACACCTTGTAGCTCCTATATGGTCCTGGTGCTTAGCCCACTTTTTGGTTTAAGCACCGGCAAGCCTTGTACTATTGAACTATGCAATCGAGGTGACTTGGAATTACACATTGCAGCTCCTATAGGCCTCCTTGTGCTTAATCCACTTTTCGGCTTAAGCACCAGCAAGCCTTGTACTATTGAACTATGCAATCGAGGTGACTTGGAATTACACATTGCAGCTCCTATATAGGCCTCCTTGTGCTTAATCCACTTTTCGGCTTTAGCACCGGCAAGCCATGTACTATTGGAAAATGCAATCGAGGTGACTTCTTGTAGCTCTCAAAATTCTCCTGGTGCTTAATCCACTTTTCGGCTTAAGCACCAGCTAATCATACATCTGTAGGTTTAGTAGTTGCAGACCCAAACTGTTCCCATTTGCTTTCCGGTGCTTAAAGTACACTGAATGTTAAGCATCGTCTACTTGTACATGTGGATGAAGAATGGGAGCAGCATATAGGATATAATTATGGAAAATTGTATGCATATGAATTCACTGTCTTATTTTAAAGCAAAAAATACGGACTATATATTGTTTATACATGCGAGCGCGTATTAGAGTTGTGTCATTGCATGACCTACGTGCTGCTAAACCTGGCTGTGAGTCGCTATGATTAACCAACGCTTCAATGTATTCCACGCTTTTCTATCCTGACAGAATTAAAACGAACTGTCTAACCTCGATATTTAATGATTCATTCCCTAATGCAGAGCACATTACCTAGTTCGCCATAAACGATCAAGTCCAAGTTAACTGCACCTTCAGGCAAAGCGCCTTCCAAAACCGATTGTTCTTCTTTCTTTAATGTTTTTATTTAACCTTTTGCATTAGAACGACTAATATCTCGAAGCCATCGAAAAACAAACTTGGAAAGCCCGACGACCGTACTAAGGAGTACTATACGGAGAACTGTATAATAAGTATGGTGCTTAACATTTTATACAATAATAGCGTTATAGTTTATATATTAAGCTGGTGCTTAACATTCGGAGAACTGTATAATATTAACATATGGAGAAATGTATAATAAGTATGGCTGGTGCTTAACATTTTATACAATTATAGTGTTATAGTTTATATATTAAGCTGGTGCTTAACATACGGAGAAATGTATAATAAATATTGCTGGTGCTTAACATTTTATACAATAATAGTGTTATAGTTTATATATTAAGCTGGTGCTTAACATACCACTTTTGTATATATACAAGTTAATATCTGGTCATTCATAAGAGCACCGGTAGTACAGTGAAGCGAGAAGCAAGCCTACAATACCACCAAATACGCCAAAAGTTGGATCGACTACGAGGGCAATCGTTTTTTTCTCTTTTTTCACTTTCATCACACAGAGTTGAGTATAAATAGTCCATTTTAACATGACCATTCAGGCCTGCCAGCGTGGAGCCTCGTGTAAGGGAGTAAGTCCTTACTCGTTGGCTTGGTAGTGTCTAGGTTCCGTAGCTGCCCTGTATCGGTTGGTGCCATGGGGATGTGCTCACCAATTATCGATTTATCGATACAACGGAACCCGGGGAGGGATAAGGCCGGTTCTGTCACTCTGTGACTACCAAAGCCGAAACTGCACGAGTTAGGCGTTACCAACGATCCTGGCCCCAGACGACCAGCGATGGAAGGACGGCTCGCATTGTGGATGGTAAACGTGAACTCCCTGCGTCGAGCAAAATCCAAGTCACACCTCCTCGTGGTGCTCGACGGTAACAGCAGTCTCTGCTGGCTAACGTGACTGGTCTTTTTTCTTCTATCTTTGCTGATTATTGTAAGAGATTTGGAAACCGTTCCAAACACTGTTTTTTTTCTTTTTTTCTTATCGTCAGCATATCGCGATTACTTTGGAACCACCCACTGAGTATCCAAACACACTTGGGACGCGCTTTATTTTATTTTTTTTTCATAACGCTAGAAACTTTAAAGTAGTTTGGGCATAGTTTGTGTATCGTGACAAATGTGATTCCACATTAATACAATTTGTAGAAGAAGAAGGGAAGTGTGCCCCTCTACCAGTCCACAGCTAAGAGTGGTAAGCACGCTGATCCGGCGTGGCGGGTTGCTTGGCAAGAGAACGACATGGTTACACGTATGTGGTAGATCGTCCTTATATTTAGTATGAAGAATTTTTAAATACTTTAGCAACTTAAGTTCTATTATAATGCTGCATTGACACTAAATATACTACAATAATATGAAATCATTCAGATAATCTCAATAGATGGCATTGCTATACAGATACCAACCACAAACAAGGAGGCAAGCTATAGCTATGGGGTAATATTAACGCTCGACAATGCGTGTGTAACAATATATCCACTTGAATGAGTCTTCGTATATCATACAATTGGTACCAGACTTTGAAGGGTTTATAAAGATGCCATGAGCTTCGTATGTGGAGTAGTATATGATTGGATCAGAAGCCACACAATCAACGGAACTTCAATTATAGACGTTAACTGTCATTGTTCACTAGATAATATTCAATTCGCGTGGTTTAGAAAGAGGATTAGACTTTAACAATATGTCAAGGGAATTGTTTTCGGTCGTACGCCAGGGTAACTTGGAACAGTTGAAGGCCATACTAGATGAACATTCAGACGTCGATCTGAATGAGTTGGATGAAAATGGCGACCATTTGCTCCACTGGTCTGTATTTTGCGGACATACTGCGCTGTGCGAGGAGCTACTGAAGAGAGGGGCAGACTGGAGACTGAGGACCAGCCGCGAAGGATACACTGTTCTTCACGACGCAGCTTGGGATGGGTGAGCGATCACGTGCTATATGCAACCGTTATGTTTTAGTTTGAGAAAATTTTAAATCCGTCATAGATGAATGGTTCGACTAAGTAGTTGAGGAATAAGAAGTAAACAAACATTTTATGATTAATTTTGAATCCTGTGTTTAATTGGTAGCTTGTTTATTAACATTGTTAGGAAATAATTATTAGTGCTCAGTCAAATGTTATATGCATGCGATCAATAACAAATAGATTGTTTAACGTGTCCCAGATGAAGATATGTGTGTATTAATCAATATCAAGGATGAATCCAAGTGTTGTAATGTCCTTTAATTAAACCGAATTTGTGTGCCCAGCCCAGCCATACATAAATAGTAGTAGTGAATTGACCTTTAGTAAGCTAATGTGTAATTGGGGCATGCCGTAATTGGACAAGCTTCAGTTATGTTATAGGGAAAGTCAGCAATTGTATATTGCTCACATCTCTGAGGTTACCAGTTTATGGTTAATGATCTCATATCTTGTGGTATACATTCAGTTGTTTTATGTGAAGTGAATTAATATTTGTGGCACACTGAGTGTTTCTCGCTGTTTGACCAGACAAGTACCAATAATCAAGAGTGTATACATTATCACTAAGTCCACTTGTTATAGATGGCAATCAAACTAGAGGATTCCATGAGTGTAAACCTTTGGTTGTAAACAGTGGTAATGGATATATGTTTCATGTGTATCTGAGGTTGGAATAATATTCCAAAGACCAGGAAAACATGAACTTATAGTGTTTGGATAAATATGGAATATTTGGGGTACCATTTATGGGATCCATTTCTTCCAAAAATCAAGGAATTCAATCCATTTACCAGCATAGCATTTATTTATTAATATTAATTTTCAGTTTAATAAATCTGACTTGTGATTTACATACTATAGTCAAAATTTATATTATTTATTTAATTTATATTGAAGTCCTATTAAAATGACAACCAGTCATTGACAAAATAAGCTCAGTTATCTTTTAAGTTTAAAGATGTACAGTGATTTCCTTAAACAGATTTAGGAAAACTAAGTGTAATAGATTCATGTTTGACCTTTTTGCTCTCGACGTATACTTCAAATCGGATGTTTTTCTTCCATATTGAAATGTATGGATCTTTCACTTAAATACAGTATGTATCGACAGGTGTACATCTTAACATGTGTAAAGTAGTCTGTATGTGTGCACCTAAGCACATGCAATATTGCCACTCCCACTTTAGTGCATCAGACACTCCTAAAACATTGCCACTCCCACTTTAGTGCATCAGATATCTTGCTGTGTTTGATGGCCCACGGAGCAGATCCCAACTTGACAAGTAACAGTGGCTGCAGTGCTGCACACGAGGCTGCTTACAGAGGATACACAGAATTCCTCGCACTCTTGGCAGCAGCTGGGGCTAATTTAGCTCAAAAGTGTTCTCAGGGGAAAACCCCTCTTGATTATGCCAAAGAAGCGAGGCAGGAGGATACGGTACAGTGGATCAAGCAATACAACAGTATGTACATCAGTATATGTGATTGTATATGACCTGCCTGCCTGTAGAACAAATACATATTCATATTAGGAACACATACCACATGACATTAGAATACAGCACCATAGAAATATTTGCTCAAGAATGACAGCTGGTTCTGATCCCCAGTGCTCTGTCACTGAGCTACCACTACTGGAGTATTATCTCACTCCAATCTCTCTCTTATACTAGGTTAGCTGGTTCTGATAAATAGAATCATCTCTAATTGGATGTAAGAAATACGGATTATTTATTGCTAGCCTTTAGGATGATGACTTTTAAAATTCCATTATTCTGAAATTGAAAGTAGAAACATGCAACAGGGGGACATCAATTACCAAAGTTGTACAACCACAATCACATGTTCGCATGTTCTCTTTCAAAGCAATTGAACACCTATTCATTTTCACTCTGTGCAGCCTTCCCTCGTAGACTTGAAGAGGTCTGTTTGATGCATATTAGAAGATACTTGGGGAGACATCTAATGGCAAAGAAGACCTCACTTCCCTTACCACCTCATCTGATAAGAGCATTGGAGTTTAACTACAAGTTCCACATGCCCTCCTTGCAGGATAGTGACAGTGGTTTTGAATCAGAAGCTGATTGAAGTCTTGTGTGTCCCTAACTGTGTCTTGTGTTTATTTTATTTATCATCAAAGTGCAGCCATCTTTTCATGAAGCATTGTTTTATGTCATTTATATATTTTCCTGATTTATATTACTCTAAACCATCATCTCTCTACAAAAGCCCTGGAATCACTTCACTTACTCATTTGAAATTGAGTGGATGTCAATATGTATCATTTTTATTAACTGTTACTGCACTTCACTTTTATAAATACAAAATAACAATATATCAGCAAGTTAAGGCTTACAACTAAACAGAAGAGCTATGTATGTGAAAGTGATGTAAAGACAATGAAGAGAACTAAACCCAGGGCAACTGATTATTGCCATTAGTACTCCAAGCTACAATTACCATACGTTCTCAATTCCTAATTTTTCATATACTAACTACAACCTAATCCCTATTCACACAAATGTAGAAATCTCCCTAATCACATGACCATACCTAATAGGTACGCCAATCCACCAACCAATTATCATCTTTCCAACAATACAATATAACAGATTCAGTCAACAAATTGAATTCTAAGTCATCTTTCTGATCAAATTATTAATGAGCTCTTCCCGGTTGCCATGGTCACCACCCTCTTGATAATGTCTAGTCTTCTGTCGGAAACCTCCCCTAGCATTTCTCAGTTTAAAAGGCCACAAAAAGCTGTTTGCCTGCTTGAAGTTGGGACCTGCAGGATACAAGAATACAACTTCCTTGTTACCTATGTCTGTCTGTATACATGAACAAACTAAACCATGATAATTTTAATTCCCTTACAGTTGTCTTTAATATTCACAGCCTTAATGGTTTTTTTTTTTACAATTTTAAGAACTTGATATATGAAAAATCTAAGATACCATTTTCCTACATGCTATATGCCTATTCTGTAAAAGAGCCTATAGGGGAACTAAACCTGAAGAGAGCCTTTGAATGAGGATACAGGAGTCTTTTCTTCCTTCTTTTCCCTTCTTTTATCTTCTTCTCCACTGGGTCAGACAGCCGTTTCTGGGAATTCCACCCTTCATCAGTGATCCTGGGAGTCTTTGTCTTTTCTTTATCTTTTTCTATTTCTTATTCTTCTTTTTCTATTAGTAACTAGTACGAGTCTTAAGGACATTTATGCATTTTTTTCATCTTTCCTTCTTAATTATCTGCAATTTGCAAGATCCTTTTCCACAAGGGTCTCCTTATTATAACATTGAAGTAATCTGTATAGCACTCACCGACAGTGTATATTTCATGAATTAAGTCTTCTATGCAGATAATGCCTTTATTCCCAAGGTGTTTTTCAATAATGCTATTGTCATTGATGGCTAAACGCTGGGCATTCACCTTAGCAAAGCCTCTCTTGTAAATGAGCTCCCTTACAGATTTCAAGTTGGGATAGCTGTAATCATAGAATAGAGATTATACAGTGGTTGACATAAACACATTTAAAAGTATAAAGTTTAACAAAAGTAGACATACAGGATATGATATCATTAGAGAATACTTCTACACAACCTACCCCCAAGCTATGTATGGATCCACCAGCTTTAACATGTTCACTGTTGCCTTGGTGATCCTGATAAAGGTTCCATTGTTAATCTGTCGCAATCGCAACAGCTGCAAAATCTTTCTAACACGGGGGTGAACTCCATTTATACTGAATAAGAAAGAAGATATATACTCTCATAGCACACACCCCAACATACTAGAACTGGTCTTATATAGAGAAGGGCAAAACATCCTTAAAGAGCTTCATTCATAGTAAAATTATCCTTAAAAACAATCTTTGGTACTTTACTTTCTAGCCTGGTCTTTTATCAATTGACACCTAGTTACAGTATTGTTTCACTTTAAACTCCAACTGCGTCGCTAATGTTAATATTGAGTTATGTGACTCACCCTCTGATTCTAACAACAAATGCAAGTTTAGGCTCGGCAGGCACGTAGTAATTGTCATGTTTTTTTGCCTCTCGCTTCAACCTTATGAGATCTCTCTCTTGCCGCCTGTACTCCTTAACATATTGTTCAGCTCTCTTGAAAATGATGCGACGATTCTGTCGCTTAACCTAGAGTCAAAAATGGTTTATGGATATAATCCAATCATTTATACACATAAAACCAAACGTGTACAATGACAGCATACTTCTCTATCGGCCCATCTAGCTTTTGATCTTGCTTCCTTCAAAGCAGCTTGCCTCTTTCTTTTCTTCAAGAGAGTTTCTGGAACTGTCGGGAGGTGTTCTTGCCTAACAGAAGAAATTGAGATAGGTATATTACTGGATAAACGTAATAATGCATCTATGAAATATTTCTTTCAAGAAATAAAATGCAAATGTCCTTCAACAATGGAGAATTACGTCGATTCTTTCTTACCCCTTATCTGCCATTTTGCCTACCACGAGGGAATATCACGTGATTCGTTACCTGGCTTTTCTCAAACATGGGCGTGACCAATTGTTGGGATGGGCACAGGAGCTAGTACACAGGAGGGTCACCAACCCTCCTCCAAATTTCTACAGGCCCAAGTCGAACATTTAAAGCTGAAAGAACTTCAACAAACCGAACATTTAGTGAAGCAGTCCTCAGATCTAGAAGAGAAAATAAATGAAGAAATTCGGCAATTGCAGAATCAGAACGACCATCTTAGAGAAAAATTAAGAGCTACTGAGAGGCGTCTGGAAGGATGTGAAACGAACCTGAAGGAAGAAAAGGATAAATCTTTATCATTAATGCTAAATGAGCTTCCACTCGCCATTCTCAAAGGAATGGTTCCGAATAAGGACGGTGTTAGCGGGAAATCCTTATGTACTTCATATCCCATGATAACAGTCATGCAGTGTAACGTTGTGGGCTTTTCTACTCTTATATCTACTTTATCACCCACAGATGCAGTTTTTCTCGTAAATGAAATTCAACATATAATAGAAGAATCGACTAATTTTCCTGATGTTTTTATACCAGAGCACTCTCCAGATGGCTGCGTAGCTGCATGCGGAGTGTCTGCAGAAGCCAGCATGCAGTCTATGTCTAAGAAGGACTTAATGGTGGTCTGGAAGCAGAATGCATCTTGTATGGCTGATACAGCACTGAAACTATTAAGTTTATCCGTTAATATCAAAATACCTTCAGCCAAATGTGAGGAACACAAGTTGCCCCCAGAGAAAAGGCAGCTTCAGTTACGAATTGCTCTTCATAGTGGTCCATGTATTGGTGGAATTATTGGCCTTAAAGAGGGCTTGAATAAAGGAAAGAAGTTTAGTGTAATGAGATATCAGCTGCTGGGAAAAACGTTAGAACATGTTCACAATCTCTGCTATACTGGATTAGCACTGCAAATTCGTGCAAGCAAGGCATGCCACGATCTATTATTAAGCAGTGATTATGTAATGGAAAAATGTCCCGACTTTTGTACTGAAGGAAATATCATTGAATCTTATTGGATTGTAAAGAAAAAGGGTCTCAGCTATAGATTACCCTCACTAGAAGATGCCATATCATTGTCAGAATATTCTTATACTGCACAATTTTAACATTATACTTATTCATTGGTAGTATAACCCATACTACTAGTGTTTCACAGTATGAGCCAATTGTATGCTTTGATGATTATATACATATAGAGATACATTGTCCTTCATTTGGCAATTAAACATCAAATGTTGCATTTGCTATTTGTTTTTTATATATATGTATCTCAAACCAAAAAGTTGCACAAGATTGACGAACGTATATAGTGTTTATATGACTAGCATCCTACTGTATTCATTTTTTGTCATTCCTTTTAAAATCTATTGTGCTATCATGTAAGCATAGAAGTTGTATATCTATGATGTAAGTAAAGCTACTGTAATGCTTTTTGTCTTCTAAATAAGTTTGCTCAATTAAACTCTTACATACAATAGTAGTTAGCCTCTGAAAACATCATGTTTTTCTGAAGTACACCTTAATGAATACATGCTAACTAACACTGCTGTCTAATAGTGTATGATGATATTTAAATGATACTCACTGGCAAGATGCAGCTTCCGAAGAAACAGCGTGCATATTTTTTACAAAATTGGCTTCTCAGCGCCTTACCTAATAATGGTAGCATACAACAAACCCCTAAACGTTTCGCTTTACGCACTGACATCGCAGCATCCAGCCATAAACGAATTGCAATGCAGCGCTTTATAGCTACATTCTCTCGATCCGTTACTCCAACAATTACTCATTGAGTCAAAATGTAACTTTTATCTATATCTACTCTTCCATTGTATAAATGAAAGGATGCATAACAACTATGCTAGAAACTAGTTAAAATCTACAGTTAGATACAATATCATCTTTCGCCATCTGATATTCCCTATTCTCTGCTCATGGACTGCCCGCCAGATCCAGCCAATTCCTGGGATTCCTGAGCGAGAGCACAGGGGCCACAACACCATGCATACAGACAATCCCCTACTGCCGATCCCTACAGATAAAAAGAGAAAGATTATCACTGCTACCCCTCAATAGATAATCAAGGCAATCACTTTCACTTACATCTATTCCTTTTTGCTGGCGAATCTTTCCTCGAATCTGGCACTGTACGATGACAGGCAAGACGCACCAGTAGAGAAGACAGCACAGAATGCAACTATCTCCTACAGCCTCGGCGTTCTTGCCAATCTGGTAGCAAGGAACGAAGAAGGAGAGCAGACCTGGATGGACAAAAGCACCGAAAATGAATTTGGCTTGTTATTGTAAAATATACGCAACCTACAGATAGTGCAGTCGTTGAAACAGCTGCAAAGACCATTTGACCAGTCAGACATCTCGGATTCTTCGGTTGCAAAGGATTTACTTCAAAAACAAGCAAGTTAACAACACGAGGCTAGGACAAAAATGTGGGAGGTAACCCAGTCCTACTGCGCATGCTCCGTATACAGCTACCGCCCCTTTTCTAAATATAGTAGACCTACTTTTCATCGTCAATTCTCAATGATATACATAACGGAATTTTTGGAGTTTCTATCCTTATGAATTCAATTAAGGAAGAGCGTACACATGCTGTATGAAGATGCATCTCGTCCAAGTCTATGGTTCCATATAACGTAATGTAAAACAAATTGCTCGCAATTTCCAATGAAACAACTATAACGACTACTTTACAATCGAATAATGTTGTACAACATGCACCATCTATATTAATCCACTATGAAAGTCCTATCTATTCTCTGCTCATGGACTGCCCGCCAGATCCAGCCAATTCCTGGGATTCCTGAGCGAGAGCACAGGGGCCACAACACCATGCATACAGACAATCCCCTACTGCCGATCCCTACAGATAAAAGAGAAACATTGTCACTGCTACTCCTCAACAGGGAATCAAGGCAATCACTTACATCTATTCCTTTTTGCTGGCGAATCTTTCCTCGAATCTGGCACTGTACGATGACAGGGAAGACGAACCAGTAGAGAAGACAGCACAGAATACAACTATCTCCTACAGCCTCGGCGTTCTTGCCGATCTGGTAGCAAGGAACGAAGAAGGAGAGCAGACCTTTAGGACGATAAATAATAACATTAATCACATTAATCACTGACACGCTTCCTTGATAAGGTCAACTTACAAATTGTGCAGTCATTGAAGCAACTGCAAAGACCATTTGACCAGTCAGACATGTCTTCTCTTTTACTCTTGACGAATTTCTTGTTCGGACGTACAGGGAGGTGGTTAGGACGGTATGACGTGTTATTTTATAGCAACTTTCGTTTCCGGTACCACCCCTCCATAATATTTTGGGATGAACCGCGTAAAATGTCAATTTCAAGTAAATACTATATATGATACACATATAGGCTTCTCTTGTTCTTTCTATAAAAGACCAAGCACTCTTAGCTATTTATGAACAATGTTAAGGTATATAAGCTTCAGGCTCGAGTTCTTTTCATTCTCGGCTCATTGATTGGCCACCGCTTCCCTGCAACTCCAGTGCTTCCTGGGCTATAGCACATTCACCACAGCAGAAGGTATAGAGACAGTCGGAGACTGCCGAGCCCTAGGAACAGAAATACAACAACCACAAGTAGAGTCCCTTAACAAAACCTCTTTACACACTTGTATAAGCCACCCCCTATAATACAAGTTTATATATATACATCTAGGCTTGCATGTTTAAAAGTCCTACACATATTTGATAGGATTCGATTAATAAAAGCTCTTTTTCCTCGCATAAGGAATCTCAAACATAACGGAATGGGTATCTAACGTAACCTACGTCAATTCCCTTTTGCTGTCGAATTTTCCCTCGGACCTGACAATGGACTACCCAGTGAAGACCAAGATCGATTAGGAACCAGTAGAGAATCCCGTAGAGAAGACAGTTTTCGCCAACTGCCTCGGCATTTTTCCCAACCTGGTAGCAGGGAACGAAGAATGAAAGAAGACCTGTTTGGAGGGAAATGGATGCGGTTAGGCTCCTATATAAGGCACAATTTGTCGTATTACCGTGACTTACAAATGGTGCAATCGTTGAAACAACTGCAAAGACCGTTTGACCAGTTTGACATGTTTACGCACTCCTTCGGTTTCGTAGTATAGAGGACAGGCGGCGGTTAGCCGAAGTGCACCTTATAACCTAAATGTGGTTTTTAATTGAAAATGTCGGCGTGTAAACAATATACAAAATTATGCAATTGCCTTAAGGCTTTTAGATACATAAATATACATTCTAGCTTGAAAATCTAATCTAATAATAGAATATTCAGTAATGATTGATGCAGTAATACTCTCTCTTGGTGCATCACTACACATTAATAGGAAATAGTAATAATTAAAGAAACATAGGAAGTTATTGCAGTAAAACTCAATATGTTCATAAAGGTTAAAGCACACCATAAAGGTATCTGAAATATTTCAGAACGCCATTGGTTGTTAAACATACAGAACAGTTCCCTTTCCTACATGGGGATAATATTGAGAAAGTGTCTCCTGAGTGCCAGGCATTTGATGGTCATTCTGATAGTACAACCTCTGATTTTCCTTTTTGTCCTCTAAAGGATGAGGCCAGATTTCACTGAAGGAAAATCTTATTGGTGAACGAAGGGAAATGGGAGATTCAAAGCCTAGATCAAGCCATGAACACCGCTTCTCTTCTGTTGGTGTCTCCTGTTGTATACAGAGCTCAAGATGTTTGATGCAACTTTCAGATTGACTGCCACTACGAGATGCAAACACACCTGAATCAACAGTGCTTGTTGTGCTGCAAGGAACAATGCAAACAAACTCATTTGAGAACTATTTATAGAATTATTAACAGTCCTTGTGTGATGGTAAAACATGCTTACAGCTGGGTGTGATGGTAATAAAACATGCTTACAGCTGGGTGTGATGGTAATAAAACATGCTTACAGCTGGATGTGATGGTAATAAAACATGCTTACAGCTGTGTGTGATGGTAATAAAACATGCTTACAGCTGGGTGTGATGTAAACATGTCTATAGCTGCATGTGAACTATACAACTTTATTAACACAAACCTATTGTAATGTTCTTGGGATTCTCTGGCAGATCTTATTACACGTGAAGTCTCTTGAACCCTTTGTGTACTGAAACTCCTCCTTATTCGACTGAACATCTTTCCAATTGAATAGGTACACCGCCTTCCTCTTCCGGCAACTTTTGATGAATTGGGAGCTTTCTTTTCTGGTAAACTGCTTGCTATAGCTGATTCCTCCTTTTCAGTTCTGACCTCAATTATCTAACAGTGAAGATGAAATTATATAAAAGTCTACTACTATTAAGAATTATGACATATCTATATGTATATATTTTGTAATTCTATACATGTGACAATTATCAATTATCTAACAGTGAAGATGAAATTATATAAAAGTCTACTACTATTAAGAATTATGACATATCTATATGTATATATTTTGTAATTCTATACATGTGAGCTACCAATGCTGTGAAATGATGAAAGAATACACATACACCTTATGACAACATAAGACATCACCTTATACTGTTCACGTGAGTTAGTAAAACTAACAAACATTTTTAGTGATTATCCATAAATATAATTGTGCAATCAACATTCCTATTGTTACCTATTGTATATATTATCTATGTTGAAAACTACACAATTCACTTTATAGTTATTTTGACTTAGTTATGTGGTGGTGGGTGGTTACCATGGAATCAATAATATTACCTCCAATGCATACTTATGGCCCCACAATGGCTGACACTTACAGTAACAGAGAGCCAGATACACAAGTATTTACACAACAAACAAAATATCAATCCAATCAGGATTTGTAAACATGTACATTTAATTACAGCCAAATGAAGTACTACCCTAAAACATCAAGTCAATCTGTTCTACTGGCTTGTATACAGTCTAAAATGATCAGAAGGGATCTATCATACTCACATCACTGGACTCTGCTTGTCTATCTCTACTATGGCCTGGATCACTAGAAGGTACTTGTGTGTAGAGCTTGGCTGTTAATTCAGTGTAAAACTGTATCTCTTTCTCCGTATCTGCTAATAAGGATTCAAATTCAAAATCACAGATTGGATTTTCAGAATCAATATTGCCTTGCAACATGGCATTTCTGGCCTTTACCAGCCAAACCTCCAGACTGCGAGTATAGTTTAGGGCAATTAAAGCTTTCTCCTGCTTCAGCCAGTCCAGGCTATTATTCTTGCCATAAAGGGTATTCAGAGTGGTAACCTCAGAGAAAGAGATTTTATCAAATTCAAGCCTGCTTGGGCTCTTTGAGATTAACTTATTCCTTTTCACAATCTTGCTCTTAGCACTTCTCTTTGACTCTTTTCTAAACATCTCCCTCAACATAGAGTGTGAGAAAGACTGACAAAATCTTTAAATAGGGCCTAGGAGAGGTCTCTTACTCACTGTGTTATCAACGGTGCACAAAATAAACACCTGAACCTAAACTGCTATATCTGTGGCTATATCTGTGTATATCTCTTTATTTAGTGGAATCTGTTTTATGATTCAATTTATCACGGTCAATTTGACTAATTGCTTGACTTTCCTAAATCGATTAGCTCAACATCTTTTACAAAATAGGAGCTGAAAGAGAATACTAATTAGATTAAAGGACAAAGATTTGTTGCAAGCCTATGAAAAATACACATCCATTTGTCACAACAAGACATTACATAGCAAGCTAGACTGAATACAATACAATACACAACAAACCGACTGGACAATCTCAGTAGACCTTTTACTGTACATGAATAACCTAATATACCATTTTTCTTACATGCTACATCTAGTAAAGGCCTATATAGAGAACTAAACCTAGTAAGAGCTTTGGACGAGGATACAAGAGTTTTCTCCTCCTCCTCTTCCTTCATTCTCCACGGGGTCAGACAGGTGTTTCTGTGAATTCCACTCATCATCAGAGACCTTGGGACAGCATCCAGGAATCATCAGATTCTGGTGTAAATGGTTTTCTTGTGACAGTCAGACTTCTTGTAAAATGTACAAATTCCTCAGCTCCTACTTCAGTACTTCTACAGTTGCCATCAACTAGATCATTACAGCACCTTCTCACCAGTAATTAAACCAATACTATGACATAAGGAAATGACTGTATCAGATAAAGGCTATTGGTGCACTTGGAGGTTTCCAAAAAAGACAATCTTTCTAAGTAAGGCACTAGTAAAATATTACCCTAACACAATAAGCAGGCTTAAGACAATGTTCCCATTCCACAACAGAGCATTTACTGTAGGGCACACACAGAGTGACAATGAAAGCTCATCCATAACAATCAAATCAGAGTGCCTTTAGAGTCACATTAAATAGTCTATTCACCTTGTTAACCCCACCTCTAACTAGAAGTTTTTATTTTAACAAACAGAACCACTATCAGTGGATGCCACCTTGAATAAGACACTTTAGTACATTACAATATGCAGTGCATACAAAATAGCCTGCATTCAATCCTAATGTTGGACTGTCATGGTTGGAAGAGTAATTAATCTCTTACACACACTATTGTGTACACATGCTTATGGCCTGAAAATCCACACACATTGGTACCAGTATGAATGATCACTTGCCTAAACTGGACACTTCAAACAAATCCCAAAATTTCAACTATGCATTGTTATGTATAGATAATCTGGTCACTTGTCTAATACAGCCAGGTAAATTAGGTCCTGTGGGTGACTGGATTTGGCAAGTGTCACTCACTGTATATATATGCATATATACTTGATTATCCTGTGAACATTAGAGAAATTTGACACACTCACAGAATGCACTAGCTCGTATGTATGTATTATACCAGAAGCAATGGTGTTACATGACACACAATAACTGCATACAGTTCTCTTAAGTGTTGATGCTTGTGGAATTACTCTAATCTAATTAGCACCAGTCACAGGGACTTCTGGTTATAATTTGATCAGTGTAAGATTCCTCAAATGCCATTTCATAGACACAAGCTCCACTGATACACATCTACACACCAACACATTCTTTTAGAAGTGTGTATGTGTCCTCTAAGAATAGCAAAGGACTCCTTTTATACACAAATAGAAAGTGTTATTTAAACTTCAATGCCCATACAATCTTGAACATGAGTACAGTGCCACTGCAGCATATATGAATAGTCTAACATTTTCAATATGCTACATCTAATTCAGAGTAAAAGGCCTATAGAGAACTAAACCTAGTGAGAGCTTTGAATGATACAAGAGTTTCTCCTTCTCCTTAAGCTTCTCCACTGCATACAGTATAGCTCATTGCTCATTTTGTAATGTCTCAGTTAGTAACATACTAGGGCTTTGTCCTACTCCCACTTAGCCTAATGTTATAATATGATAATACAGTGTGTTTATCCACCTCTTTCAGTATAATAGAATTATCACTTTCTCATGGTATAAGAAATAAAAAAACTCGTGTGCACATCTACTACTTTACATTCCAGCTGTTCACAAAGTAAAAGGGACACATAATAGCTACAGCTGAGAGTATATGTATAAAACATGATACCTCTGCTTGGATTAACAATACTAGACTCTTGGGCTTCTAGTTAAAATTCAAATTATCACAGTATCAGCTACTTGTGCAATCACAGTACTCTTATTATACAGTTCAAGAGTTCCATAATTAAACTCCAAACTTTAAAAATGGAGATTTCATTTTTAGTTTAAAGTGCTTCAATGAGGAAGCAAATGAAAAATATTGAAAGAGGAAAAATTTCACAACCACATGGAATACATGTTAATATAATAAGTACATTAAATTACAATCCTTACTTAACACTTAATAATTTAATATTTATACATGTTATGTATATTACATAACTCCTAAGAGCAAAACATGAAAAGTATTTTTTCTCCTTGTCAAAGTTCTCCCTGAGAGTGGTAGTTTCTCAGAGCCTCCATGCATTGTCTCAGAGCTCTGTCCATCCAGGTCTGCCCAAAAGGTAGAAGACCCTCAATGAAACCAAAGTGTCCTCCTCTCTCAGTTATCACAAGAGCAGTGCAAGGATTTCCTTGAAACTCTTTTATAGGCAAAGCTGCAAGAGAAACATACAGAGAGGTACTCTTAACTAAGTCTTGTCATTATGTCACAGAAATCCAAACCCTATAGAGATTCAGGGCAGTAGACTTAAAGAGATATCATTACATCAGACTACACACAAAGTCAAATAGTGACCTATTGGGAAGATGATACTGATTTAGAATGTTATAATGTATTCTGCTTTCAACTGTGACTTTAACTACAACATTATCAAAATTCCATAAAGGCTTTGATAATTCACATTTTTGTATTTTACTATTCTTATTATATGTCTGAATGGGATAACACAAGTAAGTAGCATTGATCACAGTGTCATTAAACTGGTTCTAATACTATTAACATTACACAACCTTGTGTTACCATTCCTAACACTCCCACATACATCCTGTTTGCACAGTTAGAATCACTGACACCTAATAGGCAGCTAGGAGACTGCCTTTTGGCACACCTCTAAAGAAACCTTTCAGGTGTGGCATGGTTACCGTTGCCATGACAATACAAGGTAGTCTGGCAATTATAGGAGGTATTCCTGTTTGTATTATACTTGATCACACAGGGCAGGCACTCCTTGAAACCAAAGCAGTCCACTAATTTGACCACAATCTATCATGTCCACACCCAAACACAGACCCTCTTCAAGTTAATAACTCTGGTAAGGTAGAGAGAGGATACAATTTCTATGAATTCTTCCAACATTCAAACAATGAATTTTATAGAGGAAAAACAAGATATATATACCCATATGTACATATACAGAGGAAAGACCTTCTTATAAAATAGAGGCCTAAATGGTATATATGAAATGGGTAGTGTAACACCCCCCTCAGAATTTCAGAAATGCTACTAGATTTTCTGAAATTCTGAGAGTGGCTTTAGTGCCCAGCCAGAGCAGCCCCTCCCCCAATCCACAACTGCATATTTATCAACTTAACATTCTTTATACATGCAAAACAAATCCTATTTCAATCCATTGGGATTTCTATTTCATTACCAAGAAAGTGACCCTAATATGGTCATAACTATAATTAGTAACAAAAATGGAAGAGCGATTTCCAGCCATTCTAAATGACTGAGCTCACAATGCCAAATAAAGGCATAAGAAATGGTGGTATCATGTATGTACCTATACACTATTCAATTTCTCCACACATGCATCAAGCATTCTTTAAGGCTGATAAGAGGATATTGTCCAACTAACTGGCCAAGGTTATAAGAGGGAGTCATAAAACACCCAGAAACCTCTTTACTATTCTGTATACTATAAACCCCTGGATGGAAATAAACTCTAGACATGGTAGAAGGAACCGACAATGACTCTTATTTCTGTGAACTACTGTACCAGCCTTTCAATTCCCTTCAACACTGAATGACATGAGAACTATTTCATACAAAAAAACAGACTTCCATGAGCACACTAGAGTTTGAGGAAGTGTACTGCCCACAAAGCAGTATAGGACTGTATTGAAAAGGTCAGAATGCCCTCATGAGAAAACAAATTACATTCTGAATGCTTCCAAGTGTATATACTTGCACTTAAATGGTTTTCTGAAATAGATTCTTCCTGTTAATACCAAAAATGGTTTCATAGTTCTTTTGACTTCACACTAGGAGGAACAATTAGCTAAGATAAGTGGGAAACTTACAGTGCTTCGGAGCAAATGGATCATCTGCAGCATTAATGGCTATTAGAGGAGTGCTTATGCCAGAAATCCTGTCCTTGTTGGTGCTATCTTTGTAGTAGTCCTGTACTGACATGTAATTGAATACTTTAATAGTTACTTGTTCATCAAAATCCTCTAATGTTGTAACCTTTAAGGAGTGAAATAGCAATTTGAACATGGAACACAATATATAGTACAACTACACTGTCACAGGAATGCATATAAAAGCAGTTCTGTCAAGTGACCAATGATAAATTGGTCTACCATGAAATTCACCTTGTGCACTGAATCCATATTAAAATCCAATTCATGAGGCTCAAAATCAGTCTGGTGCCTAAACAAAGGACAAAATCATTTTTGATGCTATTAAAATAAAAAGAAAGATGTTTCATGCAGTGTTGATGATCAACTGATAATACTTCATGATAGTCACTTGTTACATACCTGAGGATCATTCGCTTCATCTTGCTGGCCAAAAAGTGATTGTATAACTGCTTGTTAGGGAAGGAACTGAGTGCTTTGCGTGACTCCATGCCATCCCACAGCGAAGATATCACAACCACGCCACTCAGTAGAGATTCATCGCCACTTTCAAAAAGGTATCGCGTTAACAGCACCCTACAAAACGAAACAACCCATTTAACTGTATTTAAGCTAAGATTTGTCCCACTTCTACAGGGGCGCTGTGGCTTAGTTGGTTAAAGCGCCTGTCTAGTAAACAGGAGATCACCGGTTCGAATCCGGTCAGTGCCTTTTTTCTTTTTTTCCCCAATACAGAAAGCATGTCATTCCAGCTTACCCTCCAATGGAAACACCAACAGCAAATATGGGATGCGTGGGGTATTTTGCTCGTATGTGACTCAATACTTCTCTAAGATCCTGCGTATCTGCTGCACAGTACGTCTTTGTTGTCTACAAGGAATTAAAATACCCGCTGAAAAATGCTACACCCTTCATACTCATTAGTACCTAATACCTTTAATTTTATTCCTCCATTTCCTCTCTGGCTGAAAACTACTGTTAGAAACTGCATTTCCAGACCATCAATAGAAAAATGCCTAATATAATTATGAGTAATATCACCTAAAAAATAGATACATCGGCAATCTTAAGTAACTGGCAATCAGAGAAATACATTAAAATATTAGAATAAAAAATGAATTGCCAAATTTATACTAGGGATTTCTTATAACTGTGCCAAACTTATCTTTGAGATGGTTCATCTTAACATCTAGAGACGTAGTTTGTTTCTTGAGAATCAGAGATTTTGTCCCTGGGGGTCTTCTTCAGTGCCCCCCCAGGGTTGAAATGTCAGTTCTCAAGAAACACACTGTATCTCTAGCTAGAAGCTGTGATGAACCATCTCAAAGATAAATTTATATTTAATACTATCTCAAACCTGTCAATCCTGGTAATATAAGGAGCACAGGACTCCCTTTGACACTGCAGCTTGTATCGTCACAACTCATTTGTGATTGCTTAATAGATTCAGCAACCCAATCCAGTGCTATCTCCCCTCCATCGCTCAAACATAAAACTTCTCTAATAAAAACACATGGTAAACATTTTCAGATTTTATATGAAACAAGTATAACACGTACACATAAATAACATAAAACACCATTTTCCTAGACTATTAAGCTAAGTTAAATGTACTTTCGTTAATCAATCAACCATAAAATGTTATTGAGTGAGAGATACATTATCCTAATATTTTAATTAAATGCTACTTGAATTTCTCCATAAAACACCATTTTCCTGAAAATGATAGACTATTAAGCTAGGCTAAATACTTTTGTTAATCAATCAACCATAAAATGTTATTGAGTGAGAGATACATTATCCTACACATTTTAATTAAAATGCCACTTGAATTTCTCCATAAAATTCACTTTATTATCCACACTGTAACTAATTATTATGTAAGGAATGAATGTACTTTGAATTTTGTTCTAAACATTATATAATAAAAAGTTTTACTATTTTTTCCAGACCAACATTTTGATACATAGTTTAACAGTAAAATACCACACAGATATCATTAAATACAAAATTATCTTCATTTTAAATTACAAAATTATCTTCATTTTAAGATAATTAAAATTACAAAATTATCTTCATGCATTGATAAAGTAGGAAAATCAAATGATGACATCTAAATCATAAATGCAACAGATCAGTTGTGTGTATTCAGGTATCAGTATTGAAGGTACAATTTTAATGTTGTAGTGATTGCCATTGAAATTCTCAATAGACATACATAAAAATCCAAATATTATAAGCCAGATTCCGAAAGTGAATGATGACATCATTTAGCTTGTTCTGCCGGTCCAATGGGTCAACTAACTTATAGAATAAGGCCCTCAATAACTAAAGACTCCAGTACATTACCAAAAGTGTAACAGTGAAAAAGTATACGCACATGTATGCCTACTTCACTGTAACACATACCTATCGTAATCAACCGGAAGAGACTGCTGCAATCTAGCTCGCACTATGCTGGTCATGTGACCGTTATATCCCCATAGGGTGGGCCAGTAGCTTTGAAAAAGTATTGGACAGTGTTTCCTAATGGTACGAAACAGTCGGCTGTCTTGTCGTGCATGTACCTATTAGGAAGACAGAATAAAGAACAGGAGTAGGTTGGCTAATGTATACGTAAATATTAGTCGGACTTACTGAAGGCATATTGACTACAAACACGACGTAATGGATGATGTATGCTGCTGCTATGCCGACAAACAATATCAGCCATGATACCTCAAACACAAATACGATATCAAGAAATTTAAGCACATCGTCAATGGAATCACTGCTTCCTGCGGCCATATTTAATTAAGGATGTCACGCGATTTAAGATGATCGTCGAGATTTTGACCAGTTTTCTTGCACTCTTTTCAGCTTCGTTCAGCTTCTATTATTTACTTTTTGCAGTACGAAAGCCGAAGGTACAATGAAAAATATGTGTCTATTCGTATAGATTTGTGTTTGCTCTCTTTCTACAGATTTACTGTCAAGAGGAAAGTAACTTTTCCAACTTTATCAAGAGACGTTGTCCGATACTAGAACAGCACTACTGGCCAACCCCGTGGGCAGTCACTGCCCATTTAACCACAATATTTAGAGCAGTCATACAGCGACAAGCCACTACCAATAACTGGGCTTACACAAGGTCCATGACCTATGAGTAGTCTGCCTACATACGCACTTTTCTACAGTAAAAGACCTTTAGGGAAATAAACCTAGTGAGAGCTTTGGATGAGGATACAATACTCTCCTCTTTATTCCTCTTCTCCACTGGGCTACAGATAAGTATGAAGGGTTAACTGTGTTTATTTGGTAGTGTACTCATCCAGAATTTGTGTAGGTCCTGGGAAACTGTCAGTTGTTTGACTTGCTACAATTGACAACCATTTTAGGCAAATAGTTGTTCTGTCTGATGGAGGACAGGTGGCTCTGGATTGGGCAACATGGGATGTGACAGCAGCTGAGGACGCACCTGTACTCCTCATTCTGCCAGGTCTAACTGGTAAGCTATCTACACCTCTGCTGCACACCCCTCTGCTGCACACCCCTCTGCTGCACACACCTCTGCTGCACACCCCTCTGCTGCACACCCCTCTGCTGCACACCCCTCTGCTGCACACCCCTCTGCTGCACACCCCTCTGCTGCACACACCTCTGCTGCACACCCCTCTGCTGCACACACCTCTGCTGCACACACCTCTGCTGCACACCCCTCTGCTGCACACCCCTCTGCTGCACACCCCTCTGCTGCACACCCCTCTGCTGCACACACCTCTGCTGCACACCCCTCTGCTGCACACCCCTCTGCTGCACACACCTCTGCTGCACACCCCTCTGCTGCACACCCCTCTGCTGCACACACCTCTGCTGCACACACCTCTGCTGCACACCCCTCTGCTGCACACCCCTCTGCTGCACACCCCTCTGCTGCACACCCCTCTGCTGCACACACCTCTGCTGCACACACCTCTGCTGCACACCCCTCTGCTGCACACCCCTCTGCTGCACACCCCTCTGCTGCACACACCTCTGCTGCACACACCTCTGCTGCACACACCTCTGCTGCACACCCCTCTGCTGCACACCCCTCTGCTGCACACCCCTCTGCTGCACACCCCTCTGCTGCACACCCCTCTGCTGCACACCCCTCTGCTGCACACCCCTCTGCTGCACACCCCTCTGCTGCACACCCCTCTGCTGCACACCCCTCTGCTGCACACACCTCTGCTGCACACCCCTCTGCTGCACACACCTCTGCTGCACACCCCTCTGCTGCACACCCCTCTGCTGCACACACCTCTGCTGCACACCCTCAATCTTGTATACCATCTGACCAACATTTGCTGCCATCATGAATAATCTAACACACCATTTTTCAACATGCTTCATCTACTTTAGAGTAAGGCCTATAGAGAACTAAACCTAGTGAGAGCTTTGGATGAGAAAACAAGAGTTTTCTTCTTCTACTTCTCCGCGGAGCCGGACAGCATTTCTGGGAATTCCACCCTTCATCAGTGACCCTGGAAATCTTTATCTTCATCTTCATCTTTTTGAGTCATTTTCTCACTAGACACATTGAATAGCTGTTGTTTTTATTCATTTATCTATCCTCTGTTCTGCTATCTTGTTCCTGCTTCACCTTGGCCATCTGTAGGTGGCTCTATGAACAACTACGTCACGCATATGGCCCAGGATGGTCTACTGTTGGGTTACAAACCCGTCGTATTTAACCAGAGAGGGATAGCAGATATACCTATGAAGGTGAGAGAGTTCTTCATAGTAGAGTGGAATTCTCATATCTTGGAGGTCAGGAATAGATTAATTTTACAGAAAAATCGTAACACTTCAGATTGCATGTCATACAGAAATGGTCTGTATCTCAGAGTGTCCACGATGGGAGGTTTTACTGTATGACATTGGAGATTGAAAACTCTTTATAAGAAGGTGTACATTAATTAGGGACAATCTGTGACCTATTTAGATTAGCTATTTGAAACTGTTTCCACAGACTCCAAAGACATTCTGCGCAACAAGTACTAGGGACCTTAAAGATGTGGTCGAAAACATTAGAAAATGTCAACCCAAGTCACCTATTTTAACTGTTGGTGTTTCACTGGGAGGGTAAGCCTGGACTATATGTACATTGATGAATGTGCCACCTAAACACTGCAAGTACTAATGTATACCTTCTACACGTATACATAGCATGATTATTTCAAAATATCTCCATGACTACCCATTGACCAATGACATCTCTGGAGTAGTGACTGTCTGCTCCACCTGGGATATGCATGCTTCAAGGACTGCATTGCGTTCGTTCACAAGCAAGCAGCTATACAACAAGTATCTTGCCAGGGAATTGAAGAGACTCTTAATGAAGTGAGTCTACAGATGTACATGATAAATCTAAGATACCATTTTCCTACATGCTATGCCTATTCTGTAAAAGAGCCTATAGGGGAACTAAACCTGAAGAGAGCTTTGGATGAAGATACACAGTGAAATGGGCACTTGGGAAGCCAAAATTGGGAGTTTTATTTGGTATATACAAATATTTTGGGAGATTTGCTATCCCTCTCAGGTTAAATATGACGGGTTTATAACCCAACAGTAGACCATCCTGGGCCATATGTGTTGCGTGGTTGTTCATAGAGCCACCTATGTACAAATATACTTATTTATAATTACAAATAAGAGTCAGGTACATATAACTAAGATATTGCTGTGGCAATTATGACTTAGTTGCTTTACAGCTTCACCCCAGCTGTCCTGGATTAAATTCCCATGTAGCACTTGCTTTCTTTTGTTTTTCCTCTTTGTGATGTGTCACACTTACATGTACCTTCCTTTACTAGAAATGTTAAAGAGTTTGATACAAAGCAATTTAAAGATGTTTCACTTGAGAAAGTACGTATGCAATTCACAATTATGAGTATTGTCGTGGATATAAGTACTTACATACATACGTGTATGATTATTATTTTGAAGTGGATTTCTCATAAATACAAAGAGGAATGTTTGACACATGACAATCAAGGACATTCTCCAATGTCATAAGTGAATATTCCATATCTTTAAGCATATTCTTACTTGCTGGGGATTTGGAAGTATTTTTTGTGTTTTTTTGTTTGTTTGATGGTTTACCTATTGTCTTGTTTATTGAAGGTGATTAACAAGCCATGGATTGATTGTATTTAGGTATTAGTAAGTACATTCTCTCTATCCTGTTTATGTGATTGTGAATTTCTGCTCTTCTTTCTGTACAGATGCAGTTAATAGAGGACTTTGATAAAGAAATTACCATTAAGATGCACGGATACTCCAGTTTGGAAGAATATTATACTGATGGCTCCAACTACTCTCGCATTCCCCAGCTAAGGACACCCCTCATTGCCATTAATACTGTTGATGATCCTTTTGTACCATATGAATGTAAGTCAAACTGTATAAAATTTATTTTAAGAGAAAAAATGTAAAATAGATTCAATTAAATTTCTGTTCTCACAATATGATTGGTTTAAGATTGTGTTGCATACTCTTCCTAAACATGTTTGCAGCTTTACCATTCACAAATTTCAAAGGAAACCCTCTTGCTTTACTGGTTGTGCTACGGAAAGGCGGCCATTTTGGCTTCATAGAAGGTCTGTATCCCACAGGTCCCACTTGGATGAATAGGGCTCTCAGAGAGGTACTCCCAGCTCTGAACCAATACAGTCTTAACAAACATAGCTAAAGCATGTATATTGTATTATAAGTTACATTTGAGATTATAATTTAGCTAATTTTAAAGGTTTCCTATATTGTATATTTGAGAACTCTTATATTGCAAATAATATATTAATATCTGTTTACCTAGAGTTTAGCTAGAGCTATATATATAGTCAGATACAGAGAGTGGGTAATCATGAGAGGGTATGAATATCATTATATACTTATTCAATCTACCTCATACAATTAACATGAAATATCATTATCAATGATCACAAATCAGTCAGCATACATATACGTATATACATTATAGCTAAAAAGGTAGATACAAGATCAAATACATTCATAAAATATCATTGAATAATCAGTTCCTTTCATCAGTCGTTCTAGGATACTGCCTTCTGGATGTCTTGATGCTTGTCAACAAATAGTTGTAGTGTCTGCACCAGAAAACGGTCCATCCAGTTCTTATGGAATGGCCACACTCCTTCCATAAATCCAATATGGCCGCCTCTCTGGGTGGTCACCATAGCAACATGGCCATTTTGACTGATAAGAGCATGAGGAAGTGCTACAAGTGCAAAAACAAAAATGTGATGTTATTTAATAGCAGACCATTGGTTGTGACTGAAGTCATGTGACCTATAGTCTTGTGACCTATAGTCATGTGACCTATAGTCATGTGACCTATAGTCATGTGACCTATAGTCTTGTGATCATTTGATTGGTGGCTCACCCTGAGTTGGACAATAGACATCATCTGACGAGCTGAGACAGACAAGTGGTGTCTGGATGAGGTGGAGTTTCAGATGGGGGCTTGCAAAAGATATAAAGTCGTCTACGTCCTTAAAGCCAAACATTGGACAAGTTATATGTCTGACAACTTCAGTGAAACTGGAGCTCTACATACAGTAACAAAACATACAGAAAGACTCCATTCTAACTATTTAATGATTATTATTATTAGAACATTTATTGATCATCTCGCAATGTCTGTGAAATGTTATGTAGGAAGACCACTGATTTAAATTAGGAACACACATATGCACTCAAGCTAAATCTTACACCAGAAGCTTGCCGAAAGCGGATTGGAGATTTCTCATTAACTTCTGCTTCCATAAACAATTCTTCATTTCTAAAGAAAGGGCAATAAATATTTTGCATCTTAACTCCCAAAATGCTCATGACATGTACATTCCTACTTCACCTCAGTGCAACATGAGCACATACATGTATATGGAAGATCAAAGGGGTCAGAGTACACTACCTATCCACATGAACCCATGCAGGAACATGCCTTGACCCCTGACTGGAAGGACTTATTCATTTTTTATCCTTGTTTATTATTCCATCCACTCAAAAAGCATTACATCACTGGACTACTGACTGGAAGGACTTATTCATTTTTTATCCTTGTTTATTATTCCATCCACTCAAAAAGCATTACATCACCACTAACACTATTTATATTTGATTTAGTCTTATTCATTGCTGAAAATATAATTGGGTCAAAACCTTCAATTTCCTTTAACTATTGTATAGCTAATGCTCAACCAATTGGATTACCAGTACATACGTATGTACATAGACAAGACTGAGACTTAGTATTGCAGTACAATCTCCACCAAAACATTAATAGCCAACACCTCCAGTATAGAATCCTATCTCACATGCACATCATGTGACAGCAACTGCCACTAGTCTGCCATAGTACAGCCATCATGACTCACTCGTGCAATATTCGTGTAATCTTTTTGGTCACGTAGGTGTTGATTGTATATCGGTTGACATGTTGGTCCATCTTCTCATAGGCTACATTCAGTTGCCATGGTACCGAGATGACTAGTGCTCCTAGCACATGAGGGTCTACCGCCTGTTTTGCACATTTTGCCAAATAACTGATAATCTGAATTCTACAAGTTAGGTAAAGTGGCAATTAATACGTACATAAAGCACACATATAATTCATATAAATGCACATCTCTGCAGATGGAAACTTACCCTCCCATGGATGTGCCAACGAGGAAGATAGATGATTTTGACCGCTTTGATTTTACATGGTTAATGACTTCTGATAGATCATAACAAGATCCAAGACAGTCAAGTTTTGGAGTCTAGTGAATAGGTAACTCCAAAGTAAACAAGCAAAGGCAACAGGGCCACAGTTTGACCACGAGAGTTACAGTACCAATTGATATTCACATACTTTGGACACTGTACATATATAATACTTCACAGACAACATAGCTGTCATTTCCTCTATATTAATCCAAGCTCAACAGATATCCTATACCTCTTTCATACTAACCCAACCCAGCTTCCCAAGACAACTGAAATATTAAAATTGAATTATAAGGTGGGAATGCAACTAATACATTGTATCGACAGACTAGGAAAATGTTGACCATTATTCACTCTCTTCAGTGGAAAAGGCTATTCAGGATTGTGATTGTTGGGGAAAGACATAAACCAGACCAGGAAAACCTCTTAGACTATCATCTGAGATATGTAGGTGTACCAGGTTTCAAAAGCCATTGGAAATTGAATACATGTATTTAGACAATTTGTGATTACTCTTGCACAACTGTTACTTAACTACAGCAGTTTTTTAACAGAAGTGTAAAATTACCAATAAACTTTAGTTTAGTCTCTAATAACCATCTATATATTATATTACCAGAAAACGCTGAATAGATATTCTTCTATAAAATTATGTTTATAAGATATACACAAAACATCAAATATATTATGTATCACTTACTGATAGTTTTGCACCACCCAGACCTCTGTAGTTAAACACCACAGTTCTACATACACAAAGGTAATACAAAGGTAAATATCTGAAAAAAACTAGCAATAAACAGTTCTAATTGAGAAGCAACCCATTGATTCATTCATTGACAAAGTTCTTTTTAATACATGTACATGTACCATTATTAAGTATAATAAATGTATAATACACACTTTACTGTATACACAGCTAATTGCTGCAATTACAAATCAGTGGGAGAAGTGTACAGTGATACTCCTGTGTATGCTAAGATCATTTACAACATCTAAAAGGAAGCATTCCATACACTTACTGACATCCTACAAGTCTGATATCTTCTACAAAGTGGCGAATATAATTCTCATCAAAACTGCCTATATTTAGGTACAAATAAATACATATAATAGGTCCATATGTAATAAATACATATAATAGGTCCATATGTAATAAATACATATAATAGGTCCATATGTAATACGTACATAAATAATAATAAGAGTGATAGAGCAAAATTCACAATCATTAGTTCTAAATGCTTATCAATCCAATTCCTCATCTCAACTGACATATTAAGGAACATACTAGATAACTTGGGCTACCTAAGGCTTCCAAACAAGACTGTCCAACTGAATTAGACTAAAAAAGCTTCTAAAACATTATTTTTTGCTTCTTTACTATGTAGACCACCTTATCCATCAGTATCCCTTATATTATGGGTATGTACCTGTAATTCCAGGAAGCAATATGACTGTAGGCTTGTTCTGTGCCAGGTCACATGACTCATTGCACCAATCCAAGTACAACTGCCCACCATCGCTCAATTTAAAGAGCTCACTATACACAACATACACACAAAAACAATGAAATGTATTTAGTCTAACTATATACAGCTTAACTCTATAGTATGTTCTTTAAATGTTGAACTGTTATTCTAGAGCTGACCATTAATACAGCTTAACTCTAGTATGTTCTTTAAATGTTGAACTGTTATTCTAGAGCTGACCATTAATACAGCTTAACTCTATATACTGTATGTTCTTTAGATGTTGAACTGCGATGACCATTAAAGTTGAAGTTAAGGACAGAAATTCTCAATCTATGTACAGTGCATAGAGTTATAATAACTCAGGAAAGAAGATATCCTTAACTTTTGAATTAAGACCAACATACAGTACTTGTTCCCTGCGTGTATTTGCTTAATTTTCGCTTTTAAATTCTAAATTCTAAATTATTTTCACTCTGCTAATTCCGAGTACACATATCAGCTGAATACATTCTCCTTGTGGGAATGCAGTTTGCCTGCTGTATGCATTGTCTATACACTTATCTCAAGCAACATACACAATTCTGACTGCTATACTGCGCCACTACGGTAATTATGAGGTAAGGCGCTCGGTGGTGTGGGATGATGAAAGGGAGAAGGGGTGGATGAGGCGTCAACCAGTTTTCTAAAGGAAACTTCTTCAAATAGAACATTCATCTTAATGATCTGATGCCGCAATCTATCGTCAAAACTTACCGTCTTCTCTTTATAGTGGGAAAGGTCTGTAGCGCCACGCGAAAGAAGGTCTGAGTGTGTGTCTGGGGCGCCCATACGGAAGGCCAATATCGTTCCTTGACGATCGGACAGTTTTCCTGAAGAAGTTTTCGAAACATATCGTTTCCACATACCAACTTTGGCTTGTGTACGACCGACTTCAGATAATAGGAGATGTAAGCGATGACGATGGAAAGTATGGCCAAAGTCAAAAACAGATCAGATAGATGATTCTCATACAGATCCAGATAAATCTCAGCAATATTAGTTTTGTTGAGGAGAATCAGTAAATATCCGTACGGTAGTGTTCTTGATTTGTATTCCGCATCCATCATTTACGAGACGAGTTGGCCTTGCGAATCTGATACCCAATTCGGTCTGTTTATTACTAGGAACTTCCGGTATAGGATGTCATGCTCTAGTCTCGCGTAGCCCAGACCGCTATCTCGCCTCCATATTTATATTATGACGTCACACGGTCGCCGGTCTGGGCTATGCGAGACTAGTCATGCTCCGGCCACATTATTAGCTATATACACATAATAACCGAGAAAATGTCTGTAGTTGCAGATGCATTTAACCAACTCTCTAGAGTAGGGACTAGAAGTCTGTATCACATTTATTTGATTACATTTAATCTGTTGACATTATTTGCATGGCTTTTACTTTTAATATACAATGTCATGTAACTATGTGTGTCCACACCTTCTTTGGCTGAAGGGAGCCTTATTTATAATAATGATTGATCCTGTCTTAAGGGTGAGTGTATGAAAAGAGATAAAAGTAATATAGATAATAATAAAATAGCAAGTCATGTGTACCGGATACTATAGTATTCAGTTACACATGACCTGTGTGACCTGTGGTGTAATGACACTATAGTACTAGTATTCAGTTACACGACATGTGTCGGTACACGGTCTATGGTGTATATAATGACATCACTTGAAATATAAGTCGACAGTTTAATATAGGTCTATTATAGAAATAGCACGATGTCTGGTAGTTATTTAGTAATTAGTCCAAATCTCTTTTTCTTGCCGCTATTGATTTTAGTTCAAAGAAGTAGTTCTCAAAGTAAGTGAAGTTCGACCTATATAAACGGTTAATTCTTTACAGCCAAAAGCTACCTTAATATTGCGTGGATGATAGTATACACACACTATGTTGGGATGTTTACTTTTTCTGTTTAATTAATCTCCCGAAGGTTGCACCAATACTGATACGAGAGAATGTCTTGGCAGATTCAATTACTGCTCCGGTAGCTCCCGTCTTGGCAGTACTTGTGTGGATAGCAACTGCAGGTGTACCAGCTATTACTATGATTACTGCACTTGCTTACGTGAGTGATTTAAGCAATTTAGGTAATTTTAAAATTATCTAGTACATAGGTATATCTACAAACATAAATATCTATTGTATTCTATGACGTTATGTAATGGAATTTCTACAGAATGCTCGAATAAAATGCATTATTCTTCCTTTGTATATAGCCACTGTTGGAGGCTGCCACGTTACGTACAATGCTGACAATGCAGTAGGATCGGCTTCACATAGAGGCAGTATTCAAACGACCTACAGCTGTGATGTCCGTGAAATTGGTAACAGTGAAGTGCATGTAGTTGGTATCTATGAAGGAAGCCAGCGCTGTTTTAGATGTCATCCTGTTAGTGAAGTGAATGTCAAGCTGGTTGTCAGTGGAGAAAGTTCGCTTCCACTGATACTAGTATTTGTAGCTTATGAGCCAATAAACTGGAGAGTAGAGGTTCCTAGTGGAGTAACTGTGGACAGAGTTTTACTGGTATACACTCATATAGTCATTTTAATATTATATATGTAATAATATTTATATATTCATGGATGTGGACAATACTAGCTAAATGTCCAGCTTGTATGTTTTTGACTCATGTATATAGCCACCAAGTGTTATATTAATTGTATTTACCATAGGGAGGGTATTATGTCGCTAATAGTGCAGCAAGTGGAAGTAGTATCTCAGCTTTTGAAAAGCTGCCCTATCCCACTGTACCCAATGGTTATGGAACTGACACAGGTGGTGGAAACACTGTTGAACTACTTAAATATTTATATCGACGATTTGGCGGAGTAGCTTCATTCAGTGGCTGTTACAGAGCAACTGACTGGACCTTGAGAATAGATAGAGGTATATATGTACATATATTGCCATGTTTATTATGGGATAAGAATGGAGATTTTCTAAATCAAAAGTTGTTTGTAGCATGTTAGGACATGGTGGTGTCATAAGAACCTACACTCACGGAGGAGGTAGTGTTTGTATAGCAAAAGTACATGTATATCTCTGTTCCCTGAGTATTGAAACAGCTGCCAAGTAGGCTTGGTTGAAATGTGATTTAGGCCGTCATGATTTGATATTCTTGTTGCTAGGGGCAGCAATTCCATTAGCATACATATTATATTGAACACAGCTAGGGCCTCTTTCTTGTCTTGATCTTTTTGAAGAATCAGAAAGTATTAGTGTGCTGTCCTCACTCCCATGTTCAGTTTTTGATATCTTTTTCCAATTGTTTCCTACTGTTTTATAATTCTTCATTAATTAAATATATACATCATTCAAGAAGAATATTTCCATCTGTTTAGAGTTATAGATAATCACATTTGCATATGTTTACATACCATTCATTAGGTAACTACAACAATACTTTAACAACACCTCTACCATCATTCACTACACATCCAACTACACGATTCACTAGACGTCCAACTACACGATTCACAACACGTCCAACTACACGATTCACAACACGTCCAACTCTACCACGATTCACTAGACGTCCAACTACACGATTCACAACACGTCCAACTCTACCACGATTCACTAGACGTCCAACTTCACAATTTGATACACCTGCTTCAGTTTCAGGTGAGATATATATATATATATATTTAGAATAAAAAGATACACTTCAAAAAATGTCCCTGTGTGTATACATAGGTGGATGTATTAGTAGCTAGGTGTAGGTAGTTGATTGTATATACAAGTTATATATGTACAGTACTTCCTCGGTTATCCGTGCCTCGATTATCCGAACCCTTGATTATCCAAACAGCGATGGGAAAAGTCAGTCATTTTATTTGCGACATCACTGTCATAGGCGAGTCATACAATACATAATCCGGATTTGTTTGGTGTGAACAAGCAGGGATTATATAGCAAAATACATGTACACTTGCATACAGATACAAAATTTTCAGCTTCTGCACAATGTTTAAAACGTACGTTCCTCTTTTTTATACTCGATGCTATTTCACTTATCCGAACTAATTTACTTATCTGAACAGACTTAAGTGAAGTGGTTTACAAAGGTGTTCGGATAACCAAGGAAGTACTGTAGTGTGTATATATTGACATACATACATATATAGATGTATAGTATTTTATACTACATGTATATATGTGTACACATACAATATACAGTATATTGATTTCTAAAGTTCCATGTTATGTCAGTTTGTTTATACATATAAATGATATATGCATTTCCTTCTCCATCTTAGTAAATATCCCTGGGATAGCTATAAGTCTTTCAGTGCTTGCGGTTATGATTTGTTGTGTGATTGGAACATGGATATCTTATAGTACACGCAAAAGGAAAACTGTAGCCACTTCACGTGCATCTAGGCCTGTGCCACCTAGGACTAGTCCTACTGCTCAGACAACTGTCCAGGAGGATGGATGTACAGTGACTGCAACCAGTCTACCTCCCAATTATGATGGATCAGGTAGGCAATTTCATTTTCAATACTGATGGACTAAATTATATGTAAAGCATTATATATATACTATATAAGTTTGACAAGTTAAGGTGATACCCTCTATATATATATATATATATATATATGTTACTCCTGTTCAAATGCAGAACAAATTCATATAATTGAACCACCACCGTATGTGGTATTCAAGGCACCTGCAGTGACACAAGAAGCCCCACCCCCTTATCAAGAATAAAATGTCACTCCCACAGAGAGAGAGACCTTTTAACACTTTTAATTCACCTAATAGGCCTCACATACACTATATACTTATATAGCTTGTATATATGCTTTGATATATTAACTTGTTGTTATGTTACTCTGCCAAACAAACATTTTTTTGTTTTGTTCTGTATAGTGCTGCATGGGGCAAATGTTTTGTCCTAGTGTGTTTTGCACATGGTGTACATTAAAATAAAAATAATATATTATATATATATATATATATATTATGTAAATAATTTAAACTAAAGCAGTTTGCATAGTTAAAAATATCTGAGATTATATTAGTGCACTGCAAGTTACATGCAAAATGCTGACTCAAAGGATAACTGCAACCAATTTAGTCACTAGGGATGAATTTAGCTGTTATAATGAACCATGCAGAAATTTATAGAGTGTATAATTTCTTTGCATATTTAAAAGAAAGGATTAATTGCGTACGGAAAAACAAAAACGAAAAAGAAAGAAGAAAGTAATTAATCGAAAAAGAAAAATAGGAAGAAAGAAAAGGAAAAAAGGAAAAAAGGAAGAAAGTAAACGAAAAACAGGGAAAATGGATTATCTTCATGATTTAAATACACTTGCTTATACAATGCAGCCTCCCACCACCACATTAGAAATCACCACAACATAGCCTTCAAGTAGGTGTGCAATAATGCTCACAAAATCTTATTGATGAAGACTCTAGAAACCTTTCTAATAGGAAATTATATGTACACACATGAAGAATACTACTAGTTTTACAAAAATTTACAAGAGTATACTGAATGCTTATAGGTAGATGCATTTCTGACAAGTTGGTTTATACATTAATATAGATATAGATTTACAGTATACTAAACTGCATTTGGTATATGATTAATTTATATTTTAGTATTATATACCAATTAATCTGATCTTATATATGATCATTATCACCATTTGGGATTGTATAATAAAAATTATTTTTGACATTTCTGAAATTACATAAAAAAAGAAAATGTTAAACAATAGTTCTTAAATAAGTTCTTTGTGGCTGTTAAGAAGCCATGTTCTTTAGCTTTCTTTCTTTTTGAGTGGTTACTTGATTGTTGCTACTGTACTTCGCTTTGCATCACTTTACGGAGTGATCCCAGGGCACACCACGAGGAGGTGGAAGTACTTCGTGCCCCAAAAATTGTTTACAACTCTGTTTGACACTTCCACTACTTGCGTCGTAAGAGAAGTTGCACGGGAGCGATCCGGCGTACCTGACCGACCTCTGACCAGTTACTAGTCTTGCCCTGCCACGCTACGAACAGAACAAGCCCGACCCTGGCGGACCACAAACTCCCACCAATGAGAATCATCATGTGCACACAACGTAGCTTGGGAACACTGTACACAGACTTTAGCTCATTGGGATCGGCCAGGCGCTTTAGAGTAGGGACCCATCAGTTCAAGGAACTATAAGAAAAGAATTGAAAATACATGATATACAATGAAATATTGCAATTGATGCATGGTTAAGAAAACTGAATACAAATTCAAATGCAAATGCCTTCCATGCAAACCAACCTGAAGCTGCAGCCTACAACAGGGGTTCCTGACCGACTACGTAGTGGCACTGGACCCACGCTCCTCCAGGTACGGGTCGTATAGCAAGAATCCGCAAGTGCCAATTTAAACACACAAGCAGGATTAATAGTGAGATACATCTCCAGGCACTAACCCATAGGTAGAGAGACCACCCCACTATACGAACACCGATGACCCTTCGTCGCATGGTACCATGGTCGTGCTCCTACCACGGTTGGCGCATCGATCTACACAAGCATAGACCTCCAGATTTGATGGCCCGTAGGCCAACGACTGAAAATGTCCTCGCCTATTTATTAGAAATTGTCGGCGGGAAACATCGTGAACTTGGCGGAAAATCGTGGAACCATAATTGTTTTCGAGGTTATGTTCGAGAACAATAGACAACATGCAGAACATGACCCGGCCTATTCAGCAAGTTGTTATTGTTATTGAGTTTCGACTAGAAATCATTTATGGCTATCCAGCGAAGCAAATCATAAAATGTATAGTGACCCCATGAATAGAAGTACTTAATTAATAGAGAACAATAAAAATTTTCTACAAAAATAGTAAAGATGTAGGGATGGCACAAAAAGCAGAGAAACAAGAAAGGGATGTTACACAGTGAAGCATTAGCTATATATGCATGAATCATACAACACCCTTGCTTGTAGGATTCATGCATAGCTAATGCTTCACTGTGTAACATCCCTTTCTTGTTTCTCTGCTTTTTGTGCCATCCCTACATCTTTACTATTTTTGTAGAAAATTTTTATTGTTCTCTAGTTTCTGTACTTTTTATGGAGCATAAGCTAGGAATTCGTGTATTTTATACCACTTTGGTTTTGCAATGTTCGATTGAATATGACGTCATTAAAATGGCGAATTTATTGAGGTCGTGACTCTGGGGCCATGAAAACTGTCATACTCAATAATAGCGTTATCGCTCTCGCTTCTACAAAAGAATACAGCTAGGAAAATTTAGAGTATTTTCGCTTAAGAAGTAGTCCGAAGGCTTATTTCGTTTTTTAGTTACAGCGGGCGAAGAAGATGAAGAAGAAGATGAAGAAGAAAACGAAAATGGGAGATTTCAAAGTTCGTTCATTTGCCAACGATACACGGTCGCTTGCCTTCAAGGCCAATTTATAGCATGGCTGTTCTATATTTAACTCTACCTAGTCTCGTTTCGGCGATTTTCAGCCTAATTCGGAATTTCGCTCCTATACCAATGTATGGGGAAAACGAAACAACCAGTACCATCCCTACATAGAGAGTACTACCGTACTCTCTGATAAACAAAAAACAAAGCTAGCAATATCTTAATGAACCTCTGATTATTATTTCAGCAGTGATCACAATCTTGCAAGCGCACGAACATGTTTCATGCATGCACAATGCTGCATGGACAACGTCACAAGGATATTTAATCACTGGTCATCTTACACGCTATTTTGCACTATTGTGTTCTTTTGTGAGCAGAGGTATATAGCGTGTTATTGTTAATCAATTTGTGAATCCAAAATGGCGGTTGCTTTAGCTTGAGCGTTGTCCATGCTAAACTACACTCATTGGTAGGTCGTCTTGTTTGTTAAATGAAGTCTATAATGTTTCTTTTTCTTTTAAGTTATAATACACATATACATATAGCATCTTTGCCTCATGTAAAACACTTTTTACTTGTGAGACTGTTCAAAATGTAATTTGTACTTAACGTTTATACAAACTAACATTAAATTTTGATTAGCCAAGTATATGTCTTATTGTGCAGCCTATATTTGATTTGCTGTATTATTTATAGAATTGTCATGGAAGTCAAATATCAGTTACCTAGCAACATGTCCAATTAAGAAATATGGAGGACTGAGTGCAATTATTATTAAAGTTATTGGCTTAACCCATTCAGGTAGGAAAAGATAGTGAAAGAAAGTATTGGATCAAGGGAAAATTTGCATGGAATTTACAGTGAGTATAATAACTGTAAGGTCCCGGATTACGTCTGTTCAATGGGACCACCAGATGTAGCATGTCTACCAGTCCCTAGTAACTAGTAACTCCCAGCTACTGTAATTCATTTAGGGGAGGTGTGTTAACACATTCTCTGTATCCTATAGATCAGTTTGCCTTGCGTACAATCCCTTTGAGCAAGATTATTATTGCTTGAGCTTTTATAGGAAAATTTGGCGGGTTAGTCAGACCTCAGTGTGACTTTATGACAAGACATCACTCTTGTCTTAGCCTCCTGAAGTTTCAATACCAGTCCATGCAGGGTACTACAGAAGGTACGTTTTAGCCATGTTGATTCCTATAGGCTGATGCTAAGTTGTTTATAAAAACTATAAGCTTTTGAAATTACAGAGTTTACAATTGTTTCATCATAATCTTATCATCTGTACTATACATTATTCAAAGTTTTAATTTACATGTCTGCATGGTTTTAAAATTGGTTTGAATAGTGATCTATGTGAATCTTGTAAAATCTTGACAGGTTTGTGTTTATAAATTAACTCATTCAAATCAAATTTGATATAACAAAGGCTCTATGTAGAACCTGTTACAGGTCAAGCATGTGGGACCAATGAATAAATTTAATAGCAATGCAGTAATAATGTAAATACATATTTCATTCCAGGTGTACTACAACATTGACTACATCTGGAACTGGAAAACAAGACAATCTATGTGTTTGGACACATCATAATAGCTGAAGTATATAAGGATGGTGCACCCAGACATGGAAGTGATGTGTATGGTCAAGTCACTTAAATTTTATTATGCCATTTCTCAATGGTTAGCCTTAATTATCATATGATCACTGTCTTGCTTTTCCAGATGTGCTATTCATTGTTGCTGGCCATATCCACTTCTAACTTCATTTTTATTATGATGCAATAGCCTTAGACAGATATGTATATCTTCTCAATTATTTTGATAATATAACTTCTGTGTCTAGTATATGTTATACACATGTTAACCATATAGCAACTGACTTTAGGAGGATATTCCTCTTCATGTGCATGTGTGTTGTTGTTATTGCTAATCGTTCTTTATAGTACATGGTTTCATGTAGCCTATTGTCCAATACCTCACAATGGCTGTCAGAGAATAATGGATGTTTGTAATATTACCTAATTGGAATGGTACCAAAATCAATTTGGCTACAACAGTACTATAGTAGATTAGTGTCTGGTATATATAGCCATGGCCAATTAATCAATCTCCCTTGTATATATACTTGTACACTGTCTCCTGACCACTTTGCCACCTATATATACATAATATGCATGTAGACATTTGTTACAAGTAAATGGTGTTTTAGTTTAGTATGAGTCAGGGAAATCATTGCTAATTATAATAATTATAAAGTATATTCCAATATCAAACTCTGTAAATATTGTTCATTCAACACTTAGCAATAACTAAATAATTGATTATTTAATTTATTGCTTTTTATATTTGTCTTCGCCTTTTGTCCATGTTGCATAACTATGTACATATGTATATACATACATATATGTAAAAATGAATATTTTGTTGTGTTTCCACGGGCCAGTTTCATTTCCAATGAAGTTTCCATACAACAAGTCAATTGCTGACATGTTTACCAACTAATATCACTATCAGTCTAGCGACAGTGAATCTGCATGTGTTTCAATTTTATTATAAATAAATTGAGATTGGCAAACACTTGAATTGTCAAGATAATATACAATGTAAATTGACACCACAATCTAAGAGGAAAAGAAATAAATCTCATATTTCAAAAACTGTATATACGTATGAGGAAATGCTTTGCTGCAAATTAATGGACCCGATAAGGTATATATATATGTACAGACTTAAATACATATGTAAAAAGATAAATGTATAATACATATGTAATTAGTGAGGTTTGAATTCAAAGGTAGAAGGTAGATCAGTTATTTAAATTTGCTACATTTTGAAGGCTCTAATGAAATGTGTCCTGCGAATCCAAACTGCCAGTCACATCACTAATGATAACATGTTGACTAGTTGGGGGATTGTGAGGGCTGCCATTTTGTTTCAAATCACTGTTATCAGATGTAGGAGAAGTGTCATTATCAGATTCACTTTTGCCTTTGTCTATTGTCTTGCAACACCATGTCCGTCCAAACATTAACCATGCTAACATGATGAGAAGAGTGTTTATAACATTTGTAACAAAGGCTACAATAAAGATTCTTAAATTGACAGTCTTATTGTCGTATTCCCAGCAGTTACCACGGACACCGCATTCATATGCCCACAGTATGCAGCCACTGTCAAAGAGTGCACCAAAGATGAGAGGCCCTGGTATGGTGCCTAGTAACCGGTACAAAACTGATTGGGCAGCTAAAGCAAGGTAGCGTTGCTCATCTGCCACTGTTCTACATGAAGAAATTAAGGCAGAGGCTTCTGAATTTACAGAAATCATTACATAAATTTGAATGACCTTAAAACATGTAAAAGTAGTTGTTCTATTTGATCATTTGGTCATAAATATGGATGTGGTTTTAAAAATTGATACACTAGCTGTAGCTATTAGAATACCATTTACAACCAATGATTCTCATTACATGTCACATGAGCATCACATGAGCCTCACATGCTACACACATGCATACCTGAGTGTCAAGACAAGTCCTGGGATTTGTGCAATAAATGTGACCAGGATGAACAGAAATAGAAATAAAAGTGCTGGTCCAAGAAAATTGCAATTGTTTTCACACTTTCCATTCAAAGCTTGAGTGAAGTTCCCGTTACTGCTGGTGATGCAAGAGCACCTCTCATATTCCTGTATAAGAGAACATATACATATATACCATAATATATATAAAAGGAATATATAAGCTGTCAGAATACTATTAGCTTGGAGAGGCTATACTGTGTATATATGTCTTGGGTCGATCACTGATAAGGGTGGAATTCCCGGCTGTCTTCCCCAATGGAGAAGAGAAGAAAAGAAGCCTAACTGTATACTCATCAAAAGCTCTATAAGTTTGCCCTAAGTCAATAGTCTAAGAAAAGTGTATTCAGTCTATTCTCTTTATGTTTCCTTAGCTTCATGATAACTATAGGTTTTGGAATGTGTTGTTTAAGATAATTCATGTACTATGTACGTACGTTGGTGGTGGTTGAGGAGTTTTCACAACCAGCGTGGCATGGGGAGAAGTAGGTGTATCCGGTAGCGGGGTCGCAGACTGGTTGGTAGGTGGTTGTAGTACACCCGCAATGTAAGGAACAGGTAGCTCCAATATCAGCATTAGCTGTGGACTCCAAAAGGTAGCCTACAGCACTACATACAAAAAAAAACAGAAAAGGTTTACACAAGTACCTAAATGTATGGTATTATTGAGAATATTAATTTACGTACATAGAAATTTTCAATCTATTGGTATAGGTTGTACTTCAATTTTGGGCCTATACTTAGATGAAGGATCCTTCTAACTTTATTCCTTTTAACCTTTAGATTGTATATTTCAATTTGAGTATCTAAGGTCTTAGGATGTTCAAAAATCAAAATACGAACCATCTGAAAATTGACCAGGAATTTAATGATTTCTGGGTGAAGGATTTAAGGCTGGCAAAAACTAAAATGTGTGCATAAGGTGTTTCATTGGGGATGATATATGTATGTAGCATACCCGTCGTTAGGCACTCCAACTACTGAAGCATTGGGACACGTGAACAGAAGGCCAAGCACTAGCAAGGTAGAGAATGCTGAGGACACAAAGGCTATCAAGGCTGAAGTCTTGCCATCTGCTTTCAGCGCAAACTGAATAATAGCACCAATTATGATACCAGCTGCTGAGCCCACTACTCCAATGGCTCCAGCAATGAGACTACCTTGAGAAGCTGGTACTCCGAACTGGGTTTCCAAGTATTTTGGGCCAAATGTCACTAAACCTACAAGTGATACTGCTTGAAATCCAACTGATAGACTTGCTGTCAACCATGTTGGATTTAAAAGGACCTGTTTAGCATGTTTGGGTGCCTCCTTGAGGTCTCCAAGGCAACCAGTCTCTTCTGCAAAGTCAGTAAACTCCATTGCATGGTCTTTCATTCGTTCCTCTCTAATCAGTTCACATTCAGGTAGCTCTCTTGGGAAGAGTAATAATGGAATAGACATTATTATCGATAGAATGCCCATTATGACGAATCCAATCCACCAAGCACCAACAAATGCAGGGTCACCGTCTATTAGCGTTGTAGATACACTGGGGTCCACGTACACCGTGAGCAAGGACCCGCCCATTAGGAATCCAATGGCCGGGCCAGCAACAGTAGAGATGTAAGCAACTCCCAGAAATATGGGAGATTGTTTAGGCCAGACTATTTCATCAATGAAGGCAGTTCCTATTGTGAAGAGGGGGGCGGCTCCCAAACCCATCAGTATGTTTCCAATGATGAAAAAAAGATACACCTATAATCATATATAACATATAGGATGAAGTCCATTTAATAAACCATTTTCCTACATGCTATGCCTACTCTGTAAAAAACCTATAGGGAACTAAACCTGGAGAGAGCTTTGGATGCAGATATGTTGTTCCTATTCAGGTTACTTCAAAGCCTATTATCTTACAAATAGGTAGTATTTATAGTCTGTCTATGATTGCACCAGCATATAAACAGATGCCACACCCATGAATATAGGATGCCACAATCATTCCTTTACCATTCTTTATGTAGCTTCAAACACACATTCTATATATTATAACACGCAAGGTATATACGTATGTATACACTATCCAGTATATACATACAATAAAATTATAAAATATATATTCTCTGTCGCTATAAGTTACGTACGTACATAAATACAATATACGTATGTATGTACATGTCAGACACAGAAATACAGTTGGCTGTACACACGTACGCCAAACCAGCCATGTACACACGTACGCCAAACCAGCCATGTACACATGTATGTATGTATATATAATCAATAAAAATATAAAGTCTTAGCCTTACCCAGGAAGGGCCTCCAGTGTTGTCACACAGAGCTGCACTACTCACATTCCTCAGGGCCACGGAGCAGAAACCTTCTCCATCTTCTACTATATTAGGACTGTATGTGCCTCCCACGTATTGAGGCAGTGAGAATACTAATGCTCCTATACCGTGGATTATTGCTCCAATACCAACCCATCTTGGTTTGTGACCACGCCCACCAAAATAGCTCATTGGCAAGACACTTAGTAAGACTGTGATATCAAAGGTACTGGCAATCAATCCAGCCATTACCCCAGTAAACTGGTACCGACGTTCAATGGAGGAGAGAGAGACAGATGTCAAACCTACAGTAAATTGAGATAGGGATAATATAAAATATATCAAGGATGGCAACTACGTATATCTTCTAGATGCAGTTCATTTCTAGACGCTCAAAGACTAAAGATGAACCATCTCAAAGATAAGTGTGGCATGCACAGTTAGAAGAATCCACATCATCTAATTGTCAACTATATATACGTACAATTCAACTTACTTGATTGAGTTACACAATAATGAATATAGTTATAATGTACAGTAAATGATGTATAAAGCTCAAGAACAAAATTAACTGCTTGGTAAAAGGTTATCTATAATACCTCTATAAGTAGAGAAGGAATAAAAGTTGGTACGTACAAAGCTGTATCCTCATCCAAAGCTCTATAGGTTTTCCCTAATTAATAACTCCAGGAAGATGGTCTATTCTATTTGTATTTTTCCTAATCTCACAATGATGTCGGCCATGCATATCTATAGGAACAGTTTTTAGATTATCTCATACATACATCTTTTGAAAGGAGATGTAACACTACATATGTTCTATTATCAACCTGAAATTGGCTTCCAAATCAAAAATTAAAATGACTAATAGTAAGTGAAAATTCCAGACACAACCAATGCCCATATATGGTGTGTCGAATCTTAAGATATTCTGTTACTTCTATATGCAGTGTGTGACTTTTGTCAGATTATGTGACATCACTTATGTGACATCACTCAAGAACCAGACTTTAATGTGGTCATTGTATATTTTTTAATATATCACGTTACCAGGGCAACCAGGTGATATCTGGGGTGTTACAAACCTTATATTTCACACTTTAACTAGTGATAAATGTTATATCACCAGTAGGCCTACTGGTGTTTACTTACAAGTCCTATGTGATATATATATTAATTATACCACACCTACATCATACAAAAGAATGTGACCAATGAGTTAAGAAGGATATCCATGCATGGATGATTTGTTTCAGAGCATATAAGAAACCACTAATGATTACCAACTGGAAAATACATAAAGTTACAACGGATGTCCAAGTCCATTATGAGAATATGTACAGGATACAGTCATTCTTTGGAATGCTAAATTTTAGTAATTTAACTAAAATATGTTACTGGCAGAGACTATTGATTCAGGAGCAGTAGCCAAGATGACTCACCAACTCTTAGTACACAGCAACCATCTCCTTATTTAGGCATAGATAACCTTATTCATACTCACCCACATAAACTTCTGGAAATCATGAATATCATTATATAATAATCAGCTGATTGTCTGTTTGTAAGCAAGGGATTCCAAATGTGGACAAGGTTTAACAATGAAAACTCCCCTAGCTATGCGAGGGGTGAGATGCATGGCTTGGGTTCAGGCAAGCTTGCACATTCTACTACCTCAGCCTCTCAGTGCAGTGAGAAGCCAGTAGAGCTGTGGAGGGGCTGCATTTCAGATTCAATCATGAAAGTGATGGATTAGAGCTAGGTATTGCCTGAGTTAACGTTGAAACTAGCTTATTAGGTAAAATAAACACAAACTTTGTACATGTAAACATAACGAATCTTGCGTAACTAAGACACCTGTGATCTACTTTGTTAGTTCAGTAACAAGGACCCTGTCTCCGCTCATAGGAACTACAGGACACTCAACATAACTAATCCTACCTGTTAGAAATAACACTTTCATAGTTACAGAGTCCTACTTACCAGACACCAGTGATCCTTCCACTGCTGCAAACAGAAATATGAAAACTGTAAAGGCATATGGATTCCTAAATACGACTTGACACCATTCGGGAGAGAGCTTTCTAATGCCAAAACGATATATCTTTTTACGTTCTTCGTATTCGGCTCGTTTCATTGGACGTTCTTCTAAAGCTTTCTGTAGCTTTGAAGGCCCTGAACAACAGTTGCGCATGTTGAAGTTCTCCTCGCCAACTAGTACATACCATAGGTGTTGACACGAAGTCCTTTACAGTATATATATATATACATGATCTCCACCCTATTGCAATTAATACCACACAGTCCATACAATCCACACACCTCACTAACGCCCACGTGGTTATCAGGGTAGGTAAAATGGCCGACATAATTCCTCGAGTAAGCTGCAATTTATTTGCTATGATTCACTTTTAGAATGTATGTATATGACCTATGAATGTTCTGCTTCTCAATTTAGGGTTTTGATGAGAGGCTGTCGCTGATTGTTAAATGGGTGAGTTATTGACTTGCTAAGATCAAACAAGTTCTGACAAATTACAGTCGTGTTTAGCAGTAAATTGTCACTGACTGCACATACTTTGTTGTAGTTTTCTGATTGGTCTGATGCGAAGAAGTGGCGCGTCATTCAAGAGATTCTTAAGCATTGTCCTGAAAAGCATGTTCACAGACTCTATCGTTTGACTGAGCAGAGATCTCCTAAAAACAAACTTGACTTCACGAGGACTCTTCCTCACTGAATCAACTTGAAGATATTCAGTTATCTCGACCCGAGAACGTTATCTAGAGCATCCAAGGTTTGTTATCAACTAGGGTATCGTCTAGTCTCGTGGAGCTAGCAAAATCAAAGATTACAACTAGTCTCGCGTAGCCAGACCATTTCCCCTTGCAATTTAAGCTTCTGCCAGTTAGAAAGGGGCTAATATTACAGACTGTCAAAACCATTTCACTAACTTAGTATTTTTGCAATATTTTAGGTCTGCTGGTATTGGAAGTTCTTAGCTGAAGATAACTCGATATGGAGGGTAAAATGTCTTCGTTATGGGTGGGCGTTATCACAGCCTCCCAGAAATCATGAAGTTGGTGTTTGGAAGAGTCATTATATCTCTTGTGTATATAATCTCCATTGGGTGCCACCCAAAGTAAGAGTATAATCCTGTCATTATCAACTACCATTGATTGCTAGTTTTTCTAATTAGGTTTCACCAACTAAAATTCATGTTGCCCATCTCCATGGTAACAATGTTGATGGAGAGGTTCAATTGGATGGTTCAGATTCTGAAACAGCCTCATGCCTCAGTGAAGTGCCACGCCCACCAGACCCTCCCATCTGTGTGCATAAGGAGGACCACAAGCCAGCAGGCAGACAGCCATGGAGGGCACCAGCAAAGAAACCTCAAGATCTGATAAATACTAGAGTCTTGTGGAATAGTGATAGGAGTGATTTGGTGTAAGCTACTACTGTAGTAGCTTGATACAGTGATATAAACTAATATATTATGTTTGTCAACTTACGTATGTTTTCTGCAGGTCCCAAGTACACAAGAAGAATAAAAGATTAGCCAAATCAAAAAGCCTTACAACAACTAGTGTAACCGAATTTAAGGCAACTAGTGATTTGGCAGTACTTGGACATTCACTTGAAAAAGCCGATTTCAAACATTTATGGAAAAGCAGCTCTGCACAAGTAGTCAGTAAGAGCTTACCTTTAAATAAAAGCCCAACTACTTCTAAAAATCCAGCTACATCTAAGAGCCCAACTACCTCTAAGAGCCCAGCTCACAAGTGTTCCAAAGAATCCAAATTTGGAAGTAGAGACAAGAAGAAACAAAGTATTAAAAGTGGTGAGAAGAAAGGTTCTAAAAGAAGTAGTAAGTTGGAAAGTAAAAGTCCACAAGAAGAGACTAAAGAACAGGGAGTGATTAATAAGAGCAACAAAAGCATATTAGAGGCCTGGGCTGATATCAATACAGCAAAGCATGAAGACACTCCCACAACTAATATCAAACCTTTTGCAACCTTAATAGAGCTTGAGGGTCCTAAGACTGCAACCAGCACTGTTTTATCAAGCATACTCAATAATAAAACATGGCAGCCATCACATGCAAGTCACATGACATATGAAAGTGCAGACAACAGCAGTGATGAATCATGAACATAAAGTATTATATACATATCTGCAGGTACTATTTTTACAAATATCTGCATATTTTATAAACTGCCATCTTTAATTCAAGTGCATCTTATAAATTTAAAAAAAAACAGCAATTATATTTCATATCAATTATACTGCAGAGCAGTATACACATACAGTGTGCACTGTATATATAAACAAATACGTATATATAACTGCAATACTAAGGTATTGTGATATTACTGTATAAAAGTAAAGGGAATATTCAGTATAGGGTTAATGAATGTATGTGTGCAACACTCAAAAACTCAACAGAAATGAAAAAATGATTTCAAAATTCAAGTTCACACAGTCCAATTCAGTTAGCTCTCATCATCGCTATCAAGTTCACTGTTGTCATAGTGATCCGGATGTAAGCATTGATTTACAGTTTCAATTATAACCTTCAAATCTTCAGGACGATTCAAGAAATGATCACCTCCTTCAATGACTTTGTAGGAGGTAGGTGCTTTGATTCGTTGCATTAGTTCAAGGCTTACAGACGGCCCCAACAAGTCATCCTCTTCCCCATGAACAAGGGAGACGGGAACTTTAATGTGTTCAATGCCAGGCATGTTGAGTATGCAGTACCTGAGAACAGTGTTTGAAGCAGTTATAAATTATCCATAATAGAACTAAGATTTCTTCCAACTTTGTCAAACTTAACTTTTGAATAATTCATCTTAGACGTTTTGAGTATCTAAGGATGTAGTTGGTTTTAAATCTTTTGTTGGACATATTGAGAGTCACTGAAGAAGACCCTTAGGGTTGAAACATCTGACAAAAGATTAAATTAACCATGTCCTTAGATGTTCAAGAAGTCAAAAGATAGAAGGTGAAACAGGGGAGGGAAGCACCCATTACAGCCACTGATACTATATCTCATGCAAGCATACATACTTGTATACAAACATACATATACGTATACTGTATATAGTAATGATAACCTACGTATTTATATACATACAGTACATGCATACCAGACACTTACTTTGATGCTTCAGGAAATACACTAATGGGAATTCTAAATTTAATGCCTCTTCTTTCAAAGGTATGATAATTTTTACGCTTGATCTCAACTTTCTCCTCTTTGGAGAAGCCCTTCCAAAGCAGATCTGGAAAGTCTGGCAGAGTAGCCAAACCCACCAACCCGCTCACAAGATCCGGCTCCCTTAATGCCAGCAGAAACATGAGCCATCCACCAATTCCGTGGCCAACCAGTACCTGTGATCCAAGGCCTACCTCCTTGAGTACAGACTGGCAACCACTCAACCAGTCTGTAATGATTCCTTCTCGGATGGAGATGCCATCTTCTTCCAATCCTTCAAGAAGCACTCTAACAAATCTAATTCCTTCCTGTTTACAGAATGTTTCAAGTGTTGGTGCATGGTTGCCTTTTCCATCCTCTGTCTGAATGTAGAATATACCTGGGGACTTTCCCTTCATATGCCAAAAGTAGAAATCGTTGCCTAAATAAGCAATAGAGGCACATAAGAAGTTTTGAATTTCCATACAAATAAATGGACATATTATTATTATTAACAAGTAACCTGTCGGCTGGTATATAAATGGACATATTATTATTATTAACAAGTAACCTGTTGGCTGGTATATAAATGGACATATTATTATTATTAACAAGTTACCTGTTGGCTGGTATATAAATGGACATATTATTATTATTAACAAGTAACCTGTCAGCTGGTATATAAATGGACATATTATTATTATTAACAAGTAACCTGTCAGCTGGTATATAAATGGGGGCAAAATATACACATAAAATGTAAAAAGATGAATCAAAATAATCAAGATTTATGAAATGATTTTAAGTCAGAAAGGTATAAATAATGTACATTGCTAAAGACCCATACATTAGTTGTATTCATATAGTCCAAAGTCAATATAAATCATGTCCTTTTTACAAATTTTGGAAAGTCTCTTTTGCTACTAAAGTTTTAGCATATTAAATTTGGAATTCTGTATGGAACATTTGTGCCTATCTCTTAGACGCTCAACAAGTTGAAAGATGGTCCACGGAATCCTATTTTATTACATATGTGCCTGCAATAAGGCTGCAACTTGTTCTTTCACTTATCGAAGAGCCTGTTTTATCTGACATTTTCTTATCACCAGTAGTGTTGGGTAACTTGGACCTTGCTATATTATTATACTTTTTATCAACATTCCATTTCCACAACAAGACGTACTATTATTTTCTTAACACCAACATACATACGTATATACGTATGTACATTGATACAATCAAGTTTGTTGATAGTGACTATTGTTGAACGGCTAATATTTTGACTTATTGAGCCATCTCAAGATATAGCTTGATGGAAAGATCAACATTTAGGACCCTAAGTGTTGTTCTGGGCAACTAAATGTATTGCTGAAATAACAACTTCACTATAAAACTGAATTTCTAATATTAATGATATGTATGAAATAAACTTGACTATGTCAAAAGGAAATAAAAGCCTTTAAATTTTAATTAGACTTTCAGTCTATCTACCTACATTAGCATCCCTAAAAGTGATTTATGAACACTTTGCACCATGTAAGGTAAAATGAGAAATATGTATGTCTGTCTAAAGAATAATCAGATAGAGGATAGTGATTCTGAATATGAAAATACTGTATCCCTTTCAAAGATAATTCACCTTACTCACAATTTACCAAAATAAAGTGAGTTACGTATAACTAAAAGTTGCATCAGTATCACATTCAAAATGCACTTTGCACATTCTTCATATTTTGAAGAGACAGAGGGGAGAGAAGAGACAGAGGGGAGAGAAGAGGCTGAGGGGGAGAGAGGAGGCTGAGGGGGAGCGAGGAGGCTGAGGGGGAGAGAGGAGGCTGAGGGGGAGAGAGGAGGCTGAGGGGGAGAGAGGAGGCTGAGGGGGAGAGAGGAGGCTGAGGGGGAGAGAGGAGGCTGAGGGGGAGAGAGGAGAATTAATAAGGGGGAGCGAGGAGGCTGGGGGGGAGAGAAGAGACAGAGGGGGAGAGAGGAGGCTGAGGGGGAGAGAGGAGAATGAGGAGGAGAGAGGAGGCTGAGGGGGAGAGAGGAGAATGAGGGGGAGAGAGGAGAATTAATAAGGGGGAGCGAGGAGGCTGAGGGGGAGAGAAGAGACAGAGGGGGAGAGAGGAGGCTGAGGGGGAGAGAGGAGAATGAGGAGGAGAGAGGAGGCTGAGGGGGAGAGAGGAGAATGAGGGGGAGAGAGGAGAATTAATAAGGGGGAGCGAGGAGGCTGAGGGGGAGAGAAGAGACAGAGGGGAGTGAGGAAAATGAGGGGGAGAGAGGAGGCTGAGGTGGAGAGAGGGGAAAGAGAAAAAGAGGGGTCATGCTACTAAACAAACTGATTATGTCCAGAACTACATTTCTGAAAATAATGGGTAGATTAACCAAATATAAAGTGAATCTTAGGAAGCCCCATGTTACATAAGTGTTTGGATTGGCGGCACCAATCATGTCATTTTGTTGACGCAAGGAGCCTTTATAGGCACTTAACAGCGAGACAATTAACTACACTAGTCCTATAGAGAAGGAAGTTCGAGGTACATTATCATCTGAAAGCTATTTCCATTGAAAGAGCTCGGAAATCCATCTTTCAAAATTCCTCCATATGCATTCGTGACAATTGCAAGAGAAATCCAGCCTACAAGATTCGATGCGCTAAACTCCGCATTTAGGAAGTCGAATTGATCGGTCGTTCTATACTTCAGATTATCACCTTTGAAATGAAACAGAGATACCCATGGACAGGAATAGATTGCAAACTATTTCGCAAAAAATATCAATGAATACAAACTACAAACTAACCAGATTCTGATATCACCGTTCCCTTCTCGCAAGCGCTGACTTCCGCCATTTTGGAAAGAGGTCACTCCATAAGCGCCCCTTCACACTATGCGCTTATATTTATCTATCTCTGCACCGTGTAACAAATAAAAATGGCGTTGTTCGGGCCAAGCAGCGGGCGAAGGGAACCTCGTAGTCTTGTTGAATTCAGGGCAGGAAAGATGGAACTGAATGGGAGGATGGTCACTCCGGACAAGAGGAAGGGTTTGGTATATTTAAAGTTGGATGAAAGTCAAGTACTGCACTTTTATTGGAAGGACAGAACCACTGGAATAGTCGATGATGTGCGTAGTTGTCAATTATAAGTATTAAGTACTATATTATCATAAGTATTAAGTACTATATTATCATAAGTATTAACTATAGCAAAATTGGAAGATTTACTGTTCAAAACGTATTGTTTCCTCTTACTGACTGTATATGTGTGTTTATTGTGTCTAGACTAACCACTGGTTTACATTAACAAACTATCCTAAACATTTACTATTCACAATTAATTTTATTGAGATTTCTGACCCCACTTGTAATTAATATATATCACTCATTCTTTTGTAAATTGGTTTAATTGTTGGTATTTCTCTATTAAGGTTTTTCTATCTACCTAAGTTAATTTTATTGACCTTCAGTTGTCATAGTAACGTGTCACCTTTAATCTTATGTCAACATTTCCATCTCGATACAGTTTTGTTACACATTTCCACTCCCTCTTGCACAGGACTTTATGATCATGCAGGACGAGGCCACCTTCAAACGGGTGTCTCAGTGCACAACAGGACGTGTGTTTGTGCTGAGGTTCAAGAACTCCAGCAGAAAGTTCTTCTACTGGATGCAGGAGCCGAAAGATGATAAAGATGAGGAGATCTGTAAGAAGGTGGGTAAAACCCCTGTGTTACAGTTACTGATTGGTCACTGTTGCTTAGGGCTTATTAGCCTAGCAACATCACTTGTGTGAGAGATACATACGTATAGTATTAAAACACCATTTTCCTGTAGATGTGATAGACATGCATATGATGCTAAGGAAGTATACAAATAGAAGACTATACGTTTCCTAAAATTATGACCTAGGGAAGGAGCTTTGGATGAGGGTTCGATTCTCATACCAACTTCTCTTCCTTTTTTTCCATATTTGTCTGCACATTAGATAAGTGACCTCTTTGAGAATCCTCGTGAAGCAGTGCAGAATATAGAGTCGGGCGGAGAGATGGGTGGCATGTCCGGACTGCCTGGCATCATGGGACTGGACAACCGGAGCCTCCAAAGTGTCCTGAGAAACTTTGACCAGCAGCAGCTGATGGAACTGCTGGGTAACCAGCGTCCTGAAGGGCTCTTCCAAGCTCTGTCCGGAGGGTCCAGCCCCTCCCGTCCCAGCACTCGGAGCGGGGGACAGTCACGCCCGGATACTGCTGCTTCGGAGACTTCACAGAGTCAAAGAGCATCAGGATCATCGTCACGGCAACAAGTTAGAAGCAGGTCCAACAGAAGTGGGAGACACAGGGAAACATCCTCTTCATCTTCCCACCGCAGGTGAGCATGTGTTCTATTGGTCGACATGTTAGCATGCTCACAGACAGCTCTGCAGTCCCTTTTGAGTGGTCAGCTAGAAGAGGTATCACGCCACATGCGTGTTTCTAACTGAAGCATCCTAATGATGTATTGGTTGGTATGTCTAGCCCTGTTGAAGACGACCGTTTGTCTCTCTGTCACGTAGGGTACAGTTAGCTGATTTGCAGAGCATTTTGTCTGCCATGCCAGTTCCAGAAAGTGGTCAGTTGGGTAAATATACTAGTCTTAGACATATACAGCTATAGATAAGTAACTTGTAATTGTTATATCTATTCATTCTTCTCTTGTTCAAAACTGTGTTTTCTTGTTTTACTCACGGAAAGTGTAATGTAAGTGTAATCATCTACATCCACTAACCATCTATCCTCAATTACGGTAGTTAGATTTCCTACACAGGGATATTAGAATTTTCTTAAGATATGAGTATGACCCTATCATTATAGTGACTGAGGGTGGGGGTGGAGCTAGTGGTGGTGACTCCAAGGCAAGCCTTTCTGAGGCTATCACATCAGATGCTCTGAGGGAACTGGCCACTGACACAGAGTCCTCCCAACAGTTGCAGCCACACCTCCCTCAGACCAACGAGGACACTGCAACACTGCTCACCTCACCACAGTTCAGACAGGTACACACGCACCTATGTGTATGTATGTATTATTAGCAATTTAACATGCTTCCTGTAGGCATTGGATGTGTTTGGCGCTGCCTTTGGGTCCGGTCAGCTCGGCCCTCTGGTCACTCAGTTTGGACTTGGACAAGGTCCTGCCACTGCAGCAGCCACCGGAAGTGAGTCCATAACAGTTGCAGTTGTATATTTCTGAAATAAAACTCTCTGTTCCTTAAAAAATCTAGAACACTTTCTGTTTATGTTTCAGATGCTGCAAACTTTGCTGAGGCATTGGAGAAGGAGTTGAAAGGCGAGACTGGCCAATCAGAAGAAAGGGGAGTGGCCTCTGGGGCAAGTGAAGAAGAAGACAAGAAGGGCACTCCAAATGATGACATGGAAACTAACTAAACATTTACTGATATAAAACTGTCTCTTGATTTGTACCAATTAGAATGCATAAGAGCTAGAATGAGAAGTGACATTTGATCTAAAATGTCAATTTTCAACATGCTGTGTATATCTTAACCATTTGCACACTGTGTATATATGTGTTACTTTAGATGTCTACATACATAACATAGTAAACATACATGCAATTGTAGTTGGTTAGTGTTGCAGAGTGACAATTAAGAAAATTATAGGAGTATGAATGTACTACATGTTTTCTTGGATCCATCATATATCTATGGATCACTATATCATCATTTTCAAATTGCTAAATAAATAAAAAGAAAATCAAAGTGATCACTTCCATTCATTTAGTAGAGTACCATTTAGCTAATGGAGCAGATAAAATCCTTAATTTCTTTTCGTAATCCGTAAAAGTTGGAGTTCGTGATATATTTTGCCATGTAAACGTAAACGTACGATCACACACCTGTAGGCTATGTATGTTTGTTAAACTTGTTTACCTAATCAACGTAGGGGGATTAAAAATGAGTTGTTTTTGTTATGAATATTATTATTGTAATGAAATTCATGACTCTTTCCGAGATTTCCTACACTATCAATATCATTGCTGAACGTAAGGTAAATGAAAGTAGCAACTTCAAAAGCGTTTATCTTAGCATTTCTTGGTAAGTTATATTTAAAATTGTCTAGATATCATTTTAGATAGAAAAATCGTTTTCTTTCCCTTCACTCCAGCTGTGCTGTACGCAAATGGAGCAAAATCACAATGCAACGATATAAACAATACTAGTAATTTACTCTTTACATCCTACCTCGGATATATAATATATGATTCTCATTTATCCTAAGGTACAATAAGTGTAACAGCAGAAGCAATATCCTATTCGTGTATCAATGTAACCTGGTCTCCAGCTGAAGCAGACATGAGTTATACAGTGAATTGGGGTGAAGACAATGTAACTGTTGATTCTTCAAGTTTTTTGGTGCAATCTCTAGCTCCAAACACTTTATATGACTTCAGTGTCACACTGAATTCTATAATGTGTCCTATGTTGCAAGGAAATGCTTCAGCAACAACAGATGGTGAGTCAGTCATGTAGTAAACCCCATGCTACCTACCTGTATTAAATACTTGGTCATATATACTAGTAATTGCTTGTCATAAAGCTTTATATATATACATATATGTGCCTATATATAGAAATACAGACTCCTGATATTACAAATCTGACAGTCATCTCCAGTGATGAGATACAGTTGACGTGGAACTATCCAGATGTCCAATGTGCACCAATAGATGGCTTTAACATTTCATGGACATTTGGATCTTCTAGGAACACTACTCAAACTAATGGCTCAATGAGAGTTTACATTATAAACATTCAAGAGATGGTCATGGTAACGTACACAGTGTCAATATCTGCCTTCTATAGTGGGAATAATTCAAGAGTAGCAAGCAGAAATATAACAATACAAGGTACTTTTAGCTGGTATAATAATATATGAATAATTGACAGTGTCTAATTGGTGCTATATACTTATATGCATATGTGTGTATACAGTTCCAGAACCACCAACGGATTTACAGATTGATGCATTAAATAGTTCACATATCAAGTTGACCTGGACTGCATCCATGTCACCACCGGATGTTCCTGTGATGTTTTATAGTGTGTCTATCGAGGAAAATGGCAATTTAACATCTAATACAACCAACAATACAACCTATTATATACTATCTACTAGAAGCTTTACCTATCGGTACAATGTAGCTGCTATTAACTACATTGGAAATTCCAATATTTCTAATTGGTCATCTACACTCCTCTTTGATGGTAAGACTGACATACATATACTCCAGGTGTTTCCTCTTGTACGTATACAGTATTTTATTCTTTACAATCTATATATAGAACTACAATTGGTCTTACATCATATATAATGTATGTACTTTCCTCTTCTCAGTGTCTGTATGTTTCTACAAAGTTGTATAATATTCCTGTGCCAATATTACACTTTGAAGTCCTGTAATATATGCTCTATAACGTTAACCATGTTTTACATGTATCCTATTCTGTTCCATATCAATGATGTTTTAGCTCCAATGGCAGTACAGAATGTGAATATAGCTTGTCTTGAAGTAACCGCTTTGAATATAACCTGGACTCAGCCAATTGCAATGGAGCCACATGTGCCACCAATTACTGAGTATCATGTTTGCTTCAGTCAATCCACTACAGACAGTACAGGAAGTGATAATTGTAGATGTACAAGCAATACATACTTATTGTATAACCTTACTGAGGAAGATTCATATAACATTGTTGTCAAGGTAATGAATGTGGTTGACGTTACAGAGAGTGAAGTGATCACTGTAACCACTTATAGTAAGTGTAAACTGAGGTACAACGCAAACATGCATCCAACATGTACAGTAAGCCTATATGAGGAATGAGAGTGTTAGCTACCATGTTTCCTAAATAAATTCATGATTAGTGCTGTATGCACGAGTATATATGTTCATATATATAACAATGTATAGCACCCTAACCAGTGGAGCAGAAGAACAAGGAAAAGATTTGTCATGTTCAGCTGCCTTGATTTAATTCTTAGCCATATGGACTACTAGTCTTTGGTCACAAATGAAGCAAAACGGAGTTCTAATTTATTTGTATTATGATTACAGTTTGGTGATTTTAAGCTATTAATAATAGTAATAATAGCAAGATACAGTAATTACTAATATTATATATGTTTGGATATATAAATCAACAGTAACCATTGATATAATTCTACATTATAAAATCTCTAATTAAAAATGTTTTTGTCCTATTTATAAAGGTGCAGTTCCATTAAATGTTACTGCAGAAGTAATATCCTACTCCTGCATCAATCTTACCTGGTCCCCACTTGAAGATTCAGCTGAAGTACTGACAGATATGACATACACAGTAATGTGGGATGGAGTTCCTAAAACTGTTCATACTTCCAGTTATTTGGTGCATTCTCTAACTCCTAAAACTTCATATAACTTCACTGTTACATCTGATTTTGAGATGTGTTCTATATTTAAAGGAACTGAATTAGCAATAACTCACCCTGCAGATGGTTAGAATTTACTTGATCGTAATTGTATAAATTTGCAGTAAGTTGATATCCTTTTTAATATGTATGTTTAATAGATATTGAAAAACCCACCCTAGAAAGCCATGTAGCCATTTCCAGGGATGAGATACGGTTTTCTTGGAGTTTTCCAGAAGATTCATGTGAAAGAATAGATGGCTTTAACATTTCCTGGATGTTAGGATTTTCTACTCAAACTGACAACACAACAAGAAACTACAGTATAAGAATCCAAGAGATGGGAATATACACAGTGTCCATATTTGCCTTTTATAAAGGCATCCATTCAAAAGCAGCAAACAGAAATATAGCAATACAAGGTATGCACTCACACTACGTACATCAGATGTAATTGTTAACATATATATATACGTAGCTAGATGTGACACTTCAAAATATTCTTTTTGGGCCTCTTGTATGTATATAGTTCCAGAACCACCAACTGGTCTAAAGATTGAAGCAGTAAATAAAACGCATGTCAAGCTGAGCTGGACTCCATCCATGTCACCATCGGATGTTCCTGTGATGTGTTATAGTGTGTCTGTCAAGGAAAATGACAATTTGCCTAAATCATATCTAGTTACTGATACAAATCATCTCTTTCCATCCACGAATGGCTTCACCTATAAGTATACAGTAGTTGCTGTTAATGTCATTGGAAACTCTAACGTTTCAGCTTCTTCATTTCCTCTACTGTTTGATGGTAAGGAGCACAGTAGCTAATTATGTATATATGCATACCATGTATACTTACAGTTATAATACAATGAGTGTACATATTTATACAGTTCCAACTACTCCAGTTGATGTCACTTTGAAGGCACAGAATAGTATGCATCTTATCACTTCATGGAAAACAATTTCAAGAGATAACAGACCCTCTTTGACTGGATACAATGTCTACATTAATGAGAGAATTTTAATGAATGTAAAATCTCCTGGTACACGTCTTGTATTCAAAGGAGAGCAATCAAAGAAGTATACTGTCACAATCTCTTCTGTTAATGCTGTGGGGGAATCAGACAATTCTTCAAAATCAGCTGTTGTATATTTCACAAGTAAGCAAGCATTGACTGCATAATTATATGTCCATATTTAGGCAGCATGTATGTTAATTACTGTATATAATATTGATCCAGCTCTTATATACGCACATTTCCAGAATGCGATTTGTGCTTTAAATAGATATATACAGTTGAATCTGTTACTTGAATTTTATGAATTTTACTATGAAATGTCCCTGGTTTCCATAGTACCCCCAAAGCCAACATTTGAAGCAAAAGTACTGAATTCCACTTCCGTGAACATAACATGGACCAAACCAATGCTGTCAGAAGGTGTACCACAAGTAGATGGTTACATACTCAGTTATAATATGACCAGTGAGCCTGAGGTTGTTCAAGAATTAACTCCTGCCAAACTATTTCATGTAATTTCTGGTCTAAAGGATAGTGTACCTTATACAGTGATTTTATATGCTAAAAATGTAGTTGGATCAAGTGAAGGTGACTCCCTGAATGTCAGTAAGTCTCTCTCTTAGACTGTTTGTAATTATGTTAAACCTTTGTGGCTATATACAGTACACAGAACTCACTTATATATTCAAAACTTATTGTGTTTCAGGTCATAGATAGGAGATAGGACTACATGAAATGTGTAGCTTTAATGGCATATATACGTATGTGCGTACATGTATGAGAACTGATGAACTCACTATAATACAAACTACTCTTGTTTGGATAATTGAGTGTTCAGATACATGGATAATGTTCTATTATGTTATGTGTTGTCAAGAGTTCGAGTTAAGATGTTTTTGCTTCTCTTTTTTCTATGTAGCTCTCCCCCGCCCTGTCCCTCCCCCTTCTCCTCCCTCATCTCCTGCTGCAGCTGTTGGTGCAATTGTTGGAGGTATATTAGTAATTCTGTGTTTAGCTGCGGTCATTGCTGCACTTTGTATCATTTATAAGAAAATGAGGTGAGCACACTAAACACTGCACTACATGTATCAGAGAGTAATAGCAGTTATTATCTAAGTAGGGATATATAGCATGAAAAACATGGCCACCACGGGCACAATACTACGTACGTATATGCAGTGTACATGTATATGTAGAGTGTTCTTAAACTACATATGTATTTAATTGTAAATTAAAGTGATTATAGGTACAAGAGCAATACTACCCTACTAATGCATGTAAATCTAGGAGGAGTATTTGTTCACAATATTTAATACCCTTCTCTCTGTTAGAGTGCCCCATTCCTTTCATCCCAACAGAGGGTCTGCATGGCACTTTACTACAAGTCATAGTGATCGTCCATTATCGAGTATTCATGACCCTAACCTTATCCCTATGAAGAATCTCTCTGGGTCACGGGAGGAACTGCTGTCAGACATGCAGGAGACCCCAGAGTCCACTCCAACTTTGAAGAGAAGGAGATGTGAGTATTCCTTGATAATATGTGTCAGTTTGTTCTTATTTTCTAAAGTGCTGTGATGATTATGCCAAAGATATGTAAAAGCAATGCCATTCTTATGTGTGTATAGAACTTACGTACATATAAGAGCTAATGTCAGCATTTATGTTATTAAATATTATTTGATTTTGTATAAAGTCTTAGGATGAGTTTGTGGTTCATGTTCAGTATATTATACGTAACTCTCCTTTCCTTAAGATTGTTGCTCACATATTGTTACATATAAGAAAAGACTCCTGTATCTTCATCCAAAGCTCTCTTCAGGTTTAGTTCCCCTATAGGCTCTTTTACAGAATAGGCATAGCATGTAGGAAAATGGTATCTTAGATTTTTCATACACAATTCTTTATTACTATCACTGTTTTATTATTTAATATGACTATTCCATGGCCATGATTTAAATTAAAATCCACTCTACATACAAATACAGTCTTTCTGTGTAATATTTTTGTTATTCAATGCACAACCCTCAGCATATATTAGCATTTCAACCTCTCCTATGTACATGTGTTCAGTGGCAGGCCATCCCATCAAACTAAGCACATTCATTGGTTACATAGACAGCACTCCCAAGGCAGAGCTGATCAGCGAATACAAGGTATAGTATATTGTAACTTGTACTGTATATATGTATAATTTACAAGGTGAGTTTGACTGTGTGACCATGAAACCCTATTATAATCTGTCTCTCACTGCCAGACCATTCCTGAAAAGATGCCAGATCTCACTGCAGCTGCTTTTATGAATCAGCTCTGTAACAGATACGTAAATATTCTGCCATGTAAGAATCAAAATAATATATATATACTTGTACTGTATATATGTATAATTTTGACTATAATAGTGCAGTATTAATGTATTTCATGTTATTATAGATGATAAGAATCGTGTTATTCTGAGTGAAAAGAATTCAGATGGCAATGATTACATTAATGCTTCATACATTCAGGTATTGTCATATGCAGAAAGATCTCTACCATGTAACAGTCTATTAAGTGTCTGATATCTCCAATCATTGATTTACGTATGCCCATGGACTCTTGTATACGTACTCTATTAATGTTTTAGCACTCAGAATACATATATATTAGAATATGTTTTAAATTGACATGTATGGGGCTGGCATTAATTAGGGAAATATAAATAGTTGGATATAAGTAATGGTTTTCTTTTATATCTTTTGCATGCCATCTTGTAGGGCTATGCTGTTGAGAAAGCATACATTGCTGCCCAAGGTTAGACAACTGTGTATATACGTATATATTATAATTACTTCATAATATCAATATTTTGTGACTATCATATCGTGTAATTCCATAACAGGCCCACTCCAGAGATCTGTTGCAGATTTCTGGCAAGTAATTTGGGATGCAAAAATTAAAATCATTGTGATGCTGACCAAATGCAGTGAAGCAAACAAGGTACTGATGTACGTATGTACAGTACGTACAGCCCTATACTCATCTCTGTTAGTTTATCTTGTTCAAATTTAAAAGAACAGAATGTTATCAGTCCCAAAGCACCAGCAGTGTTTATGTATCTGTACATACACATACAGTATGTGTATGCAAATGTATATACGTACCTAAATGTATATTGGCTATTCGTCTATAGACCAAATGTGCACAATATTTTCCTGAAAAAGTGGGCGGCAAGGACTTAGTGAAGATGCACCTTTCCATACAGACCACTCAAGTGCAAGAGTATGGAGAGTATATTGTCAGATCCATCACAGTAACACAAGTTAGACAGCATGTACTGTACCAGTTGTGCCTTTGAAACACAATATATGTACAGTGCATGCATGTAAGTACATATAATATGGCATCGATTACCCTGACAGCTTAGATCACTATGGTAACCAATGGTTTATTGAGCATCAGCAAAAGGTGTCAATTGTTGGGACAATTTTGACCTTTGAACCACAATATATATGTCATTTGCTGACCTTCAATATATACTGTATAGTACACAATAATTGCAATATACATAGTCTGTATAAATTGGTTATTTAGAGGAAGAAGACCCACGAGGTGTTGCAGTTCCATTATCTTACCTGGCCAGACTTTGGTGTACCCACTCAGCCGTCTGGCGTCCTCGCCCTCCTACGTCATGTGAGGTCCATACGCCTGTCACATGATCCAAAAGTGCCTATCATGGTTCACTGCAGGTTTGTCATACGTACGTATATAGACTCATATATACAACCATAACTGATGTTCATTACTATATATACGCATAGCTGTCCTGGGTTTGATTCCCAGCAATTGCTTCCTTCATGTTTCTCTCTCTTTACATCATGATGTTTGAGAATGATTGATTTAATTATTCTTCAGCCTCTCCTCTGAATATATAGTTCTGTTCTTTGCTATATTACCAGGTCTACTGTGAAGTAGACTATTTATTGCTAAGGGGCTCCCAGTTTAAATTATGCAAATTGATTGGTTGCCCAACTCTACATATAATTAGTGCTGGTGTTGGTAGAAGTGGATCGTTTATAGTCTTGGATGTACTGATGGATCAGATAGATGCAGAAGGCGAGAGCACTACAATTGATATAAAAGGACTTGTCAAGACTCTTAGAACACAGAGAATGCAAATGGTGCAGGCAGCTGTGAGTCCATCCATCCATTCACCCATCCACCCGTCCACCCATCCACCCGTCCACCCATCCACCCATCCATCTATCCATCAGTCCATCCACCCATCCACCGTCATCCATCCATCCATCCATCCATCCATCCATCCATCCATCCATCCATCCACCCATCCATCTATCCATCAGTCCATCCACCCATCCACCGTCATCCATCCATCCATCCATCCATCCATCCATCCATCCATCCATCCATCCATCCATCCATCCATCCATCCATCCATCCATCCTCCATCCATCCATACCCAGGAGCAATATGTCTTTGTTCACAATGCCCTGCGTGAGCTGCTTGTGTTGGGTGACACTGTCATAACTAGAACTAACTTGACTGGATTTGTTGAAGAAATGTCAATTAGGAAGAAAGGAAGTGGACAGACTGGTTTTGAGGAAAAATTCCAAGTTAGTAATCTTAGATTATCCTCATGCAGTAATCTTTGACCTGCATACTCCAGGCAGCCACACCACTATAGTACAATACTTACATATATATATATATGTATATGTTGTTCCCCCAGGTCCTGGAGTACATCACAGCTGAATATAAGAAAGGTCCTCGTGTTTCTGAGGACTACAAGCCATATGTACGCTGCCACGACAGAATGCCATGTAAGTGTATATTCAATCTATGTCACATGAATGTCACATGACTTACATGTATCAGATGAAGGCAAGCACCTGACAGTCGACTCATTGGATGGAGAAATGGTCAACTTTATAAATGCATCTAAAGTGAAAGTGAGACCATCAATTGACCTGTATATTATAGTATTAGTATATACTTACCTGTATATTATAGTATAGACCTGTATATTATAGTATTAGTATATACTTACCTGTATATTATAGTGCTGACCTATTATATTAGTTATAGTATTAGTATATACTTACCTGTATATTATAGTATTAGTATATACTTACCTGTATATTATAGTATAGACCTGTATATTATAGTATTAGTATATACTTACCTGTATATTATAGTGCTGACCTATTATATTAGTTATAGTATTAGTATATACTTACCTGTATATTATAGTATAGACCTGTATATTAGTTATAGTATTAGTACTTACCTGTATATTATAATAATACACCTATATATTAGTACATTTAGGTACATTGGAATCATGCCTTTCTTCCAACTGTTAGGGTTATTCCACAAGAGGTCCTGTGATAGTAGCCCAGGCTCCTATGCACTCTACTGTCAGTGACTTTTGGGCTCTTATTAAGCAGCGCAAGGTCCCTGTTGTTTTGCTGATGTGTCCCAAGCAGGAACATGGGAAGGTCAGCAAATTGAAAACTAGCATGACATACTTATACTTATAGCTAGTGTGGTATATACTGTAACAGCCTTGCACCATGTTAAATGTCAAATCTAATAAAGGGTCTTATAATAAACAGCCTTTTCACAAATATGGATTTCCTGTTCAGTGGCAGTCCTCTATGAGAATATCTATAATAGGAACAGTACATTTATATATATTATACGTATAGGTGTATACGTGTCTAAATATACCTATTACAAATGAATATTTAAAAGAATACCACAGGATTCACTGTATTGAATATATTTATTGTAGTTATAAAATTGAACCTAGAGGTTGTATATACCTACCAATAGAACTACGTAGGTATATATTCTCATACAAAGTTAGAATAAATGGCTGAAGCATGTATTATATTCCTTATGGTGCATTTGTACATACATGTACATATATACTGTAGATAGACACATTATTTACATTACGTACTGTTCTGTGATGTATACATTTTGTGTTAGGAGTCTGCCATGCAGTTTTGGCCAAGTAAAGAAGGAGATGTAGAAGACTTTTGCGGATATAAAGTCACTTTGAAAAGCCAAAAGGAAAATAATCATTACACAGAGTACAAGATGACAGTGGCTACAGTGAGTTTATTTATAGACATTTGTATAGATTCCTGCCTTGGTATATATACATGCATTCTATAATAACTATATGTACAGTAAGTTTATATACTACCTTGTTATGTACGTATACATACAACAATTGGTATGGATGTGTATATATTTTGAAATTAAGCTCTACAGTTTTCACATGATAGTCTTCTTGAAGGGGGTTAAATGGTTTATGCTATGGATAATAATGTATTATGGCACATATATATGTATATACACATGTACATACCTTTCCAATACTTAATATATATATAGGAGAGTGTCTATGCCAATCTCAGTCAAACGTCCATGGACCCAGTTCAACTCTATCATTTTCAGAAGTGGAATGAAGACAAAACACCTAATTCACACTCTCTCATACACTTCCTAAAGGCAGTCAAAGATTCTCTGTCTGATCACACTGCTCCTGTTTTGATTGCCTGCAAGTGAGTTATGCAAGACAGAATTAATTTCTATTAGATATAGCTATACAGTTTTCTTTATAAATTATGTACAGTATATACCATAATAATTGAAGAGATGAATCACCTTCTGTGTTTATATACTAACTGTTTCAGTTGCATTTATTCAAATTGTAAACTGCAAAATGTTATTTCCTCACATGCTCTTGCATGATGTTGTAGTGATGGTAACGGACGCAGTTGCCTGACTGCTGCATTGTGGATTGCTTTGGACCAATTGAATACTGAAGATCAAATAGACCTTATCAGCATCATTAAGAACATTATTTCTGAGAGACCGTCTGCCATTCTCTCTCCAGTTAGTGTGAAAGTCTTTATTTAGCAATGTCAAATATATACGTAGAAATATATGCATATTAGAATGTGTATCAACTTTATTGTCTTCAAACAAACAAAATTTGCATAAATGATCTATATTATGATAGACTTCTTGGCATCTACAAGGAAACATAATATTTGACCATAGTGGTCTTCTTAAGCTATATACTTGCTCAAAATGTTGAAACATGAACTATGTACATGTCCAAAAGATTCTTATTCCTTTTTCAATCATTTTATATGGTATGTAGCTATTTATTCCATTTACGTGCCCCTTCAGTACTTGCTACTTTCACAGCATGACTGTATATATACTTATACACTTTATCCGCAATGACTGACTTACTGTTAATACGTATATATATACTCCTCCTCCCTGTGTAGGAATCCTTTGCTCAGTGTTACAAAGTTTTGGCTGATTATTCATAAACAATACTAGTAGCTAACAATTTTGAAATACGTATTAAAGTACAGTAACTATTGTCTATATAGTTAAAATGTCTGTAGATAATTACTTTTCATCAAATCTTCTAAATTAAATCCATAGGATTTTTTATGGATGTATGTGAAAGCTGATATAATATATACAAAACTACAAAACTTCTCCAAGCAATATTAACTATAAAAACAAAATTACAAAGAAAGTTTTATGTTTTAGTGTATGAAATATATACGTAGGTTACTGGCCTATATAGACACAGATTTATAGAGGTGTATATGGATCCAGAGGTATAGGCAGATGAGCAAAAATAGCATTGACTCTTTCATTCATTTCGGCATTGTCAGCTTTCAAGTTCTTCATCTCATCTTTCAAGGCCAAATTATCTTTCTTCAAATTTGCATTGTCTTGTTTCATACTTTGCAGTTCCTTAGCTGTCATTCTGAGATGATCCTCAATCTCTTCTTGCAAGTGATTCTTCATTGCTTTCCTCTTTCGTTTCTCTCCACACCCAACAATGTTGTACTCACACTCTACCTCCTCAAGAGGACATTCTCTTCTATGTGCTTCCATTGTGCCTCTGGTAATACCAACAGCTCCACACTTGTTGGGGCAGTTGAGTGGATACTGCAGACATATTTCCATGTGTTTCTCTTGTATTTCTAGTAAGGTAGCTCGGAAATTGCAATATTGGCAGTTGATTGACCGATAAAGACAATGGTAAGCGAGGTGATCTAAAAGTGCTTTTCGCTTCATCTTCATCTGACATCCAACACTCCTGTACTCACACTCTACCTCCTCCAGAGGACATTCTCTTCTATGTGCTTCCATTGTGCCTCTGGTAATACCAACAGCTCCACACTTGTTGGGGCAGTTGAGTGGATACTGCAGACATACTTTTATGTGTTTCTCTTTTATTTCTAGGAAGGTAGCTCGGAAGTTGCAATATTGGCAGTTGATTAGTCGATAGCTACACACTTTAGCAAGATGATTCTCGAGTGCTAATCTCTTCATCTCGTCTCCACATCCAACATTGCTGCATGTCACCTTTGCAAACAGACATCCTCCTGGTGAGGTCAGGTGATTTGGGAGGTCAGAAAGGTCAACTGCAGTATGGCATCCTTCTTCAAGATGACAACAATAGACTTTCAGTGCATTTATATGATGAACCGCATTAGCATCTTCAAAGAGGATAAATTTCTTTATTGATTCTGGTGTACTTCTGCAGTTGGGACAAGAATTGGATCTCTCCTGCCATTTTGTGATGCAAACCCTACAGTACAGTTTACCACAACATGTAGCCTGCGTGGGACTGTCAGCCAGTGCTTGACAGATACTACAAAACAGCCACTCTGGTGGATTAGATGGAAAGTATACCTTTTTCTGCTTGTACTCACTTGTGTACAAAGGACCTAAAGAAATCAATAATGAATCGAAGTATTACTGAAAATTGTTGAATTGCTGAATGCATATTACTATGTACATGGCCCAATGGAGAAAAGAAGCACATATAATATGTCTCACTTAAATTTTATATACAGTAAATTATCATTTCAATATCATAGAAAATCTATCACAGGATCAAATATCAGGTTTCAGAAGGCATGAAACCTATTTGAAACTCTATGAACAGCCAGGTTTCAAAAGGTATGAAAGTATGTATAAAACTCGGAAAGGGGGCTGTTAAAACTTGAAACCCGTGAAATTAATCTGTTAGTACATTCTTGAGCACCTTTGAAACCTGGCTGTTCAAGAAGTTTCAAATAGATTTCACACCATATGAAACCAGTAATTTGATCCTGTGTATGGTATACATATAAAGTATTAGACTTGTTACACACCGTCCACTGCAACATAGTCAGCTCTGATCAAGAGTTTATAATATGAATATGTAATAGCCCAAATAGGTTGATCTGTCGGTAGCCCCTCCCATGCCACACCCAATTCCTCTCCATTCTTGTAAATAGAAAACTTTCCATCTTCTTTAACACAACAACCAAAAGTATCACCTCCTGTCACACTTAACTGCCACTTCATCTCCCTCTCCTCTCCATTGTGATATGAAGTGTTACCACTCATAAACCAGTACTGCTTGTCATTCTTGACTTCAAACCATGTGTTTGGTATATATACATCAGGACTCACTGTAGTCACACCAATGAATGGACGCTACAGATATGGATACGTATATCATGTTATAATAAGTGATGACACTTGGTGACACTTATACGTACTACATATAAATCATCGCACAGCACAAATTGTTATAATATACGTAAACCAATATATAATTAGTTGGTTAACGTTACTAAGACAATTATTAAATTACAAACAGCTGTAGATTTTGCTGTAGTGTATGTGTCTACGATCGATCTATTAAATGTACGTATATATTCAGCATGTGTCAAACTAACTTGTATTACTCCAAGATCTACTCTAACAATAAACGGTTTACCAATACACAATGGAGAATTTGAAAACAGAAAGGTTGCATCAATATGTGAGTGCTGTTTCTGTAAGGGAGAATACAACTTTCCAGGGATTCCACGACATAAGGCGGCCATCTCCTAGCCACACCCACTTCCCAAAAATGGTGACGTTAGCGCAGCAGCTACCTAAACATCACACATTGTCAGATATATTCCATTTAAACATGTACATACAACACATCCCTAGAAGTACCACTTGTATATACTATGGATAAACCCCGCCCACATGTGAGTTAGTATATACAAGACTGCAATTCCTTCAACTGGTTTGTGTGTCTTTGTCTTCTTCTCCTTGTCGCGTGGTTGGGGAAGCAGAAACAGAACCAGTAAACTCTAAACCAAAGAAGTGGCAGCAAACAGGTGAGAACCATATTTGGAGAGAGAATCGGATTATAGGACAGTGGATACAAGTCACAAGCATCTTTTGATTCTTTACATTTTGATCAAGAGATTGAACCAATATTGTGTTTTAGGTAATTTTTAGATATTCAAAGAGTCAAAAATGTGCCATTCAAAGATAAGTTTGGCGCATCTAATTTTAAAGTCAGTGGTCTGTCAATATAGCAAAATATGAGAATTGATTGATTTCCAATAACAATAAGATAAAAGTTTGAAAGGAATTTCTCCCTCACAGCATCAGCACAAGTTATACAGATAGTGCAATATTACTGATTATGATAATTATTGTTTACTATTATGCAATACTGTAATCAAACTGATTGTAGAGACTCTTACGGTTAACATGAGTGCCTGCATTGGCCACAACATATAGTGTAGACCAGTGAGGTATGAGCTGATAAATCCAATGGCAACTGTTACCATGGTGATGAGATAGGTCTTTAGTTTACCATACACAATCAAATATGTTCCTTTAATCTACAAAATGACAAAAAAGAATTAGAAAATATGAAAAAATAGAAGCTAGAACAAAAACTAGATCTTGTATAATAACAATTTACACTCCAAACTGATAATGGAATTATTACTGCTAACTAACAAATGAAAAAATAGTGGATTTTAAGATCTGAAGCCAATCTTAAAGCTGTGATGTCTCATCATTTGACTCTGGATTGGATGGCTTGACCATCTCTTTGAGTGGCTAAGGGGAGACTCCCATCAAGTTCTCTCATCAGGAGACATGAGTGGGTGGGGTAAAACCCAGAGTCACATGATAACTAACAAATGATTGCCCAATATTGTAACTCTTTATCAAAAGACTGCTACTTACCAGGGGAAAGGTTGGATCCAGCTTGCGACATACCTCATATGTGAAGAACCCAGATAATGCTAGACTACCTAGTTTGACACCTTGAATACTGTACCACTTCCCACCGGCCAACACACAGACAAACACGGCACAAAAGTAGATACAAACCTACAGACATATGAACAGGAGCAAGGATAGGGTAAATACATTTATACATGTATGTACAGCTAGGTATGCAATATAGTAGTAAAGATTAGTATATTTACATACACATACATATAATACATATAATACATATAAAGGTTGTTGTGCACAACACCTGATGTGTCATAGCGTAGATGAGTGGTCTTTCTTCCAACCATTCTCCTATACCAAACTCAATGTACATCAGAAAGGAATAAAAGACCTAATAAAATAAAGTAGTAACACATGTACGTACGTAGGTAGTACAAATTGTTCTGACAAAGAAATAAACTCTAAATCAGTACAATGTCTAATAAGGGAAGAAATGTCGAAGCATGATGATATGACATGTTTGAAGTATTTATGTGCAATTTTTTCAGTTGATGGCATTATAGCTGAAGTAATACTTAAGGTACTCGACAGACAAGACATGTGAAACAGAGGTGAAGTGTTTCCTTAGCAAAATGAAGACGTACTAGGACATGTAATCATCACTCACCACAAAAGCAAAGAACCCGCCCACTTGCGGTCCGTACCTCACTGCCATCAGTACGGAGTAGCCTATCAGAATTGCTAGTGTGATCTTGACAACCAAGGCCACCTCGTCATATGCTATCAGTCCTCGAGGAAGAGGACGGTCAGGATGGACAATGACATCTTTGTCGTAATCCTTCACATCATCCATCACACGTACAATCAGTAGCAGCAACTACAGTATACAGTCAATGTACACATATAAAAGTGCAATATAACCTATATATACAGTGGTCGCCCAACCCTGTCCCTCACCCAAAGTCCAAAGCTGGCCCAAAGGAACTTCTCAAGATCAACTCGTCCTTCCACTACTGACAGGACAGAGAGGGTGGGTCCTAGAGCCAGCAGAACAAACACAAGGGGCGGAGCCCGCTCATTGAGGAAAATCCTCCAATTTGAAAAGCTGCAAAAATAGTTGTAAACTTTATATCATGGCAACCTAGGATTAGTTATATAAACAACAATTGAATTAATTCCTGGAAAAAATTATCGCTGCAAATAAAGATATAGCTCAACCCTTTACTATATGCATGTGTGGACATGTACTCTTTAGCATTCAATCTCACCTCCATCTTTGCGGTCCTTTTCTTTGTCCAGCTGATTGGTCGACTGGTGGTACATCAGTCTAGAGTGATAAAGGGTACCTTATCAGATAGCGCAACATGCATATAGGTTTGTAACTGACTGACCTTCCCACGAGACCTTCGTTCTCCTTCAAATTCGTCTGCCATTAATTTTAATCTATCAGCAACAATTCCCGCCATCTTTTTTAATTAGGAATCTAAATCCACTGGTACGGGTAACGGGTGTCACCGCATATTACAAGGAAATGGCATTATACAATGCATTGTGGGGGCCTGTATGCTGTAACTAACTAACTGAATTGGCTGTTAACTGTACTGACTTTTAGTAAGTGAATCAGTAGGTCGATAAATATTAAAAGAAACACTTGTGGTTCGATTTCGAGCCATATCTTGGGACATAAAAATGGTGGCAGCGTATTACTCATAGTTTTGTATTGGAACATTCTAAGCCATAGTTGCGCATATAGACGAAGGTATGTGTTCAAAATATAGCTTCCATACAAGACAGCTGTATATGGTATCTCAAATAATAGGAGTTGACTCCAAAAGGTTTTGAAAACACCTCTAGTGTGTTATTTTGAATGCTACCACATGAAGTATTCCTATAGTAGTCATAGTAGTCAGTCAATCTCTATGTACTCAGGAAGCTGGTATGTCCAAGTCTGGTGGGGACATTCCCTCTCACTCTGGTACACCCAAGCAGTCTGGAGGTAGTCCCCATTCTGGGAAAGGGGGAGGAGCTAAGGGAGGATCCCATTCCTCATCCTCTCGAGGTGGCAAAGGCAAGCGTGCTAGCAAGAAACAGCCAACTGGGGGAACCCCCAAGACCCCCAAGACCCCCAAGGGAAAGTCCCAGGATACACCCTTAGCAAGATCCTCTGAAAAAGCTGCTGGTCCTACCACCAAATCAACTAGTGCTGCATCCTCCTCTCCTAGTAGGCAGTTGTCAGGGCAACAGTTGCCTAGTCAACCAAAATTAGGACCTAAAGAAGACCCAAAGGCTACATCTCTTCAAAAGAAAGAATCTTCTCCTCTAAGGAGAGAGCCTTCTCCTCTAAGGATAGACCCTTCTCCTCAAAAGAAGGAAGCTCATTCTTCAAAGACGGGAGGATTTACTCAAGAGAAAGAATCATTTTCTGTCAAGGACGCCAGAAGAGAAACAAAGCAGGCATCTACAGCGGAACCTACAGAGAGTACTCACCACCTCCCTTCTCATCATAAAGATGATTATGGCGTTGCTAGGCGACTGCTCAGCTTCACTAGAGGAGGTGATTCGGAAATAGAGGAGACTACTTCATCAATGACAGTTTCCTTTGAGTCTTCAGAAACCATACAGGAGATCCACCCACCCAAGAATACAGGTGTCTCTTACGTACACTGCTACATGCTTACGAATCCTGTCATCTGACTATATATACTTATGTGTGGTGTTCTGGTAGTGGGTGTAGACTTAATGACTATATCAGTAACATGCACACTTCTAACTGCTCTACGTAAGAAGCCTACACTAGAATAAGGATTCCTTTTAACTGTGTCAAACTTAGCTTTTGGATGTAACATCTATTGACTTGTTGAACATCTAAAGACACGGTTTTTGGTATGTAATGGTGGGATAAGGTGTGTATATATACAACTAGAGATCCAATCCATTGAGGACCCTCAGGGTTGAAACGTTTGACCAGAAGACATACCAAAAACTGCCTCTTTAGACGTTCAACAAGTCAATAGATGTTCCATCCAAAAGATAAGAAGTCTGCTTAAGTTTTAGATTAGAAAGAGACTTCTTAGAAAAAAATGTGGGCAGACTGATTATAAACAACACTATATAAAAGATGCCACAATTGAATTTATCATCTTGTATGGGCTATCTACTTGGGTTTCTGTCCTGATTGCACTTATGACTTAACGCATGTATTAGGGCTTTTGTAATTAATTTTTATGCTGTAATGAAGTGTCAGTGTATAGTCTCTAATGGTTTTGATGGCTCTTGTGATGATGTGCGAGTGATGCACTTAATTTAGTCTTTATGACTAACAATATTGTGTTACTTTGTGAATGATGAAATCTGTAATTGCTGCATAGGATAGCTGTAATGAGCTGAATGTGCATTTTAATCTGAACTCATTAAATGATATGTGTGCTAGTGACTGATATGTGTGCTAGTGACTGATACGTGTGCTAGTGACTGATACGTGTGCTAGTGACTGATACGTGTGCTAGTGACTGATACGTGTGCTAGTGACTGATATGTGTGCTAGTGACTGATACGTGTGCTAGTGACTGATACGTGTGCTAGTGACTGATATGTGTGCTAGTGACTGATATGTGTGCTAGTGACTGATATGTGTGCTAGTGACTGATATGTGTGCTAGTGACTGATATGTGTGCTAGTGACTGATATGTGTGCTAGTGACTGATATGTGTGCTAGTGACTGATACGTGTGCTAGTGACTGATACGTGTGCTAGTGACTGATATGTGTGCTAGTGACTGATATGTGTGCTAGTGACTGATATGTGTGCTAGTGACTGATATGTGTGCTAGTGACTGATATGTGTGCTAGTGACTGATACGTGTGCTAGTGACTGATACGTGTGCTAGTGACTGATATGTGTGCTAGTGACTGATATGTGTGCTAGTGACTGATACGTGTGCTAGTGACTGATATGTGTGCTAGTGACTGATATGTGTGCTAGTGACTGATATGTGTGCTAGTGACTGATATGTGTGCTAGTGACTGATACGTGTGCTAGTGACTGATACGTGTGCTAGTGACTGATACGTGTGCTAGTGACTGATATGTGTGCTAGTGACTGATATGTGTGCTAGTGACTGATATGTGTGCTAGTGACTGATATGTGTGCTAGTGACTGATATGTGTGCTAGTGACTGATACGTGTGCTAGTGACTGATATGTGTGCTAGTGACTGATATGTGTGCTAGTGACTGATATGTGTGCTAGTGACTGATATGTGTGCTAGTGACTGATATGTGTGCTAGTGACTGATACGTGTGCTAGTGACTGATATGTGTGCTAGTGACTGATATGTGTGCTAGTGACTGATACGTGTGCTAGTGACTGATATGTGTGCTAGTGACTGATATGTGTGCTAGTGACTGATATGTGTGCTAGTGACTGATATGTGTGCTAGTGACTGATACGTGTGCTAGTGACTGATACGTGTGCTAGTGACTGATATGTGTGCTAGTGACTGATACGTGTGCTAGTGACTGATACGTGTGCTAGTGACTGATACGTGTGCTAGTGACTGATATGTGTGCTAGTGACTGATATGTGTGCTAGTGACTGATATGTGTGCTAGTGACTGATATGTGTACTAGTGACTGATATGTGTGCTAGTGACTGATATGTGTGCTAGTGACTGATACGTGTGCTAGTGACTGATACGTGTGCTAGTGACTGATATGTGTGCTAGTGACTGATATGTGTGCTAGTGACTGATATGTGTGCTAGTGACTGATATGTGTGCTAGTGACTGATATGTGTGCTAGTGACTGATATGTGTGCTAGTGACTGATATGTGTGCTAGTGACTGATATGTGTGCTAGTGACTGATATGTGTGCTAGTGACTGATATGTGTGCTAGTGACTGATATGTGTGCTAGTGACTGATATGTGTGCTAGTGACTGATATGTGTGCTAGTGACTGATATGTGTGCTAGTGACTGATATGTGTGCTAGTGACTGATATGTGTGCTAGTGACTGATATGTGTGCTAGTGACTGATATGTGTGCTAGTGACTGATATGTGTGCTAGTGACTGATATGTGTGCTAGTGACTGATATGTGTGCTAGTGACTGATATGTGTGCTAGTGACTGATATGTGTGCTAGTGACTGATATGTGTGCTAGTGACTGATATGTGTGCTAGTGACTGATATGTGTGCTAGTGACTGATATGTGTGCTAGTGACTGATATGTGTGCTAGTGACTGATATGTGTGCTAGTGACTGATACGTGTGCTAGTGACACCCATGTCTACGTACCTCCCCTACCCTCTATCCCTCAGTCTGACTTGTCTTGAGGTGATCTCTCTCCTCTACAGGTGGGAAGAGCGAGAAAGTGCCTCAGCAGACCAAGAAACAGAAGCCTCCAGTGAAACAGAGCAGCAGTGAGGACAGGGGGGTGGAATCACCAGGCATCCCTGGAGGAGGGGGAGGGGAGAGTGGATTGTCCAAAGCTGAAATGAAAAAGATAAGAAGAGAGAAACAAGTAAGTGATGTAGTGGGATACATGCAGTTCAGGTGTACATTATGATAGTTGCTTCACTTCAGTATCACTCCAAGTTGATATCACATGATGTCCATGTCCAAGGACTCACAAAAGATCAACAAGAGGACAAAGATTCCCAGGGTCACTGATGAAGGATGGAATTCCCAGAAACAGCTGCCTGGCCCAGTGGAGAAGAAGAGAAGTAGAAGGAGAAAACTCTTGTATCCTCATCTCTTACTAGGTTTAGTACTAAAGTAGATGTAGCATGTAAGAAAATGGTGTATTGATTATTGTCCTATTTGAAAGTATTGATTGATATCCTCCATCTCCACTCCTCTGTCAAGGAGGCCCAGCGTGCTGCTAAGCAACAGAAGAAGGGAGAGAATGTCTCAAAGAGCGGCAAACAAGCTCAGGAAATAAGAGTGTCTGCCAACGTACAAGCAGATGATGAAAAGATGCAGGCAAAGGTTGCTAAGAAACTTGCCAAGCAACAGATCCCACAGAGGACAGAAGCCATGAAACACATTGAAATGTTTTCCCACCTTCACCAGTACAGAAGGGAGCTCTCTGTCACCAAGGGACTCAGGTGGGCATCACCATGACAACATACCCTTTCTAGAATTTCCTAATATGTCATGCATTAAATCAACTACTGTATTTCCTAATATGTCATGCATTAAATCAATTACCAATGAACACCTGCCTGTTTGGGGTTTAGTTGCCAGAAGTCTAGTCCATTAATATATAGTACAGGATATTATTCTATTAGCTTAATGAAATAAATGTGTTGCTGTTGATTGCTTTCATTGTACTTAGAGAGTTGTTTTTTATTCTTCTGACCTATAAACATATACATAAATAACCATTTTGTAATATGCTACATCTATTCTACAGTAAAAGGCCTATAGGGAACTAAGCCTGGTGAAAGCTTTGGATGAGGATACAAGAGTTTTCTCCTTCACCTTCTTCACTGGGCCATATGTACTGTACTGTGTAGTATACAATTTACGTATGAAGAAGCCATTGTCTTTATATTTAATCCTTTCTCTTGTAGTTTTGGTTCAGGATCTGTTCATCCGGCTGTTGTCAAGTTGGGTCTCCAATACTCAGAAGGCATTATATGTGGCTCCAATGCGAGGTGTATAGCACTTCTAGCAGCCTTTCAACAGGTAAGTGTTGCTGATAGTGTACATTAGTATGTATAGGTATGTGTACATTAGTATGTTTAGTATGTATAGGTATGTGTACATTAGTATGTTTAGTATGTATAGGTATGTGTACATTAGTACATTAGTATGTATAGGTATGTGTACATTAGTATGCATAGGTATGTGTACATTAGTATGTATAGGTATGTGTACATTAGTATGTATAGGTATGTGTACATACAGTATATGGTACCTTTCAGAAAATGTATACGTATACTGTTGCTACGTATATTAATAGCTGTACCTGTTTTTCCCACTTAAACCCTTAATACATTCACCTGGACATACGTAGCCTGGATACTTTATTTTGAAAGATGTACATTTGTAAGGGGGTACTACTGAACTATCTTTAGAGTTGCCAATTCTGCCTGTTACCACCCAACCCCCACTCAGGTAATCAAGGACTACAAAACTCCGGAAGAGAAGGTGCTGTCTAGAGATTTGGAGAGCACAATAAAGCCGTACATCTCCTTTCTTCATCAGTGTCGTCCCCTCTCTGTGAGCATGGGTAATGCCATCAAGTATCTCAAGTGGAGGATCTCCACAGTCACACCCGACACACCAGAGGAGAAGGTAAGGTAGCATCAGCCACTGCTGGTAGTAAAAAGTATTAATAATGTTGAAGAGTACACTAAGAAGTGTGCTGATGTCTACTTACGTACTTGTGAATGCAATCATTATATAAAAGTGAGTGGGGTATAATGATGCAAGTTGATTCAGTTGTAAAATTCTATTATGTTTGTGGGAAATGTTAATAGAATTAGCTATAGTGTCAGAATTAGGTCTCCTTTGAATATGTTGTAAAAATATATTTTATAAAATCGAAAAAAGTAAAAAATTACTTTCAATATTTTTTTGAGAGACATTATGCATCCTGTTGATTTCATTTGGTTATGGCAGGCAAAGACAGAGTTGTGTCAAGCCATTGATGACTACTACCGGGCAAAGATTCAGTTGGCAGATGAAGTCATTGTAGAAAAGACTAAAGGAACTATAAAGGAAGGAGACGTTGTTCTGGTGCATGCTTTGTAAGTGTTCCATCTGTACCCGATTTATTATATTTTTTGTAACCATTTTTAAAATCTTGCTATACAAAAATAATAAAAAGGATGCAATATGATCTGGTGAAGCCTCAGTAGTTGGTTTCCTGTTCATGTGTTACACACATGGTTAGCTGAGGAAGGGAGTGTATAGCTGTAAGACAGTGGTTCAATGAACTTCAAACACTGTCACACAGTAACTTGTTATTTAATTTGTTATGTTTATGATTTTCCTTTTATCTCCCAATCCAGCTCTTCCATTGTTGTCAAGTGTCTTCTGGCCTCACATGAACAGAAGCCTGGCAGCTTCAGAGTCATTGTAGTGGATTCACGACCTAGAATGGAAGGTAGTGATTATCAAATTTACTTTTTACCTAATTTTTCATTTTTACAATATGTCCATTGGACTGTACTGTACATACCTACGTAGGTGTAGTTAATTACATACTGTACTACTCTATTTCATAGATTCTTAATTATATATATGAAAAATCTAATACACCATTTTCCTACATAAATGCTATGTATGCCTATTCTGTAAACAAGCCTATAGGGAACTAAACCTGAAGAGAGCTTTGGATGAAGATTTCTTTCTTCTTTTCCTCTCTTTCATCCTCTTCTCCACTGGGTCAGACAGCTGTTTCTGGGAATTCCACCCCTCATCAGTGATCCTGGGAGTCTTTGTCTTTTTCTTTATCTTGATCTATTGTGAATCCTTGGCTATGTATTAAATGGTGCCATCACCCAAATATGGTAGTTTTATTTACCCATAAAGGTATACAGCAACTACTGTACTTTTATGAAATTGTGTTAATCTCAGCTAATTCACAGTTCAATTACTATTAATAATGCTTTATTGTGGAGAATAGTTCAGTCAGTGTGTCTAATGCACTTTGAACTTCCAGATCATCACTTTGGAGATCTGCCTCTTTTTGGTGTGTCTTCAGGACAAATTATCTAATTTAGTACAGCCTCCTTCTATGGCTTTTATTCCCAAGACTTTTGTTAATTGAATCTGAAACACAACTTGTATCATGCTGTATATTCAGAGCTAGAACTGTAATAGAATAACTTTAATGAAAATACAACTGAGTAAACAGTGATGAAACTGTAGCAGCTTTCACATTTAGTAGTAATATTACAATGAACAATGAGATTTATATTCAGTTGGAGACATTTTAGTAATCTATTGCTTTTAATCAATTTTTACTTTCAAAGGAACCTATTTTCAGTTTTTTTTTAGCTTTTAATTTCACTATTTAGTCCGAGTACATGCAATATACCATATATTTATTGAAAATATTGATTTTATATATTGTATTCAACTGTCTCATTGTGTTTATGTTTAAGAGCAGGGGAGGGGAGGAGAAGTGAGAAGAGAGGAGGGGAGGAGAAGTGAGAAAAGGGAGTACTGAGGGTGGGTAGAGGAAGAGAGTGGAAAGTGAAAAATGCTTGTGAGAGCTGCGGGTAGGAGGAGGTAATAATCCGTTTTCTCTGTAGTTCATTGATTATGTATAATTATACAGGTTATGAGTGTCTGAAGAGATTGGTCCAACATGGCATCAAGTGTTCGTATGTGCTCATCAATGCCGTACCCTACATCATGAAGGAGGTAATGGGAATGGTTGTGGTTTGGTTATCACTGTGACTGCTTATCTAGGAAGGTGGTAATATCATGAAGGAGGTACAACCTGTATATTAGCACAATGATGCAATACAGCACTTAGCAATCATATCATAATTGTAATAGTACATACGTACAGTACGTACAGTATGTAGACTGCCGTTAATAGTCGATGCACTCTGACTTAAGTGGATTGGAGGGGGAGGAGATTAGAAAGAGACTATTTAGAGGGCTAATGATTAGTGTTTAAAAAAGAAGCCACACAATTGAAGCATTGTTGTTGCAATCATGGCTGTTGGCTAAGTAGATGGATTTAGCCTAACTCTGGGTTCTAATACATTTGCCTTCCCCTTCATAGTCATGTTTGAGAATGGTTGTGGTTTGGTTATCACTTTGACTGCTCATGTAGTAAGGTGGTAGTGGTTTGATTCTAGCTCAACTTCCCTATAGATCATGTCCTTACTGTCTGTTGCCTAGGTGACCAAGGTGTTTGTTGGGGCCCATGCTCTTCTGGCTAATGGTTACGTAATGTCCAGAGTGGGGACTTCCCTAATTGCTTTGGTTGCCAAGACATTCAATGTTCCAGTGCTGGTTTGCTGTGAAACATACAAGTTTTGTGACAGAGTGCAAACTGATGCTTTTGTATTCAATGAACTAGGTAAGTAAAGCAGCATTCAATGGACACCGTACAATAAATATCACTCAATCTTTTGGGTTAGTGAATGCATTAGTAATAATTAAACTGTTTAGTTGATAATGAACATCCTACCATTCACTAACTGCTTGTCTGCTTGTCATGAACTCTTTATCAAGGTCATATGACAAACTAGGATACAAGGGTCGCAGTAGTATATGAACTACTGTATATTACATTGTTATTGAAATGATAAGGGTTTGTTTTTGAATAATTTATTGCTGTTGAAGACCTCTGGGTCGAAACTTTCAATTTCAATTATGTGACTGAAGCTCATAGTATTTCACTACATGCGTATAATCTAATGTTATTTTTGTTATTATATAATTCACTTCATACTCTGTCACCTCCTCATTAGTTCTATTCAACCAAATTGGTTAGTGAATAAACATTGTTATTGTGCCAATCAAATACAGCCACTTGGGAATCTGCCAGCACATCTTAATTTAATGAGCTTCAGGCTGGGGAACCCTTAAAAGCTTTCCCCTCATCCCTTACAAATGAAACCTGTGGATTTGACTGCTTTTTGAGAGTTGTTAAATCTTCAGGTGCAGATATTGCTGTTTTACTGGAACTCCACTTAGCTCAACGTGGCTGCTTTGCAGGGAGCACACGCTTAATTACTAGAATATCATTTTCATGTGTGTAAATGATCATCCTACTCCTTCCTTCCTCTCCCTCAGGTGACCCATCTGACTTGGCTCGTTCTGCATGCCACCTCACTCAGTGGAAAGACAGACCTTCATTGGCTTTGCTAAATTTAGCATATGATGTCACGTGTCCTGATCATGTTGCCATGGTGATAACGGAAAGAGGTACCATACCCTGTACCTCTGTACCTGTAGTACTGAGAGTAACAAAAGATGAGGAAAGAGCAGAAATAATGAGATTTGCCGAAGTTAGTGTTGTGGAACAACTATGCATGCTCAAACATATATATAATCATAAAGCAAGATAAACAACACTGTAAAGAGTTAGCATGTTACATTCATAACCAATAATTGTTTCTGTTTCTGTTTTCTTTTACAGACCACCTCTCTATAGCAGATCAAGATCAAGTAGAAATTGTTATATTTCTGAACACTTCTACTTACAGGACTGCCCACTTTTATAGTTTTGATCACAATTAATTTTTAATGTGCACCTGCAGGATTTGATGTTGTTAAAATTATTAACTAATGTAGTTCAGTTTGCATAGATTGGTTGTGCGCTTGTAAATTGCAATTGACTCAATGGCAAATTATATATAATACTGAAAATATGAAAATGAAACGTACGTAAGTCTATATATATACCATTTGCTGATTTGTAGATTTACCACAGGTCACTGTAACGTCACTATTTTTACAATAATGTTACATTTCGTTAGGGAAAAGGAAACTTAGAAATCTACATTGACATTCTAAACATTACTTTTGACACATTTATTCCAATAAACAAGAGCTTCATAGAGGCTGCCATACAATAGTACAGGATGTCCATATTACAATTTGCTCTTTGTAGCTTCATTTACTGGTACAGGCCACTCATCATGTTCGGGGACCTGACCCGGAGAATGATAGAGACTAGACCCTCCATCCACCTCCACAGTTGTCCCTGTAATGTAGCTTGCTCCAGGAGAGAGAAGAAAGCAGGCCAGAGAAGATACTTCTTCAACAGTACCCAGTCTCCAGGCTGGAATACGATGCTTAGCTTCCTCAAACAGTGTCGGCATGTCCTTGTAGTTAGCAGCTGCAGTATCAGAGTATATGACACCTGGAGTGACTGCATTGATGCGTATCCCATAGTGTGCCCACTCAATAGCCAAAGAACGGGTCAGGTTCTCAACGCCAGCCCTTGCTGCACCAGAATGCGCCATTCCGGGAAATCCCCTCTTCATGTCTGCAATAATGTTGACAACAGATCCTCCGTGGTCCCTCATCCAGGCAAAGAAGGCTTGCTGGCAGCAGTAGAACGTACCGTACAGGTTAGTCTCGACCACGGCATGCCAGCCCTTCGCAGACATGTTTTCCACTGGACTGACAAACTGACCTCCGCCATTGTTAACAAGAAAATCTAATCTTCCATGCTTCTCTACTGTCTCCGTCATTAAATTCTTTACTTCATCTTCTTTTCGTATGTTGCATCTCTGCCAATAAACCTTTTGCTCTCCTAGCTCCTTGTTTGCTACATCTGCGGATTCCTTCAGTATATTTTCCTTCCTGGAGGCAATCACAACGGTGCTCCCCAGCTTGGCAAGTTCTACAGCGATGGCGCGCCCAATCCCTGTACCCCCTCCAGTTACGACAGAAACTTTTCCAGCAAACAAAGAAGGCCTGAAAATGCTCATTGCTCCAGGGACCTTTCTAATACGACAAAACCGGGTTCTGAAGGCTAGGGAAATTCCCTTTATTAATAAAATGGCTCCTGTGCGTGGATTTGCTGGTGTGATAGGCGCTGTCCTATTTGCTACCCTTGCGCCGGTCTGTTATGGAACGATTAGCGGAGCCTTCGTCATGCCGCACGGAGGAATAGCAATAGCGCCGTGGAACCTTAATACGACCAACCAGACTGTTTTACAGGAGGCGTGGGCCGTGCACAATGCGTGTGTTGCGGTGGGAGGGGTAGTACGCGATCTGAAACCAGATCTTATCTTTCTCAGTACTCCGCATGGAATTTCAGACATGTACAATTTCATATTTTATAATAATCCCCGGGGGACGGGGTCCGCGGACACTGATAATTGTTCCTGTCCTCCATGTTGCTTCAATGTAACCATCTCCATGAACACTAATGTGACTGAGACGTTAGTGAAGATATTGCAACAAGACAAGGAATCAATCTCCTCTTTGAGTGCCTTTGGACCTCCTGGCGAGTCTGAAGAACCTTTTCCTTTGAAATGGGGAGAAGTAATCCCCCTCTATTTCCTGAAGGATCAATACAAGTCTACTGATCCATCAAATGATGCAGGATATAAGTTTTCTAATTTGAAAGACTTTCCCTTTGATGTGGTGATCTTATCCCAGCCCAGTAGAAGGTACACCGATGATGTCAAGATGATCCCAGAACTACTCTCTCTGGGTACAAAGCTCTACCACATTTTGGAAACCTCAAGCCTCAACATTGCAGTAGTCATAAGTGGAGATCTAGCACACACCCACTCAAAAGATGGCCCATATGGGTATTCTCCTGCTGCAGACCCCTTTGATGCTGCCTGTGGTCAATGGGTTGCTAAACAATCCAAGGAAGCACTTATCAGTGATGCTTCCAAGTTAGTGGATAAGGCACTCTCTTGTGGGTATACTGGATTTGTCATGTTGCAGGGGATGATGGAGGAGGGTGGACTGGAGAGTTGGACCTCAAAACTATATGCAAATTATCATCCAACCTATTATGGGATGATGGCTGGATCATTTGTTAGAAAATAGTATACAGTTGAGATGTTTATTTTGGTGTGTGGTTTGTATGATTTACTGTACGTATATGGGCAACTGTGTGTCAATCTAATACACAAATACTTATATGCATTAATTTGTTCATATTCAAATATTATCTCATTTTATATAACAACTGTAGATTTGTCTAAACCTTTACATGTGAACATGTGCTGCATGTGAAAATCAAGTACTGTATTAGTATATCACATTAAAATTTAGTCCCCAGAGCTGATTATGCTTGAGCAACAGTTTACTTATATAATGTAATTCTATATACAAATTTAGGAATACCTAGATGTACATGTATGAACACATGAAATCGTAATATTTCAGTTTCAGGTATTTAGAGTATATATACTTCAATTTCAACTTGCTATATAGCTGTGAGCATTGAATTTACGTATATGGTATAATAAATGAATCAATTACAGAGGTTTTCCTAATAGACAAAACTAACCTCATGAACACAATATTGTGCATGCATGCCAAACTAGGAAATAGGACAATGGGTTCATATACTGACTGTTAGTTACATAAGGTAAGTTTATACATGAATAGAAGGATTTCCTTATACATATACGTATATGTACATTCAGTGGATAATTACCATTAAAAATATATATGATATCATGATATTGTGTAAGTTAAATATAATTTTATATATAGACAATATATGTGTAAATGTGTTTTGGATGAAGATTGAGGCTGAACGTACACCTGTGCACTAAGGGGGCCTCCTATATACGTGATATGTACACATGCTATATAGGGATACATTTTAAAGCCTTATTTGGTCATAAACCTAGTTCAATGAGAAAATGCCTATAAATGGCTTCTTTCTAATAAGGCATACTTAGCTATATATAATCAATCTCAACTATTTTATGCTTATAATATAAACGTTCTTTAAGATATAAACTATTTGGCTCCCTTATATAGACCTTTGGATTATAAACTATAATGCTGATGATGACAATACATTCGGGAGAATATTAAGAGTTCTATACATGCTACCGGAGCAAATACTTATAAATTTGTTTCCATTTCCTATAATAAAATTCAGTATTATAAGGTTATGAAAAGGGAACTACAGTGAGGTCTCAAAAGTTCTTCCTTTTAACACACATAGGAAGTGAGATCATTTGGTGGTTAACACATCATAGTATTTAAGACTGATCAAGCAAGTATGTCTCAAAATTTAACAGAAGCTGACTCAATTTGGGATTACAGAAAGTGTTTCAAGTAATGGACATGAAAAGGTTTCCTGGACTGTGTTTAGTTGTACTTGGATTAGCTGGACTGGCTAGCTGTATACCATACAATAGCTCTTCAGCATTGTCAGACTTACCCATGGTCAGTTCAAGCACTCAGTTGCCAAATCCAGTTGATGCTTCAAGTACTATTTTCCCAAGTTCACCATCTGTGATTCAACCAGTCAAGACTCAAGCACAGTCATCTAGTATTGAACAATTGGCTGATTCAGAGACACCCAGTTCATCTAGTGAGGCACCCACTCAGGCACCCAGTTCATCTAGTGAGGCACCCACTCAAACAGCCAGTTCATCTAGTGAGGCACCCAGTCCATCTAGTGAGGCACCCACTCCATCTAGTGAGGCACCCACTCCACCTAGTGAGGCACCCACTCCACCTAGTGAGGCACCCACTCCATCTAGTGAGGCACCCACTCCACCTAGTGAGGCACCCAGTCCATCTAGTGAGGCACCCACTCCATCTAGTGAGGCACCCACTCCACCTAGTGAGGCACCCACTCCATCTAGTGAGGCACCCACTCCACCTAGTGAGGCACCCACTCCATCTAGTGAGGCACCCAGTCCATCTAGTGAGGCACCCACTCCATCTAGTGAGGCACCCACTCCATCTAGTGAGGCACCCACTCCACCTAGTGAGGCACCCAGTCCATCTAGTGAGGCACCCAGTCCATCTAGTGAGGTACCCAACCCATCAACTGCAACACCAATGCCATCTCCTACTTCGCCTGGTCCATCAGGACCTACTGAGAACAGTGCTAATCAACTAGGAGCTCTTAGTCTGACACTTACTGTTGCACTTCTAGCTGTTGGACAGTTTGTGCTTAGAGTATTTGTGTAACTTAATGCATGCATACGTACACCTCTTTGTATAAATTGTATAATATTCTAAGGTTCAATTTGCATATATAATGAAATTGTTTGTTTCATTTTGATCGATGACTCACTATATAAGTGCATTTATATATATTTTGATATTACAGTATGTACATTGATTCAACTAAAGATCTAGACTTCCACGGAATTAAGGTCATTGATCACTAATGATGCATTAAAATATATCCTATTAGGTTTTCTATATGAGCTAATGTAATGAATGCAAATTGCACTATATCACATTCAATGCATGATTCAATTAGTAGTTCAAAGTACTGAAAACTATTATACCTTTTACCAGACTACTGTCGTGCAGACATGTTAATTGAATTTTCATGCAAATATAGATTATGGCTTTCTCCTCCTTCTCATCCACTGGGTCATGCGCATTATTAATTTTAGTCATGGACCAACCTAACTTTTAATAGTGTATATCTATACGTACATATATTATAATATGTATGGATGGATTTATATTTAACAGCGGAGCATATCAAGGCATTTGCCTTTTATGTGATCATTTCACTTCAGAGATAAAATTTAATTCAATTCAATTCAATAGATGTTTGTGAATGTACATATGTAAGCTACTACATATAGGTCTACAGTAGTTAGTTCTGGGAATGATTATTAATGATAGCACTGTGATTTTAAGCAAATATCTTCATCAGGAACTGTCCAGTAGCAAAAACTCCAATAATCAATGTCACACTAACAGTTCCAAGTTGGGTAGCACCACTAGTAGGTTTCTCTATGACACATTCTGTAGTTGGTCTCTCTATATCACAGGTGCCATAGACATCTTTCAAAGGTTGAAAAAATGGGATTGCATCTGTTCTTCCTAACCTGTAATATATACATATTCTCTCTGATGGGGTACTGTATTATATATTACATGTTTTAAATCCCAATAAAAAGATGGTATATTTTGCAAAAATTGACATGTATAAATCAACATACGCTGTAAGAAGTGTTTCAATTGCAGACAGCAGATTGTCATAGCAACATCCCAGTGGAGTAACAACTTCTTCGACATCCTATTAGTAAGACATATAAGATATAATACATACGTATCTACGTACGTACGTACATATATATATTACATAATATAATACAACAATTGCATACCATATGGCTAGAAATTTTGGCAGGAAGAATTAATTATTTGGTGGATTAAATTGCTCAAATTATGGCATTTGGAAGATTTTACTGACAAAACAGTTGTTTTCCTCCATTTTGTGTAATTTGGCAGATTGCTCTCAAAACCACCAATGTACCCAATTTACTGTAAAACCCTTAATATTATCACGCCATTAACGTTAACGAAATTAGCAATGTGATATCATTCACTAACATTTATGGTTGCTAAAATGTTTATTATTATGCATATACAGAGCACACCACAACAAAATGCTAAATTTAATGGATGCTAATAAGTCATATAGGGTAAAACGCTAAATATAATGGACATTAATATTAAGGGTTTTACTCCAAAATTTCCGGTTATATGGTAATGATAAGTACATGTAGATGGACATTAACCATTGCACGTGACATTTCACTTCAAGTTTAGCCTTACAAGCTCATGCTCCATATACACTTACAGTCTTGCACTGTCCAGTACAGCCATTATTTTCGATGCATTGAAGATCTTGAAATACCTAATAATAGCAAAAAGTATAATTATACTGATTAAATTAATTAAATTAATGAATCAACATAGTCATTAATAGCATTAATTGATATGGAGAAATATTCTCCCAGAAACAATACTATGTACCTGTCTGGCCGATTAGAATAGACATCAAAGAGTATTAAGTAAATTCTTTCATATAATTCTCATCAATCACTCCATTGGTTATAATAGTATATATATATAGTGTCATACATTACTATAAAACTTTAGTGATTGAATATGGAGATATTTCATGCACAGACAAAGACACAATTTTTCTGTTCTCAAGATCCCTAGGGTGATGGGTGATGCACACATACACAAAGAGTATACACGGTATAGATAAAATTGGTGTATATACGTATAAGTATACAAACCACTAGATCTAGCTATTGCTAACCGTATTATAGCGAACCAGTTGGGTAATGCAGAGGTCATTTCCATTTTGGAGACAAAAAAAGTTGGAATAAAGTGCCAAAGCAGCAATAGAAGTCTGTGTACACATACATATATACAATATATAATATGTAATATATGATAATCATGGATTACATATATAATATAGTCATGCAAATCTATCAAGTTTATATATAATCTAGTCAGCTATATCAAAAAAATAATTTTGCATACATAATAGTCTACATGTGATAGAAACATTCACCAGGAGTACGTTACCCAGCAGCCAAGTGACTATATAATTACAAAGACTGATCTTGGTTTGGAGACCGACATCTTATTGAATATTCATATAGCTAGTGATAACCTCCCAGTCATCCAAGATGACAAAAATCATCAAAAGAACCACAGACAGCTGTTTTGCCCTCTTTAGGGTTCGTGAAGATCAGACCAATTAAGACCAAGAACAGACTTTGGCCACTTGGTTGGTCAAGTAAAATGTCCCAGTGATTATTTCTATCACATCATAGCCTTAGCACTGCATGGCTTAATGCAATTAACCTCTCTTTTGATATAATGTATTATATATATTATACATACACACTCCATATAAATACTGGTATACATAATACCTATATATTATGTACATATATATTTATGGACTGTATATATACGTACCCTGATTGTATCAGCATCGTTTGAACACGCGGTGATAACATCACTAAGAGCCGTGACACATGCACCTACATTCCTGCAGAATGGTTTAAATACTCTTTGCACTTCACTTGGATCTACATCCACTGTGGTACTGGTTGTAGGATCAAACAAGTTACCCAGTTTAGCACCAAGCTGACCAAATTCAGTTGGATTTCCCCCAAAACAAGTATCAGACAAGCTCTGTTGTCTTCTTGCTGCATCTTCGCAGGCTTGACTGACTTGTCTTCTTTCTCTTATTAGATTTGTATCAAAAGGATTGATTGCTGAAGTGCAGCTGATTAAAACAGCCAATCCAACTAGAAAGAAATGAATATTTGCCTTTAGATCTTGCATCTTGCTGATATCTTCCTTACTAATATCTCTTGATGAGGTTTTCAGATATTATATAGCTACAGCTTGCACCACTGCATGGTACTTATATATCCTCCCTTTGAGTCAGTATATACGTATGTACACATGACCCACAGCTAGACTATATGCAACCTCTGTATGGCTTCTCTTGCAATTATGTACTGTAATACAGTATATACTATGAGCTGGGTGGTGCTTATATCATTACATAATACTTTGAACCTACGTACAGACAGTAATTAAACCTCAGACCCACGCATTGCCAATTAACCCTAACCTTATAGGAGATGGGTGTATCAGAGAATAGGATATAGTATATATAAGAGTATGTACATCAGCAGCTTAAAGCACTTCAATGATGGTGAGTTTGGATGTCTTCCTTCAATAATTTATCCAAAATAAGTGAAACTCTTGCAATTGTGGCTTCATAATAAGTGATTTATTAAAGGTGTAAATGCATGTATACCACTCAAGGAAGCTATAGATGCATTTGTATTATTGCAGTTTGTGTACACGTGCAGAAAGGTAGAAGCCTAGCTTATCAACCACAACATACATACCCTTCTCTTGAAAACATAAAACCAGATTGAATGGCTTAATTATATGCAGCTTGTCATGTGTATAGATGTGATTTAATCATGTGTACTGCTTTACCTAAGATTGTGAAACAGATTCTTTAATCGTGTTTGTTGTTTCGATTTCCAGCAATTGTGTTTTCCCCTCTTTATGATGTTTCATTGATTACTTGTGGTTTGATTATCACATTGATTATTCATAGAGTCTCATATACATGTAATTCTGAATATATATATATATATATACAAAATTCAAGTATGCTACATAAGAGGACTATCACAAACACCCTCTACATCTTGACCAGAAACTTTTTATAACTTTTTAACTTTCTAACTATTTAAAAATTTCATGCTCTTAATTGTGTAATTGAAGGCTTTATGAATGTGGAGCAGAGATCTCAGTTATGAATTACCACCAATAATTCTTACAAGTATACCACATTCCTCAGGCTTGATAAAAACCACAAATTGAAACTGAAGCCTATTATAGCTTCCTTAAAGCATGGGAAGTATATTCATTTAAATTAACTGGACAACAGAGTGGCATGCAATGAATAATAAGTATTTTATTTTTTAGAGTACAGTATATACGTATGTACATATAGATGATAGTTTCTTAATAGTGTTATAGATGTTTTACTATATAAAGTTTAACTGTTAATATCTGTATAAGAAGCTACGTAATTGTTGCTCATTGCAACATTAAAGATGTTTGAGTGCCACATCTCCTCCATTGACTGCAGGCTTCACATCTGATCCTTTACAGCACATATTCAGGATTAGTATCACAACAAAGATGACAAGAGCCAACAACAGAATACCACAGATTACTCCAAGAGCAATAGTAGCAATTCTGAAAGAATTTACCTCTGTTTCAAGCTGCAATATCTTCTGCTCTTGTGCATCAACCATACCTCCTGAGTTACTTGAAGCTACTTTATAATTTCCACATTGTGGAAATCCTTGTGGAATGGGTTGATCATTTGGAGCAGATGTTGCATTGACAAGCATAGCCATTCCTCCAAGTAAATGTGGTTCAATGTGACAATGTAGCATCCACCAACCCCAATTGTTGCGTGGAAAGCGAATAATGACATAACCGCCATAAGGGACTACAACTGTATCCTTTTGAGGAAGAGTTTCTGCCAGAGGCGTTTCAGGTCGTGTACCGTTGGTCCAGGAAACATTAGCATTACATTGGTAGGACATTTGACTGGAACACATTATATCTTTGGTGGGCATATCAGCCTTTCCATTGGCCAAATAGGTGGGATATCCAATCTTTAATACACGGAAATGGTGACCATGGAGATGAATGGGATGGGCTTCTTTCATGTCTGGATTCATGAAAATCATTTCAACAGTATCAGTTGTAGTTGTGTAGGTATGGATGCACGTTTCTCCAAAGCCAAATTCAGTAGGATCCTGTGAGTACTCACAGAATGGTTGACTTCCTGGTATACTATCTTCTTGTGATAATAGTGGGCTTCCTGGAAGTAGAAACTTTCGTCCATTTATGGTAGCTCTTCGAACACTTCCACCACCCCCTTGCCCACCTCCACCTCCGCCGCCCCCTTGATCACCTCCACCACCCCCTTGCCCACCTCCACCTCCGCCGCCCCCTTGATCACCTCCACCACCTCCTTGCCCACCTCCACCGCCCCCTTGCCCACCTCCACCGCCCCCTTGATCACCTCCACCGCCCCCTTGCCCACCTCCACCTCCCCCTTGTCCACCTCCACCGCCCCCTTGCCCACCTCCATCGCCCCCTTGCCCACCTCCTGTAGCCCCTCTATTAATAAAACGAAAGTTTAGAAACACATCTTCATTCAGTGGTATATCATTGGGTACACGTTCAGGGACTCTCAGCTGCAGTTTATCAACACTAATACAACTAATGTTGTATGAACTTGGATAGTCTTCAAAGGGACAATTCACCGCATAACAAGTGCTCTCCATGCATCGAGTGATGGGATCATACGTATCATCAAAATCAGCAGGAAGTTGTTCAATTGCTCCACTGTAATGTAGTACAGCATACCCTCGATGAGCCTTGATGCAGTAACCTCTTTCTTCCAATATAACGGGATCTTCAAGTGTTTCTATGACAATTAGGTAGTTGTCATTTGTTTGATTTGCATCCAAAATGAAATCATAGCGTTCACCTGCATATACAATAATGTAATCTACAAGAGTGTCATTTGGTGTTCTGACATCCATTCCATCAGTGGCAGCTAATTGAAGCTTGTGGTCGTGAATGGAGAACCTGTAGGCATAATTCACCTGTGCCCCAACCAATCTAAAACGATTCTGCTTTCCTGATTCAACATTAAAGAAAGGAAGTGTAACGTTAGCCCTCCTTTGACATGTACCATTATCTGGAGTGTATTGCCAGCCAGCACTGTTGATTATCCCTACAGGGAATGGGAATGAGGAAGAAGATGTTCCATCAGTTAATGGAACATTTCTATAAGAAATTGAAGGGTTGACTGGATCAGGCCAGCCGACTCCATTTAATTCATTTTCAAATATCCAAATATCAGAATTCACAGGGAACAATTCAAAGAAAACTAAAGTATGGAGACTTGGTAGGTCTTCATATGGTGGATCTGGAGTAGTTTCAGGCCAAGGCAGTACAACAAGGCCACCATACATTCCATTACTCCTCTGGCCTGCGATATGGGAATGATACCAATATGTTCCAGCAGGAAATAAGGTGAAATCATACTCAAACTCATTGCCTGGCAGAATGGGACACTGTGTGACATACGCAGCACCATCTGAGTAAGGACTCCCTCTGACATGTTGACCATGCCAGTGAATAGCGATTGACTCTGTCAGCAAGTCATTGATAACCCTGATTCTCACTCTCTGGTTTTCATATCCAATGATTGTTGGTCCCGGAAGCTGGTGGTTGAATACAACCAGATTCCTTTGAGTAACACCGTCTGCAACTATTGGTGGAAGTAAGGTAACATCATCAGGTGGTTGGAGCTCAGTAACAAATTCAAGGTCTCCTGTGTCGTTGACAAACATTGGGAAACCACGTTCTATAGTATCAGTTTCAGTGTCAAAGGTATAGGCTGTGAGAGTATGCATGGCAGAGACGGTCAGTTTCAGCTGGCAAATAGCATCAACATCTGGACTTTGACAGATTAAACTGCGTTGTATCTCCATGAAACTGAATCCTTCAGAAAAAGGAATACTCATTTGTAAAACAGCCAGGAAGCTACACAATAATCCAAGCATATTCTTAGCCATCAAACCTGTTCTCTTATTTAAAAGGTTTAAATGGGTGAGATCAAACAGTAGCACACATATATATAATATTATCTAACATAACATACGTATATACGTAGAAGAATTTTAAATGAAGGCACTAAAATTGACAGCTATTACATATTATAAATAGTGTTGAAACCTATTCCTTACTTACATAACCACGAAAACATATTATATGACTAGCTCCATTATTTATGTAAAAGCTGCCAATTGCAGCACCATCAATTTTATCCTTTTGTGAAGAATAAACTACCAAAGTATTATAACTATCACACGTACGTAGCCCTGTATGAGCATATTAAGTTGTTTACAGACAGAGAACTGAATTGTAAGGTGAGACATTTCTACCCTTAACATTTTTCACCTTACCACTTTGTTACTCAACAGACATGGCTTCCAACCACATACTTTGGTAGAGTCCTGGTTCACTTGATACAAAGTATACATTAATAGTGATTACAGCAAGCAACGAGTTCTTCCTGGCATTAATTAAGGACATACATATGCATGGAGCTCAAGATGTATGATCTAATGATGAAATTGAGATTATATGTACTTCATATTAATTACTGCTGACAGTTGCAAATTATTCCAACTGTTTATTTTACTAGGAATATATATTCCAGTACAGCAAATAGCTCCTACTTTACACTTCCAGATCCAATTGGAAAACTTCGTAGAACACATTCTCTACTTGACCTTCTGCATCAAAAACATCTTAAATATTTATAAAGAGTTGCATTATCTGCATGGCATCTTCTTTGGTACATTCTAAAACCTGTAAATACTCTACACTATTAGAGATAACAATGCTGTAAAATTCTTAAAGTTTACATATTATAGAGTTCATTTAGGGGAAAACAAGAAATGACTACTGGACCACAGAATGAAGTCATTGTATTGATGAAATTTTGTGGAATATGATAAATTCAGACTTTTCCTTTGCTAGCTTGATGTTTGAAATCCACATCACTTCATTTCCACAGTTGCCTAACTTGTTAGCAAAGTCCATTTTCGTGGGTATCTGGTTCAATCCCAACCTTTCCAAAGTTGCCTCCATTGAGGATGGCATCACTGGCCATAACAGCACAGCACACAACCTGATACTCTCCAAGGATATAAACAAGACAGATTCTAGGAGCTGTCTATGTACTGACTGCTTGATCAGTTGCCATGGTTTGTGTCTATCAATGAACCTATTGGTCTGTTCAATGAGAAAAAGAATAGACTTACTGTTTTCATAAAGGAAAGTATTGTAAATTTTATAGAATAAACCTTTCATTTTAAATATCCGAAAAGTACCTTTAAATGGATGTTTTAAAGATTATTAAATTTAGCAGGTCAGTAATGATCAATGTACCTCAACCTAATGGCATACTATTATAGACATACTGCATTCTTCAGCCAATGCCTTATACACATATCTATCATCTCTGCTTGCATATCCACTTGAGCTGATTAAAACAGTACATCTCTGGAACTGCATGGAGTGGTTAGCAACAAATATTGTTCAGTGTTAATATACGTATAAGTAACACAGGCTCATGAAAAATCACACGGACCATTTTTCTTACATGCAACATAGGGTACTAAACCTAGTGAGAGCTTTAGATGAGGATACAAGAAGTTTCTCCTTTACTTCTCTTCTTCTTCACTACTTCATTAATGTATTCCACTTGATCAATGCCTACACCTACCTTGACCCGTAACTTGAAGCTCTAATGCACACCTGTTTCCACCTTCCTTGCCACGTACCAGGGTTGGAAAACCTTTTAGCCTATGCATATCTATGCATTGAGCTGGCGGAAGGCCAGGGTATGCAGTATGTCAACTAAACACTGTTTTTTAGGAGTTGCCATTGCTGGTGCACCCCTTACCTTTAAAGCCAGCCATGCTATTTATCAAAATACTCCCAAATGTGACGAGAGAAGTGCACCGGGTGCAAATACTTTAAGGACTGTAGATCTATTTAGGCATGGCCATACAATATGAATGTACCTATGTATACGACACCCTGTGCCTGAGAGCAACAGGCATCCTTTGAAATAACTAGAGTCTGGCCTATAGAAGTGTCCATGCTCAGGTTCCCAGCCTATACCGTATACCTACCAGGTAAGAGGGTGACCGCTTCAAGCATAAATTTACCACCCCTAGAAGCTTTGGGGTTAAGGTGCTAACCGCATACTGCACACCCATTCATTGGCCTGATCACATCAAAATGATGGAGAACGCGAACCCTGGAACCTGGCAAGGATTCCAAAACTACAATAAAGTCTCAAGAGCAAATGCAATAACTTAATGACATGCCTGGGACCATAAAGTATAACTACAGAGTATGAAGATAAAGCTTAACCTTAACTGTCAACATGCATGTGAATTGAAAATATAATAAGAATATATACTACTTGTCATACCATAAATTAATAGAGAAATTACCCCTCCAACAACATATTCTGGCTTGCCTACCTATATATGTATATATATATTTGAGCCCATTTTGTATATGCCTGCATCTATACCCAAATACCTATATATATACCTGGAAAGCCTTGGCTTACAACCTGTATGTATGCATAACCCTGTATTGAGAATTAGATGGGTGGGATGGGTGGGATTTCTTGCTTAGAAAACTGTTACTGAGGTTTCTAATGTTAACGTTGCTATGTAAGAGATGCAGCTGCATTTTTTGTGTTCAAATACAGTAATTGATTTATATCTCTTTGTATAGCTGTGTATATCTCTATATAGTATGGCCCTAGTATATAGCAGCGCCAAATGGCAGCCATGTTCCTTGCTGATTCCCCTTATTTAACTATAAAATTTGCCCATTGACGTAGCGCTCCATACATTAACTCTGTTTAACGTTAATGTTTTATGTTAAACATCATTTTATATTAAGTATGTTCGCTAAGATAAATATATACATTTTAGCTTGTGTAACCTCACATCACCTATTTCAATGTTCCCCTTGGGACTTCTGGAGCCATGTAATGTGGGGATGCAGGAAAGGAATATAATAAACCTAAAAAGAGAAGATGAAGGCGATGAGGGCTGACACCATTCAAAGTTCAAGAAGATATCTAGTCCTCGCACTAGAAGTCCTTATGACTCTGATGAGAGATGGTTTTGCCATTGGCCTCTTACTGTAGTTGTTGTCCTGTTCAATCAATCAATCAAATCAATCAAAACAAGATGAAGGGTTTTATCTCCCAAGTGGGAGGTCGCCCTGATTACAAACAAACAAAATATAGAGTTTTCTACGGACAGAGTTTAATATTTCTAACTATACTAGCATAGAAAAATTTCCTGTATCTATGAACAATGTTAATAATTATTCAAAGTTATTTATCCATCTCCTTCTGGGTCTTCCTCTAGGGGCGTTTTCCTGGGATCTCACCGTTGAGCACTTTCTTTGTCACTCTACTGCTACTCATCTCTTCTTGTTGTCCTGTTTCTTCCCATATTTTGTCTCTGTAGACACTAACCTTATCTTGGTCTAGGTACTCCTATGAAGCTCTAGGTATTATACAGCTATGAACTGTCACAGATAGTTCTTTGAGCATTTTTCAGGGTGCATGTTTGTTATCATGTAATTCAATTACCACTCAAGTGAAACTTGTCTTTGTAAATCTGACCAATAATTATTAGTGGTATAAAGCTGATAGAGGGGGCAGAGTTGGTTTGTAAAATCTCATTGTGAATAACCTAAACAACTTAGATATGCTTGACATGAATGAAAAGAATAGATTTTCTTCCTATACTTTGGGAAACCTACGTACGAGCTTTGTAATAGTTCCCAGCAGAAATACCTCTTTTACCCAACTCTAGTAAACTAATTCTAATTAAATTTACATTTCACAAACCTCTGCTTCATCGCATTATCGTTTTACAGATTTATTAACGTTTAACTGTGATTAGCGTGTGATTAAGAAAAACTTCGGAGAGGTTCAACAGGCGACTCCTTAATGCATCATAAATTTGTAAACTTCTCAAATTCACCAGTTACTGCGATGACGATTGTTCTCGCGCGCGCATCTCTTCAATTTTGACAGTTAGCATTTCGACAGCCATTTTATATCTATTGCGAAAGTGTGAAAATCTCTTAGCGAAGAAACTATAATTTAGGCTGACGTCATCTAAACACGTGACCGGAATTTCCTAATTTGGACTTTGCGCGGGAAAAATGGAATGCAGCCATATAAAAGATGGCGAGGTGTGAAAAACCTCAGTTTACCCCCAGTGGCTTACTTGACGCGTGAGGTTGCTAAAGTTTCTGTGCCTGACGGTGGTCTTTCCTTATCCCGAGTAGTCCTGTTCGGAGCGCTAGACAAGTAGACCCAGGATTCCCCTCGGCTCCGCCAGCGAGCTGAGAATGCGGCCTGGTGTCACGTTGGATATGCAATCTGATCAGGAACTCAGTGGGAGGGTTGGTGCTTGGGATTGGTCCTCACTAGCTCTGGCTTCGGCTGGGGTCTGACGGCACGGAGATTGAGGTGATCACGTAACTATGTAAGTTGAAGTCGGTTGTCGACACCTGATTTGGGCAGTTGTTTCGCCAGTCCCCACTTCAAGGACGTCATCCGATCCTGAGGAGTTAAAGGTGTGGCAACGCACTGATTCTCATTGGGGCAGTTTGCGGTTCGGGAGGGTCGGACTTGGCATAGGCTGAAAGTGAGGCTAACGCTGATCGATTCCTATGTCATGGCTAGTAACTCCATGAGTGCAGATTACTGCGCAGTTACAGCTTCTGTTACACAATAGTTAGTGTCAACGCTGTGGGGTGGGGCACGATGTACTTTCACCTCCTCGTGGTGTGCCCTGGGGCAACTCTACATGAGTTGTGCTGAGAGAAGTACATGACTAGTTTCAAGATTTATTTTTCTCAAGTTAAGTCACCTTTGAAATGTAAAATTGCATCCTTATATTTCATGCATGCATTTTCATTCTGTAGCATATTGAGGTGTCTCCAGCTATTTTGTGAAATGCAGATTGTGTGTATGTCTGTGGATTGTTTTCATAAAGTTGTTAATTTGACAGAGCTAATTAACTTACTGTGTAGCATGCTCTTATAATTTGACTTTTGAATGAGTTGTTTTTATGGCTATATAGTCATTCACTGATCCTTTTAAATTTAATTGCAGAAAGATTATATGTGTACATACAATTTTATAAAAAAAGTACATTTTTGTTACTTTTCACTACACTATTTGAGATAACAAGATTGTAAAATTCTTAAAGTTTACGTATAGAGTTCATTTAGGGGGAAACAAGAAATGACTACTGGACCACAGAATAAAGTCATTGTATTGATGAAATTTTGTTGAATATGATAAATTCAGACTTTTCCTTTGCTAGCTTGATGTTTGAAATCCACATCACTTCATTTTCACAGTTGCCTAACTTGTTAGCAAAGTCCATTTTCGTGGGTATCTGGTTCAATCCCAACCTTTCCAAAGTTGCCTCCATTGAGGATGGCATCACTGGCCATAACAGCACGGCACACAACCTGATACTCTCCAAGGATATAAACAAGACAGATTCTAGGAGCTGTCCATGTACTGACTGCTTGATCAGTTGCCATGGTTTGTGTCTATCAATGAACCTATTGGTCTGTTCAATGAGAAAAAGAATAGACTTACTGTAACACACTGATGGAGAGGTAGTGATACAGTTTATCTTTTGGATGGTATATACATATTTCGACCCGTTGAGTGTATCTAAAAGTACATTTTGGTTTAAATTTTTGGGTTGAACATTTAGAATATGATGGTCTTCGTAAGAGAGACTGTCAAAATATTCAACTCAAAGAGTCGAAAGTTGTACCATTCAAAAGATTTGGGATCAATTTGTACATACAGTATAATGTGTATATCTATGTACATACAGTATAATGTGTATATCTATGTACATACATATCACAAACCTGATGCAGCTGTTCCATTATTAATGATATACCCTTACTGAATTCACAATCATCATAGCATGAAGATACATGTTCAACCAAAGATGTGAGATTTTCAAGAAACAATTGATCTTCTTTGAGGAAGCTGCAGGGGTCAAATTTGTGCTCACTCAAAATCCAATCTAAGCTTCCAAATTGTACAGTAATCACCTTACATACTGGATTACTGGATTATACAGTCATAAATATAGTCAATAATTTCAAGTATATGGGAAGAATTTTGGCAAGACCATTCAACATTAAAGCATTTTATATGTTTAGTTAGGTAAATGAAACATGAGTTACACATATCAAAGGCTGTTTACCCTCGAGCAGATGAGAGTTCCAAGAATTTTGGGGAAAATGTCACATTTCCATTTCCTGGATGGACTCTGTGACCAATCGCACGTAATAACAGGTTCCCAAGAGTATCTGACAGGTCTGCATTTAACAGTGTAGCCAACCTTCTTTCAGAGTAATCTAAAGAATTTAAAACATACAATATTATTAAAACATCACAACATAATGGCAAGAATAGAATATAGAAGGACAGAAGTATCTACATATATACAGCAAGGTCAAACTAGTGCTTGTCTGTATTAGAGAAGGACAAAAGGTTAATATCAAGTGACTAAAGCACATGTAGTCAGAAAATTTGGTAACAAGAAATGATTAAAGTTTTTCGTTAATGAATGAGTTATAGTCCCATAGGTATTATGATCTTATCTTGGCTGAGAGACCAAAGTCCTATTGATGACAACCAGTGATAACCTCCTAGTCATCCAAGATGACAAAGTTGTCTAAAGAACCGCAGACAATAGCGCAATTAACCCTTTCATAATACTGTAGTAGTCTAGCGCCTATAAGTAGACCAATTAAGTCTAAATCTTAGTACACATATGTAGGTAGGGTAAATCTGTACCTCCATCATGATGAAGTGATCCCTCTTTCAACAGAAAGTATCTCAACTGATCCACTCCAAAGTGATCCAACGCTCTAAATGGATCTACCACATTGCCACGGCTTTTTGACATCTTGAAATGATCTATCATCCAATGACAGTGGCTGATCACTTGGTCTGGTGGGTCCAGACCCGCTGCCATTAAAAATGCAGGCCAGAACACTGCATGGAACCTTTACATGGATAGGTAATGCAGAGAAGTTAATACAATAGTATGAGTAATCTAAGACAAAACAGGAAGTGATCTTTGGAATAAGTAGTGACAGATTAGGGAGGGAGACTTGGTATTACCCTTAGTTTTTCGAGGGACTTTTCTTACCTCAGGATATCTTTTCCGACTATGTGAACTGTAGCTGGCCAAGTGAATCCTTCACTGGGATAGCCTCCAACTGTGAGATAGTTCACCAAAGCATCCAGCCATACGTAGATCTATACCAGGGGGAGCAGGACATGCTGGAACCTTAACAGTCACAGGCAAATATCAAATGCTAATAACAACAATAAAGATTTGACCCAGCATTGGAATTAGAATGAAATGTAGAAATGTGCTATATACGTACTGTACCAAGATATCAGGTTCCTATTGAAAAATGGGTGATTTATCAAAAGTGATTCACAATAACACAACTGTATGTATGTATGTACAGTTGACTCACAGTTTGTGTAGGGTCACTGGGGACGGGGATTCCCCAATGGAGCCTTGAGCATGGTCTGGATACAGAGACATCAGGGAGAGTCTCATCAATCCACCTTTGTACCTGAGATTGTGCTATACTTGGGTACACAGCTGAGCAAGGAAAAGAAAACTCTCTTTGCATTATGGACAATCTAAATTAAATTGATCTATTTTAATTTAGGATTCCAAATATTGTACATTCATTATTCACCTTCATTACGTTCAGTGAGTAGATGGTTATGGGTCACATGATTAAAACTATTAATTTAATGCAGACCCTTCACTATTACAGGTCTAGTCATAATTGAAGCTGATAATGACCATCTAACAAACTTCAGGTGTGGCCTCTTGAATATATGTACCGTGACGCATACAGCAACATATTATACTCACGGGAAGGGTTCTGATTCAACCAGTAGTTAAGTCTCTCTCTTAAAGGCTCAAGTTGAAAAATGTAATTCTTTTCTGAAGACCATTCCAGTGTCTGGCCAGATTCCTTCATTCCTGCAACCTAGCAACCATTAAAAAAAATTAGTGTAGAAGAGTTCCATCTGGCCCCACTGCCGAGGTACCTCGCGGTCAGGTATGAATGCTTCATCAGTCACTGAGTACCATCCTTCATATGTTCCCATGGTAATGTGACCACCATTGAGTAATGTATTCTAAGTATTAAGAAAGAAGTGAATTCAAATATTAGTCAAGAAAGACATTATATGTGGGCTTACCCAAAAGTGCTTAACAGCTGTTAAGTGCCTCTCTTCTGTTGTTCTTATATAGTCAGTGTAGCGTATGTTACTCTTATTAAACAGGTCCTTAATACATAAATGACACATTTATTAAACAACATCTACCACTCCTACTTGGGAGCAAGCTTTGGTTATTCAAGTCTAGTTAGCTCACAAGAGTAAGCCAATCAGTAAACTAGTCAGGGCTGTAGGGGCCAGAGGGGGCAATATGAAAATTTTCAAAATTTAGGGGGGCAATGCTATGAGGGTGTCGAAGCAGTTTAGGGGGTTCCCAAAAGTCTAAGGGCCCCCCTCTATGCAGCCCTGCCAATGGATGCTTAGATGAAATGGTGGTAGACTGGAATACGTACCTTGAACTTTTGAGATGCCATATCACAGTATGCCCTAGGCTCCATTCCAGCTGCCAATGCAGCCTTTTGTACCTACAAAACCATTGTAAGAATACACTACACATATGCCTATATCAGATAATAGTGTTGTTATAATTTATACATATAGTCAGTTTAGTAGATAATCAGATACTGCTAAATATCCTATCTGTATTGGTAATTGTATTTTCTGGTTTAATTTATCTTCCTCCGATGGTTTATAGATACCTCATCATTAAAATACTATGTTCCTCAATTTGCATGGGAATTAAATCTAGCTGGTGACTATATCCAACGCAAATGTACAAATACACTGAATGAAACAAAAAGGTCTCTACTATTAATTGGTCTCACTCAGTCACACCTCCTTCACTGTCAACCACACCCACACACGTCAGCTAACAGATCTTTTCGTATACCTTAATACCATGTTCGTCTGTTCCAGTACAGAATATAGCGCTATCGGCACCCTTCAGTACGTTCCATCTGTGTAGAGCATCAGCCAGCACTGCCGAGTACAGGTGGCCTATATGAGGGGCTGTTTGATATATACAGGTAAAAGTATAGTCAACAGTCCGAATAAGCCGTCTCCGGGCCGCAGTTAGATTATACCCGGATCCGATACGCTCTTACCAGCATTCACGTAGAAAATCGGCGTCGTAACGAAGGAGCACCTTTTTAGCAGCCTAGGGACGGCCATATTTATGAGTACAGCTTATAAGGGATTTCCCCAAAAATAGTTACGAAAGGTTACACACATGCAGTCACAAGAAAGATAAAGTTGAGCCCGAGTGTTATTTTTTGTCAACATCCACACCATACTTTGCCTTGAGCTTATCAAGATCTTCCTTCTTTGACTCCTTATCCATTTTCTTGAATGCCTACATTTTTGTGTCCACAAGATGATAACTTTTATATTACAGACAACAGTAGATGACACAATTAATGATAGATCATTTATTTTTAAATAATAAGATAAACTATAGAGATGATGACATAGAACAATTGTTACATCATCATTGCTATGACAACCAACCTTATGTGGTTGATAGTAGAGAACTACCAGATATCGGTTGCAGACGTTGAATCCAGAAAGATGCTCACATGCATTCTTTGCATCAAAGATATCCTCATATACCACAAATGCTGTACCGCGAGTTGTTGCTGAATTACCCCTGCCAATGGTAGCATTAAAAAGGTTAATAGACAGGAACTACTAATTGAATACTGGTCACATTGATGCACATTATATACGTATGTATGTGCTCTCAAACAGATTAGAGACTCACAGATTGAACAACATATTAGGTTTGCCCTAAATCTCATAGTCTTATGTGTTTTAGTCTCTATGTATATGTATTCTTTTGTCTCCTTTAGCCACTTATGCTTATACGTAGGAAAAAGGCCAGTTTGATTATTACATTATTTATATTTGCTCCTAAATGGACTGGAGATGGTACAATTGTCAGCCAATATTTTCCTATTGGTTGATTAGAAATACAAGATGTTAGCCATGTAACCATGGTTACTAGCTCATTGCCCTACCAGTATTTTTGGTGAGGCTATCCAGTGACTGTAATGTACAGAACTCTTAATAGTTGGCTGGGAGCATTCTTACGTATATACATGTAGCACCAAATAGATTAGGATATTAATGTGTCACATAATTACATATGGATGATACAAGATGGTGGTATAAGAAAGTATACACTGTTGAGTCCAACTTACAATCTTATCTGTCTAATGGGTCCATACTTTCCAAATATGTCATACATTTCTTCGGCAGTTATCTCAAATGGTAGATTTCTACACATAAAATGAATAGGAAGGTCTATCACACAGTGTTCACATAAAAAACGAATAGGAAGGTCTATCACACAGTGTTCACATATAAAACGAATAGGAAGGTCTATCATACAGTGTTCACATATAAAACGAATAGGAAGGTCTATCATACAGTGTTCACATATAAAACGAATAGGAAGGTCTATCATACAGTGTTCACATATAAAAAGAATAGGAAGGTCTATCATACAGTGTTCACATATAAAACGAATAGGAAGGTCTATCATACAGTGTTCACATATAAAACGAATAGGAAGGTCTATCACACAGTGTTCACATATAAAACGAATAGGAAGGTCTATCATACAGTGTTCACATATAAAACGAATAGGAAGGTCTATCATACAGTGTTCACATATAAAACGAATAGGAAGGTCTATCACACAGTGTTCACATATAAAACGAATAGGAAGGTCTATCATACAGTGTTCACATATAAAACGAATAGGAAGGTCTATCATACAGTGTTCACATATAATTTGTGAAGACAGAAGAATCACAAGGCTGTTGGAAAGGGATGAGAGAAATAGCTGTCAGTGCGAGAAGACGACAACTAAAAACAAAAATGAGCTTACAAATACGTAAATATGACGTTTTATATAGCCTACGTATGGCTCAATTTGCCATGTGTGTGGCGTATTACATACCTTACGTAAAGTATCCTGTTCACTTCGGGTGGAAGACGAACCTATTTTAAGTTTTAAAAATACAACTTTATATACAAAGACTAATAAATAGGAGAATCGATGAACTTACGCTTGCCCTTTTCGCAGCCTGTAACGCCATTTTCTTATAAAAATTGTTATGCAACAATTTACAAGAGAATACTGAATGCTTATGCGCATTTAGGTATACTGTTTCGGTTGTTAATAAAACTAAATGGCTATAGCGTTGTGGATTGAAGATCTAGAACTCTAGATCTGTCATCCAAAAGACTTTCTATATCCACAGCTATATAACTTCAAAAATCATTGTAACTAATTAATCTTATTGACTGCACATATATGCATGCATTAATATGACCTCCGATTCATTGGCATCAAACTATCATTAAATTTGTACAAGTAAAAAGGAAAACAAGATGTTTGAATGCAATCAATAATAGAAAAGAAATAACATTCAAAGATGCAGTTGCTATGTACGTACAGTATATATAAAAGAACACACATCATGGGACATTGTTTACATTATAACAATAAGCAAACAAACATTTATTCACAAAAACAAAGAATTTTGAATTCATGGATATATTCTTGCTTGAAATTTTGAATGAAAATTCTGCAATTAAAGGGAAACAGCATATTTTTAGATAGCAACATGCAGCTATGATACAATATATATATATATGTAATTTCTTACTCTGAATATTGCTGCAATGAATGATTTCAATGAAGTGAATAGGATGAGAGTGAACTACTCTTCAGATGAAGGCCGTCCAAAGAAATGGAATCAGATTCAGATTTATACTTTGACCTCCACGTATGAGGGATGACAGGAGTAGAAGGCTGAGGATGTGAGAATACACAGCATAGGGTCTTGCTGAATATACATATAAATATGTACAAAAGGAGACTTACTCTGTTTCTTGTCAGCATATCTTCTTCTTTCTCTTCATAATTATCCTTTATTACCCTACAGACACACAGTATGTATGGAACTACCTATAGCTAAGCAGCAGCCACAAATAACACAGAAACTGTAAAGTGCATGCAACAGTGTGTATGTAGTGTATCTAGATTGCATGTTGGCACGAGGCCCTTCAACTGTACGGAGCTATTAGCATGCAATATGTAGATGTAAGCAGTAAAGGCCTGAGAGAGGCTATGTAGAGTAATGATCTGATTGCCAAAAATACGTACTAATCAAGTCAGTCAACAAGATAACAAACATTTGGTCTGCATGCTTTTACTAGTGGTATATATAAGCAAAGGGGGTATATACAGTTACCAGTAACCTCTAACCTTCACGGGTCAAGCCTCAGTATATAATCACATTTACTTTAAATTGAATGGTTACATTTTGAGCATGTTATATACACGTAGGTGAGAAGTGGTTGTAACTATTGGTAATGTCTTACTTGATGAGAACTGGACGACTGACAAAGTAAGCGTGTCTTGATTTGGACATCTTTATGGCCTTGTTAAAACCTACAGCAGCAACATACAAGTGCAGGATGACAAAGAAAAGGTATAATGTAGCTACGCACATATGTATGTAGTTGGACAGCCAAGTTACATATTTTTACACACTTTTCAGGGAGATTTTACATTTTGGTTTACAATAGATGGGTGAGTGTGTAGCAGTCAGCAGATACCAGTAATGCAACACACCACATAATCAGCTTACATGAAAATCTAATACACCATTTTCCTACATGCTATGCCTACTCTGTAAAAAGACTACTAAATACGTACACATTAAAAATCTTGTAGGATTAGTATTTGGAATAAAACTAAATCTGGTAGTTTCTGATTTGGAAATGGATGCTTATGATTTAGAGGGATTCTCAATATTTTGTATATATAGGAAATATGTTTTTGGAGTGAAGCAATACTAAAAAGTGCAATATGCAAATACATCCCTATAGTTGGCTCATTTGAATTCATTGCTATGTGTTCTTATTCTTATTATTACTCACAAGCTATGCACTAATATGTAAGAGTGATTAAACATGGCAAAGGAAGCATTATCACATGTAAGTAAGTGAAGCCTGAGGGTCAGGTCAAAAGGAATAGCATGATTATCTCAGCTGAACAGTGCGATCATACAGGACACATATACAAAAGGGTGGTTTGGCTTATACAGTGATTCAGTGAATACTTTATTGAGATACCTACGTATGTAGAATCCCTGAATAACTATGTATGTACCCTGACAGACTGCTGTATAACTACGTACGTATGTGTATATTTGGCGATAGGCAGCCAGTGAATAGCATCTCTCACAAGTCCCATGGTCTATACTGTAAAGGGTTGGCAACGTCTGCCTCAAAGTCATTATATAAAGTAATACACCACCTCTGAAAGACCCATACGATTGTACAATATGAGATGATTACGGTCAACAATTTAAACATCTATACGTACACATGCATTATTGTAACTGTATACTGTATCAAATATGAGCCGGTCATAACCAGTTTAACCACTACTTATAAGCAAGCTTAAAAACACCATCCATTAAACTTACACTCTTAATTTGCCAAGATTACACTAAATGTGATAATGAGATACAAGTGAACTTATCATCCAACTAGTTCATGGAAAGTATATAGACTCACACAGTGACACAGAATAGGCTAGAAATATTGAATTACTTTGGGTTTAGAAGTAGTAATATTAAGTGGTTTTGGGTTTAGAAGTTGAAATATTGAGTTTAGAAGTAGAAATATTAAGTGACTTTGGATTTAGAAGTAGTAATATTGAGTGATTGTGGGTTTAGAAGTTGAAATATTAAGTGACTTAGGGTTTAGATGGAGTAAATTTTAGGGTTAAATGTACATGTTTCTGTACTCACATCTCTTGGTATACTTGACAACCAGATGAATAACATAATCAATCTCCATCTCCATGTTCAATATTACGTGAAAGCTTGTCTTCTGCAATATAAGAGAATATAAAGCACATGTAAATATTCATGCACATCTCTTCATACAATACAGCTAAATTACAGTATGAATAACATTTACACTCAACACTCTACTTCACTCAATCTATCTTCACTTATGTGTATAGAATTTGGTCACTGGATTACCTATTCTGTACAAATAAAGACAATCACTCTGTATATTCTGGGAGTTACTAGTTGAATAGTCTCTTCATACCTTCATTAGTGAACAGTTACAGTTGTACAGAGAACAAAAGCTTTAAGAAATAGGTGACACATCTGAGCCATGAATATGCACCAAATATGTACCTTCAAACTGAACTCCCCCAAATGGTTGAAAGACAAATTGAGCTATAGGCTTACAATGTAGCATAGTCTTGTGCTCAATAAAGAACCAATAAAGAGTGGCATGGATGGTTAACAAACCCATTTACTCTGACTACCACAAAAATTAACAACTATTATGTGACACAGTTCACAAACCCAGCCATGACTACATATGCCAAAATGAATCCCAACTCTCATCTTGTCCAAATATTCAAAGCTAGCTGATTGGAATAGATCACAATTCCATGGTTGTAGTAGGCCTTCTGAGGTAATCAAATATTTAACTTTGTCACATTCCATTATGGTATAGAGGGAAGCAACCACATGTCACAGACACCCTGCCAGCCTGCCTTAAAGTAATGTGTGGATGTGACATCACTCACAAACAGTTAATTGGGCACACAAGAAAACAAACAAAATCCTTGTAGCCATTATGTTGATAGGTTAAGAACACAGTCCAGTGATCTAGTATGAAAATGACATGTGTGTACCTACATATGTAGCAACTTGTATGCAATATATGTACATATGTAGCAATATAATGTGTGTGTGTGTGTGTGTGTATGTGTGTGTGTGTGTGTGTGTGTGTGTGTGTGTGCGTGTGTGTGTGTGTGTGTGTGTGTGCATGTGTGTGTGTGATTGTCTGATACAAGAATCTCAAAAGTCTTTGATATTACCCCTTAAGTCTAATGTACATATCTACCCATTCAACTGGTTTACGTATTGACACAGATCCTTCACAGTTATATCAACACAATTTACAAAGTGCTAATACAATATTTAGTTACTTGCAGGGAACAATCTGAGATAGACCCATATCAGCAGATGTTGAATAGAGTGTAAAACAGCTGTACTAAATAGTACAAGTGTTGCAGTAATTGAGGTAATAAAGTAATAGTCTGTTCTCTTTTCAGGACAGACTTTGTAGCAGTAGACTCAGCTTAATAAATGCTTCATCAGTTTAGGTATTCACAGCTACAATATAACAGCAATTGTTAATGATGACCATAGACACTGTATAAAGTGTCCAATAGCTCTAGAAAGACTCCACAAATTGGTTTACAGATTCTATAATTACTGTGTTCCCAGCTACAAGGGTGCACTGTAGTACATGACCGTCCCTACACTGACTGGCACACAGTACGGCAACACAACCAGTTCAGAGTGTACTAATGTACATACATACATATACCACAATCCATTACTTTAGGGTACACTTGAATAGAATCATTTAGAGGGGGTTTCTGAGAGCATATACGTATACTGTAAAGGACTTATATACAAGAGACTTGAAATGTCAATGGTACATTGGTATTTAGAAGTTATGAAAGAGTTCATAACTTACAACCCATTGCAAAAAATCATTTTCTTAGTTACAATCAATAAATAGTCATGATCATCCTGCTTATGTTACATCTAGTAGAGTATCAATTTAACTGTTACATATTGTACATGAGTGGGGTAAGACAATAGCACTGTCGGCACAGCCAGAGTTGTCGGTAACTCTTACTACACTGTCTAGTAAAGTAAAGTGTTTATTATCTTAAAGTTGTTAAGTCATCATCTGTTTTGTGGGCTACAAATTATGAAATAAACCATTCTGTTTCTGCAACAATATTTACAAAAGGTTTGTAAGTTTGCTCTTAATATAAGTGAAATAGTATATATTAAGGATATACGCATGACACCATTCTTGAACATGTTACATATTTTAGTTTAGAGATCTAAACTAAAACTTGTGAGAGCTTTATATACGTATACGTACTAGCTTTGTCAACCGTATATATACACACATGTACAGATACAGATGAAGTGTATCAAGGTGTGGTTGGTCACCTACTGATGTGGGCACAGTAGAATGTCTGTCCAATACACACCTCTATTATCTATTATTCAACCCTACACAAGCTACTACACTGTTATATGTGGACAAAGACTACCTACGTACATACATACATACACATATGTACATTCACATACGTACATATGTACATACATACACATACATTCACATGCACGTGTAATTGTGTATTATGTAGATATGCATATAAATATGCTGCAATTTAATCATACCCACCTTGAAATGAAAGATAACTTCCATTTGAGATATAATTTCAAGTGTAGTATCTGCGTTTATGTCTTCAAGGAAGGTTGGTTCCATGTCATCATCCTACAATGTACAGAGGCATACAGACTACCTGAGGTAACAGCTTGAGGCTGAATATTAATAGCATTCCATTGCTGAGGGATATGTGTAGTGTGAATGTTTAATCTCAATGGAGGGAGGTACCCAGGTGAGGTGATTGTGATCATTGCTGTTGTTAAGACCACATGTACATACATGCAAGTGATATGTACCCTCAATAACACCATACAAACTGAAAATACAGCATTTAAATGTAATTTCAAGTAATAGTATTTATATAATACAGTTAATAGAGTACACTACTGTCAGACTAGTCTCATTTGATATATGATAGCTGGTAGTATTAATGATAATACCCCATAAAAATGGACATATCTAATTCTGAGATAACATAATTAACTTGAAATAGTTCAAATATTTTTGAGATTAGTTTGGCATACTAAAATACTAATGCTTCAGTTGGTAAATAGATATTCTCGAGTCTGATAACAAAGCTTCAAGGTTGTATAAACACACAATAGTCAGTCAATATGTCTATTGTAAGAGCTAGATATATATTATAATCAGGACATTGTGCATATTCAGATATGTTGCAAAGAGATTAAAATGTTTAAGACGAGACAAGAAAGAAGGCAACCCTTCAGAAGTGAGATGGATACAGGGTTGATGTTCTTACATCCACTAGAGTATAGTGGCTCTCTTAGGCAAGATTGTGACAGGGCTAAATTCAAAATAGCTGCATTATGACAAAGCATTCTTTTTTCAAGAAATATTGTCATTCCCTGCACATACCATTGGTATCCCATAGCAACAGTACAAAGTAATAGGAAATACCCTTCTATTATCCAGTAAACATATAGAAACATATAACAGAGACGGATGCATAAGAGGGGGTGCTATAAGTTATATGGGAGTTCAACAGAGAAAGGATATGAGGCGGTTTAGCTAGTGTCAAAGTTTGCAATATGGCTAATAAGAGGAGGTGCTTCGCCTAGAGCACGCCCCTTAAATCCATCACTGCATGGAGAAGGAGGAGTTTGTTTAACAGATAATAAAACCCTAGTAGTGTTAAGCACAGTTGTGTGAAAGTAAAACTCTCAGTTTGTTATGAAAAGTAATCTCTTTAAACTTAGGTATGTCTGCAATGTACCAATATGTTGCAGTAGGACAACTTTGAGATTTAGCAGATATTTATATAGAGAGATTACTTTTCCTTAATAACAGGTTGTAACATCTTACTAGATGTTTTTATTGTAATTACTTAGAAACAACTATTGACATTTGATTATAATTAATTATCTATAGTATCTAGACAGAAATAAAATGCTCTCAAAACATAATTACTCGAACTATGCCCAAAAATTAGAAGATAATAGAGATTTTATGAATCCTGGGTGGTGTGCGAAATCTAAACGGTCTAATATACTGTTTCCTATCCACTTGGGACTAGTAGCTACCTTGATGTCGATAAAGGACAGACAAAGCTGGTCCTTTTCTTTGACCAGACTGGTCCAACCCAGGGTCAGGTCGCTAGTCTGGAGCTCACTGGGCGGAGGAAGAAGGTGGCCAAACCGAACGTATCCAAACACTCGAAACTTAACCTGCAACAAATGAACGTGTTCGAGTAAACAAAGGATACAAAACGGTACTGCAGCCTCTTACCTTGCCGTTCCGCGGATCCAACATGCTAGTCAATAACTTGGCTGCACGCTTAAAGTTCCTGTCATTGCTCTCCAGCGATATAATGTCCATTCTAGTGTCGCTATCCGACAAGCTATGGCACACAGCTATATATTCGGGAGTTGGCAAGGAGATGGTATATTCATTTTTGCATTCCATTATAGGTATATAATCACAGGATAGGGATGACGTCATAGGGAAATTCCATATGCTCCTTTGTCAGGTGACCATCACCTGATCACAATCCATTCAAATTTGTGATCAAAATTGTTGAGGAGCACGTTCGGTGAGTTAAATGTTCAATTCAATCTGGACTTGTAAGTAATCGCCAGGTTATCCGACTTGAAGGGTTCTGTACTAAATCGTAATCACTTTATTAGGACTCCGTTTTGCCTAATATAATTATGGGCCTATCGATGGTTTCAGTTTTGGGAATTTCAGAAAGGTTTTTCAAGAAAGTTTATCTCTAATTTCGCACACTCTTCTGCATGCTTCTCGTGCATCTATCACCATTCATTATTACATTCTTATAAATGAAATGCTTGCGGTGTAGATGTACGTGGTCTACTAGCATGTGATATCAGAACGCTATTATTGAGGGCGGTCCCGCGGCGTCAACCCGCCCGACACCGTCTTCCAGATGTACTGTCTTCCAGATGTACTGTCTGTTTTTTAACGACCCGTTTCGTTATATCCATTCATGATATGGCTGTGCGCTTTATCATTCTCTGTCTAGGGATTTATATTAGCTTCATCTTTATCTCTTTTGCACTCTGTTCTGTCCAATAGGGATGCATAAAGAGGCGAATATGTCGACCGCTCCTTCCAGCCTCTTGGGACCTATCACGTGGTCCCAAGTGAAACATCTAGCGGCCGGAGGCATAGCTGGAGCCGTGTCCAGGACAACTGTCTCTCCTCTGGAAAGAATAAAAATACTATTTCAAGTTAGTTTAATATTATTGTTTATACTTCCTCGATTTCTTCTTGGCTTCTATTGAAGTAATAAATGTATGGTCAGACTTTGTGAACTTGTTGATCATGTTTAGCTCAATAGTAGTTCTAAATAGTGGAAGTATGAAGTGTAGTCATTCTGCCATTGAATGACAGCTTTGGAAGCTAACGAGACTATATTTAGTACAGTTACCAGGTGTCCATTTGGTGCATGAAAGATTATATATACGTAGAACACCATCTACTACATATAACAACCATTTAGTCTCCTTACCTAGTAAGACTTATTTGTCAACAGATTACAATGCTGTTTCTGTTATTATAGATTCAGACTGAAAACAAACCTGAGCTAAAGAAGTTTAATGGAGTTTTTTCTTCTTTAAAGAAGATATGGAGTGAGGAAGGAATACGTGGCTTTTACAAGGTAGGATCAGCATTATGTCTATTGTGACCGTTAAGCATTAGGTAGCTGATATTCCTTCTAAATGCACCAAGCTTATCCTTTAAGTGGTTCATCTTAAGATTTGGAGCATCTAGACTCAAGTCGCTGAAGAAGACCCTCAGGGTCAAAGTGTCCACAGAGAAAAAAAACCTACTGCATCTCTAGACCCTCCAAAATTTTAAGGTGAACCACTTTAAGGTAAGTATTAAGTACTACGAATGTCTCATCAGTGGACTCTGGATTTTACCACACCCACTCTTGTCTCCTGAGGGACACAATGAGCGTACGTAGGGGGGAACAAAAGACCAGAGTCTCCCCTTGGCCACTCAAAGAGATGGTCAAACCATCAAACCATAGACAGCTGTTTCGTCCTTATTAGGACTCGTCAGTATGGTATACAATGGAGGTTTTGAGTGGCTATCTGCTGATAAGTACTCCCAAAAGCTAAAAAGCTTGTGGTTCCTTATCAGCAGATAAGGGATACAACCAAAGTGTGGCTGATCACTAATATATCATATTAAGTACTACTTCTGTATATAGTAGAACCAAAAAATAACAGTGCTTAAAATAATTTGATTTGATATACGCATCATAAAATTTGTTACTGTATATAGTAGACATAATTCCAGCTTTAGGGAACTTAATGTCCAAGGATGACGTAATTATTAGTGATACATGTATAGTACCAGCACTAGGCCTATCTGCGACCCATACGTAGATTACTTTATGTCTTGTTGACAGGCACTCTGCGTAGGGATCAAATGTTTTTTCTCTCTTTGTGATATTCAAATTATCTCTCATGGAGGCATACGTACGTACATTATTATTCTTTATTTTATAGGGAAATGGTACAAATGTAATGCGTATAATCCCTTATACTGCTGTACAGTTTGCAGCATATGAAGAATACAAAAAGGTACATATGTCTTTAAGACATTTGATATTTACGTATGTGTGTGTCAGGTACTACGTATGGAGCCACCTTAGTGTGTGCATCGTGTGTAAGTAGAACTGTGCAACTAAATGAAGCTATTTAGTGGGAGCTGGACCCATGGGAGGGGGATCGAACCCGTGAGAGGGGGACTGAACCCGTGAGAGGGGGATCGAACCCGTGAGAGGGGGACTGAACCTGTGAGAGGGGGATCGAACCCGTGAGAGGGGGATCGAACCCGTGAGAGGGGGATCGAACCCGTGAGAGGGGGATCGAACCCGTGAGAGGGGGATCGAACCCGTGAGAGGGGGATCGAACCCGTGAGAGGGGGACTGAACCCGTGAGAGGGGGACTGAACCCGTGAGAGGGGGACTGAACCCGTGAGAGGGACCAATTTTCATCAAGTCTTCTCTATTCCACTTACACAGCTTCTAGGCATACCTGATGATCCCCGTAAACAAGATCCATTGAAGAGACTCTTGGCTGGAGCGTCAGCTGGAGTCACCTCATGTTCTGTCACCTACCCACTGGATCTGGTCCGGTAAGTATGAGACTGTTAGACCAACACATATGTATAATGTACATCCATATGTACGTACAACTCTCAATCCATCTGTCTACCCTGAAATACATTTTCTTGAGCTGGTCAGTACAAGACTCCTGTATCTTCATCCCAAGCTCTCTTCAGGCTTAGTTCCCCTATAGGCTCTTTTACAGAATAGGCATAACATGTAGGAAAATGGTATCTTAGATTTTTCATGTGTCTTGCTAAATGTAATTTCTAAAGGTAAGGAAAACATGTCTACACACAATTAGACAAATGACTAATCAAAAATTGATTGCCTTAGACATCAGTTCAAGAAAGTCCTAATTCTATTTTAAGCACTGTCTGTTGGATTAAGTATTATTTCCTTAATGTTTGTGTTATAGTAGCTTCTGACTTGTATATATTGTTCATGTATGGTTTTTAAATTGGATAGATTATGCTTTGGTAGTAATTGAAAGTTAAGATATCACAGTTTTTGACTATTGAATGTGTGCCCTGGTAATTAAAGTCTGAAGTTACCACTTCAAAGAATTAGGACTCACCAACAAACCATTTGTAGAAAGCAGTTTTGTGTAAATTGAGTTAAATTGGTTGTAACATAATGACCTCTTGTGTGACTAGGATAATGTGGGACAGATCTTTTGGTGGCTCTGAGATCAAAGCTTGTGTTTCCTGGTTACAGGGAAATCTCCTCACCAATTGACTGGGTAGATTTGTGAAATGTATAATCTGATGAGATGCGTTGTGCCAGATCAAAGAGGTGATTATTGGGAATTAAAAATTGCAATATGTATATACATAACTAGTATATATTTATGGGCTGTGAAATCAAACACAGTAGAACGAGCAAACATAGACTTCCAGGAAAAAGCTGTCTGGCCCAGTGGGGAGAAAAGGAAAGGTTTTCTTCCTCATTCAAACCTCTATAGGTTAAGCCTTGTGTTTATTTGTTGGTACATACATACGTATACGTATGTATTTGGTTTGTATTTTAATGGTTTTGAGAATCTAAAGAGTAATTTTATTCATGATTGTCTTCTTTTCAGATATTCTGGCTTGTAAACATACGTACGTATTTGTAAGTTTACCCATTGAGTTATAGGTATAGGATAATTGAATGTATTTTCTGGTGTATAAGCAGGAATGAGGTATCTTTGTTGTTGTAGGTCATACAGGATTTCTTTAAGAAAGGGAGTAAGGCTCCCCTTGAAATCACCCCTCCTTCTTAAAGAAAATAATTTTTTAATAATAAACACCTCCCACTAGGTTCCCCCATCAAATTATGTATTATGTTCCCTTGAGATAATTTCTGAGAGAAACCCTGTAATGATAGTGGCTAAGCCAATGGTGAGGTGGTGGGTTGATCTGTCTTTTAATGGCTTCTTCAAGTGATTGTGGAGAGATTAATAGTTGTGGTTGCATAAAAGGGGAAATTGATTCAAGCCTCTAAGTGGTGTCACAGCTCACTGAAATGGGTACAGTGTGGTGTCACAGCTCACTGAAATGGGTACAGTGTGGTGTCACAGCTCACTGAAATGGGTACAGTGTGGTGTCACAGCTCACTGAAATGGGTACAGTGTGGTGTCACAGCTCACTGAAATGGGTACAGTGTGGTGTCACAGCTCACTGAAATGGGTACAGTGTGGTGTCACAGCTCACTGAAATGGGTACAGTGTGGTGTCACAGCTCACTGAAATGGGTACAGTGTGGTGTCACAGCTCACTGAAATGGGTACAGTGTGGTGTCACAGCTCACTGAAATGGGTACAGTGTCACAGCTCACTGAAATGGGTACAGTGTGGTGTCACAGCTCACTGAAATGGGTACAGTGTGGTGTCACAGCTCACTGAAATGGGTACAGTGTGGTGTCACAGCTCACTGAAATGGGTACAGTGTCACAACTCACTGAAATGGGTACAGTGTGGTGTCACAGCTCACTGAAATGGGTACAGTGTGGTGTCACAGCTCGCTGAAATGGGTACAGTGTGGTGTCACAGCTCACTGAAATGGGTACAGTGTGGTGTCACAGCTCACTGAAATGGGTACAGTGTCACAGCTCACTGAAATGGGTACAGTGTGGTGTCACAGCTCACTGAAATGGGTACAGTGTGGTGTCACAGCTCACTGAAATGGGTACAGTGTGGTGTCACAGCTCACTGAAATGGGTACAGTGTCACAACTCACTGAAATGGGTACAGTGTGGTGTCACAGCTCACTGAAATGGGTACAGTGTGGTGTCACAGCTCACTGAAATGGGTACAGTGTGGTGTCACAGCTCACTGAAATGGGTACAGTGTGGTGTCACAGCTCACTGAAATGGGTACAGTGTCACAGCTCACTGAAATGGGTACAGTGTGGTGTCACAGCTCACTGAAATGGGTACAGTGTGGTGTCACAGCTCACTGAAATGGGTACAGTGTGGTGTCACAGCTCACTGAAATGGGTACAGTGTCACAACTCACTGAAATGGGTACAGTGTGGTGTCACAGCTCACTGAAATGGGTACAGTGTGGTGTCACAGCTCACTGAAATGGGTACAGTGTGGTGTCACAGCTCACTGAAATGGGTACAGTGTGGTGTCACAGCTCACTGAAATGGGTACAGTGTGGTGTCACAGCTCACTGAAATGGGTACAGTGTCACAGCTCACTGAAATGGGTACAGTGTGGTGTCACAGCTCACTGAAATGGGTACAGTGTGGTGTCACAGCTCACTGAAATGGGTACAGTGTGGTGTCACAGCTCACTGAAATGGGTACAGTGTGGTGTCACAGCTCACTGAAATGGGTACAGTGTCACAACTCACTGAAATGGGTACAGTGTGGTGTCACAGCTCACTGAAATGGGTACAGTGTGGTGTCACAGCTCACTGAAATGGGTACAGTGTGGTGTCACAGCTCACTGAAATGGGTACAGTGTGGTGTCACAGCTCACTGAAATGGGTACAGTGTCACAGCTCACTGAAATGGGTACAGTGTGGTGTCACAGCTCACTGAAATGGGTACAGTGTCACAGCTCACTGAAATGGGTACAGTGTCACAGCTCACTGAAATGGGTACAGTGTGGTGTCACAGTTCAGTAACTATAGTAACCTGACTGCTTTCATTTCTGGGTTGAAGGGTGTGTCTTAAGTTAAGAGTGTTAGAGGAATAGAGGACCCCGAGGCATGTAGATCATGGAGAGAGAGAGTATGTAAGAGGATAATTACGTAGCTACAGTGTGGTACACTGTAGTGCGTTAAGCTTGACTTGTTGGCATGGTAACTGCCCATCCTTCCCAGCTGCTTGACCAAAGTGACTGATATCAGGTGCTGTGGGATGTTATTGTGGTTTGAGTCTTGTAAAGAATTAATATCCTGTTGTATCAGTAGCTGTACATGTATCTTATTCCTAGACTTCCTTTCCCTTGTAGAACCAGGCTGTCTGCTCAAGGAGATGGTGCTGATAGAAAATACAAGTAAGTCAACCTATGTTTGCCTTCTACTGTATTTATATACAAACTTGTTGTACGTACCTACGTAAGTATATGGACATACGTATGTATAATACATTTGAACTACATCAGGTCAAGGCTTTCAATTAATGTTTACTAAAAGAACTTGCTTGCTTGGAGGGGGGCAATATTTTGAGGGCCTAGTTCATTACTTTTGTTTGTCAAAAATTGGTAATGTAAGGTAGAAATTTATCCATTTCTTGACATCTTTTAATATTCATAAATATACGTACTCTTTCTGTATGTGTACAGGAATATCAGGCATTGCTTTCGGACGATCCTGAAGGAGGAAGGAGGTTTTTGGAGTGGCTGTCTGTACAGAGGCATCTTTCCTACACTTCTAGTAAGAGCTCTATGTTCCTGTGTTTCACAAAGTTGCTTTATAGCTGAATGATTCCCTAGCGTGTTCTGATTGAAGTTAATGTGTTTGCAAATATACGTATATCTACATACTTGTAGCCTATTATAACTCCTTTGATGTGGTTTTTACAGCCAATCTAATTGGTTTTTGTACACCTACTGATTTAGAATAGCAATCTGATTAAAGGGAGACTATGTAATAGAATCCTTTCTTGATTAGTTAACTAAATGTTGAGATTTTCTGTTTGTATCCCTTCTCTTCTGCAGGGTATAGCACCATATGTTGGCTTCAATTTTATGGTATTTGAATCATTGAAAGGTAAGCTAGTAATTCTGTACAGTGAAGCTCCCTTAACTGTACCCTGACAGAGCTTTTTTAAATCAAGCAGTTTTGAATTTCCCCATCTGTGTGATACAAAATTGTCAGTAATCTGACTATTCTCTAAACTGGACATTTTCCCTAAACTACGTATGTACAGTGAAACCTGCCTAATGTGGTCAGTTAGGGGCCAGCTGAAGTTGGCCTTATTAGAGAGGTGGCTGCTTTATACAAAGCCTTATATATGGGCCCATTATGCTCTTTAAGAGCTAACCATAGTTAGAGGGACTGTTCCATAATACGTATGACTGATTACACAGTGTTACTGTAATTATATTACACATGTGTAACTGTAATGTTAAGCGGCTATTTAAAATAACAATTGCACTGTAACACATAGATTTAAGATGTTAACACACAACTATAGCAAGTAGTCTGGAACCAAACCTCTTTTTAGTGGTCCACGCTTATGCACAATCTAAGTCAAGACCATGTAGCTATTATAACCATTAACTGTTGTCTTCTAGACTGTACCAGCAAAGCAGTTACGTATGTCTATATGTTCCTGTTGTTAATGTTTCATGTGCATTTTGGAGGATAACTATTAGTATACCAAAAACCACACCCATTTCCAGGCCAAAGCAAATTCCGCCCATGCCACACCCATTTCCAGGCCAAAGCAATTCCACCCATGCCACACCCATTTCCAGGCCAAAGCAATTCCACCCATGCCACACCCATTTCTAGGCCAAAGCAAATTCACCCATGCCACACCCATTTCCAGGCCAAGCAATTCCACCCATGCCACACCCATTTCTAGGCCAGGCAAATTCCACCCATGCCACACCCATTTCTAGGCCAGGCAAATTCCACCCATGCCACACCCATTTCTAGGCCAGGCAAATTCCACCCATGCCACACCCCACTACCTGGATGGACCAGTTAATATTGGCTTGCTAAAGGGCCTGTCCTAGTATGGCATATTCAAGCAAGTCTCATTTTTCACTTTGTGTGTTGTAGAAGCGTTTTGTTACCACATGTTTTGTGGGTTATAGCTGTCATGTAATCAGAATGTACCCTAACAAGCTGTCTGCTTCTAGTTTGACCAACACTATAGATAGACCACCGAAAGCCAGTTGTACATTGTGGTAATGTTGTTAATTAATTGAAACAAGGATTTCCCTGTAAAAGTTACAGTGCATGGTTTTGACTATTACGGTCTAAAGCCAAGATTCTGTCTCTTTGTCTCATGATGTCTTTAAACTTACTTTTGATTCTTTGTATACTAGAACCTTCAGCACCACACAACCATTTACATACTTATGTACCGTTACTATCTTGAACCTTCAAAGACTTATTAATTTTGTGCAATTTCTGTTTTTTAGTTTCCATTAATTATGTAAGCATTTTAGAATACAAACATGATCAAGTTATACATCGTTATGCTACTATGCTCCATTAGGTCTAGTAATGGAGAGAGTCCTAAACAAAACGGGAGAACTTGAAGCAGGTGGTCTTATGGAGTTGCCTGTTCACTGGAAATTATTGTGTGGAGCCATATCAGGAGCTACTGCCCAATCTAGTAAGTTTGTGTATTTTCTTCTTCCGTTACAGCAAATTATTAATAAGTTCTTCCTGAACCAGTAACTGTAAGCATTAATCATTCTTTTATGAATCACCACATGTGAACATTTGTATAGACAAGAGGTATTGCCTCGGTGTCACAGCTCTCTCTAGATTTTCACCAAATTTCTAGTCCTTTTACAAATGTTTAGTTTCACTTTTCTTGTTTTTAAGTGGCTAGGTTGTGTAGTGTATGTATGTGCTTGAAACAGTGTTAGCAAGAATGTATGTACTTAGCAACAAATGAGCACTTAATGGCGACACTGTGTTTAGTGAAATGTATTTAACCTATTTTGCGGTATACATATATGTACTTATGAACCTTTAACTAGATTTAACTGTGTATATCCTTAATAAAAATGATAAGTGCTTAATTATATGGATACATTAAGCAGCCATTAATTATTGTATCATTTTATACAGTAAGTTATCCCCTGGATGTAATTCGAAGGAGAATGCAAATGAAGGGGCAATTTGTGAACAAATTTCAGTACAATTCAACTTATGATGCCCTAAGAACCATTTTTCAGCAAGAAGGTGTCAGGGGCTTCTACAAAGGCATGACCCCTAATTTGATTAAAGTGGCTCCCTCAATGGCTATTGCCTTTGTTACGTATGAATTTTCAAAGGCGATACTATTTGGAGTTCCCGTGAAGTGGTCATAATTGTTGGATCAAGGGTTATATATCGTGACGACTCATGAATCATTGTACTTATTTATGTACTCACATCTGCTTGTTTTTCATTCATTTGTTTAATTTGCTATTTTACATTATTTCAAATTATGTAAACTATTATTTTGAATGTTTTTATAAACTGAGCTATTTATTTTATTAATGATAAATTATTATCACTTGGAAACAGTTTAGTTATGTAATTCATACTCCTTACAGGAATAAGGAACATGTATGCTTTATAGTATAGAGTTAGTGTTCAAAAATCTACAATTGCTTACATACATACGCCTGATAGCAAATTAAAAATGATTTAGTGATCCAATTAGTATAGGCATGAAATGTGTTATTAAAACCCTTTAACTCTGATGCATGTAGTATTTTGATACATATTGTGTTTTATAGCCTTCAATTGGCATCTGTTGGTTATTCTCATGGATCATACATCCAATTAAATTAAGGATGTATATACGTAAGCCGAAGACATAACATTCAAAGATTCGGATCGCGCTTCCTGTTTTTGATTTGCAACAAATCAACAAGCATCACGTGGATCACGTGGTGGTCCAATTCAATCCTATCGCATGCTTTGTTGTGTGTTTTGACTAAAATTAATAAATAAACAAAATGCCTAACAATATATTTCTTATATATGTCTCGAGGCGATAGGCAGTAATCTTCGTAATAATATTATACGATTCGTAATACGAAGATTATTGCCTACATAATAATACCATAACAATTTACAATGCAGGAAGCTAACCCGATAATTGGATGGTTAAGCTAAGCGCCCATATGTCGGTTATTATGTAGTCCTATTTTGAATTGAAGTTTTGTGGTTTGCGGTTTTGAAGGGTGTAAGTTAAAACAGTGGGTTGATCTAAAGATTGCAATAGATGCGAATATTCACTGAAGCAGTGGTACGATGGAGAGTTTGATAGAAAATTGTATGTCGGACTCTAGTATTAACACAAAACATTCAGACCTTGAAATGGAACCATTCAGCAACCTCGAACACCAGCAGCAGCAAACAAACGACGATTTGCTACAGGATGACGAAGATGAAATATCACAACCACATGACGAAAAGTCTGGTGCGATACTAGTTAAACGCAGTCAGTATTTTCTGGAATACGACCAACACGATATGGACAGTAGTACCAGTGCGACTGACAGTTCGAATCTGGAGCATTCGCCACGGCGAAACTCGGTGCCAGAAGACATTACACCGCCTAACGTCCAGCACGTTGTACGTGACGCAGGTGGACTTATTACCACGACACATCCTAGTGTATACTGCACGCGGCTACCGGCTCATACGCGTAGTAACAGTCCTCTACATGTACCATTTATTGTCGTATGTAAACTACCCGTACCGGATGGGACTATGGTCAGACTGAAGGCCGGCAATAAATTTAATCCCAAGGCAGAAATGAAGAATGTGGATGGTACTCTGATAAACGGAGTGGCAAAATTTCCAGATGTTCGATTCATAGGACGGTCTGGGCGTGGTAGGTTGATAGTTACCTATTTTCACATAAGATATACTGTGTGGATTGAAGTACATTTAAGAATGTGTTGCTTAATGCGAGAAAGAGTTAAGACATGATCATAATATAAGTGCAACAATCCATGGTTAATGGATGAGTATGATGATAAAATGTGTAATACTTGTCTTTTGGACATGTGGAAGCCATATGACTGCATGGAGTAGTATCTGACTGGTTAATATATTGAAAGAGGTGCTTGACTATTGAAAAATCGTAAAATCATGAAGGAAAGAGCTTCAAAGTTATAACTTGTATATTCTCTGAGTATTATGTATACAACTGGTTATACCTATATGATGGTTCTGTGACAATATTACTTATAACATTTTGAGTTTGTTATTGGTATAATAGTTTAACTTTCTCTTCTGACCAATTTTGCCTTGTCAACACTATGCACTAAAATTTTGGAAATTCCTCTTTAATGTCCTCATTTCCATGAAAATTCCTAATCTTTCAAAACCTTTTACATCAAACATTACCAGTATATTGTTCCTCCGGAGCTAACCTTGATAAAAAGCACTAGTTCTAGACCTTATGCTGCTCAAGTGTGTGACAGCACATGTAGTGAAGCAATTATAGGATAATCTTGCAATCTATCTAGTACTGTGATTATTTGTAGATGACAGTTTATTTTGTAACCACGGCAGTAAACCTACTTCCAGACTGAGTGTATAGTGCACATTTTACATTAAAGTGAACTGTTCTAATTACAAAAATGTGTAGCAGTAGACACCAATGTAAGCATTTACTTAAAGTTGACCTTCATAGTTGAAAAACATTATCATACTAATTCACCATTTACCATATAGACTTCTCCCCTACATGACGATTTCAGGATTTGACTCAGAATTAGCCAAATGCCATACATAAATAATCTAACACACTTACAAGCTACATCTACTTTACAGTAAAAGGCCTAAACCTAATAAGAGCTTTGGATGAGGATATAGAGTTTTCTTCTTCAACCAACTTCTCTTCTACTCCACTGGGTCAGACAGCTGTTTCTGGAAATTCCACCCTTAATTGGTAACCCTGGGAATCTTGGTCTTTGATTTTCAGTGAGTCCTTGGTCTATCTGTGCATACATTCAATACATAAGTGTGGCTTGAGTTAGGTATATAGAAGTCTGTGGTACTGGGTGTCATGCTTAGAGATTTCCCTTCAATTGAAGATACAGTGATTCCAAACCTGATATGTAAACAGATTTATGCATGATTTGTAGCTAAATAAGATGTTCAACTTGCAACATCCTTTCAAAGAAGGTTTGTGGTTTGTCACACTGTCTTTGGCAGGTGATCTCACTGTCATGGGAAGTACACACTAACCACATAAAGGTGTGTTAGAACAGAAGTCATGCTTACAGTATTAGTTAATTAATATTATATATCCTGTATAATATAAAATGTTCTGTGATAAACACACCACAAGTATTTGCCAAGTACTATCTGTCACATTTACACAATCATGATAAGGACTGTGAAAAGCTGCAGTCATTGAGGCTAGCACCCCGGTTTAGCTACAAGACTATACAAAAAATACTACAGCGATGTTAAATCACACTCCTCCTATTCATCCAAGCCATCATATTATACTCCTTGCTAGCTGTCAAAATGAGGCCAAAATATTTCTTTACATTTGTGTTGTTCAATTAGAGATAAGAAATCTTATAGTATAAGTTGATTAAGTTACAACAAATTTAATCTAAGATACCATTTTCCTACATGCTATACCTACTCTGTAAAAAGCCTATAGGGGAACTAAGCCTGGAGAGAGCTTAGGATGAAGATACAGGAGTCTTTTCTTTCTTCTTCTGCTCCACTGGGCCAGACAGCTGTTTCTGGGAATTCCGCCCTTCATCAGTGACCCTGGGAATTTCTTGATCTTGATCTTTTGTGAATCCTTTCAATTTCATTTAATACAGCTGATGTATTGTAAATGTACAAGTGTCCTGTGTAATGATGCTACTGTGTTGTGCCCCTGTAAATAGGAAAATACTTTTGTAACAATTCTGTAGGAAGGATAGTTTATTTCAAAATGATTAAATTAACACAATTTTCAACTTTTATAAGTGATAAATATAAAGATATGGACAAGCCATTATGAATAATAATAATATCCTAATGAAATGATTATTTATATTTATAAATGTTGTTTTGTGGTTTTTGGGTATTTTTCGGTTTAGCTATTTGCTAATTGTGCTTTAATGTAGTTCCTACTATCAGCACCATATCTGTATCTACATAATCCCTTTGTATATGATATTATCCCTAATACACTTGTATTAGATCATTAGTCACATCAGCAATTCTTACCTGATAAGCCAATATATGGTAGAAGTGCTTATCTTAAAAGAATTGGGAATGCTGTCTTCTCTTCATTGGTAAACTAATGTGACCTCCTGCCTTTGAAGGAAGTTTGTCTACGTATATACAGTACCAGAGGCAAACTATAATTCCTTTATTGCAGGAATGCAAGAGGCAGTAACTACGTATAGAACTAGATTAATGTCACCGTCCAAATTGGCCTCACTAGCACTACCAAAGTGATTATGAAATAAAATTCTATAAGAGAAGATATTGTTAGTCTATGGTGTATGTATGGGGATCTGGAGATGTTTGATGTGTGTGTGGTTTGTGGTTAGGCTATACAGGTCGTTACAATATACTGCATTTACAGCTGCAGTATAATTCAAATGGTATATGATACCTGCTATATATAGAGATGGATAGGTGCATAAATGTGTGCTAAAGTAAAAAGTGAGTATATCAATCAAATCCCCAGTTAGCTTTTTCAAGTCTGCTTCTTAAAAATCAGAACCTTATCTCTTTCTCTTTACCAGTAGCTTGGCTCTTCAAGGCAAGATTGTGCTTGTGTAAATGTTTATCTGTTCTTAACTCACCGATTCTTTAACACTTTGTATGGAACTGGGTTTATTGTTTCATAATAATGACTTCAAAGTTATTACATCTGACATCTTAATTTGAATATCAAATCATAAGATTGTTATATTGAATAGGTTGAAGACAATTTGAAGTTACCAAATATATAGAATTTTGTGAGGAGCTTAAAAAGGTATTTCTTCTAGAATTTCTAGGTGGTTTGTCTAGTGTCAGCATGTATTAATTGTATTATGTGTTCATCTCCTTATGCACAAAATTAAGGCAAGCCCCTTTTCTGATTATTTGTGTGTAAAGGAAATTAAGTCAGACAATGACCTGTACATACTGTGGCCATACTGTGTGGCAGAGGAATTAAAAGCTGCACGCCTCAGACCAGCTGTGGTTTGTGGTCAAGGCTGTGGAATAACTGTGGTGCTTCAGTGGTGTCAAATCATTCTAGGTTTTCCTTTCTTTTCTTTGTAATGCTTTCAGTAGCAGCCAATGATTATAGGTTTATTACTTTCAATAGAACACTGATTACTAGTCAAGTTGTGATTGTATTATATGAACCACCTAGTAGACAATAAACAGAGGCATATACAAGGGATTTCCTTTTGTTGTACAAGATCTTGTTGAAGGAATATTGAAGTGGAATCTGGGATTCTTATATTTGAACCCAGTTTTATGAGCTCAATTTAGTTGTTAAATGTAGGAGTCCTTTGTGGTCAAATTAGCTTCCCTTCTCACATTCTGGAATGCCAACTGACAAATATTATTCAGTGGTCATTATAAACTTTCACTAAACACACTGAAATAGACTCACATTTGGCTTTTTTGGGCATACCCTTCACTTCCCTATATCCACAAAAATGCAAACCTACAAATGTTTGACATGCCTGTATTAAGTCATAACCTTTAGCCATAACTCTCACAGAACCAAGCTTGATTTGAATCTGAAAAATCCATTTAGATTAACGCTACATCCTGAATAATGTGTGGTTGGTGAACTCACTATTCAATACATCATTATTGATTTGTAAATCCAGCCGTATGAATGTAAACATAAATGCTAGAAAAGAATGTCTGCATAAGACAGATCTGTGGTTTCACCCTGTAGGTAGAAAGCTGAATATTGAAGTGGTCATTGTATTAGAGCCTCCAATTATTGCAGTCTATGAGAATGCTATTAAAGTGACAGCAGATGGACCAAGAGAGCCTAGAAGTAAGCATTGCTTGTATCTTGCATCATACATGTGTCACTTGGACTTGTGAAGATATGAAAAGCACGCACTAGTTGGGCAATACAGTATATGGGTTAAGGTATATGTTAAATTCCTAGTTAGATATTTTGTTATTAATAGTTGCATCACTGTCAACTACAAAGACTTTATGACAATGTACTTGTCAATGAGTTCCAGTAATTGTACACAGATGATTAGTTAACTTTTGTCAAATTATTTATCATACATTAATCTCATAGACTTAGCATCTTCATAACCTTTTTAGAGTTTTAACACAGAATGTACCAAATGTATGTCTATATGAGGTTATGGAATACACAATGAGAATACATATAGAATTTTAGCTATATATTACATTAATTACTGTTGTTTTTAATGGACTTCAATGTTTAAGGCTTTTGTTTGGCTATTGGATGTTATAGAATAATTAAAAATGGCCAGCTGTCATTGAACATATGGGGTGATTTTCTAAACTACTGAGGAGGTGTAACTTGCCAAAGTGTTCTGTGGCTAGCACTATCTGTGTTAGATTGACCTCACTAGACTTTTGTCTCTTAAAGAATAAAACATCAACATTTGACACCATCAAATATGCAACTCCACTATTGATATTTGTGGTCAACCAGCATCAGTACTAGATTTGTAATTTGAACATCATCATCACTGAAAATTGATAAAAACAACAGGCAGAAAGTAGGTAGAACCTCTTGAGATTACTTCTAGGAAGTAGATCTCATCAGGTGGGATAGTGAAAGATAACCTCTTTTTAGTATACATGTTCTCAGGACAATTTCCTCTTACTTGCTCCATTGAGCAGTTTTAAGGCTGCTTCTCTCACATATTTGACTGTGATGGCTGCAAAGTGGTCATTGAAACTTCCAACTCTTTATTTGATATGTACATGTTACAAATTGTATGTAAGTGTAGTAATTTAGACAATTTGATAAATTTACATTTTTTTATTAATTAAAAACATTGATGGATCCAATGAATGTATTATTCTAATATTGTGTTTATGCGTACATATTTTGATTGAGTGGCTGAAATCCAATACTAACTTGCTTTGTACGTCCATGTCTATTTTCTATGCAAAGTTGCCTGTGGACAGGAATTGTACAGAAAAAAGCACACCATTTTTGTTGAAATGAAACAGTGTGCAAACTTTTTTCATCAGTGGTACACTATACGTGTTCCATTGATGACAAAAGTTTGCATGGTATATTGCAGCAGTGTTCAAATAGAAAAGCTTCCTCTACCACATGATTGTTATCTCAAAATAAAGAAAGTGATACTGTATAATTCAAGCTGATTAAACAAAGACCTCTTTGTGTTATTACTTTTAGTTTGTCTTTAATAGGATGGGTCCAGTGTCATGTGCGGACTGGTCCTGCCAATGTGCCGGCACATGACATTGAATTGGTTTTCCCATTTTGATACAGAAAATATTGCAATATTGACTTGACAATATAAAACTAATCATAAGGAAGTACTTTGATATCAATTTTACGCTTGTAAATTCCATGATTATTTTGTGGTAATTTGAGATCATTTTATATAGTAATTAGTATCTTAATACACATTAAGCCGTATGCCGTTACATATGTGTAAAGTAATGGTTGATAGGTGCTGTTGAGTGTGTTTCTTTCTTGCATTTTTGATTGTTTATTCTTTTCCCTAGAAAATGAGCTCTTAGTAAGTTTTTAAGTTTCCCTGTAATCGCACCCATTCATTAATTATCTTAATATGGTATTTATAAAAAGTGAGCCAGTTTGTCTGTGGTATACGAAGGGATCTATACTGTCTGTCCCATTTCTGCATGGAAGTAGGCATGATTGGATACACAGGGTGTGTTGTCGCCATGACACCAGACCACACTTGATTATGATTTGACTTCATAGGAGTGGTCCCGTGTACTGATTATAGTAGACCCCTTTCAACCAAATATTTCACAATTCATTCCTTTGGCAAATGACCACTTTATGATTACGCCATTGTGTTTAAGAGGAATGTGTTGAGCAGGAAATTCTTGGAATGTTTCTCATTTGTACTTTCAACAACTTGCAACTGTATGGAAGTTTGCCCTGCCATGTCTCTTTATGGAATGTTGTAACAGTACTACGTATATTAGTGCACAATCCTGTTAATTTAGAAGCCACTAGGCTATTTCAGGCCTAGAAGATCCATTTTGTAGAGAAGCGGCTTATTGTTACTTTTAAGTCCAGTGTTAATATGTATAAGTACGTACATAGTCCCTACCTTTTTTGGATTGTGATGTTTTATGGACAATGCTATAACCTTTGAATTAAACTTTTCTTCTCTTTTTACGAGTTAAATTTGTACATTTAAGAATGGTAGACCAATGCATACTTTATTATAGCTCCTTTATTTTGCCTAATTTCAAAACAGAAAGACAATTAAATCTTTGATTTGATATTAAAACAATATTGTAGTCATATTTTCTCAATAGTTTGGTTGAAAAATTCAATATCAATTTCTGCCACTGAATCAGCATCCTAATTTCAATGGGTTCTGGGGTCAAGAAGGGGAGTACCAAGGCATGTGCCTTCTCGTGAGAGCCTTCAACCTTGAAAGTTAAGAGTTACTTTCAGTGTTCATAGTCACACCAACTGTGGACACATGTTGTTCGAAAGTTTTTGAATGATTTCAGTGATTGCATGCATGGTGCTATCTTTTGGTGAAACTACACATGAATGCATTCCCTTGTTTAATATATAAAGGACACTGCACTTTGTAGAATTTTTCATTTAAATTACTTAATTTTGTGTAGCATTACAAGGTTCCAGTTGCAGTTTTAATCCTAGTAAGTAGGGGGCATAAACACATGTATTGATATACGTGCGTACATAAAACCTTTACAGTACATACAATTCCACTGTATACATTTTCATGTCGCGTTGATCACAAGTCTCTGGTGTTTATAAGAATTATACAAGTCATAAAGGTCATTTTATATTGCTCTTATTATATTGTATTGATTATGTTGTTCTCCTAATGACATTGGTTGGTTGTTGCCTTTTATCCCATTTATCATCTCCATGGTAACCACCAGCAATATCTTTGTATTATGTACCTCCGTCACACTCCTGCTGGACCTCACCGCCTATCTGACCACATGCACATCACAGTGATATCCATATAGCCAAAGATATCCTTGGAATGCATCTCACATGCATCTCATATCCTGTCGCTCAAAGATAGGCATTTATACTCGTCCTGCTGTGCAGGAAGGTAGAGAAACACATTTGGGATGGGTTGGCATGGTAACTGATAGGGCTTCTAAGTAGATAGGCCTATGATGGTCTTTATTTGGTAAAATGATGCAAGCATATCATTGTCTGCATCCTTTTAGAGGTAGGTTCTATAAATCATAGTTCCAATGACTTCATTTTTGAAATGAAGATATTTTGTGGTCTGTAATTTCAAAGAACCAAAAATTAAAGGTGACATCATTGGTGTGTGTACCTGAGTGAACCTGGGTGACAAAGTGGGCACTCTAAGTCTCATGTGACTTGGTCAGCTGAGTCAAGGATCATGTGATTCATGTCCCTTGGGGAATACCCCTCTTTTGAGAGGTACGTATATCATTCAGTCCATACAGCACATGGCTGGATGGTGTGACTTTGTTTAGCCTAATGTTGAGTCTAGGGGCCCCGTGGGGCAGCTAATTAGGGATTGTTAGTTCAATTGCCTCTAAAGAGTTCACTTTAAGTAGACATTCCAGTATTGACCTGTTTACAGTGCTATTTCCTGCTAAGTGGCCAAATCACACTTGAGTGTGGATTCCCTATAAAGTAACCTGTAGTCTGAATATGTAACTATATTTAGAATTGTCAGCTGCAGGTGGTGTTAGTGACATTGATGAGACAATACCTTACTTCTTATGGCTCCTTGGGGCCTGATCATGTCTGCGCTTTGATGTGTACTTCAAACACACTTTAAGAGTTAGTGTTTATGGTATGACCTTGTGACTTAGTTAGCTGACATAATTACATTTACCAGCTGTCATGTGACACCAATCATTTTGGGGCTGCTGAATCAGCTTTCATATTAGCCGTCCACACTCACTTGTTTTCTCACTGTAATGTGATACATGAACCCAAATGTCTAGCTTTCATAACTGGTTGAAAAGTTTATGGACTTAGGCTAGTCAATTGATGCTTCACTGATAGGAGTTCCCATTTCTAAAACAGGGCCACAGAAGCAGAGGGGCAAGGGGCTGCCACAGGGCAGGAGGTTAATTCCTCCCCATCTCATTTTGAAGGTTTTAACTTTACTGTAAATGAACAAGCTTTACAGATAACTATTTTACTGCATGACATTATGCCTTCATTTTTATGTTTATATTAGATTAGGATGATTTATATAAGGAGATGTACTTTTCTGTAATATGGTTGTTTTTAATGAAACCATTATCATGTTTTACCTGTTTTGTGTGGTTTTGAATACAGGACAGAAGCCAGCCCCTTACAATATTTCCGACAGTTGGACACATCGTAATGGCTCGCTCTCTCCCAATAGCGTGCATACCTCTGACTGGAGTACACCTGGCATATTCACTGTGGATGGAGAGCCCATTGTGCAGAAATCTCCTCACTCTGTAGATTCAGGAAATGGTAGGTGGACAATACCAATTGCATGAGTAATTTAAATTTTCCCACATAGATTCTACAGTAAACAAGGATATAATCAGATTGAGCATGTTATGGTTGTACAGTACTGTTTTTAATGCGGCACACAATGTCATTTAGATAATAAATAATCCAAAATGACATTTTCATGTAGTTATAATGATTAACCATTTTTTCTTTCTTTTTCATGTTGGTTTGGGTAGTAGTTTTTCCTTGTATTCATATAAAGTGTGTATTCTGTTGGTCAGTTTACGTATGCTTCTACATTTTGACTAATGTACTGAAATTTGCTATGCTTGTGGGTACAACCAGTGGTTAATAAGTTAGTTTTTTTTTGATAGAAGAGGATGTATCGATGAATGTGGAACCGCACTCTGCGCCCCCCAATGTCATACTCACGCCAGTTTTCAAGAACTTTCCTCCTATGGAACTATTACAGAAACAAGTGTCTTCTGCGTCAAGCCTTGTCTCTCAGACAGGCATGGCCACCGCCATCCCCTCACCAAAGTCATCTAGTCTGACCAGTTCCACTATTGAATACGAAGGAAAAACAGCTCCAATTTCCCCAAGACCCGATCACAGAGTGATAACCTCATCAAATTCCACTTTGCTGCCTCACAAGTTGATTGTGTTACCAACCTCTCCCCCAGCTGTCATTTCGCCTCCGGCTGGCACTGCTTCTATTCCAGCCCAGACCAACATTGGACTAAGTCTGAATGGTACTACCATGAACTCACTTACCACTACTACCAAGAGTTTGGTAAATGATGTATCCTCCAAACCGCAGAATATGGCTACCACAAGTTTGGTTCCCATCCGACAAGGAAAGGGTGCATACTTGCATCCAATTTTCATCCAGCCCAATCCAGTTCACAATGGTTGCCAGGCAATATTCATGCCCATCTCTCCATCTCTCACTACAAGTCCATCGACTGTACCCTCAAGCCAGTTTATCCACCAGAAACTGCAGGTAAAGACTCCAACTAGTGATGGTCTTAAAGGAGAGGGAAATCTTTCCACAGATACAGCTCAAAACATTACCTATTTAAAGAGCTTGGATCACAGAGGCATTTTAAAACTCCTGAAAGCCATGGATTTAGAAAAGTATCACCAAATGTTTATCAAAGTGAGTAATCCATCTAACAATAGTGTAAATACTTCAACATCCTTACAGTAGTACTCTCTGAGTAGAGATGGCTGGAAAAACATGGCCACCCTTATCCATACATTATCAAATATCACCTCTTAAATCAACATTCGAGTGAATAGTTAAATGTTGCTTTATTGTTAATTGATGAGTAAATAATTACTAATATACGTATTAAAAGGATGGACATATTTTTGGGCCCGTCATATGTAAGTGCCGCCATTAGAAAACACAGAAAATGGCACCCCAGTGAAAATGAATTCTTCCCATTAAATGTATATGGAGTGTGTGTACATAGTTTAGGCAAATTCAGGTTATTTTAGTGCTGAAAATGGATTTCTAGTCAAAACCCAATAGCACCTCCGTATAATAGTCATCTATGCCGCCTAAATTGTAACCATGCAAGTTTTGCTGTATCGTAATTGTTGACAGGAGCATCCAGAATTGTTTGTTTTCCTGTATGTAGGAACACGTGGACGGAGAGCTACTGAGTAGTATGTCTGAACTGGATTTGGAGGAACTTGGCATTACATCATCCCTGCACAAAAAGAGATTCACAAAACTAATTGAAGGAAAACACTCGGCCAAGGACTACCTGGAAAAGGATGGGTGTCTCTACTTTGATTTTCAAAGAATGTGAACAACCTCTTCTTCAATTTTGATTATTCCTCTTTACAAGTGACCAGTACATTAACTATTTGTTTTAACTGCCAACAGGCTGCTTCAACATTTTCTTATTATATTGAACTCCCACTGTTTATTTGTGTCATTAATGTAGTTATCTGTAACCTTTGTCTTGTGAGTTTCACCACCATATTTGTCCTGACTATTGCATATGCATACTATTTTTGTAAGGTATTTTTTCATACTTGTTTTGTTTACTGTTTGTGTCTAGTTCAGTTTCCTTAATGGACCTGCAATGTATTATTATGACACTTTTTGCCAACTTATTTACAATTGTTCTTATAATGTGCTGTTATTTACTTAGTAGAGTATGTCCATTGCTACAAAATTAATAAAAGCATTTACACACAACTTATATTTATTTGTATATACAATTGATTCATAAATAGGTAAAATATAAGGGAATGTTTATGTATACATATACGTATATGCTACTGTTTGTTTATCAGCATATCATTCAAAGCAGTTGGCAAGTCTTCGTGGTTCATTTGTACAATATTCCTTAGAAAATGTGATTGTTGTTCTACTGGAAGAAGACATTGTCCATTCCAGTGAGCCGCTTCCATACTATGACTCTATATGTTTCCATGTATAAGTACGGTAAACAAATATATACAACGTACCCCCTTAATTCATCCATGTAAACAACATTTACATAGAAAGAAGCAGAGAGTATAATACAGTAGATATAAATGTGGATTTCTATGAGGAGAGATTGTATATACTGTACATATAGAATCTATTATTATTGTCATATAGTATCAAAGAATATATATAACCAAAGTCTATCATACTCTCTGATTATATAATTGGTCAGCTATACATATAATATAAAATATATACAGTTGTATATACATATATCACTATATGATGCATTTCCCCTTGAGCTATATACAAACCATATCAACACTCCTCAACCAAACTGCTCCACACTTCCCATGGCATATGGGACAAGGTCTTTTCATTGCAAACCCACCACACTCTTCACATCCAGGAGACCAGTTGCCATGGTACCAGCATGAGCTGCACCTACAAAGAGTCATAAATTTTTACAAGAAGCAAACTACTGATCCAATTGACATTAAAATGTTTTTTTTTTTATGATAGCAATATATACATACAATTTACACTTCTGATTGTGCTGTTTAAACTCAGGAGAACTAGTTAGCTCTCGAAGAGACTGCTGCGTGTAGACCGTTCCCTGCTGCTCATATTCTTTCATTGATATTTGCTGCACATAGCAGATCTAGAGAGAAATAGAGAGATGCTACTGACTACCGCAAAAGGAAGAAAAGAATATAGCAGACACAGATTTTAACAATTATATATACTTGTATGGTAAGAACGGAATACGTAAATACACAAATTAATGTGTTTGCGAATAATATTTTGAAACACAGTACAAGATATATAATACAATAATCGCAATCACCCATAATCCAATGAACATGTATAATCTACAAAAACCAACTACTGACACTACATACGTATACTCTATGGCTAGTTAACCGTCAATGTCGATCGTCATCACCTGTTTCAGTGTCTCCGTCTGAAATGCTACATTTTGCTCAGTAGAACTAGGATTCGAGATATCCATAGATTCATTCATTCAACCAGCACCAGAACTTAGACCTACGTATATAGTATAATGATTTAACTCTTTTTAAATGATTTGTGTATTGCGTATTCATAGCCACAAGGGGAAGCCCCGAAAAGCACTCAAAATGGCACTCTAGCTGTATTCATATTCGTGTGTCTGATTGCTGTAAGTGACTCGGGAACCGCCTCACTGTCCTTATTTGTAGTAATTTCTCTGTTATATAATGAGTCGCGGTGGCAGGGGAAGGGGGAGGGGGAGGGGTTATTCGAAATCTGGTATAATTGATGCACTCTCTCTAGCCCCGGGGGAACAGCTCCCCCCTCCTATTCTGACCCCGCCCCCTCCGTATCCTCATCTGGAAAGGAAACCTTTGGATTTGAAATTGACCGATGAAGACGAATATCTTATTTCTGTTAAGCAAGAACTACGAGACTGTATGGGACATTCGCCTTTCTACTTGAGGCAATGTCGAAAGAAGAACGTTGTGCTAAGCTATACAGCACTGAAGAACCAACCAGAGCAGAAGGGATTATTCCAAGAATGGAAACCAGATTGGTCGCTGTTCCCTAACGAGTTGTTTCCTGCTGTAAGGAAGAAAACTCGTAGTGTTACCAGAAGGTCACCCATGTACAGAAGTAAATTGGATATATATAAAGCATAAAATACGTACCATTGGAAAGTGCACTATGTTGTTGTGTTTTTATTGATGACATGTTGAAACTATTGCAAAAAATATAGAGCTATAACTACGTACCAATTTTGTCTATTCTTTAGTAATTTCCTATAGTAAATTAAATCTAGTGAGAGCTTTGGATGAGGATGGAAGAGTCTTTTTCTTAATTTTCTGCTCCACTGGGCCAGACAGCTATTTCTGGGAATACCTTCATCAGTGACCCTGCATATCTGTAAATCTGTGTATGAGTTACCTTGGAACCCAAGACATGACTCACCCTAATCGGCAATAATTATCTGTTTATTAGACAACCCCAATCTGTCACTTTCAAGTATGCCCGAAGTCAACGATGGAGACCAATCCGATAGCAATGACAAAGATGAAGAAGATAATGAACAGGAAGTTGGTTATAATGAAGAAGAGGAGGAAGAAGAAGGTCTGTCCACCAATACTCTGAACTTTTGTGTTCTAATTTATAAGTGCCTTATACGTACATATGTACCTTATGTAAATGTCTACGTATGTGTATATTATAATAGTATTATAAATTTTTAAATCAGATGTGTTGTTTTCCATTTTTCTCTGTCCAGGCGATTACACAACCAACTATTTTGATGACGGAGGAGATGATTTTGGAGATGAGGAAGATGTGTTAGAAGATAGAGATGGACCAAGCTATTAGATTCTGAACCCCTGATATTTTTAATGAATAATGAATCATCGTACAAATTTTATCCAGTTGAGTGTATACGTATATATGCATTATCTTTAGATGATCATTTTTCAACTTTCAAAGTGTCTAAAGAGACACTGTCCAGTTTTCTAGATCTCTTCTCTCCAGGTGGCCAGACAGCTGTTTCTGGAAATTCCACCAGTGGCCCTGGGAATCTACCATCTTATTGACCTTCATGAGTCTTTGGTTCTCTGAGCAAAATCTGGGTTTTTTATATAACACAATTTTGGCACCAACAGTTGAAATAGATAATAGTTAAATTACAGGATATATGTAAGATAATAATACAATCATAATCAGCATTTAACAGGCAGTAAAACTAATGTGTTACAAAGTCAAGTGTCCAAAGCTAATTCATGCTACAAAAATGTTGTGCTTTACAGTTCCAGTCTCATTGAGGGGGCCATTATTATGCCAATCAAATTAAGTATAGATATTGTTGTGGTCGCCCAATTTATGCATACGAGTACACGGGGGGTGGAGATGGCTCCTTCTTGCCCAAGGTAGCCACTTTTGATGGGTCCTCATAGCGAGGATTATTGAAATTAATGTCTTCGTCTCCTCCAGTTCCTGGAACCCAGTCCGATTCCTCTTTGTCTCTCCTTCTTCTCTTTAAGTATCTCTTTGCTAGTATGATTGCAACCACCAGGAGGACGGCAAGGAAAATGAGCACTAGTATTCCTAGCACCACGCCCACAATTAGTCCTACAGGAGTGTCTGCTGGAACGCTAGTAGCAAATGTCTGTTCTGTTTTAGGTTTTATGAAGATGGGAGTGTCGGTGGTGGGAATAACAGTTGGAGCTGCACAAGTAAATGGAATGGAACCTAGTAAAGTGTACACTACATACGTACAGTACATGTATATATGAAGACCTGGGAAGCCTGTAATCCCCCCCCCCTGAAACTCTACGTATTACAATGCTAAACAAAAACATACATGTAATTATTGAGCTTCAGCAACATATATACACTGTGATCAGGTGCTTAACAACAGTCAATTAATGAGGATATACAAGTAGGCTTAAACAGAAGTTGTATGATACAAATCAGGGTTTCTTTCAGGGGGGGGGGGGGCAATATGTGCTAGAGTGCACTAAATATGTTTGCCCCCCCTCCCCTTCATTTCTATTATCATCACTTTGCCCCCCCTTGCTAAATACTCTGAAAGAAACACTGTAAGTAATATTGCTGGCTTTGCAGGATATTTATTGAATATAACTATGCCATTATACATGTAGAAACTTACCTCTGCAATGAATTCTAATTACATTTCCAGAGCAGCTTTCTGTGGAGACATCATTAGGACAATCTTTAAGTTTGGTTTCACTTCCTGAACAATCTATATTTCTTATGTTATACATTGGACTTCCGGCCTTGTAGGTCCTATATATAGTAACAGGAACGGATACTGGCTCAGGGCAGATCCAGGTTGAATAGCGAGAACTTAAGCCCCATTTTCCTTTAGTAACAGTGCAGTAAATATTTAAGCCAAATTAATTTAATAAAACTGACTGGATGAGGTGAATAGATGAGCGCATAGCACTCCTTTTAATCAATCTCCCCCGTGCCAAAATCCTAGATCTGTCCCCATGGGGCTGATGTAATAGTCACATTCAGGTTCTGAATATGAACGTGTTACAGAATAGCTGGGAACATTTCAGACTTAACCCTTTCATGGTTCCATGGTTAATTGTGCATACACAGTGTACCTAATATCATATTATCATAATATTATAATGGAATCCCTCAGGAGGTAAAACTATAGTCAAATGCTTACACTGATTTAAAATCTTCTGCTTCTAGATATCCCAATTCTTTACAAGCTATGTTTGCTTCTGTCTTCCTAAAAACACTTCCACAAATCTGTCCCCAGCGTCCAAACCTATACATTTCTAGCCCTCTATAATTAGTGTCATCAATATTAACGAGCCTGAGTGTTCCTTCTACAGGGTCACTGTCACTTTTGGGGTCTATAAAAACAGTTACCAAAGTCCTTAAAAATCCATCCTTTTAAATAACAGTCACACCTGATTCATTATATTTTATTCATATACTACACGTACACTTCCTCTTAACTTACTGCATTCAATGTTCACTATATCCGGACAGGCTGACGGATGAGATGGAAGATGTCTGCATTCACTCAAGCTATTCTCAAAACCGTGACATAAGAGTATATAAAAACCAGTCAAGTCACTTTGAGATGAACTGTTAAGAACAGAAAAAATGGAAAATGGAAATAAATATAAATTACATCTTATCGCAGAGAATATTATAGAAGACTAGTATAGTGAAAACCCTCTACATTGTACATAGACAATTCTTGAGACAAAAGAAATATGCAATTACATATACAAGACTACTGCATGGATTCCTTTGGGACTATCAAAAATAGAAAATATATATAGAGAGGTCTTCGTTAAGAAAGAGGGTGAAAAATGAACCATCTCAAAGATAAATGGCAATGCGAAGGTCTGGGCAAATCACACAAGATGAACTTTAACTATGTTGTCATACACTTTCTCTAATCATGTAACTTACAGACTAGTTTTTGAGAAACCATCAACCACGGCAGATTCAAACTGCATTTGTCTACATGCAACTTGGGCAGAATTAAAATCAAACCCATCGGAACATATGTAGTACCAGTCTTGTCCTATCTTTACGACAGGTTTTCCACCAGTCTCGTCATCATTTTTGTCAACTAAATCTATCTGCTTCGAATTCCCAATTGTCTGAATTTCAGGGTCTGCATCTGTAATTAACCGACAATATGACACAACTGAACAATAAAAGTGTAAACATGACCAATTGGTATATACGTACGCATGCCCATTCGTCCCATTTGTAAATGTATACAGTGCTTGAAGAACTTGAGTATCATTCAGTTGCTAAACCATACATTACGCTAATTCCAGCCTGTATATTAAAGGTTAGACTATGCCTAGATTTATCTAATGAAAACTATATATCCTTGTTTATACCACATTAACAACTTCATATCTTAATTATTTCTGGGATATGCTACTGTCAGTACAAACAATTCTATTGTTTTACATGTAAAAAGACAATGAGACAGCTCATGTAGGTACATACACTCAATCACACCATTGTCACATGTTTCTAACAGCTGCACAGGTATATAACAGAGGTATAATGAATGGTTAAAGGACTCTAATTCAATTTAGCCACATTATTGTAATTTGCGGTTTTAATTGTTAAAATCTAATGGAGTTTACAGGCTGAATAAACAAGGCAGCTGTAGTGAGAAACATGCAGGTGTGTAAATAAGGTCTGAAAGGTGGGTGTGTCAGGTAAAACATACCACAATACAATCCAATATGATTATATGGCCCACATTGTGATTTTGGCCTTTTATCATATTGACATTCTAAGAGAGAGCTTTCCTTTCCAGTGCACTTAACACTGGTTACAAAGATGTCTAATTCGTGATCAAAACTACATAAAAAGCATAAATTATGTCACTTGTAAAAAGAAAAGAGCAATTCTGATGATATTGCATAATACCTTACAATGGTTATGCAAGCTACATACACTTACATACATACGTATATACGTATGTATATAATGCACTCACTAGCTTCTTGTAGTAAAACCTGTTGCTCTCGGATAGCCTAGCTGACGGCATGCAACATTAGCCTCCGTCATTGTGAAATTTGCATCACAGACTGCTTTAAAGGTTGTTCCATCATAGACCGCTAATGACCCACTTCCTCCACTGGTTCCAAATAGCCGCACTGATCCATAGGAATATTTCTCATAGTTATTGACTGTTTAGGAGGAAATACCAAACAATTGGTAAATTTCATGAAGTGTGGAAAAATGTTGCCATTCTAAGCACAAAAAAGCGCTATTTAACTAATTTCAAAACTAGAACTTGTCCAATGAAGCTGGATTACAATACAAACTAATACTGTCTCCTACTCCTGTAGCATGTTCTATAATTAGTTGTGTAAATAGATATAACCCACAACAGGTAGACAATATGGTGGGGTGTACATAGGACAGTTACTGAGGCAATAAACAACAAACAAAGAGTGTCAAGATTGGAGGTTACAAGCTTAAGTAATCAACTTAGCCATACCTAAATGACTAACAAACTACTTCATACTTAGCCAACCATAACTAATTGCCATGGCAACCCTCACATTAGAAAACAATCACATGAGTTAATTAACTTTGCACACTCCCACTCATGCATTACTACTCTTGATTGTATTTTACATAAATTGCAAGAATTACCCTGAGACTCATTGGAGGCCACATCTCTATCTCAAGGTGCAACCACAAGGGTTTTAATCTACATTGAACAATGGGATGTCTACTGCAGTCCATGAATCTTTGTTGTGTCTCGTATATAAAATGAGCTTTAAAAGAACTTCAATATCTTGTAGTTTATATAAAGTATATATTTATCTTTTGTAGGAAAATATTAATGTGACAATCTATCACACTAGTGCTAACACAACCATGGAAAATTTAACATTTCCATAAACTATATGTATGTACATATATAAGACCAAGAGGACGACCAAAGAAGAGATGGATCGAGAATTTTAAATAGGTGAAATGGACTCTGCGATACCATCCCCTTCACAGAACATATTTATTTTTATTTGACATATATATTTACTATATATATTAGCAGCTACCTCCTGAATAGGAGACAAAAGACTGGCTGCATGAGTAATAATAATAATAATAATAATAATAATAATATATGTATATTGAATATTTTTCACAACACAACTGATGTATTCACTAGTGTATTACTATATTGATATGATGGTGGAATGAATGCATATAAAAATTTCTAATTCAGTCCGCAAAAGAATTGAACTACAAGATATCCTACGTATATAGCTGGGGATAAGGATGGGGAATGTGGTCACATGTCTAATAATCAGTACCATACAACCACAAGTATTTACTTACTACAAGTAAGCCCAACTGTATCAACTGGTTTACAGGAAGTGGTAACATTTTTTATAAGCTGGCACTTTGAGAGAGTTTCTTCTCCACCACGACAATTGATATGATTATATACCATTGTAACACCATTCCTGCAACAGCAAGATGACAGATTATAAACAAATATTACAGTGGTCTGCATGAAAAAATTCCAATCTGCCAAAATAGCTATTAAGTATCATCTATGTATATACGTATATATATGCATTAATAATAATAATAATAGTATTCATTAAAGTGACACATATATTATTATTCAGTGGTCTAGGACATACAGACACTACTGTTGACACACAAAGAGGATATACAATGTGCAGGAGGCTGCAGACAAAACTGAAAACTTACTTTTCTGTGGAAAGATGAACAGAGTCCATACCAATGAAGCCTAGCTGCCTGCAAGCCACATGAGCTACTTCGACTGAGAAATGCTCGGATCGCCCACAGATGGTCCCCCAAGCACCATTGCTGTAGATCTCTAAAGTGTTATCCTCTAAGAGACGAAGAGATCCTTCGCTGGGGGAAGAGTCTGCTAAGAGGCAAGTTTCATTGTCCAAATTTGATATCAATTGCACGTCTGGATAGCCTAGGATAATGGAGACACTATTGTATAGCGTGTATACTTGTATGTACATACGTATACTAAGGTTTCACTATATATATTAGTGTTAAGGCACATGCAGAGAAATACTAATATGTACTACGTATATAAGGAGATCTTATACTTCATTAGTAAGGCCTGTAAGACTATATAGAGTTGTGAAATAGAGGAAGAACAATTACTGAGTATATATAATTCATTTCGTACACCTTTATTAAGCTGTTTTGGCCTACATCTGTAGAAGTCTCTTAATAAGTGTATAGCATGTGAATTATCTATTCCATATATGGGCATGGTACATATATGTATGTAACTGGGTGTCATTATGTGCCTTAGCTAACAGTTAAGCAGATATTTGCTGTGCACAAAAAATTAGAATGCTGAGAGTCCATTAAACTGTAAATTACATTATCTAATATCCTAGCACTGTTGTTGCGGAGTTTAGTGGAGCAGCACTGATGTTGTCATGGATACTATTGATCAATTTTCAAAGTGTCTCCATGTTACTAATTATGTTAATAACAATCTTTTCCCAGCATATGCTCACACTTTATCAAGTTGTCAGATTTGACCACAAAGTTATCAAATTTGATTAAACTGATTTCAGTATACACTCACAATAGAACAATTATTCTACTATTACAAGCAATACATACTGTATTATGTATATACGTACATAATTACGTATATAGTGATTTAATGCATACGTTTTATATAAAACAACTATCTTGGTCTTTGCTTTACAAGTTAGTGCATATATAGACACTGTCTAGTTCAATTTTCATAGCAGATAGCTCCAATAAACTTATCTATCATACGTATACACACTGTATATCTAAACACAGTGTAACACTAAATAGAAGCTATGCAAAGATTGCACAATATCTGAAAAGATTGCACAATATCTGAAAAGATTGCGCAATATCTGAAAAGGAGAATACACTGTAATTCTAAGAATAAATAACTGATCTCTTTAACTTGTGGAAGAAGGTCAATGGTAATTTAGTATTGTATGTATACAAAACATTATAGTGCCCTATATATGATATATCCCAGGATCACTGGTGAAGGGTGGAATTCCCAGAAACGGCTGTCTGACCCAGTGTAGAAGAAGATGAAAGAAGGGAAAAGAAGGAAGAAAAGACTCCTGTATCCTCATCCAAAAGCTCTCTTCAGGTTTAGTTCCACTATAGGCTCTTTTACAGAATAGGCATTTAGCATGTAGGAAAATGGTATCTTAGATTTTTCATGATGCCATGATGACATATATGGAAGGCAAGAAAAAATATCATCTTCAAGCCACCAGTTGATATATAATGGCTCCTACATAAGAAATGCCTTAAGAGTTTCATTAGTCCAAAGTACATACGTATAGTGGGCCTAGCTCCTTAATAAGATTGTTTTTTTTTTTTTCCAGCCATTTCCTATACAGCTGCATACTTCAAGTCACCGTTGACCTTAGAGGGGGCAGAGTCAATGCATATTCTCTATTGGCATCTTTGAGCCATCATTGTACATATGTATTCTTATAGTCACATCTATGCTAGTCTATTGTACACTTACTGCAAGTTAGTCTGATGTATATACACTTACTGCAAGTTAGTCTGATGTGTATACACTTACTGCAAGTTAGTCTGATGTGCCTTGTGTTGAGACAAGCCTCGTCAGCCAAAGATAAACACTGTCCCACACAAGGATCTCCTTCGTAGCAATCCTCGAAGAAGGCCGGATCCACTTCATCGCTATGGTAACAAAACAAACAGGAATCTCTACGGCAATGACTATACAGCTACTACATACGGTACATAAGAATACAATTTGAGAAGTTTACTATACATAACAAAGGTTAGGAACTTAGGAAGCCAGGTTGGTACATACATGCTTATCAGGGGACCAACAGATAAGGTTAACCACAATTAAGTAAATATGTGGTATGTGGAGCTTACCCATCTATCAATTCAAATGTCTCCAGGTCAGCAAACCCAAGTTGATTACATACTGTAACTGCTGCGTTGCTATCAAATCCTTTGCTGCAAGGTTTTTTCCATTCTCCATTGATGTAAATTTCAAGAGTTCCTTCAGATCTGCTGTATCCTTCAGATATACCACTATCCACTAGCCTCACATCACCGGGTTGAGCCTGCTTTGTGAAATTACCTACAGTCATACGTACATATATGTATAGGTACTACTGCATGTAATATGCATGTAATAATAATATAATGCAGAGATTGGGTGTGTGTTTACATGTGTTCAACTAGAGTATCCATAACAACTCCCCTCCTAATAAGGATATGTTCACCTTGGGAGAGCCAGAATGGCTTCATTTCAATTGAATAGAGACACAGCAAATTTATGAATTTTCAGAGACTGATCCGATTCTTAAGAAACACACTGTCAAACTGCATCAGTCGCTGAAGAAGACCCTCAGGGTCGAAACATCCAACCAGAAGATTTACCAAGACAAACTGCGTTTTTAGATGCTCAAAAAGTTGAAAGATGTACCATCGAAAAGATAAAATGTGTCTCAAGCTATAGATGTCTCTAGCTATAGATGTCTCTAGCTATAGATGTCTCTAGATGTCTCTAGCTATAGATGTCTCAAGCTATAGATGTCTCTAGCTATAGATGTCTCTAGCTATAGATGTCTCTAGCTATAGATGTCTCTAGCTATAGATGTCTCTAGATGTCTCTAGCTATAGATGTCTCTAGATGTCTCTAGCTATAGATGTCTCTAGATGTCTCTAGCTATAGATGTCTCTAGCTGTAGATGTCTCTAGCTGTAGATATCTCTAGCTGTAGATGTCTCTAGCTGTAGATGTCTCTAGCTATAGATGTCCCTAGCTATAGATGTCCCTAGCTATAGATGTCCCTAGCTATAGATGTCCCTAGCTATAGATGTCCCTAGCTATAGATGTCCCTAGCTATAGATGTCCCTAGCTATAGATGTCCCTAGCTATAGATGTCCCTAGCTATAGATGTCCCTAGCTATAGATGTCTCTAGCTATAGATGTCCCTAGCTATAGATGTCCCTAGCTATAGATGTCCCTAGCTATAGATGTCCCTAGCTATAGATGTCCCTAGCTATAGATGTCCCTAGCTATAGATGTCCCTAGCTATAGATGTCTCTAGCTATAGATGTCTCTAGCTACAGATGTCTCTAGTTAGTCTCTGGACATGTACTCAAAAGACTGAAGATGCACCATATCAAGAATTTATGATTATTCATGAAATAACGTAGGTACATGTGGTTTGGTTGTCAATTTGACACAGAAATTTAGTATGTATCAGACTGTACTCTCTAAGTAGGAATGGCCAGAAAAAATGGCCGCCCTATCCGATGTATTAGCAAGCAACACCTCATAAATCATCAACAAAGTGATTTTCAGTTATATTCGGTTATTTGCAGCCATTAATGCATGCTTTTCTAAATGCCAAAACATGTTTCGACGCTCTACAGTGTTCAAAAAGTGGCTAACCAGGAATAAACCTATTTCCAAAATTCATTTTTTCTTCTTTTATTGAATGGACTAGTGCTGATATGCGAACTTATGCGGGCACGTACAAGTTATAAATCGTCGTACAAGTTATAAATCGTCATACAGTAAATATTTCCGAACTAGGGAATAGACGTCCCTAAGTCCAAATGCACTCTACAAGAAGCATGTGTTAATTGTGTCTTTTTGGACGCCATTTTTAGTGTATATACAGTATGTATATATAAATTCACTCACTGCAGCTGATTTCTACTACTTCATAATTGCTACAATTGTTTTCTAAATATCCAGCACAATTTAGAATATTTTTTTCATATCCATCACAGAAGACAGTTAAATTGGCAGTACCAGGTTCTGTGGAGTAGCCATACCTTAATAAAAGTAATAAGAAAAAGCAAAATGCTTAATATATGTATTGTAAGTATCTTTACACTCAAACAAGAAAATTAGAATGTATGTAGCATCTAATATAAAATTAATCATTGGCTGAACAATAAGAAAGCTACTTCAAAAGGCTAAAATCTAGCACCACTAAAGAGAAACTGTCCAGATTGACCAATTAAGCTAAAATAATGTCTGGGGTCTGAAGCGATGACAAAAGGACTACACATGGCCAGGTCAGTTCTAATTTAACTTTATAAATTTTAATTCCTGATAAACTAAGCTACCTAGTACCTTAAAAACAAGCCTTCCAGTCAAGGTTAATATTAAAATCATACAATATGTATTTGACACAATTAACTAAGTATATTAAATTAGTCTCTCGACTAAACACTAATTTGGAAATAAATCGATCAGTCAGAACATAATAGATAAAGCTAACCACAAGTCTCTAACTGTATATGACATATGGTTAAATGGGTGATAAGTTTAGTTTACATCAGGTTAATTGGTTAGGGGTCATCCATCAACTGCAGATGGTAATTTCACAGTGTGAAGCAGACCAGACTAGCCCCTAAGCAATCTAACTTACTTTTTGGTACCACAGAATTAGATCAGGTTCTGTGTGGTGAGTCAGTGGAAGATTTTGGGGGATGAGGAGGTGAGCCGTGGGCGTTGAAGTTGAGTTGAGTTTGAATTTGTATCAGCTATATATATTGTTTCCAGGGGATCCTAATTACCTCTAATTTAATCCTTTCTGCTGCATTACTACGTATATATATAACTTAGGAACCCTTTTACAAATTTCTACACCTTCCCTTGTAAGTGGAATTGGCTGGGCTACTACAGTCACGTACTTGCTACATTACAAGTACAGATGCTAAAAGAGCTACAGTATGGGCAAACGAATGTGAACTGCTTTATACTTACACAAATACATATATACATACATAATGCCCTACAGGTGATATCTGTATACAGTAAAGACAGACATGTTAAGTAAAGCCCTACGTCTGTAATTGGGTAATTGGAAGAACAACAGAAAGTTGTGATTGTGGAATTTATGTACAAACGTTTCAAAACATGTACATAAAGAAATTAAGTGTCTCTATATAGAAAACATCAAGGTGCTATTAATATTAGTAACAGATATTGGTGTATAAATACAACATAGTTGTTTAGTCTTCAAATTCACATAATAATTGCAGCCTTATTCATAAACTGTGCAGGCAATGTAGTGATACCCTACAAGTGAACCCACTACTTTCCTGTCCCTAATTCACAACCTGACTAGCTGCTGACTTGCCAAATGTTCTCAAATATTCTCTTTTTAGCATACCCTTGCTTGTACTGATGTCAATTAATGTGGCTAGGATGGTTTCTGAAACCATTAAGCTATTACCAAGTGCATCAGAAAAATTTATGAAATTTAAAACCATCTGTTGATGCCATATGGATAGTGCTACCCATGCAATATAAACAGACTGCAGGGCTTTTGAGAAGCCACTAAGGTGCGTGTGAAATTCAAATAGCATTAGGCCTATTACAGCTTACAGACATTCAGAGTTCAAATGAGCTTTGTATCATCACACTGCATTGCATTGCACAAGCGCTTAAGTCAGCAGCTATATAGGCATAATCCATTGGCTAGCTATAAATAAGCAGCAGCAAGTAGAATATATGGGATATCAATCAATTACCATAGTACTTGACCCATTGTCACTGCAATTCACAGGTCTGAAGGGGTTCAATTAATCTTCCCCAGGCATGACTGCTACACATGTACTAATTAGACAGGTGTATTGTACCAGGAAAAAACAGTCCTTCATTTTCCTTGAAAACTGTTACCCATCTGTAAAAGACTAGAGTTGTGGTTTATGCAAAATACCATGCACACTAGGAAAGTCTGTAACTAAGTAAATTGTCTAGGTATTGGTGAACCAATTGTTCTTCAATTATTGAAATTCATTGTTAATCAACACCACAGGAACATACAAGGTATACCCAGAGTAAGTAATGTATATACACACAATTATACACTAATAAAATAATTCAAATTAAGTGTTACTATTAACAGCTGAATGATGTCACATTATGCTCTTCCTAAAGATAAATATACAAAACTAATAGCCTAATTGGATAAAATACAGGTATGAAATAAGTTATTATACAGCTATTAAAATATGATACTTCAGGGAGGGGCAACAGTGGTTACTGTGAAGAACTTATTTATTTGTCTAGAAATTTCATCTATTCAATATACAGTGCTGTCATAATTAAATGCACTCTCCACAAATCTTGGTCAACAGACAGGACAGATAAGAGGTATTCATGATTTAAAGTTAAAGCAGACTTCCTATTATAACTGTATATATGAGATCACTCCAGACACAATTGCAATGTCACAACTGTTACAATTGAAGGGTTGCTTTATGGAAATGTTTTTCATAATGACTGGTTTCAAAAAGCTAGTCAACAGTTCTCCCATTATCGAAATGAAAAAAGAGAATCACAGAGTAAATATTGAAGTATAGTTGACTATATACAGTGCAATTTTCAAAATACCATAGTAATATCTATTATATGTAATTATATGGAGGACTGATTCAATCACATAATTGAACATCACAACTCTGGCTTATTTGTCTTACTGACTTCTTCATAATATGTCAGAGCCAGCAAGGTTCATAGACACAGTCCAATGCCTAAACATTGAAATTCATAAACAGGCCCTTTTCAACATACAGGCCCTTATTCAACATACAGGCCCTTATATTCAACATACAGGCCCTTATTCAACATACAGGCCCTTATTCAACATACAGGGCCCTTATTCAACATACAGGGCCCTTATTCAACATACAGGGCCCTTATTCAACATACAGGGCCCTTATTCAACATATAGGTCCTTATTCAACATACAGGGTCCTTATTCAACATACAGGGCCCTTATTCAACATATAGGTCCTTATTCAACATACAGGCCCTTATCAACATATAGGTCCTTATTCAACATACAGGGCCCTTATTCAACATACAGGGCCCTTATTCAACATACAGGGCCCTTATTCAACATATAGGTCCTTATTCAACATACAGGGTCCTTATTCAACATATAGGTCCTTATTCAACATACAGGCCCTTATTCAACATACAGGCCCTTATTCAACATATAGGTCCTTATTCAACATACAGGGCCCTTATTCAACATATAGGTCCTTATTCAACATACAGGGTCCTTATTCAACATACAGGGTCCTTATTCAACATATAGGTCCTTATTCAACATACAGGCCCTTATTCAACATACAGGCCCTTATTCAACATATAGGTCCTTATTCAACATACAGGGCCCTTATTCAACATATAGGTCCTTATTCAACATACAGGGTCCTTATTCAACATACAGGGTCCTTATTCAACATATAGGTCCTTATTCAACATACAGGGTCCTTATTCAACATATAGGTCCTTATTCAACATACAGGGTCCTTATTCAACATATAGGTCCTTATTCAACATACAGGGCCCTTATTCAACATATAGGTCCTTATTCAACATACAGGGTCCTTATTCAACATATAGGTCCTTATTCAACATACAGGGCCCTTATTCAACATATAGGTCCTTATTCAACATACAGGCCCTTATTCAACATATAGGTCCTTATTCAACATACAGGCCCTTATTCAACATACAGGCCCTTATTCAACATACAGGGTCCTTATTCAACATATAGGTCCTTATTCAACATACAGGGCCCTTATTCAACATACAGGGCCCTTATTCAACATATAGGTCCTTATTCAACATACAGGGCCCTTATTCAACATACAGGCCCTTATTCAACATACAGGCCCTTATTCAATATGCAGATTATGCCCTGTTATTTATTTGATTTACAGTAATTTAGAGGCTTTTCAGCACATACATATACGTATGCAAATGTACATAATTGTGTTTAATATACTGTAACTCCATTTAAATGTGGCAATTCCTTCATACAAATGCAAGGTAATACTACTTCATCTCTTACTACATTTCAGTCTATATATATTTATGTATATACGTTAGTCTTTATTCAAGAGGTGAAATTATTATCAGAACATTTATTTATGCCAAAGGTTAACGAAGCAATATAGGTATAATAAGAACATACTCCCATGCAGACCGATTAGAGCCAACTTTTGTGTTTTAAAAGGTCTTGGCTGAAAAGAACGCTATTTCTATATCTTCAAGGAATTCCATAATTACAGAGATTACATTTTTAACAATAGGTACCAAAGGTCACTACATTTAAAAAAGCTGCACACATACAACTACAAGTGCATACCTATTGTGCTTTTCTATCTCCTCCGTTTTGTGTAAATTGGAGACATCCATCGCAGGTCCAAATCCTAGTTGCCTACAGGCAACATGTGCTGCAGCTAAATTAAAGTCATGATTACAGACTGTCATCCATTTCTGGTCTTCATAGATCTCCAAACGTCCAGCACGAGGGGAGTGTCTGTATCCAGTCAAACGTATGTCCCCTTCACTTGGACGGCCATCACCTGTGTAGACACATCATAGACACACAATCATTAAGAGATACAAATAGGGCATATCCTGCATCAGGAGTCTGAACTAATCTGAGGAAAATGATGATTTCAGTCTCTTGCCTTACACACATGAAAATATATAGCTTTTATATAACTTGAGCTATGAAATATCAACAATTATTGAGCAGTTCGAAGTGTTTACAAAACCACAAATAGTAGGGAAGCAGTACGATTTGCAAAACCACATCTGTGCGGCGATACTGACCAAGGAGACATCCAAGAGAAAGAAGACAAGTTAGCAATTGTAATCGCATCCTCTTTGCGTCCTTACACCGCTAAGTATAGAGAGATTTCTTCGACTTACGGCGGTGGTGTTTCCAACATGCTAGGGTGTGACTGCTTATATACGCGCAGCTAGCACTTGTAGGGATGCACGCAGACAGAAGCTGTAATTATGGGTTCAGGCACGTGTTGGTATATCTGGTCAAGATACATATAACAAGTGCCTCCAGAAAAATTGTTAATTCTATAAAATGTAGTCGACATAAAGAATAGTTCTGGCATCTACTTTCCCTTTGAACGCAGCACTAATACTACAACATGGCTACCAGCATGGTTAATATATAAAATGTCCAATTGAGGGCTCATTTCATTGCCATGTATACGAGTTGTGTTACAGTTATTTGAGCAGTCCACATATAGACCATTGATTAAGTGTGCCTTGTGATACCAAAAGAGATTATAAAATTATAATTAACTCTTGTTACCTTTGACTACTAATGTGGTTAAAGAAAAGGTAGAAGTATGTATAATCCCCTGGTGTGGTGTTGGGAAAGGATGAGACAATAATTAGGGTACACAAATAAATAGGTGTACTAATGAAGTAGAGCTTGCAGAGACTTCAAGATTTACAGCTATTAAGTTACCGTTTGACTCTTGATTTACCCGCCACTAATGTCTTCTTAGAACTGGAACTAATAAGACTCAATGCGACTATTTCCTACTCAAAGAGATATGGTTAAGCCATGTATGCAATAATTGTATGAATTCCTCCTATATACTTGAACTGATGCATCATTGTGGTGCATATACATTGGATATATTATGATAGAAATAATCACTGGGAGATAAATGATCTAAATCTGGTGTTGGTTGTGGGACCAAAGTCCTGCTAAATGGCAGCCAATGATGGTCACCCAGTCATCCAAGATGACAAAGATCATCAAAAGAACCACAGACAGCTGTTTCTCCCTCCTTTGAGTTTATCAGAGTGCATATGGTATACTTCTGATGTATGAGTATGGATCCCTAGCTAGAACTTCACAATTGGTCTCCAACCGAGATCAGACTTTACTTGGTTGACCAACATTATCATCTCCAGTGGTTATTTCTATCACATCATACTCTTTGCATGGGCTTAGTGCAATTAACTCTACCAAATGAAACAAAAGTTGATAATTTGAATGCTTTGACCACTATATATACGTAGGTCTTTATCAGAACAGAAAATCATAGTTGCTCAATACAATATAGATATTTTTATGAGTGGTTCATCTGACAAAAATGCATTCACGTATATAAAACAGTGATTGAGTTGCATAGGAATTAACTCTTAAATGACACAAAGAATCTGATTAATTATATTATAAATAGCTGTATATATAGAAGGGATTCATTTCAGCACTTTGCATACATTATAATACAATTTATGACTGACGGATATAAAACACTCCGGTATATAATATTTCAGAACAGTAGTACACGTATACTCACAACAAGTATAGCAATAAATTAATTGCATGATTGTGCTCTAATTGGTATTGTTATGACTAGGTTATGAATATAAATTAGAGGCTCTGATCATTGATACAGTGTTCAATAATAGAGGCCCTATGATCCATCATAGATGATTGCTGAGCAATTCTGGCATTTATCTCTGTTATGTGAAGGTTTTGGATGCCAATTGAAGATCCTCCATCCCTCTCATTTGGATTCCATCGATGGGCCTTTGAAGGCCTTTTAATTATAACTATATACGCACATAAGTATGACAGTCATATGCAGTATACTCATATATGTTTTGGTATAGGGTATTTATATCTAATACACCATTTTCCTACATGCTATGCCTACTCTATAAACAAGTAGTTCGAGTTTAAAAACTCGTGGGGCTGCCGCCCCCGAATTAACTCGAACTACTTGGCCGCATCGTTGGGATTTAATATATATATTCGTAATACTAACGATTGAGGACGCTTAAGTGTCCTGAACTTTATAAATAACGATGGAAAAGCTTCGTTAACTAAAGCTTCCTGAACGCCGCCATTTGCAAAAACGATGTATTGACGTATAAATTAAGTGTTACAATAGTTGCGTATGAACTTGTATTATACATATACCGACGTATAAAATAAGTGTTATAACAGTTGCGTATGAAACCGTATTATATATATAGATATATATATATATATATATCTTTCCGTAACATGAAGCCGTACAACGTAATCGGCATATGAAAACAATATAAGGGGCTGCCTGCGGCAGCCCCTAAAAAGCCTATAGGGGAATTAAACCTGGAGAGAGCCTTTAATGAAGATACATATACTGTACTGATATACTGTACTGTATTTATGTGTATAGGTGAAATGATATATATGGGATGATTGCTGCATGGTGAAATATATAAATTGGCTGCCAGCATTGTATGATATACAGTATCAGTCTCCAGTCTCCTACATTTGACTCCACTGCTTGAACTCTGTACTCTTTTCCAGCATGGTAGCTTATTCTGTATCCATGTCCACACCTTCTCATGTCTCACAACATGAAGAAAGAATATAAGAGATCCCTATAAGAGTATATGTACGTAATTGCAATGCGAAATCTGTATTACTGTACACACTGTATGTAATTACACAACAATACACTTTCAATACAATATAATCTATATCAAATTATATATAATACAGATACCTATTATGTAGTATGTTATATATTTGCAAAATCTGTATTACTGTACACACTGTATGTAATTACACAACAATAGACTTTTAATACAATATACTCTATATCAAATTATAATACAGATACCTATTATTCCCTAATTGAACTACCTACTTGAAAGATATTGAGAATAAGGAAAATGTAAGTAAGTGCCTTCAACTCAGGCCCAATAGCAAAGATTCCAAAGCCCCAAGTCAGCCCAAGAAGTGGAAGTAGAATAAAAGATGCTTTCAGAAGTTGCCTACAATTAAGGAAGAACAATCAATTAGACATACTAATATATGTATGTATGTATAAAATGTAAGGGATTTCAAAGATGTATATGTGTATACAGTGAAGCCTCCCTAATCAGGTCACCTATATATGTACCACACAATTTATCATGTAGGTAACTGGACTAGTGTAAAAGTACGTACCTGGGGCAAATGTTTTAATTTGGGACTAGACTTTTGATTGGACAGTCAATCACTTAGAGCAGGAGACTGTCCAAGTAAGGTGACACTACTCACACAAGAGTGGGCAGGGGTAATATCAATGATAATAATTCTGATGCTTTAAGATTGGCTTTAGATCTTAAAGTTCCCTATATATTTTTCCAATTATTGACTAACCTTCCAGTATTAATCATTTGATTTTGAGGTGGTTTGTTAGTCAAGTGACTTAGCACTCTACGCTTGGATTTCCAGAGGGAGATTAGGCTGATAATCAGGAAGAGTGTATTAAGAAGTATAATCACCAACATTGGGCCTACAAAAGCCCACACTACTCCGTCTTCGTGGGACAGCCAGCAACTACATGCAGTATATATGTACAGCAGGTCTTGGATGAAGAGGTATATATATGTACATACATGTTCATTAAATTTATTTATTTTTATCCTCATTAATTATTCACCGCCTTTTTTACATTACATCATCACTCAACTCATGTCTCAAATTTTCTATTTAATCCCCTCTTCCTCATTATGCTGATGAAGACCTCAGGGTCAAAACGTTCAGTTTTGTTTAAATACATACAATTGTTGCTGAGTCTCAATAAATTAGGATACATACTTATACACTTAGGTAAAACACATACATATATGTATATACGTAGGTAAAACTGTACGTGTATATAAAGTAGGACAATAATGAATAGGTACAACATGGCTGAATTGCTGTTTATACTGTAGGTGGATATACATTATACGTACATTACATTAAAACAATCATACGTACATTAGATTACTATGGAACATTGTAAATGCACTGCATATACAGTATGTATATGTATTGATAGCTGTACAATGGACAAAAACAACGGAGGGTCATGTGATCAGTGAAAATTAATGAATGGATGGGTGGGAATGCCAACTAGTCAACTTACGCTCTAATGTTATTGTAACCTGGATCACTGTTATTACTTGACTGCCTAATATGGAAATGTGTATATCGAATTCCAGCTGTCAAAGCAACAATTGGTAGGGGAATCCCTGGATATGGTGGAAAAATGAAATAGAACACTTATGTTTGTGATACATTAAATTAATATACTATTCTCATGTATGACGTAATAATTAGAGACTGTAACATTAGTTAATATAAGGGATTATTTAACTCTATAATCAGTTACAGTTGATTGAAATTAAACAGAAAACAGAAATACATCTTTCTCCTATATACATACGTATACATATAAGGGCCACAGAAAGCATAGATAATAGCCTTTAAAATTCATTCAATATGTATAGTGCATAATATAAGTTGATTATATATCAGAATTTCACAAGTTTCTGATTAATATACATTAATGTTATTACTTTGTCATATTATACATATTCTGTAAGTGTACTCTGTGATCAAATGTCTTTTAAACATTCAAAGGAAAGGTATCCGACTACAGTCTTCAAACAAAAGAGAAATATCTCCTTATTTGGTGAAGATTCAATTGTTAGCTTACATACCCCATCCCATGGCTGAGTATAGATAGTACCACCTCCTGCGATTGGCACCAAACACTACCACCAGTAAATTATAGATCAGAACACCTTCACAAAGCATCCAACAGAATGAGGCTAGGAACAGGTATTGGAGCAGTCCAGCCACAATACCACATGCCACCTGTAAACAGAGGATTAGCCATGATTATATAGAATGTATATCATATGTATGTCATGCATGTATACAGCATATACATATGAAACAATATACCATATAGCGGGAACACGATTTTCGCGATTTGACCAAATTCGCAAAATTTTCACTTTGTGAGGTAAGCAATATGCGGGTATAGGAATTGAGAAATGCTTCAAATTGCAAAATTAAACCGTGAAATGTTCGATTTTGCATGAAATTGCTGCTATACATGTACATACGTATATGTACAGTACGTAGGCCAAAAAGCATAATTTACATGAAATATTTACACTACTCTCTGTATATGCATAATACCTTGATTGATTTTGCATGCTCTATTCCGCCAATGAATACTATGAGTGCACAAAGCAGTGCTATACACAAGTTGAGATGAACAAAGTTGATAATCTTAGATACTAGCTCTCGTCTACAAGTGGAGAAAAACAAACTACAGTAAAATAGAAATTTTAAAGATAGAAAATTACTATAGGCCATGCAAGTGAGAATGAAATGGACTACTATTATGTACATATATAGTATACAGTACATACAGTATAAATCCATGCATGATAGATTGTAAATGGAATGATCAAAAACAATGCAAAATTGTACAAATACAGTGTTTCTCCAAAGTTTGCCTTATATACATGTACATAGGTATGTACAAGGGTCAAGCATGTTGCCATGGTAAAGGAGCTCTATCTGCATGCTTATCACATGTCTGTACAAATAGGCTTATCTTACCCCAAACAGAGAAAAAATATGATACAGAGTATTAAGAAGAACGCTGATATGCCACATCCGACATAGGTCAGTATAGAGAGTGCTTCATATTCAACTTCACCAAGTGTCTATATAACCACATGTATATATACATCATATATGTATATTCAGATATTATGACTATATGTACATATAATTAGTACATGTTTTACATGTACATATATGCAGCATACAATGCAATATATACAGTATATATGTATATACAAGAGATGGTCTGATGATATGACATCTTGCTGTAGTTAAAACCTTCTTTTGAATGAATGCCTGCGACTCTTTATATATGTATAGAGAGTCCATGCATGTGATTGGCTCTCACATGTATAATTCCAGCTGTATCAATAAGTATGGCAAAACTTGTTAAATGGTTGCTGATACATTTAATATGATCTTCATTGATGACTTCAGTCTTGATACCCTTAGTCGACCACACCCCTTTAGGTGTGTCCTCCACCATATTAAAATCCCAGTACACACAATATGGTACGTATTTAGGATGTTCTGAGAGGTTTACCTACAATGTGACATACTTATATTTATATACATATATGTTCATGCAGTATACGTATGTATATATATATCGATCTGCATTGTATGTATGTACGTATGTATGTTTACATGAGCATATTTTAATCTAAAGTACCCATTTACTTGTATTTAGAGACATAGTTAAAATGATCATAAGGCAAAGGAAAATACAATAGACTGTTTACCTGGACCTATATATACTTAGGGAAATCTACAGAGAGGATACAATTTTTCTTCATTTTTCCACTGGGCCAGACATCTGTTTCTGGAAATCCACCCTTCAGGTGACCCCTTTATATACTGAATATGTTTAGTAGTAAGCCAAATTGATGGTTTCAACATTTTAGAGGCATTTTTCCATTCTTCTATATTACATTACTGCTAACCATTATGGGAAAGACAATTTCAAGAGGAATTTGTACAGCTGCTCCCTCAACAGTATTTGATTGGCTTACAACTTGAACTGACAATATGAGACTGACCAGATCAAATTCGGAAGCTTTCCTAGGAAAAAGAATAATTACATATTCGGGCAATAACAAGCATCATTAATGTCTACAGACATGTGGCATTTACCATATTTATAAGCTTAATAGTGTATATTTCAGATTAAATTACACATATATAATACTGTATAACATGTACGTATGTATATATATGTACATATATAGATTTATTTAAATCCTTATATATACCATGTTTACTTTTATAGGCAGTGATATATAACTATGATAACAGTGTCACTATATATTTATACACAAAATAAATATATATGAAGCTTACATACATGTACATAGCTATAGTATATACATATATGTATGTAGTCCCATACCTTATATCAGTACTCTCAAGCAATGTAAGGAGATAGTGATGAAGAGAATTGAAAACCGTATACACAACTCTTCCATTCTCAGGTAAATAGTCTTTAGAGATAAAGAGTGAAGGAATAAATGGTTCTTCTGAAAACATCTCTTTATTCTGAATGTTACCAGGTGTGACAGTCACCTTGGATTGGTTGGCCTTGCTCAACATCTGTACTGGTTCTGATTTTAGAACTAAAGTGAGAATCAGTATAGGTAATTAATATATATTGTATTCAGATATGACAAAATACGTATATAGACTGTATAATACTAACTGATGTTTCTTTTGATAATGCTGGAGATGTTAAGGATTTCTCCAGCCTGCTGTGAAATACTTTCTAAAGAGTTCAGCAATGTAATTGCCATTTCATCCTTTATAGAGAAAGAATATTCTGTACATATATTATGTGACATACTGCATTGTATTACATATACGTATATATACGTACAGCCATTATTATTAATTTTGTATGTAATAATTAAACTTGATAATGTACATATGTACATGTATATACAGTAAGTATACATATTTGCTATATGTCATGTACGTATGTACAGTATACGTACGTATATCAATATTGAAAACTACGTATATTTGTAAGTACATAGAATATACTGTATAATAAATACAGAATATACTGTATAATAAATCCCATTTTTATGTATGTACATATAGATGTGTGTGAACTGGATTTGTATTTTACCTTCACACTGATACTATTCCATGATGGTACATTCCTTTTGTCCAAAACTTTGTCAGTTACATTAACAAATGCATAAATTAGGTTGCTGTGGCTTGAGACATTTGATTTTTCCTTCAAAAAGCTTCACAGCAAACAGATGTGTGATTGAGCACAAGAATGGAGAGATGAACAGACATATTATGTCTGTATGTATGTAGGAACAATCTAGATGGATGGATGGATGGATGGATGGATGGATGGATGGATGGATGGATGGATGGATGGATGGATGGATGGATGGATGGATGAACAAATAAGGAATTCGAAGTTCAAAACTTACTTTAAAGTGATTGAGATAATGTCTATTGTGTTAGCTATGTCTTGTGGATATACTGGGCTTGTACAGTTATTTCCAGTAGTGAGAATATTTGAAAGATTATCAAAAACTGTAGATAATTCACTGATCTTCAAGGAGAGGTTTGTATTACTTTTTATTACCTGTAAAGAGGAACATGTGTTTTTGAACTTGAAACACAGCTTTGATAACATAATATTCCATAATCATAGTGATATCAATCAATGAACATATTTAAATTGCAGCATACCATAATGATATTCATATACTTTAAATTAAAGCATACCATATTTAAGATAACTTCAATACTGGTGCTAAAGCAGTTAGTTACATCAGGAATGGACCAATCTCCATCCTCATTACAAAATCGGACAGCGGTTCCATTAATATGATCATTTTGTGTCTTATTTGGACATGTTTGATTAATTGATGAGTTAATTGGACTCTCTTCCCATTTGATACACCAAATACTATCCACTTGCTCTTGGCACACACTTAAAGGTGTTTCTGTTGGAGAGGGAGTCACAGTTCTTCCAGAAGATGACATTTCCATTGACATTAACACTGTCTGTGATGTCCGGATTGACAGTGTAATTGCATCTAATGACATTACCCCCTGTGTATTGCTCAAAGAGACAGTGCTCAGAGAAGGAGATAAGGGGATGCTCAAAGAGACAGTGCTCAGAGAAGGAGATAAGGGGGTGCTCAAAGAGACAGTGCTCAGAGAAGGAGATAAGGGGATGCTCAAAGAGACAGTGCTCGGAGAAGGAGGTAAGGGGGTGCTCAAAGAGACAGTGCTCGGAGAAGGAGGTAAGGGGATGCTCAAAGAGACAGTGCTCGGAGAAGGAGGTAAGGGGATGCTCAAAGAGACAGTGCTCGGAGAAGGAGATAAGGGGATGCTCAAAGAGACAGTGCTCAGAGAAGGAGATAAGGGGATGCTCAAAGCGGAAGCAGAAGAAGGATCTAATGAACTAACAGTTGACAGCTGCTGAGTTCTTAGAGTAATTGGCAAACGAGAGGATATCACAGTTAGTGAAGCAGAGGATGGACTAGCAGAAGTCTGAGATGTACTGGATGATGTTGATAGCGATTTATTTGAGAAAACAGTAGATACCACTGTAGAAGGTACACCACCAGCAGTAGTCCAAGTCTGTGTAGACCAGAGAGCACTAGACTCTTCTATAAATAATAAAGCAATAAAATTTACGAAGTGAGAACACACACAAATATATCATTATAATTATATACTTTTTGGGTAGGTTGTCCAGACCGGACATTGCAATAAGGGTATCGGTAAGCAACTCGTGACTATACAAACTTTCCCACTAGAATGACATTGCCATGCAGCGATAACCCTTTTTACCAATTACCGATTGCAACATCCTGTCTGGACAACCAACCCAAAAAGTACTGTATATCTATATCTTCCAAGAGGTCACAAAACAGGAACACATCAGAGTTGTCTCCACATCTGCTGGGAAGGTGGTTTTCATGCTGGCAATCTATCAGTCTAGTTTCCATGCCAACACAAGATATGGAGTGAAGGTTGATAGGAAGGCTTTCCAGCTGCATTTGAGAACTAATTAATATATAAGTAAACATACAGAGAACCAGTGTAAATATATATGTATATAGAACCTGTCAAGCTCTATATAAGCTATATATGTAAATATGTACATACCTAGATACAGCATTCAGTAAATGAAACTATCTAAATATATATAATAATATAAAGTTTCAGTTTTGTTGCATCATAAATGTGTGTATAGGCAAGTAAGTGTATATATATAACTATACAATTTTCGTACATGCTTATAGATGTACAGTACATACACTTTTCACACCTATATACGTCTTAGATTAATCTTCACCTCACCTATAGCTAGTGGTGATTTTTATAGCTTTACTGAACCCAAGTTCCTTACATGCTACATGTCCCTCTGTGAGTGTAAAATCTCTACGACACACAGTGCCCCACCGACCATGCAGGAATATCTCCAGTCTACCTTCACCTGCAACATCTGCTGTAGTGGTTGCTAAGCGAACAGTACCTTCAGGGTAGACATCTTGAACACCTGTAGTATATAAGGTTGGGTACCTATATATACTATGGCCTATACAGTATTTAAAACTATACTCCCTGCCATTAGTTAGCCTGGCTTGTTAGACTGTCCCGAATAAGCATCCAAAGGCATGGAGGGGGAACAGTCTAGTGACACTATAGATTAAATCACCTTTTCAACCAATCAGATACATTTACCTGGAATCCGGGATAAACGTATTCATATATAGGTAAAATGACATACATATGTTGAAGTATATATTAAGGCAACAGTGTCATTTAATCTATGGTGTGCTGTTATAGACTATCCCTCCCCTTTCACCTCTTTGGACACTTATTTGGGAATATAGTATGCCAGACATGTACAATATTACACACCTCTGGATTTACAAAGTCTAGACTTATATATTATAGGTATATATTGCTTGCTCACTGCAGGTTATTGCGACATCCTGACCACAATCAGATGAATGTACTGGAGTATATCTACAGTCAATCAGTCTCTTCTCGTGACCATCACATCCTGCAATTCTTAAGAGACTTCCATTATTTCCAAATCTACGTAAAAGGAAATTCAAGGAAATCGTAACACAAGCTCATTTTTTGGTCCTGCTCTCTAGTGCTAGAGTATCAATAAATGGCTAACCTCCCATCTGTGATCACTTCACTTGCCCCATCCCAGCCAAGCTCCCTGCAAGCTATATGAGCAGCAGAACCAGGGAACCATTGAGCACACAGTGATTGCCACTCTCCACCAACAAACACTTCCAGTTTCCCAGAAACATTCCCTTGATTGGTGTCATTAGCATAAATGAAGAAATCAGCTCCAACCAGCCTTAGGCTACCTCTTGTATCTCTGTCCTCTGTAACTGTGTATATATTGCACAAGTTTAAGCATCACTTACGTACGTATATCCTATAATACAGTTTATATATAAATTCTCTCTCTATATATATATACATATATGAGGGCATATATATTAAGGAAAATAGCTATAGGTTATTCAGTGATACATAATATGTGAGACTTATATAGGAACACATATGGACAACCTAACTATTAGAAACAATTGTCTTAGGATTGCTAAAATATTAATATCTATTTCATGTACGTATATACGTATATAATTCTCTCTTTTGAGAACTAAAATGTATGATTTAGTTACTTACTACACTGTATTCCAATCTGTTCATATCCGCTACAGTTTACTATTTCATATCGGCACTCAATTAAACTGCTCTCATTGCTGCTACAGCTAAGCTTAGTAGGTATGGGTACGTGAAAGACATAACCTCCATAACTACAAAGACATACGTAACATCGATCAACAGTACATGAGCCAAGTAATCACAAAAGATCAAGAAGAAGACAAAGACTCTCAGGGTCACTGATGAAGGATAGAGATCCTGTCTGGCCCAATGGAGAAAAAAGGAGAAAACTCTTACGTATATATATATCCAAAGCTCTCACATGGTCACCAGGTACATTATATTATATATAGCTATAGATATTATATATAATATACATGTATATATACATGTTCAATGATTGATGTACTAACTATGAGTTAGCTCTGACTGCAAGTGCTCCTGCATATCCCATCTGTAAGCATGCTACATTAGCAGCTGCCAGGCCAAAGCCCTCATCACAAATGGCTAAAGGCCACTCTAAAGGATCAGTTACCATCCGCAGTAGACCACTCCCCCCACTCCCAAGATCAAGAAAAATTGCACCCAGTGGAGCAAGTCGGTAATTTTTCGCTGACAATAGCAAACATAACAGAGATTCATGATGAGCTTATGAAAACATGAATGTAATTCCTAATTATGTACGTACATTACATTCTATAAATCTTGGATAATTAATTTAATACATCTATATGTACATATATATATATATGACCCCAAAATGAGGATTGAGAGGAGGAGAATCTTAAAATGTATAGGCATACATAATTCCTAGGAGAGAATTTCTAGAATAAATGTAATGGCATGACTGTACGTATATAAGAGAGCTCCCTATTATAGCTATACAATATTAATGCCACATAAGTAATAGCTTACAACACTCCAGTGCCAATAAACTTCCACAGACGCTTGTGTAGGTTATTGTGCAATCTGCAATGGTTATCTCACTTCCAACACATGTCAAAGATGAGATGAACTCTGATCCATTAACTGAAGAACTGTATAAAAGATGTTATATACGTACCATTTCAGGCTATTGTAATGTATAAGTACTGTATGTAAGTCAGTAATATGCTTGTATATATAATGAAAGCTAAATTGTGTTATGTTCAACTATAAATTATATTTATTTACACTTTCATGATTGAATTCTACGAATCTTATAGATAAGTTGATTAATTTATACTTGTGTACTCACTCTTTTAATTTAATGGTTTTGACTGCAGGATACCCAAGTTGCCGGCAAATAACATGTGCACTATTAATAGGAATGTCATCCTCTGATATTGGACAAGCATATTTCCAATTTCCATTCAGATAACCTCTTAACAATCCTTGATTACTTTGTGATACAAGTCCATTAGAGTTTCTTAGTTCCACTGCACCATCCATAGCTTTTGAAGGCAACTCATCCTTGCAATGTAAGAAGGAATGATGTTGCCCCAATGTCCGCCTTGTGTTATATCCGATATATGCTGTGATATAGAGATATATACGTATATAGTGATATAGAGATATATGTAAGTTATTATATAAAGAGATAACAATAGCAGAAATATTGTGTCATGGCATCAGATTACTTAATAATTAATCCAATTAGAATTGTAACCAACTGATAATCAGAAACTATTAATATGTTATTGTTACAAGACCATGAGAACAAATAGACTTGGACCCATCTACCACTGGCAATCATTTGGTAACTGTAATACAATAACATATGATATCAATGTTCGTATTTACGTAAGTAAGAAGGGTCAATAATGAATTAATAAATTAATACGTTATGTAACTACATTGCTAACATGATGCCATACATGCATTATGTCACTTATAAACATTTTGTGCATACTTCGATTCAGTATATATTCAGGGAAATCAAACAATAAATAATCACCCACTGCTGAGCAGTAAAAGAGAATAACACAACAGAATTGAACCCTGACTTGTTGGTATAATACAATAATCCATGTTCTGACACGATTCACTACATTTATCATATATCAATCCTTCATTCATGCCATTTGTCATATATACACATATATATAGCAATCCTAGGCCTTCATTCATGTCTATCTCGATACTACAATTAATCTTTAGGGTCATGGTAGATGGTCATTTATTTGTTAGAAAAACTGTCATGGACCCAGCCCACTTCCTGTGAGTGTACACATGTGATGCAATCCTCTTTACCACATGTGACTTGCAGAGTTGTTCTATCCCTGAAACCAGTAATTTGACCTTCACTTAAACAGAGCCCAAGACAGGCTTCAGTTCCTAAGCAGCTGCTAATATTGCCTAGCAACCAAACTTCGCCAACAGTCACCAAGGTTCTGTGGAAATATACAAAATAGATTAAATGAGATACACTTCAGAATTAATACACACAGACTATACATACGTACGTATGTTCATGTACCTTGTAATGGATGACATATTATTGTATCCAAGCTGCCTGCAGACTACTGTAGACACTGGATCTAGATTTTGGTCATCTAAAGCAATTGGTCTCCACTCTTGATTGTAAAATAGTTCTATCAGTCCTTGTGATGAAAAAGTTCCTCCCGTTAGTCTAACTTGTCCAGAGAAGGGCTGTGAAGGCATATTAGCTATATAATAATAAAATAGAAAAATTATAAATGAGTTATAGAACATCTGGAATGTTATGTAAGCAAGGGTATGATAGCACTATTATATACACGTACGTATATATTAAATATTTCATAACATACGACAGGTATTATACATACGTATAAGCTGTGAATAAAAGGCTCTATATACAGAAGACATTTATAAATACTTCATTCAAACTGTGTATATATATGTGTGTGTGTAGAAGATACATCTGACCCAGTGGAGAAGAAGATGAAAGAAGGGAGAAGAAGGAAGAAAAGACTCCTGCATGTATCTTCATCCAAAGCTCTCTTCAGGTTTAGTTCCCCTATAGGCTCTTTTACAGAATATATAGGCATAGCATGTAGGAAAATGGTATCTTAGATTTTTCATCTATATTTGCAGTTGGTTATATTGCATATACGTACGTAAATGGATACATACTCCTGGGACATAAGCATACAATACGTACCCTGATAATGGCCTATAGCAAAGATACTTATGTAAACTCATGAGTCATATATGTATACTAGTATATACATGCGTACGGAGATCTATATGTATATATATATATAAGATATTCAAAAATAATTAAAGATGGTGTAATATATTATACATATAATACAACTCACTGCATTGAATGGATACAGCTTCCCAAACTTGACATTTATATGCCTCAAGATAATCACACTGGTAGATGTGTAGTTCATTTCCTTTACATTTTGGTATCCTTGGAAACATTTTGGATGCTATACCAAACCTATACAATATATACATGATGCAATACATATAATAATATACAAAATATATTGTATACCAAATAGTATATAAATTGTACAAGAAGTTATTCTGGGAGCTTAAGATATAATATGCCATCATCAGGCCCAGGTCTCTATACAAACAAATACAGTATATATACATACATATGAATATAGTCCCTCAATCCAGTCCTACATGCATCATTGTGCACATAAGTATATACGTATATAAGTTAATGTTGCATGGATTTACAGTCTTACTTTCCATTCTTGCTATCTTTAAAAATGCCATTTTTCTTTGATTCACTGTCTTTGTCTTTATTGTGATAGGAAGCTGCATAGCCAAGTCTCATCTGCCGGCAAACTACTTGAGCGGTTCTTAGTGTGAAGAAATCATTGCAAATACCACACCAGCTCCCCCTATGGTAAACTTCCAGTCTCCCAGTCAATCTTGTAGATTCAAAACCAGTCAGTCTTAAATCTCCCTCTTCTTGTGAGGTTCCTATGTGTATAAATTATATGTCAAGTTTCTATTACATGTATTTGGGTCAGTCCTGCATATTGTTTACAAATTTGCATGGGGATGGATGAAAGTGACTATAAATTTTCAGTATATGCATATGCCCACTAAGTGCATCAACAAAGTAGTCATATATTATTGTAATTATACAAATAGAAACCACAAGTGTTTGCTATACACATGTGACATGTAACATGTGTGCATGTGTATAGCAAACACTTGTGGTTTCTATTTGTATAATTTATAATGTTACTCATCAGTGAGTATATCTAAGTATATAAGTGGGTATATACTTTGTGGCTATATACGCATATCATAAGCAAATAATCACTGGAATGTATTACGCCAAATAAGACAAGTGAATGTAGTCTAATCTTGATGCGATCATGATCAGTGATTATATATATATTTGCTTATCATCACAGCCTTTGCACAGGCCAAGTACAAGTAACTCCCTTAAACTGTATATGCTTGATAGCTTACCAGTGTTAAGCATAAGGAACATAACTCCAATGCTAAGTAGGAGTCGATAACCTACTACCATCCTGACACAGATGGCTGTCCAAAACATTTAATATTTTATACTTCTTCTGGGAAGATCAATAGTACCTTCACAAAAATACTTATAACTGTCACTCAGTTGATGGTATATAGCCGTTTTATCCTGTTGCAACTTTGAATCTATTGGATATAATGAACAGATTACTTACACAGGTTTATATATATTATATGTAGTATATTCTGATGACCACAGGGAAGCCACACTAATTTAATATATAATCAAATATAAAACGCTGGTGAGATACAAATATCTGTATTATTATGTCATAATTATATCAAAGAAGGAATTATTATTTCAATTTGCACATTAACACAATGATGCAGCTGGAATATATAGGAATCTAAATATGCCTTTTTTGATTCAGTTAATTTCTAATTCCAATTTTTCCTTTCAATATTATACATAGCATATATTTGAGTGCTCCATGTGCCAGATACTAGATGAGTATATTTCTAAAACTCATGTTCTTGATGTCTGTGAATGCTGACACCAAATTTAAGTTTTATGTTTTCCCATTTGACCAAGTTGCAGCACCAAATGTATATTTAAATTAAGAAGATGCCCAATAACAAATAGCACATGCATGCATGCATATATATGACAGCAATTCACATTAAATACTCTTCTATATATGTACCTATTATATATGTATTTGAACATGGCGGCCATATTTTTCAGCCATGCCAATTATACTATACGCATACTCTCTGATAAGCTCCATGTATGTAAATAATTTAACTACAAGTTATCAATAGTGCTTTAAAGTTGGCATTGTACGTATGTTATTCTACAGAATCACTTTTGCTATTATAATATCATCTATACATTTACAATAAATTAGTAAATACATTAATAAATATTATAACATGCAAAATCAGTCAATCAAAATCAAAAAATAATATTTATACACATTTTAATTGTAGCTATACACAGTTTATATGAACAATCATGTTGTAAGGGAATTTGTAGAATCTTGATTAAGATGTCTATACTTGCAATTAATCCGGCAACACTTGACACAATCCTTCATTAGAAGGAAAAACTCCTTAACATTCCTCGAGATGCTAAATTTTATGTTACTACTCTCCTCCAAACTCAATCCTTTAGTCTCAGGGATGAAGAAGATCACAAAGAGTGCAGACAAAAAACTAGTGAGGGCAAATAGCAAAAATGGAACAGTCTCTCCAATAGCAATAGACAATACTGGAAATAGAAAGGCCAGTAGAACTGTTGTTGACCAATTTGCAGCTACTCCTACACCTCCTCCAAGAGTTCTCACCTCATCCGGAAAGATTTCACCAGCTAATATCCAGGGTACTGGACCCCAAGACAAAGAGAACGATGCTACATATATAACCAAACCTACTATTGCAAGTGGGCTCAGCTTTGAGGCCATTGAAATGTCTTTGATTGGCACTTCTGGAAACAAGTCACATGTGTTGCTTCTTGGTTGAGTGGTATTTAATTCAACAATGCCACCAATAACAACACCATAATATGTAGTAAGCAGTAACATACCAACAAACAGACCTAAGCTTCCGAAGAATAGGCTAACACGACGACCAAATCTGTCAACCACAAAAATGGATGAAAATGTTGCAATAACTGCTACTACTCCAAAACATAATGCTGCTATCTCATTAGCATCCAAAGGGCCCTCTCTACCAATACCTACTGACTCAAAGATAGGGCCCATAAAAGCGACAACAGTATTAATACCTATGCCCGGCTGTAAAATCATGATAAAGACAACCACAACTATTCTCCAAGCATATTTTGCTTTGCAAATATTTCTGCTAGCTATAATTTCATTGGATCTACATGACTTTGAAACTTGGCTGATTTTTTTAAAAATATTTCTTGATCTTGGCTCCTCTATTGTAAACAACAATATTAAGTGAAGAAAAGATAATCCAGAAAACAAAAAAGCTAATTTCCAATAATCAATAAAGGAGCCACAGAGTTGACAAAGCAGTCCTCCTACAGCAATAAAGGACTCGAACAGACTTCCCAGTTTCCCTCTCACATGGGCTGGAGATATCTCTGCTATATATCCCTTAAGAAAATAGGATAGAGAATATAAGAGTTATCTAGAACACCATTTTCCTATATGCTACATACCTTTTCTACAATAAAAGGCCTATATGGAATTAAATATTAGGATGAGGATACAGGAATCTTCTCTTGGTTCTTCTGCTCCAGTGGGCCCATATATAAGTATGAACAGCAATGAAAATTCTTTTAGCAGACATCTTTTAAACTATATATATAATGAAATCTATATATAGGTTAAGTGGTTGAAAGGAAAAGTAATTGTTCTTTGGTCTGCACTCACCGGTACTATTCCAGCTTGCCATCCTGCTGCAAATCCGTTGAAGAATTGTGCAGAGAGAACCATCGCTCTAAATGTAACACCTTCGGTTACTGCGTAAGACCCTCCCATCATCGCCCAACCTAGTATACTGAAGAATACAGGTATGACCATCCCAGTTACTAGTCCGGTAAAAGCGACCACTACGAAACTTAACAGACTACCTATAATAGCTCCTATGGGCATCATTGGTCCAATTAGCTCTTGATAGACGCACTCTCTGAAACCCTCTTTCCACAGGGTGAAATTCTCATAGTCCGTTAGGTCCTTTAAATTGTCCAGTAGAGGAGACGAGAATAAAAGGGCGTAACCGAATTGAAGACCGCCAAAGCAAGCTACGACTGAAAAATAAGTAGCCTTCATGTATCTTCCCACTGAAACATTTTTAGGGCTATTCTTAGAGCTCTTCAATAACGGAGTCCTTTCCGTGGTAGCCATATAAATCGAACACGATAATGTCAGACCACAACTGCTTAATTGTCAGTGTACAATGTCTCAAAGCAGCTGGTTCGGCTGCCAGCTGCAGTGATCTGCCACTCGTGTGCTCAATTCATGCACATGATTCATGATTCATGAACTTTTTAATCATTACTAGAGGGTTAAGATACATGTAGTAATCGGAATTAGGAATTAGTTACATACTGAAAAAATAAGTACAAAAGTTAATATTATTTATATACAATTAAACACCATTAAAGTTAACCAGACTGTTGTTTTTTAATTATCTATACATCATTGATAATTATATACTATTAGCGCTTTCCTCAGCTGAGTTAACAACTGAGAGCTGAGTGTCATTTGAATTTGATTGGCACTTGCAAGCAATCCAGCGACACTTCACACAGTCCTTCATCAGAAGAAAGAATTCCTTAACATTTGTCGAAATGTTAAACTTTAGACTACTACTCTCCTCCAAAGTTAAGCCTTTTGTTTCAGGGATGAAGAAGATCACAAAGAGCGCTAAAAGGAAGCATATTACACTAAATACCAAAAAGGGTACAGTCTCTCCTATTTCAATGGTAACTATTGGAAATATAAGAGTAATTACAATGGTTGACATCCAAGTAGAAGCAGATCCAATTCCTCCACCAAGAGCTCTTATCTCTTTAGGAAATATCTCTCCTAAGATTACCCAGGGGATTGGTCCCCATGAAATAGAGAAAAAAATGAAGAAAACCATAATGCTAGCAATAGGTAAGGAACTCAATCTACTTCCCAGTTCCTCATTTTTAATGGCAGGAATAAGATCACAACTGCTGGAATTAGTGGGTATCTCTGTGTGATAAACTAAGCCCTCCAGAACAATGCCATAGAACACAGTAAAAGCCAGCATGCTTAACATTAGGCCCAAGGATCCAAAGAATAACAAAATTCTTCTCCCAAATCGATCAATTACAAATATTGAGCAAAATGTTGCAATAAACTGTACTACACCAATACACAGTGAAGCAATAGTATCAGCACTAACAGATTTTGTACCAACATTGGCTGAACTCAAAATTGAACCTGCATAAAATCCGATGGCATTAACACCAGTGATTTGCTGAAATGTCATAATGACAGCTACTAATATTAGCCTCCAAAGATATTGCAGTTTACAGCAATTCTGTTTTTTCTCAGTTTCATTCAATGTAGATTTGGAATGGAAAATACTTTGGACATTTTTAAGAACATTTCTTGATCGTAATGGAGATTCCTTCAGAGTAAAGAGCAATATTATATGTAGCCCAGAAAATACAGTAAAGATCCAAGCCACAATCCAGTAGTCCAGTAGAGCACCTAAAAGGTAACTAATCATAGCTCCCAGAGTAAGCAAGATTTGAAATAGGCTTCCGAGTTTTCCTCTCAATGAAGATGGTGAAATTTCAGCAATATAACCCTATACATATTAAAAGCAGGATAAAAATGACACACAGAGATGCAGGCAGATAGATAGATGGTATACTTGCACAGCCAGACCGCTATCTCACCTTTTCACACGCTGACGTCACATAAATATGAAGGCGAGATAGTGGTCTTACTACGCGAGACTAGGTACGTAGTCAAGTAGTTGGTATTGTTCCCCATAATAACTCACCGGTACTATTCCAGCTTGCCATCCTGCTGCCAAACCGGTGAAGAATCTACCACAGAGAACCATCGCTCTAAAGGTAACACCTTCGGTTACTGCGTAAGACCCTCCCATCATCGCCCAACCTAGTATACTGAAGAATACAGGTATGACCATCCCAGTTACTAGTCCGGTAAAAGCGACCACTACGGAACTCAACAGACTACCTATAATAGCTCCTATGGGCGTCATTGGTCCAATTAGCTCCTTATACGTACACGGACCGAAGCCTTCTTGCCACAAGGTAAAGTTTCGTTCCTCGGAGAGATGGTTGAGGTTACCAATTAAAGGTGACGAAAAGACGACGGCATAGCCAAACTGAAGAGCACCAAAACACGCAATTATCGTGGAATAGATAGCCTTTAAAGAGTTCTTTAAAGGTGGGCGGTCTTTCTTCGTTGTCACATGCTGCAAGCTTTCGAGCAATAACGGATCACCTTCGTCAGTCTCCATTCTTTATTGTAGGGAACCTCCCCTAGCGTGCAGCCACGCCCACTGTATATACAAAATTGATTCATTTCGATTCTTTTGAATATTCATTTAAACTCTTAAGCAATTCATATTCATTGATTATCTATTTTCTATTTTCTGGCAAGCAATCCAGCAACACTTCACACAATCCTTCATTAGAAGAAAAAACTCCCTAACATTTGTTAAGATGTTAAACTTTACACTACTACTCTCCTCCAAAGTTAAGCCTTTTGTTTCAGGGATGAAGAAGATCACAAAGAGCGCTAAAAGGAAGCATATTACACTAAATACCAAAAAGGATACAGTCTCTCCTATTTCAATGGAAACTATTGGAAATATAAGAGTAACTGCAATTTGCGATAACCACATAGAAGCAGATCCAATTCCTCCACCAAGAGCTCTTATCTCTTTAGGAAATATCTCTCCTAAGATTACCCAGGGGATTGGTCCCCATGAAATAGAGAAAAAAATGAAGAAAACCATAATGCTAGCAATAGGTAAGGAACTCAATCTACTTCCCAGTTCCTCATTTTTAATGGCAGGAATAAGATCACAACTGCTGGAATTAGTGGGTATCTCTGTGTGATAAACTAAGCCCTCCAGAACAATGCCATAGAACACAGTAAAAGCCAGCATGCTTAACATTAGGCCCAAGGATCCAAAGAATAACAAAATTCTTCTCCCAAATCGATCAATTACAAATATTGAGCAAAATGTTGTTGCAATAAACTGTACTACACCAATACACAGTGAAGCAATAGTATCAGCACTAACAGATTTTGTACCAACATTGGCTGAACTCAAAATTGAACCTGCATAAAATGCGATGGCATTAACACCAGTGATTTGTTGAAATGTCATAATGACAGCTACTAATATTAGCCTCCAAAGATATTGCGGTTTACAGCAATTCTGTTTTTTCTCAGTTTCATTCAATGTAGATTTGGAATGGAAAATACTTTGGACATTTTTAAGAACATTTCTTGATCGTAATGGAGATTCCTTCAGAGTAAAGAGCAATATTATATGTAACCCAGAAAATACAGTAAAGATCCAAGCCACAATCCAGTAGTCCAGTAGAGCACCTAAAAGGTAACTAATCATAATTCCCAGAGTAGTTAACATTTCAAATAGGATTCCAAGTTTTCCTCTCATTGAAGATGGTGAAATTTCAGCAATATAAGCCTACATATTTAAAAGTATAGAGACACAAAAAAGCCTTGAAAACCATAAAGAGAAATAAGCAAGTATATAGATGGTATACTGGTATACTAGTAACAAGAAAGTATATCTTTTTTTGATACTCACTACACACTCACCGGTACTATTCCAGCTTGCCATCCTGCTGCCAAACCGGTGAAGAATCTACCACAGAGAACCATCGCTCTAAATGTAACACCTTCGGTTACTGCGTAAGACCCTCCCATCATCGCCCAACCTAGTATACTGAAGAATACAGGTATGACCATCCCAGTTACTAGTCCGGTAAAAGCGACCACTACGGAACCCAACAGACTACCTATAATAGCTCCTATGGGCGTCATTGGTCCAATTAGCTCCTTATACGTACACGGACCGAAGCCTTCTTGCCACAAGGTAAAGTTTCGTTCCTCGGAGAGATGGTTGAGGTTGCCAATTAAAGGTGACGAAAAGACGACGGCGTAGCCAAACTGAAGAGCACCGAAACACGCAATCATTGTAGAATATATTACTTTACAAATCTCTTTAAGCGACGTTAACTTTGAAGTTCGGTCGCTCAGTTCTAGGAGTAGTTGCTCTTCGTCTGATTCCATAATTATATATCCGTTAAGCTTCAGTCTACGAGCAGAACTTCCTACATCTAAATTCAAAATTTTATGTACGTATATAACATGTAAAGTGGCTGGTACGCAGTGGTATATTCCGAATCGTTCACCATTTTTAGCAGCCCTTATATTGTTTTGCCGATTACGTTGTACGGCTTCATGTTACGGAAAGATATATAGTATACGTATAGCTTGCTAAGCTGCCTCATGAAAGCCCTGGACTAGAGTCACATGTCTCCCAGCTACTGCATGGCTGGAATCGATAGATGCTGTCGAGGTGAGCATACTTCTTGGCCTTTTCCTCTTCAAACAGCATGAGCGGCAGCCCCTCCTGGCTCAATGGCAGCTCTCCAGGAGTGTGATTGACAAAAGTGTCAATACATGTGACATCCCATACTAAAAACTTTCCCTATTCCCAGGGTACCATGGTCATTCCATCAGGGCAATTACCGTCTGACCGGTGAAACCCAGAAGGTTCTAGCCGAGACGGGATTTTTGCAGCTGTGAGAGCATGTTGGATGATGTTCACGGTTCACTGCACTATGGTGCGAAAATCTTCCGAGAGAAGCTCCTACTCTCAGTCCCACAGAAATCCGGATGGCCTCATCAGTCATCCTCAGCCCTATAGGGAGGAAACTGGTGGGGCATTCAACCATGCCCCAGATTCTATAACTGAACTGGCAGGCAACAGCTAGCCTGCATATGGCTCTAGACTCATCATCCTTATATGATGCAAGGATGCTCTCAAACAAAAAGTCAATCCTTGGTTTATCCCCAGACCTTATGGCTAGTAGATACAATAGAAACAGGGGTCTCTGGTGGTAAATCTTGCTTCCATGCCCTCAAAGCAGAATCCCTTTCCTCATACGTGCATGTTGCAATATATCCCATATCATTCCTTATTGTAGGGAACCTCCCCTAGCGAGTATATAGCCACGTCCACTGAATATATATGTATTATGTATATATAAATATATAAAATTGATTCATTTCGATTCTATATTTTGAATTTTCATTGAAATTTTTTAATTCATTTAAACTCTTAAGCAATTCATATTCATATTGATTATCTATTTTCTACGTACTTTCTGCATGGCAAGCAATCCAGCGACACTTCACACAATCCTTCATCAGAAAAAAGAACTCCTTAACATTTGTCAAGATGTTAAACTTTAGACTACTACTCTCCTCCAAAGTTAAGCCTTTTGTTTCAGGGATGAAGAAGATCACAAAGAGCGCTAAAAGGAAGCATGTCATGCTAAATACCAAAAAGGGTACAGTCTCTCCTATTTCAATGGAAACTATTGGAAATATAAGAGTAACTGCAATTAGTGATAACCACATAGAAGCAGATCCAATTCCTCCACCAAGAGCTCTTATCTCTTTAGGAAATATCTCTCCTAAGATTACCCAGGGGATTGGTCCCCATGAAATAGAGAAAAAAATGAAGAAAACCATAATGCTAGCAATAGGTAAGGAACTCAATCTACTTCCCAGTTCCTCATTTTTAATGGCAGGAATAAGATCACAACTGCTGGAATTAGTGGGTATCTCTGTGTGATAAACTAAGCCCTCCAGAACAATGCCATAGAACACAGTAAAAGCCAGCATGCTTAACATTAGGCCCAAGGATCCAAAGAATAACAAAATTCTTCTCCCAAATCGATCAACTACAAATATTGAGCAAAATGTTGCAATAAACTGTACTACACCAATACACAGTGAAGCAATAGTATCAGCACTAACAGATTTTGTACCAACATTGGCTGAACTCAAAATTGAACCTGCATAAAATCCGATGGCATTAACACCAGTGATTTGCTGAAATGTCATAATGACAGCTACTAATATTAGCCTCCAAAGATATTGCGGTTTACAGCAATTCTGTTTTTTCTCAGTTTCATTCAATGTAGATTTGGAATGGAAAACACTTTGGACATTTTTAAGAACATTTCTTGATCGTAATGGAGATTCCTTCAGAGTGAAGAGCAATATTATATGTAGCCCAGAAAATACAGTAAAGATCCAAGCCACAATCCAGTAGTCCAGTAAGGCACCTAATAGGTAACTAATCATAACTCCCAGAGTAGTTAATAATTGAAATAGGCTTCCTAATTTTCCTCTCATTGAAGATGGTGAAATTTCAGCAATATAAGCCTACATATTTTAAAGTATAGAGACACAAAAAAGCCTTGAACACCATAAAGAGAATTAAGCAAGTAGCTACATGGTATACTGTTATCAAGAATTTACTGTACATATGTATTAAGTATTTTTGATACTCACTACACACTCACCGGTACTATTCCAGCTTGCCATCCTGCTGCCAAACCGGTGAAGAATCTACCACAGAGAACCATCGCTCTAAAGGTAACACCTTCGGTTACTGCGTACGACGCTCCCATCATCGCCCAACCTAGTATACTGAAGAGTACAGGTATGACCATCCCAGTTACCAGTCCGGTAAAAGCGACCACTACGGAACTCAACAGACTACCTATAATAGCTCCTATGGGCGTCATTGGTCCAATTAGCTCCTTATACGTACACGGACCGAAGCCTTCTTGCCACAAGGTAAAGTTTCGTTCCTCGGAGAGATGGTTGAGGTTGCCAATTAAAGGTGACGAAAAGACGACGGCATAGCCAAACTGAAGAGCACCGAAACACGCAATTATTGTAGAATATATTACTTTACAGATCTCTTTAAGCGACGTTAACGTCGAAGTTCGGTCGCTCAGTCCTTTGAGTAGTTGCTTTTCGTCTGGTTCCATAATTATCCGTTAAGCTCAGCGACTGATCAGTCTACGAGCAGGCTGCTGCAAAAAGAAGGTCTTGATATGACATAATGTACATCTAGATCTGACCTGACAAGGATAACCATACAGAACTTCCTACTTCTAATTTCAATTTTAGTGGTTGGTACGCAGTGGTAAATTACTAATGATACAGACCTATACTGTCACAGTGTGATGTTTATAATATGAACACTGCATTTGGGTCGTATTTTTTCTTTTATCGAATCGTTCACCAATTATCAAATTAAATATGGAGGTCCATTTGCTGTGCTATACGAGACTAAATAACATGGCATCCAAGTGGTGGTTGATCATGTTTGCTGTTCCATTGGCCTCCGTTATGTTTGCTTCATGTTATTGTGGATACTGCCTGACTGCGGTAATATTGGTTCTTATTTCCATCACGTTTGGATACCTACTGGCGGGTTTCCTTTGCTTTCACCCGTCTGCTTTAGAAACAAGGAGAATATTAGATGATATTGTTAGGCGTTTCATAGTAAGAATTTTAAGGAACCAAAAAAGTTGGCAAGATACGATCAAACTACATAAAGAAAAATCTTACAATTATGAAGTACGCAAACTTACTCGTTTGATACGACGCGACTTCGTTTCTGATTGGTATAAAAAGATATCTTCTGACTCGGACTTTCCAGCTGGAGTGGAACAAGTGTTGAGAGGTTTTGCCTCCACTTTAGAGGACAGATTGACCAATATAGACACAAAGCGCGTACTGTGCGATGTGATATCTGTAGTGATGCGCCACTTGGAAGTACTAAACGACATCCAACTGAAGCGGCGCGTAGGAGTCAGCACCGTGGCAGGTCAAGTGGATTACTATAAAGAGTTTAAATCATTTCCATTCGCCCCGGTGCACCCAGCCTTAGATAGCGAACGGACGGAACTATTGTACATTCGGTCATGTTTGGACTGTATATGCGAGGAAGCCATACCCAAGAACTCGAAGGACTGCGCCCCAGCTAGACTGTTCCTCAGAGAGGTGTTGTCAGTTAACCTCATTCTACCTCTGATGGACCTGTTGTCAGATCCCGATTTCTTGATGATGGCTATTGTTGCTGTATTTAGCAAGTCACCACCGGAGAAACTGAAGAAGATTCATCTGACAATGGAAAGGGAGAATGAGAAATTACTAGCAGAAATTAAGAAGGAACGCAGAAAGGTAATTTTGGAGATATTTTATGGATTCTGAGTGTACCATCATAGAAGTGTACATGTAGTTAGTATAAGAAGGGAATCAAAGGGGGCTGTTCCAATTGTAGCTCAGTGATAGAGCACTGAATAAAAATAACTTGTGGTTTGATTATCACATCAATTGTTCATGTATATTTAATAGTAATGTTATTCCATATTTGGGATGATTCATTTTTATTCACAGCTAACAAGAAACACTTCAAAGTCAGTCACTGAATCCCTCACCACGTCAAAATCAGTCACTGAATCCCTCACCACGTCAAAATCAGTCACTGAATCCCTCACCACGTCAAAATCAGTCACTGAATCCCTCACCACATCACTTCAAACACAAACCCAAGATTTGCAGGCTGCACAATTGAGTGTAGAGTTTGATCCAAGCTCTGGCGCTGAAGCATCACATGATCCTCATCATGTGACCATTACCTCCCACCAGCTGTGTGAAGGAAGTGATGGAAGACCTTTCATTGGCTATGTCATAGAGGTACTGGGTATTTACAGAATGGACTTAACAGTTAAACTTTAGCTAACATATTGCACTCCTTTTAATTATTTCCTTGCTTTCATAGTTTTCCTCGACCATTGTAAATGCTGAAGTGCTCTCTCGGCTCTCAGGATGTGTTGGTACTAATCTTTATGCACTGGCAAGATACACTGACTTTGAGAACCTTCTTATGGATATTCTTAGGGACCCTACAGTTGCTGAACATGGACCAAGTTAGTGTGTATATGTACGTATATGAAAAATCTAATACACCATTTTCCTACATGCTATGCCTATACTCTGTAAAAATGAAAATGAAAATATGTATATGTGTGCATAAGTGTGTTATGTATGTGTGTATATATGTTACTGTTAGCCACTGGCTTAGGTAATTGTTACTACAGTATGTCTGTGTCTGTATTTATCTCTCAGAGATTCAGCTTCCTGAAAAATTTACATTGAAAGCACTGTTCACCAAATTGCCTTTAAGGCGAAAAACAAGTTTTGATCCGGACATGATTGAGTCAAGAAAGAAAATACTGCAGATAAGTCTTAAAGTAAGACGGAGTAGTATAAAAGTTGTATAATTAGTGTACAATATGCTTAGTTGTATCATAACATTCACATAACATTCACATTGTCTGATTTGATATGATTATTTACACTACAAAGAAATATAATTATAGATCTGATATTGCAATATTATTGTTAGTATATTTGGAGACAACATGATTTGAGGAAGTGTGAGGCTGTACAGAAGTTTTTGAATACCTGTATTCAGAAGCATCAGTGGGAAAATGGAAGAAGGGAGGATACATCTTCTGCTACCAGAAGAAAGAGCATTCCTAAAGTAACATCTCAGGTGGCAAATGCAGAAGAATCTCCTACGACTTGTGATATGATGGGTGTGTACCTCCACACCCACCTCCCAGTGACCTACTGTAACCAAGGCGACCACATCCTGACTGATGGCAACTCCAAAAGTGTACATGAGCTGGTTTACGATAGCCCAGTCTGGCTTGAGGAGTCTGTGGGATTAGTGGCAGCTCATCTCCAGCACCTTTCAACAGCTGATGATGATTCTCTTGTTTCAGCAAAAGAAAAGATGAGCAAAGAGACTTCAGAGTCAGAGGAAACTGATGGATGTGAGGATGTACCAGTCTCTGCATCCTCTGTTCAGAAAGAACTGAACTCCAAAGGACCCCTTTATAAGCTCTTTTCCTTACTTAGTCAGTCATTTGCCTACAGTCAGTCAAACTCCTTCAACCAGTCTTTCCAATCTGGTTTGCTGACCAATGCCCTGTTTTGTCTTGCAACTGAAGCAGCCAGACCAGTCTGCAGCCATCTTTGGGTCTTCAAAGGGAAGTTTCAACAAGCCCTTCTCTCCTTATTTGGAGGTGCCTTTGACAGGTGAGCCTGTCTAGATTTGCCTTCTGTGCTTTTAATTGTTATATTTTTGAAGATTTCCATCAAATTATTACAATTTATTGCTGGGATTACAATATACAGTATAAGTATATGTATGATTCCCTTCTCACTTTTACTCTCATTTTCTCCTTCTACCTCTCTTCTACTCCACTGGGCCAGATGGCTGTTTCTGGAAATTCCATCAGTGACCCAGGAATTCTTTGTCTTCTTCTTGACCTGTACTTGGCATGTCATGTTACATTAGTTCTCGTTGTGCTACTTCTACTGTGTAGTGGTCTGATGTGCTTGTTGGAAGAGGTAACGGAGGATGAAGACAAATGGGCCCGGGTCCTGTACCACCTCAGACACACCCTCTGGCCCAACGGTGAATTGGACATCTCCAGACGGAGGACACTCGACTTTACTGAAAAGAAGCAACTCAGAGAAGATGCTGTTAGAGAAATCAAACATTTTCTACCAAGTAAATACAGTAACTGAGATTTTGTATTTATATATGATATAATAGAATAAGGATTTCTTCTAGCTAAATGTAAGGGATATATATGATATCCCTTACATTAGCCATTGCATTTGTAATTGTATAGTATAAGAGCAGATGTTGAAAGGTTAAATATACCTAAAACATCATAACAACTAATTCTTGTGTAAGTTTTCCAACGTTTATTTTTGTATACCTGTAGATGTCTTTCCTCTGTTGGTTGGGTATGGTAATTATGACTCCATCTTGCAGCATGGTCTGGACTGCCTGGAGAATCCATCAATAAACAGGTCTGCCTCATGAGTCCTTTTCCTCACTCTGTAAATTGTTTTGTCTCTGTTTTGCAGAAACCTCATTTACACCATTTTGGATGTATTGATGTTGCATCTAATGCCAGAGATTAAGGAGAATGCTCTGATTAATGCAGTTAACAAGGACAGAACGTGTAAATCTCATTAATATTCTATTCCAATACTGTTTATATGCACGATTGTACATTTTTACTGTTGAGCTAATAAACATATTACGTGTATATGAATTCGCAGCCTGCACGTGCCTTCGGTGTGGCGAGGATTGCGTGGGCGTAATACAATACGCTTTGTTTGAATCCTAAAAAGATATTTCCGCGCTATGCCGCTTCAGTCTTTTGTGCAGTTACTGTCATGGCTAGCAGTCTTAGGATCGGGTTTATCGGAGCAGGCAACATCGCTACCGCTTTAGCGAGAGGATTTCTGAGAGTAGGAGCTGTAGCCAATACTCGAGAGATAATCGCCGCTGCCCCGACAAAGGAAGATACCGCCAAAATAGGAGTAGGTAGTAACGTCCCCATAGCTGAATAATGATGAGAGTTTTATATATTGTTCTTTTCATTGCGAGATGTGTCTCTCGTATACACGCAGCGCTGTGCGCATTATCCTACACTAGTAATAATTTATATTTACGCTACCGCTATTGGATCTCTTATGGTCTCACTTTGTACCGTGTTTCCTTAAGGCACTACACTACCCGACAGTAAGGCTTGGCCTGCCAGGTGCTAGTGACATAATGTAATCATCTTGTTAATCATGTTTAATAGACTAATTAAGGTATAATGTTTAATATCGTTTCTTTGCTTTACTAAGGCATACGGCGTGTACAATGCTTGTCTTGGAATGGTGTGCGCCATGCAATAATTGTATACAGTTTAGACTTCATCTTTGTAAACCACAGTCCACATTGATGAAGTTTCAACTCCTTAAATGTCAAGCATATTAATTTGATTTATTAATTAATCAGTTAATCAACCATTTTAACATGTTGGTCACTTAAAAAGCTGTGCATCACAATATGTCATGTTGAGCTATAGTAGTCATCTGTGTTGAAACATTATTTCCACCTCAATGTACATATTTTGTTAAAAAATGCTGCCTTGTTACCATGAAGTATTTGAATTTGCTATACACACTGTATATAGACATTGATGTTTAGTAAAGCTTCTGTTTATAGTCCTTGTTTTGTGACAGTAGTAAAGTGTTGGTAAACAAAGTTTCCTATAAAGTCATGAAAGTGTACAATTGCTGAACCATATTTTGTCATTATAGTAGTTTGAATTGGACATGCTTGATTTTTAAGTTCAACTTTCTCCTTAGGAATTGGAAGTTAAGACCACTCAGTCTAATAGAGAGGTCGTTGAGGAAAGTAATGTAGTTATTGTAGCAGTAAAACCTCACTTAGTAGGAACAGTACTGAAGGAAGTACAGCCGCTAGTCACCCAGGACCATCTTGTCATATCCATAGCAGCTGGTATCACTATCAAGACAATAGAAAAGGCATGTTGGAATACCTCTTTACTATTATATTAGTTTGCATGTTCTGCATTGGATGTATTTCTTTATAATTGGACATCTTTCTACTCTTTGAGTGTCACAACAGAGTCTAAACTTTCCACAAACGATTATCCTGTCAAACTCTCTCTTTATACTTTTAAATGGCTAATCTTTCAACTTTTGAGCATCTGGAGACAAAGCATTGGTAAACCAGGGTGAACGCAGAACTTGTGGGGGGGCATGAATGAAAATTTTCAAAATTTTGGGAGGCAATGGTATGAGGGTGTCAAAGCAATTTAGGGGGTTCCCAAAAGTCTAGAGGGGGGCAAAAGCTGTTTTGACCCTGAGGGTCTTCTTTAACAACTATATCTCTAAACTTCCAAAAGTCATGAAACATTTAAAGGACACATTTAACACAGTTTTATTTTTGCAATGTAATCTAAAGTGGTGTGCTGCAGTAGTTATAATATTATACATATGTATGTATGTAATGAGTATAATACTATTTGATTCTATGTACAGCACTTGAAAAACAGTAGAAAAGATGACATCAAGAGAGTGATTCGAGCCATGCCTAATACTCCTGTAATTGTACAAGAAGGGGCCACTGTATATGCATCAGGGAGTGATGCCAAGGAGGAAGATTATGACATTATGACAAACCTGTTTAATTCAGTGGGAAGGTGCTGGAAGATGGACGAAGAGTATCTAGATATAGTCACAGCCCTCAGTGGGTGTGGCCCAGCTTTTGTTAGTATAGTTTATACCATAAAACCTGTGCATATGTTATGCTAATATGCCTTCAAAAGTGAATAGCTTTATTTCTTATTACTGAAAAAAGTGACACATCATTTTGCCAAGTTTTATAAAAACAATATGTACAGTATTTTATCACTCTGTTGCCATGGTTATTCCCTTCAATAGGCCTATGTGTTGATTGATGCTATTGCTGATGGAGGTGTGGTGGCTGGCCTGAATAAGGATTTGGCACTCACATTGGCTGCACAAACTATGCTGGTAAGTCATAGAGGCAAACTGATACAGCGAAGAAATACTGCTTTGTGTCACATTATTTAGAAGTTGTAATATTTTATTCTGTTAATGGAAACTAAAGGTGATTTGTGTTTCTTACTTATATAAGCTCATGAATGGAGGTACTAATTATTAGGGTTCTACTCTTGGTAGGGTTCTGCAAAGATGATTTTGGAGACAAAGAAGCATCCGGGAGAACTTAAAGACTCTGTGTGTTCGCCTGCAGGGACCTCCATAAGGGGCATCCATGTTATGGAAGATGCTGGAATCAGAGGAATACTCATGGAAACTTTAACTAAAGCTTGTGAACGATCTAAAGAATTGGCTACAATTACAAATGGAAATCCAAACAATGTTTAATTTTTAAATGTGAATTATTTTTTTAAAATTATGTACTTTATATCAACCCCCTCTTTCTTCTCCCTTGAAATGACCACATGCATTTGCAAAACCAACAAGTTTATGCTTTTTTGAAAATCACTTCATTCATACAAGTAACTTTGGAACTCATTCATTCAATTCATTCAGAGACTTTCATTTTGTAAATTGCCACTGTACACACAGAAATTGAGGCTTTTGTGTATATAGCTATGCGGTTGTTCAATTTTCTGTTCATACATATGTGTATATACCACTGGTGTATATTATATCAAAGACCTTTACATATAACATTATGGACACAAGAAGCAGGGGTTATGTTGTACCAGTAAAATTATGATAGGGAAAAAATTGTGCAATCAACTTCAAATATTCAATGCATGATCAAATGTGTTTAATCCTTTTCTTCTTTGTTTTCATCCAGTTCTGCTTCCTTGTTTGACTTTGGTTCCTCAGTTATGGGCTGTGACTCGGCCTCAGTCTTCTCAGGCTCAGTACTTGTGTCAGCCTCGTCAACTGACATTGCCTTCACTATTGTATCCTAGCAAGTGTAACAATATTGCTATAGAGCAGTCAACAATCCAAGGGCTATATAAATATGGCCGCCGACATGTGTAGAATACATACATACATAAATACAAGTCAATTCTTCCTTCTGCCAAATATATATATAAGTAGCTTCTTGATAGGAAATTATTTGAGCAATCAGCAACACTTCTTTAAAACAAAGATTAAGATGTTTCGACCCGTGGGCCTTCATCAGCTTCTTTTCTGTCACAAATAATCTTTTAATCAGTCTATTTCACAGTTAATGTACTGTTTAAGCAGAATGCTATTAAAATGATGCAGAAACAACATATCTTTGACATCATCTCTACTTGGTAAGACACATTAGGCTGGTGTATGACTGGTGCATACAGTCTTCATTATTATTATTATTGGTCAGCTGGTTTGACCAAAAGAAGCACAACCAATGAAATGAGGACTACCATATAAGGGAAAGTCCACAGCTCAGTGGCAGAGCACTAAAACCAGTATACCTAAGGTCAGTAAATATATCTGTTGTTAAGAAAGCCTTCTAGGATAGGATTGCATACCTTCAGCCTTGAACCAGCTGACTTTACTTTACTTCCAACAGTTTGAACAGTTTCATTCTCTCTAAATGTAGGATTACACATATAGTTAACTTAGGATGAATCTAAATCGATAAGATGGCAGGCAGAGGTGGTGTCTCATATGAGCTAGGTAGATGTTACATCCAAAGGTACCACTAAAATTAACTCTCAATTCAGAGGAGAATGTGAAATGCTATAAATACTTCAAGCCGTATTAAAATTAACACAAGTGTGAGGTTAGTAGGTTATATCAAACATGCCAAGGATCAGGTGATGATGCTCAACACTAACTTAATGGCAGTGCCGGCCTTTTGCAGAGCAGAAGCTGCTTTGCCTCCCCAATCATGAAGAGTCTCCTTTGTCTTTTGGTACCTGTAAAAGAGCATGAAAAATCTAATACACCATTTTCCATGTCGTCCAAATGATCATTACTATCAGCAACGTGAAAGTGAAACACAGGTTCCTCTATATGTACACTTTAGATATAGTTAATGTAAACAAGAATAATATGTTATTGTGTACAGTTTATTCAGACTTGTGTACTTTTTGAGATGCATGGAAGTAAGAAGTGGTCCTGCATTATATACACAAATATTAAGCTCTAATATAATCCATTTACACAATTCTTCAGCCTCACAATTAGCAAAATTATGTCATGTTTTTTTCAGCCATCCCTACTTAGAGAGTACTACTGTACTGATAGGTTGTTAGCATATTCTACAGGGTCTATGGAGAGTGCGTCGCAGTGACCACTTTGTGAGACATGCATAGTAGAGCTGAGGAGATTTTGCTCCAAACACATACTTTTCTGAATCTTCAATCTTGTGCTTCAATGCATTCAGTTTTTCATCAGCCTTTTTGTACCTGAATCCAGAAGCATAACGTACGTATACTGTACTAAAAGCAGATTGGTACTTTAGGGGTGCTCCTATCTACAGTCTTAAGAGTATACCAATCACTGATAATGTGAAGGAATGTGTCATAGACTGCTGTCCATTATGACAGGCTCTACATTACTGAGAAGTGAGGGAGTTAATGGTTAATTACACTTAGCCTGTGCAAGGATATGATGAAACATGTTACCTGTTACGTGCTGCAAATACCGCAAGTACTGGGCTTATATAGCCATAACATACACTAATAAGTGAGAATGGTAATTGCTGAACATTCAGATGCACAGCTCATAAATGAACCAATGATTACTAATCCAAGTGAGGCGATCTACATGGTTTAGAAATAAAATGATCTTGGCACGATAACATAACTGCTAACTTTTCAGTTTCCTGCAGGCCTTTCCACTTATCACCCAAAACTTTCCATCCATAGGAGAGAGATTCCTTTAGTTCATCGTATGTAGTAATACCGAGTTCATCCTTTACGTCTGCTAACTCCTTTACTTTCTCATCAAGCTCTAGCTTTAAAACACGAATCTCTTCTTGAAGCTTTACAAAGACCACAAAATTGGCAAAGGTGAAAGAACAATTATTATTGTATATGAATATAGTATAGGGAAAGAACATTAATTTGATTTTAAGAGTGTTAAAACCCTTCATATGGCTATATATACAATTACAGTATGCTGTAGATTGTATGTTATTCCTTAAATTGGATATGCTGTTTCTTTTGGGGAGCTGGGGATCATTTGCCACCCAGCTACCTTGAAGAAAGTTGAATTGTCAATTATTAACAGCAAACAAACATATTGAACCTAATAAGGCGACCCCTAAAAATTGTATTTCCCCCCCCTTTGAAGATTAAGGCACTTCAATGTGTGAGGCAGCTGATTTCCGAGGTTGGGGACGGTTAATAGTACGAGTGTCCCTTGAGATACAAAAAGGTACACGACTGACACAAACAGACTTCGTACAAGACAGAACGAATCAGGAGTACAAATGTCATGGCTACTGTCCTACCTTTAGTGCCTTTTCCTTTAGTTCAGCCTTTTTTAGCTCCTCCTCCGTTGGTTCCACTTGAACGTTAGACTGGAGATCTCCCTCGTTCGTTCCATTGAATTCAGCCTCCTCCTCGTCATCCCTGTCCATCACAGGATTTTGTGGGGTAATGTCAATCTGGTCGTCCAGTATGTGATCCTCTAGTGACATTGTGAATAGATGGCTGCTTTTTAGAGAAATAAATTTCAAGTTTTAAGCTCCCAACTTAACAAGGTCACTAACAATTAGCTTTAAGATATGCACTTTGTCCCTTTTGACCAAGCGCTTTGTAATACGCGTACCCTAACCCCTTATGACGTAATCACTCGTGTACATGCAGGAACCCATATAGCCATCCCCCAAACAACATCTTTAAGTGGGTTAAGAGAAATGATTCCAGTGTTGACTATGTGTCCTATTATAATTAACTAAGCACTTGTTGTTATGCAATTGAATCCCTCTGATTTATTGAAGTGGTGCTACACTGAATGATCAATTTGAGAGCTTCCATCCGTCAGGTGAGGATTGCATGCCAAATGCATGTACCTTGGAGTGGCAAAGCCACAAATACACAGTACAACCTGTCCTTGAAGACATGATGATTACATGTATGTAGCAGCTGTAACTAAAGAAATTCTTCCTAAATGTGAAGCCTTACAAGAGAATCATAAGACTGTCATATGACCAAATGAAGATATTTCTTGTCACAGCTCACATGATGTAGTATCTATTTATAGAAATTCTTTAAAATATTATATAAAACTATGATGTAGGTCCTTTTGCTAAAGCTACTTTTGAAGAAGTTTTTCTTTGAAGATGACTACAGATGAACTCCCCAGCCTCAATTAACTTCTGTAGATCAATTCCCTATTAGCAAGGAAGAACAGTAGTAAAATGAAAAGTGGGGTTACAAGTCAGGAAACCCTACTAGTTAGTCACACAATGTTCCCTGTTTTGGACATTACTGCATTGCAACTGTCATATACAGTATATCTCATATGTTATAATTGAAAATCTGAAATACACAATTATTAGTAACGTTCAATTTGTTTTTAAATACAATTGTTGCTGAGTTTCAATAAATTAGTATCTCATTATGAACACAACAAAAGACCCTTATCACTTCAATTATTATTAGTACACTTGTATGGTAATTGAAGTATTGTAAGGATAGTTGTGGCAACATGCTTTGGTAGCTCACAGTGGACATGCCCATTCCATGCAGCATGTAGACCACATCCTCAGTAGCCACATTTCCAGAGGCACCCGGGGCATAGGGACAGCCCCCTAGACCTGCCACAGAAGTATCCACCACTCGTACACCCTTCTACAGACATGCACAATTAGGCATGTAGGTACGTATGAACATAGGCATGCACAATCACAAAACTGCATGCATATCCTTAAAGATACCAAAATCCACTTTATTAAGTCATTTGATAAAAATTTGAAGATTGACTGGATATCATGGAAGGTAGGATCAATGAGTTACATTTATAGCACAAACATACTATCAGATGGAAATTTAAGAAAGCAAATGCATGCTCAGTCAATCCCAATCACTTCCATGAATAATCTAATACTACGTACATGCTATGCCAATTCTGTAAAATAAATTAACAAGCCTATAGGGAACTAAACCTGGTGGGAGCTTGGGATGAGGATACAGGAGTCTTCTCTTTCTTCTCTTGCTCCACTGGGCCATATATGTACACAGCATACACCCCAGTGTATATTATGCCCAAGTACCATAAAAGGGCGCATTACATTCACAAGGGGAGTTCCCCAATACAGAGCTCCATCTACATGTATCAACAACATACTTGAATAGCGATGAGAATATTGGGTAGTGCTTGACCATACGTATCATGACAATGCACAGCTAGTGACCCAACTGGAAGGTCTTGAGTGACTGCATCTATCAGGGCAGCCATTTTACCTGAGGTACCAACCCCAATAGTGTCACCCAGCGATATCTCATAGCAACCCATCTCCACCAACTTTGAGGCCACCTTAAGAACAGAAGAAGAGTGCATGAAAAAGTCACTTACAGAGAATGAAGAACAACTCAAACATGTTGTCTGTAATATAATCCGAACTTCAAAGAGGTGTGTCTATCCTAAGCTTCAAAGAGGTGTGTCTATCCTAAGCTTCAAAAGAGGTGTGTCTATCCTAAGCTTCAAAGAGGGGTGTGTCTATCCTAAGCTTCAAAGAGGGGTGTGTCTATCCTAAGCTTCAAAAGAGGGGTGTGTCTATCCTAAGCTTCAAAGAGGGGTGTGTCTATCCTAAGCTTCAAAAGAGGGATGTGAGGTGGCAGCGGATGACAAATTAGCAGAAGACACACCTTACTGACTGCTCCTGGGCTAATGTCACCTTCATAAGGACAACCAAGGACACAGGAAATGTACCTAAAGTAGCAGAGATTATTGATGAGTGTGGCTCCTACAATCAGAACTACTTTGGGATATGAATTAAAGTGCTCTGGTGAGAGAGTCTAAATTTATGTTATGTAGAACTCTTCTTATGAATTACACTCCTTAACATATCATCAGTAATATCTCCCATACCCTCGAACTGCTATCTGGTTCTTCTTGGCTGCCTGGCAGACATCTTCAAATCTAGCAAGGCTCTCCTTAATACTGCAATTTATGTTCTTCCTATGAAAATACATCAGACATTTTGTATCCAGCCAAGGGAGTCATCTCAGTAGCAAAGTATACCGTACTTGCTAAATGATTCAGATGCTGCCCCAAATATTGCCACTTCTTTGACACCAACCTCCAACTACACAGGAGGAGAATGGCAAACAAGCAGTACACATAAGTAGACAAACTATTTAATTTTGTGGAGGGAGATGTAATTAAATTGTAATATTCAGCTTCTACAGTTCAGATGCTCTACAATGAAGAATAAAAATATTAAAAAGATGATATGATCAATAAATTAAATTTACAGGAGCTGAGATGACACTTTGTACACCATTTCAATGATTGCAGATCCCTAGTGTCTGCTGATTGAAGTGAGACGTCCAGGCAGACCGTCTACCTGAGACATCTTTACTGATCTGGATAGCACACATGTGTATTTATTGGATGCTTACAGCTGCTTCAAGACCCTTCAAATTTGGAGTCAGAACGGGATATGACACATTGTCCAAGCGATGTATTCTCCCCATAACTTCCCTGTGATCAGCCATTTGAGGTACCCACTTTGGGGACACAAAGCTGGTACACTCCACAGCAGGTATTCCTGCATGAGCCAGTCGGTCAATCAGCTCCACCTTAATATCAGTAGGGACGAGGTTCTGATTGTACGCATAAGGAAAGACAGAACAGAAAAGTGATATTCTCACTGTATGTTACGTAGTGTACTGCACTAGCGACTAGGAATAGCTTAACAGATAAATAACCTTTTCGTTCTGTAGACCGTCTCTGGGACCGACTTCAACAATCTTAACCTCTCTGACTGTGTTGTACCATCTCCGAGTAACTGTTGAGGTGGCCCAGAGCTTTAACTAACAAAGAATTACACGTTATTCTTAACAGATGTGGTTTTATATATAATCAACTTAATTGCAATACCGTTTGCTTTAGTGCAACTCGCTGCAGCCATCTATGCTGCCACAATCGACGAGGCACTACCGCCATTTTGCAATCTTATCATGCCACAACACAACCATTGCCACATACACGCTTGTGTTAAACTAAAAAACCGAAAATTAATAATCTGATTATAGCTAGGCACTTGCTGTTATATATCAGAAAACCTGTAATTACTGTATAACAGACTGAAAATAAATGAACTCACAAATAATTAAAACTAAATATTAAGAGATGGGTTGGGTGGTTGTCGTGTTATTGTAATTCATATGCTGGTTGCCATAGGTGAAGGACGTTGACAAATCGGGTTGTTCCACAGGTGAAGTTTGCGAGTGCACCTCTTGTCCGACCAAATGCTTGGGAAGCAGGCTGTATTTCCTACAGTTTTGAACATATTCTGTGACAAGACCAATGAAAGTGTGAATCATTCCGGAGGTGGCAAATATTCCTCCAATGATACCACAGAGACGCACAATAAAGTGCCAAAATGGCCGTCTTTCTTCCCTTATCTTGACCAGTATAGAAGACAGGTCATACTTGAAGAAGATTCCAGGTATTGCTATATCCTTGTGTGCAGTAGGAGCTCGTTGCCGCTCAGTGACAGAGTACTGATTGGTGCGCAATGTTTTCCAAATTGTGTTGTATTCAGTGGGTACAATCTGTATGTAGTATTGGTACAAGTACTGCCTGGTCTCTGTGATCTGTAATGTGGCATCCAAAGGGTTAACCATGCCTGGCACTGGGGATCCAAAGGAGAGATGGTCTATACGATGAGAGAGGTTGTACAGCTCCAGAGGTACATATCCAGCAACGTGACGATGTCCCATTCTCTGCATGGGATCTGAAATGTGTTTTCCAATGGTAATGTGGAAATTTCCAGCCACCTTGTTAACTGTCAAAGTTCCATGAAGCCTACATGCAGTAGGATGGCTGCCCTTTGGTGCACCATCAGGCATTGGCAAGCTCTGAAGCATGATCAACTTGTTTAGAGATCGATATTCATTGATGTCTCTCAGGAGATCCTGTCTAGCTTTCAGCCAGGACATTTGGCTTGGGGTAAGATCAAAGAAAGCCTGTTCTGTTGCAAGAAACTTTTCAGTTTCCACTACTTGATTGGCGATATCTATCACATCAGAACCTAGAGTTTCACATTTCATTGCTACTGTTATGTCTACATTGATAGATAGATTAGTGCTAACATCTTTATCCACTGTATATTCATATTTGTATACCGTATTGGTATAGTATATAAACTCAGATATGACTAAAAATAGGATAAGGGAAAACGACAAGAGAGAGAGACCACCACCCCGTGAAGACTTCTTGACATAATCTTCAGGGACTTTAGTGAAAGCGTCGAGTTCTTTAACAACGTTAAAAGCTTTCTTTCTATTCAATCGTCTCATTTGTACACTTGAAACATCAAGAGGGGAACCCTGTTATTTGCAAGCTACGATATCTCAACCACAACTGATTACTTGGCGTTACTATTAAGCAATAATTTACTTGGATTGCGATCGCTTTCAGTGGCTCTGCAAATAACAGCTCACAAAAAACCACACAATTACAACAATAAACAGGCTTAACAAAATTTGTACATAGTTCCCTGTCAGTGGAATTTATTGAATAATTTCATAATTACGATTCTTTCTTCGATTGCGACAGTAGCCAATAATATAAGCAGTGAAGGCTACAACAGCTAACAGAAACAGAAGACAACCAACTACTATAGGTACAATGTAATTGTCTTGAGCAGGTTGACCAGAGCACTTGTTGGGAGAGGCACTGAACCCAACATCTTCAGATTTCTTATCAAAGGTGAAGACTTGAAGTTTAAAGCTGTCAACTTTAAAAGTTCCTTTAAGTATCTCTTTAGCTTTCAGTTCATCAGTAATTTCACCACATTCATATGGCTGATTCAGCGAGGTTTTATAAGCGCCACCTGTAAAGGTGTTCATTACAGTTCCATTGGATACAGAAAGATTACTGTTTATAAATGAAAACAGCAGTTCATCCAGCTGCCAAATTTTACTGACCCAGTCAGCAAAAAAAAGAAATTCAAGATTATTTCCTTCCCAGGAACATTTCACAGATAAATTTCCATTTTTAGGACCACTTGAATTCGAGGCTTTAGCATTCAAGTTTACTTTGTCTGGCATTATGAATTCTTGGCTGTTCTTTTCATCTTGGACTGAAATCTTCACATTTCCTTTCATCAGAAAGATTGTATCATTGTTAATAGTAGCTCTGTATTCTGGAACATCTTTGGCTGAAGAGAGAAAAACTAAGCTAAAAACAATGCCAAATGCGAGGGTGGCCATTTTATTCTGAGTAGCGTGAAACTGCGCATGCGCAATATACAATTTCATCACATGGTGCAACTGGTGCACATAAAGTATGAGGTATGTATGGAAAGTATGGAAAGTAGTTGATGATTCGTATTCAGTGTAACTGGAAATATTGATACTAGTTTTAATGTAATATAGAAGCGTGGAAGTATGTATTGACTGTTCTGTTGTTTCCCTATCTAGTACCTTGAGACTGCAGAAGCGCCTGGCTGCCAGTGTGCTGAAATGTGGCAAAAAGAAGGTCTGGTTGGATCCAAATGAGACAGCTGAAATATCTAATGCAAATTCGAGTCAGTTTACTAGTTCATTTTAAGTCTTTATCAAAATGGTGTATATATCCAACTACCCAATTGTTTTATGTACACATATGCAGGGTATCATATCATCATATTTACTGTTAAATGCTTCTTGCTAAACGATATTACATAGATAATGCCATACCACAATTGAATGTTAATATACGTACATTCTAGGACAAAATATACGAAAGCTAGTAAAGGATGGTCTTATCATCAGAAAACCACAAGTGATTCACTCGCGGTCACGAGTCCATCGTGCCTTGGAGGCAAAGAGAAAGGGAAGACATAGTGGTTATGGAAAGAGAAAAGGTACAGCTAATGCACGTATGCCACAGAAGGTCATCTGGATGAGAAGGCAGAGAATACTTAGGAGACTACTACGGAAATACAGAGAATCTAAGAAAATTGACAATCATTTGTGAGTTTTGCTCTGACATTGACTCATATCAATTCAATCTGTGTTCACTTAAACAGATAAATACATTAGTTTCATAAATTACAATAGGTTTAGATACTGTATACTGTTTGTTGTAGTCATGTGGAGGTCATGTGATCTGCCTCTCCCCACCTACCTAGATACCACTCATTGTATATGAAATCCAAGGGGAATGTATTTAAAAATAAGAGAGTTTTGATGGAATACATTCACAAAAAGAAGGCAGAGAACCAAAGATCTAAGCAGTTGGCGTGAGTTTCCATTTTAAAACATTGTTAGTCAATTAAGTTGCTCTTCAAATCTTCATAGACAAAGTTAGACTTTGAGAATTACTTATGTAAACTAAGCTTCAGATATATTGGTATTCCCATTAGGTGTACGTATATGTAGCTATGCATGTATGTACGTAACCTAGTCTATTTGGCCACTTAAAGTCTGTGTATACCATGCCTGAGGTCCCAAATGATACACTGGTTGCCTTATAAGGAAACTCTATAGCAAGGCCAATGTAGGCCAATCAGTCAGTTGAGGCCAGCAGCTGCCATGTAATATAGTCACTCTGTGAGTGTCGCCTCTTGAATAAGGTTGAGCTAGTTGTATGTCTTGTGCAGTGACCAAGCTGAGGCTAGGAGACAGAGAGTGAAGGATGCAAAGAAGAGGAAGGAAGAGCGTATGAAGGCAAAGAGGGAAGAGCTACTCAAGCAATATGCAATCGAAGATGAAGCTGCTAAGAAATAACATTTGAACGCAACTTTAATGTCGTCTTTTTTGTAATTGTGATGAATATTATACAATTCCAGTTTATATTCGTTAGTTACCGTTTACGAGTAATATGGCCGCAGTGTAGCTTTGAAATGTGGAAGACGTTCAAGTTTTTTGATAAAGAACTGCTAAAGGACCCTCAGACCAACAAGCCGTACGATGATCTTGAGGTTCGAGGAACGAGAATGCTCCAATTCCCTAAACATGCTAAATAAAGCGCTTGCTAACTACGTATATAGTCTATAATCTATGAATTAGACTATATCAACGGCATTGCGCCCCAAAAGCTATTAAATTGGTCGGTCTTTTTGTTGTATGATCAGAGGGCAGAGGTCATCTGGGAATTCGAGCTTGCATTATTAGGACTTATATTTTATATCATTCAAGATTACATATTTCATCAATTTGACAATATTGTACTGTATCGAATTGTATTGCACCAACATACATACACATACGTACTTCATCATTGATCCCGAGGTCAGAAGAATATGTATAATAACTGGCTGGAAATGACTGTTTTCTTTGCCTACAATAGAGCTTCAGGGTGACGTGTACCACTGGAGGGAGTGGTCAGATAATATTGGGAGAGAGTAATGGCAAAATGCACTTCCTCTCCCTGGTGGACGGTGGAAACATTAGACTGCAGACGGTGCCCGCCTACCACTCCAAGATTACAAACATCCACCAGCTGAAGCAAAACAGCCTGGTTGTCACTGTTGGTGTAAGTGAAGTGCTATTGGAGCTAACTTTACATAGTCTCAGTTTGTTACATGGAGAATGGCATTGCTGCTGTTAGTGGATGGGACAATTCCCTTAGGGGGAGTGGGGAGGGGCAAGCCATTCCAAGCCTCCACAAGGAGAGATCAAACCATTTCAAGTTTTTTAATACTCTGTGTGTATGCTATGTTTAGTCACATTAACACCTCTGCAAGTAGTTCCTGAGGTGCTTAAGGCAACCAGATCTTCAGGGTCAATTGAATGTATTTTTCCTATTTTCCTGATTAGTATGACGAGCCAGACCAGTCCTTGATCAAGGTCTGGGATTGCTCAAAGCTGGATCGTTTGGGTGTGGCTAACCAACTTAGGACCATCAAGCCACAGCTCCCACAGAAGAAGTTTGATGTAAGCAATGTAGTCATAATGCATACATCTGGTGCTCAGAAAATATTTCAATAGAGGGAGGGAACTAGTTTACTAGTAAAAATTGACAAATTAATGTTCTTCAATGGGGAAGGGGCGAATGCTCCCTGCCCCTAAAAGAACCTCCACACATACGTATATTGTCCATAATAGAGTATGGATTCCTTCTAAGTTATCTTTTGAAAGGATCATCTTTCAACTTTTAGAGCGTCTAAAGACGTAGTTTTCTTGTTTCTTCTTGCTGTCAGACGTTTCAACCCCCTTCTTTAGTGATCCTTTCAAAAGATATAGTGTCCATGTTGGGATAAAATAAATATTATAGTGAATCAAGTTCTTATATTTATAATGCTTAGCCACCACATAAATATGAAATATTGTATACATTATGTATATACACTGAAGGACATTGTGGAGCTACTTCAATTTCAATTTCAAGTTATTAATATCACCAGTGTAGAAAGGCAGTGATTGAACCCTTTGATAATATGGCTGACATGTGTACAGTATATTTGTCCCAGTGGAGAAGAAGAGAAGGAGAAGGAGAAAACTCTTGTGTATCTCCATCCAAAGCTCTCACTAGGCTTAGTGTCCTATAGGCCTTACTCTAAAGTACGTAGATGTAGCATGTAAGAAAATGGTGTGTTAGATTGTGCATTTGTAATTGTATTGTTTCTGTGCCCAGATAACGTGTATAGCAGTGGATGAACATCAGTCCTTCCTTGTTGCTGGATTTCTGACAGGTGAGATTCTACTGATTAAGGGGAACCTATCACGTTTCTGGTCCTCAAAACAGCAAATTATTCCAGTTGGCATAAAAGAGGCTATCACTGGTAAGTCCCAATCAGCTCATTATTGTAGTTTTATAGAAACACTTGTGGTTTTGTCAAAGTGATAATGGAAATTAATTTGTTACTTTTATAACTTGTTTTATTTAAGGTTTGGCTTTCACAAATTGGAATTCGGACACCTATCTCTTCATAACAACTGAGAAAGGAGTTTACTCGCATAAAATGACAGGAGTTCAAATGACAACTACTGTAAGTAGTCAGATAATGAATAATCTAAAGCGTTATTATCCTGGATCTACTGTATCTACTGTATGTACGTATGACTAGTTATGAGGCTATGGAAATATTTGAATAAATTACAGTGCATACATACATAAATATAGTATATATTTTCCTGGAATATTAATATGAGGCTGTATATACAAACATGAATGTACTATTTGACTAAGGATAAAACTATATTCTAATTTCTCCACTGGGCCAGACAACTGTTTCTGGAAATGTTATCCCTCTATAGTCACCCTAGGAATCTTTGTATGTTATTAGCTTTCTGTTAAAAAATTTCTAGTAATTATTTTATTGAATGACCAATTTTGCCATGTTTGATTTCCATTTCTATTTTAAACTGACAGTTGGGACATGAAGGGTGCAAATTGGGTTGCTGTGTAATGAGTGACAGCTCTCAAAATCACAAGTTTGTAGTTGTCAGTGAATATACTTCCTTCTACTTTCCCACTGAAAGAGCGCAAAGCTTTGTGTTTGAAGGTAAGTCCCTGAGTGATGTAGCGACTGTAACTACGTGGTTGTGGGACCAGTTTGATATGTCTTATGTCATACTTTTATATACGTATATATGCTGTATTCACTATCTGATTAACAAAATCTATTTCATCAAGTATACATACCTTGTGTAGGTTGTGCAAGATAGGTTTCAGTACATTTAGAAGAAATCTCTATCATCTAATTGCTTGACATTATCTTGCTCCTTGCAGGCCAGAAGATGATGGTTAACTGGTCCAAGGGTCATCTAATCATCGTGAAGAAGGGAAGTGATAAGCCATCTGCCAAGTGAGCACATAATACGTATATCATGTTGCTACACAACCAACACACTTACTGAAGTATTAGTGGCCCATTTTTGGGATTAGTAGCCCATATTTAGTATTAGTAGCCCATATTTAGTATTAGTAGCCCATACCAAGTATTAGTGGCCCATATTTAGTATATAAGGTATCTACAGAATTACGTATGTACCAAGTCTTATGTCTCCATGGTTACTGCAGCCTAGCTGGTATAACCCCTTCAGTGGAGCAGTACACAGTAGTGCTATGCGACATTCAGCACAACTTTATTGGTGAGAAACAGTTGAATACAAGTCTGTACTCCTATGTCTTATATGATGCAATACCTCAAAGCAGTTGAATACAAGTCTGTACTCCTATGTCTTATATGATGCAATACCTCAAAGCAGTTGAATACAAGTCTGTACTCCTATGTCCTATATGATGCAATACCTCAAAGCAGTTGAATACAAGTCTGTACTCCTATGTCCTATATGATGCAATACCTCAAAGCAGTTGAATACAAGTCTGTACTCCTATGTCTTATATGATGCAATACCTCAAAGCAGTTGAATACAAGTCTGTACTCCTATGTCTTATATGATGCAATACCTCAAAGCAGTTGAATACAAGTCTGTACTCCTATGTCCTATATGATGCAATACCTCAAAGCAGTTGAATACAAGTCTGTACTCCTATGTCTTATATGATGCAATACCTCACATCATGACTTTTTGTTCAGTGCTATAGTACAGTGCTGCTCTCTCCAGTTCCTCTCACTCTCTTAGTTTTGTTTCTCCCTGCCTGCAGCCTCTACCATCCCATTCACAAGCCGTGTTCTGGGCGTGGTGCCTGAATGGGGCGTGATCAACATCTTGACTGCTGATGGGAAGATTACGCAACTGAGAGAACATGACACTCAGTCAAAACTGGAGACACTGTTCAAGAGAAACCTCTTTGACTATGCAGTAAAGTATGTATGGAGTTATGTATATGATAATACAAAGTGATAACAAAACCACAACTGTTTTATCATAATGCATCATTTCCTGTGGGTGGGGTCATCCAAGCTAGTGAATTTCTTTATTTATGTAGCCTTGCACGTAGTCAATCATATGATGATGGGTTGGCTGAGATTAGGCGTCGCTATGGAGACCACTTGTACAGCAAGGGTGACTATGGGAGTGCAATTGAGCAGTACAAGAATGCCATTAAACACTTGGAGCCCTCATATGTCATCCGAAAGGTAGTACCTCCAGCCGTCCATTCATCCATCTGCTGTCTTTTCATCTGTCTGTCCATCAATCCAGCCATCCATTTGTCTGTCTGTCAGTCCGTCCATCAGTCTATCTATCTGTCCTGCCCATCCAGTTGTCCATTCTTCCATCCATCCATCAGTCTGTCTGTCCATCTATCTGTCCATTCATCCATTCATGTATTTGTATGTAGTATTTGGATGCCCAGCAGATAGAGAACTTGACTTCTTATTTAAAAGCCCTCCATGACGAAGGTCTGGCTAAGAGTGACCACACTACCCTCCTACTGAACTGCTACACCAAACTGGACAGAGAAGAGGGGGACAAAGTCAAGGAGTTCATTGAAGTGAGTCAGAAATTAATAAAATATTTATTGAACAATCTTATTATACGTGTGAATATATGTGGGGTGATATGTGACTAATATTACCATTAAAAATGACCCTTGTTTGTTATGGCAGTCTCTGTAAGCCTCTAACTCACTTATTGGTTACCCTCTCTCTCCTTCTCTACAACCCTTCAGAGCTGTAAGCCTGGCAATTTTGATATTGAGGCTGCTATTCGTGTGTGCCGGCAGTCTGACTTCCATGAGTACGCTATGGAGTTGGCCCGTCGTCATGGGCAACATGACTGGTATATGATCATCCAGATAGAAGACCGCAAGAAGTACAAGGAAGCACTTGACTACATCCAGAGGCTTTCCTTCCGTGATGTAAGCCAGCTACCATTCTGCTCACACACCAGTTGTCTCTTGTAGCATTTGTACTGAGTGTTTTGTTCTTAAGGCTTTAGGTAGGTAGACTGTTGAAAGGTGTTCTTTTCCTGTATCCAGGCAACCACATATACAAAAAAGTATGGTAAAACTTTAATGGCAGCTGAGCCAGATTTAACTACTAGGGTCATCACTTCTCTCTGCTTGGGACAATGGAGGACCACAGAGGCCATTGACAGGAGTGCAGAGTTGCAGGCTCATCCTGACAAGTTTATACACATCTTTGTGGATCATTCTGAAAGACTTATGCATTTTCTGGAAAGTTCTGTAAAAGTAAGTAGATAATCAAACAATGTCATTTAAACCTCTTCAACATTCAGTAGCTAGGGAGACTGACGTTTGTAAGCCATGGTTGGTATCATTAAATCTAACCTTTCCATCAGTTTTCTATTTATTATTCTCCCCTCTCCTCTCCTCCTCTCCTATTCTCCTCCTATTCTCCTCCTCTCCTCCTCCTCCTCCTCTCCTCTCCTCCTCTCCTCCTCTCCTCCTCTCCTCCTCCTCCTCCTCTCCTCTCCTCCTCTCCTCCTCTCTCCTCTCCTCCTCTCATCTCCTCCTCCTCTCCTCCCCTTCTCCTCCTCTTCTCCTCCTGTCCCCATTCCTTTACAATAGCATGTAAAGTGCAGCAAGGCAGTGTATAATACACTGCTGGAGTTGTACATGAGTCAGAAGATCAAAATGTCAGATGAAGAAAGAGAAGCTAAAGTGATGAGTCTCTTGAGTAATACAGAGGTAGGAGAGTGCTATATGACTACATATACAGCTATTTATGTGTGTATATATGCATAGCTATGTATTACATTGTTTGCTTAAAGTGCATAACATGTTTATATTCTAAAATTCCCACGTGACCAGTAGTTGTTTAGCTTAGGATAATTGTAAGTGTTATTTGCAATTGATAGTTCTACTCATCTACTTTCCTGGATACAAGTTTAGTCCCACTGTAGGATTTATGAAATTGAAGTTCTGTTGTACAGTCAGTGTATCATATATGGGCACTTACGACTTTGTTCAAATGATAAATTATCAGAATGCTCCCTTCTTTGTTACAGGCTAGTTATGATGACCACCACGCACTCATTCTGGCAGAGATGCATCACATTCAAGCAGCTGTTCTCTATCTTTATGAGCACAAGCTTGAAATGTAAGCAACCTGCATTGATCACATGATGTGTCACATGATCTGTAACCTGTGTCTTGTGACTATCACATGCAGGTATCAACCCATACTTCAATTCCATATGGAGCATAGCCAACACGAAGAAGTATTCAAAACCTGTGAGAATCATGGGTAAGCTATCACATGACTATCATGTGATTGGTACATGACCCCCTACTCCTTTACTCAGAAAACAAGACAAGAACTTGTGGGTGCTAGCGCTGCAGTATTTTGCTCGCGTTGAGACAGATAAGAGATCTGATTACATCAAACAGACACTGAAGCACATTGACCAGTACAAACTGCTGCCTCCATTAATGATTGTTGAGATACTCGCTAAATCAAAACTTACACAACTGGGAGATGTAAAGGTATGACGTAATACTTAATGTTCTTAGGACCTTCTTATGTACATGCATACGTATACTGTATTTGTCTGTATAGAGGCCGGGCTCAAATAATGGCCAGGTCTTGTTTAGAGGCCGGGGGTCAGCTGGGCTATTCTTAAATAGAAGCTGGTCTCAAATAGCGATCAAATCTCTCCAATTGACATTCTGGTCGAGGTGTGAACCGATCGCTATGTCTGACCAGTTTTCGCTGCTGTAGCGATGTCAAAGCGAAAGTCCTATGATATTTCTTTTCAAGTTGAAGGCCGTGGGGTGCGCTGTGAAGAAGACAAATATTATATAGAAGCTAGGCTCGAATTGAAGCTGGGTTAAAGATGCCTGGAACAAAATAGAAGCCGGGGCTTCTATTTGGACAAATACGGTATATACATTTAGAGCGAAGCCTTATTAATGGATAATCAAAATAGCAGATATATGTACACTTTATACTATAGTAGATGTTTTTAAAGTTGCTGTAAAATGTCCCTCTCTAAAAATTGCTTTTACATCTAAAGAAATACTCCATTCTATATTTCCATTAGGAATACATTGCAGATAAGCTCCACCAGGAGAACTCGGCTATTGCTGCTGATGAAGCACTCATTCGAAAGTATCAGGAAGACACAGCTCGCACTAAGGAGCAACTGGAAGAACTACGCACTAAAGCCAGAGTGTTTCAGGTCATGAAGTGTTCTACATGCAACTCTGGTCTCTACCTGCCAGCCATTCACTTCCTCTGCAAGCACTCTTATCACTACAGGTTTGTCTGTTACCATGGCTACCAATGTACTGTGTGTCTATGTTACCATGGCTACCAATGTGCTGTGTGTCTATATTTCCATGGCTATTTTGTAGCACTAACATGCTATTGCTGGCAACAATAAACATGCATCAATGTATGCAAAAGAATCTAGGGCCACCAGCATAACAAAATTGCTGTTGTCTTTATGCATCAGAGTAGTTTTAGTAAAGCTATAACAAAATATATATGCCGTTACCGGGGCAACGCTGAGGTGTTGAATTCCATAACTGGGGTATAACTGCAATAAGAGGCCCATTCTGAGGTATAACTGCAATAAGAGGCCCATTCTGAGGTATAACTGCAATAAGAGGCCCATTCTGAGGTATAACTGCAATAGGATGTCTAGACTCTTATATACACTGTCATTTATGGAAAGGTGTTAATTGAATTTATACAATAACAATGAAACAAGTATTTCGAGTTTAAAAAACTTGTGGGGCGCCAGGCGCCCCTAAGTAAACTCAAACTACTTGGCTGGTTCTCATAGATATGCGGTTAACCGATTTCCGGTTGACTCTTGTTGGCCGTCAATTTTTCAAGGCCATATCTCGTAGAAAACATTTTTGCGCAAGCTTTATGTTACATAGTATTAGTATAGGTGGTTTCTAAATCCTTTTTGTTCGTTCAACGTTCGACGCAAAGGAAGAGAAAGCTAATTTTAAACTAGAAAACGAAAGTCAGCTGAGCGTCTGCCATTTTGGTGACAGATATATATATATATATATATATAACGAAATTGCTCATAGCGAATGTCTATAAGTATAGTAAAATATATTGCTAGCTAATTACACTCAAGTACACTACACAGTGCAAGTTACTGGCAAATATATAAAATATTAAAATTACAATCAAGTACTACACAGTACAAGTTACAAATTTATGCGATCCAAGTGATTATGTAATATTAAAATTACAATCAAGTACTACCTACACAGTGCCAGTTATAAAATTAAAGAGATCCAAGTGACCCCTAGGATAATCAGTATTTTAAATAGTACGTATAGTTACAGGCTTTGAAATTCTCAACTACTGCATAGAGAGTAGTAGTTGATACAGATCATCCAATTGCAAGGTAGAACACATGGCCTACCAATTACCTTTCACACCTTAGTATAGACTGAAGATAATGCATCTGCATGCCATATATCAACAAAGGTTCCAGTCTTAAAGGGGTCTCAGCTAATAACCACAGCAGATTTGATTTGCCTTGTGAGGGAGCTAAGAATACCAACGGTTGGTTGCATGCATTCGCATAATCAACAGGGTTAGAGACCATTTTGTAACTTGTACACAAGGACATAAAAGACCAAGGCCTTTCTATACATATGTCATATGATGTCCCTTGTGTACACTAAACTTTATGATAATATAACCATTCTGTTTCTAGGTCCATTCTTGGAGCCATATGAATTATTTAATTATATTATTTATATTAATTAGATTACCTTAGTATATTGTAACTTGTACTGTATATACTAGAGAAACATCACAATACATCACCAGATTGCGCAATGGTAAGCTTGCATTCTTCATTATATCTTGATTATTTTGCAACTTTAATTAAGCAAAACTTCACCAGACATTTATCATACACATGTACCATGATATATGTCGGTTTCATAGTGATCTGACCAATTGATAATTTTTACCAATATAACACTTAGTTTCAATATAAATTTTCTATAGCTTTTCTATAGTCCTATGGCATTTTATATGCAGATTTTTTCCTCCGTTTTCTACCAAACGGAGACCTAAATATAAAATCCCTTCTTTTAAAATGAGTTTTATACCCTAAACTTTATGATGATATGCCCATTTTGTTTCTAGGTCCTTTCTTGGAGCCATATGAATTACTTAATTATATTATATTATATTATTTATTTAGATTACCTTAGTATATTGTAACTTGCACTGTACTGTATATATATACAAGGTTACCAATGGGAAGCCATACATTAACATAATTTCTGAAAACAATGGTGCCCAAAAAAAGGTCAAAAGAATCCCGCCAATGTATAAATATATAAAATAAAAAGTGTTATACTGTAAGAAGTAGAGATGGCAATTTTGGAAGTTTTTTGACCATCCCTACTTAGAATGTACTACCATACTCTCTGATACCTGTATATGTTTAAGCTGCCTTGATCTAGCCTTTGAAACTCATTAAAGTTTGAGGTGAATCCATAAATCACTAGAGTGATTGTATAACTTACTTGTAATTGGATTGTCAACTACAACAATGAATTAGTAATGTCAACTAGGTCCTGTTGTTTAGAACTGACAGTGTTTTATAACTGGATTAGTGAGCAACAAATTTCATTACACCAAGTAGGAGGTTGTGTATGAGTGGCTTCCTTTGTCTGTAAACAAGATAGTTCTGCATGAAAGACAGATATAAAGACACAGACACAGTTTATGAGCTCTAGAGTCTGTGTAAGAAAAAATGAAATTCACTGAAGGTGTCTGCATTCTGGTGGTCTTCCTTGTTGGTGCTTCAGCCAAACCTTCCACAAGAGCCCCTCAACCTGATACTGACAATGTTACCATGGAAACATCAGGCACTGATGGTGGATGTCGTATTGTCCAAGGTCCTCCTGGTCGTGATGGAAGGGATGGCTTGCCAGGATCTCCTGGGACTTGTTCACTGTCTTCTGCTGACAGTAGAGATCTGAAGAAAGACATTGAAGGAGACTTGAGCGATATCATTGAAGCTGCAATCAGGAACTTCACTGAAGAGAAGATGAGATCTATTGCTCAACCTTGTGGTCTTGGATCCACTTCAGATCAAGCTGCCAAGTCATGTGGTGAGATCTACCAGTGCAACAGTGAGGCTACCAGTGGACTCTACTGGTTGGCTACTGGAGATAAGGGGCGTATTCGTATTCATCAGGTCTACTGTGATATGGAGGCGTGGCATTGTGGAGTGAAGGGTGGATGGATGAGAGTGGCCTACATCAACATGCGCCAACGAGGAGCAAGGTGCCCCTCCCCCTTTAGATTGGTCACCTCCCCCAGGAGTTTTTGTGGAAGGGCATCAATAGAAACAGGTGGCTGTTCTTCAAAGACCTTCTCCACCCATAGTATCAACTACAATAAGGTCTGTGGACAGGTCAGGGGATATCAATATGGCACTCCTGATGGCTTTGTAGGTCCTAAAGATGTTGATTCATATTATGTTGATGGTATTTCCATCACACATGGTTCCCCTCGCAAGCATCTCTGGACTTATGCTATTGGTGCATCTGATGATTATAATTATGGTGGTAATTGGAACTGTCCCTGTGCCAAGTTCCCTGGTCTATCTCCACCATCCTTTGTGGGTAATCACTATTATTGCGAATCTGGCAATACTGGAGTAGTTAATCATCAGTTCTATGATGAGCCTCTTTGGGATGGTGAAGGTTGTGGAGCTGGTAACAACTGTTGTGCCCAATCTGGTATGCCTTGGTTCTGTAGAGCTCTTCCACAAGAAGTAGATGATGATATTGAAGTGCGTAATTGTGCTAATCAAGGAATTAGTGACGAAGACACATATATTGAGATACTTGAAATCTATGTTCAATAGAATTCTATCGTTGACTTAAGGAACTACATTTGACAGTACTTATATACATGCATAATTCTTACTGAACTAAATTGCACATTTATACAATTACATTGAGATCAATCTGTAATTGTACGTATATTAATAATTGAAGTGATAACCAAACCACAACTGATCATTCTCAAATATAAATAAAGAGGGGGAAACATGAAAGAAGCAATTTCTGCAAATTGAACCCACGACAGCTGGTTATATCACCACCAGTACTCAGTCACTGACTACAATTTCTGCAGCAATGTTCCATTCATGTTTTGAGCCAATCTTTAAGAAATCTCACTTAGCAACAACAGCATGATGTTTTGCAACATTCACACTCACACACATACACACATGCATGTGCACAAAGGCATGAATATCCTAAGTCTTAATATAATGAAGCTAAACTTGCCATTTCCTTGTGTGCAAGCTACAAAATGATCTATAATTCAGAAGCCAAGCATGTGTGTGTGAATGTAGTGAAATGCTATGATCTTAGCTCACGATATTTAACCCCCTAGCATTCTATATACTATTCTAATGAAATAGCACTCATTTCAATTAGATAGTGCTTAATCAATCTGGCCTTTACGGTATACAAGCCCACCTAAGGGGAAATCCCTTTTATGTATATGTACAAATACTGTATGTAAGTGTTTGATTATATGTATTACAACTGAAGTTGTGCCACAGTTCATATACTCTAAGATATCACTTTCCTATCAGTATATGGTTGGTAAATATATATATAATGACGTATGTAGTTGTCTGGAGGAGGGAGAAGATGGTAAATTCCACTGTCCAATTTGCTACAAAGAAGATGAAACTGTCATTGCTACACTTCAAGAACTGGATGCAGTCACAAATGTTAATGAGGACTTTCACAGGCTGGTCAGTTGTTGTGCAATATCAAATCTTAGACTAGCAAATGCAATTAATCTAATCTATATAGTGTATAGAGTGCATGATAGGGACCTATATACGTAGCTATGTTAACCAGCTGGGATATAGGAACTGTAGAGTTGTGGACGGATCCCGATCTCCCAACATCCATGTGGATATAACGAGTACAGAGGAGGAGGAGGATGGAGGAGGAGGAACTGTATAGCAGCTATGAATTTTATCATAATGGCTTTACAGTAATAAACTACGGCCTATATTACTTTTAATTACTAGTGTTATAAACAATATACTATAGAATTCCAAATCTGATAGAGATGTCTATCACTTAATGTATGAACATATGTATAGTTAATACTACGTATATACCATTTTAAAAAGCTATGAATTTAATTGAAAGCTCTGAAAATCATGTAGACCTATACATGTATCACTGTTGACTATTGTAATTGTAATTTACATACACTGTATGCTGTTAATAGTGTATTTGTTTCCCTTCCTATACAGCTGGACAGAAGGGTGGGTGACGGGTTTACAGTAGTGGCAGAGTATTTTGGTAGAGGAGTAATGAACAAGGTAACTGGTACATCCCCTACGACATGTTACTACTCTTTCTTAACATTCTAGATCTGTGTGCATACTTGTTAGTACCTTACACATAGTAAGAATAATATGAATTATGTATACTGTATTTCCTCGATTAAATGCCGCGACATTTGTTTCAAGGTGCAGCTTCTATTCCAGGGCGGTTTTTATTCAAGGTGGCGTTTATTTATCTTAGATCGTATTGATTTCTCAGTAGCAGACACCGAGTGTACATCACGAACGATAAGACCTTGGACACAAGGTCTCTAGGCAGTCTTTGTCCAACCGTTGTTCAACTATATGTAGGGAAAATCCGTGGTGGTCTATTAAGGTCAATTGAGGTGAGGTGTTTATTCGAGGGCGATGTCTATTTGAGTGCTCGCGATCGTTTAATTGAGGAAATACGGTACATAGCCTATCATGCATATGAGGTACATATAGTATAATCATTGAACATCATACAACATGGTGTATACTGAATAATTATGTCTACAATAGTTGTGGATTTTTTAATAATAACAATTATGTAGTAATGTCTCAATTGACTTAATGATTTATTATTTTCATACGTATAATTTACTTATTACTTGCAATATAGAGGTATGTTATATTATGTATTATATCATGTATTCCTGCTATATACTGTCTATATGCTTTATGCTATATATTTAGACTTCTGCTGGACAAAAATCTGGTACTTCTGCAATGTGAACTGTCACTTAATGTATGAACACTGCATGATCATATGTAGTTATACTGTTGGAAATGACTGTGTTTGCTACATTTGATGTACTTTTCTGAATGTTTGTATTTGATTAATGAATGAATTATGAATACTGCAATTTCATATATACATGAAGATTGGTTGTATATACTCATGTGTATCTAAGCCAATGTATCTAGTGAGATCTGTTGGTTGACATGTTTAATTTGATCCATACTCACACAAGTTTGTCTTAAGTCCTTGAAAATCCTTTGAATATGTGCTTTTCACAACTATTCACACTATAACAATTATGTCATTCAATCATAAACAAAACCTTCATTATCTAGTTAATGCCTATTGTTTTAAACTGCATTGTGTACTTAAAAGTATATTTGAAGTATATATACGTAGGGTGTAACACTCAAAGTTCAAAATTAATATATATATCTACACTTCATAAACCATGCATTACCATTTAAAAATCAATGTTTTATATACGTTTGTAGTTTTATATGGCAAACATTCAAATAGAACTTATTTTTATTGATAATTAATTAATTCAGGGCAAGATTGTCAATTGTGTGTATAGACTCTGGGAACAATGTTACTTTGCAGTGGTTCAATACTCTGTTCATCGATCTTACAATATATTTCCATTGAGGAAAGAAGAAATTGCATTTAGAGTACTATAGTGCCCCTCGAGCTCCCCCTTTAGATTGGTCACCTCCCCCAAGAGGTTATGCAGAAGACCAGCTAGGAAGTGGTTGCTATTCAAAGAACAACTCTACTCATGCATACATACCGTATTATCTCTAATATAAGCCCGGGGCTTGTATTTTTCAAACCCCTTTGAACACGGGCTTTTATTGGAGACTGGGCTTGTATAAGAGACTGGGCTTTTATTAGAGACTGGGCTTTTATTTTTTCAACCCTTCAATTCATATTGGTAAATCAACTTTGTTGGGACAATTTCCACATAAGCTATGTATAGAGAGCAGCATGCATGTTTGATAAGAATGAATACTATAAGTACTTTAGTAGTGTGTCAGTGGGCTTATATTGGGGACTGGGCTTCTATTTTTTCTATAACTCATATAGGTAAGTTCTGTGGACAGAGGTCAGGAGATATCAATATGACAGTAACGATAAAGAATAATCCACAAATTACCATTGTATATATATATATACAAGAGTATATAATCAAACATTAATTTACATACAGTACATGTGTGAATGCATGCAGCAATGTGAATATATATATATATACATATCTCTCATGAATGAGAGTACCTCAGAATTTGCTGGTGGAAAAAAGGGTATTATATATTCACCCATCAGCCATCATATATATAACTATAACTTTACACTATGTTCAATTTGAGTTTTATTATAAAATTAAGAAGCAGTGAGTTTTAAGCATAAGGTTGGTTCAATTAATAGAAGACATAAGAAATATTGTTCTGTAGGATGAACTGAAAATTAAACATAATATGAAACCAATTACTTGTATGGTTGGTCCTTTAATAATAATTATAGGTCTTCTTATATGGATCTAGAATCTGCACATACTGTATATAGCTGGAGTATATATATTATATTCATCATCAATAGCAGTAAGCCTTATATTACTGAGAATTAAGTATGTAAGAGCCAGTAAAAGAAAAAATGATACTGGTCACATGTATTTGTATTTTGGCAGTCTTTGTTTCAGCCAAGCCCGATACTGACAATGTTACCATGGTAACATCAAGTGCTGTTGGTGGATGTGGCCAATCCTATAGACTTAGAGAGTATATATATACTCTCTGATATTATATTCAAATATAATAGGTTTGATCAAGAGCTGCAGTAAAAACTCATTAATCTTGAGGTGCACCTATATTGTTTGTAAATGGATATAACAGTAGAAATGTCAACTAGGACCTGTTTTTAGAACCGAACTATTTATAACTGAATTAGTGAGCAAAGAATTTCATTACACCAGGTATATGGATGGATTCCTTTGTCTGTAAACAATAACAAGATATAAAAAACAGATACAGTTTATGAGATTTAGAGTGTGTTTAAGAGGAAATGAGAGCCACTGAACACGTCCATTTTCTGGTGGTCTTCCTTGTTGGTGCTTCAGCCAAGCCTTCTATAAGAGCCCCTCAACCTGATACTGACAATGTTACCATGGAAACATCAGGCACTTTTGGTGGATGTACATGTGGCATCCTCCAAGGTCCTCCTGGTCGTGATGGAAGGGATGGCTTGCCAGGACCTCCTGGGACTTGTTCACTGTCTTTTGCTGACAGTAGAGATCTAAAGAAAGACATTGAAGGAGACTTGAGTGATATCATTGAAGCTGCAATCAGGAACTTCACTAAAGAGAAGATGAGATCTATTGCTCAACCTTGTACTAGTCTTGGATCCACTTCAGATCAAGCTGCCAAGTCATGTGGTGAGATCTACCAGTGCAACAGTGAGGCTACCAATGGACTGTACTGGTTGACTACTAAAGATGAGGAAAGTGTTCGTATTTATCAGGTCTACTGTGATATGGAGGCATGGCATTGTGGAGTGAAGGGTGGATGGATGAGAGCGGCCTACATCAATATGCGCCAACCAGGAGAAGAGTGCCCCTCCCCCTTTAGATTGGTCACCTCCCCCAAGAGGTTTTGTGGAAAGGCATCAATAGCAACAGGTGGCTGTTCTTCAAAGACCTTCTCTACTCATGGTATCAGCTACAATAAGGTCTGTGGACAGGTCAGGGGATATCAATATGCCACTCCTGATGGCTTTATAGGTCCTGAAGATATTGATTCATATTATGTTGATGGTATTTCCATCACACATGGTTCCCCTCGCAAGCATCTCTGGACTTATGCTGTTGGTTTATCTGATGATGCAGATCATAATGGTATTGATAACTGTCCCTGCTCCAAGTTCCCTGGTCCATCTCCACCATCCTTTGTGGGTAATCACTATTATTGCGAATCTGGTAATACTGGAAGACATGCAGTTCAGTTCTATGATGAGCCTCTTTGGGATGGTGAAGGTTGTGGAGCTGGTAACAACTGTTGTGCCCAATCTGGAATGCCTTGGTTCTGTAGAGCTCTTCCACAAGAAGTAGATGATGATATTGAAGTGCGCAATTGTGCTAATGAAGGAATTGACAATGAAGATACTTATATAGAAGTGCTTGAAATATATGTTCAGTAGTTCAATTTGAAGACAAATCTCCTAAGCCTTCATTATAAATTTAAGAAATTTACTTTATACATATGTATGTACCAGTTTATATACCATTTCTTTAGAAACAAGATTATGATTATATATACAGTACCTTTGGGTTTTGTACAACACTAATGTTTATACTGTGATTGACCAGAGTAGTAAATCAGAGAATACCATTTCACAACTCAAATGTGTGTTAGTAATCTTTTGTTACTGATTTAAATTATTTGATGTCTCCACAGAAATAAAATGAAGTTTAATTTATGTTTCTAAGATTATAAGACTTGAATGACATTCAAAGAAATATGTGTATATGTGAAAACAGTCACAATTCCCATGAATGTCATCACTCCATCTCAACCTGGTTCTTCCTCCAGGCAGCATTTCCTCCACTTATCCTTTCATTACTATCTCCCTTTTTCCATCACCTTATCCCATTCCTCTCTTGTCTTCTTGCTAGTGTTATATACCATGCAACTCTCTGCTGTAGTACTTCACTTAGATACCTTCATTGTCATGGTAACCTGGTATATCCTATATTACCCTTCTTAGTACCTTCATTTTCATTGCCTATGTGGTCTCTATTCTTCAGAACCTCACAACTATATATTCCTGACATATAAATGGTGAACATGCAATGCCTGCATTGGGTTTTCTGCCATGAATGCCAACCTAAAGTTTGGTAGGTTTACTGTATAATGGCAATTCAGCCTAAATTTTATTCTCTAAATTTAATATTTAATGAAATATTGGCTTATTTGAATCTGAAAATCAGTCAATAAGGTCTGTCCCTGTTGAGCATTTGCCCAGCTAATGAATACTATGTGAATACGTACATATATAGAGTAGCCTGTACAAGTTCAAATATGGACAATCAGGTTATCCAATCAATCACTTGAAAATGTATTCTTATGTTATGGATACCACTAATTTGTGTGCATTTTCAATGCAAAATTAAGTATTACAACCTAGTATACATACCTAACGAATATTAGCATGCATGTTGAACTGTATATGTATGTATGTAGGTTGATTCAATTAGTGAACAGTTACACTATATAGTACATAGTATAGTATTTATTTGTAGGCTCATTTTGAGTTACTTACATTTCTGCCAGGCAGGTATATGGTTAGTTCACGTGATTGGAGTGGAAAATGAAATTCACTGAACGTGTCTGCATTGTACTGGTCTTCCTTGTTGGTGTATCAGCCAAGCCTTCTATAACAACCAATCAAACTGATACCGACAATGTTACCATGGCAACATCAGGTACTGTTGGTGGATGTGGCATCCTCCAAGGTCCTCCTGGTCGTGATGGAAGGGATGGCTTGCCTGGACCTCCTGGAACTTGTTTACTGTCTTTTTTTGCTGACAGTAGAGATCTGAAGAACATTGAAGGAGACTTGAGTGATATCATTGAAGCTGCAATCAGGAACTTCACTGAAGAGAAGATGAGATCTATTGCTCAACCTTGTACTGGTCTTGGATCCACTTCAGATCAAGCTGCCAAGTCATGTGGTGAGATCTACCAGTGCAACAGTGAGGCTACCAGTGGACTGTACTGGTTGACTACTAAAGATGAGGAAAGTGTTCGTATTTATCAGGTCTACTGTGATATGGAGGCGTGGCATTGTGGAGTGAAGGGTGGATGGATGAGAGCGGCCTATATCAACATGCGCCAACCAGGAGCAGAGTGCCCCTCCCCCTTTAGATTGGTCACCTCCCCCAAGAGGTTGTGTGGAAGACTAGGAAATGGCTGCTATTCAAAGATTTTCTCTACTCATGGTATCAGCTACAATAAGGTCTGTGGACAGGTCAGGGGATATCAATATGCCAGTATTCAAGCCTTTGAAGGTCCTGAAGATATCAATTCAAATTATGTCGAAGGTATTTCCATCACACATGGTTCCCCTCGCAAGCATCTCTGGACTTATGCTGTTGGTATATCTGATGATCGTAATTTCCCTAATTGGAACTGTCCCTGTGCCAAGTTCCCTGGTCCATCTCCACCATCCTTTGTGGGTAATCACTATTATTGTGAATCTGGTAATACTGGAACATATGAATATCAGTTCTATGATGAACCTCTTTGGGATGGTGAAGGTTGTGGAGCTGGTAACAACTGTTGTGCCCAATCTGGTATGCCTTGGTTCTGTAGAGCTCTTCCACAGGAAGTAGATGACGATATTGAAGTGCGTAATTGTGCTAATCAAGAAATTAGCAATGAAGATACTTATATTGAACTACTTGCAATATATGTTCAGTAGTTCAATTTGAAGACAAATCTCCTAAGCCTTCATTAAATCTTATACATTATACAGTAGTACGTATGTAGTTTGTAAACCTTTGAAATTTAAATTAGTTTTGAGTTTTGTAAAACAATAATATTAAATTAAGTGTGTAATACATACGAACAAGTACGTATGTTTATATGAATGTTCATAGTACCATTTCACCTATCAGATATACAGTACACTCTATTAATCTCCTTTCTAATTAGTTAATGTCTGCAATACTATAGATATGCAGGGAATTGTGCAGTACATCACATTAATTCCTGTACTTGTGTCTTTTTGCAAGCTTATATACGTGTACATGTAATCTCAAAAAGATGTTTATGAACATGGTCATTTATTGTTCCATTTAGTAAAAAGAAGATTCATGATTTTCTGGCTGTTTTGGATATGATTTTGATGTATATACCTTTGAATAAGTATAGGTGTACGTATATATATAGTATATATATGTACGTACTATATATTCTATATATATGTATGTATGGTATTTAGGCATTGCATGAATAACTATAATTAATACACATGCCTTTATGAGCTTATACATTTATGCCACAGTGCAGTGCCTCTCAGTGCTGGATGTGCTCATGGGTTTGGCTGTGTACAGTGGAGCATCTGATGGTGTCATGTGCAGGCCAGAGTTTCAGTACTCCAAGGAGCCGTTTATGGAGATCCGGGAGGGTCGACATCCCTGCATCACCAGGACATTCACAGGAGACGACTTCATCCCCAATGACACAACTAAAGTACTGCCTATGGTAATGTTCAAAGAGGTACTAGCTAGTACAGTGGAACCTGCCTAATCCGGTCACCTGTGCATGGGACCTATATTATAATATATGTTTGTTAGACTAGTATAGCAAACCAAAAGTAAGAATGACAATAATTTTACAATATATCAAAAGTATACAAGCAATGTTTGCATATCGTACAGCCAGCCCATATCATGTTGGAGCCATTTTATATTTTAAGATCTTAGTGGTTAGCAGGTTATTTCACCTGCATGATATACATGTACTTTGAACCCTGAACCTTTTCTACTTTGTGTAGAATGCAGCTGATCAGGGTGCTTCCTGTGTGGTAGTCACAGGACCCAATATGGGAGGTAAGTCCACACTAATGAGACAGGCTGGTCTGATCACCATACTAGCTCAGTTGGTGAGTTTACTTTCTTGAAAATAGACAGAAGCACTTAGATGATAGGGAAGTATATAGATAAAGAATGTTAGTGAATGAGAGAAAACAAAGAATGAAGCAAGCATTGTAAAGTGATTTGCATACAATATGTAGTTAGTAGATATTGTTACAATAAACATTGTTATATATATAAACGTATGAGATTATATTATGGTTACCAATATATTTGAATGACAGAGATTTAAAGGAATGTTATATGATAAATCTGTAGGTCATTGCTGATGTGTTATGTCACATGGTCTCCCACCCCCACCCCCTAGGGTTGCTATGTGCCTACTGAGATGTGCAGACTGACTCCTGTAGATCGCATATTCACAAGATTGGGAGCTTCTGATAGGATCATGTCAGGGAAAAGTACCTTTTACGTGGAGCTGAGTGAAACAGCTGCTATCCTGCAACATGCCACCAGACACTCACTCGTCTTATTGGACGAACTAGGTCATGGTACAGCAACCTAGGATGGAACTGCTATTGCATGTGCTGTAGTGAAGGAGCTAGCAGAGAAGATTAAGTGTAGAACACTCTTCTCAACACACTATCATTCTCTTGTAGAAGAATTTGCCAGCAACCCAAATTAAACATATGGCTTGGCCATATGGTGAGTAATTGGGACCATGTTTTTTGCACATATGTATATAATGTAGCCATATTAATATATGGAGGAAAGGAATAATATTACACCATTGTTTGGTATACGTAGGCCTGCTGTTAGTGTTATTACAACTTTGAATAGATCTGTGTAACCATATTAGTGAGGTACATGGCAGACAGGGAGGACCTAATGTAGTGGTACTATCAGTAATGTTGTAGTGCATTGGAACATAAAAAGCACTCTTTGATGCATTCAGCTTGTTTGTGTGGTAGAGCATAACTTGCTGTTATGTTACATGTTTTTAACTGCAACCACCTTGTTAAAAATCAAACATACATTCAGTAAACTATGCACGGTGGCTCTTATATGGATTAGGGATGTAGCTGTGAACATGCAACAGTTCTAAAATTAGTTTTCAAGGACATCCATCCGTCCATCCATCAGTCCATCAATTTCATCCAGCTTCCCTCTTATATATGTAAGTGTAATGGATGATATTTTTTGTAATAATCAGGCATGTATGGTGGAGAATGATGGAGAAGAAGGAAACATTGGAGAAGAAACAATCACTCTTCTTTATAAGTTTTCTGCTGGTCCATATCCAGAGAGCTATGGCTTCAATGCTGCCAAGTTGGCAGGCTTGCCCTGCAGCATCATTTCCTTTGCTTGGAAAAGGCCAAACAGTTTGAAGAGAGCAGTTTGAGGCAGAAACTGTTTAGGTGTGACCTTTTTAAACTACTTTATTTTGATCAAAGCCTGTTAGATGATCTTTTGTAATAACAGTTTACTAGTATTGCAGGATGATATTACTATACAATCATTGTGCATATGCTTATCCTTACGATTTAATAATGTACAACAACTGTATTGTATTGTAAGTGATAATCAAACCACAAGTAATCATTCTCAAACATGTTTCCCTTTTATATTAAACATTCTAAAAGTAATTAATATTTACATGAATGTGCATTTACATTTGTATCAGAAAGAGTTGATAATCAAAGGTCCAGTTATGAGGGTCATGGCACATGCATGTATGTAGTATAGCAGAGTCATCCTTGGTGTTAAGTTGTGTTGCCATAGGAACTGCAACAACTTATACCCCTTGAAATATTCAGCTTGCCTATATTGTATATATAACACATAACCTACTGTGTTATATTGTATGTATCTCATTCTGTCTGTGATTGCAACCACTTTAAATTTGTTAATAAACAATCATACATTCAATGAACAATGGAAGGGGGCTGTTTTGTGGATTAGAGATAGGGCTGTAAACATGTGACAGTTTTTAAATTAGTTCTGATGGACAAGTATAAAAGACCTTCTATTCTGGACTTAAAATATCATTCTCTAAGTGAAGTACTCCAGATCCAATTAAGAAGATACGTACACTGAATGATGGTCTCCGAATATACCTTGATTTTGGTAGCAATCCTTATCAATGCTACTGCAGGATCCGGAGCTGTTGGTGGATGTGGCATCCTCCAAGGTCCGCCTGGTCGTGATGGAAGGGATGGCTTGCCAGGACCTCCTGGGACTTGTTCACTGTCTTCTGCTGACAGTAGAGATCTAAAGAGAGACATTGAAGGAGACTTGAGTGATATCATAGAAGCTGCAATCAGGAACCTCACTGAAGAGAAGATGAGATCTATTGCTCAAAATTGTTCTGGTCTTCAAAACACTTCTGCTGCTAAGTCATGTGGTGAGATCTACCAGTGCAACAGTGAGGCTACCAGTGGACTGTACTGGTTGACTACTGGAGATGAGGAAAGTGTTCATCAGGTCTACTGTGATATGGAGGCATGGCACTGTGGAGTGAAGGGTGGATGGATGAGAGTGGCCTACATCAACATGCGCCAACCAGGAGCAGAGTGCCCCTCCCCCTTTAGATTGGTCACCTCCCCCAAGAGGTTGTGTGGACGACCAGGAAATGGCTGCTATACAAAACCTTCTCAACTCATAATATCAGCTACAATAAGGTCTGTGGACAGGCCAGGGGATATCAATATGCCACTCCTGATGGCTTTGTAGGTCCTAAAGATATCAATACATATTATGTTGATGGTATTTCCATCACACATGGTTCCCCTCGCAAGCATCTCTGGACTTATGCTGTTGATTATTCTGATGATCAAGATGGTGCTAAAAATTGTCCCTGTGCCAAGTTCCCTGGTCCATCTCCACCATCCTTTGTGGGTAATCACTATTATTGTGAATCTGGGAATACTGGAAACAATGAACTTCAGTTCCATAATGAGCCACTTTGGGATGGTGAAGGTTGTGGAGCTGGTAACAACTGTTGTTCTCAATCTGGTATGCCTTGGTTCTGTAGAGCTCTTCCACAGGAAGTAGATGATGATATTGAAGTGCGTAATTGTGCTGATGAAGGAATTCGCAATGAAGATACTTATATTGAGCTACTTGAAATATATGTTCAGTAGCTCAATTTGAAGACAAATCTCATAAGCTTTCAAGAAACCTTAGAAACATTATACAGTAGTTATACAAACCTTTGATAATTAGAGGTTTTCATTAGTTTTGAGTTTTGTAGAATAATAAAGTGTGTAATATATAAATATCCATACCAGTACAGAGTACATAAGGGAGTACCATTTGACTCCTGAGATATATTCTATTAATCGCCTTTTGTTAGTGATTCAAATTATTTATATGGCAAGCCCACGTAGGTATTGTATACGTGTAACGTATGATATACTGGTGATTAAAAGTAATGCTCGCCTCCACAGGATAAAATATTTCAGGTTTCATATGGCATGAAACCTACAATGAAAATACTTATATTGAACTACTTGAAATCTATGTTCAGTAGAATGCAATTAGCATTGACTTAAGAATACTATATACATTTGCCCTATCTCTCACCATACATTATTTTCGTATACCAGTATTTTAATGTACATTTGGTTCTCTAACTCTGTCAAATGGAAATATATGAAGCTAAAACTTGGTGTCAGCATTCACAGACATGTATGAAACATTTCCAATGATAATTTAAAATTTTATAAATCTTTAGATACATTTGACAGTACTGTATGTATATATATATAATATACATACGTACATAATTCTTACTGTACTAAACTGTGCATGCACATTTAATAGAATCTGATATAGTGATTGTTGCAATCAATCTGTAATTTTGTTTGAATAATTGGAAGTCATATATCATAATCAAGTAATCATCGAATATTATTTTATGTTTAAATTATAAGTATTTTCACTGTTGGATATGCATGTGTTTGCTATATTTGAAGTACTTTTCTGAATGTTTGTATTCGATTAATAAATGAATTATGAATCCCATATGCAATTTCATACATGATGATTGGTTGTCATGTGTATCTACTATAGCTAACCCAATGTATCTAGTGAGATCTGTTGGTTGACATGTTCAATTTGGTCCATACTCACACAAGTTTGTCTCTAGTCTTTGAAAATCTTTTGAATGTGTGTTTTTCACAACTATTTTACTCAGCAATCCATGCAAGCTGGCAAAAATGGAGCAGAGGCAAGAGAGGAAGTACAGGTTGCTGAGATACTTGCTAAATCAAAACTTACACAACTGGGAGATGTAAAGGTATGATGTAATACTTAACTCCAAATTAAATTTTTAGATCTTCTTATGTACATACATATGTATATATACATTTAGAATGAAGCCTTTATTATTGGATAATCAAAATACGTAGCAGATATACGAACTACACTCTATACTATAGTAGATTTCATTTGTAAATAAAATCTGCCTCATGGAATGTCCCTTCCTAAAAATTACTTATATTGTTTACGTACATTTATAAAGAAAATATTCCATTCTTTAAATTTCCAATAGGAATATATTGCAGATAAGCTGCACCAGGAGAACTCGGCTATTGCTGCTGATGAAGCACTCATACGAAAGTATCAGGAAGACACAACTCGCACTAAGGAGCAACTGGAAGAACTACGCACTAAAGCCAGAGTGTTTCAGGTCATGAAGTGTTCTACATGCAACTCTGGTCTCTACCTGCCAGCCATTCACTTCCTCTGCAAGCACTCTTATCACTTCAGGTTTGTCTGTTACCATGGCTACCAATGTACTGTGTGTCTATGTTACCATGGCTATCAATGTGCTGTGGCTTAATGTTACCATGGTTACCAATGTGCTGTGTGTCTATGTTTCCATGGCTACCAATGTGCATGCTGTGTGTCTATGTTTCCATGGCACTAACATGCTATTGTGGCAACAATAAGCATGCATTAATGTATGTATGCAGAAAATAAAAATCTAGGGCCACCAGCATAGCAAAATTGCTGTTGTCTTTATGTATTAGAGTAGTTTCAGTAGTTAAGCTATAACAAAATATATGTATATATATACCTATATGCACATAATACATTTATAAAATAAGAAGTGTTATACTGTAAGAAGTAGAGATGGCAATTATGGAAGTTTTTTGGCCATCCCTACTTAGAGAGTACTTACTACCATACTCTCTGATACCTGCATATCTTTGAGCTGCATTGATCTAGCCTTTGAAACTCATTTTGAAGTGAATCCATAAACCTCTAGATTAATGTCTAACTTACTTGTAATTGGATTGTCAACTACAACAATGAATTAGTAATATCAACTAGGTCCTGTTTTTTAGAACTGAAAGTGTTTTATAACTGAATTATTGAGCAATCAATTTTATTACACCAGGCATATGTGTGGATTCCTTTACCTGTAAACAATAACAAGATAGTTCTGAAAGACAGGTATAAAAACACTAACACAGTATAGAAGCTCTAGAGTCTGTGTAAGGAGAAATGAAAGTCATTGAAGGTGTTTGCATTCTGGTGGTCTTCCTTGTTGGTGCTTCAGCCAAGCCTTCCATAAGAGCCCCTCAACCTGATACTGACAATGTTACCATGGAAACATCAGGCACTGTTGGTGGATGTGGCATCATACAAGGTCCTCCTGGTCGTGATGGAAGGGATGGCTTGCCAGGACCTCCTGGGACTTGTTCACTGTCTTTTGCTGACAGTAGAGATCTGAAGAAAGACATTGAAGGAGACTTGAGTGATATCATTGAAGCTGCAATCAGGAACTTCATGATCACTGAAGAGAAGATGAGATCTATTGCTCAACCTTGTACTGGTCTTCAAAACACTTCCGCTGCTAAGTCATGTGGTGAGATCTACCAGTGCAACAGTGAGGCTACCAGTGGACTGTACTGGTTGACTACTGGAGATGAGGAAAGTGTTCATCAGGTCTACTGTGATATGGAGGCATGGCACTGTGGAGTGAAGGGTGGATGGATGAGAGTGGCCTACATCAACATGCGCCAACCAGAAGCAGAGTGCCCCTCCCCCTTTAGATTGGTCACCTCCCCCAAGAGGTTGTGTGGACGACCAGGAAATGGCTGCTATTCAAAGACCTTCTCTACTCATGGTATCAGCTACAATAAGGTCTGTGGACAGGCCAGGGGATATCAATATGCCACTCATGATTGTTTTAGGGGGCCTAAAGATATCAATTCATATTATGTTGATGGTATTTCCATCACACATGGTTCCCCTCGCAAGCATCTCTGGACTTATGCTGTTGGTTATTCTGATGATTTGGATCTTAATGGTGGTAATAACTGTCCCTGTGCCAAGTTCCCTGGTCCATCTCCACCATCCTTTGTGGGTAATCACTATTATTGCGAATCTGGTAATACTGGAAACAATGAACTTCAGTTCCATGATGAGCCACTTTGGGATGGTGAAGGTTGTGGAGCTGGTAACAACTGTTGTGCCCAATCTGGTATGCCTTGGTTCTGTAGAGCTCTTCCACAGGAAGTAGATGATGATATTGAAGTGCGTAATTGTGCTGATCAAGAAATTATTGATGAAGATACCTATATGGAGATACTTGAAATCTATGTTCAGTAGAATTCTATCAGCATTGACTTAAGGATACTACATTTGATAGTACTTATATACATGCATAATTCTTACTGAACTAAACTGCACATTTATACAATTATATACATTGAGATCAATCTGTAATTGTATATTAATAATTGAAGTGATAACCCAACCACAACTGATCATTCTCAAATATAAATAAAGAGGGAGAAACATGAAAGAAGCAATTTCTGGAAATTTAACCCACGATTAATTAAGAAATCTCACTTAGCAACAACCAGCATGATGTTTTGCAACATTCACACTCACACACATACACACATGCTTGTGCACAAAGGCATGAATATCCTAAGTCTTAATATAATGAAGCTAAACTTGCCATTCCCTTGTGTGCAAGCTACAAGATGATCTATAATTCAGAAGCCAAGCATGTGTGTGTAAATGTAGTGAAATATTATGATCTTATTTCACGATATTCAGCCCCCTAGCATTGTATATACTATTCTAATGAAATAGCACTCATTTCAATTAGATAGTGCTTAATCAATCTGGCCTTTACAGTATACAAGTCCACCTAAGGGGAAATCCCTTATATGTACGTATATGTACAAATACTGTATGTACGTAAGTGTTTGATTATACGTATTACAACTCAAGTTGTGCCACAGTTTATAACTACTCTAAGATATCACTTTCCTATCAATATATAATTGGTGAATATATATATATATAATCACATATGTATAGTTGTCTGGAGGAGGGAGAAGATGGTAAATTTCACTGTCCAATTTGCTACAAAGAAGATGAAACTGTCATTGCTACACTTCAAGAACTGGATGCAGTCACAAATGTTAATGAGGACTTTCACAAGCTGGTCAGTTGTACAATATCAAATCTAGCAAATCCCATGCACTTAATCTGATATATATAGTGTAGAGAGTGCATGAGAGGTCCCTATATTAACCAGCTGGGATATAGAAACTGTAGGGTCATGGACGGATCCTGATCTTCCAACATCCATGTGGATAAGGAATACAGAGGAGGAGTATGGAGGAGGAGGAACTGTATAGCAGCTACGAATTTTATCATAATGGCTTTACAGTAATAAACTACGGCCTATATTACTTTTAATTACTAGTGTTTAGAACAATATACTGGTTATAGAATTCCAAATCTTATAAAGATGTCTATCACTTAATGTATGAACATATGTATAGTTAATACTACGTATATACCATTTTAAAAAGCTATAACTTTAATTGAAAGCTCTGAAAATCATGTAGACCTATACATGTATCACTGTTGACTATTGTAATTGTAATTTACATATATAATAGTGTATTTGTTTCCCTTCCTGTACAGCTGGACAGAAGGGTAGGTGACGGGTTTACAGTAGTGGCAGAGTATTTTGGTAGAGGAGTAATGAACAAGGTAACTGAGACATCCCCTACGACATGGTACTACTCTTTCTTAACATTCTAGATCTGTGTGCATACTTGTTAGTACCTTACACATAGTAAGAATATGAACTATGTATACTGTATTTCCTTGATTAAATGTCGCAACATTTGTTTCAAAGTGCAGCTTCTATTCCAGGGCAGTTTTTATTCAAGGTGGCGTTAGATCGTATCGATTTCTCAGCAGCAGACATCGAGTGTACACTGTACATCACGAACGATAAGACCTTGGACATAAGGTCTCTAGGCAGTCTTTGTCCAACCGTTGTTCAACGGCGTAGGGAAAATCCGTGGCGGTCAATAAAGGTGAGGCGTTTATTCGAGGCGGTGACTATTTGAGTACTCGTTTAATCGAGGAAATACGGTACGAAGCCTATCGTGCATATAAGGTATTTAGCTTATCATATGAGGTATAGTATAATCGTTGAACATCATACAACATGGTGTATATATACTGAATAATTATGTTTACAATGGTTGTGGATTTTTTAATATAACAATTATGTAGTAATGTTACGTATATTACTTATTACTTGCAATATAGAGGTATGTTATATTATATATTTTATCATACTGTATATTCCTACTATATACTGTATATATGCTCTATGCTATGTATTTAGACTTCTGCTGGACAAAAATCTGGTACTTCTGCAATGTGAACTGTAACTTAAAGTATGAACACTGCATGGTCATATGTAGTTGTACTGTTGGAAATGACTGCTACATTTGATGTACTTTTCTGAATGTTTGTATTTGATTAATGAATGAATTATGAATACCGCAATGTCATATATACATGAAGATTGGTTGTACTTCATATCTGTCATGTGTATCTGCTAGCTAAACCAATGTATCTAGTGAGATCTGTTGGTTGACATGTTCAATTTGGTCCCTATTCACACAAGTTTGCCTTAAGTCTTTGAAAATTCTTTGAATATGTGCTTTTCACAACTATTCACTCTATAATAATTATGTCATTAAATTAAAACAAACCTTCATTATCTAGCTGATACCTATTGTTTTAAACTGCATTGTGTACTTAAAAGTATTTGAAGTATACATACGTGTAACACTCAAAGTTCAAACTTAATATATATATCTACACTTCATAAACCATGCATTACCATTTAAAAATCAGATGTTTTATACTTCCGTATATACGTAGTTTTATATGGCAAACATTCAAATAGAGCCTATTTTTATTGATAATGAATTGATTCAGGGCAAGCTTGTCAATTGTATGTATAGACTCTGGGAACAATGTTACTTTGCAGTCGTTCAATACTCTGTTCATCCTGCAATATATTTCCATTGAGGAAAGAAGAAATTGCATTTACAGAACTCTATAGTGCCCCTCCCAATTTCCCAAGAGGTTATGCAGAATACCAGCTAGGAAGTGGTTGCTATTCAAAGAATAACTCTTCTTATGCATGCATACCGTATTATCTCTAATATAAGCCCCGGGCTTGTATTTTTCAAACCCCTTTGAACCTGGGCTTTTATTGGAGACGTGAGTTGAGATTTTGTTTTTATTGACTCTGCATGCCACCGAGCTATACACTTAATGATAAATAATGATCCACAAATTACCATTGTACAGTATACATACAAGAGTGTATAATCAAACATTTATATGTACAGTACATGTGTGATTGCATGCAACAATGTGAATATATACATATCTCTCATGAATGAGGGTACCCCAGATTTGCTGACCTGCATGAGTCCATCTTTGGAATTAATATATATATACGACCTATGTATATACATATACGTACGTAGCTATCTGGTGGAAAGAAAGGGTACGTATATATATATATATATATATAACTTTACACTATGTTCAATTCGCATCTGTGCATGAGTTTTATATACATATATGTATAGCATAAGGTTGGTTCAATTAATAAAAGCCATAAGAAATATTGTTGTGTAGGATGAACTGAAAACTTAATATGAAACCAATTACTTGTATGGTTGGTCCTTTAATAATAATCATAGGTCTTCCTATATGTATATATGTATCTATATATATGCAGTATTCATCATTTATAGCAGTATATAAGCCTTATATATTAATGAGAAGTATACCAGAAAAATGATACGTACTGCCTGCATGTATATGTATTTGCACCTAGATATACTACAGTAATTGTTTGCCTTATACTTGTAAATGGATATATAAGTAGAAATGTCAACTAGGACCTGTTTTTAGAACCAAAGTATTTTATAACTGAATTAGTGAGCAATGAATTTCATTACACCAGGTATATGGATGGATTCCTTTGTCTGTAAACAATAACAAGATATAAAAAACAGATACAGTTTATGACCTAGAGTGTGTTTAAGAGGAAATGAGAGTCACTGAACACGTCCATATTCTGATGGTCTTCCTTGTTGGTGCTTCAGCCAAGCCTTCCATAAGAGCCCCTCAACCTGATACTGACAATGTTACCATGGAAACATCAGGCACTTTTGGTGGATGTGGCATCCTCCAAGGTCCTCCTGGTCGTGATGGAAGGGATGGCTTGCCAGGACCTCCTGGGACTTGTTCCCTGTCTTTTGCTGACAGTAGAGATCTGAAGAAAGACATTGAAGGAGACTTGAGTGATATCATTGAAGCTGCAATCAGGAACTTCACTGAAGAGAAGATGAGATCTATTGCTCAACCTTGTACTGGTCTTGGATCCACTTCAGATCAAGCTACCAAGTCGTGTGGTGAGATTTACAAGTGCAACAGTGAGACTACCAATGGACTGTACTGGTTGACTACTGGAGATGAGGAAAGTGTTCGTATTTATCAGGTCTACTGTGACATGGAGGCGTGGCATTGTGGAGTGAAGGGTGGATGGATGAGAGTGGCCTACATCAACATGAGCCAACCAGGAGCAGAGTGCCCCTCCCCCTTTAGATTGGTCACCTCCCCCAGGAGGTTTTGTGGAAGGGCATCAATGGCAACAGGTGGCTGTTCTTCAAAGACCTTCTCTACTCATGGTATCAGCTACAATAAGGTCTGTGGACAGGTCAGGGGATATCAATATGCCACTCCTGATGGATTTCATGGTCCAAAGGATATTGATTCATATTATGTTGATGGTATTTCCATCACACATGGTTCCCCTCGCAAGCATCTCTGGACTTATGCTGTTGGTTTATCTGATGATGCAGATCATAATGGTATTGATAACTGTCCCTGTGCCAAATTCCCTGGTCCATCTCCACCATCCTTTGTGGGTAATCACTATTATTGTGAATCTGGTAATACTGGAAGACATGAAGTTCAGTTCTATGATGAACCTCTTTGGGATGGTGAAGGTTGTGGAGCTGGTAACAACTGTTGCACCCAATCTGGTATGCCTTGGTTCTGTAGAGCTCTTCCACAGGAAGTAGATGATGATATTGAAGTGCGTAATTGTGCTACTTCAGGAATAAATGATGAAGATACCTATATGGAGATACTTGAAATATATGTTCAGTAGAATGCAATCAGTGTTGACTTAAGGATACTACATTTGACAGTACTTATATACATGCATAATTCTTATTGAACTATAAACTGCACATCTAAACAATTGCACTCTGTAATTGTACGTATATTAATGATTGAAGTGATAATGAAACCACAACTGATCAATCTCAAATATAAATAGAGAGGGAGAAACATGAAAGAAGCTAAGGGTAACGTTACACTATGTTCAATTTGAGTTTTATATATAAGAAGCATAAGGTTGATTTAATTAATAGAAGACTAAGAAATATTGTTGTGCAGGATGAACTGAAAACTTAATATGAAACCAATTACTTGTATGGTTGGTCCTTTAATAATAATTATAGGTCTTCTTATATGTATGTATATCTATATATATGCAGTATTCATCATTTATAGCAGTAAGCCTGATATTACTGAGAAGTAGATATAAGAGCCAGTAAAAGAAAAAAATGATACTGGTCGCATGTATTTGTATTTTGGCAGTCTTTGGTTCAGCCAAGCCTGATACTGACAATCTTACCATGGAAACATCAGGCACTTTTGGTGGATGTGGCATCCTCCAAGGTCCTCCTGGTCGTGATGGAAGGGATGGCTTGCCAGGACCTCCTGGGACTTGTTCACTGTCTTTTGCTGACAGTAGAGATCTGAAGAAAGACATTGAAGGAGACTTGAGTGATATCATTGAAGCTGCAATCAGGAACTTCACTGAAGAGAAGATGAGATCTATTGCTCAACCTTGTACTGGTCTTGGATCCACTTTAGATCAAGCTGCCAAGTCGTGTGGTGAGATCTACCAGTGCAACAGTGAGGCTACCAGTGGACTGTACTGGTTGACTACTAAAGATGAGGAAAGTGTTCGTATTTATCAGGTCTACTGTGATATGGAGGTGTGGCATTGTGGAGTGAAGGGTGGTTGGATGAGAGTGGCCTACATCAACATGAGCCAACCAGGAGCAGAGTGCCCCTCCCCCTTTAGATTGGTCACCTCCCCCAAGAGGTTGTGTGGAAGGGCATCAATGGCAACAGGTGGCTGTTCTTCAAAGACCTTTTCTACTCATGGTATCAGCTACAATAAGGTCTGTGGACAGGTCAGGGGATATCAATATGCCACTCATGATGAATTTGAAGGTCCTAGAGATATCAATACATATTATGTTGATGGTATTTCCATCACACATGGTTCCCCTCGCAAGCATCTCTGGACTTATGCTGTTGGTCATTCTGATGATTATGATCTTAACGGTGGTAATAACTGTCCCTGTGCCAAGTTCCCTGGTCCATCTCCACCATCCTTTGTGGGTAATCACTATTATTGCGAATCTGGAAATACTGGACCATGTGAATTTCAGTTCTATGATGATCCTCTTTGGGATGGTGAAGGTTGTGGAGCTGGTAACAACTGTTGTGCCCAATCTGGTATGCCTTGGTTCTGTAGAGCTCTTCCACAGGAAGTAGATGATGATATTGAAGTGCGCAATTGTGCTAATCAAGGAATTAGTGACGAAGACACATATATTGAGATACTTGAAATCTATGTTAAATAGAATTCTATCAGCGTTGACTTAAGGATACTACATTTGACAGTACTTATATACATGCATAATTCTTACTGAACTAAATTGCACATTTATACAATTACATTGAGACCAATCTGTAATTGTACGTATATTAATAATTGAAGTGATAACCAAACCACAACTGATCGTTCTCAAATATAAATAAAGAGGGAGAATCATGAAAGAAGCAATTTCTGGAAATTGAACCCACGACAGCTGGTTATATCACCACCAGTACTCAGTCACCATTCATGTTTTGAGCCAATCTTTAAGAAATCTCACTTAGCAACAACAGCATGATGTTTTGCAACATTCACACTCACACACTTACACACATACATGTGCACAAAGGCATGAATATCCTAAGTCTTAATATCATGAAGCTAAACTTGCCATTCCCTTGTGTGCAAGCTACAAAATGATCTATAATTCAGAAGCCAAGCATGTGTGTGTAAATGTAGTGAAATGCTATGATCTTAGCTCATGATATTAACCCCCTAGCATTCTATATACTATTCTAATGAAACAGCACTCATTTCAATTAGATGGTACTTAATCAATTTGGCCTTTACAGTATACAAGCCCACCTAAGGGAAAATCCCTTTTATGTATATGTACAAATACTGTATGTACGTAAGTGTTTGATTATACGTACATTACAACTACACTGTAGTTGTGCCACAGTTCATAGCTATTCTAAGATATCACTTTCCTATCAATATATGGTTGGTGAATATATATATATATAATGACGTATGTAGTTGTCTGGAGGAGGGAGAAGATGGTAAATTTCACTGTCCAATTTGCTACAAAGAAGATGAAACTGTCATTGCTACACTTCAAGAACTGGATGCAGTCACAAATGTTAATGAGGACTTTCACAGGCTGGTCAGTTGTTGTGCAATATCAAATCTAGCAAATCCCATGCAATTAATCTAGCTATATATAGTGTATAGATTGCATGATAGGTCCCTATATACGTAGCTATGTCAACCAGCTGGGATATAGGAACTCGAAGACCTAAGCGTAAAAAACAAGAAGAAAAGGAAATGCGACAACTCACACCAATAACATTGGACTGTATAGCAGCTATGTATATATGTATATCATATAATGACTTTACAGTAGGTGATCATGAACTTCAAATTGAAATCTAATTAATTAGCTAGGAATAAAATTAATCCCTACATATATACGTTGTCCCTATACAGGGAGATAAGTGGCATATTATATAGCTTTTACACTTTTGAAATGAAACTAAAACATTATCACATATAGCAGTTAAGAGTTAAGAGTTAAATATAGAGTAAGCTTCACTTTTTCTTGTTTGCTTTTGGAATGATTTTCTGCACTGGTGCTAGTGAACATTTAGTGTTGTAATCACCACACATTGAGCTGCCATCACTCTTTTTGCGAAGACAAATGAAGCAAAATGATACCTTGCAGCTTGAACAACTCATGTGCTTACAAGCTTTTGTGTGTTCAATGACAATCCCACATCCTGGACAAGCGCGTTTGGATGGAACTTGTAGATTTGATATTCCCATCATTGTCTTTTTAGGAGCTTCACGGAGTATTGTAAGAAAGGTACCAACATTGCAATCAGCATTTCCACATTCTGTGTCACTTTTAGGATTGTTCCACTTTTCAAAACAATGCCAGCAGAACTCTGGTGTTCTACCTGCTTTGGCACATATGCGACACCTTACTCTGTTTTTGTCTTCATCAATACGTTCAATGTAGTTGTGACAGCCAGGGCATTCAGAAACTGAAGAATCATTTCTGATAGCATTCTCGGACAAGCTTTCTTGTATCAGCTCCATCTCTTCACTAGATGCATTTCCATACCTCTCTATAACGTCTATGGTCCATTCACTCTGACGTAAAGGGCAAAGGAATTCAGACTTGTTGCCACCTAGCTCAGACCATACATAATTCATAAGACAGGGTGAGCAAATTGAATGCCCACAAGGCATCTCTAGGGATTCGTCTTTATCAAAATGAATCATGCAGTCCTCTAAAGACTTTGGCAGGGCCTCGTTTGGTCTATCTGCTCCTCCTGGTAGCCTCAAAACAAGAAATAGTGTGGCTCTATTTTTAAGGCCCTTATAGTAGGACAATTCTTTTTCATCTTCCAGTTGCTTTCCAGCAAATATGAGACGTTGCTCATCTGGTGGTATTCTGAGCCTTTCCTTGACATGACTTTTGAATTCAAGCACAGTCATTATCTGGAATTAAGGCAAGTACAGTATATTATTTGATTTTTATAACATATTACGTACATATTCCATATACATTCAGTGAAAATAAGAAATTTAACTTGTATAGATTCGATCAGATATGAAAATTGTATCCCTTGAGTTCATAATATACAAAGATAGGCTTTTCAAATTAATAAGCCTAGGAAATAGTGTCTAACCTCGCTCATATGCATGTCAACCATATTATTTAACAGATGGTAAAACAGTGTTTTAGATTAATTTTTCATAGGATATGTACGTACATACTGTATTATAAGCCCGGGGCTTGTATTTTTCAAACCCCTCTGAACCTGGACTTTTATTGGAGACTGCATGGGTTTGCATAGGAGACTAGGCTTTTTTTCAATCCTTCAATTCATATTGATAAATCAACTTTATTGGGACAATTTCAACATAAACTATAGAGAGCAGCATGTTTGATAAGTATGAATACCATAAGTAATTTAGTAGTGTGTCAGTGGCCATGGGCTTATATTGGGGACTGGGCTTCTATTTTTTGATAACTCATAAAGGTGGGCTTCTATTGGAGACAAGCTTGTATTAGAGACCTAGGGGTAATCGGATAATTATACATTCTGCACAATATAATGTACTCCGGATCCATATCAGATTCTATTTGTGCTGACATATATACAGTGCTGACTGAAGTAATGTTACAAAAAGACTCATGAGTGCTTTCTGTTATTTGTGAAGGCCTCCCGAGGTCCATTTTAAAATAGAATCAGTAGAATCCATTTTTGCAGTATATTTAGTACAATTTATCTAGAATTAGTCAGCGACTTTGCAGATATGTCTGGACAACGTAACGGTAAACATGAACTGCAAATAGGGGCGCAGAAAATAGTCTAGCACAAGTGTAAAATTGTAAAATGTAAATCTCAAAGAAAGAGTTATCGTAGAACGGAACTACTTCTCATTCTCTACGCAAATTGTTACTGCTTATGTTAGGTAAACTGAATGTCCGACTATCTTCACAGTATTATACCTTCTGCTCAAAGCTTGGGAACGATTCAAGAAGAAATCATTCCTAACTGGCTTCATGACTTGACTTTTGATACTTGCAGATGGTATAGCGACATATGTAACGTAGATATATATATGCATACACTTACAGAAAACTTTTTTTCTGCTTCAGCAATGGTAATAGTTTTACCATCATGACTCTTCACAAATATATTCCAAATGCTCATGATTGCTGTTTGGTTAGCCTTGCAATTGGCAGGCGAAATGCATGGACTCAATTTATACCAGGGTGATCATGATCATGATGTGATTATTGATTTACTATATATAGTTGAGGTACTTTCCAATGGGAAGTACCTTTGCATCATTTGTTAGTAAAGCATATGTAAATCCACCCCCTCCCCCACGTATAATATTAAACTACATGCCCTAACGGATTCTGTATGATAGACTACATAATAATGCATGCGAATGATCTCCTTACATGCAGCCTCTTCTTAACATCCTTGTTCTCTTTTTCCAGGAGATAATCAACCTAGACTGTGGCTATATATACATCATTGAATGGCATCAATAATGCAAAGATATATATAAACCAGTTCCCATGCAGTTTTTAATTTGGAAACATAGGGACTTTTTCTATGAGAAAATACCTATATTTGTCACATACAAATAAGGATATTTCATTCGTATATATAATTGCTGGTTTGGACTTATTTTTCGTCTGATTTACTTCACTTAACTGCAATTACTATGGGAGATTGGAATGTTTTTGTTAAAACTGCCAATGACAAAACTGTTAATTTTGTAAAGCCAGCAAGCGTATTTCAGGTATGTAGCTAATGTCAAGCTCGTGCATAAAGGTATATAGTATGTATTAATAGGAGCTAACGTCAAGTATATAAGATGCATTAGTTAGCTTGTAAGCATGCAGCCTATTGACATATTTGACGAGCTGCAAACTAGATCTAATATTTGTCACTCTAGCTTTTAAAATAATGACTGTCATGGTTTGGGCCATTGTCATTTTTAACAGTCTTTTTTTGGGCGAGTCTAATTTGGCAGACCTCTTATTTTCGTAATCACTAGAAAGGATCTCTCGGCCGCGGTAGTTCTTTTAAACTTTCCTGCATTATTTTGACATCTGTCGTCGACCGTGTGACGTCATCAAGAAAATATGGAGGCGAAATACTACGCGAGACTAATCTGTAATATGTATGTAGAGATTCCCGGAAAACTACAAACCTTTAATAACGAAAGGCAATTTTATCTAGGTGCCCGCAAATTATACTTCTATAAACCCTTACACTTGTAAAGATGGCATTTAGTCTATGCATAATAATTAAAATTTAAATATTCTCTTTACCATAATATGTAGGATATGAAGGTTGAAGCCTTTAAGAAGTTAGCTGAAGAACGTCTTGGAATCCCATGCGATAAGCAGCGATTAATATTTGGGGGCAAGCAATTTGAAGATGGAAAGCAATTGGTGAATTATTCAGGCTTTGGTAACAACTCTACCATATTTCTTGTGCTCCGCCTACCAGGAGGTGGATTAACAGAATCTCGCCCTTTCCATGAAAACGTCAAGCGATATAGACCACAAAACGCCCCCAGCCATGATGAGGAATGCACTATTAACTTTGAGAAGGGAGAATCTATGCAGATGCCATGCTCACATCCTTTTTGTCCTGCTTGCCTTATGAATTATGCTTGGTCTGAAGTCAGTAGTAACCACAAGACAGCAATTTGCTGTTGCATTTGTTCTGAAGAATGGCCTCTTGGCATCGTACAGCAATATGGAAGTGCTTCAGATGAAGAGATGAAGTTGCTACAACAGGGGCTATCAAAGAATTTCATTATAAGCAGCAATGACATAAAAGAATGTCCTGGATGTCAGAGCTACTGTGAGCGAAGTGATACTTCTAACAACAATGTCCATTGCTTTGTGTGTGCAAAGAAGGGAGCATCTTCTAATTTTTGTTGGCATTGCCTCCGTAAATGGAAAAATGAAAGCAGTACCAAGGAGTGTGGAAATGCAGCCTGCAATGATGCCAGTTTAGTTGAGATGTTAAAAGCTGCTCCCCTTATTCATTTTGACTATCTTCCACCAAATATTAAAGCTCCATCAAAACGTGCCTGTGTTACCTGTGGAATTATTATTGAACATGGTGGACAATGCAAGCATATGAAATGCATTGAGTGCAAGACAGAATTCTGTTTCATCTGCCTTAGAAAACGAACAGAAGGAAGTTGGCAGTGTGGACTATTCAACTCGGAATGTTCACCAGCTCCAGTTCAGCTGAAAATACCTAGAAGGAACAATACCTAATACAATAAAATTAGGGATTCCGAAGTTTAATATTTTGACTTCTAAATGTTAGCTGCAAATTTAGATTTGTTTACCATATAACATATTAAATTAAAGTATTTCAGAAATGAAGTTAGAAGTAGGGATGACAGCATTTGCAACAGTGCATAACTGGAAAAAGTAACAAAACATGCCAAAAAAGTGCTCATGTAATAAGGCTTAACCATATGGAAGTGGTATTATACTGACTTTGCCACTTCTTTGTTTAGGCATATATAGATATATCACAGCTGAAGGTGGGACAATGTACCTGAGCATAGAATTGTTGCGTTATTTGTGAATAAAGATTAGACCAACTCCGTACATATTGCAAGATAGAAATACAAAAGATATAACAGTAACACTATAGGGAAATCAAACCCCAGGATAATTGATTTTCTATATAGCCACTACTGAACCACATTTGCCACAACAATGTTCTCTCCAGTTTATCCTCTGCAATGAATATCATTATCACTGACTAATTCTGATTCAGCTTTCAAGTGTAATACAGCTGCATATGTTCCAATTCCAGTATGAGAGGTTTGAAGTAGATTGTTGTAAATGAAAGTTGAAATGGAACCTTCCTTAGCTTCCAGCACACATGCATGAGACAGTTTGATATTCTCAGATAACTGACCAATTGCTTTGATGATAGCATCAGACACAGTTTTATAGTCAGTCAGGGGGCCCAGATCTCCAAATGCCACAAACACATCCTATTTATGAATGATATTAAAGTGTTTTATAATCTCACTATCATATAAAGTAAATAAAAAACATTTACAAAAATGATGTTAGAAGTAGGAATGACAGTGTTCACTAATACATCTGCAAAAAGTATCGAAACAAGACAGTGATTATATGATAAGGCTAATCATACAGAGGTTGCATGTATACTGAAATTTAAGTAACTTAACCATACACTTCTGTGTTGGGGCGCACTAAGCTGAAGTAGGAATGGTGCGCCCAAACACAGAACACAGCCCAAACACAGACTTGGATGACTGGGAGGCAATCATGAATATTGCAGTGGACCCATGCATAACTACTAATGTAGCTACTTACCTTATTAGTATATAATGTCAACTAGGGGACCTGTTTATTAGAACTAGAAGTGTACTTATTAGTAACTAAATCAACTGACAATAAAGTTCATTCCACCATGCAGGTAGGTAGGGCCTGAGGTTGTGTATTGATAGTACTGTAAACAATAACAAAATATACGTAGTTCTGAAAATAAGGTATAAAAACACAAGCACAGAAACAGTCTAAAATCTCTATATAGAAATTGTGTAAGAAGAAATGAAATTCACTGTATGTATCATTGTTCTGGTGGTCTTCCTTGTTGGTGCTTCAGCCAAGCCTTCTATAAGAGCCCCTCAACCTGATACTGACAATGTTACCATGGAAACATCAGGCACTGTTGGTGGATGTCGTATTGTCCAAGGTCCTCCTGGTCGTGATGGAAGGGATGGCTTGCCAGGATCTCCTGGGACTTGTTCACTGTCTTTTGCTGATAGTAGAGATCTGAAGAAAGACATTGAAGGAGACTTGAGTGATATCATTGAAGCTGCAATCAGGAACTTTACTGAAGAGAAGATGAGATCTATTGCTCAACCTTGTACTGGTCTTGGATCCACTTCAGATCAAGCTACCAAGTCGTGTGGTGAGATTTACAAGTGCAACAGTGAGACTACCAATGGACTGTACTGGTTGACTACTGGAGATGAGGAAAGTGTTCGTATTTATCAGGTCTACTGTGACATGGAGGCATGGCATTGTGGAGTGAAGGGTGGATGGATGAGAGTGGCCTACATCAGCATGAGTCAACCAGGAGCAGAGTGCCCCTCCCCCTTTAGATTGGTCACCTCCCCCAAGAGGTTGTGTGGAAGGGCATCAATAGCAACAGGTGGCTGTTCTTCAAAGACCTTCTCTACTCATGGTATCAGCTACAATAAGGTCTGTGGACAGGTCAAGGGATATCAATATGCCAGTCATGATGGATTTGCTGGTTCTATAGATATTGATTCATATTATGTTGATGGTATTTCCATCACACATGGTTCCCCTCGCAAGCATCTCTGGACTTATGCTGTTGGTTTATCTGATGATGTAGATCATAGTGGCTATAATAACTGTCCCTGTGCCAAGTTCCCTGGTCCATCTCCACCATCCTTTGTGGGTAATCACTATTATTGTGAATCTGGTAATACTGGACCATATGAATATCACTTCTATGATGAACCTCTTTGGGATGGTGAAGGTTGTGGAGCTGGTAACAACTGTTGTGCCCAATCTGGTATGCCTTGGTTCTGCAGAGCCTTTCCACAGGAAGTAGATGATGATATTGAAGTGCGCAATTGTGCTAATGAAGGAACTGACAATGAGGACACATACATAGATATTCTGGAGATATATGTTATGTAAACATTATACTTCTGAAACATAAACACGCATATATACATAACATGTCAACTCTTTTTCTTTAATTTAGTCAGTAATGTTCTACATTTATGATGGCTATCTCTATTTGAAGTGAAGTTTTGTTTTCATTCATTAACCATCAGCATTTCATTTTTATTACATGCAGTGTATTATATATGACAATAACCTTATAGCCCCAAAGTTTGTGTATTAATTTAATTCCAACCTTAAATTAAATATGCATGATATCAACATGTTACATAATATAATTGATACACTGAATGAAAGTTATACAGGCCAGACAAGATGTAAATTATTTGAGAGAATGAAAATCCTCAAGTTTCAGTGAGCAATTGCATGCAATGTTGATTTATATTTACTAGCTAGTCAGCACATCTTGTGAGGAATCTTGGTCTGGACAGGAGCCACAGCACATACTGTATCGTATAACCCACAGTCCCACTTTCCTCCCACCTTCTTACGGAGACAGAGGAAACAAAACTCAGTTTGACAGTCCTTACACATCATGTGTTTGCATCCTCCATCAAGCTTGATCAGAGAACCACATTCTGGGAAAGCACGTTTGCTAGGTGCAGTAATGTCAGGAGGCAAAAATTGAAAAATGTAGTTAAGGGTGCTTTCTGAAGTATGTTAAGCATCTCTTGCCTGTAGCACCTGTCATTGCCACACTTCTCTGTGGATTTATCATCTTTCCATGGTTTCAAGCAATGCCAGCAAAAATCCTTCTTCCCCTTGGCTCTACATTCTCTGCATGTTACACGATTGTCAGAATCCTTCATCCTAGCAACCATAGCATCACACCCAGGACAGTTAGCGATATCAGGGTTGTTGTGGATATAATTTTTTGAGAGGCAGTCACCCAATAGCATGATTTCCTCTTTGTCAGCTACTCCATAGTGCTTCAAGTCTTGGAGAGACCATTCACTTTTACAAGTAGGACAGGTCAACTTATCTCTATGTCTGGAGCTTACTTCATTCCATGCATAGTCAATCAAGCATGATGGACACACTGGATGCCCGCACGACATTTTCAAAGAATTGCCTTCATCCAAACATATGGGACAATTATCCTTGTGCTTTGGAGCACCCTTAGGAAAGGGGCGTGGTTTAGAAGTGTCAAGAGTTTCCCCAACTTCAGAACCTCCTTTGAGCCTTAAACACAGAAATATCGTACTCCCATCACCAAAATCATAATCAATCATCTTTTTATCATCTTCCAGCTGTTTTCCAGAACACACAAGAAGTTGTTCATCCTGTGGTATTCCTGTCCTTTCCTTCACAACATACCTCATTTCTGTGACTGTCAATTTCTGTAGATATTCAAATAGGAATTAAGGATTGGAAATATAGCTTGTTCCTATCAGAGGTTACACATTGGTTAAGTTATCGATTTTCACATTTGTGACCTATCGCGATCAATTCAATAGGGGTAAAAAACATACAGAGTGAGACGTTATAAATGAGTGCTTGTAAGAAGGGGCAATTTACTATCCTTTTCTGTCACCATAACAACGAAAGGAGACCATCTGTCCAAGCTTTACGCTTACCTTCTCCACTATCAATAGTATCACGACGTGGCTATACTACTGGGACTGTATCGATCCATTCTGTAACTGGATATTTCATACTTGTATGGACGCATCGTATAGGTCTAGTTTGGTCTAACAGTAAACTGACTTGTTATATTAGCTGGGTCGTGCATGCAGGCACTGGCTATGACATTGTATTATTCACTAGATAATCAATGGAATTATTCACTGCGAACCTTGAAATATACTGCCGTCTCCACTACATTGTACATCTTTCCATTGTGGGACTTAATACCGACGTTCCACTTTGTAGTCATCTTCCTATCGCTTGCTGAGGCTTTCGAGCCGTTTTATTTATATATAGCACATTATGCGGTCACGAGTGTTGATGAAAGTGTTGTGCCAACTCAGCAAGTGGTATTTTCCTAGGGAATTCACCATTACCAGCTTCCAATTATATATCTAACGCATACAGCGCCTCCACAAACCACAACTTAAGTAAGCCCATGTATAAACCTGCCCAATACTATTTATTCAAAGTCAACATCACAGAAACAAGATTGACATATTGACATTAAATTCAACTTCAACCATCAACTATTTCAATATTTAATGAAAATCAGGTGTAATATATAGTTTGTCAAGTTGAGTGATTATAAGATACAAACTGACATTCATCCTCATCAACTACGGCAGTCACTTCTCCAAGTCTGTAAGACACAAAGCTGGTCACCTTAACTCTCTCCCTCTCCAACAGTTCACCCACCAATAGCGAGTTATCCAGTAAAAATGGCTGCTTCAAGAGCACTTCACTTGAAGATGTCACTTCTGTAGTGTCAATGGACTTTGGGTTTAGTCCAACCACATGTTGAGCAAGCTTCTTACCTAGACTATGAATATCATTATCACTGACCAATTCTGATTCAGCTTTCAAGTGTAATACAGCTGCATATGTTCCAATTCCAAAATGAGAGGTTTGAAGTAGGTTGTTGTAAATGAAAGTTGAAATGGAACCTTCCTTAGCTTCCAGCACACATGCATGAGACAGTTTGATATTCTCAGATAACTGACCAATTGCTTTGATGATAGCATCAGACACAGTTTTATAGTCAGTCAGTGGGCCCAGATCACCCGGAGCCTCTTGAAAAACTTTCATGAATGTAGAATCACTGACATTAGCCATTTGATGTAGCTCAGCAGTTATGACTCTTGTTAAATCCTTAAAAACATCTGTTCTGGCAACAAAATCAGTTTCACAATTAACCTATGCAACCAAACAGTACAATTATATATGTATGCGGGATATAACGTCTCATTACATGTCTGAAACAAAACCTAATCCACTGGTAACAGAGAACTTTCTAGCTTAGAGGGGGAAGGTTAGGGCAAACCAATTTGCTGGAATTAGAGCCCTACTGGAATTAGAACCCTACTGGAATTAGAACCCCTACTGGAATTAGAGCCCTACTGGAATTAGAACCCTACTGGAATTAGAACCCCTACTGGAATTAGAACCCCTACTGGAATTAGAACCCTACTGGAATTAGAACCCCTACTGGAATTAGAGCCCCTACTGGAATTAGAGCCCCTACTGGAATTAGAGCCCCTACTAGAATTAGAGCCCTACTGATTCAGTCTGGATGTGTGACTGCGGAGTCTATAACATTTAGCACATATAACTGCATGTAAAAATTATTCAGGGCCAAACATTAGGATGGCTTTTGCATACAAAGCCCTCCACCGCTTGTATAATCAAATTTCTGGTAAATGTTCGGTAGAAATGCTGCAAACTTACTTCTGTCAAAACTGCTCTATTTCGCTGCACCATCACTCCAACGTATCCTTGTGTCGCGTCCCTACCTGACAACTTCTCTGCTTTAAGCCATCCTTCCTTCTCAGCTTTCTCTAACAGCCATTTTTCTGCAGTAACTACATCATTATCGCAGTTCACAAGTGCTTCCTTGCACTTGTTCAAGGGTAAATTCGTCCGCTTCCTCAACTGAGCGAGAGGACTACGCGCCACGGATGAGCCTAGACGCTTGAGGTAGATGGATGGATTGCAGACTAGGAACGATCGCCACATAATGGGGAAATTATAGCAATAAAAGGAAGGCGTGGCTGGAGAAATTAGTAAAAAATATGGCGACCCGTTTATATGGAAAGTTTTGAGGTAAGTATGTTGTAGAGCCTTATTAATAAGTTTTAGGACAAACCAATTAATAAAAATGTATAATATAATGGCTTTAGTAGATAAGTATGAGTAACAGATGATATATACTGTAATTAGTAATCTCATCACTTCTCTTTGATCATGCTATTATCTGCCGCGGAGCAACTGCACAAGCTGTAACATGGGAGCCACATGGCCACGATCCATTAGACAACTTTATATTCAGGCAGACGAAACAGAAGTCTGCCTTGCAGCGAGTGCATTGGATATGCTTACAAGCGTCTCTGTGTTCTATGAGCGCAGAACATTTGGGACAAGCACGTAGAGAAGGGACCTTGTGCGAGTCTGAGAGATAGCCGATACTCTTCAGAGGCGCTTCTTGGAGGAGCTGGAGTCGCTGATTTGTACCGCACTCATAGTTTCCACATTCTTCTTGGTTGCTGCTCTTCCATGGCTTGTTACACTGCCAGCAGAAGTCCCCCTTCTGGCACACCTGGCAACGGACCCGATTCGTGGTCTGGTCCCGCCGCTCGCAAAAGTAACCACATCCGGGGCAAGTGTGGACATTTTTGTCCTTGTGTAGTACGTTGAGGCTGAGCTTGTCGTCTAGTGCCCTCTTCTCTTCAGTAGTAGCATCTCCGTACTTCTTGATGATGGCCGGTCTCCACTCCTGAGTGCATCCTGGCTGAGGACAGTGGACTTCGGTGTGAGCACTTGACCCTATTGCATTCCAAGCGTGTGCTAGGAGGCAGGAGGGGCAGATGGCATGACCGCATGGCATCCTGGCGCAGATAGTCTCTCCACAGTACAATATACAGTCCTCCAGAGCTTGTGGCACTCCAGAGGGGAGTGACCGTGGTCTGTCAGGAGAGAAGGGGGCGTGTGTACCTCCAAGGAGCCTCAGCACAAGGAATATAGTAGACCCATCGCCCAGATCCTCGTAGTCAGAGAGTAGGCCTTCTCTCATTTCCTTTCCAGCGTGAATCAGTCTCTGGTCATCTGGGGGAATCCCCAGCCTCTCTTTGACAAGCTCTTTGAATTGTAAAACTGTCATTCTCTAATGAAAACAGAGTAACACTCATTATTAAAGGATGTGTGTACTGACGAATAATCTAACACACCATTTTTTAATATACTACAAGTAAAGGCATATAGACTAAACCTAGTGAAAGCTTAGGATGAGGATGCAAGAATTTTCTCCTTCTCCTTCTCTTCTTCTCCACTGGCCTAGGCATATTACTATTAGAGTCTGGTTATTGGTAGTAATACTGGTTGTCATTGTATACGTATATGACATGTAGCACGTAGTAAGTAGTTGGTGTGATCTCTGTTTTCAAGATTTGTACACTTTGATAGCCTACCTCTGTTTTCAAGAGAAGCACATTACTTGTATAGAGACAGAACAGATGCTATATATTTTAGAATATTTTGTACGTCTGTATAGTCCAAATTTTCTGACTGAACTGTGCATTTACCAGATTTGTACACTTTACCAACCAGTGTACTGTGTATTAAATATTATACCTGTCACTGGCTTGTGTAAACTATGTGGACAGCTTACCTCAAACTGTTCCTTCTCCTTTACAAAGTTTAGTGTGCCCCCTTCTGGCTTCTTTACCGAAATATTCCACATTCCCATCTTTCTTCTGCTTCTGCTTCAAGTGATCTCATACTCACTAATACGCTGTAATATATAGAGCTGATGATGTCATACTGGTAACTATATTTAGAATGAAAAATTCTAAGAAAACCCTTCCAGTTCAGAGAGGACTGTTTTACAGTGAAAGTTGAGGGAATTTCCCTACTATAAACCCATACTTGATATTCCATTGCTGAGGTAATTTAATTTATTCTCAACAACAAACAACCCTGTCATGTGACTTGTCATGTGACTTGTACATGTATGTAAGCAAACTTACAAGTCTCAGTAAGGTAGTTGGGAATATTTACTGAAGTATCCATTTGGTACAGCCAGCCAGCCCTATTTAAGACTATAGTTGAGTAACTTTGAGGATATCAAGCCAGAAATTAAATACTAAATATAAGTTTGTAGCTACTTTTACATGCATAGGTATATGGAAGCTAGAACTTGAAAGTTGGTATATATTAGTAGAATGTACTACTTACCTCCTGTTAAGTATACTGTTGATGTGTTAGGTGGAATTTCAATTAGATAATTCAATTAGAAATACTTGTGGTTGTTGATTATTATTCAAAGTTCCAAGTAAGGCTCCATTTCCCAGAAGTGTATCCTCTCACCACCTATATGATGATTCTGTATAAAAGGGCTGTACTGTGATTCTCTTACCATAAATGCCCAAAAATTGTTAATTTGAACTTGCTATCTATTTCTACCACAAGTTATTGTGCAATCATCCACCATAATTGTGAAACTAATAAGCTAACTTAGTAGGTCTATCTCTGTGTGATGAATGTTACCATGGCTATGTATAGTAATTATTATTATCCTTCTTACTGTGACACAATATAAGTGTTTAATATGTATGGTTGTCCTTGTTAATTGTTTTATCAGAGAGAATTCAAAAACAGGGGTGTAATTATTAGATTAGGCAATGTTGGTTGAAGGGATTTTTTCACGGAAAACCCCTTTAACCATTGCGTGCAATATGTGGATATGAACACAAGTGAGTAAGTTTAGTTACTATTTGAATAGTTTCAAGCAATACTGGAATGTGTTTACTGGTGAACTGAAATGAAAAACAGCTTACAAATTTATTTAGTATTCATGACCTAAGTGTTGTAGGTTAGTGAATTTGTCTCTTCAATTAAGCCCCTTAGGTGAAAAAGTAAGATTGTGTTTTGTTGTGAGCTGTAGCTAGTTGTGTGGAATGATTCTCTGGACTGGTGCAAGGGTACATTCTGTTTTGTATGACCCACAGGGCCAAATGTCCCCCTTTCTCCTTCCCAGACAGATGAAGCAGAACTCAGTCTGGCATTTGCATAGCATGTGCTTGCATCCCTCTTTCAGCTCAATAACATTGCCACAGGTGACACATGCTCTTTTGGAAGGACACTTTAGACTGGACAGTTGGTACTGAATGCTTATTAGGGGAGCCTCATTGAGGGCTTTGAGAGCTAGTTCATTATGGCATGCCTTATTCCCACAGTCAATTGTACTATCTTGATTTTTCCATGTATGCAGGCAGTTCCAGCAGAAGTCAGTAGTGGTTCCTTTACTGCTACATTCAGAACAACTAACACGATTTCGAGATTTATTCTTTCTTTCGCAATAGCTTCCACATCCCGGGCATTCATTCAGTTCTATGTCCTTAAGGATAACATTTTTTGACAGTTGAGATTGAAGCTTTTGTCTCTGTTCACCTTGAATGTTTCCCTGCTCAAGGATGGAACTCATCTTCCACACATTACCACAACCACGTTCCGGACAGACAATCTCTATATTCCTCTTTTCATGGGCCTCATTCCAAGAGTGCTTGAAGATGCATTCGGGACAGACTGAGTGGCTGCACGGCATTCTCTTGGTCACTTTGTCTTCTAAACATATCATGCACTTCAACAGTTGGTATTGCACCGTTGTGTTTGAAGCTCCTCCCCCAGGTAACCTGTGGACGAGGAAGAGCGTTGCTTCATCCTCAAACCCATCATCATAATAATCCTTTAGCATTTTCCCGCTCTTCAGGGTTTTTCCGCAGAGAATCAATCTTTGATCCTCATTGGCAATGCCCGTGTGCTCTCTGACGAGATCTTTAAATCTATCTACAGACAGTTTCTGCAGAAAACAGGACGATAATCATATGTATACGTACATATTTACATGCGTAAATGTAGTATTAAAAATTATACATATGTACGTACGTAGCTACATCATCTGAAAGAAAGTAAGAAGATAAATTTGAATATTAAAGCTACTGGATATAGACCATCTATAAACTGTATCTGTCCTTCTGCCATTAATTACGTACATATATACCTGATCTACATCTTGCACCACTTATATACGTATGTATACTTAATACGTACCTACTACAGTAATACTTATGTTCAGTACACATAATCACTGCATTGTTCTGTTAGTGTACGTACGTACGTACTTCAAATGTACTCTTTTGTTTCACTATTGGAAAGGTTTTGCCAGTAGACCTTTGTACAAAGATATTCCACAATACCATTTCTACTTTCAGTTCTCAATTGCTCTTCTTCAGCACTGTACTTAAAATGATCTACATCATGTGGATGTAGCCTTATATATACTGCCTAGTGATATCCTGTGATTTCATTGCTAGTTAAACATAACTAATTACAGTATTTGTGGGAATCCATTACCTCTAGGTCAGTGATACAAGATGTCCCTGAAGTCTTCTGAATACAAAGTGGGCCTCAAAATTAAGGCCAAGGACAGAACTGGAAAATGGTAGGGTTGCTTAAGTTATCAATATATATACACATTAATACTGTACAAATTGTGCAAGTTTCTTCTGCCATTTTTCTTGAGTTTCACTTGTTTTAACTATCACTCTCTGCCACCGTGAAAATAAGCATAGTGATCATTTCTCTGCCACCGTGAAAATAAGCATAGTGATCATTTCTCTGCCACCGTGAAAATAAGCATAGTGATCATTTCTCTGCCACCATGAAAATAAGCATAGTGATCATTTATTCTGAGGACTTTTTCAAAGATTTACAAAAATTTCTATCCTCAAAAATATCTGTCTATACTGCATTAGAGTATGTATAAAATGCTGTCTACATACCTATTTATGCCATTTTGTTCCTATAGACAGTACAATTACATAGAAACATAATAATGACATCACTGTAAATACATACTCATGGACACTTTGATGGTTCACAAATTGGTGGTTATTGAAATACAAATTCTTCACCCATTCATACAGTATGTATGTACATACATATGACTTATCTAAATCACCATTTTCCCACATGGTTGTCATGTCAACCATGAGAGGCTAGGGAAACGATAATAGCCTAAACATACGTACTTCAAGATAGGCTGATGTCTCTATCTTAGGTATCTTGCAAGTCTACTGGAGATCGATGAGGAAGACAAAGATGTTTGCGTTCACTTTGAAGGATGGCATCACAGACATGATGAATGGGTGGAGTTTGACAGTGATAGGCTCCGCCCACTGACACCCACCACAATTAGGCAGCTGGAACCAGAGAAATGGGTACAGTATTGAGAATGCATCTGAAATCTCAATTTTGTTAATTTATTATCTTTATTATATTTGGTGAATCCATGCAATAGAACCTACAATTACTACTTCCTTTTCCTGTTTAGAAACCCAAAGTTGGACAGGAAGTGAGGGCTAGGTGGATTGATAGGAGACTGTACCTTGGAAAGATACTCAAAGTACATAACAATGGTGAGTCATGTGACTCCTACACTCCGCCCACTTAGCACTGATTGGTTGGTTAATTTGTTCATTGGTGAAGAGTATGTAATTTTTTGACTCTACATGATCTTAATGTTACTCTACATGTATGCATGCATAAACATATACTGTACATATATCAGTTGACGGTGAGTCATGTGAATAAAAAGCCTATAGGGAACTAAACCTGGTGAGAGCTTGGGATGAAGATACAAGAGTCTTCTCTTTCTTCTCTTGCTCCACTGGGCCAGACAGCGCTGTTTCTGGAAATTCTGCCCTTCATCAGTGACCCTGGGAATCTTTGTTTTTTTCTTGATCTTTTGTGAACCCTGTATATATTACTTCTTCTATACAGGAACATATGATGTTAAGTTCAAGGATGGTTTTAAATTGGAAGTTGACTATGAAGATTTGAGACCTGTTAAGGTATGTTTGCTCAAGCCAGCACTACATGTTTCAACATCAGCCTTTTTACAGATATTCCTTTCACTTATCCAGCCAATTCAGAAGGGTTTTATAAAATTCAGGGAACCACTCAAACTTGAGGATGAGTCATCACCTAGCAACCCAACAGGAAGTGGTAGCATCAGCAAAGAAGATGAGAAAGGCAAGGAATCAAAGAGGCAGTCTTCAAGCAAAGGTAAGGAAAACCCATTGCTCCTGAATAGTAGAGAGTTATGACCAGAGTTTTGTATTTGTTGCCATTTTGTTGAAATAGAAGCCAGACTTTATTTCTTTCCAGGTAGTTTAGCCATGCCCCTATTTGAACCTGCTACTATGAAATGCTGACCTTTGTCTCTAACCCCTTCTTTTCATATAAAGTCTGTATAATGTATGTAGCATCATTATTCTATCCTTGGTCATTGTGGCTGCAGATGAAATTCAAAATGTGTCACTTTGGATCACTTTCAAACACAGTTTCTATTTGAACTTATTCCCTCTTAAAGATGCTCAGTGTCTATTCCTGGCTTTTGTATAAGACCTGCCTTCTATGTCTGCTTACTTCCTCGCATAATTAAGCTCTAAACAATAAATTGTTATGCTGCAGTTCACTTATACTGCAATTTTGGGTGGTATTTGTACTTTTCCTAAATATAAACTAGCAATGTTGTATTGATGTCAATACTATGCTATGCCACTGTTACTAATACTATATTGCAGTATTATTAATGTTAATTTCACAGAGGTCAAAGTCTCTTCATCTGCTTCAAAGAGCACCAACAAGACACAAAAAGCTGGCAAGGAACAAGCTACAAATATCCCACCTAAAACTAAAACACCAAAACATCCATTGTCAAGGCAACAGGCGGCAGAGAAAACCCACAGCAGGCACAGGAGTAGTTCATGCGACAGCATCTCTTCACGACTCTCCTTGTCTCCCAGAAACAACTCGATAAAGTCACTTAGTCCAGCAGACATAGACCCCAAGCCAATTAGAAGGGCCATTAAGAGAAGAAGAATTGATTCAGATTCACCAGAACCAAAATCAAGAAGTAGCACTCCTGAGGCAAAGAAGTTGAGGAAGAGCCCTAGAGGAGAGGAGAACAAAGGTGCTGCTCTAAGGAAAACCATGGAAGGAAAGAGTAGAAGATTGAGACCAACTGATTTGGAGAACAAGGAAAAGAAGAATGATTCAAAGGTGTCACCTGCTTCAAAGAGAAGAGGAAAAGATGGCTCTTCATCTGATGGCAACAGGCAGTCAAGAAGAAAAAAGGGTTATTCTGGCTCTGATACCGTAAAAGAAAGTGGAAGTAGGGATCCACAAGGTATTTCATCTAGTGAAGATCAATCTGCAACTGAGAGTCAAACTCCTATTGTTTCCATTTCCACTTCAAAACGCAAGGCTTACACTCCTCAACACAAGTCATCCCTCCCGAGCAGTCCTTGCCACACCCCTGGACCACCCCTGCTTATTGACCTCAGCACTCCTGTGCTACCTAGCAACACCAGGGACAGTGAAAAGAAAATGGCTACCACCGAGGAATCTCAGGTCACAACAAGAAAACTACAGCTAGCCAGTCCCACTTTTACTCCAAAAAAGAAGCTGAAACCAGATTTTGATAATCAGACTGAAAAAGATTCATCTGTAAGGTTGGAATTAACAAAGGAGGTCCAACCTCTTGAAGCTGATCGGGAATTATCTTCCAGTGGTTACAAAGTGTCCATCCTGGATATTGAGAGCACCCGGACCTCAGCGGACATGGCTGTGATAGTGATAGACCCGGTCAAGGTAGCTCCTGAGAGATACACAAGACAGCAAACTAAAAACTTTGGTGAGAAATCAGGTCTGCTCAAAGAACCTATTGAAATTGATATTACTCAAATTAAAGAGTCTCCCCCACCCAAGGAGGAGGAGTCTGATAAAGAGAGTGAAGCTGCAGATGCAACACCAACTACTGCTAGTGAGCTATCGGAACCTTCTGACACTAAAGAGACGGAGGAAGCAGTCCCCATCCGTAGACTGCAAACTACATTAGTACCCTCGGAACCACCAAAGGCTAGACTGCGATCACGTTCCCTAAGAGACCCTGGTCAAAGGAGGGTACGTCTGAGATCGGAAACTGATGGAAGCAAATTAGCCATTCCTAATGTGAAGAAATTTAAACGTGCTACTGGTCTGGACCTTCTACCAGTGAATGCAAGAAGTAAGCCGCAGCAGGAAGTTGTCATCAACCTGGACCACAATGACTTCAAGTGCAAGGCAAAGGGATGCACCAAGTCATTCCGCAAAGAGACACTCCTGCTATGGCACATGAAGCATTATCATCCAGGGGTCCTCAAGACAGGGAAGTCTACACCTGGTGAGTAGCGGGCTAGTTTGGGCACTGTTACTCTCATTGCTTACATGAAATGAAATCAGCTGTGGCTATATATGTGCAAATTTAGGAATAGAATTGCTACATACGTAAGGTTACTTGTTCCTATCTTATCATTGTGGTTATGTGTTTTGACCCTTAGGTCTTTATCAGCAAAAAACTTTATATACAATTATTGACCATATGTATGTATGTAACTTCCCTTTCAGAATACAATTAATACAGTTTTATTACACTAAGTTTTGCATACATATTTATGTATGTGCCTACGTACGTATGTTGTTTGTATGAAAGATTTACCTCTTTATTAAGATAGAATATAATAACACCTGTTATAGTGGTAATTAATTTACTAGTAGTATACCTTTTTGAAGTTTATTTTCTAGACCCTGTTTCTTGCCTTCAAATTAACTGTACTTCTGTAGCTATACCTGGGGTGAAGGACAGACTAAAGGGCGGGGTTACCCCACCCACCCGCACAGAGGGTGCTCCAGCCAGGCCACGAAAATCATCACATGGTAAATCGGAAGAAGCAACATCAGGAAAGAAAAGTTGTGCTACTAAGGGCAATCGAGATGAGGAGGGGGCTACCAGATCTACTACCACCAAGAAGAATGAAGCAACTACGCAAAAGACATCTTCAGCGTCACCCTTGCCAGGTTTGTAGGCTTAATAATCTTTCAACTCTCAACGCGGAATCCCCTCTATTAGGAAAATTATTGCTCAAAACATTTTACCTACTACTGGAAATTGTGGTAAAACTAGTTAAAATAACCATAGAGAGATTGTTTAAGAACTTATTGCGTATCAGTTATGGCTGAAACCTGAAAGTATCATGTAGAAATCTTACAGCATATTATCCTTGTTATTGCATTTTTATACAACTGTAATTGCATTTTTATACAACTGTAATTCAAGCAGTTTCTTTCTTGTTGTAGGTGAACCAATACAAGTGTCTCCACACACGCCCATCATCCCTGGCATCACGCCCATCAAGCCCACTTTGGGAAGGCCGCCCAAGAAGCAATTATCCAATGAAGGACAGACGGGAGGAGCCAACAAGCCAGTCCTTTCCCCTGTAGGGGAAACCCCCTCAAAGAAGATTAAGTTGATTGACTCGGTTGAAAAGACGAAGCTGACGGAATCTGATGATTTAGACAAGGATATTCCAAAGGTTGTCCCCAAGCAGACAGTGAGAAAGTGGGCAGCGAGATCAAGAATCAATGATAACAGTGACTCCGAATTCCTGCCCTCCGATGAAAGTGGAGATGGATCACAAATCAGCTTCAAGTCTGAAAGTAGCAATTCCCTCTCCTTTGCCAGCTTGGATATCGGGCATGAGTTGACTCTGATTGATGATGAGGACCAGGAGGACCATCTGCTTAACAGAGGGTGGGTCACTCCTGAACCTGTTCTAAGGGGGCGTGTCTACAATCGGTACTGCAGTGGTCATAAAGATGATGTCATCCATTGCTTGTGTGGATCATTTAAGGAGGAAGGTTTTATGATTCAGGTGAGTACATTATCTACACATATTCAAAAGTGACTAGAATGTATTAAGATTTATCTTCTCTTACATGCATGCTATCTCTACATCCTTTTACATATTTTCATACATTCAAATGTGATTTTAGGTAGTTTGTTTATGTCTGTTATTGTAAATATAATTTCCTATCAAAATTGTTTGTCAAATGACCTCTTTTGACTTCTTCATTGTATATACCTGTCAAGTTTAAATAGCAGCTACTATACATACGTACATATGTGCACATTACATGCAAAACAATGTTTTCTGATGTCTTTCAGTGTGAACAATGTTTCGCTTGGCAACACGGAGAATGTGTGGGTGTTGATGCCGAGAGCCCTCCGGAGGATTACATTTGCTTTATTTGCAGTAATCCACAACTTTTGAGAAGAAAGTCAAAGTACCAGGTATGTGTGTATGTAAATCTACTTCTCTTTGATTAACCATTTTGACGTCCTTTCCTTCTTCTGCTTCAGCTTGATAGAATGTGGTTTGGGTCTGGGAAGGTAATGTCTGCTCCGAGCCAGCCATCTTTCCCATTTAGTGAGGAAGTCTTGAAGGCCAATCGCCTCGCTGATGAACTACTTCGATTAAGAGACATACATCAATCGCTTAAATTATTATTTCAGATGGCCTGGTACGTATGTATTGGTTGCTGTCTAGATATTTGTATTTTGTATTTCTAGTCCTTATGCATATAATTGTACGTTAGTTTGATGTATTGTATCTTTTTGTTCTTTGCTGACAACAGAATTTGTAAGTAAATTCAATGATTGCATAACACCTAGTGTTTTCTCATGAATAGCGTGAACATTTCAATCATGTGAATGATGCAGTTTTCCTCTTATTTTGTGTAGTGAACCAGATCATCTTGCTCTTTCTCACTGGTCTCCTAACAGCAGTGAGATCACTGAGCATTTAAAGGTGTTACTAGCTGAAGCACTGGCACATGTACCTAATGATATAGCACCTGATGAGAGTATGAATTGTACCCACAGTAGCCATGGCAACAGTCCTCCTGATAGCCATGGCAACAGTCCTGATAACCAAGAAAAGGATGCATTGATCTGTGCTAAATCATGTGATGGTCACACGGAAAGGGAATCTGTATTGCATAGTGATAACAGTCCACTGAAGGAAGCAGATTTCAAACAAAAGGATGAGTCACATGACTATTACATGACTATCACTGGAAGGGACTATTCTGCTAGTGATGTTGGAGTACATGCTGTAGCAGAGAGTACAATCTCGACTCACAGCACCAAATCCCTCCCACCCCTCCCCCCTCAGTCATCAGAGCTATACAGTGGGCCTACCCAATCCACATCCTACAACAGTGATGAATGCTTAGCCACTAAGTCATCAATTACCCTTCGTCCTCTCCCACCCCTTCCCCCTGAACCAGTGGCAGTCAGGTCAGAAACGGCTGGTGATGTTTCATCCTGTCATGTACCTGTCACAACAAGTGAAAGTGTCAATCTGGTAGTGCCGAGTCAGCAGAATTTTGCCTCTCAAAGTTTTGATATACATTGCCCCATTCCTGTGAGGTCTTCAGGCTCTGAGCACCAAACAAGTGGGCCCAGACCTCCGCTGGTTGCCGGGATACTGGCACACCGATCTCAAGAGGAGTCTCCATTCAAGCCCATCCAATCCTGCAGAGAACAGGAACAGTCCATCAACATCAGAGGTATAGTTTGCTATATACTTTTAGAAGGTAGGGGGAGGGGATCCCCCCTCCTTTATAGAAAATCAAATTACCAAATTTTAATAGCAAACACATTAAACTAGACCCTCTATATTGTACTTTGACCCCCTTGTGATTTCTAGAAGAAACTGTGGTTTACATACATTACTGTAATCTCTGTTCATGTAATCCCTGTTCAGGTATTGAAGCACCATCCTTATCTCCGGATTTCGCATGTATCAGCCCACCAGTGGACGAAAGTGGTAGTGGAATGCAGACTGTTCCCATAGCAACCTATGCTGATGCCTTTGTGAGGTCTGACCCAGATAACTGGTGTGCTAGAATGATGCTAGTGGACCACATATCACATGTGCAGGAAAAGATTTGTAAACGAATGATGGTTATAGAGAAAGAAATTGAAGGTCCGTATTATGCAATAATTACAAGTCTTTTGCAATCAACCTTAAGGTTACAAAATTAACCAGTTATGCAATAGTCACTAAAACATTTACCTGCAAAAAATTGTCCCCACAAATAAAAATGAACATTCAAGTTATAGTACAGTAAAACCCTTTTTGTTAAAATGTATGTATTTCTGTGCCCCACTATTCTGTCTTTAATACTTCCTCGTCTGTCTCTTTTCTGTTTGAGATATCTGTGTCTCCTTCATGGAAGGTCGCTAAACATTGATGCCTTCTTAAGGTGTATTAGTCAGCTATATTTGTTATTTGTAAACACATGTTCCACTTGTGTGTGTACGTAGTTATGTAATTGTTATATACAGTACATAGTTAAAGTCTGCCTTCACTCCTCTATGTACGTACTACGTATATATCTGTACATATATCTGCATATTATGTAGATCTTCCAGAGGTTGAAAGCATCACATTTGGAAGAGAAGGAAGTACACAATCTCATAGAAGACTAATGGAAGACTTGCTCTCACTCATTCAAACAGATCAACCAAAACTAGTAGTTTAATCTTGTGCACTTGGGTTTAATCTTGTGCACTTGAGTTTAATCTTGTGCACTTGAGTTTAATCTTGTGCACTTGAGTTTAATCTTGTGCACTTGGGATATTCTTTTTACACATTTTTGACTTTTCCTAATGGCTGTATTTGACTGCACAATACATTAACTTTTTATTTGCAGAATATATAATACTTTAAAGTATATATTTTCTTTACCTTGCAAGAAAACCATATTTATCAGAATTTTTAGAAAATAAATAGCTAATAAATCTTTGGGTAAAGAGTTGTATACACCTTAATTAGACTTGTTACCGTGAAACAGGTTGCTATGGAAACCTTTGGTTTGTTGGAGATGGAACAACTTTGAAAAGAGAGAAACAAAGTGTACCATATATAGCTTATTATGGCTATATTCTGTATATAGACATATATAACACTGTATAAGGCTTAGAAGATAAACAATAAATAATAATTTAGTTATTTGCTTAAGACAGACTTGAATGAATTATACAGATCTATTTTCACAGAAAGGCTTAATGTGTAAATCAATTATTCTACTCCAACAGTTTGATATTATTTCCCTGACTCCTGATCATACACTTACTTGTAACAAGAGAAACATGAACAATGCCTATATACATGCATGTGTATATACGTATAGGTGGCAAAGTGGTCAGGAGACAGTGTACAAGTATATATACAAGGGAAATTGATTAATTGGCCATGGCTATACCAGACACTAATCTACTATAGTACTGTTGTAGCCAAATTGATTTTGGTACCATTCCAATTAGGTAATATTACAAACATCCATTATTCTCTGACAGCCATTGTGAGGTATTGGACAATAGGCTACATGAAACCATGTACTATCAAGAACTTAAGATTAGCAATAACAACAACACACATGCACATGAAGAGGAATATCCTCCTAAAGTCAGTTGCTATATGGTTAACATGTGTATAGACACAGAAGTTATATTATCAAAATAATTGAGAAGATATACATATCTGTCTAAGGCTATTGCATCATAATAAAAATGAAGTTAGAAGTGGATATGGCCAGCAACAATGAATAGCACATCTGGAAAAGCAAGACAGTGATCATATGATAATTAAGGCTAACCATTGAGAAATGGCATAATAAAATTTAAGTGACTTGACCATACACATCACTTCCATGTCTGGGTGCACCATCCCTACTTCAGCTATTATGATGTGTCCAAACATATAGATTGTCTTGTTTTCCAGTTCCAGGTGTGCTAGTCAATGTTGTAGTACACCTGGAATGAAATATGTATTTACATTATTACTGCATTGCTATTAAATTTATTCATTGGTCCCACATGCTTGACCTGTAACAGGTTCTACATAGAGCCTTTGTTATATCAAATTTGATTTGAATGAGTTAATTTATAAACACAAACCTGTCAAGATTTTACAAGATTCACATAGATCACTATTCAAACCAATTTTAAAACCACGCAGACATGTAAATTAAAACTTTGAATAATGTATAGTACAGATGATAAGATTATGATGAAACAATTGTAAACTCTGTAATTTCAAAAGCTTATAGTTTTTATAAACAACTTAGCATCGGCCTATAGGAATCAACATGGCTAAAACGTGCCTTCTGTAGTACCCTGCATGGACTGGTATTGGCTAAGACAAGAGTGATGTCTTGTCATAATGTCACACTGAGGTCCGACTAACCCGCCAAATTTTCCTATAAAAGCTCAAGCAATAATAATCTTGCTCAAAGGGATTGTACGCAAGGCAAACTGATCTATAGGATAGAGAGAATGTGTTAACACACCTCCCCTAACTGAATTACAGTAGCTGGGAGTTACTAGTTACTAGGGACTGGTTGACATGCTACATCTGGTGGTCCCATTGAACAGACGTAATCCAGGACCTTACAGTTATTATACTCACTGTAAATTCCATGCAAATTTTCCCTTGATCCAATACTTTCTTTCACTATCTTTTCCTACCTGAATGGGTTAAGCTAATAACTTTAATAATAATTGCACTCAGTCCTCCATATTTCTTAATTGGACATGTTGCTAGGTAACTGATATTTGACTTCCATGACAATTCTATAAATAATACAGCAAATCAAATATAGGCTGCACAATAAGACATATACTTGGCTAATCAAAATTTAATGTTAGTTTGTATAAACGTTAAGTACAAATTACATTTTGAACAGTCTCACAAGTAAAAAGTGTTTTACATGAGGCAAAGATGCTATGTATATATGTATTATAACTTAAAAGAAAAAGAAACATTATAGACTTCATTTAAAGAGTCTAGCTGATTCTCTAAACAAGACGACCTACCAATGAGTGTAGTTTAGCATGGACAACGCTCAAGCTAAAGCAACCGCCATTTTGGATTCACAAATTGATTAACAATAGCACGCTATATACCTCTGCTCACAAAAGAACACAATAGTGCAAAATAGCGTGTAAGATGACCAGTGATTCTTGTTAAATAAATATCCTTGTGACGTTGTCCATGCAGCATTGTGCATGCATGAAACATGTTCGTACGCTTGCAAGATTGTGATCACTGCTGAAATAATAATCAGAGGTTCATTAAGATATTGCTAGCTTTGTTTTTTTGTTTATTAATTAAGTACTTCTATTCATGGGGTCACTATACATTTTATGATTTGCTTCGCTGGATAGCCATAAATGATTTCTAGTCGAAACTCAATAACAATAACAACTTGCTGAATAGGCCAGGTCATGTTCTGCATGTTGTCTATTGTTCTCGAACATAACCTCGAAAACAATTATGGTTCCACGATTTTCCGCCAAGTTCACGATGTTTCCCGCCGACAATTTCTAATAAATAGGCGAGGACATTTTCAGTCGTTGGCCTACGGGCCATCAACTCTGGAGGTCTATGCTTGCGTAGATCGATGCGCCAACCGTGGTAGGAGCACGACCATGGTACCATGCGACGAAGGGTCATCGGTGTTCGTATAGTGGGGTGGTCTCTCTACCTATGGGTTAGTGCCTGGAGATGTATCTCACTATTAATCCTGCTTGTGTGTTTAAATTGGCACTTGCGGATTCTTGCTATACGACCCGTACCTGGAGGAGCGTGGGTCCAGTGCCACTACGTAGTCGGTCAGGAACCCCTGTTGTAGGCTGCAGCTTCAGGTTGGTTTGTATGGAAGGCATTTGTATTTGAATTTGTATTCAGTTTTCTTAACCATGCATCAATTGCAATATTTAATTCATTGTATATCATGTATTTTTTCAATTCTTTTCTTATAGTTCCTTGAACTGATGGGTCCCTACTCTAAAGCGCCTGGCCGATCCCAATGAGCTAAAGTCTGTGTACAGTGTTCCCAAGCTACGTTGTGTGCACATGATGATTCTCATTGGTGGGAGTTTGTGGTCCGCCAGGGTCGGGCTTGTTCTGTTCGTAGCGTGGCAGGGCAAGACTAGTAACTGGTCAGAGGTCGGTCAGGTACGCCGGATCGTTCCCGTGCAACTTCTCTTACGACGCAAGTAGTGGAAGTGTCAAACAGAGTTGTAAACAATTTTTGGGGCACGAAGTACTTCCACCTCCTCGTGGTGTGCCCTGGGATCACTCCGTAAAGTGATGCAAAGCGAAGTACAGTAGCAACAATCAAGTAACCACTCAAAAAGAAAGAAAGCTAAAGAACATGGCTTCTTAACAGCCACAAAGAACTTATTTAAGAACTATACTGTTTAACATTTTCTTTTTTTATGTAATTTCAGAAATGTCAAAAATAATTTTTATTATACAACTCCAAATGGTGCATAATGATCAAATACAAAATGCAGTTTAGTATACTGTAAATCTATATCTATATTAATGTATATAACCCAACTTGCCAGAAATGCATCCATCTATAAGCATTCAGTATACTCTTGTAAATTTTTGTAAAACTAGTACTATTATACATAATATATGTATGTACAAGGTAGAAATCTTTACCAAATAAAGGTGAATTATTGCACACCAATTTGAAGGCTATTTTATCCACCAACTTACATATAGTGATAATTAGTGTAGTTTAGATGGCAGGGGTACGTGCATTGACTCTTCCAGCACAGAATATATCACCTGTATTTACTGTGCATACATCTGTCTTCCTTTTTTCTTTTTTTCTTTTTTCTTCCTTTTTTTCCTTTTTAGTTTTCTTTTTTCTTTTTTTTCTTTTTCTTCTTTTTCCGATCGCATTTAATCTATAAATTTCTGCATGGTTTACAGCTTTTTTAAACAGATATTTTTAAACATTTATATAATACATATTTCACTTGATCATGTGGTTCTTATACAGAATGTGTGTCATTAGCATATAGTATACATATACACAATCACAAATGTTGTGATATTATCTGTGTGCATGCATCTTGTCTTTTCAACACACTGCAGTGTATGAAGTATGAATATTAATTCAGTGGATGAATTTGGGAACATTCAAATGTACATTAGAAAAGTGAAAGCAAAATTCAAATATACAGGCCGCATTAGAAAAGTGAAAGTTGTGCAGAATTTGAAGTTTTTCATGCATGCATAAGGAGTTATTTGCATCATTGCATAATGAGTTAGTGTATAACTATATATATTTATGTATACTGTTAATTATTATATATATGGATATTTTTTCCCATAATCACTGTCAATTAAATAATGCAGTTTTGTAAAAACATTAATAATTACCAATATTACAATAATACATATTATAATAAAACATTGATGTTATTATGCATGAATATGTTACATTAGGTCAGGACAGTTCCTGGGCTTAATAACCCAATGAGCTGAGGGGTTGACACGATAGAGTTCCCACATATTAGTTTTCGGGTGCAGACATCTTTCTCCTTTAAAACAGAGAGAATGAAAAAATTTACAGCAGCAGTATTGAGGGCAGATTAAAAATTCAATAAAGTAAAAGTTTCTAGAATGACAATCAGTATACACAAGTATTCAGTGAGTCTTTTAAAGTAAAAAAAAAAAACATATAAAGCCAGTCACATCTCCTCGGTATACATTTCTAAACTATCTTTTAATATACTATAAATAAATATGTGTGATTCATGTATAACGACAATGTAAGCTATATACACAGTTAGCAAAAATAGAAGTATTCTATTACAAAATAAACATGTTTACCTATATTTCCTCCAACTTCAAATAAAAACTGCTTGTCTGGGATAACTTTAGGCACTGAATAGGTCACATCTGAGAGAGCTAAATCGCCCCCAAGACTGGAAATGGGAGGACTGGAGAGTCTTCTTGAAATAAAGTCTTCATTCAGCTGCGATTTCTTCTTCAGTTTTGTGACAATGTCGTCAGCGGTCATGCCAAAATTTAATCCAACTTTCATTGTTACCCTCATAAAGAAGGGAGCATGCACCGTGATGATGGCATTATCCGTCTACAGAAGAGAATCATTTGAGCATAAACAAAGTATAAAAAAGAAAACTAGACATTTTAGAACTACGTAACTCCTTGGATAAGTGAAAACTATGACATACATACGTACGTATAACTGTAGACTACTTAAGACTGGATAATATAAATAAAAGTAAACAAAAATTATAGTTATCTGTGACTACGTACACTGTGTGTTATCTGACCAAGAGTTGCAAAAAGGAGAGTGACACTTATCATCTGTAACCTACGTAGTTATGTACTGTAGATTTCAAGCTATTTTTCTGTCATACCTCGAAGCTCTTGGCTGGTGTTTGTCCTTGTGTTTGCTTGTTCCTCCTCATAATGCCTGTTTTCTTGCCTTTTGAATTCAAAATTCTAACCTGGTTCACCATCTCTCCAGGTATCTAGTAAGGAGACACAGGAAAGACAAATAAATTCAAATCCTTCAACACCCAATCGTATCGTTGTCAGTATATTGTTTTACATTGATTTTCACTATAAATTGCAAATTTAAACTCACTGTCCATAATAACTGGTGGTATTTAATGAGAAGCTTCATTACGTGGGTTGTTCCTTTGGCCAAGGTAAGCTGGTCCATTCCTGGATCCTGCGGCAGGTTGTAAAAGAGGTTGGGTGCTATTAACATGGCCACATTGTCGAGATCCATCTTATTCCTGTCCTGATGCAGTACAATGTTCTCTAAGAACTGCAGTAGGCGCTACAAATGAGGGAGCAGAGTTAAAACACCAAAAGATAGAATATCATTCTAAATGTAGGCTTGTAAAACAGTTGTGGTTACATTCTAGAACATTAAGATATAGATATACGTATAATGAACAAAAAAGAAGAGAATTAATGTGCAATTTAACAGATCTTCTCCTTAGCTAAAAATACATCACTTTAGAGTGTTACTATGGTAACTGGATTATATGTACATATATGTATGTTATGCGTGTCTATGTACCTTAAGGGAGTTTTGATGGATTTCAGGCAGGAGGAGAATTAGAAGATTCAAGGCCTTGATCTGTTCCTTTGGTGTTGAGATACTGGGGATGCTAGCAAAGGATCGCATGTAGTCTCTTGTCAGCATTGGACTGGGAAGTTCTCTGAGGAATCTCTTCAACAGAGAGGCAACGTCAGATACACGTCTGTCTTCCCACTTAAATACACCGGCAGCAAATAACAACTCTAGTTCCTCAACCATGGCCTGTAAAAATAAAGAAGGTGAAAAGATAAAGACGTAGAAGTAGAATTACAATACGTAGGTGTGACCTCCTTGCTTTACGTTTGAAAATGCATTCAAATATTGGATTCCGTCTAACTGACCTTCATTCGGGATTGCTGTCCTGGTATTCTAAGTATTCCCTCAGTATTAATACCTTCTCTCTCTAAGAAGTCTATTGCCTCATGTAAGAAGAGGGGAATCTGTACTTTATCTACTCTTTGTCTATCCGTATGTACAAGGGTTGACAATGCCACGCCAAACACTCCCTGATCTAATAAAATTAACATACGTAGCACAAATCAGTAAGTGTTGTAGAACTTCAATTTCATAGATGGGTAAGGTGAAATCTAGCTGTGTACATCCATTGTTATATTGTAACTGTCTGTAGCTCAGTGGTAAATATACGTATACGTATATACAATATACAATATACAATATATATACAATAAATAACCATCAGTTGTATGAATATACGTACGTACCTTTAACAAATTTGACCTTTTCTTGTTTTGGAATACGTAGGGCTAGTCCATGTTGATCAAAGGTTGTGGTTAGCTCTATCAGCGCAAAATGTCTTATCTTTTGCATGTCTTTTGGGGACAAATCTCCAATGCATGTAATCCCCTGGGGGTCTGGGGCCAATTGGAAATTCTACAAAATTGTCATTAATCAATATGGTAACTTTTGATTGACATACCGCGCTATATGTATGTACGCATGTATACGCATACTTTAGCTATGCGACTGAAATTTTACTGCTATGACTGTGTACATGTATTAGATATACGTCTGCAGTCTGGGAATGTAGTATTTTGGCACCAGAATTATTACATAATCCAATCAATATTACACCATAAAATTACTATTACACTGAATGGCGCAGTTCAATGTATTCATTATTGATATACCTACCTACCACATAACGTACATATCCATACACGTACATAGCAACACTAGCCCAATACAAGTGGATAGGTTAATACCAATACACAAGTATAGGTATCAGCCTATCCATAATACATACATAATACGCATGTATGTAGGTCAGACAACATGGAAACCAAGATACTTTTACAGAAACCTACTGACTGACCTGCTGAAGGAATTACTCAAGTATGCATGCATGCAAACCACAAGTAAACAATATCTTGGAAGCCACACAACCTGGCCTACTATCTAACACTTCTCGTTGCCTAGACAACCAGAACTTACTGGTAAAGAGTCTCTTTTGATACTTTTCTTGCTGGCCTGGGGTGATCCAGGAGGCGTTTGCACCGGACTGCCAACAGCCAATGTAATGTCTTCATCTTCAATAGAATTGGAGGAGCGAGATGAGCCAGCATCCGGTGTCTGGGAAAAGGACAAGAAAGAATGGTGGTTAGGTGTGGTTAGTGGCTGTCTAAATGGGTGGACAGGCATGGGATGGGCGGCAAGAAAGCATCTGTGACCACTGGTTATCAACATAGACAATCACTAGTCATGAATAAACAGAAAATTTGAATCCCTACATGGGATGGCTAAATGTACACTACATCAATAACTTGCCTTCACAAGTATACACATACGTACGTACGTAGGAATGTATGTACGTACGTACACAGATTACAAATCAGGGAGTGAATGGTTAAAGTGTTCATTCAAGACATCAATTAGATAAAACACCATTTCTGAATATATACAGCTTCCGTTCTCAGGCGCTCACTTTTGATCCATTTTGATGTTCTATGGTGTTCTTATCAGGTGATGGAGAGTGCACTTTGGTTCTCACTGGGGTGGGAGGGGATTGTGAAGGAGAGGGCGACTGGGGGGTGTGTCTTTCCTCCCCCCCACTTTCAGTGTTGGCTTGCTCAAAAGGTAAACTACTTGTAAAGACGTCCTGAACATCCGGCCTCATGCTGTTTCTTCTCTTTCGTAGAGTATGACTTAGTGTGTCCACTCTCTTTCGAATAGTCTCCACCTGCTTTGCTGTAAATGACTTGTCCAAATCCACTTCTTCACTATCAGAAAGAGCTGCACAAGGAAGTACAATTTACAGTTGGAGAACAGAAGGGATTAAGTCTTGTATGAGTACGTACGTAGGTATGTACAAGGAGAGATAAGCATGAGAAATGTTATATCAGTTAGACACAGTATACAGTGACACACACACAGGCTTACAGATATCATTTTATAAGGCTCAAATTCAAAATTAGTACGACACAAGCAAAATGGAAATGGAAACACAAACCATATCCAATGGTTACCTCCTCAAATCAGGATATATTACTACTGCTATATATACACATACATAATAATCTTCACTACAACGCAGGCAAATACAGGACAAGAATGAAAAATATATTAAGGTTACTACATACATACGGTACACATATACACATCTTACTCTAAGTATTTCACAGCTAATTGGCACTCAGATTCTATGTCTGGGGTAACTATAGCAACACTACAACCAATGAAACTATCCTATAAAGTGACTACTCAGTTAGACAAAACTACCTACCTAGCTCTCCAACTCTTCACAATCTAAACTGACTGTGTGAATGATTTCAAAGTTATTATATCAAATATGTCAAACCCATAGAAACCATTCATTACTGTTACCTTTTAAGTGCATTCATAGTCAATGAGCTAAATTAAGCATCCAACCCCAGATGAAGAGTTCATAGATTTAGAGCAGCCAGTAAGGGTAATCAGGACACTATAGCTTCTATTTTGGCTTCATATAGCCAAGTTGTCTGTACTAGTACAAAAGTCCACCTACGTTCTTTCACAGGAAGTGCTTAAAATACAGGTCCTTTAAATGTTTGATTCATATCATAATACCTTCTTCCATATACGTACATATGGTTTGTCCATAGAGGTATATAGGAATAAAGGCAATCATACGTACGTATATACACATATATACAGCTTATCAGAATAAAACCTTCATATACTGTTCCTCAATACTCTAGATGTGATAAATATAGCTATCTTTTGAAAGGATCATCTTTCGACTTTTGGAGTGTCTAAAGACACAGTTTTATTGTCTCCCTTGACCGTCAGACATTTCGAGAAGACTGACAACAAAAATGTGTCTTTAGGTGCTCCAAAAGTCAAAAGATTATCTCCATCCTAAGCTCTCTCAAAGTTCAGTTCTTGTTAGGCCTATACTCTAAAGTAGATGTAGCATGTAAGACAAATGGTATATTAGATTATTCATGTCCACTACAAGTGTCCCTTAACAAGGATATTCACTTTTGTTTAATCAACAAGGGAAGTGATTTCTACCTATGTATATAAATGAGATCACACAGAAGTGAGGGATATTAATTGGTGAGGTAAAGGCAGCCAATGAGGACACTAGTATACTATTCAAACATTTTAAATCACAAGAGATCACATGTGGATAGTTCAGAGGGGGTTGACATCATCAGATGACAGCTGCAAGAATGTTGGAGGACTGAAATATTACTAATCACCCTCAAATGTGAACGTACATATAATTTCATATGTATGTATGTACATCATACATCCATATATAAACTAGATGCTCATAGAACGCATACCCTGTGCGTTGCTGTGCAGTTATACCAGTTGCACTACTCAGAGTAGAAGGAGATGTACGTATGTACATGTAAGACTCAGCGCGAGAGTCCACATGGGTGGCCTGCATGGCTCCAGAAAAATGGCTGCCCGTAAGCAGAAAAATGTGCACTCCTAGGCTTCTAGGACTAGACAAAAGGAGCAGGCTCGCTTAACGACATGTGAAGGGCTGGCGGCAGGAAGCATTCAGCGGAGATTTGCGAGTGGCAAGGCACTAAACAGCATTTGTTATACACACACACATCCATACATACATATGGACACGGCCAATTGCTTAACCCTGCTGCATCTGTGCCCAGGGTAATTACATACAAACATCCATACCTATGATTCATTCAAACTTGGTACAAACGTTTTCTAAGGGCCATAAAGACGTTTACTATAAAAGTAGATTTCTGTTTAGGTATCAGTTGGACAATTTCTACTGGAAGCATTCACATGTATGTACGTACGAATGTACACATATGTGCATACATACGTAGGTAATTAAATAAAGATCCCAGTCACATTGACTAATCGGTACTGTCACATCCTCGTCAACTCTGCTAGAGCTTATGGGTTCGTGAAAGTAGGATAGCTAAAACACGTACTACATCCTTCAAAAAATTTACTACTATTCAAGCAGATTATTAATTACTTCTGCTATGAAAAAGAACGGAATAGTCATAGGAATGTTTCATTTTCCTCTACATTTGTGATGAAGGTTATTCTTAACAAATATACAATTCAGCACAAATATTTCAATTAAAATGCAAATGGTTCATAGATGATGATTTAATTTTTCAATAACCTTTAACACAACAAAACTGAAATTATATTCAATTTCTACAACTACAAGTATGGCTTCTTCATTTAGCTCCAAGTCTAATATAGAGACAATTAACTAGAAATTACCAATACTTAGACATAAGTGGTATAGGGCTTCAATTTTAAGAATTATTTCACTCTTAATTTATCAGATTATATTTGAAATTATAAGGATTTATTTAATAGATTGAAACAGGGGCAGCCAAAACACTAAAAGTCTTCCCAGTGATCAACAAGAAAGCAGTCAGAGATAATGCATTCCCAAAAAAGGAGAAAATGTCCAAATTGCATATAAATACGTAGGCAATCTACGTCAGGCTCAATGACCTGGGTTGAATGAAGCCCTCTAACATACAATTCTCTTAATATCCTCACATGAACATTTCCCTCAAATTACTAGAGCAAGACACATTGAAAAGCATCTATGCAAGCATTCAATCCAATAGAAGTGCTTGATACCAAATTTAATAAGAAACACAATGTACCTATGTACTCTGTACAAAAGTTCAATCCATAGGGGACCAATAGAAATGCTCTATACCAAATTCAATGAGATGTACAAAGTACACATTCCAGGTCACAGACAGCATACCCTCAAAGGAGTGGTCTCTGCAGGTATCCAAGCAATCAGGCAGCCAATCATATTCCTAGGGGCTACTGGACTGACCCCTTCAATAGGCAGGGTCACCCAGGTCAACCAATTTGGATACAAGCAACCATTGGTTAACAGTTGAATCTCCTCTTCAGCCATTAATGAGTTGAATAAAAACATCAAGAACTATATGTAGCATATCTGATTGTTGCCAACTATTCATCTCTACTATTGTAATTACCCATGCAAGGCTTTCTTACAATTCCCTTATCTGACATATACATTGGCTTCAGTGCATGGATAAGCAGGACATATATAGTAACACTGTAATCCCTATAAATAGTAACTAGCAAACTTACAATTGATTTGAGTTAAAATCTTTTCCAGTCCAACCATTTGTAACCACTGCTCATCAGCTTCTCCTTCTGTTACCATGACAACCACATATGTAGGGGGGAAATAAGAAATGTGAAACAAATCATCATGTGTATACATAACATAAACAGTTATACCAAGATAATTCCTCTACATACATACGTACGTACGTACGTACGTATGTATGCTTGAATGTAAAGCACTTCTTGACTAAATTTTAGAATCTTTATGACGTTTTATTATATATACGTATATATACAACATATATACATATACATATATACAGTAGAATCTCATTAACACAAAATCCAAGGGACTGCTTCGTGTTAACTGATTTATTGAATTTTGTGTTAAAAGGGAACTAATGTATGGGGAAGTATGGAGCAAATATAGGGACCAATTAAAACTTTCCTGTTAAGCAATTTTTCACGTTAAGGGATTTCGTGTTAACGAGATTCTATTGTACATATATAAATACGTCAGAAATAAGATTTATTAACAAGTAAGGTGTATATGTGCATTATACACACTGTGTGACACATATGTACACATACACAAAGGTAAGGTGTACACGAGTATACAGTATGACAATCCAACCATTGTGTACTGACCTGTGGTACATTACATACAAACACCTATTTATATGAAACATGTCACAAAAATGTGTTTGTGAAGAAACAATTATTTACGAAAACCAATATTCTAAAACAATGCTTTCTATAGCCCAAATAAGGTATTCAGAAATACATTCACTTGAACATTTCAATTGGCTATATGTTTTGAGAGAACAGAATGGACTTCATATTTTATATTCTTGTACATTCACACAGTATAGTAAAGAAAGTATTATGGTGAATAGCTGTAAAACAGCTCTTTAGGCCAATTTCCACACTTACAAAGTGATTGGTTGACTACACAAGCTTAGAAATGGCCCAAGCTTTGTGAGAAACAGCCAATGATCACATTCCAGCACTTCCTTGGAAACTGGGAACAACAACACAATTGTAACACAATTCTGTGGGTTTGATGACTACAGTGTCATAATTATGAAGCTACAGCTGAACATCTGGTCCTAGTAATTTGAACATGAAAATATGAAATAATCGTGTCTCTACAAATGTGCACACTTTAGAGACAGAGTTGGTTGGTATTTGATTATCTTATGAGATCCATATCTTCAAAAATTCACCAGAAGTAACAATCTGATGTGAAAGTAATACATGTTGTGATGAGAGGGAGTGTTATTCAAAAGATAGAAATTAGTTTGTAGGAGTTCTGTGGTCAGTGAAGCCATTTAACTAACATTCCTTACATTTAAATTACTCAGCAAGGGTTGAAAAGTTTAACTAGTTCAAAACAGACTTAACTCAATAATAACTGCAGTCTCTTTATGAAGGATGCCCTAAGTTACAAAGGCTGCACTGAGGTATGACACCACATACATACGTACATATGTACTTTGACCTAGCAGGACATTGGGTTCTTCATGAGAAGTCTGAACTTATGCATTTGGCTGATTCAATTCACACATTTCAACTCGACATTAGATTGATCTGTAGTATAGTTTTCTTTTTATAGTGACTCATGGGCCCCAACTTGGCCTTGTGCTTTTGTTGCATATGTCACTTTAATAAATATTATTATTATTATTATTATTATTATTATTATTATTATTATTATTATTATTATTATTATTATTATTATTATTATTATTATAACTACTTGGAAAAATTAGATAAGGTAATCTATTCTCAATGGATGTATGAAATAAGATACCATTTTCCTACATGCTATGCCTATTCTGTAAAAGAGCCTATAGGGAACTAAACCTGAAGAGAGCTATGGAGTATGTATTATAGTATGTATTATACAATTACATATATACTTACATGCTAATGTATGTACATATGTACTAAATATATGATCAAGAAAAACGTTTGAGCAATCAACACTTCCTCAAGCAATAGATTAAGACGTTTCAACAGGTTTGTAGGTATTAATCAGTTAAAAAATTCTTTTTCATATACGTACGTAGATTGCAACAAGTACCATTTATCCAAATGTATTCACGTACGTACGTAAAACATTAGAGCTGTAACCACATGGACAATGTGTAGATGAATGATAAGAACTTGGCCAATCAATTGAGATGACATAACTTCCTTATACAGGTATTACAGGTATTACAGATAAGGAGTGAAGCTGACCACATAAATAACACTGGAGGAGAAACTACCACACTCTACTTCATCCATGCAACATGTTTTTGAGGTATGTATGTACGTATCTACTTTAGAGCAAAGGCCTATATGGAACTAAATCTAGTGAGAGCTCTGGAGGAAGAGAATACAAGAGTTTTCTCCTACTACTTTCTCCTTTAACGGTAATCTCATAAAAATGAAAAAAAAATTTATCCTCTATATATGTATATGTGTACGTATGTATGGATATAGGTACATAGGTACACCTAATAAAGGTATATAGGTACATAGATAGAGGATATAGGTGCATAGATAGAGGATATAGGTACATAAAGGATATAGGTGCATAGATAGAGGATATAGGTACATAAGGTATATAGGTACATAGATAAAGGATATAGGTACATAAGGTATATAGGTACATAGATAAAGGATATAGGTACATAAGGTATATAGGTACATAGGTACACTTAATAAAGGTATATAGGTACATATATTTCCTGGTATACTGCTAATGTATAGGATCGTAATTACAGAATACCAGTATAATCAAGTTAATTGCAATAACACATTTACACATGTAACTACTGCTGTATAGGCTGTATAGACTATATAATTCTTGTCACTATTTAATATGTACATACATGACAGGTTGCCGCCTTAGGAGCTTGACGTTAGGGAAAACTAAGCATGGCAGAAGCCTTACAAGTATCTACATCTCCACTCCATTACAACCTTCACAACCTAGCATATAACTATGGAGTGGCACAGTGGAGAGGAAGAAAAGGCAGAACAATTCATCCTATTCCTAAGGAAAGTATTTAGTTCTGCCATAAAAAAGTCTTAAAAATTTGTTTAGATAATTTATTAGTCTTACGTATAAATTTAAATAAGGTTTGATACATACTTAATGTTCTACATGATGCAGGTTATCTTAAAAGAAATTAGAACAATTCCCCTAAAATTCTCCCTGTAATCTTTTCCAGTGAAGCATTTATGGAATGTCTTTGGGATAATATCAACTTGCACTAGATAAGATTCCAATAAATACTATCACACCTTACACATTTTTCCTCAGCTAAATTAGCAGCACAGCCTTAGGTAGTTCTAAAATCTTCCATTACATCATTACAGGGATATCCTCCATCATAGACTGCATGGATTCCCACATCAAAGAAGAATGTTTAGTAAATGAGGTAGACTGAGGTTACTTCAGTAGAAAGGTATAGCACTCAAATTGACTATGGCCATCTATTATTACCATGAGGATGATGTAGAGTGATAAGGAGCTTAGATACTCTGCATACACTGCAAGAGTAAGCTAACAGAACCCAGTGAAGGCTTGGAAGAGGATACCAGGGTCTTCTCCTTATTCTTCTACTTTACTGGGCCACTTTGGGTGAGTTTTTTTTAAAAAATACAGGTATCTTAGCAACTGAAGCGATACAGGTATCTTAGCAACTGAAGCAATACATGTATCTTAGCAACTGAAGCTCATTTTAGAAGGAAAGTTACACTCACTGACCAAATTCACTTCATGTGTACGTATACAGACACCACATTGGCATACGGTTTGAATCTAAATCGGATGAAATTGAATATACATACTGTACACAAACAGTTAGTGAATCTACACCTGTCAAATATTACACCTGTCAAATATTACAGAAAGGTTCTTTACTAATTAAAAGTGAAATTTATAAAGAAATGGTCATAACAGACATTTCTAATAGTAACACTCCGAGCACAATACTAACACGACATTCCTCTTCAGACTTGCACCATTCAGTTTTGTATTCAAACAGTTTTTGTATTCTATTTGCATTCAAATACGAAATGACATCACAGTGCAAAATTTACATCACCATGGCAACAGAAGCATTTGATAGATGCATCTCCTTTGAACTCAAAGCAGTCTAGTTCACAAAGTACACACACACAAATCTAAACTATTATCATTTTCACACAGGATTCAATGAAAGCCAGGAGCATTATATAAAAACTACCTTACTGGTCACAGCATCTGATACCTTCTCCTTCCTAGTAAGTTGTGTGTACATGTAGCTAACATGTGTATATGTTATCTGGAGAGACAAGTATTTCAATGATGACATACGTATGAATGTCATTTAAGGCTGAACACATTACGCAAAGGAAGGTGCTATTGTGCAATACATTTATTGCAGGCGATTGTATACAACCAGATACGTATTGCCTACTAAGGCTTCACTATTAGTAGGCTCCCAGTCACTATTGTAAGATTAATGGATAATCTCAAAACATCAAAGCATGAAAAGCAGTGTCTTCATCCAGTGCTTTACTCTCAGTCTCCCAATGGAAAAGGAATAATTCAAACACTAAGCATGAATAGCTTACACAAGAATACCAATCTTAAAACTTTATCTTCATCATTTTGACTCTTAAAACTTTATCTACTTTGGATTTCATCCCGCCCATCCATTAAATTGGAAGGAAGGAATGAACGACACGCTACCCACCACCATGACCCTCCTCTATACACAAAAGGCCCCAAGTTAAAATGCTTCCTACTGTCAACTACACACAAAGCATTGCCAAGTAGTACCAAACCCGTGGACAAACAGCCAGCCCAACCACTAGTCAGAGATAATTGGGTGCCATGTTTGAATTATTTGAAGCTTACACTATATCTTTAGTCTATTCTTGTCAACTCAACCTTACAACACCCTACTTCCTAACATTCCTCAACAGAATTCTATCACCATTAATCTTTACACTAAACCATTCCATCACTGAAAGAGAATATTGATATGTTTGGAAATTATATATGAAAACAGAAAAGTGTGAAATTAAACAATGTACAGTTAAACAGATAAACAGATTCATGAGTTAATTGTTGTAGGCATGCACCTGTTGCGTATATTACTGGTCATTTAAAGATTCACATGCCTGCAAAGGTTTCATGAAACAGCAAAAGGGTTTTAACACCCATTTGGCGCAGGATACAAACCTTATGCATTCACAGACACTACACTGAGTGGAACAAGCTACGCACTTAGTAGCAATGTAAATAAAGACCTCTCGGGTCAAGTGCTGGTAGAAGTAGAGTATATAGTTGGACAATGCCTTTACATTCTAGAATTACACATTGTATAGCTTAAGAATGAAGAGACTTATCAGCTGGTAATTTCATAATGTGATAGAAGAGGTTTACATTAACGATGTACGTACGTGACTCCATAACACACAAAGCGCTTAAGGAAAGAATGAAGATACAGACAAATCCAATCATAAAGGTTAAACAACAGCAGCGCATAACGCCACAGTAGCTAATACTAAAATGAGGTCTCTAGTGACCGCAAGAGACACCTTAATCCGTGGCTAATCAGAAAGAGTGATTACATCGATATTCAGGCATTAAATGCTTTACATATTCGCAATCTAATAAGACTCCAGTGACCACCACAGAATGGGCGCCAAAATCCACTGCTTCGTGGGACTGCAGACTCGATTTGACGTGCGATCTTAAAGCAACTCTACCATACCACTACAACAGAACTGTTTACCTTCCGTCGGATCTTCTTCTACCCTGCCTTCTTCTTGACCCTCTTCGCTTAGACTTTCGCGAATACTTTTCATTTCGTGAAGAAAGGCTTCAAACTTTGTTTCGTCTGGTATGTCAGTCTAAGTAAGAAAAGAGAAAATAGTTTTTTTAACACTGGTTATATAGCGAAGTTAATTTAACAGTTTCGGCGAATTCACATCTGTTGGGTACGCCTCAAGGACCATGTACTCACGATTTACAGTTTGTAGTAGCGGTTTCAGGTACCGACAGGCTTCTATTTCACACGCTTACCTTTAACTTCTTCACCGATTTGAGTTCGACCACTCCGTTATCCATTTTGTATGCCATATTATAACTCATAGCCTATTTTCTACTCTAAACAGCTTCTCTTCTGTTATCTTGCTCTCGTTTTAAGGCGTTATTGATACTAAGAAACTGCTACTTGTACTCGATCCAAGCCTATCCTCTACAGTATCACGGCCGAACAGCAGCATAAACTATAGATGGATGAACTTTTGTGATTTCGCACTTTACAGTTAACGGCATAAAACGCCTTCTCACGCAGCATGGCCGACCTCGCATTGCTATTGAAGACGACAGACTTTGCTGCTAGACGTCATGAAAATCAAAGAAGAAAGAACAAGGCGGAGACACCGTACATCAATCATCCGATTGGTGTAGCAAATATCCTTGCAAATGAAGGAGGCGTCCTTGAACTACCCATTTTACAGGTAATGTAGCTATAGTATATGCAGTGTGTATTAGAAAAGTTTTTCTGTGTATTTAACTTGTTGGCCAGCGATAACGCTCCCTAACAGCTTAACCTTACCTAGATCTGTTTTCAGTTTTTAAGTTTAGTGAAGTAATTAAACAGTTTCGCCAGTGGTGCTACGGTGCTACGTCTGGCGTAATGTTTGTTATGACTCCAGGTATTTGTGGTAACAGAAAACCACCGCCCCACATCCCATTGATAGCGCTTCATTAGGTCAAATTCCCGGGTACAGCACCGCTACACGGGATTAAGTACGTAGCTATATATTCTGCAGTCCTAATGAATGTAAATTTCGTAAAAACTTTCAAGTTTTCTTACAAGTGAAACTTGCCTATGGAGAGCACCTGAAAGTTATACAGTCTATACACTGTATAATTTGGAGTTACTAGCTCAGAAAATAGAATTAAAATATGTTTCCACCAAGTGTGACTATTTCTATACATGATGTGGAACGGTGTCACCTATAGGACCTGATTTATATGGCAGTCTGTCAAGTCAAGTCAAGTCAAGTATCTTATTTAGACTGGGGAGACCTTTAGCCATCGGCTACTATACTAGGCACCCAGTGTATTAGATAGGTGACTGGATTATCATGTTCTAAATACATATACATGAAAACCATGGTCCTTCAAAAAATCAATAATCATGAATCATGGTTAAATGGGTGACTATTCCATACAATTTCCATTGTATTCATAAGTGATTATTCTTATCATTATCTGTTGGTTAAGTTAACAATGGTAAAGTATTCTCTTCTGATAAGCTCCCAGTGGTACCTCCGCCCCCTCAGGCTGCACTGCTGCATGACACTGTTGAAGACACTGACACCTCTTTGGAGGAGATAGAAGAGCACTTTGGTCCGGCCATCAGATCCATCGTAGATGAAGTTACTGATGATAAATCCTTACCAAAAGCCAAGAGAAAGAGATTGCAGGTATGTACGTATGTATCTTGAATCAAATGTACAAAGTATTACTGACTGCTCAAGAATCTACTCCTTCAAAGCCCTCTGTGAAATCATCAACTTGTGTTTCATCTATAAATTTATGTACAGATATGCAGTATCTACTATAGCAAGCTAGTAGAACAGCCAGTCATATTGTACTCTCTAAGTAGGGATGGCCCAAAAACATGGCCGCCTTATTCAATGTATTATCAATTATCACCTTGTAAATCAGCAACGAAGCAATTTTTGATTTCATTCAACCATAAATAAGCCTTAAGTTGTTATCCTTAAGTATGGTAAGTTGTTGCATAGCACATCGTACTACTAATAATAATAATTATACTTTCTACTCTGAAATGTACTAGCTCATGTTGAATTGAATTGAGTTGAATTACAGTCATGTGACATTAGTGTGAAAGCAGTACATTATCACCATATATGGTGTGTTTATGCTATTCTATCTCAGATTGGGACATTAATACATTTTTGAGAAACAGAATGTTTCAATGTTCCTCATTCAATCAATACTGTAATTTTAGTATTACCTACGTATATACATACGTAATGTAGCTATGTATACAGACCTGAAATGTCTGAAATGGTAATTGATTAAAATAGAGGCTTTTCGGGAGTCAACATTTCTTAAATGTATTAAAGTTAACAGAATCTCCAGTAATGTCTTTGTATGCAACAAAAGAGATTTTATAAACTTGCATTTGGTATAATGTTTGTGTAGTAACTAGTAAGTGGAGATATGCTGATTCAGCATTTCTGAGATAGATGACTTCACTTGATTAACATTGCATAGTCAACACCAGGCATAGGTATATTAAATATGTTGTGATAATGTAATTATAGCTATCTTGCATCAGCAAATGTATGACCAGCTTTCAGTATATTGCTTTCTCTAATTGGAATGTTACTATAGGTAAAGTACATAAGCACCATTTACATCTACTTTAGAGTAAAAGGCCTATATGGAACTAAACCTAGTGAGAACTTTGGATGAGGATACAAGAGTCTCCTCCTTCAATCTACTTCTATTCTTCTCCACTGGGCCATGTATGTATGTATGTACATGTACAAATAAGGTCTTTACGTCCTCTTCTCCTGTTCAGGTGGAAAATGCTCCGAAAAAGAGTCGCGAAGCAAAGCTTGTCAAGTTGGCAGACAAGCTGTACAACTTAAGGGACCTTCAGAGGGAAACCCCCCAAGGATGGGAGGAGGAGAGGGTGCAGCAGTACTATGTGTGGGCGGGGGAGGTGGTTGAGGGTCTTCTCGGGACTAATGATAGGTTGGAGAAGGAGCTTGAAACTCTACTCAAAACAAGAAATGTAAAACTGAACAGAGATGATGACGGCAAACAGAAAGCAGTTTAAAGCATAAAAAGTGAAAGGAGTTCTACTTTAATTAAATAGAAATGAAAACTATCCAACTATACATAATAGTAACTATTTTACCCTTTAGAAACTTATATACGTATATAGGTATACCTAGGTAGGATTTTTACATACGTATGTATATGCATGAGCAGTAGTTAATTTTACAAATTTTGCTTAATTTACAATAACAGTCCATTTGAATGTATTGTATGTTATTAGGTAAAAATAAAATGAATACAGTATATAGCCCCTAGTTATGTGCTATACAAATTGTTGGTTTGTGTTGTGTTCATTTTCTTTGATGTCCGTATGTTCTGAAGACAAACTGGCATTCTGTAGTATCTAAAGTAGAGATGAAAATGGTGCAGGGAGTGAATCATTTTAAGTATATATATCATAAAGCCAAAAAATATTGGTTGGGATAATATTGTTTGAATTTTGGCCTTTGAGGAGTCTTATTTGTTTATTTGCAACCTAGGGAATTATTCCAGAGAGCTTTGGATGAGTATACAAGCTTCTCTTTCTTTTTCTGCTCCACTGGGCCAGTCATGTACGTACATATGGTTAGGTTCATGTGTGTATGAACGAACCTACATATGTAGATCTGCAGACTAGTACATGTATATAGCACTTGGATGCCTGCCACATCATTGTCAATATGGGATACTCAACTGAAGGGGAGAACCCTATTTATTACTCTGTGAACTGTGGGTATGAGCTAGTTGGAGTAGATGGTGCTTATGCATGTGTATATAAGGGACAGAGATCCTATACCTAGCAAATCTGTAAAATTATAAGTTTGAAACTCACTGGTGCTAGAAAGTTGTTAATAGTGTCATAGTAACCATAGCAGGTCCAGGTCCCGTTGTGAGTGCCTCCTTCGAACTGCTGGAGATGCTTGGGACAACCAGCTGAAAACTAAAGTATAAAATTATTAGAAAACTGGAACTATGTATGAATTAACCCATAAAACTGCTTATACACTAAATTGAGTACAAGTAATGACACTATAACTGAGGCATTTGGGTGAAATGACATATCTCCATTTTAATGATGTGTATAGATCTAAATATGCATAATAGGTGAAGCTTTGTATAATAAAGCCATTCAGATGTGAATGATGTAAAATGTTATACATATATATATAGTTCTACAAACAAGCTGTTTGAAATCATTCAGAGAAATTAAGCTAAATGAAAGCAAGGCTCAATAGTTTTACGGTGAAATAACAAGAATTGGTACTAGGAACTTAGGTCAGTTGGTAAATACGTAGATATAAGTGTTTAAGTAAAAGATAATCACTACCAACCTGATATAGATCTTTCATCATCCTGGGAGGGATTAACTGATCCGCCAACCCAGAGAGAAATAGGGTAGGTACACAAACCAGCTTTATCTTCCTCTTGCTCATAAACTACACACGCGGTCAATACACATAATGTACAATTCACACTGTTATGGCAGACACTTTATTGGCACACTCTATACATACATTTGAATGCAAACATACATAAGGTATTACTTAAGTACAATGTTACAGCAGAAATTTGCCTAAATGATGTTATTAAATTTACGCATATCCATATATGTATACGTATATTATACTGTATATAGATAGATAATGAGTATAATGATTATAAAGGAAACACACAATGCTGTGTACATATACGTAGACCAGTACCTTATTCTTGTAGCAGATCAGAGGAATGTAGCGTGCTCCTGGAAACATTTGGTGGGCCTCATCTGGAATACTGGTGAAGGTGTTTTCCACAATCAGCGCCATAATTCTACAATAAGTGCAAAACAGAAATCCATAAACACATTATTATACAACAAGCTCACAGCAGCTGCTAAAGCTCTCTATAACAGCAGCTGCCCAGTACAACATAATAATTATACTGTTAGTACAATATTCAGTCTCATATAAACACCAGTACAACCTAATAATTATACTGTTAGTACAATACTCAGTCTCATATAAACACCAGTATAACCCTGTACATAGGTGCCAAGTAAGCTGTATGACTTGGGCACATCACATTATAGGGAAAAGGAAATGTCTTAAAGAGGAAGTAATCAAGACCAAACGAACTTTCACATCATGAGACAACCATAAATAACTAATCATTTCCAGTGAACTTTAATTATAATGCTTATACATATGTAGTTGTAATACAGACCTCATGCAGACACAGGTAGGTACGTACTTGTCACTGTATGCCACATCTGAGACCAAATCTACAGCTACAGCTCCTCCAAGGGATCGCCCAAATACTATAATCTTCTTGTGGTCAATATCATGACGATTGAGGAGGTAGTCCATGGCAGCATGCGCATCCTTACGAATGCCTATAGGATTGGCATGAAATATTACCACCATTCCGAAATGTCAGCAGTAAGTGATGGAGACGGTACAAAACTGATCACACAGGCACAATTATATCACCACTGCTCTCTGTTTTAATCTGACTAAGTTTAGAGATCACTATGCCTCAGTGACATTGCTAAATCACTTTCTGGTGTCTGGTTAGACACTTACTATTATACAAATCACCATGGTAACAGTGAAGGAAATTGTAACAATATACAAGAATTAAGTCTGAAAAGAAAACCTTGACACCAATTACATATGCTGTATCTAAGCAACAGCACAACCATCCTCCATATTTATAAACTAGTCATTACAATGCCTTCTCTATGTACATACATACATATCTTATGTAGTATAGGAATATTGTGCAAGACTTGTGTACCTGATTCGCTTGCTGTTCCTTCACTTTTCCCATAACCTCTATACTCCACAAGGAAAATGTTAAAACCACAGTAAGTGTAGAATGAGTGGGCATTATGCAATCTGTGACCAATATTGCCTAATAGAATAGGACAAACATATATAGCCACTGCATATAAGGTAGCTCGTACATAGGGAAAAAAAGAATACCACATAAGGGGAAGGTTTTAGCACGTCGACCTTAGATTACAGGTCAACACTCTTCCCCTGTGTCACCTGCAGGATGACTATAGTTGAGAATACACTAGCGGAAGCAACATTTACTCCATTTTACTTCTGTTCGGGTAGCTGATGGATTAATGACTGCTACTTCTTAAAGTAGTACAGAAACAATTTCTTGGCTCTCACCAGCATTCCCATGGAAATACAACAAGGTTGGGGCTCTTGCAATTCTCTCTGGCGATTGCTTGATGAAGTAGCCAACAATCTTGTACCCGTCTTTGGTCACTAGGTGAACATTATCGTAGGCTAGGCCCACCGTTATTGGTGTCTGCACAAATATTCTAGCGCTCTCGGGTTGCTCAGGAAAGTACAACAGTGAGTCCTGGTAGTGGTATATGGCACCCAAAATGATGGCTACTAGGATCACAAGGATAGGCTTGCCTCCATATAGGTGGTAGATCAGTACAATAATTAGAAGAGCGGCGCTACATATCCGCCAAAATCTCTGCAAGAGTAGCATAATGATTCTTCCGATTGATTCGGCTGAATTGAATCCCATGTGTCGATCAGACATTGATTCACGAGAAGAACTCATCTCAAAGCTTTCAAAAGGACTTTTTTGCTTAATAAAACTTTAGTTCTTGGTCCAAACCTTCTCTCAACATCACCCTTCTCTATGCCTTGCCGCCATTTTTCCGACCTAATCAATGACGTCATTCTCATCATAAGCACCATGAAAATGTCATATATGTGAAAAGTTTTCTTCCTGTAATTAATCTAGTCAATTTTGTTTTCTGAAAATACAACAGTTTCCAACATAGCACCTAAACACTGGACAATGTTTGTTGTCATCAGAACATCAACCTTCTCCTGCAAATGGCGCTTTGGATCCTAAAATTTGAGAAGCAGACAGGCTATAATGAACATTTGTGTACCCTCTACTTTAAGAAATAAATCAGAAAAACAAAATAGAAGCTCTATATACAGTCACTACCAAATAGCATCACAAGCATTCTTCATCTTTTGTGAGTCCTCGTATGTATTCCTCAAAATGTAGTCAAAGTTAGACCTCTAAACAAACCTGTTTTCCAACATTTTTGACTGCCAACTGCTCTGGTGTCATTCCTTCCTCTTCCTTCAAGCTCTTGTTGTAAGCTTTAGTTAAATCTGACATTTCCTGTGCACAATTATGAACAGAACTACTGACACATAGTTGAACTTAACTCTCCACATAAATACACAAAATGGAAAAATACTTAGAACATCTAGATGAATCAAACTGCTTGTCTAGATAAATACTCTTAATTTAAATGCACAAAAACTATTTCTCTCAGACACCTTAATCTTTTCAACATTATCTTTGTCCTGGTGTTTGTAATCTTCCAACTGCAGTCCATCCATCCAGCTCTTTTTATGGAGATTGAGCAACATCTGTGGACAGAAGATATAGAAAGTGCTCTTTTTTAAAAATGGCCATACATGGTTGCATGCAATACAAGATAAAGTAATAAAAAAGGGAGTTGAACAAGGAACCAAGACACTACAGCACAAATCACCCACAAGTTAGAAGCCTACACCAGCAAAGGTTATTGAGCAATATGGTTACCTACGTATTTGTATCAACCAATGAACATGCAGCATATTCTACCTTCTGTTCCAGCTCATTCTTCCTGTAATTAATGGGGAGGGAGTAGTAATACTTGCCTAAACCATGAATCAGGGCCTAGAAGAGGAAAAAGTAAATATATAAGGAATAACTCTCCCTCTCGGCCATCCCAACCACCTCCACTCTCCCTCTCGGCCATCCCAACCACCTCCACTCTCCCTCTCGGCCATCCCAACCACCTCCACTCTCCCTCTCGGCCATCCCAACCACCTCCACTCTCCCTCTCGGCCATTCCAACCACCTCCACTCTCCCTCTCACCTGTATTGAGGACTTCTGGAGATGTCCCAGATTAGATGTCGTCTGTCGAGGCTCTTGTGTAGTCATCTGCATTGTGTGTCCAATCAGTCGAAAGGCATCGATCACCACCTTACCTTTCACACTCTGAATAGGGTCTATCACCACGGCAACAGACCTGGCAGAGAGTGCCTCAAAACTCTACAAGCACAGACCGTGATAAAAAAGGTTTACAATACCAAGCTGACTTGATTTTTTTGGAAACTCAATCTAAGGTCTTTATCAATGATATAATAAACCCATTAAATACACAAACTGAGAGAGAATAGGAATAAGACGGTGCAGAAGGAAGTATATTATATTCTGTGACAACTGATCTAAACTGAACCAATATAAATACAGTAGTGTTCAATGGCTAACTTGTTGTGTATTCATGTCAACTACTGACAGCCAACAGCCAAACCCGGGATGACTGTGATACCAGCCCACCACCATCTCAGGACTGGGGAAAGAGGAAAGGGGCGTGGCTCACATATTAGGAGGAGCAAAGGGGTGTGGTTCACAAAGTGGCAGGAGGAAAGGGGTGTGGTTCACACAGTGGGAGGGACATGCTTGGGGGTGATATTAGAGGGAGGGATAGGGGCATATACACTTTAACTTGTACTAACCGTCCCGTCTGTTTCAGCATATCCAACATTTTAGCTTGAAACACTGGATCTACTGCCTCTACACTGACACCCTACAACAGTAAATAGACATAATACATTAGCAGAACTTGCAGCTAGGGGGGAATTAAATTTTCAAAATTTAGGAATCGTATTTAAGCTGTATTATTAACTTCCCAAAAGTCAATGGGGCCTCAAATGCCCTCCCCCCCCCCCCCCGCCCCTCTATGCAGCCCTGCTGTTTGCTGTGTGACAATAATAATCCAAACTGGCTAGAGGACTGAACTAATGGTTAGCCCTGATCACAAGTCATTACACTCCCTCTAGCAGCATCATTACAGGAATAGCTAGGAATGCAAGGTCTAGTTGTGTTACTGAAAGAGTTTAGCAGTAGTCACTCACAGTTCCGCTCTGAGGCATCGCAAACACATCAATGACCCGGACAGTGTAGTCATCCACAAATTCCCCCAACATCAGACCCATCACTTCCATTGGAACGCCAGCACGGCCATGTTTTAACATCTAACATGCACATTGAGTAAAGTATTAACAGTTCAGCTTTTTAAAGATATCATTTCACAAACACTTCTCACACCAAACACTCAGTATTTTTCACAGAACATATACAGTTATTAAGTACTTGCGGAGCTACCTTAAGTAGTGCCAGAGAAGATATGTACACTTGTTCCGCGGTATCCATGACCGGGCCGTCCATTTGACCCATCTGTTGAGAAGGAAAACTGTATGGTTAGAGCAACAGAAGAGAAGCTGGTTTCTTACCTGAGGCATTCCTCCTCCTAGTCGCATCAAATTCTCCATTTCTCAAATTTACACTCAGCACAATTTTGGATCGGGAACGGGACGCCTATGCTAGTCTCATGTAGCCAGCTCGACTTCTATTAATATTGCAACAGTACAACTGTTACAACATAGGAGTCGTATATCTATGGTTACACTACGAGATGGCCGTTAGAGTAGCTAACTACAAGGGAAAGTTTCATACTTGTTGTGGAGCTGATGTAGAGCTCAGTCCCGACAGAGAAAGTGTATGTGGGGATTTCTTAGCGTTTCATAATTTAGCCTTTTCAAGTGCCCCATTGTTTGGCCAGCTCTTTCAAATTAAGTTTGAAGGAGCAAGATCACTGGTAAGCATGCATCATTCGATAAGTCAATATTAGACATTCGATGAGATTCCGAGATATCGACATTGAGAGATCTGTTAAGTTAAAACAAAGTCTTTGGTAAATTCAGTGCATCCAAATAGCACGCAACACTATCTTATTAAATAGTTAATCGACCTGTTCTTATTAGTATTCATTAAAACACACTTAATACCTTTATCCAGCTTGCTAACCAGCTACTAGTTAACTGTGATACGTGCGTACAGTATGACAACTAACTGCGAGGCATGTGTGGAAAAGGATTACCTCACACCTCTAATAGAGAGACGATCTCTTAGTGTGTTCTGTGCAATAGTGTAGTATACAAGTGTTGTGAATATCTTCATGATATCTGTGTCTGTAGCATCCAATCATTGGTGTGACTACAGTAAGTCCTGATGTATATATACCAAACACATGGCATGAAGTAAAGAATGATAAGCAGTACTGGTGTATGCGTGGTAACACTTCATATTACAACAGAGAGAAGAGGAAGATGAAGTGGCAGTTAAGTGTGACAGGAGGTGATACTTTTGGTTGTTCTGTAAAAGAAGATGGAAAGTTATGTGTTTACAAGAATGGAGAGGAATTGGGTGTGGCATGGGAAGGGCTACCGACAGATCAACCTATTTGGGCTTTTGCAGATGTGAATTATGGTACACTCGGAACAGACTACATTGCAGTAGATGGTGAGTGATAAAAAGTCAATACTTTATGTGTATATACATGTATGATCTCTGTGGATGTTATCAAGTGAACTGTAATTCCAACGTTAACAAGTTCTGCTTGTGTAACTAGCGATTTACTTAGTAAAATTAATGTGTCTCTTATTAATTGTGAATGATATATCCTTTCTACTGATGTGAATGTTCTTCCTTCAGGTCCTTTGTACACAAGTGAGTACAAGCAGAAAAAGGTGTACTTTCCATCTAATCCACCAGAGTGGCTGTTTTGTAGTATCTGTCAAGCACTGGCTGTCAGTCCTATGCAGGCTACATGTTGTGGTAAACTGTACTGTGAAGCTTGTGTACAGCAGTGGAAGCAGAGATCAAACACCTGTCCCACCTGCAGAAGTACTGCAACATCTCAATCAAAATTTGATCTGTTTGTAGATCGCAATGCTCAACAACACATCAACAACCTCCTTGTGTTGTGTCAGAATGTAGAAGGTGGATGTAGGGAGAGGATGGAGTTGTCAGATCTAGATCATCATCTAAACTCTGAAAAAGGATGCAAATTTCAGTTGCTAAACTGTCCCAATGGATGTAAGAGAATGATTCCTAGATGTTCTCTCTCACACTACCTCACCAGCCATTGTCCCTTGAGAGAAGCTACTTGTGAATTCTGCAAAATCTCATCTACTTATGAAGACATCAGTGGAGATCACTGGAAGAAGTGTCCCATGCTTCCTTTAGATTGTCCTAATAAGTGTGGTGAAAAGGAAAATCCCCAGAAAAGATGTCTCCTCTCACCGACAGGTCTGTCCTCTGGAGGAAGTTTCATGTCAATATGAGCCCTTTGGCTGCAAAGAGAAGATGCTACGTAAGGATTTGTCACAGCACATGAAAGATTCAGTGGAACAACATCTCTTACTCACAATGAATAGAGTATTTAAGTTGGAGTCTGAAAATACTGGTTTGACAGTTAAACTTTCTACATTGCTAGAAGAAACAGCTGATCTTAAAATGAAATATTCTGATTTGGAAGCTAAGATTGATAGCCTCACAAAGAAATGACTAAATGAAATAATGTTTTTGTTCACTAGTGTGAAGTGGTATGTAGTTAGTATATACAAACTTGTGATTATAGCAAAGTTTCTTAGATTTTTCTCAAGTTGTTTTGCTTTCTTACATGTAAATACACATTTTCTTGTATAGTCTATCCTTTATAAGAAGATAATTTGAACTTAATTGCACAAATTATGTACAACAGCTATAGTTGTCACATGATCAATCATGGCTTATCGCCAGCTAGCTTCGGGAAAATTATTTATCGATATAGATCTTTAGAATATATACTCGTAGGATATACTTTGCAGAAGCCTGTGAGTGCTAATGTGCAGTGTTAGCTTCTTCCTTAAATTGTAACATACGAACTGACATCTTTAACAAAATATACTTAGGTGAAAGATTAAAAGTAAACATCAACATTTGCAAATCTCATTGTAGGCCTACATCCTTTATGGATGCCTGTGGATGGTGACACCAATTGCAAGTTTGAGGTTCATATCTTTATGATTGCATATTAATATTGCAACTTTCCTGTAACTTTACGATATCAACTTTTCTTTTCAAGATGGCCGTTAGAGTAGCTAACTACAAGGGAAAGTTTCATACTTGTTGTGGAACTAATGTACAGCTCAGTCCCGACAGAGAAAGTGCCATCATTGATTTGTTAGGGTATCATAATTTTGTCTTTTCAAGTGCCCCATTGTTTGACCAGCTCTTTCAAATAAAGTATGAAGAAGCAGGATCACTGGTAAGCATGTATCATTCGATAAGTCAATATTAGACATCGGCATTGAGAGATCTATTAAGTTAAAACAAAGTCTTTAGTAAATTCAGTACATCCAAATAGCACGCAACACTATCTTATTAACTAGTTAATCGACCTGTTCTTATTAGTATTCATTAAAACACACTTAATACCTTTATCCAGCTTGCTAACCAGCTACTAGTTAACTGTGATACATGCGTACAGTATGACAACTAACTGCGAGGCATGTGTGGAAAAGGATTACCTCACACCTCTAATAGAGAGACGATCTCTTAGTGTGTTCTGTGCAATAGTGTAGTATACAAGTGTTGTGAATATCTTCATGATATTTGTGTCTGTAGTGTCCAATCATTGGTGTGACTACAGTTAGTCCTGATGTATATATACCAAACGATTGGTTTGAAGTAAAGAATGACAAGCAGTACTGGTATATGAGTGGTAACACTTTATATCACAATGGAGAGAAGAGGAAGATGAAGTGGCAGTTATTTGTGACAGGAGATGATACTTTTGGTTGTTCTGTTAAAGAAAATGGAAAGTTTTATGTTTACAAGAATGGAAAGGAATTGGGTGTGGCATGGGAGGGGCTACCAACAGATCAACCCATTTGGGCTTTTACAACTGTGAATGGTACACTCAGAACAGACTATATTGCAGTAGATGGTGAGTGATAAAAGGTCTATGTGTATATACATGTATGATCTCTGCCTATGTTATCAAGTGAACTGTAATTCTATACATATAACAAGTCCTGCCCGTGTAACTAGTGATTTACTTAGTAAAATTAATGTGTCTCTTATTAATTGTAAATGATATATCCTTTTACTGATGTGAATGTTCTTCCTTCAGGTCCTTTGTACACAAGTGAGTACAAGCAGAAAAAGGTGTGCTTTCCATCTAATCCACCAGAGTGGCTGTTTTGTAGTATCTGTCAAGCACTGGCTGTCAGTCCCATGCAGGCTACATGTTGTGGTAAACTGTACTGTGAAACTTGTGTACAGCAGTGGAAGCAGAGATCACACACCTGCCCCACCTGCAGAAGTACTACAACATCTCAATCCAAATTTGATCTGTTTGTAGATCGCAATGCTCAACAACGCATCAACAACCTTCTTGTAATGTGTCGGAATGTAGAAGGTGGATGTAGGGAGAGGATGGAGTTGTCAGATCTAGATCATCATCTAGGTTCTGAGAATGGATGCAAATTTCAGTTGCTAAACTGTCCCAACGGGTGTAAGAGAATGATTCCTAGATGTTCTCTCTCATGCCACCTCACCAGCCATTGTCCCTTGAGAGAAGCTACTTGTAAATTCTGCAAAATCTCATCTACTTATGAAGGCATCAGTGGAGATCACAAGAAGAAGTGTCACATGTTTCCTTTAGATTGTCCTAATAAGTGTGGTGAAAAGGAAATCCCCAGAAAAGATGTCTCCTCTCACCGACAGATCTGTCCTCAGGAGAAAGTTCCATGTCAGTATGAGCCCTTTGGCTGCAAAGAGAAGATGCTACGTAAGAATTTGTCACAGCACATGAAAGATTCAGTGGAGCAACATCTCTTACTCACAATGAATAGAGTATTAAAGTTGGAAGCTAAAGTTGATAGCCTTATGAAGAAATGACTAATGTGAATCACTTTATTATGATGTATATAGTATGTATGTACTGTAATTAGTACTAAAACACCAACTTGTATTTGTAGCAAAACTTTCTTAGATATTTCTTAACTTTCTTCCTTTCTTACATGTACAGTAAATACATATTTTCTTACATAGTTCACAGCAGCTATATAGTTGTCACATGATCAGTCATAGTTGTCACATGATCATAGTTGTCACATGATCCATCAAAGTTATCACATGATCAATCATATTGTTGTCACATGATCAATCATAGTTGTCACAGGATCAGTTGTCACATGATCAATCCTATAGTTGTCACATGACCAATCATATAGTTGTCACATGACCAATCATATAGTTGTCACATGATCAATCCTATAGTTGTCACATGACCAATCATATAATTGTCACATGACCAATCATATAGTTGTCACATGATCAATCATATAGTTGTCACATGATCAATCATAGTTGTCACATGACCTGCACTAGCTGTCAAATAGTAGACAGGTGTAGGCATCTTCCAGTAGTCTTCTACAAGCTTGTACTGGAGTGAAACCGCCTCCTCTTCTTGATTCCTCCAGAGGTATACAGTGGGCGGGGCAACTGTAGGGGAGGGGAAGTTAGGAGGCGTGGTCAGCTTGTACACACATGCATCTAGGGATATCTGACTTTAATCTTTCAATCTCATTTATGAGAGGGATGGAGGGACCTTGGAGGTCAAAGGTCGGAGGTGAATAATGGTACAGTTCTCCAATTTCCATTATCTCTGAAAGTGGTTCAAACACAACTTGTCCCACCTGGGGGGGAGGGGTTGTCAGTTGAGAATTTAATCAATTAATATATACATTTACTGAGATTATATGAGAACTGATATCATTAGGCGGGATTTGTTAGTTTTTTTTGATGATTTTGTATTTTCAAGTACCCCATTGTTTGACCAGCCCTTTCAAATAAAGTATGAAGGAGCAGAATCACACGTAAGCATCATTAAATAGTTTGATAAGTCATTATGAGATATCGACATTGAGCATATTTTAATTATATAACTTAAATCACAGTCTTTGATTAATTAATCTGGTTAATTTGGTTAATAGAATGAGGATTTCTTCTAACTGCGTCGAACTTATCTTTTAAAAGGTACATCTTTGGACTTTTAAAGTGTCTTATGACGTCACTGAATAAGACCCTCGAAACGTCTGACAACCAAAAAGAGACAAAAAAACTGCGTCTTTAGACGCTCTAATAGTTGAAAGATAATATAGTGTGTTGTGTAGTATACAAGTGTTGTGAATGTGATTTGTGAATACATGACACCTATCTGTGTCTGTAGTATCAAATCATTGGTATGACTACATTTAGTCCTGATTTTCATTTCCCAAGACGTATATATGCTTGAAGTAAAGAATGACAAGCAGTACTGGTTTATGAGTGGTAACACTTCATATCACAATGGAGAGGAGAGGAAGATGAAGTGGGAGTTAAATGTGACAGGAGGTGATACTTTTGGTTGTTCTGTTAAAGAAAATGGAAAGTTTTGTGTTTACAAGAACGGAAAGGAATTGGGTGTGGCATGGGAGGGGCTACCGACAGATCAACCTATTTGGGCTTTTACAGATGTGAACTGTGAGTTATGGTACACTCAGAACAGACTACATTGCAGTAGATGGTGAGTGATGAAAGGTCTATGTGTATATACATGTATGATATCTGTGTATGTTATCAAGAGAACTGTAATTGTAACAAGTCCTGCTTGTGTAACTAGTGATTTACTTAGTAAAGTTATGTGTCTCTTACGAAATGTGAATGATATATCCTTTCTACTGATGTGAATGTTCTTCCTTCAGGTCCTTTGTACACAAGTGAGTACAAGCAGAAAAAGGTATACTTTCCATCTAATCCACCAGAGTGGCTGTTTTGTAGTATCTGTCAAGCACTGGCTGACAGTCCCATTCAGGCTACATGTTGTGGTAAACTGTACTGTGAAGATTGTGTACAGCAGTGGAAGCAGAGATGGATGCAAATTTCAGTTGCTAAACTGTCCCAACGGATGTAAGAGAATGATTCCTAGATGTTCTCTCTCATACCATCCAGTGTCCCTTGAGAGAAGCTACTTGTGAATTCTGCAAAATCTCATCTACTTATAAAGACATCAATAGAGATCAGAGGAAGACGTGTCCCATGCTTTATTTAGATTGTCCTAATAAGTGTGATGAAAAGGAAATCCCCAGAAAAGATGTCTCCTCTCACCGACAGATCTGTCCTCGGGAGAAAGCTCCATGTCAATATGAGCCCTTTGGCTGCAAAGAGAAGATGCTATGTAAGGATTTGTCACAGCACATGAAAGATTCAGTGGAACAACATCTCTTACTCACAATGAATAGAGTATTAAAGTTGGAGTCTGAAAATACTGGTTTGACAGTTAAACTTTCTACATTGCTAGAAGAAACAGCTGATCTTAAAATGAAATATTCTGATTTGGAAGCTAAGATTGATAGCCTCATGAAGAAATGACTAAATGAAATGATATTTTTGTTCACTAGTGTGAAGTATGTAGTTACAAACTTGTGATTATAGCAAAGTTTTCTTAGATATTTCTCAAGTTGTTTTGCTTTCTTACATGTAAATACACATTTTCTTGTATAGTCTATACTTTATAAGAAGATAATTTGAACTTAATTGCACAAATTATAGCAGCTATAATTGTCACATGATCAATCATGGCTTATCGCCAGCTAGCTTCGGGAAAATTATTTATCGATATAGATCTTTAAAATACTCGTAGGATATACTTTGCAGAAGCCTGTGAGTGCTAACATCAAGTGTTAGCTTCTTCCTTAAATTGTAACATACGAACTGACACCTTTAACAAAATATACTTAGGTGAAAGATTAAAAGTAAACATCAACATTTGCAAATCTCTATGTAGGCCTACATCCTTTATGGATGCCTGTGGATGGTGACACCAATTGCAAGTTTGAGGTTCATATCTTTATGATTGCATATTAATATTGCAACTTTCCTGTAACTTTACGATATCCAGCTTTTCTTTACAAGATGGCCGTTAGAGTAGCCAACTACAAGGGAAAGTTTCATACTTGTTGTGGAGCTGAAGTACAGCTCAGTCCCGACAGAGAGACGGCCGATATCATTAGGCGGGATTTTTTAAGGCTTATTATTGATGATCTTGTCTGTTCAAGTACCCCATTGATTGACCAGCTCTTTCAAATTAAGCTTGAAGGAGGAGCAAGATCATACGTACAGGTAAGCATGCATCATTCGATAAGTCAATATGAGATATCGACATTGAGAGATTTGTTAAATTAAAACAAAGTCTTTGGTAAATTCGGTACATCCAAATAGCACGCAACACTATCTTATTAAATAGTTAATCGACCTGTCCTTGTTAGTATTCATTAAAACACACTTAATACCTTTATCCAGCTTGCTAACCAGCTATTAGTTAACTGTGATACATGCGTACAGTATGACAAATAACTGCGAGGTATGTGTGGAAAAGGATTACCTCACACCTCTAATAGATAGACGATCTCTTGGTGTGTTCTGTGCAATAGTGTAGTATACAAGTGTTGTGAATATCTCCATGATATCTGTGTCTGTAGCATCCAATCATTGGTGTGACTACAGTAAGTCCTGATGTATATATACCAAACGATTGGTTTGAAGTAAAGAACAACAAGCAGTACTGGTGTATGCGTTGTGGCACTTCATATCACAACGGAGAGAAGAGGGAGATGAAGTGGCAGTTATTTGTGACAGAAGGTGATACTTTTGGTTGTTCTGTTAAAGAGGATGGAAAGTTTTACATTTATAGGAATGGAAAGGAATTGGGTGTGGCATGGGAGGGGCTACCGACAGATCTACCCATTTGGGCTTTTATTGCAAATGTGAATGGTACACTCAGAACAGACTACATTGCAGTAGATGGTGAGTGATAATAGGTCTATACTTTATGTGTATCAAGTAGGAATGGCCCTATCTAATACAGATATACTAGTGAACACTGCCATTCCTACTTTTAACATCATTTTTGTAAATGCCTTTTATTTACTTGTATATAATATGATCTTTGTAAACTGTAATTCTAACAAGTCCTGCCTGTGTAACTAGTAATTTACTTAGTAAAATTAATGTGTCTTTTATTAATTGTGAATGATATATCCTTTCTACTGATGTGAATGTTCTTCCTTCAGGTCCTTTGTACACAAGTGAGTACAAGCAGAAAAAGGTGTACTTTCCATCTAATCCACCAGAGTGGCTGTTTTGTAGTATCTGTCAAGCACTGGCTGTCAGTCCCATGCAGGCTACATGTTGTGGTAAACTGTACTGTGAAGCTTGTGTACAGCAGTGGAAGCAGAGATCACACACCTGCCCCACCTGCAGAAGTACTACAACATCTCAATCAAAATTTGATCTGTTTGTAGATCGCAATGCTCAACAACGCATCAACAACCTCCTTGTGTTGTGTCAGAATGTAGAAGGTGGATGTAGGGAGAGGATGGAGTTGTCAGATCTAGATCATCATCTAAGTTCTGAAAAAGGATGCAAATTTCAGTTGCTAAACTGTCCCAACGGGTGTAAGAGAATGATTCCTAGATGTTCTCTCTCATACCACCTCACCAGCCATTGTCCCTTGAGAGAAGCTACTTGTGAATTCTGCAAAATCTCATCTACTTATGAAGACATCAATGGAGATCACAAGAAGAAGTGTCCCATGCTTCCTGTAGATTGTCCTAATAGGTGTGGTGAAAAGGAAATCCTCAGAAAAGATGTCTCCTCTCACCGACAGTTCTGTCCTCGGCAGAAAGTTCCATGTCAATATGAGCCCTTTGGCTGCAAAAAGAAGATGCTACGTAAGGATTTGTCACAGCACATGAAAGATTCAGTGGAACAACATCTCTTACTCACAATGAATAGAGTATTAAAGTTGGAGTCTGAAAATACTGGTTTGACAGTTAAACTTTCTACATTGCTAGAAGAAACAGCTGATCTTAAAATGAAATATTCTGATTTAGAAGCTAAGATTGATAGCCTCACGAAGAAATGACTAAATAAAATAATATTTTTGTTCACTAATGTGAAGTAGTATGTAGTTAGTATATACAAACTTGTGATTATAGCAAAGTATTCTTAGATATTTCTCAAGTTGTTTTGCTTTCTTACATGTAAATACGCATTTTCTTGTATAGTCTATCCTTTAGAAGAAAATAATTTGAACTTAATTGCACAAATTATAGCAGCTATATAGTTGTCGCATGATCAATCATGGCTTATCACCAGCTAGCTGTGGGAAAATTATTTATCGATATAGATCTTTAGAATACTCATAGGATATACTTTGCAGAAGCCTGTGAGTGCTAACATCAAGTGTTAGCTTCTTCCTTAAATTGTAACATACGAACTGACACCTTTAACAAAATATACTTAGGTGAAAGATTAACAGTAAACATCAACATTTGCAAATCTCTATGTATAGGCCTACATCCTTTATGGATGCCTGTGGATGGTGACACCAATTGCAAGTTTGAGGTTCATATATCGATGATTGCATATAAATATTGCAACTTTCTTGTAACTTTACGATATCCAGCTTTTCTTTTCAAGATGGCCGTTAGAGTAGCTAACTACAAGGGAAAGTTTCATACTTGTTGTGGAACTGATGTACAGCTCAGTCCCGACAGAGAAAGTGCCGATATCATTAGGCGGGATTTGTTAGGGTTGTTTTTAAGGTCTTATGTTTTCAAGTACCCCATTGATTGACCAGCTCTTTCAAATTAAGTATGAAGGAGGAACAGGATCACAGGTAAGCATGCATCATTCGATAAGTCAATATGAGATATCGACATTGAGAGATTTGTTAAATTAAAACAAAGTCTTTGGTAAATTCAGTACATCCAAATAGCACGCAACACTATCTTATTAAATAGTTAATCGACCTGTCCTTGTTAGTATTCATTAAAACACACTTAATACCTTTATCCTGCTTGCTAACCAGCTATTAGTTAACTGTGATACATGCGTACAGTATGACAACTAACTGCGAGGCATGTGTGGAAAAGGATTACCTCACACCTCTAATAGATAGACGATCTCTTAGTGTGTTCTGTGCAATAGTGTAGTATACAAGTGTTGTGAATATCTTCATGATATTTGTGTCTGTAGTGTCCAATCATTGGTGTGACTACAGTTAGTCCTGATGTATATATACCAAACGATTGGTTTGAAGTAAAGAATGACAAGCAGTACTGGTATATGAGTGGTAACACTTTATATCACAATGGAGAGAAGAGGAAGATGAAGTGGCAGTTATTTGTGACAGGAGATGATACTTTTGGTTGTTCGGTTAAAGAAAATGGAAAGTTTTACATTTACAAGAATGGAAAGGAATTGGGTGTGGCATGGGAGGGGCTACCGACAGATCTACCCATTTGGGCTGTGATGAGTTATGGTTTTATTACAAATGTGAATGGTACACTCAGAACAGACTACATTGCAGTAGATGGTGAGTGATAATAGGTCTATACTTTATGTGTATCAAGTAGGAATGGCCCTATCTAATACAGATATACTAGTGAACACTGCCATTCCTACTTCTAACATCATTTTTGTAAATGCCTTTTATTTACTTGTATATAATATGATCTCTGTAAACTGTAATTGTAACAAGTCCTGCCTGTGTAACTAGTAATTTACTTAGTAAAGTTAATGTGTCTCTTATTAATTGTGAATGATATATCCTTTCTACTGATGTGAATGTTCTTCCTTCAGGTCCTTTGTACACAAGTGAGTACAAGCAGAAAAGTACAGTATATTCATATTTTCTTACATAGTTTACAAAAATCAATTATGTATAGTTGTCACATGATCAATCATATAGTTGTCACATGATCAATCATATAGTTGTCACATGACCAATCATAGTTGTCACATGATCAGTCATAGTTGTCACATGACCTGCACTAGCTGTCAAATAGTAGACAGGTGTAGGCATCTTCCAGTAGTCTTCTACAAGCTTGTACTTGAGTGAAACCGCCTCCTCTTCTTGATTCCTCCAGAGGTATACAGTGGGCGGGGCAACTGTAGGGAGGGGAAGTTAGGAGGCGTGGTCAGCTTGTACACACATGCATCTAGGGATATCTTACTTTAATCTTTCGATCTCATTTATGAGAGGGATGGAGGGACCTTGGAGGTCAAAGGTCGGAGGTGAATAATGGTACAGTTCTCCAATTTCCATTATCTCTGAAAGTGGTTCAAACACAACTTGTCCCACCTGAGGGGGGAGGGGTTATCAGTTGAGAATTTAATCAACTAATATATACATTTACTGAGATTATATGAGCATTTTTGTACATTCATCTATTCTATTCTATATGTATGCTTAGACTATCATGAATAATCTAATTCACCACTTTCTTACATGTAATAAATTAGACCTATAAGAAACTAAACTTAGTGAGAGCTTTGGATGAGGATACAGGACATGTATACATATATGATGCATGCATGTCAACTGTTAGTCTCACTTCCACCCCCATCCTCCGTGCACATCACTATTGCACAATCATGAACATACGCGGAGGATAGACTAGTCAGATTAATGATCAGAAAAATAGTGCTTTAGTTTATATTCATGTGTCTGTGCATGTATGTGATGAGTATTGACTGACTTGTTCTGTGCTATAGAGAGGTTTGCCTGCTGGTTGTGATGCTTCATCATGTAACTGCTGCTGCTCCAAGTCTTGCTTCATAGTAGCAGTGTATTGCGCAATCACCTCTTCAGCAGGTCTACTGCTTTTCATCTAGATATATGGAAACAGCTGCATATACTTAAAGTGATAATCAAACTACAACTAATTAATCATATGTCATCATAATATTTAGAGGGAATAAAAAAACACTGTCATTATTAAAAGATATGAAGACCTACTAGTTCATCAATTAACAATTCTTTAGTCTTCTTCTTGTTCTTATTGATTTGCTCCTCAATCTGTTGTGTCCGCTGTCTCCTTTCCTCTGCTTCAGTTGTCTCCAACTGCAACTGAGCATTGACAATCTCAGCCTCACGACTCTAAATGTTACACGCAAGCAAGTGAATCAAGCTGATAATGCAACCACAACTAAGAACAACTTCGAATATCATGCCATGGACTAACAAAAGATCAAGAAGAAGACAAGATTCCCTGGGTCACTGATGAAGGATGTAATTCCCAGAAACAGCTGTCTGGCCCAGTGGAGAAGAAGAGAAGTAAAATGAGAAAACTCTTGTATCCTCATCCAAAGCTCTCACTAGGTTTAGTTTCATATAGGCCTTTATTTAAAAGTAGTATGTAAGAAAATGTTACAAGAGAGATGTGTACGAGAGAGCTAGAGGTTGAGGGGATACGACTGTGATATACGTATGTATATACACACCTGCTTAGCTCTGTTCTTCATGATGAGTGTCTTATTCTCCTTTCTGTAGCTTTCAATTTTAAGTCTAGTTTCCTCCTCGTCAATACCGTAAGTCAGGTTGTATACTTCAGCAAATGAATTCAGAATATTGATACATATTGTATAGTGACAGTGCTAGCTATCCTACCTTGACAATGTTTCCTATAACTGATTAACTGTTAACTTAGACTATTATGGTGTATACATGACATACAGTATCATTGTGAAACAATGTGTAAACACATCTACTACGTAATATAACAGTCACATACAGTAGCTAGCTGTGACATACAGTAGCTAGCTGTGACATACAGTAGCTAGCTGTGACATACAGTAGCTAAGTGTGACATACAGTAGCTAAGTGTGACATACAGTAGCTAGCTGTGACATACAGTAGCTAGCTGTGACATACAGTAGCTAGCTGTGACATACAGTAGCTAGCTGTGACATACAGTAGCTAGCTGTGACATACAGTAGCTAGCTGTGACATACAGTAGCTAGCTGTGACATACAGTCAGTAGCTAGCTGTGACATACAGTAGCTAGCTGTGACATACAGTAGCTAGCTGTGACATACAGTAGCTAGCTGTGACATACAGTCAGTAGCTAGCTGTGACATTCAGTAGCTAGCTGTGACATACAGTAGCTAGCTGTGACATACAGACACATTTCAATCCAACCAGCTACAGCAATCTTGTTGTTAAATGAATAATCACTGGAGCATATCCCCCCCCCCCCCCCCGCCAAGATAAGACTTTAGTCACACATGGCTGGTCTGATATAACACACTCCAGTGATTATCCACTTATCAGGAGGTGCAGTATAGTCACTCAGCTGACTGTGATGTACATACGTACCTATTGTCTCAACCTCCTCGAGATAATCATTGTACTCTTCAAGGGAATTAAAGTCTTCTTCCCTCTTGTTATAGCTAAAGATACATAGTTAAATACAGTTATTCCACTACAGTGACAGTTGCAATGAGAACTGAATGAAATACAGTAATATTAATAAATTGCTCTTTAAGCAGTCTAAAAGGGAAATCCCCTAAGACCCAAACACAGAACATTTCAGACATTTTCAATTCTTTTATACTGTACAGATAAACCTCTTCTATAATTACACTATTATTATTGGTCTATAGTTCAGTATATGCCCTGGGTCTCCTAGAAGGAGTTCTGACTGCTTTGAGCTCTGTTTGTATTATATGAGACGCAATACAGCCAGCTCCCCTATATAATATAGTGAAATGTACATATCAACAAATATCTTTTGCTGTTTTATTTATGTCAACTTTATACACAAACACATATGGGGAATGTCATAGAGAGACATACATTTAAAGTTCATATGCACTAACTCTTTAAGTATTCTCTTTCTGATGTCTACTTCCTTCTCGACAGCTGCATCTTCAAACTGCTGTACTCTGAACAGACTCCTCCTCAGGGGAATACTACACTGGGGGCAGGGGGCCGTGGGACGGGTAAACACAGCATCCACACACACCTCACACCTAACACAGGAGTGAATAGAATAAGAAGAAAGAGCTGACTTCAATAATAATAATAATTATTATTGTGACATGCCATACTGAAATCAGTAAAATGGCCCAACCAAATTTGGCTCACAAGTCACATTAAGTCATCACACTATTGCAGATTAACTCAAATGCCTATAAGGAAACGAAAAGTTGAGGGAAAATCGATAAATACAGAAAGCTATAATTATCACGATTGTGGATATTTGAGTGCTTCACTTGCTATCGATTACATGGTCTACATATGCCCTACGTCTGTTTTAATTTTTTAGAAATTAAAGCATATTTGACTACAATCGCAAAACTCACAGTTTGTGTCCGCAGACGTTGACCAGAAGTTTCATATTCGGATTAGAGTACGTGCTTGTCTGACATCTTGGACACGTGTGCTCCACGACGTGTTGCACCTTGTTCATTCTAGTTCATCTGTCATCTACGAATACAGAATGTCGTACAGCGGCCATATTTCCTACAATTACGCAATCATCCAGTAAATGGGCAGGGCTCTAGCTCGTGACTGCCTCCCGGGAGATCACCAGTCCTCTCGTTCGATCCTTTGTTTTGGTTAACATCAGAGTGAAGGCATGCCGATTCGAAAGACATTTCTTGGAGGGTTCTTAGACTCGTACAGCTACCAATCGAGCAACCCCCCGCCCGTGTCGCTGGGGAAGTACCGGGGAGTCAAACAATTGAGAATGGATGTGAAGTACTACTGTTGTAGGGACTACTGTCCCTGTTTTCCCGCTCGGTACATTCTCTCCCTGATGGGGTTTTTCGGTTTTGTGATAGTGTATGCGCTCCGCGTTAACATGAGTGTGGCAGTAGTAGCAATGACGAGTGTCCCCAACAACGGCCCTAAAGCAGCTGATGGAAGCAACTCTTCGGAGAATATTAGCTGGTGCGTTCCAACTGCACCGACGTACGACTGGACGAACACGCAGCAAGGTTTGCTTGCTCATTGGCTTGTTTTTCCTTTCAACATTATAAATCGTATTGTCTTATCTCGAAGGTTGTTATACCTTCACTAGGAACTACTTTTTGGGGACTTCATAAAACGGTCCTAGCGTGAATCTGATGTGTACATATGTGTATGTTATTAGCTAAGTGATCCCGTGTTGTATTTGATGCCCTAGTAATGCTCTTTTGTTAAGCCACAATGAGTTATGGATGACATTTGCTCTAAGTGTTTGAGGTAATGCGAATAATATTAGGAAGATGTAATACTGTTATATAATGACTTAATTGAAGCTACATTACATGTCAGCGTTATTGAATGTAATTCTTGCTTGCATGATGTAGAGGTTTAGATGTACTAGTTAACCACACTTGAGTGTGGTATGATTAATATATATCACGTAAGGTATTGTAAGGTGATGATAAGTAAACATGAGTAGGCCTACTGGTGATATAACATTTATCACTAGTTCAAGTGTGAAATATAAGATTTATAACCCCCATATATCACCCGGTTGCCCTGGTAACGTGATATATTTTTATTCAAATGTTTAGAGAATAAACTAGTGATTTGTGCAATATAATTATTTATATAAAAAGCTTACTTATTCAAATATTTGGTAAATAACATTGGTATCTCCTTCTCCTCCTCTAGCTTGGGTACTAGCTGCCTTCTTCTACGGCTACATACTAACACAGCTTCCTGGAGGGTACCTCGCCACCAGATTCAGTGGAAAGCACATCTATGGCATTGGCGTCATGGTAACGTCAGCCCTCACCCTCCTAACCTATGTGGCAGCCCAGGCAGGCTTTGAGTACCTGGTAGTGCTGAGAGCCATAGAGGGAATGTTTGAGGTGAGTTTGCCATTAAGTCAGTGGACCTCTGGGTAATGACCAGTCAGAGGTGCAAATCAATTAACATGAGGTTCAGTCCTAGCAAATCTCTTTGCCCAACTAAGCAGTCTGGGCATAGAAGAGATGGACTTGGGAGCTTTAGATTTGATGTGTTGTCAATTTTGTTCTATATTAGCTGCCAAGTTGAAGTGATCTGCAATCTTTGTTGTCATTTTTCTTCTACTTCTTCCTATTATTCTCCCTCTCTCTCAATTTCCTCTCCTCTCCCCTCCTCTATCCTTCTCCCTACCTTTCACTCTCACTCTCACTCTCCCTCTCACTCTCACTCTCCCTCTCACTCTCCCTCTCCCTTACAGGGTGTTACCTTCCCAGCCATGCATGCACTGTTAGGTAAATGGGCTCCACCCTTGGAAAGATCTAAAATGACTACCATAGCCCTCGGAGGTAAGCCTGATCAAGTCAGATGATTGTATGTTGACCTTTGCACTTTGGACTATAACCCCGCCTCTTCAGGATCCTTCATTGGCAATGTCCTATCGTTCCCCATCACTGGGTGGCTGTGTCAGTGTGGCTTTGCTGGAGGATGGCCCTCAGTGTTCTATGTGTTTGGTGAGTCATACTGGTTTCCATAGTTACTGGTTTCCATGTTTTCATGATCATCATGTCTGGTATATGTCAAGGACTCACAAAAGAAGATTAACCAGAGATCAAGAAGAAGACAAAGATTCCCAGGTTCACTGTGAAGGTAGGAATTCCCAGAAACAGCTGTCTGGCCCAGTGGAGAAAAAAGAAGAAAGAGAAAACTCTTGTATCCTCATCTAAAGCTTTCACTAGGTTTAGTTCCCTATAGGCCTTTTACTCTAAAGTAGATGTAGCATGTAAGAAAAATGCTGTGTTAGATATTCATATAACTTCATTCTTTTTCTGTCAGGTGCAAGTGGTATTATTTGGTATGTGTTTTGGCTGTTTCTTGTATATGAAACTCCACAATCCCACCCGAGAATATCCCTTTCCGAGCTCTCCTACATTGAGAGGAATCTTAGTTTACAGTCCAGAGATACTACTGTAAGTTGTGATGCAATCCTTTCATGCTTCAATATTGCTCAATACTCAGCTACTCTTTCCCAATTGTCCTCTTCTCTGTCGCAATTCACCTTCTAAGTAAATTTTATTTCCAACTGAAGTCCCTCCCCTGTTAAGTCACCAGTCATCCCCTCCCTTAATGTGAATCAACCCCAGCTCTAACATATGGTACTCTGATCTTATCCTTTAGAAATCCACACCTTGGTTAAAGATATTCACGAGTCCTGCAGTGTGGGGCATTCTATTTGCTCATGTCAGCAACAATTGGGGATTCTACACACTTCTAACCTGCATGCCAACCTACCTCTATGATGTCCTGGATATAGACATCAAAACAGTGAGTCATGTGATATGGATACACACACCTAAAACACCTCATTGGATGATGTCACAATTGGAAGAGCTGAGATACCCTTATAATTATCTCTCCTACTTCAAACTGCTGCCAAGATCTTCATTTTTTAAATATAAGTATTCTTATCTGTGAAGTGTAATTCCTGTACTACTTTATATGTAGTGAATGTAAGACACACATTAGTGATTTCTTATTTAAATACCTATACATTATACATACATATGTGTACGTACATTATGTAGGAAATATTGCCATTCGATGGCTCCTGTACTTTTATCTTTAGTATGGTCTGACTATGGTCACTTTATCAATTAGATAATAATTTCTTCTAACTGCACGCAACTTATCTTTGAGATGGTTCATCTTTAATCTTTGAGCAGACTGAAGAAGACCCCCCAGGGTCAAAACATCCGATTCTTAAGAAACCAAACTCCGTCTCTAGATACTCAAAAGACTAAAGATAAACCATCTCAAAGACACTTTATCCATACTTTGGACTGCTATATCTATAGTGTGGCTGCTTCTGACAGTGTATGTTAATTAGTTGCTACAATACAAGTAAATAGATGTTTAATTGGTATGGAGGAGAGAAATCCTCCTCTTAAAGGGTTGTTATAAAAACAATAAATTTTCAATTTTCTCAGTCAGTCAGTCATTGCATACTAATTAGATGCTATCTTGAGTGTTTTAGAATTTCAATTGCATTTGAACCAGCTCATTTGATATATGTATTTATGTTAACTACTTCTGTTGTTAATAGAATGGATTGTACTCGGCCATTCCTTTTGCCTTTCAAGCACTCATGTGCTTTGTGTGGGGCTGGGTGACAGACAAGTTCAGATCCTGCGGACTTCCCACTGTTGTAGCCAGGAAAATGAACAATGCATTAGGTAGCTCTCTTTAACAAGCTTAAGCAACCTGTTTGCATGTACCCATGAACATTCATCTTTAGTGAACGACCAGTAATAACATGTTAAGCAATGTATAGAGTGTGCATGTGTTGCTATATAGGAAAGTATGTTTCCCTATCCAAAGTTTTATGTATTTAGTTGCTGTATGGTTTAGTTAATTGTATTCATTGAGGATTAGAGAACAGATGCATTATTAGACAATTCACAAAATGTAGCTGGTGAAACGTAATTTTTTAATGGCATTCCTTTCTATTGCAGGTATGCTACTTCCAGGTCTTTTCCTTGTGTTGGGAGGTTACTTTGGTAATACTGTTCTCCTGGCTCTGACTTTCCTCTCTCTGGCACTCTTCTTCGGTGGCATGGTAATGGCAGGGTTTAACTCCAACCACTTGGACATTGCCCCAAAGTATGCTGGCATTCTGATGGGGATCACCAACACAGCAGCCACTGTCCCTGGGATTCTGGGCCCTTATGTGGCCAAGTGGATAGCCAAAGCAGTAAGCAGTTGCTATATAATAATAATAATAATAATAACAATCCATCTAATTATTTATTGTATGAAAGGCAATTAGATCTTTTAATCTCATCACCAATCAGTTATCTGTTATCTTTATCCATCTACCATACCATATTAAGGTGACACGTGCAGATTAAAGTTTTATCATATAAGCTTCAGATCTTAACCTATTTTCACTTCTCAAATGGTACTCCAGATTAGTAGTATTCGTATGAACTACAAATATATGAAAAAATACACTTACTAATTTTTTTAAAGTTCATTACAAATATGCTGTATAACAGTAAATATATGCAAGTTTAGTTGCTAAGCACTCATTTCTTTGATTCCATTTAGCATGCATAGTTCAGTAAATTAACACTACTATTGTAGTCTTGAAGGACACAGCTAGTTATTAATTTGTTAATTATAACCTTTCCTCAGTTTCTTTTTATCACTCTCTGCTCAGCCTATCACAGAGACTGTTGTGTTGAGGGACCAGTGGCGGATAGTGTTCATTATAGCAACAGAAATCTACATCGCAGGAGTCATTCTTAATCTGGTGCTGGCTAGAGGCTCTGTGCAGTCTTGGGCTAAGGAAGACGATGAGATCACACTCATACAGAACAAGGTCCATAAGACAGACCGAGGTTGTGAATCACCAATTGTTCCGGATATTCTCAATAAACCCCCAATACAAAACTACGGAGCTGCATAAATCTGTATATTTTATTTATATAAGGATACATGACTTAAAAACACTTGTGGTTAGTGTATGATAACTACAGGGCTGCATGATTTTTGTAATTTTTTATTTTATGTAAAGATATGCATGAGGAAAACACTTGTGGTTGATTTATCAACGACCACGTGATGCATGGGCGTTTACGACATAGCGTCCCGAATTCCAATATGTCCTAAGGAATGCCATTTGATCGAAGGGTTCGAAAATGATGAACGGAGAAATAAACGGCTTTCACGGCCAACATTCCCACGAAGGAATCCCAAACGGAGGTACGACACTAAACGGACAGGCCGACTTTATCAGAAACTCGTTGGAATGGATTACTAGCGAAATGGTACGTTGTGTGGTATGTATTAGCGCGATATATAGTAGCTTTAAAGTGAGCGCTGCCGCCAATCTACAATAATGTGCGTCCTGTGTATGTACGGGACACCGTTATGTTTTGTAACGAGATCCTCCTGTCACAGCAGCTGACGGTTGTTCCCCTAATTGGATTTCATTAACATTAGATCCAATACGAAACTAAAATAGTTTCAACACAAGTCTTTTATGAAACTAATTATCCGATAATGTAGAATATTTTCTATAATATTAACGGAACTGCTGTTTGGTCGGGAATGGCCTGCATGTTGTAGCTGAGGATCAAGAGTTTGAATATGGAGTTGTGTATCCATTAGACCAGTAAAGTCTTTTGATACCATTACAGTCAGTATTCACTTTGTGTAGCTATTCCAAATAAGGACATAGTTTTAAATGTTTTGTGTTTATACAATTTGGAGTTGCACCTGTGTAGGACGTTCTGAGTGTCCCACTGAAAGTTTAGTTCTGTTGATGAAAAAGTAGGACTTACAGGTTTCTGTCATGTTCAACTTAGTCAATACAAAGTGATATTAATACTTAAATAGGTTTACCTATGAAGTCAACCATGAAATGATCTTATCAGTATGATCTATGAATAAACTTTGTCAATTTTTCAATTGTACTTTCAGATTCTAGTACTAAAACTGTTCCAAAAAGCAAAAACACAGTTTCACTGTAAAAATGACTTTGTTCTGCTTCACCATTAGCCTATAAACAGATGAAGCTATAATGTTCCTCCTATTTTGAGGTAATAGATAACTGTCTAATAGATTGTTAGCACATTTTTGGGGTTTAATGTAACAAAGTGGGAGTTCCAATTGATGTATTGACAACCTCCACTGACACATAACATTCCATGCTAGTCCTATAGTTGTACTGTTATAGTGAGCTCTCTAATTAGTAGGGTTTACCCCTTCCTCTACAGGGACATTTCCTAATATGGGGGATTAAATGGTTAATCTTCAGACTTTTTGAGCATCTAAAGATGCAGTTTGGTAAATCTTTAGACAATCCACAGGCAGTTAGAAGAAATCGTTATTCTCTTATTTTAATTAAACTTTATAACAGTATGTATGAATTAATTGCACAAGGTCTGTGCAAAGGTTATATATGATGATAAGCAGTGAATATTTGATATATATATATGTCACTATAGAGTTATCTTACATCTCTACAATATATATTATGTTTTTATTACTCGAATGTTTTATGTTTATGCAATTTGGAGTTGCACCTGTGTAGGATGTTCTGAGTGTCCCACTGAAAGTTTAGTTCTGTTGATGAAAGTGGGACTTGCAGGTTTCTGTCACGTTCAGCTTATTTTTACTCATTTTAATTATCTGTGTTACAATTTAGACATAGGTAATAACCCAAGACACTACTTTCCTAAATAGAATAGACTGCCTTTCTAGAATTACAGGTTTGGATGAAGATACACCTTAATACCAATTTTCCTATTACTATTATGTGTACAGTTCATGTAAGTCCAAAGGGATTGACTTTATTAATATTCACAGGGTATCGGTGGGTATTTATGAGGATAAGATAGCTATCCTATATGCATGATAAAGAATTATAAATTGGAATGCATGGATTATAATTATAACACATTGTTTGTTATCAAACTTGCATCTGAGGCCAAAATTCCATGCCTTATACGTATGTATGTATAATTATGTAGAAATGTGTTATATATTTGGTATCATTGCTTTAGTGTAATCAAAATTACACGAAAATTGTTTCTGTGCAAATGCTACCATGGGTATATGGGACAGTCTTTCTTAGGTTCTGTTTTTGTGCTAATTAAACTGTAACTGAGGAGATTGTTATAAGTTTTGTAATTGTGTGGAAGACATTAGAAACACAGTTTGTGTCTCCGTGTACATGTTTAGTGCTGACATTTTGAACATTTGTACAGCACACATGGGCAACCATTTTTCCAATCATCTCCACTTAGAGGGAGAAGTGCATACTAGCAATCAAATCAAATTTTAGATTCTATTTCTTCATTGATTGCAGACTAAGTTTAAGCAAGAAGACAGAGAGTTGAAACTCAAGTTTGAACATTTGACACAATCGGTGTCAGAATTAAAAGTACTAGCTCACAATCAGCCACCGATGACCTTTGCCTATTCAGACTCCTCTATAGGGCAGCCTTCAGGCAATGCAACAAGAAACACCTTAAGCAAAGGAAATACATCTTCTTCATCTCTTGTCCAATATACAGAGTCACCCAGCATGAAGCGACGTAGTCGAGCATCTGTAACTCCTCCTAAAGTCTCCAATAGCCAAATCTCTCCTCGCACTGAACCTAAAAGAGTTCTTCCATCAATTCCGAGTCCGCTGTCAACACCACCTCAAAATAAAAGGCAAACATTCCAAACCACGCCCCCTCTCCCAAAGAGAGAAGAACCACAGAAGTACCCTGAAAGGGTGCAGCAAGCCACACCTCCTCAACCAAAAAAGGAACCAGAAAAAACAGTAGAGGAAAGCCCTTCAGAAGAGCCACTTGCTACACTTGGTATGGATTCAATCAACTTCTCTTTCAAAAGGGAAGAGGAAGATGAATCTTTAGCTGACGATATCTTTGCAGCATTAGCCAAAAAGGGTTTTATGTAAATTTGCACTTTACATTATATACAATTTGTAACTATGACATACTGTTTTATATTTTATACTGTAATAATATTGTACATATAATGAAATAATTCATGCACACCTGAAAGGTCAGTATTGTCAAATGTTTATATGTCTGCATGACCTACGTGGTGATGCAGACCTTGTTTGTCTTTGAAAGTTAATATATGTAAGTATATACATGTACCTGGGCGGACAGCCTGGTATATAGCCTTAAGTGGCGATGGTTTAAACATCTCCAGGTATAGCCCTGTGCCCCTTAACCAGAACTTGCGTTGCCATTGGTTGCATCATTGCATCAGAGATACATATACGTACTGTATATGAATAATCAACATGCTATACATCTACTTGAGAGTAAAAGGCTTGCAGAGAACTAACCTAGTGAGAGCCTTGGATGAGGATACAGGAGTTTTCTCCGTTAGGCCAGACAGCTGTTTCTGGGAATTTCATCCTTCATCAGTGACCTTGGGAATCTTTTTCTTCTTCTTGATTTTTTGTGAGTCCTTGGTAAATAAATGCATATTAAGGGTGACTAGACATTGTTTTTTTTGAAAATCTAAGTATGTGATCATTGTTCAATGAATTCGTTAAAGCAACAACATAATATTATTAATTACAATGAATTAAAGAATATTGTTTAACAATATTAATTGTACAATTCCTTGCTAAAAACATTAGCAAAATACTTGTGGTTGCTACATTAAATCTACTCAGATTCCACATATGGCTATATTCATAATTGTTTCTAAATATGTATTTTGTAACTTATGCATCAATCCAAACAACAAAAGGTACATCCTTAAGCTTAAGTGCACATTATATACTAATTCAAGAGGAATATTGTATTTGTATCTGTGGACCGTGTTTATGATGTTAATACACATCCCAACTGTCCCAACAGGCATTCCCAATCTGACAACTAGCTTGACCAATGTGTATGGACACTCATGCATCTTGACACCTGACAGTTCCTCATTGGGTCTGTATCCTAGTGCCAATTTTAATATAGACTTGACACCCTTCAATGATTCACCAAAATTGAACAGTTCCTTCAAAATTGTAAATTATTAGGTAATGTCACTAAAAGTTTAAAAGGCTGATATAATAAAGTGCCTCAGACATTTGCACAAGAGTTAACAATTGAGTCTTAAAATTAAATCCCCACATATCATGTAATATAGAAGTTCTCTTAATTGCCAGCTAATGAATCTTGGGGATAAGCTCTGTGGTTCTGGTGTTGTAAAGGAGTAGCTATTGGTGCATAAAAATAATTAAATGATATCATACATTATCACATCCAATGCATACAAAGTAAGCTTAACTTTACCTGAAAAATAAGTTCCTGACACTGGTCATGTACTTCTCTCAGCACAACTCAAGTAGAGTTGTCCCAGGGCACACCACGAGGAGGTGAAAGTACATCGTGCCCCACCCCACAGCGTTGACACTAACTATTGTGTAACAGAAGCTGTAACTGCGCAGTAATCTGCACTCATGGAGTTACTAGCCATGACATAGGAATCGATCGGCGTTAGCCTCACTTTCAGCCTATGCCAAGTCCGACCCTCCCGAACCGCAAACTGCCCCGATGAGAATCAGTGTGTTGCCACACCTTTAACTCCTCAGGATCGGATGACGTCCTTGAAGTGGGGACTGGCGAAACAACTGCCCAAATCAGGTGTCGACAACCGACTTCAACTTACATAGTTACGTGATTACCTCAATCTCCGTGCCGTCAGACCCCAGCCGAAGCCAGAGCTAGTGAGGACCAATCCCAAGCACCAACCCTCCCACTGAGTTCCTGATCAGATTGCATATCCAACGTGACACCAGGCCGCATTCTCAGCTCGCTGGCGGAGCCGAGGGGAATCCTGGGTCTACTTGTCTAGCGCTCCGAACAGGACTACTCGGGATAAGGAAAGACCACCGTCAGGCACAGAAACTTTAGTAATCTCACGCGTCAAGTAAGCCACTGGGGGTAAACTGAGATTTTTCACACCTCGCGTCATTTTATATTCCCGCGCTCACTGCCAAATTAGGAATTGATTACGTCACAAAATGACGTCAGCCTAAATTATAGCTTTTCACACTTCGGTTGCTTAGGTTTCGATCACGTGAGCGTTCAGTTCTTTCGCAATAGGATCAAAATGGACGACTTTACTACCGTATTAATTAACTTGCATGCTTATACATGTATTATGAAAAATAAGGAAGGCTCCTAACGTATTCGTCCAGTTTGTTGGCAAAAAGTTCATCGTCTATGGTTTCTTGCACTTTATTGAGAGGATTTTTGGCAACGTACTGAACAAAGATCGCTTCCAAATGTTTACGGACTGCACTTGTGTTATTGGGATCTGTGTTCATAAGTTTTTTTTAACTTGAGGACGTTTCTAATAAATGCAAGTGATAGGAACTAGTCTTGTATCCGATAAAGCCATCCTTCGGCCCTTCCGGGGACATTCTGGAGACTATAAAAGATTTGATCTTCTCTTTTACAGTAAGTAACTATGCTCAGAGAGGGGAATTGGCAGAATGGTGAACCACAGGTGCATATACTGGTTATGTATTAACGAGTTTAACGCCAGATAAATGATTACATTTTCCTGTAATTGACAAACTCAACATTGGTTAAATAAATCACTGCCAAGTCCTACTCACTACAGGAAAGTAATATAGTTTCTAAAGCATTGACAGTGTTCTATGCATACTGTTTTAATGAGTGAGAATTACTATACAAGCAACACAAATAATTTTGAACAAAATCAACCATATTACACTTATATATATACATCAGTTTAAAGGTGGGTACATGGGAGGGGCTGGAGGATAGGTTGGAGGTAATTGAGGTGGTGGAGCTGAAGGTTGTGATGGGTTAGATGGATAAGGTGAGGGATGTAATGGTGGTGGGCGTGGCTGCTGTCTGAAGGGTGGGCGTGGCTGCTGGCCAAAGGGTGGGCGTGGCTGGTCAGAAGATTGGTCATGTGACCCTTGTACAACATCATTATAAGATGGTAATTCAAATCTCTCATCAAAATCTTGAAAATCCTTTGAATCTGTCATCTTTTCAGATGGTTTCAGTGAGCTCCTCTATTGAGTATGACATTAGAAGTTGAGTGAATTTAAGTCACCATTAAGTACTCACTAACATTATCAATTTATGCTGTGTTTCATGGAAACATGTACAGGAAATATTATAATGGATAAATAGGAGGTGCAGAAATCAAGTGATATAATACCTGGCAATAGACAGAGCTGGTATGCAAAGTATGCAGAAACATATTACCATACCTGCAATCCCTTTGTGGAACCAGGCTTGATAGCTTCCATCCACTGGAACTTGTTATCCTACAAACGTACATACAACAAGGATGATCCCCACTGCCATGGGGAGGGGGAGGAGAAGAGGAGGAGAGAAAGAAAAGAGAAGAGAGAGGAGTTCTCACTTCTGTATCTGCTCTCAAAGTCCATGCCTTCCATAGAAACCCAGTGAAGTGAACTACAAAAGTACGGTTATCATCTGGTGAGCATGTCACTTGTGATATCTCTGTCAGAACTGCGTGCTCTGTTTTACGAGGGTCCCTCTACATGATCACATGACAGTCACATGACCAACAACACTAAAGATTCTTAACAGATAGGCATACACAATTACTTACTTTATGCTTAAGAAAGTATACGCCTCGTAGGACCTCAAATGTGTAAGTCTTCCATTGCGGCTTTTTCATGACACTCCCAGGATGCCAAAACTCCAATTCCCCCTTCTTGTTACTCTGTACAGGACAGAGAAAAACATATAAAGCACAAATGCATCGCGATATAACTATAACATATTCCTCCACACTATGTAATCCTACAGACAGTTACAAGAAATTGGTATAAATGTGTACTACACACATACACTTACAAAAAGTTAATAACATTTCAAAATTATGTTAAGGATGAAATATATTTTATCATCGACTATATATAGTACACTTGTATTATATGTGTAATTCTACCTAGATATGTCTATGGCTGGATGTTTGGATGTGTTTTTATCATTATCTTTTCTGAAAACACAATCAACTTGCTATATGTCGAAATTTTGTACTAAATATAATATATTAATCTCATTACTAGGAAATGTTAATAGCCAATATTACATACAAAACTCATACAGGTCCAAGGTAAATGGCTTTAAGACAGTCAAGTAACTTTTGATGACACGTTATAACACAAGATACAACGTACAAATAGTGAAACTAAAGGCTGTACCGTCAAAATGAAAGCTTTCAGAGAGTGTACTTTTTCAAAACTTACTTATAAATTAAACAGACATAATTTCGACTACTTTATTTCGTTAAGATCCAACTCACCATTTCGTAAAGTCTCTTTCAAAGGTAGGTTCTATTCTACAAAGTCTGGTATCCACCAATTCACTGAGGAAATTCTGTAGATATGCATATATGTACTATATATGACCAATCCCATGATAGTCACATGATTGGAAAAAGTCCCGTGAATATTATATATATAGTTACAAATTTATTACGTCATCAAATCGATTAAAAATGGTGGGGCCACTGCTGCAGGTGACCATATTCAGCATGTACATTGTCTCTTCTTTGGTGGTGTCTGTTTTGCTGTGGCACCACAGTCCCCGGAAGTGGAGGAGCAGTTGCACCCCTAAATTCAGGGTCTTCCCCAAAATAGTTAATCCTTGAGCAGTTATCAGCTTGTGTGGGTTGTGCAAAATTTGAATATGGAGGAGGGGGCTCCTTTTGCTTACCTAAATAGTAGTAATACATTAAACCACAAACTTAGATTAACATCACACACTAAACATCATTGCATTGTGTCAAAGTAGAAATAAATATTGCAAAAATCCTTTAAAACCAGATGGATAACTGAATCTTCAAAATCCAAAGAAAAGGTAAATTACTATCTTTAACACAAATACGTAGTTGGTGGCAATGCAGGGGGTGGATCTAGAAATGGATGGTTCTAAGATAACAAAAAGGAGGTAAAGTCCCCCAGAAAGAATATGCCCAATGCAAGTACTTAGAGAGGGGTGATTCAGCACCCAGGGTGTATGCCCCCTAAATCTACCATTGTAAATATCTATAATTACCTCCAACTTTTGCTCTTGGGATTAAACAGGTATCATCATCATCATCATCATCATTGCCATCATCATCTTCATATCTTCTTCTTGTCTGTTGCGGCTGCCTCCTTTGATCATTGGCAAGTCTTGCTAGTGAGACATGCTGGGGTCTGTCCCTACTTCTCTGAAGCTCTTGGGCTACCCTCTCATTTACATCCTCATTGTAGTAAGCCCTTGGAGTCGACTGGTCAATTGGCCTGCCCTGGCCTCCTCTGTTTGGTGTACGCTTGGGAACCTACAACACAATACTCTCAATAATATGTAGCAACTGATTATGATGTACTGCTTTAAAAATCCCTAGCAACAATGTAGACTGATACTTTAAAGAGTGAAGTATTTTGTAGATATATAATCCTCTAAGTTTTGCGCTAAGCCTACTATGACATCACTATCTACTAATAAAATACATAAACTTAGTTCAATAGAGTGTCATGATTTGCAATCGAACTCCTATAGTGTTATCTATCACCTTCCTTGGTGCAAGATCCACTATAGGAGTTCGATTGCAAATCTTATTAGTAGATAGTGATGTCAGAGTATCTTGCACCAGGAAGGCGACAGATAACACACAAACAAAGTCACATGATATGTATTCCTTATATGAATATGCTATATACGTAATGAATATTGTTATCTTACCATGCGTTGGATCTGCGCATTATCAGTACTTTCTTCCTAAACACAGAAGCAAGTCCATAACGTGTTCGTAAAGTAGCCACGTAAATATACAGTGAATGACAATATGCAAATAATATATCCTCCCACGCAACCGACAATGATACTTACGTGCGCAGGACCGGGACGGACGCGTCTAGTTCTAGTGAACGTCCGTCGCATATTATTGGCTCGTTCGCGAAGTCGTTTAAACTTGTTTCTAACTTCTGCTTGTGTTTTTCGGTCCTTGCAGACCGTATAACAAAACGATATCCAGGCTATACACAAGAGAATTACAATTGCTCCGCCCCCTACACTCACACCCATAATCACAAGTTGGTCTTCGGTAAGACTTCCAAATACCCTACACAATTAAAAATTTCGAAGAATCTGATTGGTGTAAAGGTTTGACATTTGTTATCGTAGTGACTTGTAAGCTACTTGTTAATTACAACAACAGTTTCAGTACATAACTGTTTCTTCCCCTAGCTTTGTACAAACTGTACAAAGTAAATACTAAATTGCATACCTAGACACTCACTAAACAGATATACAAAATTAGTAAAGCAATTTTAGCAGACTTTAACTTACCCTTCATCCGACATCCTGAGATCGATGTATCTTTCCCTATGGCATGTGGGCGTGTGGGCGTGTGGGCGTGTCTCTACCCTTTTGGTGAGTAAACGATTACGTTTACGTTTAGTCTATTTGCTCTCCCCCCAGCAAAGTCAGAGGAGGGCGTAAATCTTTACAATGGGAATTGACCCAAATCTGTTTGTAGATGGTACTCCTAGTGACTGTTTATGTACTATTTGCTCAGAGGTGATGGAAGATCCACTAGAAACACAGAGCTGTCAACACGCTTTCTGTAAGGTTTGCATTACGACTTGGCTAAGCAATCACGCGACCTGTCCGACTTGTAGACAGACGGTGGGGCACGCGGGGCTCCGACCGCTTCACAGAGTGTGGAGGGACAAACTGTTTTCCCTGACGGTGCGGTGTGGTAACCATAAAAGCGGTTGTTTAGAAGAGATGCAGCTCTTCCGCTTGTCCAGCCACCAACAGGTCTGTCAGTATGGAGAGGTTCTTTGTCCGAATAAGTCGTGTGGGGAATCCGTATTAAAATGCAGTCTGAACGACCATATACTGAAATGCCCTTTTCGAAATGTCAAATGTTCTGACTGTCACTTGGAGTGTGCATTTGTGGAGTTAAGTGACCATAAATGTGTGGCGGCTATGAGAAATCACTTTGAAGAACGTATGTCTATTTTGAGAGAGGAACTGCAACATTTTATACAGAACACCACGCAGGAGAGAGTAAGAATGGAAATTCAAATGGAGGAACAGAGGAATCAAATTGATACACTTCAAAATCGAATATCAGCTCTCATTGCCCATCGGAAGAAATTGCGTTCCGGTATCTCAACACATCACTTAACTGTCCCCTCTCCAACGATGCGTATGCATAGAGCTTCACCAGATCCACCAAGGTAAGCATAACTTTTTAAGAGAGAAACCATTCTCCATTTCCAATTATTGTAAGAAGCCTCAGGTTCCTTCCAGATAACTGTTTGCCTATGCCTTATGGTATAATGCATGGATACCAGTCTTTCTGGGAATCCACCCTATCCTAGTAATCGCTCATTTTCTGTCCTTCCTACTACTTTGCCCGTAGGTGTGCCCCAGCATCGCCACTCCCCCCTCTGGAGCAGCAGGCAAGACAGCAGCATACTCACAGAAGGGAGAGGTCCAGTGGTGCTCATGAGAGCAGAAATACCAACCAGTCCCTTCCACGTCTTGCTCCTCTGCACACTCACATGAGTCTTGTCAGCAGAAATGGTCACTCCCATTCCTCCGCTGCAGGTACATAAATCCTATGTGTGTATACCTTCCCATACTCCGGGTCATAATGAACTATATTGCTTTAATTTTAGATCATCCAGTTTCAAGAGGAAATTAAATTATCATTAACAGATTTTAAAGTTATGTAGATATATTTTGATTTCTGAGAATTTTTTGTTAGCTCTATCTTTTACATGTCAGTTATTACAGATCTATATAAACAACATACATACATGAAATGTGAGATTTTGTGTACACCAGTCGTGAACACCTATAATGTGTAAATATCTGCTTATTTACATGCTGCCATCACATTCCACATATACACCATATATGTATGTGAAATAACAGAGCTAATTGCACTAAAGCTTGTGCAAAGGCTGTGATGAAGAAGTCAATAATTATTATTAAGTATATACTAGTGACATAATCATAATCTTATCTTGGCCTATTAAAATGGCAACCAGTGATATTGATTGACTCCTAGTCAACCAGCTGCAGGATGAGAAAAATCTAATAACCACAGACAACTGTTTGCAGAATCTCCCTCTGCAACTCAAAAAGATGGTCATGGTACATGGTTAATAGACAGTTGTTTCATCCTTATTAGAACTTGTCAATATATGGCATGCATATGATGGAAGAGTGGATGGGGTGAAATCCAGAATAAAGTCTTAGGAACCGCTTCATGTCTAGATGTCCTTGCTTTATTGATATCACATTAAAATTACCATGAACACATAATCAACATTAAGTAACAAAATTACTATGTACAGGAACAAAACAAAAATACGTAACTCTAATAGTTGATTTGACACCTGAAATTACATTTCAAAATGGATTGGATATATATAAACAATCTCTAGTCTAAACTGCCAGAGATTAAGTTTCGATGGACAAAATAGGACACTAATGCAATCAACACCACTGCTACCAGTAGAAGGCTACAATGACAAAGAGAGAGAGATGGCATGGAGGGATGAATACAGTAGAATAATTCAAGTGATAATTGGTCCACAAGTACACTAGATTTCAAAGTAGGATGAAGGAATGAGCTGTTGTAAAAATCAAAGCTAGAGCCGCTGTTCTGGGTTACCACTGAGTCATAGCTACCAGTTTGTCTCAATTCTTAAATATCCTAAAACAGTTTCACTTTCTTAACAGAAAGAATAATTTAACTTGATGACCAGCAAGGCCTTTCTGGTAAACAGGAACAATGTCATGCAACATGCAAGAAGTAAGGAGGTGTTTAAAGGAGAGAGAAAGGGTATGAGTAACTTGTGGTGCATCTGAACCTACCCATGCGGTTTGTTCTGCATGTATCCTGTTACTCCTAGGATGGTGGTGAAGAGGACCAGGAGACAACTGAGAATGTTAAAAACCAGTCTTCTTGTCCAACGAGGAGCATCCGTCTTATTGATTTCCTCAAATGTACGTTGCTTATGCATGGATACTTCCATATTATCAATCTACAATAACAAATGTTTCATATAGCTTATATATGCAACAGCAGTATTGCCATTTATGTATTATCTAGTAAACAGCAGTTCTTCCATGAATAGTTTAACACATCATTTTCTTACATGCTACATCTAGTAAAAGGCCTATAGGGAACTAAACCTAGCGAGAGCTTTGAATGAGTATACAAGAGTCTTCTTATTCTCCGCTGGGCTAGACAGCTGTTTCTGGGAATTCCACCCTTAATCAGTGACCCTGGGAGTCTTAGTCTTCTTCTTAATCCTTTGTGAGTCCTTGTCTCTCTATGCTAAATCTAGGGGTCTTATATACACAAGTTGTATATATGTAATGCAATACAAATCAATTGTGGGTATACATATAAGACTGCTCACTTTACTGGAGTATTCTTGCAGTTGCTCTTCAAACCATTGATTTCTGTCCAGCGACTGTGTCTCAACATGAGTTAATTGCATTTGTAAATTTTCAATCTATGCAACATATATTACAGACCAGTACATCACACTTCTTAGAGTAATATACACTACCATGGTAACTGCAATATACCATTACCATGGCAACAACTCACTTCATGTTTTTTGAGCTCCATAACCTCCATCAAACTAGCTTCCAAATGCTCTGTCCTTCCTTTCTCATTTACAAGGGATTCACTCATGATTTCTAGCTGACCTTTTAAGTCTTCAATTTCAGTCTAAGAATTTGGCCACACTTATTGAATTGAAATTATTATACAGTCGACAATTTAATTACATTCCATAGCTCTTTAAATATTGCTTATGTAAGGTTAAAACTTTAATAACAATTATTATCACTATTATGTATTACATAGTTACAACACTCACTTAGATACAGTGCATACCTGTTGGTGCTTCACAACACTCTGAAGTGCTTCATATTCACTCTTGCACTCCTGCAAGGAGACCGTCAGCCCATCCAAATCACTTCTCAAGGCATCATCACTACACATGGACATACAGGAGCTTCGTGATGCAACAGAGTGGGTGTGTCACAATGGGGCAGTTTGGGTGTGTCACAATGGGGCAGTTTGGGTGTGTCACAATGGGGCAGTTTGGGTGTGTCACAATGGGGCAGTTTGGGTGTGTCACAATGGGGCAGTTTGGGTGTGTCACAATGGGGCAGTTTGGGTGTGTCATAATGGGGCAGTTTGGGTGTGTCACAATGGGGCAGTTTGGGTGTGTCACAATGGGGCAGTTTGGGTGTGTCATAATGGGGCAGTTTGGGTGTGTCACAATGGGGCAGTTTGGGTGTGTCACAATGGGGCAGAAAGAGAGCAAGAATTGGACATGTTTTAAGAAACAACTGTTAAACATACACTAACTATGTACATATATGTTTGGAATCTAAATACCATAAATAGTCATACAGTCAGAAAGCTTTGGTTAAAAAACTGTTCAATCGTAACACTTACTCCTCATCTGAATCATGATCATGGTTATCTTCAACAAAATCAATTTTACTATGCGAAGAGAAAAAAAAATGAATAAAGCAATCACTTTAACCTCTTTAGTAGCACTCACTTTATTCCATTTTCACCTTCACTTGGAGGCTTACTTCTCCAACGCTTTCTATGTGGACTACACAAGTAAAACAGAAAGAGCAATCTCCTCTCGGCACAACTAAGCTTCGCCATCTTGCATTACACAGCCATTTAAATTGTTGAATGGATGGATCACAGTTGGCTGGTTCAATGGGTGAATGGATGGACAAGATGGGTGAATAGTGGGCGGATGGTAGACAGATGGATGGATGGTGGGCGGATGGGTGAACAAGATGGGTGGATGGTAGGCGGATGGTGGACAGATAGATGGATGGATGGTGGGCAGATGGGTGAACAAGATGGGTGGATGGTGGGCAGATGGTAGACAGATGGATGGATGGTGGGCGGATGGTAGACAGATGGATGGATGGTGGGCAGATGGGTGAACAAGATGGGTGGATGGTGGGCGGATGGTAGACAGATGGATGGATGGTGGGCAGATGGGTGAACAAGATGGGTGGATGGTGGGCGGATGGTAGACAGATGGATGGTGGGTGGATGGTAGACAGATGGATGGATGGTGGGCGGATGGTAGACAGATGGATGGATGGTGGGCAGATGGGTGAATAGTGGGCGGATGGTAGACAGATGGATGGATGGTGGGCAGATGGGTGAACAAGATGGATGGATGGTGGGCAGATGGGTGAACAAGATGGGTGAATAGTGGGCGGATGGTAGACAGATGGATGAATGGTGGGCAGATGGGTGAACAAGATGGGTGGTTGGCTTACAGTTTCTTTAAACCTTGAATTGCAAAGTTAAAGTGTTGCTTGGCTTTCCGTAATCTCCTCCTGTGTTGGGAGAAGTCATTAGATTTTAGTTGATCAGCATATTGGTCCCTTTTCTTCTTCCAGTAATCTAGGGAGGTGTTTTTCTTGTTTAGTTTAGAAGCAGCTATCAACTTCTGCCATGCTCTACAAACCAAACAAAAGTTGAAATAAAAGGAGAAGGAGAGAGAGAAGTATAAAATAAAACTTGCTTGTTTGTGGCTGCTGTCTCATCTGTAGATTGTGCTTCTGCATTGTCTTCAAGAAGTAAAATCATCTCTTTTGCCTCCTTAAGTTTCTGCTCTAATTCAGTCTTCTTTTGAAGCTCTTCTGGACTAAGATCAATCTCTCCACTATCACCCTCATCTTCGCTCTCCTTTGTGAACAAAATTAGGCAAATATAAGCAGTTACTATTCAGCTCCCATTTGGTGCTACTCATATGTACCTCAAGCAGCCCAGTAGCTAGTGCTTCAGGGTCTGACATGTAGGAGGGATCATCCTCAGTTATAGCAGCAAATACAGCTGACCTGGATCCCCTGCGAGGTAGAAACACCAGACGTTTCAACCCCGCTCTTCTCTTCTTTCGATTGATAACTGGGTGTTCAATACCATCCTACAAATTATAATTAAATTTGGAATTGGAATGGAAATGGGTATCACCACTATTCAGCAAAATGTCTAAGAACTGATTAGAACTGTGGACCGAATAGAAGCAAAAAAATAAAACTCTAAGCTGCAAAGAAGGACAACTTCCATATCCACAGTTCACTGAAAATCAGTCTATTTTAGTACACTCTGTAGTTTATCACACAAATGCAATCTACCACAGACGTGTTTGGAAATGGTACAATCCATTTAAGCATATACGTATATGATTATTATCTTGTTGTGATGGTCACTTCTAAAACAGCAAACTGCTACATTAGCTAACGAGGCAGATCCACATTTCCTTACAGAGTTGATCATTTGCTAATATCAATTGCTAAGCAAACTAATACCTAGTTCTCACAAATAATACACTCTGCTATTATACATACATACATACATACATTTCCATGGTGACAGATATCCGCACAAGTATGATGCAATACATATCCCATACTCACATCACTGGTTATACTGACTGTTGGATTCTTGCCAAACATTCGCATCATTCCTAAACACAGATGTATGTAGTTGTGCTCATTAAAAGCATTATCAGAGTATTAAATGTAAACAATATGACTCACACATCTTTCACTTTAAGATATTTTGCAGTACAACAGGCTCAGGGGGTAGGCATTGAGGGGGGCTGCTTAAATATTGCCAGTCAAAATTATAAATAACGGCATTGGGTATACATAGTTGCTAGGTAGTTATAGTTTTAAACAGCTACGTATTCTTCTAATTTTTCTATTCCAAATGTTAACAATTTCTACAGTGATAATTGTCAATTAGTGACGTGCTAACTGTATAGTCACTTCTAATGACAGCCATGCATCTATAGAATGAAGGATAACCAGTATAGGTCCCTCAAATACATTAAAACATTAGACTTCCGTACTTGCCCCCCCCATGTTACTTGGAAACTCCGTTTTGCCCCCCCCCCCCCTGTGAAGAATTTTCTAAGTACAGCACTGGACTCCATTTAATTACAAATAACCTTAAAATGTAGTATAAACACATCCATTAACACTACTTTTATTCTCCTAATTGTATCAATCCATTGACCATAAAAAGGCATATTAATGTAAAAGATGAATCCAGTCTAAACACTAAATGGCTCTCTTTTGCAAATTTCCAAATGGTAAAAGCCATTTAAGTGGATACATATAGGGGTTTCTAATTAAACCCAACTCTCAAATGGGGATATTTCCTTTAGGAGGGAACCATTAGAGTGATTCACCAGTTGTTAGGACTATACAGATGTACTGTGCAGAACAAAGGGCCCAGATAAACATTTCCAGGGTCACTGATGAAGGGGAAAGTACCAGAAATGGCTCCCCAGCCCAGTGAAAAAAGAAGTACATAAAAAGAACTTATCACTCAAAGCTCCATAGGATATACGTACTTTATGTGTACATCTACTTTTAACCCAAAGGTAAAATGATCTTTATACATATATCAGGGTTTCCTTTAGGGGGCAATTGTCCCTCCTTAAAGAAAAAAAATCAAACTGCCATTTTGATAACAAACATATTGAACTGGATTGCCTAATCAAAATTATATAAAATTACTATACAGTATATGTAAACACCTTGAAAACTTACCAGCTTTAAACCTTCCACCAGAGATGGCTCGGCTAGGAGTGGGTGTGGAGGGGGAGCTGGCAACAGAAGGTGGAGACTTCTTAGAGAGTAGACTGCTGCCAGATGTTCGAGGTGTTTCGGGGCGAGGATGATGGTGAGGGGTGTGAAGATCTTCTTCATTTATAGAATGAGACCCTGCCGTTTCAATATTGTTAAGGGAGCTAGCAGAACCAGAGCTAAGCATGATTGGTTAATTGCTAGTAACCAGGTTACCAAATTTGGTTATAAAGGAATCATCTATATACTGAAAGGTAAATGGAATAATATTATTATTATTATTATTATTATAACCTTGACAATGTACAATAACAATGTACAAGGATGTATATAAAATACCTACATAAGCAGTTCCTTTTAAAAGACAAAATATACGACAAGAATTGTTCGCTTTCCTTATATTCAGACATAATTTCTAGTTCTCCCACAGGGGCAACACATGTTAGACACAGCCACACACAGGCTAGTAATGAACAATACAACATGTCAGACACAATAGGATGTACAATACAACTACACATATAAGGAGAGACCACTGCCAATTAGAAGTCATATACAAACATACATCAATGACATCATTACAGTTGCTATGGTAACTACTTTGATGTATATTCCTAATTTGGCAAGTTATGCTTAACTAATTTCATTTAAACACTACATTGGCAACCCCTACTTAGGTAATGTATTAGAAACCCATCATGGCCTTATAACATTACCTTAATCAACCATGCAAGAGAAACGGCATTTGAGAACAATACTAGGTATACAAGATTAGCATGAGTGTCACACGAGGAAGACCCTCTAATAAAGGTATGACTCAATTAATTCTCTCACTGTACCGGACAACAGGGCAGACCTTACACAATTGAAACAGCTACGTAGTTTTCGCATATTAAGAATGACAGGCCCCAGAACCATTCATAGTAATGCAACCTGCAGATTGGCACTGGCAGTAGGTCATTCTCTTAGAACATAAAGGCCTTGACCAAACAGCTTAAATGTGAGAGCTATCAAGTGATCGTACAGTCACATTGAACTGCTTTTAGTGAAGACCTAGTGAGATGTGTAGATTGTAACAGCAAAAATGGTAGATTAAAGTAAAATAACTTCAGGTATATACAAAATCTATACTGGGAGTAAGGTATTGAACAATAGAATCAATATGAATAAACAGAACTTTCATAATTAAGTAAAATGGCTACTGAAAGTTCATCAAACTATTCTTCAATAGTGTGGAAAGAATGCAAAAGGAGTGCCTTATAAGTAATATATATATAATGTACAGATTATGATACAGTAATTAGATTCATACAGTAGTAATTAGATTCATGATATTCATACAGTAGTAACTAGATTCATAAGCTATACGTATACATGTACAGATTATCATACAGTAGTAATTAGATTCATGAGATTCATATATACGCACATGCTCAAAAGAAACCATTTTATCTGAGTGGAAAGTTTCTTTTGAGTGTCACTGTATATCTAACAAAGGCATATATATACACATTCAACCTACATTCCATTGTCCCAAGATGCACCTTTTAAATAAATATGGAGGTTCTACTGTATTTAAGCTCCAGTTGGACCAGTACATATTAGAGCACTGTACAAAGATGGCTTCCTAACTAGAGTCTGGAAGTGTACAAGGTACAACCTACCTACTTGACCAATTTGCTAAACGATTTATTGATTACACAATTTAACACATTACCAATTTCTTTGGCTGAATTCATTTGTTCCTTAGCAAGATATTCCATTGAGGACAAAGACCGCCCCTTACCACATAAACAGGTCACTTGTCCCAGGGTCATTGATGAAGGGTGAAATTCCCAGAAACCGCTGTCTGGCCCAATGGAATTATACAGTTACAAATATATATTAAACCATGTGAAAGGTAAGCAGGAGGAATGCACAGAATGTCAGCTACTTCCGAAGGTACAGAGAATCTAAATTAAATAAAAGCAACCTTTCAAAATAGAAAACTCCATGACTAGTTTTCTCATAGAATGAAATAAGAGTAACCATGGAATCCATTGAACTGACTGATGGCCATATGGAGTGCCATAGCAACAAATACTAAAATTGAACATGACATTATCTAATGGAATGTCAAAGACACCAAAAGATGGAGACACAGCTTCAAAAGCATCAGCAGTGTGATAATTCAAGTCATTGTTATTATTGACAGTTTATGCATACATTTTGACCTCAACAGATAACAGCCAGAGGAGAGGTGTGGGTTTTATAATAAACTCAAGGTGAACAACACTCAACCTTTTAAAAGTGTAAAATAATCAAAGGTTTTATGGTAAATGATTACATGGTATGGTAAAGGGTTTTACCATCAAAGAGGGGAATATGTAATTGATAACGCTTCCTTGATAAATTATGCAATCTCTCCAATAAAGGTTTTATGGTAAATAATTACATGGCAAAAGGTTTTACCATCAAAGAGGGGAATATGTAATTGATAACACTTCCTTGATAAATTATGCAATCTCCAATAAGTTATGACATACAATTCTATTGTGAGTGCTTCAGCCATTGATGTATTACTCTATTACACTTCTACCATTTCACCACACTACTGAAGCAACCATGTAATAACTAAAGACATCATTTTGATAAGCACTAACCATGAGCAAGAATCACTATCACTAACGTACAGAATTACATTATACCACACCTTTAACTCGTAATTATGCACTAGTACAGATATCAACATTGAGTTGTTGTGGTTAATCGTGTGCTTTGCGCATAGTAACAAACTCGGTGGCAAAATACCTGTTTGGAACTTGCACACGCTTCACGCACGTTCTAGGGCAGCCCTGCATATAGGTACGAATGTATAGTCTCCTTTGATATCATAAATATGGAGCTGCGAGTTATAGCTAAATTGTGGCTTTAAAAGCAAGCCTTGGAATATCATAGGACGTCCGTCGTTTGGGTTAAACCTTTAAACGTTTAAACGCTCCAAATTGACTACATTAACACTAATTACTGATCCAGCCACATTTGATCGAAGAGACGTGCGCTACTTCATCATGACTTCAGGGATGGCCCATTTACATACACTCTGCCAAGACGACTGACGCACACGAACTACCTTATATTCCTATATACACAAAATCTCCAAATAAAACGTTAAATGGAAACGAAGCGAATAGAGGCAGGCTTTACGTACAGACGCTTACTGAGCTCCATAGGCTATACAGATGTACATGTGCATACAGTTTGTACTAGCTAAAGGGACTATATATCAGGAGTACAGCTATTAAAGAAAACGCGCTAACTCGCAACTAGCATCAAATAAGCAAATTTCAGGCCACTCTAAAATAGTATAGCTACAGATCTTAAGACCTTTCTCTTACAACTTGTTGCCAGAAGGAAGAAAAACAGACACTCACCCCTTGAATCTTTCGGGATCGCCGCGTTGAGAAATAGATACAACTGGTAGAGATTACGGAGGAAAGGGGTCTTCAGTAAAATATATTGCATCAGCTGACCTATCACGTGATAACCTGTCCAACCAATATACAAGAGGCTAAACAAAGACAATTATAAGCGAAAAGTCAGCGGATCCAATAAGAGAGGTGCACGTTTCGTTGTACTTCTCCCTAGGTGAGTTATTGTTGTGTCATAGCTATTACAAGTAGAACAAGACACTTCTAAAGGACCTACTTTGACATCCTACTTGACTCTTCTAAATTGGAAAGGGGACATAGGGTGGATGGTAGTGCGTAACCGCGGCCTTTGCTTTACAGGTACAAGATGAACTACCTCGGCAGGGTAGCCTCCACAGTACGCGACTTTTATCAGGAATTGAACTCGGCCAATTTGAGCGGAGCCATTGACGTCATTGTCATTCGTCAGTCGGACGGTTCTCTGAGAAGCACTCCCTTCTATGTTCGGTTTGGGAAGTTGGGAGTACTGCGCCCGGGGGACCTGCAGAAACAGGTAAACAATCGGGGGTAGCGTATCATTCACATGACAGTATATACGCGTACATTAGTGGGTGTGTATAGTTCGGTGTAAATACATATATAGTACATGTGAAGGACATCTGATATACGTACGTATATATGCTAACCACTTTTGATTAACCATCTCTACACGAGGAGGAAGAGTATGTAATATTATATTTGTAACAATGCACATAGAACAATACAATCTAACAAGTGAAATGTGTAGCATTGAGTGGGCAGGAGGTTGTAGGTGGCAAGTCCAATCCACATACAATAATTGGTTGTGTACCCAGTGATATCCCATGTATAGCTATTAACCACAATTTGTAGGCATTCTGTATACATTAATGTATTGCCATGCATGCACACTCTAATACCAATTAAATATACAATAGTGAAGTTTAATAGTTGACCAGTTTCAAGTACACAAGATAGGTGCAGTGAGAAATGTGGTTACTTTAAGTTTTCTATATATATCTTATGATATACATGTCGTGCAGGTGGAAATTGAAGTGAATGGAACAGTTGTACCGATTCACATGAAGCTGGATGAAACAGGCTCCGCCTTCTTTGTGGAACAGGTCAGTGTCGTGTGCTTAGGAGCTCAAAGTGGTACCAATATGATAGGACAGTAGGAAAGACCTTTATTTAGTGTTATTATGAAGGAAGGTAATATTAGAAAGGGTTTTTATGGATGCATTACAACGTGCATTAGAAGTCAATCACTAATTTCAAAAACTCAACAATTAAGACATCAAAAAGTTGTATACACTAAATTCCTCTAATGCACTTGTTATATTAATTCACTTTTCACTTACAATTAATTTAGTAATTAAAATAGTTTCTATCTATGTAGGTACTAGGTACTATTTTTTGGTAGCCCTAGAGGAAGTGTTGATTGCATTACAGACATTCATATGTATGAACTCATATATATCTGTACCTCTCTATTTAGGACAGTCAGACAAGTACCCCGAATACCCTAGAAATACCTCCAGAAGTCAACCTGGACGAGGAAGAAACCCCTACAAATTCTCCTAAAATACAAAAAAGTAGTTCATTCTCAAACAATATCATCACTGCAAGTCAGACCAGTTTGGCTTCTTCCAAATCTGATCTGATTATTAATCAGGACCCTACCAAGGAGAACATCCAACCTTCAACTGATAACCACGGCAAAGATCTCACTAAAAGCATGTCCTCAGATGATGGGTGTCTGTTTGAAATGTCTGATGGAGAAGTGAGCCACAGTGATGCATTTGAAAGTAGTGTGCTTCCCAAACAGTCAAGTGTAAGGGGAAGACCCGCTAATTTGAAAGAGGTGGAACCTGTAAGTGCTTCCAGAGCTATGTAAAGTGTTACTTGACAATCATATGACACTGCCTTTAGGAAACGCTATCACAAAGTCTCCCAGATAGTTATATGCCGTTATCTGACAGTGAGACACTACCATCCAATGTTTCCAAACTCGATTCAAGTGCCATTCACAGTGATACGGAACTGGAAATCGGAACCAGGACATCCAGAGTGAGTATTTAATGATCTCACCTTTAGCTATTATTTGTACAGCACTTGAGACGGTTCTCAACACTTGTTACAGATGTCTCCAAGCTATACCAAAGAGGAGCTTGTGCAAGATGGCCGACCTGCTGATGGTAAAGCTGTACAACGCTCTGACAGCTTCTTCTCCAGTATTACAGGATTGTTTAAAAGAAAGCACCAAAAACGTTTCTCTGATGTGAGTTTCCTGCATGTCCTGTGACATCACTTGGCTGGTTGTGTGATGTCAATGTTCCTGTGATGTCACAGGTAGAAGAAGGATTATACTTGGAGGACATTGAGAATGTGTTTCTTCCTCCAGAAGAACGTAATCAATATTTTCCCAGTTACGCTTCAAAGTAAGCAATTTTGTCTTCCTTATTTGTAGCTAGAGGCAGTTATGCACACAAAGAGTAGTCATTTACCATTGAATGAAACAAAATGTTTCTATCACTGCATGTCAATATAGTAGCTATGATAATTGCTTATGTACAGGATGAGTTGCTGTCTGAAAATTGTTTGAATATTTTTGGTGGTGCATCCTTGTGTATAGTCTTTCCATCTTATTTAGAGTTGCAACTAGCAAGAAATTAACTAGTCCATCTTTAGCAAGTGGTGATGACAATGACAGTGGGTTGGGTGGTGACACTCTACAGTCAAGAGAGGGCATGTCTCCCCCATCCAGCCCAATTCAGGATGGACAAGAAGCCCCTCCCCCCTTGCTCTCATCTGGTGGTAAAATGACTGAAGAGAGATGGTAAGTTGTTTATAGAGGTTGTCTTCATCCTCCAGAAGTATACTTGGGCTCTCTATATGTGTGTGAACTAATGTCATAATTTTAGGCCATACCTGATATAAGGACTTGTACTTATTGGAGGCTTAATATTTGCAGTATATCTGTGTTGTGCGGATTGTGGTGTCTGCAGTGTAGTGTATAGAGTAATGCATCGAATTTGAATTTCATGTTGCGGGACACTTTCCTTCATTTTATCTTGTAAACTGTAAAATTTGAATAAATTAAGTTAACTTGTCACTTTATGGTGAAAGATTTTGAGTATCCAAGATGAAAGAAATCACTATAGACATATCTGTTATGCAATCTTCTATAAGCTATCCACTATGAATACACTCAATGTAGGAATGATAATGACATTCAATTGTCCCTGTGTGGTCCTATGAACGAAAGTGGTCAGGTCAGCAATGGTAAGTTGTACAGTACCCTTTCCCACAGAGATACTTGTGGTTTGATTATCACATGGTTGAAAATTCTAATACATGTGTATATACACAATTTTCCTTGACTCATAGGTGACATGGAAACTATGGAAACGTATGAATAGAATAGACTAAAACATATTTTCCTAGAATTGTGAGGTCATGCAATAAGGTTACGGTTAGATTTTTCCCTTTTATTTGCTGTTTAGATGAATTCAAGAAGAACATTGTCACCTTTGAAAAGTTTTCAGAAAAGCCTACACTCTTAAATGATTCAAATTTGGTAGTTAAAATTAAGGATACCTTTTATTCCTGGAAAGCAGCAGCTCCATTAATAGTATCTCAATTAGTATTCCAAAAGCCACTCCCACAGGTAATGATATTCATAGTTCTGCTGGCCAAGTGTACTGTAGAGTGCCATTAGGGTTTGAGGTAGTGTAGTAAGAATTTGTGCTGTTGGATAAGCCTGTACATAGACATATATGAGGTTAAGAAATATATCAACTTGATGTTCAGTAATTCATAATTTTATTATACACATCTCAGTACTAGACAACAATTTGGGCATATCACTCAGTTTATCTTCACTGCAGACATGTGTAGATAAGTTGGTAGAAGAAGATCTGAAGAGGAAAGGAGGGTTTGGGTCTTGGTTTTACTGGCCAAAGAGGTCCTCCACTGTACCGACAGGTCTAGCTCAGGTTAGCTCTCCTTCAAACTCTCCTTAGATTTTCAGTCAAAATACAGACCTACAGCCAATTTAGAAAACCTACCTTTCTGTAGCTATTGGATCAAAATAACCTTTCTTTTTACTCTTGTTTAGACCCCACCCACACCTATTCAAATACCCAATCAGAATATTCCGTTGGGAACCACAAGTGTATCTAGTGATGAGGAGTGGGAGGAGAGTTTGGTAGTAAAACCCCATCGTCAGAGATCACAGAGGAAGAAGCACAACAAATCAATAGAATTATCTCCTGAGCATCTGGTGAATATTGCATCACATTGTGTATATGCTGACCTATGCAGAATACACAGCTGCCATTTACTAAATGTTGAGAATCAGTTGCCATAATAATGTCCATATTTATATTTTGAATTATTTTATTTAGAAATTGCTAAATCTGAAGGAGGGACTGAATGAAGTGACATTTTCTGTAACCACTCGTTTTCAGGGGACGTCTAAAGCAGATTGTATTATATATTTATGGGACCATACCGACAAGATAGTGATCAGTGACATTGATGGAACCATCACAAAGTCTGCTGGTTGCCATTAAGATTGTTAGAAGAGTCGTAATGTAGAATATGTTCATATTTATGTAGGTCTGATGTGGCTGGTCACCTGTTGCCAATATTGGGAAAAGACTGGACTCATGCTGGTGTTGTAAGTCGAGGAACTCCATCAGTAGAACCAGCCCTGCACCATCAGTCAATCTATATATCACCCATGTCCCACTTAAAGTGTTCTATTTCCCATGAATAATATAACACACCATTTATCAACATGCTACATCTACTTTAGAATAAAGGGCCTATAGGGAACTAAACCTAGTGAGAGCTTTGGATGAGGATACTTCTCCTCCTTCTCTTCTTCTCCACTGGGCCAGACAGCTGTTTCTAGGAATTCCACCCTTCATCAGTGACCCTGGAAATGAATGCCACTCAGATATATGCATATATGCAAGCATTCATTGGAGCAAGCAAAATCCTTATGTTATATTTGTACAATTCTCTCAACTGCTCAACCACATCATTCTCATGTATGTAAATTACAGTATATTTAATATGCACATTTTGCAATGCATTCTGAATCTCATCTGATTGGAGTATGCATGTTTATGTGATGGTTTATCATTCTAGGTCAATTTGTTTCAATCTATCGTTCGCAATGGATACAAGATTGTTTATCTTTCATCACGTCCTATTGGAGCAGCATCTTACACAAAGAACTATCTAAAGTGGGTCCGACAGAAGAATTCCTCTCTACCAGATGGACCAGTACTTGTAGCACCTCTGTCACTTTTAAAGGCTTTCTCAAAGTAGGTGATTTCTAGTCCAAGGAAATCAGACCAAAGTGTCAGCCTTTCTGCTATAGTTATTGTGCAATAACAGGGTCTGATTTCATCAGACTGGGTCAATTAAGATGATCGATAAATCATTATATTCTATGTCAATTATCCTACAGAGAAGTTATTGAGAAAAAACCAGAAGAATTTAAGATTAAATGTTTGGAAACATTAAGATCACTTTTCCCATCTTCTCATTATCCATTTTTTGCTGGTTTTGGCAACAAAGCTACGGTAAGCTTTTTCAAATATTTCTTATGTACTGTCAAACTTGTTTTGAATTGGTAGTCCTGGTGTTCTATTCAACTTGTAGGATATGGTTAGTTACAAGTCTGTGGGTATTCCCCTAACCAATCAGTATACCATTAATCCAAAAGGTGAAGTTCGAAACAATGCTGTTTATGCCTTCAAGTCTTCGTAAGTTGGAAATCCAATCTACAATACAGTAGTGTAACATTGCAACTATCCTGTAGATATATGACATTGAAGGAGTATCTAGACCTCATGTTTCCTCCCTGTGATGCTGAAGAATCCATAGATGGTGGTTCAGCCAGTCCAGAATACACATTTTTGAACTTTTGGAAGCATCCAATTGCTGATCCAAGCTCATTACAGCTTCCTAGCTAGTAGTGATGATATTAGCTGTACTATGTTGGACAATTGCTGTTATTTATCATTTTAATTTTTTTCACTGCAAAATTTGGAAATTTTGAGTTTGACATTATAATGGTTTTATTTATTATGTACAGAGGGATAATGAACATGCTGCAGAAGAGTGTACCTTATACAATACTGAACCTTTCATACATTACAAGATTTTGAAGGATATTTCCTAATAACACACACAATGGTATAATGCTTTCTTGGTCATTCATACCTGGGCATGAACCACTTTTCAGACATATAAATCCACTCTTTTCCAGACCCCTGCGCCACTAATTATATAACTTCATAAAAGACTGCATGAGATAGATGCATTTCTATATAGTATATATAGGGAGTATAAAAGTTTATTGCTGTATTGTTTACTGAATTTTTGTACAGGGTAATTCCCTATATAAATCAATGCGACGTTTAGATATACCATAGATATAATACTCCTTTAATGGATTGGAAACAGTTTTACAAATTTTAATTTCTACATAAATTTGCCTTATCTCTCACAATACATTAACTTAACAAATGTACATTTAGTGCCGTAACTCTGTCAAATGGCTAAATATGAAGCTTAAACTTGGTATCTACATTCACAGACATGTATGAAACATTTCCAAACAGTTTTACAAATTTTGATTTCTACATAAATTTACCCTATCTCTCCCCATACATTTTCTTAATACATTGTACATTTAGTGCCGTAACTCTGTCAAATGGCTAAATATGAAGTTTAAACTTGGTATCTACATTCACAGACATGTATGAAACATTTCCAAACATTTTTAGAAATTTTAATTTCTACATAAATTTACCCTATCTCTCCCCATACATTAACTTAACAAATGTACACATAGTGCTGAAACTCTGTCAAATGGCTAAATATGAAGTTTACATTTGGAGTCTACATTCACAGACATGTATGAAACATTTCCAAACAGTTTTACAAATTTGGATTTCTACATAAATTTACCCTATCTCTCCCCATACATTAACTTAACAAATGTACATTTAGTGCTGAAACTCTGTCAAATGGCTAAATATGAAGCTTAAACTTGGAGTCTACATTCACAGACATGTATGAAACATTTCCAAACAGTTTTACAAATTTTGATTTCTACATAAATTTACCCTATCTCTCCCCATACATTTTCTTAATACATTGTACATTTAGTGCTGTAACTCTGTCAAATGGCTAAATATGAAGTTTAAACTTGGAGTCTACATTCACAGACATGTATGAAACATTTTCAAACATTTTTAGAAATTTTAATTTCTACATAAATTTGTCCTATCTCTCACCATACATTAACTTAACAAATGTACATTTAGTGCCGTAACTCTGTCAAATGGCTAAATATGAAGTTTAAACTTGGAGTTTACATTCACAGACATCAAGATAAAGAAAAAGACAAAGACTCCCAGGATCACTGATGAAGGGTGGAATTCCCAGAAACGGCAGTCTGACCCAGTGGAGAAGAAGATGAAAGAAGGGGAAAGAAGGAAGAAAAGACTACTGTATCTTCATCTAAAGCTCTCTTTAGGTTTAGTTCCCCTATAGGCTCTTTTTACAGAATAGGCATATAGCATGTAGGAAAATGGTATCTTAGATTTTTCATGAAACATTTCCAAACATTTTTAGAAATTTTAATTTCTACATAAATTTACCCTATCCCTCACCATACATTAACTAACCCTAATTGCGTAATACTATAAATGGCCGACCTTGAGTAGGTGTAAGAGTGAAAATGCGATACTGTATATATTTCTGAAAAAATAGAACTCTTTGAAAGATTTCTTATACACATGGATATGCACTGTGTCGTACTTGATTGTTGTTGAAGCAGTATCCATCCACATATATTATATGGATGTCGTTAAAGTGAAATTTTGCCGATCGACGGCCGACGAAACTCCAAAGAAAAAAAGTTGGACCATACCGAACGCTACCATCCACGACGCTCAGAGGCCGGGATCGGTGGTAACGCTCTGCCGAGTTGAGCTTTGGGTGTCACTTGCGTGAGAAGAACCAGTTCTTCTCGATATGGCCGACTCATATGAATCCTTAAAGATATCAGATGCCAATCCCACATTACGTGGAACCCCCCCGAAATCCGGATTATTGGTGAGCACGTCTCTATGGCACCAACCGATTAGGAGACAGCTTCAGAGTCTAAGCGATACCAACCTCTATGGGAACCGCAACCACCATAGAGATGTGTCCAGGTAGGCCTACTTTATAAGGTTTTGCACTTCTATTTAAACAAGAAAATTTCAAAAGGAAACGATTGTGGTTGGCGCAATTCCATACTTAAGAATAGGGTATTTGCGAGAAAAATGTAGTCAAATTATATCAAGTTAATTCGCGATGAGTGCATCGTTCCAAGCCATTTTAAAGGTATAACCAGTATTCGTGGTTCATCTAGAAACTGGGAAAAATGGATAAAATCCTGTAAGTGTCTTGATTGGCGGAGGAGACCAACTTTTCTGGTCCCATGTAGAAACGATTTTAGCGACAGGTGTTCCGATATGAACGTAAACTGGTATAACCAGCCACACTCAATCTCAATTGCAGTAATAGCATAATGGCTACCTGCCTCTATGTAAAGACCTTCTGACAGCTGCGTTCTGGACTGTCCCTGCGTGTTTCTAGTTGCCCCATTCATGTCAAAACATTTTAACTTGGTATACCGATAATTTGCATAATAGTATCGCACGATATATATGCTACACCATTTAAGGTCGTATAGTAGAAATGTAATGTACATTAGAGTGCTGTAGCTCTGTCAAATGGAGAGATATGAAGCTGAAACATTGTGTAAGTATTCACAGAGATGTATGAAAGGCTTCCAATGAATTTTGCAATTTTTCATATCTACTCAAGTTTGCCCTGTCTCTCACCATACACTAACTTAACAAATGTACATTTAGTGCCGTAACTCTGTCAAATGGCTAAATATGAAGTTTAAACTTGGTATCTACATTCACAGACATGTATGAAACATTTCCAAACAGTTTTAGAAATATTGATTTCTACATAAATTTACCCTATCTCTCCCTATACATTAACTTAACAAATGTATATACACTTAGTGCTGTAACTCTGTCAAATCGGCAAATATGAAGCTTAAACTTAGAGTCTACATTGACAGACATGTATGAAACATTTCCAAACAGTTTTAGAAATATTGATTTCTACATAAATTTGCCCTATCTCTCCCCATACATTAACTTAACAAATGTACACTTAGTGCTGTAACTCTGTCAAATGGCTAAATATGAAGCTTAAACTTGGTATCTACATTCACAGACATGTATGAAACATTTCCAAACAGTTTTACAAATTTTGATTTCTACATAAATTTGCCCTATCTCTCACCATACATTAACTTAACAAATGTACATTTAGTGCCGTAACTCTGTCAAATGGCTAAATATGAAGCTTAAACTTGGAGTCTACATTCACAGACATGCATGAAACATTTCCAAGCAGTTTTACAAATTTGGATTTCTACATAAATTTACCCTATCTCTCCCCATACATTAACTTAACAAATGTACATTTAGTGCCGTAACTCTGTCGAATGGCTAAATATGAAGCTTAAACTTGGAGTCTACATTCACAGACATGCATGAAACATTTCCAAGCAGTTTTACAAATTTTGATTTCTACATAAATTTACCCTATCTCTCCCCATACATTAACTTAACAAATGTACATTTAGTGCCGTAACTCTGTCGAATGGCTAAATATGAAGTTTAAACTTGGAGTCTACATTCACAGACATGTATGAAACATTTCCAAGCAGTTTTACAAATTTTGATTTCTACATAAATTTGCCCTATCTCTCACCATACATTAACTTAACAAATGTACATTTAGTGCCGTAACTCTGTCAAATGGCTAAATATGAAGTTTAAACTTGGAGTCTACATTCACAGAAATGTATGAAACATTTCCAAGCAGTTTTACAAATTTTGATTTCTACATAAATTTACATGTACATTTACATAAATTTGCCCTATCTCTCACAATACATTAACTTAACAAATGTATATTTAGTGCCGTAACTCTGTCAAATGGCTAAATATGAAGCTTAAACTTGGAGTCTACATTCACAGACATGTATGAAACATTTCCAAGCAGTTTTACAAATTTTGATTTCTACATAAATTTACCCTATCTCTCACCATACATTAACTTAACAAATGTACATTTAGTGCCGTAACTCTGTCGAATGGCTAAATATGAAGCTTAAACTTGGAGTCTACATTCACAGACATGTATGAAACATTTCCAAGCAGTTTTACAAATTTTAATTTCTACATAAATTTGCCCTATCTCTCACCATACATTAACTTAACAAATGTACATTTAGTGCCGTAACTCTGTCAAATGGCTAAATATTAAGCTTAAACTTGGAGTCTACATTCACAGACATGCATGAAACATTTCCAAGCAGTTTTACAAATTTTGATTTCTACATAAATTTACCCTATCTCTCCCCATACATTAACTTGACAAATGTACATTTAGTGCCGTAACTCTGTCAAATGGCTAAATATGAAGTTTAAACTTGGAGTCTACATTCACAGACATGTATGAAACATTTCCAAGCAGTTTTACAAATTTTGATTTCTACATAAATTTGCCCTATCTCTCACCATACATTAACTTAACAAATGTACATTTAGTGCCGTAACTCTGTCAAATGGCTAAATATTAAGCTTAAACTTGGAGTCTACATTCACAGACATGTATGAAACATTTCCAAGCAGTTTTACAAATTTTGATTTCTACATAAATTTGCCCTATCTCTCACCATACATTAACTTAACAAATGTACATTTAGTGTCGTAACTCTGTCAAATGGCTAAATATGAAGCTTAAACTTGGAGTCTACATTCACAGACATGTATGAAACATTTCCAAACATTTTTAGAAATTTTAATTTCTACATAAATTTACCCTATCCCTCACCATACATTAACTAACCCTAATTGCGTAATACTATAAATGGCCGACCTTGAGTAGGTGTAAGAGTGAAAATGCGATACTGTATATATTTCTGAAAACATAGAACTCTTTGAAAGATTTCTTATACACATGGATATGCACTGTGTAGTACTTGATTGTTGTTGAAGCAGTATCTATCCACATATATTATATGGATGTCGTTAAAGTGAAATTTTGCCTATCGACGGCCAACGAAACTCCAAAGAAAAAAAGTTGGACCATACCGAACGCTACCATCCACGACGCTCAGAGGCCGGGATCGGTGGTAACGCTCTGCCGAGTTGAGCTTTGGGTGTCACTTGCGTGAGAAGAACCAGTTCTTCTCGATATGGCCGACTCATATGAATCCTTAAAGATTGATATCAGATGCCAATCCCACATTACGTGGAACCCCCCCGAAATCCGGATTATTGGTGAGCACGTCTCTATGGCACCAACCGATTAGGAGACAGCTTCAGAGTCTAAGCGCTACCAACCTCTATGGGAACCGCTACCACCATAGAGATGTGTCCAGGTAGGCCTACTTTATAAGGTTTTGCGCTTCTATTTAAACAAGAAAATTTCAAAAGGAAACGATTGTGGTTGGCGCAATTCCATACTTAAGAATAGGGTATTTGCGAGAAAAATGTAGTCAAATTATATCAAGTTAATTCGCGATGAGTGCATCGTTCCAAGCCATTTTAAAGGTATATCCAGTATTCGTGGTTCATCTAGAAACTGGGAAAAATGGATAGAATCCTGTAAGTGTCTTGATTGGCGGAGGAGACCAACTTTTCTGGTCCCATGTAGAAACGATTTTAGCGACAGGTGTTCCGATATGAACGTAAACTGGTATAACCAGTCACACTCAATCTCAATTGCAGTAATAACATAATGGCTACCTGCCTCTATGTAAAAACCTTCTGACAGCTGCGTTCTGGACTGTCCCTGCGTGTTTCTAGTTGCCCCATTCATGTCAAAACATTTTAACTTGGTATACCGATAATTTGCATAATAGTATCGCACGATATATATGCTACACCATTTAAGGTCGTATAGTAGAAATGTAATGTACATTAGAGTGCTGTAGCTCTGTCAAATGGAGAGATATGAAGCTGAAACATTGTGTAAGTATTCACAGAGATGTATGAAAGGCTTTCAATGAATTTTGCAAATTTTCAAATCTACTCAATTTGCCCTATCTCTCACCATACATTAACTTTGTATAGCAGTAATTGAAAGTACATTTATGGCTCTAACTCTGCCAAATGAAGAGATATGGATCTGAAACTCTATACCAGTATTCACAGACATGTATGACACATTTCCAAACAGTTTCAAATTTTGATTTCTACGTACATTAACTTTGTATACTAGAATTTAATGTACATCGAGTGCTGTAACTCTATCAAATGGAAAGATATGAAGCTGTTACTTTGTATCAGCACTGACAGTCACCTATAGAGCAAATCTAATGAGTTTTTGAAATTTTGATGTAGCTTTTAATTTGCCATATCTCTCAGCGTATGTACATTAACTTTTAATACCAGATGTCTCAGAATGCTGAAAGAGAGTATATAGTAGCTTTATATCTTTCCAATTAAAAAGGTTACAGCCCTCAATGTACATTAAATTCTGTGAAAGATTTCCAAATATTTTTGTCTCTCTTGCGTTAGGAATTAGACTTTGAGTAAGCTGGCCTAGTTAAAATATCGATCATAGACATTAATATCGTACAGGCGATGAATATCGGACCTCGCACTATCTCTAGTTTTCTGTATCGTGAATAGTCGTTCTCCTCCCTTCACCAAGACACATACAGGCTTTTATACATTTGCCATAGTTTTGAGATGTATTGGAAATACTGCGTATGTGTGTAAAATTGCTTGGAACGATTCAATGGTCTTGAATTAAAGTGGAATAATTTCTCGAAAATAATTGGGATCAGAAAAGTCGTTCTCCTCGGCCCATCAAGACACTTACAGGATTTTTCCGCTTTCCCCAGTTTTCAGATGATCCACAAATACTGGCTATGTCTTTAAATTTGCTTGGAACAATTCACTGATCTGGAAATAACGAGAAATACATAAAAAGCCCCTACCACAGCCGTTTTCTTTGGACAAAACTTCATATAAATAGAAGCGAAAAACCTTATATAGTAGGCCTACCTGGACACATCTCCATGGTGGTTGCGGTTCCCATAGAGGTTGGTAGCGCTTAGACTCTGAAGCTGTCTCCTCCTAATCGGTTGGTGCCATAGAGACGTGCTCACCAATAATCCGGATTTCGGGGGGGTTCCACGAAATGTGGGATTGGCATCTGATATCTTTAAGGATTCATATGAGCACCAGGAGGCATATAGGAGCTGCAATGTGTCATTTCAATTCACCTCGACTGCATTTTCCAATAGTACAAGGCTTGCCGGTGCTTAAGCCAAAAATTGGATTAAGCACCAGGAGACCTCTAGGAGCTGCAATGTGTAATTTCAATTCACCTCGACTGCATTTTCCAATAGTACAAGACTTGCCGGTGCTTAAGCCAAAAATTGGATTAAGCACCAGGAGGCATATAGGAGCTGCAATGTGTCAATTCAATTCACCTCGACTGCATTTTCCAATAGTACAAGGCTTGCCGGTGCTTAAGCCAAAAATTGGATTAAGCACCAGGAGGCCTATAGGAGCTGCAATATGTCATTTCAATTCACCTCGACTGCATTTTCCAATAGTACAAGGCTTGCCGGTGCTTAAGCCAAAAATTGGATTAAGCACCAGGAGGCATATAGGAGCTGCAATGTGTCATTTCAATTCACCTCGACTGCATTTTCCAATAGTACAAGACTTGCCGGTGCTTAAGCCAAAAATTGGATTAAGCACCAGGAGGCATATAGGAGCTGCAATGTGTCATTTCAATTCACCTCGACTGCATTTTCCAATAGTACAAGACTTGCCGGTGCTTAAGCCAAAAATTGGATTAAGCACCAGGAGGCATATAGGAGCTGCAATGTGTCAATTCAATTCACCTCGACTGCATTTTCCAATAGTACAAGGCTTGCCGGTGCTTAAGCCAAAAATTGGATTAAGCACCAGGAGGCCTATAGGAGCTGCAATATGTCATTTCAATTCACCTCGACTGCATTTTCCAATAGTACAAGGCTTGCCGGTGCTTAAGCCAAAAATTGGATTAAGCACCAGGAGGCATATAGGAGCTGCAATGTGTCATTTCAATTCACCTCGACTGCATTTTCCAATAGTACAAGACTTGCCGGTGCTTAAGCCAAAAATTGGATTAAGCACCAGGAGGCATATAGGAGCTGCAATGTGTCATTTCAATTCACCTCGACTGCATTTTCCAATAGTACAAGACTTGCCGGTGCTTAAGCCAAAAATTGGATTAAGCACCAGGAGGCATATAGGAGCTGCAATGTGTCATTTCAATTCACCTCGACTGCATTTTCCAATAGTACAAAGCTTGCGGGTGCTTAAGCCAAAAATTGGATTAAGCACCAGGAGGCATATAGGAGCTGTAAGGTGTCATTACAAGTCACCTTGATTTACATTTTCAATGACTCGAATGACTGACTGCTCATAAATAGCTAGCAGATTATTACATTGCTACATTATTTTCAGTTTAGTTTGGATGACAGCTACATAGCGATCCTGTAGAGTTGTTTAAGCAGTGTCTGCTAGTTAATTTATGGCTAGATGGAATGACCCAAAGCAGTATTTACAACTAATCTACTACATTTTCACACCTAGCTACCTAACCTATCCCTCACTTGCCCACCATCCATCTATCCTACTATTGTCTTGTCCCTGCACAAACATAGATGGCAGGTAGGTTTGTATACATATATATACTTTCTCACCCCAACACAAACATGGAAGGCATGCCTTGAAGTAGGGGGCAGCACACTACACAACACCAGCCTAGGAGGGTGAAACAGCTGTACGTGTCTGTGATTAGTTCTCCCTCTTTGTATGACTGGAAGGCAATCCACTGATTGCCATTTAAATACTCTCCTAACCAATATAAGACTTGGTCGCTGGCCAGCATACTAGCAATAATATTATCTTGAAGTGATTCACTTATTTATATGTACATATACTTTAACACATGGTATATATATTCTGTACATGTACTGTATAAGTATACAGTTCCTTTGCATATAAATTATATAGGCTGATGTACATATGTGTTTATAGTTTAAGCAGCTTTCTCCAAAAGTGGTTCAGTTCATCAATTTCTCGAATTTGGCAACTTCATTTTTTCTGGAATAAGTTTTCACCTGAGAGGCAGAATAAGAAGATTGTGTAGTACATACACTCACATGTGCATGTAAAAGACTGCATTTAAATGAAATGTAATAGTGAAAGCTTTCATACCTTTACACCAATGAGCATACAAACATATACGTACATACAATTTTAAGGCGTAAACATGCAACCTGTTGAATACAAAGATCTATGGGGTTTTCCCTAAGTCGTAAGTCTGGGAATACAGTCTATTTTAGTTTTTCCATTGCCTCCTATTGATGCCCACCATAGAAAATGTTGTTCTAGATCATTCATAGGCAGCCATGTTTTGTTGCCTCTCTATACTTGAAGGGTACTACCCTATTCACTGACTATAAATTACTCTGAAAATGTATTTTGACATGGAGTCTAAGACTTATCAATTAGTACACTAGATTAGATAGTCATGAGACAACTGAACTAATGCAGAAAATGTCTAATAATCTAGCATACAAATAATATTAATAATATAGGTTAGTAGTGTGCTAAATGCTAAATTACACTTGTATATACGTAACTAAGTGAATAATCACTGGAATGTATTTTGTCAGACCAGTAGAGTGACCAGGGTCTTAACTTGGCCAGGATCTTAGATAGCTGTGAGGTGATCACTGGATGCTATTTTAATAGGATCTCAGTGTCCCGTCAAGACTCACTGTATTGATAGAATTTTTAATATTTCATAATTTTTTCCCAATTTTTTTCATAATCACTGGAACATATTACTCCTGATCAGCCCAGTGGCATGTATGTATAATACTATAATGCAATACATTGCTAGTTAGATGATGTCATGTGACTTATATACTTGGTTGTACACAAAGTGGTTCATATTGAAAAATTTGAAAGAACTTAAAATTTGCCCTATCTCTCACCATACATTACCTTTACATACCAGAATTTAATGTACATTGAGGGTTATAACTCTATCAAATGGAAAGATATAAAGCTGTGACTTTGTGTCAGGCTGGATTGACAGTCACCTATAGAGCATATCCATTACGTTTTTGAAATTTTGAAAGAACTTAAAATTTGCCCTATCTCTCACCATACATCAACTTTGTATACCTGAATTTAATGTACATTGAGGGCTGTCACTCTATCTAATGGAAAAATATGAAGTTGTGACTTTGTGTCAGCATTCACAGACACTTTTATATAGAGCATGTGCAATGTGTTTTTGAAAATTTGATGGAACTTAAAATTTGCCTTATCTTTCACCATACATTAACTTTACATACCAGAATTTAATGTACATTGAGGGCTGTAACTCTATCAAATGGGAAGATATGCAGCTGTGATTTTGTGTCAGCATTTACAGTCACCTATAGAGCATATCCAAAGCGTTTTTGAAAATTTGATGGAACTTAAAATTTGCCTTATCTCTCACCATACATTAACTTTGTATATATATCATAATTTAATGTATATAGGCCTTCAGGTAATTTATATATATATAGTATATAATATATATCATGCCAATATATACACTGAATTTAATTCTGATGATGGAATATATGCATTTCTTTATAGTCCAATAAGACTAATAAATTTAGCTGTTTATATGTAAAGTGATATAGCTATAATATAAGTGTGCCCATTTTATAACTTTCTCAGTATATACCCTATGGTAGTTGATTAAGTCTTCCCAGCTCCCTGAGAGTTATATAGGTGAAGAACCCCCAGGCTTGCTATATAGACCACATGACATTGTATAAACGCATATAAGCGTATAGTATATACCTATTTGTATATTGCTATGATTATATACAGTCATCCTTATACAAAACTGAGCCTTTCATACATTACAAGATTTTGAAGGATATTTCCTAATAACACACACAATGGTATAATGCTTTAAAAATTTCTTGGTCATTCATATGTACCTGGGCATGAACCACTTTTCAGACATATAAATCCACTCTTTTCCAGACCCCTGCGCCACTAATTATAAAACTTCGTAAAAGACTGCCATGAGGTAGATGCATTTCTATATAGTATATATAGGGAGTATGAACGTTTGTTGCTGTATTGTTTACGGAATTTTTGTACAGGGTAATTCCCTATATAAAATCCCAGCGACGTTTAGATAAATACAATGGTAAATCAATTATATTCAGTTCCTGTTAACAACACGGTTATTATTGGAAAACAATGAATATGATTAAAGGGAATATAGTTTGTTATAAACTATATACATATACGTAGATAATAATACTGTGGGTGTTTGATCAATGAACTAGTCTTATATATAGATTCAAAGAGGCATACGTAGGAAAATTATTTTATACGGAAGGGGATCATCGATCTGGTTATAGCTATATACGAGACAGAATCATAGAAAAAAAAAGAAGATCGTTACGTGCGAATCATTTTCAAATCATACAGAAATCTCAGTCGTGAGGTCTGGACGGAAGATATAGAGTCACAGTTTAAAATGGTGAGTTATCGCAGCTCTAGGCCTTCAGGTAATATTATAGTATACTATCATGCCAATATATACACTGAATTTAATTTTGGTGATGGAATATAATTTGGATTCCTTTCAACTGTTTATATGTAAAGTAATATAGCTATACGTGTGCCCATTTTATAACTTACTCAGTATATACTCTATGGTAGTTGATTAAGTTTTCCCAGCTCCCTGAGAGTTATATAGGTGAATAACCTCCAGGTTTGCTATATAGACATACTTAACACACATGTATAAACGCATATATATAAGCCTATATATATATATTGTATATTGCCATGATATATACTATATGCTATATACAGTCATCCCTGAAGGAAAAAGTTCTTAAAGTTCTTGTAATAGGAGACCTGGGTACTGGCAAGACCAGCATCATAAGGAGATATGTCCATCAGTGCTTTACAGCTAACTACAAGGCTACTGTATCCTAATATATTATTAAGTTAACTAATAAAAGCTGAAATTGAAATTGAAAGTGTAATTGACCAATTTTTTAATACATAATGCAAGTATAAGCAAATTTATTACAATCTCAAAATGGATGAATATGAATCCTTAACAAACTGCTAATGTTAGATTGGCTTTGACTTTAGTGAGAAGGTAATAAACTGGGATGCCAACACACTTGTGAAATTGCAACTCTGGGACGTGGCAGGTTAAACAGTTTTGCTGCATATATATTCTCAACCTTGCCTTTTTATATATACCAGATTTGTACTTTGAATTATCACATTTATTCAAATGTATAGGGAGCCATATTGTATATATATGTAACTTGCATGTTTAGATATAATACAGTATATATGCTATACATATCTCTATAATAATAGGTCAGGAGAAATGTAATGTGATGACAAGAAGTTATTTCAGTGAGGCTATGGGATCCTTTGTTGTATTTGACTTGCAGCAGCCCTTAACATTAGTTGGAGCAAAGGAATGGAAGAAATCTCTAGATAACACGTGTTTGCAAGTTGGTGGGTCCCCAATACCAGTTATTCTCCTTGCAAACAAGGTATACATTCCAGTACATACATGCAAACAAGGTATACATTCCAGTACATACATGCAAACAAGGTATACATTCCAGTACATACATGCAATGTACTTCGTACTATTATACGTATAGCTGTTTACGTACATGTATGCAGCTACAGAGCTTTTCTTTCCAAATATATACACAATCTATAGTGTGATTTATCTGCTACTGGTAATTCCCTCACCAAATCCCAACTGGAAAGGGTTTGCATGGAACAAAAATTTCACTCCTTTTGTGAAACCTCAGCCAAGAAGGATATTGGTATAAAAGAAGCTGCCAACTCTTTAGTGGCACAGGTACGTATAAGAAATATATTGCCTCAGAACTACCTTATAGGTATTATATAAATAATAATGTTATGAATTAAATTCTTTTGCTGTATCATTACATTACATCAAATGGTATATAATTTGATTAATCATGTAAATGTAAATATAAGATTATAAATATATTAATGTACATGTATTAAATATTGTAGGATTTAATTTTGTCAATATATAATTATTATATGCAATATCTAGATATCTGTCATCTAATCTAACTTTTGTTACTCCATCAGATACTAAAACAACAGTCCTGTAGAAGTGATGATGAAGAACTTGAAGCAACAATAGAACTAAAGCAAGCTGATACATCACTATCAACACAAGAGACGAAGTGTTGCGGACATTAACTAGAGCTTGATATGACTAGTTTGTATACTATGGACTAATTAATCTTTGAATTATTCGAGCATTAAAGCTGGGAGTGGGGCACGATGCAATTTCACCTCCTCATGGTGTCCCCTGGGACAATTCTACTTGAGTTGTGCTGAGAGAAGTACATAATCATGACCAGTTTCAAGAACTCCTTTATAGTTAAGTCTCAAATGAATGTATCAATGCAAATATCCTTAAACTTTATACAAAGACCACAATATGATATACGTATACCTATGTAATATTCAAGGGTTAGGGATACAAATATGTGTTGACAAATAAAACATTAGTCAAATTATATCATTAGAAGTTTCTTATAAATATTTATTGGTAATAGTATGTACAGCAATTCAGGTGTAATAAATGATATTGCAACTGCTTTACCATCTCCTGACTCCTCCCATCATTTTGGATCTAAAATACGTAGGAAGTTAAGGGTTACTTACAGGAGCAATGGTCTACTATCTCTCATAAACCTTTGTTGTGCCATTTTCTTTGTCAGTTTCATGAGTGGTGTGATATCTTCTTTGTTTCTATGGAAACTTCCAGCTGACCTTGAATGGTTACTATGGCCCCTCACTGAGAAGAATCCTCCCCCTCTATGTCTCCCCGGAACAGAAAGGGGTGTGGCAGTCAACTTGGCTGTTCTTTCTACATTTATGAAGGACATGCACATACGTACATAAAAAGTGTTATCATTAACATCATTAACATGTCACAGCTAATGGTTATCTAATTTTAAAGCTACATAGCAGTAGAGAGCATGTTGAGACATCACTAACTAGCTTCCTCCTCCTTTGATTTCTTGGCTTGTATGAAAGTGGACAAGTGTTTAAGTTTTGATTCCTCTTCATGCTCCTTTAACTGAATTTAGAATGGAATTGGAAATGGGACTCATTATAACAGTTTATACCATCAATCTGATAGTACATACTAAAAATAGCTCCTTCCAAGTCTGTCCTCTTTGAGGAACAGCTGCCTTGAACTTGTTACTACAATGCTTCTTCCAAAGCACATCATTGTCCTCAATCAGATGCTATATACATACGTAGATATATCATGTACGTATAATAATCAGATATTATACACATAGATACGTATATCATGTATATCAAATTATATTGCAACTATGAAAAATCTTTAACTATATAAAGGAAAAAGTGAAGAGGGAGTGAACACTATCAGTGCTCTGCCAGTGACCACGGGGGGGGAATGGTATATCTTTCAATAATACAGAACATCTAAAGATGCCATCCTACTGAGGAGTCATCGAAGCTTTCAACCAGAAGACAGAGCAAACTGTATATTTAGATGATCTAAATGTACCATCCCATGCAAAGGTTACTTACAGGGTTAAACTTTTCCAGTCTTTTCAGTTGAGACGCAGTACACTTTTCCAGAAGAGGCTTCAGAACATGGAAGTCCAAATAGCCAACTTCTTCAATAGCATCAATGTTGGTTGATAACACCCTCATACAGGAATCAAATAGGCTGGGGACACCTAATAGATGTCAGGTGACATGCATATGATTAGGAATCAAATGGGCTGGGGACACCTAATAGATGTCAGGTGACATGCATATGATTAGGAATCAAATGGGCTGGGGACACCTAATAGATGTCAGGTGACATGCATATGATTAGGAATTAAATGGGTTGGGGACACCTAAGACGTCAGGTGACATGCATGTGATAGCACTGTACATATATGTGTATGCATACATATATATAAACTCACTCTTTAGGGTATTCGCTTCACCAGCATACACCTGAGTTCGTGATCGTTTTGATGATCCAACTGCTACCTGGCTCTCCATTGTTGCACCTAGTAAAGAGATTATGCAATACCTACACTAAATATCACATGATAGTCACATGACAAACCTTTTCTTTTCCTTCCTGAATCAGAATCACTTGAATACAGTTGACTGTACATACTGACATCATCAGTATTGATACTAGAAACATCCAATCTAGGTACCTGCTCCCGTGGCAATGGTACCTGTTTCCTAGGTGATACCTTGTGATGAACGGGTGAAGGTGATCTGCTCTGTTCCCTTGAAGGAGGATGTAGCTGATTGTGTGTGACTTGTGACTTGTGAGCATTGGGCTGTGCAAACCTCTTCTGAAGTATTGATTTTGTTAGCTTCTTTGATCTCTTCTCTTCGGCTTGCAGAAAGTTTATGCTAGAGGTGGGTGTGTCTGTCAAGTTGGAGGAGTGTCTATCAGTAGAGGTGCATGTAATGTCACCATGTCTGGTCAGGGGTGCTTCCTGAGTTGGAACACATTTTGGTGATGAGTAAGTGGAAGGCACGTCCTGCTTCCTTTCAGGAACAAGACTTTTCCATTTCTTTACAAGTTCCAGTGCTCTTCTTCCTACTTCACCTTCATTCTTACGTAACTTGTTAATTATCCGACCAATCCTTGTCTCCTAGAAAATTAAAAGCTCTTAACACTATCTCATTAACAACCGCCATGACTTGGTCATGTGACTGTCATGTGACATCACAAGAAAATTTTCTCACCTGCAAGATGTCTACCGTCATGTCAACAGCTTCTAATTTCTTTAGAATCTTCAAAATCTTTTCATTCTACAGCAATAGAAACTTATCTACTGTATATATTGACAACAAAACAGTTGTTATAATGCGTAAACATAGAAACTATAATTGGAGTAATCATTTAGTTTCTGTCTGTACGTAAACAACCCAGCTTATAGATGATTGACACAATTTGACGGGTATCATTTAAAAGCTGAATTTAGATGTAGTCGTTACTAGTCAGTACTTACTGGCAAGTCGTCTTCTATACACAGAGTTAGTTTATCTTTCAGCCTTTCGACATCCATACAAAAATTTAAGATGCAGTATACGTCATTGGGGAACTTCCCTAATTTGACGTGTATATATATATATATGTATTAGTGTTATTCTTAATGCACTTTATTAACCTCATTGTTTGTGTTGTACAACTACAATGTATCACAAATATATATGTAGCACGGATAGAAATGTATAAAATCCACTCATGGCAGAAAATGGGTGCAATAAATTGCCCACAAAAGGTCAAAGTTCGACCCATTCAAACTCTAGTCACAAGGCAATGCAGTAATATTAGTCTTTGCTTTCCTCTTGGACATTCCAATGTCCAGCTGCATCATCTTGATGCCCGAAGACGAATGAAGTCTGCTCCCATATTGCTCATTAGTGGCCCTCGGAAGGGAGCTCTTATAATAGGATATGTTTTCAGGAAGATCCCTTTTAACCTTGACCTCACCCTTCTGATTGTAGTTTACCGTGAAGCCCCAATTGTCCTCCCTAAGAGGAGGAAGAGAGAGTGTGTGTCAATGAACAATCTCTTAATACATCTCTGGACTCATCCACGGTACTCTCATAGTCTGGTGTCAGCTCTGCATTAAAGGGCTACGGATAGCTACTGAATAGTGCATGTGACAAATTTGTCATGCACTTTAATTAAATATCAGAAATATCAATCTCCTATATATGTGATAACCTAGAAGGAGAGCACTGAAAACAAAATAGTAATGATGAATTACATTAGCTGTGAAGAAGAGTTATCTCATCTAATTGATTGACTGTTACCGAATCAACAACTATATATTAGTTCTTCTATCAGTGAAATCTCTCACCAAGATTTCTTGGCCGATTTTTCTTTTCTAACTTGCTCCTTCCAGACTTTCTCTTGTGCTACTTGGTTGCAATCCCTATAGACGCTTGTTGGATAATTCTTTGTACTGCTCTCATTTCGGATGGATTGAATTCTTTTGAGGCTTTCAGAAATACATTTTTCATGATAGTTACTCGAAGGTCTAAATCCGGTACGCCCTGTTGCGGCCATTTTATAACATTTCGTTTGTTGGCATGACGATAGATTGGTACAGCTGGTTGATGGTACAGTGTCATGAATATGATTTCAATCTCACCGCAGGTAAACAAACGTGCGGTTGGGTCGAATACATAATCAGTCAGCGGCCCGAGATGCCGACGAACCTTTTTGCAAACAAATAGCAGAAATTCTAAGACATCTGGTTTAAGAAGTGATAATGCTTTCGCGATTTTCCATTCTCCTTTGCCTCTTAATGACCTTGGAGCAGTTGGGACATTATGCAGATGCTGTTTCAGAATGGGTTAGTGAAGACGAAAACACGGTGGTGCGTTTGAGCGGCCGCAGGGATAGACATGAAGGAAGAATTGAGATTTGTGTAGACGGAGTTTGCGGCTCGATGTGTCATAACGGCTTCGATCGGCAGACGGCCAATGTCGTCTGCCGAATGTTTGGGTATGAAGAAGTACAGCGAGAATCTTGTTGCAGTCAGTATGGAATGCCACCTTTGGAGAAGGTTAACGTTACAGTAGCGCCGTCTCCTCAACCTACCCCAAGCATTTTCCCAACGATGGTGCCCCTCCCATCCCCTTCAGCATCCCCACCCCCTCCAGCTGCACCAGAAGTTGAGGTGGTAAAGCGGGCTCGATTCTGGTTGGATGGAGTAAGATGTGATGGTGATGAGAATAACATTTTTGAATGTGACCATCTCCCTTTGGGGGAATCCAGTAGCAACTGTTCAATGGACACCACTGCAGGTGTAAGATGTAACTCAGAAGGAAGACGGTCATTTCCTTTCAGATTTCTGAATATGCGTCTCTATTGTCCTGAGGATGTTACTAATTGCAATGCTTGTCCTGAGCCCCTCATGCCTCCAGAAGTTGGTACTGATGCAGAGTGCTCCTTACAAATTGGAGCACTTGGTTTTGTACAAGTATTTCTAAAGGAGACTCGGCAGTGGCATTATGTATCTGCTGAACGGTGGGGAGACAACGAGGAGTTGTCTGTGTTATGTGGTCAGCTTGGCTTTCCGGCTGGACTGTCAATCCCCTCTGCTTCAGATCTTCTTGGATGCGATCCCAGCACTGACCGTACCTGTGGAGGAGAGAGGTTTCAAAGAGAAGCATCAAGAGTTACCTTGCGAGATGTGGATTGTAAGATAAATGACAACAGAATAAGAGTATGTGAGCACACTGGGTTTTCACTGACTAATAATCCATCTCGGGAAGTTGCAACAGCTCTGTGTGGCTACACTTCGGAACATGTGTGTCCTCCTGAAGAGTTTAATGTAGATGGTGTAAGCAGTTAATTTACTAAGGATTGGATACAATATAGAGAATTGCATGTAATAATATATAATAATTTACATTCTTATGCAGATTGACGCCAATGGAATAGCAAGAACTCTAACTTTAAAGGTAATTATTAAACTGCCATATTAGAATATATCACATGTTGTAACTTATTTTTGTTGCTAAAGGATCGTATTCGCCTCCGAGCCAGTGCTGTTCCAAATAGAGGCCGCCTTGAAGTGTATCACGATGGTGAATGGGGTACAGTCTGTGGAGATGGCTTTACAGTGGAGAATGCCAATGTGGTTTGTAGAAGCCTTGGCTTTGGCACTGCTGAAAACTTTCACATTGCTAACCCTACCGGAAGATGGGGTTTTGATAAGGTGTGGCTGGAAAATGTCAAGTGCATTGGCAATGAGACAACTATAGAGAGCTGTAAACATTCCAATTGGACTGTAAAGAGTTCAAGATGTAGAGATCACAGTCATGATGTAATTGTCAGTTGCTTCATGCCGCAGAGAGATGCATGTCTACACATAGTAAGTACTTGAACTTAGGAGGGAAGGGCCCTTTTTGTGTATGTAACAGCAGTTTTGGTAAAAGCAAAATTGGCTGTACTTCCCCTTGTTTGGAAGTTGGTGCTGTAAATGATCTATAGAGGTATACTATTATCACAATTTCACAATGTTTGGAATTTGGCTCAGGCAGGAGTCATTAAAATCAAGGTAAATCAGTTATACTACCTTTGTGGGCCGTGACTGGTAAGAGAAACCAGACCATTAGATTCTGTTCCCTTTGGAAGCCATGCAGTTTAGAGTCATGAAAGATGTGGCTACTTTGAAATGTAGCAGACTTTAATACTGAAGCCAATTTAATAAGCAACACACAATTAATGAGATTTGCATACTGTTTTTGTGGACTTTGGGCATGATAGGTCTCATACATAACATAATGCATGATTATAATTGCATGTATTCACTGTAATTACACACAGAGATGTGTGACCAGAAGTAGTATACTGAATATTAATATTATATAACTTTTTTAAAAATGATAAAATACAAAGAGGTCCCTATCTCATGCCACAAAATCTATATACAATTGAAGCTTACAAATTTAGTTATTATCTCATATCGTATGGTTTTATAGGCAAGGTTTTACCGAGATTTTGACCCAATGCAGCCAAGGGGGATAAGCTATTATCCTTCTGCTTTAGTAGACTACCTGGAGGTCAATGTGGGTGAGGAGTGGGGACGTGTTTGTGCCAACCAGGGGACAGTGACATCCAATCATGGAAGGTTGATTTGCAGACAATTTACTAAGAAATTTTTAACAGCCATTGAATCAAGAAACCTCCCCCTATCTGTTGATATTCCAAGGTAAACTAAATTACTACATTATCAAGAATCATGGACTAGTGATCAAGTTCTTCCTATAGATTCAATGGTACTTTTATATGTGATGAAAATGATGACTTCATTGATGAGTGTAGCCTTGACTTCACAGAATCCAATTGTACATCTGTTCTCATAATCTCTTGCACTGAACGTAAGTTGTAAAATCCCAAAAGTTTGAATTTCTTGCTCTATTTATTCACAGTTGATTAATTATATTGGTACATAAGGTTACGTAGCTACTGCTCTTCTTCACTATTCTAGAGTTACCAGATTTGGTCCCAGACATCCAACTACTCATAAACTCAGTAACTAACTACCCTCATATCGAGAGAAGAGCTATTGACACGCTCAGTTGTGAAATAGAAGAAGGATGTATTTCCAATGAAACCCTTAGCAGCAGTCCACAAAGCATTAGACAGCTGTTGCAGTTCACTGTTATGACATTTAATTTTGGATTAGAAGATGCAAGACCCTTTGCCAATGAACAGGAATGGGATTATCACACATGCCATAATCATTATCATTCAGTGGAGGAGTTTGCTATCTATGATCTTTTGAACTTAAGTGGAGAACGTGTTGCAGAGAGCCTGAAAGCAAGTTTTTGTCTGATGGATAGTTCTTGTATTCCAGAGTTTGAACAACAAAGGAAATACTTCTGTATGCCAAGGACTCATATCTCTATAAGACAGAGTAATCAAGGAATCACTAAAGGTTGTGGAGATGCTTATGGAAGAAATACTCCATGTCAGTGGGTCGATGTGACTGACGTCCCAGATGGAAATTATACTTTAGTGGTCACCATTAATCCTAACAACCGTCTACAGGAACTTGATTTTGAAAATAACCAAATTAGCTGTATTGTTACTATCACTAGTGTTGTTAGTGCCAGTGGTGTGGATACAAGAGGACTTATTGGTAGTATCCATGGTTACCGACAATCAGAAGCTAGCAGAAGAAGTGCCAAGATAATTAAGTGTTCAAGAAGAGGTGAATCACTAAACGTAAACACATTCTAAGATATACAGTATATATTTATTCTCCACGTGTAGGATATTCCTTCCTTATGTGAACATTGAGGTTAACACTGCAGCAACCTTGGCAGTCATGAATATCATTATGAATATAAGCATTATAACAGTTTGCACTATAGGTTTGCACCACCTATGGTTAGACAATCATGTTTGTTCTATTACTATTTTGCTTATTCTGTACTTACCAGTGCACAGAAGGAGTGTCAGAATGGACCAGTGAAGACGGAAGAACGGTAGTGAGGCTGCGAAATCCCTTTGGAGTTCTCTCGAAATTTACTGGTAGGGTCGAAATCTGTGTTGATGGATTGTGCGGGTCGATATGCGATCATAACTTTTCTAGACAGTCCGCTAATGTTGTATGTAAAATGCTCGGTTCGCCGAGAGCCAAAAGGACTTCCTGCTGTAGCCGCTTTGGAAGACCTCCACTAGTAGGCTCGCCTTCTACCAGTGGAACTAGGTTTTGGCTGGATGCGGTGCGATGCAAAGGAGACGAAGACGATATATTTCAGTGTACTCATCTACCTTTGGGTAGAGCACGCGCAACATGTACAGCAGATACTACTGTAGGTGTAGCGTGTAGGAAGATGTGGGCGTCACAGAGACGAATTGATGTGCGTCTGCACTGCCCTGAAGAAAGTACTAATTGCAGTGCTTGTCCGAGTTTCCCTACTTCTTCACAAATTGGAGCAATGGGTTTTGTACAAGTATTTCTAAAGGAGACTCGACGGTGGCATTATGTATCTGCTGAACGGTGGGGAGACAACGAGGAGTTGTCTGTGTTATGTGGTCAGCTTGGCTTTCCGGCTGGACTGTCAATCCCCTCTGCTTCAGATCTTCTTGGATGCGATCCCAGCACCAATAGTACCTGTGGAGGAGAGAGGTTTCAAAGAGAAGCATATACTGTTACCATGAGAGATGTGGATTGTGAGATGAATCATAGTCAGTTTCAACAGTGCAGTCATTACGGTTTCAAATTGAGAATAAATCCATCTCGAAAAGTTGCAACAGCTCTCTGTGGCTACACTATAAAACAGGTATGTTCCCAATTTGATTAATTTGGTCTATTGCTTCACAGAATGTATAAATTTAAAATATACACATTAATTTAAATTCTGAATATGCATGACCAGTTTTCACAGAGCCATATTCGCCTCCGAGCCAGTGCTGTTCCAAATAGAGGCCGCCTTGAAGTGTATCATGATGGTGAATGGGGTACAGTCTGTGGAGATGGCTTTACAGTGGAGAATGCCAATGTGGTTTGTAGAAGCCTTGGCTTTGGCACTGCTGAAAACTTTCACATTGCTAACCCTACCGGAAGATGGGGTTTTGATAAGGTGTGGCTGGAAAATGTCAAGTGCATTGGCAATGAGACAACTATAGAGAGCTGTAAACATTCCAATTGGACTGTAAAGAGCTCAAGATGTAGAGATCACAGTCATGATGTAATTGTCAGCTGCTTCACACCGCAGAGAGATGCTTGCCATCAGACAGTAAGTGAACTGGGAATATCAGGTTTCATATAATATTGAGAACTATATAGCTGGAAAGTGCATTTAGGACTTAGTATAGTAGCCATGGTTACCATGACATGACATCTGGGAATGGAATGTGGGCCCATAAAAGTAACTTGATTAACTCTTTGTTGTTGTTGCAACTTTTTAATTATGTTAGCTGTTTTGTTATGGTGTTTTAAATTGTTACTGAAAGCAATAGTTGACTCTGTCTAGATTTGCATGTATTAACTAATAAGGTGCATATGTACTTAATTTGCCTAAACCTATCCTATTTTGATATATAATTATAATCTTCTGGCTCTCCTTTCAATATACCATATATACCAGACTTATGAAGCAGTGACTTCAGACCAGACATACTTTACTATACATTAATTTTGCTATAGTAGCTCATGGGCCCGGCTTGGCCTAGTGCTACCTTTCTAGTTATAGCATGTGTCACTTTAATAAACAATTATTATTATATAATTCATGAATTTCACAGATAGGTTGTGCTTCATAAAGATATTATCAGGACACAAGGGCAGTTATTTTCACCATACAAAAATCTAAATTGTTTCTGGCAAAAGTTCGATTTGGGACATATACATATATTTAGGGCTTTTTTTCACAAAAATATTTTCCCTTAATAATCTCCCACTATACTGTATGTTTACCAAGTATGTTTCTTTTATGTCAAACTCTAGGTACGTCTTTCCACAGAACCAGATCCGTTGACATCTACTGTTGCTTCAGATCCACCTCCAACTGTGGATTTCCTGGAGGTAAACGTGGGTGGGAAATGGGGGCGTGTCTGTGCTAAAAGTGTGTCTGTCAGTCATGCAAGACTCGTTTGTAAGGGGCTCACTCAAAAATTCTTATCAGCAATTATAGTTAGGAGACTTCCACAGGGAGATGACACACCAAGGTATGCACATATATAGGTATGACAGATATTAGGTTATATGATATTCATGCAGAGAGGCCTTAAATTATATCTCTAAGTAGGGATGGCCAAAAAACATGGCCGCCCTATCCAATGTATTTACATATATGGTTCTACTTTGCTTTAAAAATTTAAAAGCAAGTTACAGTATTTAGTTATTTTACAAATCTATACATGAAAATACTATAGAAATGTGGAAATTTCTTAAAACACAGTCTTACAGGTCTTACAGGGTTTTTACTTTAATTGCTTTGCACAGATTCCAAGGCACATTTATGTGTGCAAATAATGAGGAGAACATTGATGACTGTGAGTTGCAATTTACAGAGTCACACTGTAGGGAAGTGGCTGTGGTGTCTTGTACTGAAGGTTAGTGTGATCATAAAGACCTAGTGTTTTACAGTATAGAATTAATAACATCTTTGTATAATACTGTATAATATAAAATTATATACAAATTATGTGTATTATATATTTGTGTGTTTTAGATCTCCCAGATCTTGTGCCCAGCAAGAAGCATTTGGTTGATTCAATCAAAAAATACCCAATGATCTCAAAGAGAACTGTACAATCATTAAGCTGTGAAATAGAAGAAGGATGCATCTCTAATGAGACTATTAGTCATAACCCTCTAAGTGTTAGACAATTACTGAAATTCACTGTTTTCTCCTACAATTTTGGATTAGTAGATGCAAAACCCTTTGCCAATGAACAGGAATGGGATTATCACACATGCCACAGTCATTATCATTCAGTAGAAGAGTTTGCTATCTATGATCTTTTGAACTTAAGTGGAGAACGTGTCACAGAAAGTCTGAAAGCAAGTTTCTGTCTGATGGATACTTCCTGTATTGAATCATTTGGACAGACACGAAAGTATTCCTGTAGTCCGCAGACACCTAAATCAGTCCGACAGACCAACCAGGGAATCACAAAGGGGTGTGGAGATGCTTATGGGAGAAGTACTCCGTGCCAGTGGCTAGATGTGACTAACGTTCCTGATGGAGTATACACACTATTGATAACTGTAAATCCTAATAATGGTATCCTGGAACTAGACTATGAAAACAACCAACTTAGCTGTGCTATTTCCCTAAAGAGTAAGGACAATTCTGATCGCCGTACCAAACTGATCAATTGTCTCCGTAGAGGTGAGTAGGAGCTGTAATATTCTGCCTCTGTAGTTTTTGTAACTAGTCAACCATGTGAATTTCATATACATTTCTCCTCTTGATTACTTATTACAGGATATAATTAACTAGTCCAAAATGATGGCACGTTCAGAATAATCACATAAACAGTATTTTATAACTTCCAATTGCCATTATCATGCTTCTATTAATCTCATTAATTTATAATTACAATGTATTGCTTGCTGGAAATTACATATGTACACCCCAATCAATGTGATCGCCAGTGCGTGTCCCCTCCATCTAATTTTTAGAAGGAACATGACAATGTATATCCATCTATTATGTATTCGAATTATAGAATGGTTCCAAAAAAAAAAAAAAAAAAATGTACTTCACGCGTCGTAGACAAAGGACATTGTTTTGAAGTGGAAAATGGCGCTGTGTTGCTGGAGGTTTCTCTTATGTTGCTGTATGATCGGCTTTGCAACTGCTATCTCCGAATGGCACAGCGATGACGGACAAACGAATCTCAGTTTGGTTCGCATTGGATGGACTTCGAAGTTTGCGTTGGAACAAGGTCGCATTTGGATATGCCGTAACGGCACTTGCGGCTCCGTTTGCGATGACCAATTCAGTAGACCATCCGCAGATGTCGTTTGTCGAATGCTGGGTTTCGATGGAGCTACAAATGTCCCACGATGTTGTTCTTACGGTCAACCCCCTCGGGGCACGCCTTTCTTCATGAGTAGGGTTAATTGTAGAGGCGACGAGAAAACAATCTTCGACTGTGAACATTCCACAAAAGTGCATGGATGTTCTTCTAGGGATATCCAAGGTGTGCAGTGCAAGGAAAGGAGACGTTCGGCACAGCTGCATTTAGATGTGAGGCTGTATTGCCCAAGCGATGCAAACGGAACTTGTAACACTTGTCCGCTTAAGCACAGAAAACCCCCAAAAATGTTTAGTCTTTATGACTTGGAAGATAGCGGTAGTGGAATGGAAGGAGAGGTAACTCTTCCACCACCTACACAGGTAGAAGGCTTTGTTCAAGTGAGAAATGGAGAAAACGCACCCTGGGTTTTCGCATCCTCCGTAGGCTGGGGGGATAATTCAGAAATAGATGTGTTCTGCCGACAGTTGGGTTATCCTAGTAGCTCCGGAAGGCCATCAGCTAAAGAGTTACTGGGATGTGACCCACAAGATGGTCTTTGTGGTGGATCCAGTTTTCAAAATGAAATTTACCGAATAACGATGAGAGACATTGATTGTGATGGTAGCGAGTTTCAGATTGGTTTTTGTGAACATCATGGGTATTTCTATTCTTCTAATCCTTCTAAAGAAGTAGCTACTGCAGCATGTAACATCAGTTTAATCACACAGGCAGCCAAGCCAATTTCAAATGCCAGATTAATTGGTAAACCAAACAAACCGCACCAGGGCAGGCTAGAGATCTTACATAATGGTGAATGGGGGACTGTATGCGGGCCCCTTACTACTACAACTGCAGGTGTTGTATGCAGGTCAATGGGATATTCAGGAGTCAATCTAGTGTACTACAGGGATAAGCACTCTCTTTGGGGCTATGATAGAGTATGGTTGGAGGATGTAACTTGTGAGGGTGATGAGTCTAATATTGAAGAATGTGCTGAAGAAGCTGATTGGAATAAACCTAAGAGCTATGACTGCAGTAGGCACTTGCTTGATGTTATCATAGAGTGTAGAGTGCCTCAATTATATGAAACCTGCGAGAAGATAGTAAGTCATGCTATAAAGCAGCATATACACCATATATTTGAGATGGTTCGTCTTAAGTCTTTTGAGCATCTATAGAGATGTAGTTTGTTTCTTGAGAATCAGATGTTTTGACCCCGGGTCTTCTTCAGTGACTGAGACTAAAGATGAACCATCTAAAAATAAGTTTGGTGCAATTAGAAGAAATCCCTATCATCTAGAATCTGATATAACTTGAAGAACATGGCCATCCTTTTTATAATATACATCAGTGATTCCAGCTCACTGTTTGATACAGATATCTGTTCACATTTCTAATAGTCATATACTTGTCATGTATGGTTAAACTAACCGACATGCAGTAACTGAATATACTATTATCATGGGATATTTGCGTAGGTCCAGTTTGTCACTGAATTGGATCCAGACTATAATTATTTATACGGGTACTACCTGGGAAGGCCATCACCATATGACATTGATTACCTAGAGATCAAAATGAATGGGCAGTGGGGGAGGGTCTGTTTCACAAATGGACCACAGGACAAAGTTCAAGGTGACAGGATTTGCACTGAACTTTCAGATAATCTTTTCTACAATGCAATTTCAAAGAAAAGTCCATTTCAAGGCATAAGGTAGTATGTACATTAAATTGTGTAGTGGAATGGCTTAAAGAATGTTACTATATATTTTTAAACGATGTTTACAGATATAGTGGTAGATTTGTGTGCAGCGGAGATGAGATATCAATTAATGAATGTCAAATGGATTTTGTAGCAGTTGGTGAATGCCCAAGTGGAGAGACTACTATGTATTGCAGCAAAAGTTTGTTACACTAGCAACTAGTACTAGCTACTAGCAAGCCTTAGTGTAAATACACTAAGGCTTGCTAGATGTTACTATTTCATAAGCATTTGGAAATTTAATCTACCTTGTAGGACTACCTGACTTGGTGCCAAGCACACGTGAAATAATGCAGAGCACGCATTTCAGTCCTTATCTGACCAGAAGTAATTTGGATGGGCTGTATTGTGAAGTCGAAGAAGGCTGTGTAGCAACAGATGTTGCGCCCAATGAAACCATATCAGCCGAGAGGCAATTGTTTAAGTTTTCTGCACTTACTTGGAATTTTGGCTATGCCGATTTCACTCCAGCTGCCCATTACGCTGAATGGGAATACCACACCTGTCATGAACATTATCATTCAATGGAAGTTTTTGCTGTGTATGATTTCCTGACTCTGGATGGAAATATAGCTGTAGAGGGCTTAAAGGCAAGCTTTTGCCTAGAGGATGTTACATGCCTGCCCGGTAGGTATCGAACTTATTCCTGTGCCTCACCCGTGTTTGGTGGGCGGGGCTTGCAAGGTATAAGTGTTGGATGTGGGGACTTGTACTCGACAGCTGTAGCTTGCCAATGGATTGATGTAACTGAAGTTGTGAAAAAACTGCAAGAAAAAGATTATGGTAGTCGCAAACAGGATTTTATCCTTCGAATGATAGTCAACCCCGACCGCCTTGTTGAAGAAATCAACTATGATAATAATGAGATAGCTTGTCTCCTCACACTGGATGCTGAGCAATACTATTCAATAGTAACAGTTCACCAATGTGCAAGAAAAGGTATGACAGCATGTAGAAAACCAATTTCTTAGCTTTGGTGTAACTCTCACCAGTCTACTCTCAGATCCTGGACTTACTTATTGGCATGTTGCAAAATGTGTTAGATTATTCATATATGTTGTCTGTGCTACTGATTTATTTAATTGGTCATTTCTAGTGTAGTCCCTAGTTTTTCCCTACTTCAATCATTTAATAATGTTGAACAGTGTAAGTCATTTCTTTGTAAAAGAATATTAATTCATTAAATCACATCTATACAACTCAATATTTTTTCTTTGCAGGTTCTTCAGAGTTGGATTTAGAATGCCCCAGTAAACCATATGGAGCTTGTGTCCGTGGATACGAGCATTTGTATGGTCCCTGAATGAGGGACATTCAAATCAATCATTATTTTCCAAGAACAATACACTGTTCCTATATAGTGATGTTACTCAACAACTCAACATCTATCTTTCTGTGGTATACTGCTTGTTAGATATCAACTGCATTTTTTGTTCTTATTTTGTGGTCTAGTATGTATTTTTTGGATGAATAAAGGAAAAAAGAGGAAAAATCGAACACTAAAAATGGCTGCTTCAGTACCCGCTCCTCCGATCTGCAACCTGCGGCCAGGTACTAGAGACGACGGTTTGGAGACTATATCATCGCTAGAACAATTGAAAGTAGAAGGAACTGTCTCTGAATTTTACAAAAGAATCAAAGGTAATAAGTTTGAACTTCGCAGAGATTTGCATATAGACTATCTCAAGGAGGGATTGGTTAATTTGTCGCAAGATTTCGAATGCCTCGATGCAAGTCGACCATGGCTTTGCTATTGGATTGTACATGCACTCAGTCTCTTCGGATACACTTTAGAACAAGATTTATCCTCCAGAATTGTACAATTTCTCAATAAATGTCAGGCTCCCTCAGGGGGATATGGTGGGGGCCCTGGACAATTGCCACATCTAGCTCCGACTTATGCAGCTGTCCTGGCTTTGTGCGAGTTAGGCACAGAGGAGGCTTTCAGATCCATAGATAGACCTGCTCTCCAGCGGTTCATCAGCTCTCTCCACCAGGAAGATGGCAGCTTCCTGATGCATGACGATGGAGAGGTGGATATCAGAGCTCTGTACTGTGCAGCTGTTCCAGCAGTCATGACCAACATAATGTTACCTGAGATGTTTAGTCAATCTGAAAAGTGGCTAGCTTCTTGTCAGAGCTACGAAGGTGGTTTTGGTGCCTGTCCTGGTACGGAAGCACATGGAGGTTACGCCTTCTGTGGATATGCTGCTTCTCTCATACTCAACAGCCAACACCTGATAAATCACAAACGACTTCTTCATTGGGCCTGCCACCGTCAAATGTCTCTCGAAGGTGGTTTTCAAGGTAGAACAAATAAACTAGTTGACAGCTGTTACTCATTTTGGGTAGGAGGGCTTCTACCTCTCTTGTCCCTCTGTTTAAAGTACATGAAAGATCCAGATTTAGATCAAAACAGTTGGTTCTTTGATGAAGGAGCTCTACAACAGTATATCCTATGTTGTTGTCAGCATCCACTAGGTGGCCTCAGAGACAAGCCTGGAAAAGGCCATGATTTCTATCATTCTTGCTACAGCCTAAGTGGGTTGTCCTTATCTCAGCACAACCTCTCTGGTTGTCATGTGACTAGCATGTGCACTGACACACTGCAGCCCACACACCCACTGTACAATATCACAATGGACAAATGTGAAGAAGCCATCAGATATTTCAAAACCCAACCAAAGCCAAACATTGTCACAACATCACTGGAGTAGTTTGTCATAATTTTATGTAACTTTTCCTATTTTCAGTTTAATCACTCTTTCAGTGTCTCACATGATATATCTACAGTATACAGGTACAAAAATGACGTTAGCAGTCACTAAAGCTAGCTACCATAGGAAACATTGTGATGCGGGTCTAAAGAATTGAATCTGTAATTAGATGACATGTCTTTTTGGATTTGCTCCAAGTTAATTTTCGCATCTTCAAAACTTGGGTTTATTTCAAGAGCTCTTCTAAGATCTTCCTGTGCCAGTTTATAGCGACCTAAACCAAACAAGAACAGATGAGTATTTACAATCGTATTCCTCAATGACTCCCTCACCTAATCTATAGTGAACTTGTCCCCTATTGTAGAATGCCACTGAAAAGTCTTCCTTCAGGTTAATAGCTTTGGTGTAGTCCACAATAGCGTTGGAGAAGTCTACCCCGGTATATCTGATGTACCCTCTCTCATTGTACGCTTCGGCTAGTAGGCCATTTTGACATCGAAAGCTTGGGTTACTTTCTCTAAATTCTATGAATGCTGTAAATAGCTCGAAGGCGCTATCCTTTTCCCCTCTTTGGAGTTGTTCTTTAGCAGAGTAAAAGTTTTGATCGTCAGCCATTTTATGTATTTACAATAATTACATCATTCATCTGAAAAATGTCTACGAGGCGTTAACGTTTCGGGTGAAGCCATCACGATCACGTTACACAAGGAAAAACGTTTATACACTCCCATATCACCTCCATGGAAAGCAATAGGCGTGGGGGTATGTTGTAAGCATAACATTCGCTTATAGTTTCTCTAAAAGCATAAATTTATGTGTATAGCATTGTATGTACTCGTTAAATGCTTTGTCATCACTTACAATGGACAAGTGCCTTTTGATAATGCATCTAAAGGAGAAATGTGTGGCCTCCGAAAACATTAATTAGAAATCGTAGCAGTGCAGACCAGAACGCCATCTTTGAAGCGAACATTAGCCATCGTCCCGTTGTTTTGTGTTATGTAGTGGCTTTTCTTCGATGAGGTTCTTTACGGCGTAGTTGTAGTGTTTATTAGATCAGTTACATTTGAGCATTATTGTTCAGTTTATCTTGCCAGATTTCGATTTAAAGCCAAATTTGAGAGTAATTGCTCTGGAGTAGCGATCATTGACATAGAAATGTCCTTTTATCTGTTGTCTCCAACGTCAGGCACTGACCATACCTTTGACTTTGATTCTCCAGAGAAGCCGTCCCCAATTGGTCGAGGGAGAGGCAGTGGATACAGCCGCAGTCAAGGTGGGGTATATAGTAGAGGACGAGGAGGAGGAGTCTGGTCTGGTCACCCAGGCAACCCAGCTGGACCATCTTCTAGCATCAGAAGTCCCCAGGAAATCTATTCACTTGGTAAGGACTGTTGTGGTTAGCCTTTGTAGTCATGGTAACATACCCTCCTGTTAGGTATTCTGTTGGTATTGGGAAACATACATTGTGGTATTCATACAAAGTGGGGAATTTATACTATTTTATGTGGTATGTGTAGTCATAGGAATGTTATTAGAGTGTTCTATACAGTAGGAAGTTCTACTTTTGTCATACCAGTGTAACCAGGACTAGTTTAGAGCACATCTAGTAGACCCTTATAAAGGAGATCCTGGTAAGAAGGGGTTGACAGTGTTTGGACAGTCAGAACTAAAGAACTACCATAGCTACAAAGAGAAATCTACCATTGTTTGGCCACAGAGAGTGCTATAGTTTCTTCTCTTCCCCAATCCTCTAATCTGTCACTTCTCAGTTGATTTTGGAACTCTGTAATATAGCTTTCTGTATTAAAGGCACTTAATGCTTAACCCAAGTCTCTCTGTTTCAGGCTGCCCATTCTCCTATCACCACCATAGACTGTTGTTTTGCCACTCAGTGAAGTTCTCTTCTTGTTATATTGAAGATCTCTCTCTCTCTTAAAACTGTAACTGCCTCATTCAAGCTCTCTTAATCATTTTTACAAACACTGGTAGTAGTAATATAAGTAGCACTTGGCTTCTTAAGATGTCAGGACCATCTAAAGGTAACAGTGGTGTTCCAGGGGGCTGGCAGCCCTTTAACTCGTTCAACTTTGGACTGCTCGGTAAGCTGACAGGCTGTCAGTGTGAGTGTGAGTGAGAGTGTGAGAGTGAGAGTGAGTGATAGTGTGTGAGTGTGAGAGTGTGAGTGTGAGTGTGAGAGTGAGTGATAGTGTGAGTGTGTTGGAGTGTGAATATGTGAGAGTGAGTGTTAATGTGAGTGTGAGAGTGTGTGTGAGTGTGTGAGTGTGAGTGATAGTGTGAGTGTGTTGGAGTGTGAATATGTGAGAGTGAGTGTGAGTGGTGTCCATTTAGTAGGGTGATAGCAATTTGGTAATATTACTTGTAACTCATTTAGCACGTTATAAGAGATTGATAATGTTCCAGGTATAGTCCATTATTGTTAAGACATGTGGTTAATGCAGTCATTATCCAGCATAGGACTTCTAAATTATGCTGTGGTGTCATATACATACGTATTAAGATTATAGATGTACATCCACAAAGATATCTATAGGATGGTATTTAGTATATGAAGATTGGAATTCCTTATGCTAAGATTGGAGGTTTTGTACAAGAATTGTAATGTCCTCCAGGAATGTTAGAATGTAGCCCTGTTCATCTGGTCGGTAATTAGGCGGTGCAACAATCATGTGATTTTCCTGTGTCTTGTGTGAGTGTGGTTAGCCGGCTTGTGATGCAATGAAATATAATTTTAAGAGGAAACTAGCTGCTCTATTCATCAGTTCTATGTCTATTGATGTAGAGTGGCAGTTGTATAGTTAGGTAAATGTATAGTTTGGTAGAGTTAGGAGATAGATGTATAGTTTGGTAGAGTTAGGAGATAGATGTATAGTTTGGTAGAGTTAGGAGATAGATGTATAGTTTGGTAGAGTTAGGAGATAGATGTATAGTTTGGTAGAGTTAGGAGATAGATGTATAGTTTGGTAGAGTTAGGAGATAGATGTATAGTTTGGTAGAGTTAGGAGATAGATGTATAGTTTGGTAGAGTTAGGAGATAGATGTATAGTTTGGTAGAGTTGGGAGATAGATGTATAGTTTGGTAGAGTTAGGAGATATATAGATGTTTAGTTTGGTGGTATTTAGATGGTAGGTCAATATAGAAAATGGTCAAATCTTATTATACGTAGTATGTTAACCAAAGGCCTTACAAACCCACTCAGTGCTTGTATACAGTTATTCTCTTAAATATACTGTGTGATTTTATGCATTTTTATTATTTCCTCTTTGAATCTCTCAAGTCTTAGTTCAGCAGTATCCTCCATTAATTAAACAGTCTGACAAATGCTTTGTGTATCAGTAGCTATACTAGGAAAGGTATTATCATGGTATACCCCTCTCCTTAGGTCACATGGCGCCAGGCACGCCTCCGCAGAACCCATCGCAGATTGCTCCCTCAGGACCTCTTCCCTCCCTGCCTTTGATCTCACCTCAACCCTCACCTGCATGGCTGACACCAACCACGCCCACAACTAGCAACATTCCCCTCCCACTTCCCCAAGCTCTACCCTCTCCTATATCCCCATCTCACCCATCCGGTATTACCATGCCGATACAGTATACAAACCAGCCCCACCCTTCATCCTACCCAATCCCACCATCACCCCAGCACCGACCAAGGAAGCCCTCCCACACCCTACCCTCAGCCCCCCTAGGACAGGCTACCTCTCCCATAGGGCCTGCGTCCACCCCACTCAGCCACATCACCACCTCCGTAGGAACCTCAGTGGGAACCTCAGTAGTGGGAGTACAGGAAGGAACATCTGCCACGCCTCTTACCCTCCCCCAACAAAGTAACACGCTAATTCGTCCTACCTTGGTCCCTGTGGCATCAAGTTCCAATGAAATGCCTCCGGTGAGGCCAAACTTTGGTCGTCTTGGTCGACCCATAGAACTGAGAGCTAATCACTTCCAGGTACAGTGAACAGGTGTTTCAAAGTATATATGTATGTAATTCCATATTTCTTGTGATATTAGAAAATTAGATATTACTAATAGGACATTATATTCACAAGATAAGTTTACCCGTGTGTACAATATAGTAGTAGTGTGTCCATATATCCTATGTATTGTGAATATAGTACGTAGGCATGTATAGGAGAGATAGAGGTAATGTAACCCAAATAGGGATATATTATATTACATTGATTATTATAACTACATATGCACCTGTGTATGTTGATATAGCGTATTATATGTATTTTATGTTTGACCACACTTGACATTTGGAAAGGTTGTTTTTCTTGTTTCAGTTCTCAAGCTGCCTGAGTTTGCCTTATGAGTAGCACCTACTAGCCTGTAATTTAGTTCAAAACTGAAAAAAACCACAAGTTTATGTCTCCTGTCATAATGCTCGAAGCGGCTCATTGGGTACATGCCATTACCTAAACATGAAGCATCAAGTCCTATAACAACTGTAAATTAAAGTTGAAACGCCAGAAATATCTTTTTTAAAGGTTTCATTTTTTTGTTTTCAAAATGGATTGAATGCTTTATCCCAATCTTTAGTATAATACAGTGTATTGTGAAGGTGAAAGAAAAAGTGTTTGAATTGGCCTCTGAAAGGAAAGACCCAGATTCATTACAAGTGTCAATAAGAAGTCCTAGGTGCCCCTTTATGGAAGGAGTAGCATTACAATTATGTGACCAGTCTTAGTTTTGAGGGGACAACATACTTATATGTACTTAGAATTATGTATGTCTGAAAAGAAGCACTTAGTACTTAGTACTTGTGGTTTGTTTATCAGTTTGATGCCGTAGGTAATACTCATATGAAGGCCTATGGAATTTCTACAAATACTCCAGTAATTGCTGAATAGTTTCTGTGGAAATTGGTACCACATCATTGGAAGATTGAGAATGGCTATTTTAGACTGTTTCTCACTGTTTAGAACACTAACTACTGATTTAAAGTCTACCATATTGTTTTACGGCATGTACATGTGTATAAACCTGTTCTGAAGGAATTGACACAATAGTTTCCAAGAAATACCACAAGATGAGCATTTCACCTCATCCAATTCCTCCAATACTAACCTTAGTATTGCACAACTTTGCCTGACCAAAATCTAATTGCTCTACCAGCCCTATAACTACGTATATTATAGTAATACTGCATTTTGCCTGAAATTGCCTCCTTTGTTAGATCCAATAGATCCAATAGAGGCATTGTTTATAGTAGCTCTATTGAATATGTATTAATGTGTGTGGTTCTATAGAATGAGTACATCACATTCTTCTTTTGGGTGCCATGTATCTCATATAGTGTTGCATACGTATATCCCATAGCTGAAGATACCCCCCTATGACCTGCTCCACTATGATATAAGCATTGTACCGGAAAAGTGTCCCCGAAGAGTGAACAGAGAAGTTATAGAAGCTCTGGTAGACAGTCATAACGATTTCTTTGGCAACTACAGGCCTGTGTTTGATGGACGGAAGAATCTATACACAAGAAAACCCCTATCTATTGGAAGAGAGAGAGTAAGAATATTTATACATTTTCGTGTTTTGAAGTTCCAAAGCGCTTTTGTAATATTTGACTTTACTTATCCTGGATGTATGTACTATGTGTAGTTCTGTCTGGTTTGGGATGAGGTGTTTGTTAGCAAAATATTTATACATTTAGGAGATAATCCCATTCTGACAATTCTATTACCATTTTAGTGGGCATTTTAAAAATGGTGCAGATTGCTTTCATTTTCAGTCATCCTCTTATCGATCTCATAACACACCAGTCACTCGCCACTGTATAATGATGAATTGTCTAATCAGAAAATAGCTGTACTTTAATATGGTTGCCCCGACTGTGTCATGTTTGGAAGTTCCCCTTTGAGTGACTGGCACGTCATTTCACACAGAAAACTGAGTAGGCAGTGTTATAGTGGCATTGCTAGGAATGATAGTTGCTTGCACTATCCTCATTAGGAAATCGGTAATTTTGGGATATGCCTATCTATATACCTTTGCAATGAAAAGGAGTCAATTGCACAGCCTGTGGAATTTAGGCACAATTTACCTATCTTACACACAGAAGCAGTCATTGTGAAAGTAGTGCTGGGAACAAGTGACCATGTGGCCATGTGGCCATGTGACATGATCATGTGACCCTGTGACCATGTGACATGATCACATGACCCTCTCTATTTCATCTCTGTAGCATGACATTGTGGTGCCTTTACAAGGGGAGATCCGGGGAAGAGACCGAAGCTTCAAGGTAAAACATCATGAAGTGAACTTTGTACATATGTAGTGATGTTATTCAAGTCCTCAGCTAAACTTTGTAAACCAACTTGGAACCCTAATGTGTGTGTATTATAAATGGGTTAACATTATAGAGGGGTTGTCCTTATAAAGGGATTGGCTGTATAAAGAGAGGTTGTCCTTATAAAGGGGTTGTCCTTATATAATGGTTGGTGTTACAAGAGGTGTCCTTGTTACCTACTATTATGATGGTTGTGGTTTGTATGATATCACAATGGTGGAGCAGTCTTCATGTAATTAAATCCTTACAACTGTGGCCACCTACCTCAGGGCTATCTTTATAGAAGTGCAGCTATGGAGCTAGATGATTAACTAGGAGATGAGCCAATCATGGTAAATGTTTTGGTTGAACCAATCGAATGTGTCCAACTGTTGCTGTATGTGCACAATATGTAGGTCTCAATCAAGTATGTGGGAAGAGTAAGTCTGGGTCTGCTGGAGGAGGCACTGAATGGCAGACAGAGGCAGATACCTTTTGAATCCATTCAAGCCCTTGATGTTATTATGCGCCATCTTCCATCCATGAAGTGAGGGCTCATGTGTGAATTGTATCATTCATACAGTAAAACTAATTTATAATGCAAACTAGTGAATTCTTGTTTGTAATGAAATATTAGTTAAAATAAGCTTTTCAATATAACAATTTTGTAAACCACATTTGAAGGTTTCAACATATCATCATGGAATATGTATAATGAATTCATAATGTAAGGGCTTTCTGTCACTCTACAGCTTCATTATAGTAAGATTTTCATTGTGATGTGTAACAGTGTTGTTAGTTGTGTAAGTCCCCCCAAATTACACATCTGGTTCATTCTGAGGCTGTTGTCACACATGAAAAATCTAATACACCGTTTTCCTACATGTTATAAAAAGCCTATAGGGAACATACACGCACTAGTAACACTATACAATTAAACTTTGTTAATTTGTACCTCTTCGCGACAAACAATATATTTATTTAAGGTGTTGTATGTTATACAGATATACCCCAGTGGGGAGATCATTCTTTGCACCCCCTGATACAAAAGACCATCCCCTAGGGGGTGGGAGAGAGGTGTGGTTTGGATTCCACCAGAGTGTTAGGCCTACCCAATGGAAAATGATGCTGAATATTGATTGTGAGACTTTACTTGTTGTCATGACAACGGTCATGTGACCATCATTTTATTATTTCCTTAGTGTCAGCAACAGCTTTTTACAAACATCAACCAGTTTTGAATTTTCTTTGTGAAGTCTTGTCTCTCAATGAACCTTCCAGTCAAAGACCACTAGATGACAGTCAGAGGGTTAAATTTACAAGAGAAATAAAAGGTTAATCTAACTAATATTAATTTGTTAGTCCTTATTTGAATTGTTTTGCGGTTTGGCCAGTTCTTGTGCTCTGTAGTAACAAAGACTGTTTTTCTGTCTGTCTGTCTATTCTGAGTGTACCAACCAGTTCTTGTGCTCTGTAGTAACAAAGACTGTTTTTCTGTCCTTACAATGCCCACTGAATGTCCAACTTTTTGAAATTTACAACTTGGCTCACACAGTTAAGTGTGTGACTTATTTTTTCTTCCTTTTAAATCTGGTGTAGGGTTGAAAGTGGAAGTCACACATGCTGGTCAAATCAGACGCAAGTACAGAATTTGTAATGTTACCAGGAGACCGGCTTCCGCCCAAACGTAAGTAGTCTGTTTGGAAGTTAAAGGTACTTGTTCTAAACAGGCAACTATGGCTTCTTCAAATAGTCTGTTAGTTTGTAGTTTATTGATAAGCCTTGACAAATATCCGAGAATCTCAGCCAATCGGATTTGATGTGAAAGAAACTCAGAATGATTAACGTCTGTCATCAAACCAAAAAAACGTTTTCTAAAAGTATAGTGGAATCTCATTATAGTGAAGCTCAATGGGACCAAAATAAGTTCCTTTTATCGAATATTCACTATATTGAATGTACATAAAAGTATACAATATTTACTGGGGCTAGCAAAATACTTCACTATACTGAGACATTCATTATAAGTGATTTCGTTATAATGAGATTCTACTGTAGTTGTTTATTGAACGCCCATTCATTCACAATCCATTTTCCCATTTCATTTCCCATTCTGATTTATATCTATGCCATATCAGATTCCAATTTTAAATTGGTCCCAACTTAGGTTTTACTTTGCCTCTTCTTTGCCTCCAGGTTCCCACTTCAGATGGAATCTGGTGAAGTGGTAGACTACAGTGTAATGCAGTACTTTAGGGAAAAGTATAAGCTGCACTTAAAGTATGCTAATTACCCCTGTCTGCAAGTTGGGTGTGAACAGCGCCACACCTACCTGCCTCTGGAGGTCTGTGTGTTGGTACCAGGGCAACGGTGTATCAAGAAGCTGACAGACGTTCAGACATCAACCATGATCAAAGTATGCTTTGTAATTTAGCTACATACGTATGTTGGTTACATTATCTTTGGAAAGGGGCATCTTTAAGTTCGACACAGTTAGAAGAAATCCTTATTCTATTATTGGTTACATTACTTGAATGGAGAATTGCTGTGGCAATTGTAGCTCAGTGGCAGAGCACTGGTGGTCATAACCAGCTGTCCTAGTTTGATTCCTAGCTAATGCGTCTTTCATGTTTTCCCTCTTTACTTTATGACATTTAATTGCAAATGATCTCTTGATTATCACTTTGATTATTCGGTCCATTTATCTGATATGATAAAGTGTATGTCTGTACATTGTTGTTGCATCAGGATTACCAGCTTTATGTAGCTATTAATCTCTATCTAGGCTACAGCCAAAACTGCATCTCTCAGAGAAATGGAGATCAACCACTTGGTATGCTGTTGTGGAGAACGTGTAGCTTTCTGTCCATATACTGTACCAGGTTGCACTTCTTGTTCTGTTTCAACAAGTCTTAGTTAGCACCGTTCTATTTTACTTTTGACATTCACAGGTAGACAAGGCCAATTTTAATGACAACCCTTATCTAAGGGATTTTGGTATATCCATTGACAACAAGATGGTCTCTGTAACTGGTAGGGTTTTACCCCCGCCAAGGCTACAGTTTGGAGGCAGAGTAAGCATTTGATACACTCAAGCTCTTTATGTGTGGCAAAGTTCCATATCCATTTCTTCAATCTAGACTCAGTCCTCAAATGACATGAAGTGGGTGGAGCCTAAAAAGGGCCAATGGGACATGAGACAGAAACAATTTAAAGTTGGAGTGGAAATTCAGAGTTGGGCTGTAGTTAATTTTGTACAGGAAAATGCTTGTGGAGATGATCAACAAAGGTGACCTTTGAGTTGATAGGAGTAAACCACAAGTGTTTTATTTGATAATCACCCTTCTGTGATCTGTAGGAGATTTTTATGGGACATGAAGAAGATATCGAGTGATGCTGGAATGCACTTTGTTAACGATCCTCTGTTTATTCAGCGTGCTACCACTCTAGATCAAGTAGAACCAATCTTTGTTCAGATGACGAGGACTCATCGACAGCTTCAACTTATTATTGTCATACTGCCTGGGAAGACACCCATATATGGTAATGTACATCCATATATACATATGTATTGATAATATACTTATCACTTTCATACATTGATCGCATTGCCATTTATCATACAACGTATCTTGGTATTGTTTGTCCAAGTGTACATTTACTCTTCCTCTATCCATCCATCTCACCTTCTTCTCTGTTGTTTATGTAGCTGAAGTAAAGCGGGTTGGTGATATTCTAGTTGGCATAGCAACGCAGTGTGTGCAGCTGAAAAATGTCTTGAGACCATCAGCACAAACTCTTTCAAATCTGTGTTTGAAGATTAATGTGAAGCTTGGTGGAATTAACAGCATCATAGTTCCTCAGATGAGGTACACACTTGCAATAAATATTTACTGTGTTTGTCTAATTAGAGCCCTGAACCTCTATTCAGTTCGGTCCCAGTCATCTTTTGATTACTGGTGACTCTGCCTATTACTTTCATTTCACTATTGTAAAGAACAAGTTGATAATTACAATGTGAATGAAAAAGTGATACAAATGAATATTTATGTTAATTTTTTTCTTGAATTGCTACAGACCAAGTGTCTTTCAGCATCCAGTGATATTCCTCGGAGCTGATGTGACACACCCTCCGGCGGGAGACGATAAGAAGCCCTCAATTGCAGCTGTGGTTGGCTCCATGGATGCCCACCCCTGTAGATACGCCTCCTCGGTAAGGGTGCAGAAGCACCGCCAAGAGATCATAGTGGATCTGGGAAGCATGGTGAGGGAGCTACTCATCACATTCTACCAGAACACTCGGTTCAAGCCAACAAGAATAATCTTTTACAGAGATGGAGTTAGTGAAGGACAGTTTCAACAAGTGAGTTTCTGTTCTCTTATCCCTCCCTGAAATGTTTGGGATGTGCTAGTTGGATTTTCAACTCCAGATGTTATATTTTGTGTTTTTTGCTATACGTAGGTGTTGCAATTTGAGTTACGCCAAGTGAGAGAAGCTTGCATGAAGTTGGAAGAAAATTACCAGCCAGGAATAACATTCATTGTGGTCCAAAAGCGGCACCACACAAGACTCTTTTGTGCAAACAAGGAGGACCAAGTGGGAAAGAGCTGTAACATCCCTGCTGGAACCACTGTAGATGTGGGTATCACTCATCCAATGGAGTTTGACTTCTACCTTTGTAGCCATGCAGGCATACAGGTAAACCATACTCTGTGACCTGCATGTGATAGATATACATGTGATAATCATGCAACCCACAGATGGTGTGCATACAAATATGATTAATAAGTTTTGTTAAACTTTTCATTGTAGAACCCTTGGGGTCTATATGTATATATGTATGTGATCAAAAATTCTACAAACTGTGTCTTTAGACATTCAAAAAGTTAAAAGATGACCCATGTAGCTGAAATGTTTGTTTCTTTCGTAATATTGACAAATTACTTGTGGTTTGGTTATCATGTGAGCATAAATGGCCTCTTACGTATATCATGCAGGGTACATCAAGGCCCTCTCATTATCATGTTCTGTGGGACGATAATGACTTTAGTGCTGATGAACTGCAGTCACTGACCTACCAGCTCTGCCACACTTACGTAAGATGCACTCGCTCTGTGTCAATCCCAGCTCCAGCTTATTACGCTCATCTGGTGGCCTTCCGGGCTCGATATCACCTGATGGAGAGGGAGGACAGGAGGTAAAGAGACTGCTCTCAATGATGGTGCCTACTTTTGTACAGTCCAGAGCTAAACTTTGCTCTGATTCTTAGCATTATTGGGACCTTATTAGGTCGCTGTGATTTTCTAAATTCATAATTTTATAATCCTTTAAATTATACATAAAGTGATATACAGTGAGTATGTGTGATCCATTTTTCAGCAGTTTTGCGGAAATTGCAATGTCTACTTTGAACTCTAATTGTGAAATTACATGTAATGTCATTAAAAACAAGTTAAATGAGTATTTTATATAAATTGATCAGTTTCTCATGTCTCTAGCTAGTACCCTCCTGGGACCCTTGTAAAGTACATATGGCTAATTTATCTAAATAAGATTGATTGGCTGATTGCTTTGAGGGCAAGTACTACACAATTATTTTTCTTCCTGTAGTGGTGAGGGGTCTGGAACATCCAATTCTAGTGAAGACACCCGTTCTCCTGCTGCTCTGGCCATGGCAGTCAAGGTGCACGAAGAAACTGGCAAAGTTATGTACTTTGCTTAATTAACCCTTTAATACTTACAGTAATCTAACCCTTAAATATTAGTGTTCAGAGTTCTTAAACCACAGCCATCATTTTGACCTAGCCAGCAGTGTGAATTTGGCTTGTTTTTGTACCTTTTTTACTCACAAAATGTTGAACTCACGATCTCTTTGTAAGTGGTATGCAGTGTGTCACAGATATGATGTTGTATGTAATTCATTTAATATATTTCTCTGTAAGTCAATGTTTTAAGTCATGATGTCATGATTTGATTATAATCAACCACTCCTGTGCTCTAGCCATAAGTATGATTTTTGTAAGGTAATTATTAATTATTCATTGTAAATCGGTTCTATATATTAATCTGGCCAATATTTCACAAGGATAATATGAGCTGTAATTTAAATGTCTAGTTAATCTCTCGCGCAAAGGAAGTTGAATTGGTTTTGAACAAGAGTGTGTTAATCATATGCATAATGCCATTCTTTTCAGCTGTTAAAAGGTAGCCAAAATTAACGCAGCAGTTGTTAGTTGTCATAGCAACCAACAAAAAGTAAATATGGCGTCTCCGTCTCTACCTTTCCTTCCTGGCAACACGTTTGCGGACCCAACAGTAAGTACAGCTGGTAGAGAAGTCAGTTATATAGAGAGGAACAGTTAATGAGATTAAAACTTGACATTTTTCCAATTAATGCCCCACATTTTGGTGATTTGTGGTTACTTTTTTGCAGAAAAGTCGATTCCATGTTGCCCAGTCTCTGCGATACAACAATGGGTATGCTATTCCCCAGCGCCCCACCCTGGGGGTGGGAGGCGAACCTTTGCCTCTTAACCAACTAACCGATGCAGAACTAGACGAACTGTCAAAGACGCGACCGACCATGACTTACGGAAAGCCAAAAGAACCCGCTCCCGAAGAATTTGTCCCCGCACACGTGGCCTTTGATAAAAGGGCAAGTTGCCTCTTATATATGTTATATTATCTTGTATTGGCTTAACTATACCCTTTGATCATTGGCTATCACCTTTGATTAAATAGGTCTTGTTATTTCGTGCTTATTTCAAGCAGACAGTCCATGAGTCTCCGGATGAACACTACAGGGTGCGGCCAGTGAAGATATACTATTATCTTGAAGATGATTCCATATCTGTAGTCGAGCCAGTCATCCAAAACAGGTCAGTCACTTGGTACATGGACATCAGTACACTTATGTACATATCATTACATGAAAAATCTAAGATACCATTTTCCTACATGCTATATGCCTATTCTGTAAAAAGAGCCTATAGGGGAACTAAACCTGAAGAGAGCTTTGGATGAAGATACAGGAGTCTTTTCTTCCTTCTTTTCCCTTCTTTCATCTTCTTCTCCACTGGGTCAGACAGCCGTTTCTGGGAATTCCACCCTTCATCAGTGATCCTGGGAGTCTTTGTCTTTTTCTTTATCTTGATCTTCTGTGAATCCTTGGTGAATCATTACATGTACATATTATGTATATCCATATGTACATACCAGACCAGCCAAGTGACCAAAGTCTTATCTTCACTGGGGAACTAAAGTCTTATTAAAATGGCTACTATTGATTGCCTCCCACTTTCGTATCTAAGATGGAAAAATCATCAAAACCACATAAAGTTGTTTTGCCCTCCTTTGGACTTGAGCTTTCAGTCACTTGGCTGGGTGGCATACCATCTCCCAGTGGTCATTCATCATAGCCTTTGCTAACTCCCTCACTTCATATTTACACTGTAAACACCTACGTATGTACATATGTACATACGTAGCAGACTTTATTTGTTAAAAGTGTTTGTCATGAAATTTATTCTGTTGGTACTTTGTTTAGTGGGATTCCTCAAGGTAAACTGATAAAGAGACAGTTACTACCAAAGAATGAGTTTGGAGAGACGTGGCATTGGAAGGATATGAATCTAGGAGAAGATGTTGTCTTTTATGGAAAAGTCTTTCATATCTATGACTGCGATAAGTGGACTGAAGTGAGTCAGTTGATACGTACCCTATTCTACTTATGTATGTGCGTACATTATGTACGTATCACTTGGATTAGTGTATGTCTTTGTATATAGTTTTACATTACTGGTTAGATACGCATGCAGTATGTTAATCATACTATCATCTGCATATACGTACCGTATGTTCCTACGTACGTATATATTTATGATTGCTGCTATACACAGGTACGTTTGTGTAAGATGTGGATAAATTGTCTTTTATTATGTTAACAGGACTTCATGGCAAGCGAGGGTATTCAGCTCAACCCTCGGGAGGCGTGTCCCATAGATCCTTACACTGTCTCCAGAGACCACCCCGAGCACGCCTTTACTAGCATTTCACCTTTTGATAAGCTGAAGCAGTTTCTGGAGATGGACCGCAAAGTGCTGCGATTCTACTGCCTGTGGGATGACAGAGACAACATGTTTGGAGAAATGAGGCCTCATGTGAGAGTCATGTGACATCCTCACAGCACACACATGTATACACATGTAGGATTGACTATGTACGGCTGCCCCACTGTGAAGTCTAACAGACTACACAGTGGAGAAGAAAAGTTGATATAAAACTGTATCCTCATCCAAAGCTCTATAGGTTTCCCCTACATAATAGTAAGTCTATGGGGAAACAATCTATTTTAAGTATTTTCCTTAGTTTTGTATTGATGTGTCAACCACATCTTTAGGAAAATGGTGTTACATACGTACGTATGTACGTACATACACAGCTCTTTTCTCTGGGCAATTGGTGACTTATGTAGCAATCATCGGCCACTGTAAACAATATTATTACATATTGGTATATACGTACGTATATAGATATTGCACTACTACTTGGTTGATGACACTATTGAGGTACGAGAGGTTCACGAGGCAAATGACGGAAGGGACCCTTTTCCGGTCCTCATTTGTCGACAGAGGTTACCAAAGAACAGAGATGAGATACCAGGTACACCAATGCCTTTGTGTCAACCTTAAATCTGCCTGCTTTGTACAACAATCTTATCATTAAAGATATTAAAATGACATTTACGTAGATCCTAGGATATATGTACATAGGTAGGTACATATATATGTGTGTGTATATATATACATATGTGTGGTGGCACAAGTAGGTATGTAAGTATGCATATAAATGAATTTACATTTTAAAAATATTCAAATAGAAAATAATCACACATAAACCATTTTCCATATATGCATACGTATGTACGTACATAGCTTGATGGAAGCTATTGGTTGTCCATCTTGGTAAATTGAGAGTTTTCAGTTTTCCATACCAGTGGTATTTGAGTCACTTTCTCTTTTATTTGACCTGTTCATACATACTCCTATAGCATCCTTCCCTTCGTGTGTCATGGAGTTTTCATCTGATGAGGTGAAGGAGTGGCTCTCTCCAAAGGACTTTGGTATTGGTAAAACAGTCAATGTTATGGGCAGAAAGTTTCTAGTGTAAGCTTATCATACATACGTGCAGCAAGATAAGATATGAGGATATCTTGTTTTGTTTTTGTTTTGATATTTCCAAGGCTTCCTGGCCTATATTGTGACTGACTGGCTATTGTTAAATGGAAAATTTCATATTCGTACCATCTATTACACCTACCATACGTATTTCATTTTTATGTCATGTTATTCAACATCATCTTGGAACTTTCCCAATTGGATTTTACTATATACGTACATGCATACATACATTGTGTAGTCATTTATGTATTAATACCTACATTCATTTCTTTGTACATATATGCTACGTACGTATGTATGTGTGTGTGTGTATAGATATGACTGTGATGAGTTCACCAAGCAGTACTACCACAGTACCTTTGGTGTGACAGACTTCACTCCTGTTCAGATCAGCCAACCTGTACTGGAGGAGCAATTTCAATCAGTAAGCTCAAACATACACAGTTATGTAAGTTCTCATTTCCTGATCTGCTTGAATTAGCATGTACATAGGTAACTAGCAAGGGTGCTACACGGTGTGCAACCCCATTACCACATATTACTTAACCAATTATGCATCAAGTTGTAATACTAAATGATTTACCATATCATCAATGACAACCAAGGCTTTGAATTCAATTAATGGTAGACTCAAATCTACACCTGTGATAGCCAAATGTACTGATGTAGAGGCTGTACTGAAGTGCACATACATATACCTATCAGGGGGTGGTAAAACTGAGGTTCCAAGTATGTAAAATGGGGGCAAGCATTGAAGCTAAATTGTTTTAGGTATTAATGGGATTTTAAGAAGGGGGTAAGATTTAAACAAGGGCGGGCAAATGTCTCTCCCCCCTAAATGCACCCCTGCTATCTACAGATCTCCTTTGTCTCGACTATCTTTAGGCACCGCCCCCCTACAACGGGTTTGGTTCACTAGAGGACTCTCTGCAGTCATGCCTCTCACTCGTGCCACAGCCGCCCAAGAAGGATTTCATCAAGATGCTCGAGAATGATGGAAAAATCCTTCGTTATGCAGCTGTTATGGTGAGCCATATTTACATACATGTTTGTAGATTGCTGTGCACAAACATATTTGTTGATCTGACTTGTAGTTGTACTACATAGGTATACGGACTTTATCATGCACCAAATATTTCCACCTTATACTGCAGCAAAGCTGGTACAAGTTTACTTTTAATATTATTGTAGTCTACCTTAATTGTACTAATATGAATTGTTTTGACATTGCACCACATTTTAACATTCACATTCGTCATCAGTATTCAAATGTACAGAAATGAGTAGGCATGTGAATGTGTTTCAACTTCCTCTTTAAGTATACACATTTCATTCATTTTCAGTCCATTTACGTATCAGAACCATATAACATACAGAGAGTAATTTGATAAAAGAGCAGTAAACTCTAAACATACAAGTTTTTCTATTAGCTTGATTTGCTCCAAATCTCTCTCTTTTCTATTCCCCTCTGTTCATTCCTCAGGATTCTTCACGACCAGAGGATAAAAACAGAAAGTTTATAATATCATATCGCCTCTCTGATGACAGAATGTCAATATATGAACCTCCACAGAGGTACAAACACATACATGTATGTATAACCATCTGTCCATGTTCACTTGTACCCTTTGGTACATTCTACGTATATGTTGCCTTGGAATATTGTATTATTAATTACATATTTGCATGGTCCAAGTGGCTAAATTGCTGGCACTACTTTAGTTCTATTATGTGGCAACCCATATACTGAGTCATGACAATCCACAAGACTCCTTACCTTGATTTGTCAATGATACCTTGTGTAGTAACTGCTGGTGCATGCAGGCAATTATTTATTTTGACATATGTACGTACGTACAATATCTAGACTCTCTCTCCTCCTTAAATTCAGAAATGCTGGGATTTTAGGTGGAAAATTTCTTGAGTATACACAAGTTGCTAAGCCTGGAAGTCCAGTGGACAATCCAAACTTTTACACTCCTCAAGATCTGGCTATTGGCTGTACAATAGAAGTGTTTAAGCACAAGTTTGTAGTGACCGATGCTGACCATTATGTGCTAAAATACATGCTAGCCAACAAGGATGCATTTCCTGAAGAAGTGATTGACTCCCTTGCCAAGAAGCATACTTCAGAGACCAAATAACTAGCTCATTCCTGTTATACCACAAACACAACGTAATTATATACATGTAAAGGCAGTGAATTAGGCCATAAGAGACCAAGACTACACTTCCTACTTGTAAACTTTATTGGATTAGTGTTAATGTGTATAATTCCTACTACAAGGTATGTCACCACACCAAGAAAACAATGGCTTTAACATTATATTATTGTCCTATAACAAAATGCTAACAATGTTAGTATAATTGCACTAAAGGAGAGATTAATGATATCAGCCAAACAATACAATGCAACAGATGAATATTACCTCCATATATATATCTTATTACATCTGGGACAACTTTAAGGCAGACTATTAAAATTTTAAGATGAGTCTACCTTATGTAAAGGACCAGCTAAGGGCAGATGTCACAAATAATATTGTAACAATAATCAGATCAAGTTAAGTCATTATCGAAACGTAATTAGAGCATCTTTAGATCCTACATTCTCCAGCCATATCTTCTTCTTAATCATTAAATCATTCTCACAACTAACATATGTACACTTACATAAATGAGTTATTCAAGACAGGGCTTAAGTAGATAAAAGTTGAGAGGCAGTGAGAGGAGATATGTAATGTTCCTTATAGAGATGTTCACTGGGTTAGATAACTAGTACCGTTTCTGGTAATACAATATGTGTATATATATATGTATGTGTAATATGTATATGGCAAAGGTGTCCAGTGTAGTGTATAGACACAATTATTAAAGTAAAAGAAAAGGGTGTATTGTTAATTCAGCTACATTATCATTAAAGAAGTCTTTGAAGATGGCTTCACTTGTGCTGTGTATAGCATTCTAGTTGTCCAACTCAGTGGCTGACCCAACAAATAGTGCTAATGTGTCTTAAGAGATAACATTAGTTAAATTTTACAAGTTGTCCAACTTCAGACTCTCACCATTGCATGCTAAGAAAGGAAGCGTGGTATATAAAATACCTGGATAAAAGACAACAATAGATTTGATTACACGTCAGTTCTGATTTAATGATTTGCTCTTCTTGTTAATAGCAGTTATTAAATCATAAACCTTCATAGTTGCTGGATTGAATTCTTCAATTGTGTCATTACCTACATACATGTTTACATCAATGATCTACTCATCATTCATACATATGTATACCAGAAACTTGAAAAACATTCAATTTACAGTGTTCATTCTCCAAAAGAATTTGTGTTACAATAACATTAAATAGACAAACTATAAATATATATACATTGAAAGGTTTTCAATATTTAATAGATAGCTCACTGAAAACAACTTGTACTTTCGGTTGTCTGATATCTCCTTTAATTTCTAAATCTAACTGACACTTGGGATTAGACTCTTTGACTTTACTGCTGGAGACTCTTCGCCAGAGCTCTCTATAAGAGAATGGAGACATAAATCATCCTACATTCAACCAACAACAAGCGCCTACATCTGACAAATATGACTATTATTGCGTTTACACATTTTGTAAAGCACTTTTACCTTGCCGAAGCATGGCTTGGATCGAAGCTTGAAAAACTAATGTATATTTTTGATACGTTTACTAGCGAAAAACCTCTAATGGTAGCCATTTTTCCGTTAGCCCTTTTAGGATTTCGCAATCTACACGCAAATGGCGGTACCTACGTAGAAGTGTGAAGTTTTGTGGTTCTCTAAAGGCTTTCAGTGTAGATTTCGAAAGACCAAGTTGTGATTGATCCAAGCCTAGGGGACGTTTAAGTTTTCATCAATATTTGAGGTTGGTATGAGTTTAAATATAACGTCTGTTTCTTTGGTTGCATTCAAATATGCGTGATACATAAGGAGGCCATAAGTATGACCAAGCGGCCACAACACGACCCACAAAATACAACTTGGTTTTGCCTCACTTTATATTCTGTGATAAGCTAAACAGTGAGTAAGGGATACCATTGAGGGAGCGGGCAATGTGGGACCAAGTCAGCCCATGAAAGAGAATACTCCCTTCACATAATGGGCCGACTTTCTGGTCCATCTGTACATTTATGCTTGGCATGTAAGGTTTGTGTTATGCTTTGATGGGTGACTGATATTCTGCCATATGTACATATGTGGCAATAACGAATGTGAAATTTTAGTTTGTTTGCATACTTTGAAGAAAGAATTTAATTTCTATCTTTATGTGTCATGTTTGCTAGAGTAACTTTTCTGTGGGAATCATTCATTAATTTTCTTTCTGTTTACATTTTCTGAACCTTCTCTCTAAATTGTTAATTATTCACATGTACATAATTTGCTTAGACAGTTATAGAGTTACTGATTCTCCTATACGTATATACGTACATGTGCATATGTATGTATGATTATAGTATGGGGTTGCTACGTTGACCATTGTGAGAGATGTATATTCTTGCTTTATTTGCTAGTTCGTCTACACTTTTATTAAAATTGTATGTTCTAATTCCTGGGAGAGACACATTTAGTCATGAAAACATTTCAGTGTGTATGTACATATGTGTCTATGTTGGCAGCATGTTAGTGGCCAATTACTGTGATTTTAAGTATACAGTAACTGAGTTAGGTCAATCCCTAGAATGATGCTAGATATAGTGGAATGTGTCTAAAATGGGCGGGGTTATTGCATGCCTGTCTGCTTCCTATGTATGTATGTTACAGGAACCATACCCCTCCCCCTAGGATCAAAGTGTGTGATTAGTAACACACCCGGATCATTGTTAGATGACTTGGTTATTTTCTCTTCCTGTAGACTCTTCTATCTACCAGTTGTATACTAACTTTCATATCCCTGGACAGAGAAGCATTGTTGAAATTGTTAGACACCCAAGGATTTGGTTGACTTTGATAGAAAGTCTTTGGTTTGTTCGAGAGTAAACTTGATATATTGAATTGGTATGCCCTGGTTGTGCATAGCTGCTAAGAGGAACTTCCTTGCATGCTGTAGAGATGATGTATTGTGAGAGGAGGGGTTTGCCCACTTCAAGTGGGCGTGGCTACGTTGAATATGGAGAGAACTCATTTAGGCAGAGGAGATATGAAACACGCTACAGAACAGGGAGGGAAAACAGATCCAGGTCTCGTTGCCCGAATAGACGAAGAACAACACGGAGAACTAGAAGCAGAAGCAGCCGGAGGGATTTTTGTGAGGGAAAATCCCGCTCCCGTAAGGATTTTACTGATCGGGTACGTAGTTAATCATATTCATTATTTGATTGCTTCATTTAATAAGTCTAAAGCCAAAGCAATGCAGTAAAAGAAGCTGTGTTTGCTAGTTAGTATCAAGGTGATCGTATTGGTGTATAAACACGGAGCTTGTGTGTGAATTGTCTGTCTGGTTTAGTGTTTCGTGTTTTCTTTCTCTGTCCAACATACATCTCGTCGCTGTTTCTCCAACGGACCTTCAAAAATGCTGGCGATGTGTGTTGGAAAAACTGCTGACTCTACCTCTACCCCGACCGGCTACCATCACCAGGGCGTATCGTCCCAGAAACAACGATGGGTAAAGAATCCAGTGGTTACTGCGAACAGTAAGGTACTTCCGCAAGCTGCCACCAGGAGCGGAAAATACATGGATGATCGCGTCAGGGATAAGGACGGCAAGGAGAAGACGATAGTACGAGATGATGAAGAAGGACACCTGATCTACAAACCTGGAGATGTTCTGGATACTAGATGTAATTATAAGCTGTGTTTAATCTTACAGAGGTTACATTGTCGTACAACCAACTTTTAGATAGTTGCGCCGGTGTGACGACGCAATTCTACATGCGGTTTTAAACAGATTATTCAGTTCTCGGCATACCTAGTTTAATTGCTGCTCTTCCCTTTTACTGTCGTCTTGCTGAAAGGTCGCTAATTGTTTACCTATTTCTTGTGTAAACTACATCCACCACTGTAAGCAAATCTGTTTATCTAAAGAAAATCTAAACCGATCACTCTTTGTCGTCAGATAAAGTTAGATCTTTGACTCTGTATGCGAGTCGTGTCTTAGCTACTCATTTGAAGTCTGAAATTATTAGCCTACATTATTTACAGCTTGTTTGGTATTAATGAGCTTCTAGGCGTTAGGCTGCATTTTGAAGTGTGTTTATTGTCTGTCATCATCACTCTTGTGTCTTCTCTAGATGAGGTCTCTAAGACTCTTGGACAAGGCACTTTTGGGAAAGTGGTAGCATGCCGAGATAGGTAGGTGACGCATGCTATATCATTTGTTAATTGTGCAGTAGTGTTGAGCGTATGTGGAGTTACATTCAGTCAGTGTGTCAGCTGTCTACTGCTAGATATATTATATAGAGTAGTACATTTCTTAGCCTTTTTCAGTTTAAGTTTACTGTCTGGTAGAATTCACTTTCCAAACAGTGAAAATCCCCTTGCCCCACCCCCAGGGGTGAGATTCTACACTTGGTAGTTTTGTATACCTATGTGTGTAGTCAAGTTTGAATGAGTACAATTCCGATTCCTGTTAACTGGCTCCTGTAGTGTTCATAACAGTGGTTCCAGTATACGTTGAGGTAGATGGGTTGGTGCTCTAGTTTCAGTTCAGTGAACTGTTTATTTCAATTTACGACATGAAAGATTTAGCATCTTTCCTATCCTTTGTGAAATCCTTTTTCTCTAACTTCCTCCTATTAAGTCAGTAAGTACGTATTCAAAATTACACATGCAACCATTAACTGTCTTTCACACTTGTATGCCTGCATGAAGACGAAAGGTATTATCTATCTTTTATTATCTGTCTATCCAGAAAATTAGTGCCTTTGTAAGTAGGTTCAGAAATTGTATGTATATAGTTAGCTTGTGTATAAAGATTAGTCTTACCATTATGGTATTTCTGTTAGAGAGGTTGGGTTGATAACTGAGTTAGGACATTTGATGGATACCTTATTGTGCTGGGTGTGAGGTAATATTCAAGCCTCTTTCTAGACTGGCCTGTACCTTATGGAATGGCTTCCTGGATTTAGTAATTAAAATAGTAAAGTTTTGGGTTTAAATGACTTAATGCCATCTTTAAGGTCATCAAGTTTTTTTATTCTAATATGCTGTATCTGTCCTAGTTTCCTATCCTGAAGAAGTACTCAAAGTGTAAGTTTGCAGTGCTAAGACTTTAAATCCTTACAAAGGGATAATGTCACCATTATTAGATCACCACCATCACAGGAGTATCTGTGCATATGTATGGAATCTGTGTCGCTGTGACCATGGGAAGGGTTGTCCTGCCACTCCCACTTGTGAGGGAGGGAGGGGATTTCAGACAAATAGGCAGAAAAGGGACTGAGAAGAGGAGGATTAGCTAAGTCTAGAAGTGTAGAAGGAAATGAAGTCGGAATATAGGAAGTGCTCTTTTCAGGTGAAGGTGTTTCAATCCTTCTGGTGTACCTGCCATAGCTGACAACAGGAAATCACATAACAATTTATTCTCTTGAAGCTCCATTGTTTTTTTTTGGATTTTTCTTTATGTACTAGAAGTTGTGTGGGGATGTAGCTATTTCAAAGTACGTAGTTAATTATCTAGTACATTTGTGTGGTGTGGTAGTTACCATATGCTGAATATGTGACCAATGTAGTAGGCAATTGTAGGCTGCCACTCTTAGTGGGAACAGCTTAATAATTAGTCTCCATTCTGGATCCTAATCATCCGTGGTTACTCCATATGGGTGATACCTACTTACCTTCCTCCCCTCCATCTCCCTCTCTCTCTCCCCTCTCCCACTCTTTACCACATGCATACACTAGTCCTTTACCACTCCCAAGATGATTTTGTGTTTCTTGCTAGGCCTAGCGTTGTGTTTTCTACTAGGGCTATTCAGTGATGGTAAAATTAAAAATGCTGGCTCTTCGTCTGAATTCACTAGTCAATAAATCAGATGAAACTAAATTTAGCTATTCATCTGTATGCTTCACTATCCAGTGCGTACAGTATGTTTACTACTGTTGTGCATATGTATGCCTTGTAAGGTTTTTCCTGATACTACACAAGAAGGTTGTGAATTTATAAAGGCTTATTGCCAACAGAAGGTTGTTCAAGCTTGACACTTTTATCATGAGTGTAGCGACCATGTGTTTTCCTTCTTGTTGAGTGAGAGGTACCGGAAAGATGTGTCGTTTTCCTTGTAAATGTCTATTGTATAAGTATTCCCAGTATTCAGAGACTATAGACAATGTCCTTTAATGTACTTTAGTATTCAAGTATATTTGATTATGTTCATTACCTTTGAGTGTATACTGTATGGGATTGTGATAAATCAGCATGACTTGAAGTCAACAATGGTACACAGAAAATTTGTGTCAAATTCTGTGTTGTCTTGTTATTAAATTAAAACATAGAAGAGATGCAAGAAATATGGCTCTGCATATAAGCCCATTTACTGACCCTTTGAAGTAGGTACGTACGTAGGTTGGAGAGTAGCCGAATACAAGCTGAACTAATAGGGTTGAGAACAGGCTGCCTAATTTGATAAAAGTACCTTTTCAATGAAATAATTAACATGATTAGCTTAGAATTACACCAGCACCTGTGTTCTCATGGAAGATGCAAACTGGTGAAGCTTAGCAGCAGTAATAGGCATGGTCATGCACTGAAGGACTCGCAAAAGATCAAGAAGAAGACAAAGATTCCCAGGGTCACTGATGGAATTCCCAGAAACAGCTGTCTGGCCCAGTGGAGAAGGAGAAAACTTGTATCCTCATCCAAAGCTCTCACTAGGTGTAGTCCCAACAAGTCTTTAGTGTAGCATGCAAGAAAATGATTATTGGAATATTTATTGGTCCTCCAGCAGCTGTTACATGTTACATATTCAGTGTGAATATGTACTTCTATAAAGTCCTTGCCTACGTACGTATGTACCTTAATGACCTCGTAAATAGAGAGTCCCTACCCTTCATAATACCTCCTTTTATATAATGTCCCCACCTTAATGAGCCTTACATACGTATATAGAGCCCCTACAGATATACTACGTATATACGTATATGTGAATGGCTATATGAGAAGCCTAGATAGGTATCTGTCACTGTCCAGCTATATATATATATGTGGGTTGGTATGTATGTTGATGTTTCTAGCTTGCTTATCCATGTGGGGTAAGTCTGTTTACCTGATATTTGTGAAAGTATGATTCCATTTTTAACTTAATTTAGTCTATTTCTATACTAGTTATAGTAGTAGAATGTATACTATAGTAGTTATTTATATAAGATAAGTACAGATACATATGGCATGGTTTCGTGTATTACTTGATGTGGACTTAATGTCTTTAATGAAGAGAAGCCAGTTTTTGTTTTAAATTGTTATGGCTTCTGGTTTGAGAAAGCCCATTAAATCCACTATTGAATGGTGTATTCAGTTGTATAGCGTATTAGCACTGACTACTCACTAGAGGATCTCTTGTCGCTAATACACCCCAACGGGATACACTTGCGTCACTAATATTCCCAACGGGATACCCCTGGATCACTAGCTACGTACCTCTGTGAAAATAAGTAGTTCACTCACTGACTGCGTCAGTTGACACCTCCCATGTACACCAGGGCATTTCCAATGTGCGTGGGACCTCTATACTCCCAAGAGGGGAGCAGTGAGGTTAATGAAACTGTACATTGAAACTGTCAAAGCTTGTGTCTTAATGCTATTTCTGTTTCAAATATCTCTGTTTATGTTCAATTAAGATTAGTGCCATTGTCGGTGTATAACCGTGAAAGGAATATGATTTTATTACCATTTTTAAACTCACAGGCCCATCTTGTGTACTGTATATAGTACTGGTTATGTATGTAGAATGAATGTCTTTGTGTAAGAAGCACTTAAGTATTTTATCCATTAACTAAGTCAAGCCCCTTTTCTGTACATGGAGAATTGATTAGCAAGAATTAAAATATAATTTCTGTCTTGCATAGTAATGTGTCAGTTATTAGAAAAGTGTTATTTCCTTTGGTGAATATAAATATTAGCAATGAGCATTCCTGACAGGCTTGGCCTCCTTTCACTGTTGCACTGAATAGACAGAGTACTTTATTGAATTGACAGACCGGTTTGTTTAGTTGAATTAGCTTAAGGAAGGCACTCTGGCAGACTGAACGCAATAAACATTTCACTAGGAAAATGACCACTTACCTAGTGTAACCACAGGAGGGTTGCTTATCAGCTGAGTAACCACAAGTGTCTTATTGATAGGTGTTGGTGTGAGGTAGACATGCCACTAACCTCATAACAGGTACATGTACGTAGTGCTTGGATACAATGAAATGTTGTTGTATAAATTTGAGAAGAGTGGGTGATAGTGTGGTGGAATGGGATTTTAGGGAATGAATGATTGTATGGGTTTAAGGGACAGTATTCCTTGTGAAGCCAGCCCTGTACAGGATGATTGGTCAACTGTTTCAGTAAGGGGTCTTAACATCATGAAAATTAGATTTTTTTTATGTTTTCTGTTGACAGCAGTGTACGTATATGTATATTATGAAGAATATATGCTTCATTGCAGAAACTAAATCTTAATGCCTAAGTTTACCATATGAGAGCCACCATTTTGAAATATACATACGTACATAGCTGATCTTTGTTGTTTAAATTGTGTGCCCAAGAGATCATTATTTCATTGTGCATCCTTCCCTATGTATTTCTTATTACTGCTTAAATGTTGACTTTATCTGTACATCTTGATTTAGATTAAAAGGGAGGCAGGTTGCTGTGAAGATTATTAAAAATGTTGAAAAATATCGAGTAGCTGCCAAAATTGAGATTAGAGTTCTGCGTCACATCAGAGATGTAGTGGACCCAGGATCTGAGTGAGTTATTATGTGATACCTTCCCTCTTTAACTCCTTCCCAATTCCTTCCCAACTCCACCCCAACTCCTCCCCAGCCAAGAGGAATTCATTCAAACAATATTTCATTGTGCGGTGTTGAAATACACAGATGCAATGAATCACCAGTTGTTTTCACTGTTCCAATCATGTGCAAGAGGCACTGAGGTGTATTTCCTGTCTTCTTCCTAGTCACTAGCTTGAATAGGAATAGACAGTATAAAGTAGACTTTGTTTCATTCTACATACGTATTTGCCAATATGCCTGGTGGGTGCAGCAGTTGGTATAGGACGATTGTTAAAAACTTATTCTTCTCTCTCAAAAATAGACTGTTCATAGTAAATATTTGAGGCCACCCTGTATGATCATTCAATTTACCTTGTAACAATATTCAATACTTGCACATCTAACTTGATTCCAAGATCTCCTAATGCCTGAAGCCATTTCAGTGCTATAGAGTGATTGGAGGGATGTACATAGGAAGCTATTGATCATGAATAGTCAAATGTACTCCAAAGCCAATCAGTCCTTGCCTTACAATGGGTCCTGAGAAAGGACCACAGCAAAGTACTGATAGATATTGTTTCCTTTCAAAGCACCATGGGAGAGGCAATCTTGCAGACTTTGTGTCTGGGTCATGTTCATTTAATTAACACAATTAAGAGGTATCTTGTGTTTACCAGCAGCCAACACCACCTGGCTGAGTTGGAGATTGGGATTATCCACATCTCTTATCCTCCAAGTCAGTTTGTGGCTCCCCTCTGAACTAATTGTGCAAACATTCACTTCTTTCCTAAAGCTGTCTTTCCGACATAACACTTCCATTAATGATGCAACCCTTACTCATTTATCCTCAATCTAAACTGTAGGAAATGGCATGCTTTATGTATAGTGTCTTGTAGTTTCCTCAAAAAGAGATGCCCTGGTTACTTTGATGTATAAATATTATTATGTGTAGAGAGAAATTGTAAATGTACTCCATTTTGAGTGTATTAATCTATTTGAACACATGTCTGTACCTAGTTTTTGAGTGCAGATGTGTCACTGTAGCAGCTGTATTATGGCACAGCTCACTACAGCTGGTAAATGTCATTGCTGGATTTTCTGGTCCTTTCTCAGTATATACAGCCTATAGTATTTTGGATTGATTGTGGTTTGATAATTGCTTCAAAATGTGTCAGTAAATCCTGATTGTAGTTGAATTTGCCAAATCATATTTTCCTCTTTGCTATAAACTTGAATATGAGATCATAACATTGACCTCAACTGCATTCTCACAAGTACACAAAGTCACTATCATTATCACTTAATATAGACTAGTAATTGCATTAGATCAAGTAGAGCCAACCTTTAATGTGGATATAGATGTACTAATTGAATCAAGTACATCACCACCCTGCTAGGATTAAATGGATTACTAGTGCTGATATATATAAGTAGATGACTAATTAGATGGATTACACTCACTAGATAATTCTCATATCTGCTTACTATAATCCTGCACTTCAGCACAATGTTGTACAGTTAGCGAATCTCCCTGAGTACTGTTATTAGTATATAACTCTTGTAGGGTGCCTAGTTAAGTCGTCCATTCTGTCAACTTCTCATTCATCCTTTCTTCAGTCCCTCTTGTGTGCATCCATCCATCCATCCATCCATCCATCCATCCATCCATCCATCCATCCATCCATCCATCCATCCATCCATCCATCCATCCATCCATCCATCCATCCATCCTTGTTTCATTTCAGGTTATGTGTCAGATTACTGGACTGGTTCGACTATCATGGTCACATTTGTTTAACCTTTGACCTTTTAGGTCTGAGTGTATTTGACTTTCTGGTAAGTTTATATATTCCTGCTTCAGTTTTTCACCTCTGACATTCATATAATGATGGATTCTTCACTTTTGTTCTCTGCAGAAGGACAATGGTTATCACCCGTATCCATTGGACCAGGTGCGAAGGATTTCTTATCAGCTGATTAAGGCAGTTAAATGTAAGTTCTGGAAACCTAGACCTTACAACTAGTATGTGTTAGGAAATGAAGCTGATTCTATGTAAGTTGGGTCTTGATTATCAGTTTGTTCCAATAGAGATATTCACCACTAATTAGTGCTTATTACTTCTTTATAAGTAGCTCAATGACAGAGCACTGATGGTCGTAACCAGCTGTCCTGAGTTCGATTCCCAACAATTGCTTCTTTTGTTTTTCTCTCTTCATGATATTTTAGGAAGATTTTAATTGTTTAATTGTCACTTAAATTGGTCATGTAGCAAGGTTTGTACACACTATGTATACGCATGGCTTTTGTACGTATGGTATGTATGTATGGGATATATCTTATTTGACTGTAGATTTACACACGTCTCGTCTTACCCATACTGATTTGAAGCCAGAGAATATACTCTTTGTGAATTCAGACTATGACATGAAGTATGACCCAGATAAAAGAAGAGACTATAAAGTGGTCAAGAATTCAGATGTCTTGCTTATAGACTTTGGCTCAGCCACCTTTGACGACGAGCATCACAGCACAATAGTCTCCACTCGTCACTATAGGGCCCCTGAAGTCATATTAGGTCAGTATCCTATTTTTCCGCAGGTTGACCCGATTTCCTTTTTTTACTTTTTACCTTTTTCTTGTGTGCTGTATGTTTACATATGTAAGTTGAAAAATTGCATGTATATTATATACGTGTAAACGTGTACCAGATAATTCTATGCTAAATAATGACTATTTTGGTAAAAGAATTTGTGTACATGTAAGTGGAGTAAAGAAAACTGATGACAATATAGCTAAAATTATCAAAGGCTGCTGTTTTTCACTTTCCATGCCTTGTATAGTGATGTAGTTGTGGTTTCATTATCATTACATCCTTAATGGGTATTTTCCTTTAATTTGCAGAATTTGGTTGGTCCCACCCCTGTGACATGTGGAGTATTGGATGTATTATGTTTGAACTATATAGAGGTTTCACCCTCTTTCAGACTCACAACAACCGAGAACACTTGGCCATGATGGAAACCATCTTAGGGCCCCTCCCCCCTCAAATGTGCCGAGAGTCATCAAAAACCAAGTATTTCACAAGAACAGGACAGATTGATTGGGATAATGGGACCATTGATGTTAAATACATTAGTGAGCACTGCTTTAGACTGAAGGTAAGCATTATCTTGTAGGACAGAATGAAAAGCAACAGAGTGCCTTTGTGTGTGTCATAAACAGCTAATACAGTTCCAGGTGTTCTTAAGATTTCACATACTTCTACTGTGTCAACCAAAAGCTTATAGGTTTTCCTAAGTAATAGGTGTATAGGGAAACATCCATTTCAGGTGTATCTTTTAGCCTCATATTGAAGTCAACCATGTTTTTTGGAAAATGATGTCAAATATTCATGTAAAGATCTCAATTTTCTTAGAATTTAACTAACCAAGAGGTAGATTTGTCAACTTAGTAAAATGAAAATGTGACGTAACTTTCATAATTCCAATTCTGTAGGAATACATTTTGAAGAAGGATCCGGAGCACTATGCTCTATTTGACCTCATATCAAAGTTACTATGCTACAGACCCTATGCAAGACTGACAGCTAGGGAGGCCTTAAGACACAAGTTCTTTGAACCACTTATGACCAAGAAGACAAAGGAGAGTAGCAACAATCGAATTGGCTTTGGGTTCAACCGGTCTTCCCATTCATCTTCCAATGGTCTAACTAGTGATGTTTGACCCGCAGCCTTCTGTGAATGTAGTCACTTTGATATTTGTCACTGGTCATAAAATGTTTACTTTTCTAATTCACCACATATTATAACAAACAATATTCTGCGTGAAGCAGACAATCTTGTCCTTCAGAATAAAGTATTTTTAAACCACTTCAAAGAAAACTTTGAGAGCAAAGATTACTTTCCTGTATTAATTTAATGTTTGTAAGTGTTTTGTTCCTATATAATATTAGAAAGCTTCAATTGTACACTGGTGTCATAAATCAGAAAGATGTATAGTCAGAATTTACGTATATACATACGCGCGTATATTCACAAGCTGTGCAAATTGGAGGGTTTACCCCATTTGTTTTATTTTGCCGTCTTGTTTTCTGATGGATGCGCAAGCTGACTTATTTCTTAAGCAATACCAAACCATAGTGGGACGAATGAAGAAGTTAGTGCATATATTCAGAGCACGAAGGGTGTAAAATCACGTAATATATATATATGCCTATAGGCCAAACTCGTACTATTGGAAATGTGCAAGTGTACATTTAGGAAGGCGATTGATATGAGCTATATAGCCATTGTACACCACAAGCGTTAATACATAGATTTTCTAGTGTAATTCGGCAATATCCTTTGGTTCCTGTAGGAGGCTACTTAAGAAGCCCAACCACAAAGAAGCTATGGATGCCTATGGTGAGGTTATCTCCTGCATTATATGTAGAGGATTCCATCTTGTATCACGTGATATTCAGGTGGTCTTTCCAAGAGCCTTGAGAACGATGAATGGTATCAGTATGCTACGCTATGTAGTGAAGCAATGGCAAAGTGAATTACATGATACATGTTATATACTAATTGCTTACTGACATACAGTCATGATACTCTCTATATAGATCCGCTCACACAATGGGGAATTTCCCTGGGGAGGCAGAGGCATGGTTGGATGCTGGACGGTTATACTTGAAAGCAGAAGAGGTTTATCGTTCAACCAAAAGTCACAACTACGAGGACCACATTTATGCAGCAGTGCAATGCTATCTGCTGGCTATCCAGGTTCAGAAGAACATTAAAAATGATAGCTTGGCTGCAAAGTTTGCACTTGAAATTGCACAGATATTAAGAAAATATGGAAAATATAGCGACTCTGAAATGTTTTACGAAAAAGCAGCTGATCTTCAACATGAAGTAAGAGTATGTAGCTTTTTGATTGCAGGTACAATTTAAGGAAAGGTCAGTCATATTTATTGTTTCCACTCCAAATGCTATAGATGTTGGAATCAAGATTGCATTCCTTGAATGAGGTGGCAACTTGTAGGTTGCTTCAGTACAATTATGATGGAGCTCTCAATAAAATATCACAACTTGTGAAAGAATCCCATGATAAACATTGTAAGCTTCCTGGGTCTTTCAGGCTTGCTAACTAAGCTGTTACTGTTTTCATTCCAATAGATTTGGATGAACAATTTCTTCAACAAACTGAGATTACACAACTTTTTCTCCTACTAATCGTCAAGGTAGTGATTTAGACTCTTTTTATCATCCACATTTTCATTTAAAATGTACTTTACACATGTATGTAGCCTCCAAAGATGTTTGCAACACCAGAAAGCAACTTATTGCTAGATTATTATAGGAGTGACCTTTCAGATGGAGTGTCACATGATCTGTCACGTGACAAGACCATATTTAAGAGAGAGCAACACATCCTCTTTCAGTCTGTAGTTGTAAGTTTATCATGACCTGTTTAGCCTGCAGTAGGGAATAGCATTAACCTCATATAGAGTTACATCTGACTGATGCGTACATGCATCTTATGTGTTGATTATCACTGGAGAATATATGGTACATATACTACGTATGTATATATTATGTATGTAAGAGTTCACTAGTGTTCTCTGTGTGTGGTCGTACTAAGAATCTTATTTGAGGGTAAGACTTGAAGTTCTGAAAGTGACTACATTTTTACATTTGTAGTAAAGCTTTGATATTTTGAGCATTGAAGGATTGTATAATGATATGTATAATGTATACGTATGTACCACTTTGGGAACATTATTCTGTTGTAAATGTTCATGTACTCCAACAGAAATGTTCTACCTTTTCATTGTTCATTGTTAAAAGTCAAAGAAGGAAGAGTAATTGCTTTCTTCTCATTTCAATCCTTTACTAATCTATGGTCTCTTTATTCAGCTTGCGGTTGAGGATAAGGATTTAAAGTCACTTGTGAATCTTGAAAAACACATTTGGTAAGTACATTCATGAAGGAAGCCTTTCTACATATTTCTCTTCATTTCTCCTTCCTCAGGGCTCAACTAACTCTTCCTCAAAAACATTTGTTTGATGTCCTAAAGAAGGTCATTAAGAATTCGGATCGATTTTAACTAGTAATTGATTCAGATTTTCAAAATACTGAATAATACATTAGAGAAATCACTCTACATGTGTGCAAAATGAAATATTTGTTTGTTTATATATTTCTATGTGTCTTTACCAATACATTACTAATTTCCCTTCAGGACACTCAAAACTAGCAGATATATTAACGTCCATTTTCTTAAAGACCACATATGGGACCGAACTAAGTGATACAGGTAGCATGCAAAACGATCTTTCTTAAGATGTCATGCATACATTATAGATACCGGTAATTGATACCGGTAACTAATTGACTTAGGCCACACCAACCCGTCCTCGTGATGAATTTTCAATTATCTATCCGTCACATGATTTGCGAGACGAACATGAAGATCTTTCTGCTACTCCTCCTGATCGGCTTGGCCGTGTCTGTACCAAAGATGGTAGACTTTGAAGACGAATGGAAAGATTGGAAGGTGCGTTACGGAAAGACCTACGAGTCCGAATCGGAGGAAATGAGACGCATGCAAATTTGGTTCGAAAATTACAAGAAAGTTTTTCATCATAACAACCAGAAGGGAAGCTTTACAATGGAAATGAACGAGTTTGCTGATATGGTAAGGACCCCTAGTCATGGATGTGCTTGTAGCCAAGACTTGATGAACTTTTTGAAAGTTACAAGTGTTTAAATGGCCCTTAATATATGGTGTATATTCATAATTAATATGTATTATCGAGTATTTAGGTAGCACATCCTGTCGAATGCACTTCACCCTCCCTTGCTACTCCTTCAGGACATATCTGAGTTTGCCTCCATCCGCATGCCAATGAACATGTACAAGCCACAGGGAGAGCGTGACTGCAATACCTGGTCTGCCCCCAGCGATGTTGAGCTACCAACCACTGTGGACTGGCGTACAAAGGGAGTAGTAACCCCAATCAAGAACCAAGGCCAGTGTGGGTCCTGCTGGGCCTTTAGCACAACAGGTGAGCTAAAGACTCTATTATTACTGCATTATCTTAATTTTGATTTTGTTTATTCAAGCAGTTACCAAATTGTGATTTGTTACAAATTCGTTTTTAGGGGCCTTATATTGTTTTCATTTGCCGATTACGTTGTACGGCTTCATGTTACGGAAAGATCTATATATATAATACGGGTTCATACGCAACTGTTATAACACTTATTTTATACATCGATATATGTATAATACGAGTTCATACGCAACTATTGTAACACTTAATTTATACGTCAATACATCGTTTTTGCAAATGGCGGCGTTCAGGAAGCTTTAGTTAACGAAGCTTTTCCATCGTTATTTATAAAGTTCAGGACACTTAAGCATCCTCAATCGTTAGTATTACGAATATATATATTAAATCCCAACGATGCGGCCAAGTAGTTCGAGTTAATTCGGGGGGCGGCAGCCCCACGAGTTTTTAAACTCGAAATACTTGTTCAACTTGTCAATTATATTAATATATTAACAGGATTCTCTTAAAATATATATCACATGGACGGAATACAACATTTTGAAGGGCAACCTGGTTCAAAGTTGTTTGCTGTTAGTATTTCTTACTTCAAGGGCCCCTCCCCCTCAAAGAAACCCTGTTACTAATATAGTGTATTAACGTGTCTGGTAGCCAGTTGTCTACTGAGCATCGCCAGTAGATAGATAGTAGATGGTTTGTATACTTTGATCTGGACCAAGAAGCCTTCATCAGCTCCGTGATCACAATACTCCCTATCATTAAATTCATGTAGCTATACTGATAGGTAATATATTTCGGTACATTGATATATCTGTAACACACAGGCTCCATGGAGGGGCAGTATGCTCTAAAGCATGGCACCCTGAAGAGCTTTGCTGAACAGCAGCTTGTAGACTGCTGCACAGGTAACTATGGCTGCAATGGAGGGTGGATGGACACGGCCTTCAGGTATATCAACACTACACAAGCAGGAATTGAACTGGAAGAGTCTTATCCTTATGTAGCTCATGTAAGCATCTCTCCATCCATCCACCCATCCGTCCACCCATCTGTCCACTCATTCACCCATCATCCATCCACCCATCCGTCCACCCATCTGTCCACTCATTCACCCACCATCCATCACCCCATCCGTCTGTCCATCCGTCCACCTATTCACCCACCATCCATCACCCCATCCGTCTGTCCATCCGTCCACCTATTCACCCACCCACCCGCCCACCTATTCATCCACCCATTCATCTCCTCTGTTAATCTGTCATATCTTAGGACGAAACATGCCATTACAAAGCTAGTGAGGGTGTTGGTAAGGATTACGGATGTGTAGATGTTGGTACTTCTGGATCTGAAGCTGATCTCCAAGTGGCCTCAGCTACTATAGGACCAATCTCTGTAGCCATTGATGCAGACCACACCTCCTTTCAAGTTAGCCTTAAAATGTTGACATTATTGTTATTATTATAATAAAACAGTATCATTAAATTATTTATTAAAATCATTCAATCAATCAATCATTAATTTGTAGCCAAAGTGCATTAGTAAATGTGCTAAGTTTTTATGAAATACGTTATTGTATCATACTTACTTATATAATAACAACAGTGACTGTTTATAGTTCAATTTATTTTAAAGTACTGTGCATGGGCTGTTAGTATACTTCTTTTTTCTCTTTCAGATGTATAAATCTGGTGTCTATAATGAACCAGATTGTAGCACTTCTGTGCTCGACCATGCAGTTCTTGTTGTCGGATATGGAACTTATCAAGGTAGCGCATACTGGCTTGTGAAGAACAGGTATGGTGCAGCTAGACCCTACAGATTGGGCCGTCATATTATGTCAGATATAATGTTTTACTAGGGAAATATATCTAGCAAGGGTGCAATTAGGGACGGAGAGGGTGTTTGTCCCCCTCCCCGTTGCTTAAAGTAACCACATATTGTTATTATTCATATATTGATACCATTCTTATTGAAATTTCTAAAATTCAAGAATGGGCAAGATTCAGCTTATCAAATCTACCAAAGCAAATTACTACCAAGTTGAGCTTTGGGTATCACTTGCGTGAGAAGAACCAATTCTTTTCCTGATTTTTGGGTTCCCTGCTTGCGTAGTGTGCGTTAAATGTAAATATTAATTCATTATTCAGTACAACTAAATTTACTGCATAGTATTAGTTTGTACCAATTACCCTCCCTCTCTCCTCTGTGTAGTTGGGGCACTGGCTGGGGTATGAGTGGTTACATCATGATGTCTCGTAACAAGAACAACCAGTGTGGCATTGCAACGCAAGCTTGCTATCCCAAAGTTGAATAGGAGTGCACTATATAGTGCAGGCAGAGATCTATGCCTGCAATATGAGCTGTTAAAACTACTGCTAGAGTTATGTGTGTATACACTGTAGCTACCTACATACATATGTGTGTTAATAAAATTTAAAAATTCTTTTCTAAGGAATATGAAGAAATTGTGAGTCATGTTGCTAAACCGAGCCATTTCTAACCTTGAAGTTCATTTTGTACTTGGGTGTGAATCTTTTCGGCTATATTTGTCTAAATGTATTGATCAACATTGTAGTATGTATTTGGTTATGATGGTGTACTTATAAAAAAAACTCGCATATTGTACAAAAGGCCATTTGCCACTATAACTAATGTGAAACACTTACGACTATAATATGCGATGGTAAACAATGCAAGGGACGGACCCTTTAGCATGACGTCACTCGCTACGCATAGGAAGAAAGATGGCCGTGGCTGATCAACCAACTTCAGAGGTTCCAATACAGGTTGAAGATTCCGAAAATCGTAAACTATCTTGTGCAATATGCTACAATGATCTAACAATGGAAGAAACGTTTCTGCTCTCGTGTGGTCATCGTTTCTGTTGTCTCTGTCTTCAGACCTACTTTTCCTACGAAATTACAAGTTCACGTGTGCATATTGGGTGTCCGTTGCCCTCGTGTGATAGTAAAGTAAAGCCGTGTGACATTTCTGCGTGTGTGAGTGAAGACTGTTTCTCAAAGTACCTGGAGTACAGCTTAAGGAGGCGTCTTGCCAAGATGAAGAATGTACGATTCTGTCCTGCACCCAATTGTCCATATGCGGAGATATCCGAGAATTTACGAGGTTGTCCAAAGAATCTATTTCAGTGTCAGCATATCAACTGTGGACAAAGATCCTGTTATAAGTGTAAGGAGAAGTATCACGGTAGCTCTAATTGTACTGCTGATGAACTGGATCAGAGACAAGGAGGCTCAGGTGCTCGTGAGGCACTTCCTTTACCATTTTCTACTGCACCAGCTACCAGCAGTCAATCCTCATCCAGCTACAAGAGGTGTCCTCATTGCAGCTCTATCACAGAGAAGATAGATGATGGAGCATGCAATCGCATGACTTGTACATGTTGTGGAGAGTCTTTCTGCTGGCTCTGTCTGAAGCCTGTCTCCTACATGCACTACCTTAGGTAAGAGTGAGGGGGAGGGATTGAGCAACCTTGTGGGTCACATGCACTACCTTAGGTAAGAGTGAGGGGAGGGATTGAGCAACCTTGTGGGTCACATGCACTACCTTAGGTAAGAGTGAGGGGGAGGGATTGAGCAACCTTGTGGGTCACATGCACTACCTTAGGTAAGAGTGAGGGGGAAGGATTGAGCAACAGTATTCATATCCACATTTAGCACTAACCAATCACTTTGTAATATATTACTACTTTGACACCCCAGTAATTCCATACACCTTAAGAACTTCATCCCGCTTTCTTTAAACCACAATGTCTTACTATCTTTACCCTTGCATTCAATTCCTGATATATGGTAATATATTACTTTTAATATTGCACAGTCCAACCGGGTGTACTACCTGGGGTGACCAGCAATGGACAGAGAAGAAGAAGTGGATGGTTAGATGTCTCATCTGGCTGTTCTCTCCTCCTCTGATACTGCTACTAGTCCCTTTACTGATTACCTTTATTACTCTGATACTTCCCTATATATTGAATTGGCAGGTTAGTAGATGTTAAAGCATTGCTTTTTGTCAATATAGTCATGTATAATATCTAGGTAACTTGGCTCAGCTTTAAATGAATCTCAGGATTGTAAATGAAATGGTAGTTGGTATAGGATGGAGATATGTCAATTGTGGCTCATTGGCAGATAGTTGATGCCAGTTTATCTTGGTTAGACCCAGCGACTGTTCTTTTATGATCTCTCTATTATTATGACATATGATTAAACAGTTGTGGTTTCATTATTGCTATGATTTTTTTGAAGATTGAGTCTATCATGTTTTCATAATTAACTTATCTGTGTTTTGATTTTTAAAGTCTGATTGGTGACTAATTATTGCTTTGCTTACGTTTAGACGTTAAAGAATTCGAAGTCATGCAGAGGTTACTGCTGTGCAGCCATCATTCTCAGTTTGGTCATACTATTGGTCATATCACCCATTGTCAGTGTGTTGATATATGCCATGGTTGTGGTACTGGCCCTGTTCTATGTTTATATAATATTGCCTATCCACATAATCTGGACATCATCAATTGGGCACAAGTTAAGAGATTGTTTATATAGTGTGTTTAAGAGAGGGGTGAGCTCAGAATATGATCAAAGGAGAAGAAATTTTACAGATTCTGAACCCGTGTGATGACTCTATCTTTTATATTGTGTGATATTACTGGTACCATCCAAAATATTTTACACAATTATTTACATAAACATTTTATACATTTTTGTACTAAATTATATTCAGCAAATGTTTTGTGTGCTACATACAGCACCTTGCTCTAAGATCAATGTTTTAGGGGGAACTCACTCATAGTCCTATGTACAGACACACATATATATACATACATATGTACACAGTCTACATAATTGTTAAATACAGGAGTACTGATTTATCCACTCCATATCCAAAAAGAATGCATTTCTTCCAGTAAACACAACCAGAAAAGATATTACATGCATTATGGTGTGGCCATTCCCAATATAGTCACATTTCCCAGGTAAGACCCTTTCTGGGAACTTGAGTCCATTAATCAGAGCTCCTGGACCGGCCAAAGCATCCATCATTAGCATATACTGTAGACCCATTGGATGGCCAGAGCTGTGCGGACACAATCTGAATATGTGAAGTAGAAGTCGGAATGAGAATTGAATGGAAAGTCCTACTACTCTGTGAGTTGCAGAATTGTATGTCAATAAGATCCAAAGTGTCAACATGGAAACTGATATATAAAATATCATCATTACATATCGAATACCAGCATGACAATGGGCTATGGATATTATTAAGGGGATGCTCCCAATAGATGTGATGAACCACACCCCCAGAACATCGGCCTGCAGTAGCATCTTGTAAGTCCTCTCCCCACTGCAATGAGGCATAAAGAGATGATACAGTGTACTGACCAGGAAAGGAAGGACGGAGGAGAGAAAGTTCAGAATAAGAAGGAGCTTCATCCAGGCATTTGCTGAGGTCCACAAAGGCTGGTAATCAGAGTAGAGTGAAGCAAAGTACACAAGGGCCAGACCTGAGGAACAGAGTTCAACTAATAAAACCTTCATATAGATACACAACAATAGAATGAAGAAATACGTTCTATTCTACATCGGACACTACAATGAAGTATATGAACACAATATATCCCCTTTACATATATTTGCATAGCTAAGCCTCTTAATTCATTATATTCAAAATGGCTACCAAGTAGCCTTTGAAGGTTTTATACGTACAATATCTCAATGCACTGAATACGAACATGTACGATAATGCAGTAGTGATAGTAAGGGGGCGTGCCCTGGGTGGTGCAACACCCCCTCTGAGTTTGAGTTAGCCACATTGAAAACTTCTGGTAAAATACTAGTCAAAATCCGCCCCCCCGCCCCAGCTAGGCTTAGGCCGGATATAATGCAATACCATTTTATCTACATTACACGACTACATTCTGGTCCGATAAATATTACAAAAATATTTTGCTATGAGCAGAGATTATATAATCAAGGCACTTACTGTGACTAAACACGTTGAAAGACTCGTTGTGAAGATAAAATAAACTCTTTACGCAATCCCATGTACTCAGGAGCGGTCGATATCCAGTGTATATATAAGGGTTGAAACGCAGGTGAACGGGAAGGTCTTGAAGCTTGCACAAACGGCCATGGGATTCAAATTTGCGCTGCATTGCAACTCTACGGCCAAAAAGTTTTAAAGTGTTGCCAGACTCGCCACTGCGTAGTTCCCCGTGTGTCAGTGGGGGAAGTCCCTTTTTGTGACATCAGGGCCTAACGATTATGTCAGAGTATATATGAGGTATCGCGGAGATACTTGTTTTTCAGAAGCCAGTTTGAGAAGATGGAACAACAATTACCTTCTCCTTCAGAGAAACCGATACAAGTCGAAGACTTTGACCCTCATAGATTCTTCTGTACTATTTGCTATGCTAGCTCTCTAAAGGAAGAAACGTTTCTACTCTCGTGTGGTCATCGTTTCTGTTGTCTCTGTCTTCAGACCTACTTTTCCTACGAAATTACAAGTTCACGTGTGCATATTAACTGTCCATCGTCCTCGTGTGATAGTAAAGTAAAGCCGTGTGACATTTCTGCGTGTGTGAATGAAGACTGTTTCTCAAAGTACCTGGAGTACAGCTTAAGGAGGCGTCTTGCCAAGATGAAGAATGTACGATTCTGTCCTGCACCCAATTGTCCATATGCGGAGATATCCGAGAATTTACGAGGTTGTCCAAAGAATCTATTTCAGTGTCAGCATATCAACTGTGGACAAAGATCCTGTTATAAGTGTAAGGAGAAGTATCACGGTAGCTCTAATTGTACTGCTGATGAACTGGATCAGAGACAAGGAGGCTCAGGTGCTCGTGAGGCACTTCCTTTACCATTTTCTACTGCACCAGCTACCAGCAGTCAATCCTCATCCAGCTACAAGAGGTGTCCTCATTGCAGTTCTGTCACAGAGAAGATAGATGATGGAGCATGCAATCACATGACTTGTACATGTTGCGGGGAGTCTTTCTGCTGGCTCTGTCTGAAGCCCGTGGGTCACATGCACTACCTTAGGTAAGAGTGAATGATAGTATATGTATGGTCAATTAGGTGGAGATGATTTGATATTTAATATCATCTGGAGTGTAACATGATATAATGAAGTGGTCAGATAAAAAGCCTGGTTTATCTAACCTTCTAGCTTAAAAGGTGTACAATTGCTACTGGGAAATGTAACTGAAACTAAACACATACAGTCTGTGGATAAGTTTAATGGACCAGGGCTAACTTAGTTTATGAAGTTGTTAACGGGATATTTCCCAGTAATCATAATCTCTTTCATCAATTTTAGTCCGACAGGATGCACTTTGTGGGGCAATCAACAGTGGACTGGGAAAAAGAAGTGGATCGTAAGAAGTCTCATTTGGTTATTTTCACCTCCAGTAATATTGTTGATTGCACTACTGTTATTTCCCATCTTGACAGTTGTTTTCCCAGTTGTGATTGGGATGGAGGTATGTTGTTGTTCATATGCAAATTTATTCTTTTCAGTTACAAAATGAGACATGAGTAAAAACAGCATGGTAGAGGCATTGCTGTGGACTAGCACTCAATTCATAGTAATTATTGCTTACTGTTTTTCCATCTTAATGATACTTGGTTGTGACTACTTGTGGTTTGATTATCACTACAATTATACAGTATGTAAATGTACATGAAAAATCTAAGATACCATTTTCCTACATGCTATATGCCTATTCTGTAAAAGAGCCTATAGGGGAACTAAACCTGAAGAGAGCTTTGGATGAAGATACAGGAGTCTTTTCTTCCTTCTTTTCCCTTCTTTCATCTTCTTCTCCACTGGGTCAGACAGCCATTTCTGGGAATTCCACCCTTCATCAGTGATCCTGGGAGTCTTTGTCTTTTTCTTTATCTTGATCTTCTGTGAATCCTTGGCTCATGCACATTGCTGAATAAAACTCTTTATTTCGTTATAATTAAATTGAAAGTACATATGCTTTAAATAGTGGAGGAGAAGAGAAGTAAATCTAAAGCTCTCACTAGGTTTAGTTTCCTATAGGCCTTTACTCTAAAGTAGATGTAGCATGTAAGAAAAATGGTATATTAGATTATTCATATACATATAGTTATTTATTATGCAATTCTTCCCCTATTAGGCCTATAAGAGAACATCGGGATGCTGTCATTGTTGCCTGACAACCACATTCAGTGTGTTGGGGTTGTCCCTACTGTCACCCTTTATCAGTATATTCATTTCACTCCTGTTTCTGCCATTAGCATTGGGTTATGTGTACATAGTATTGCCAATCCACATTTTCTGGACATCATCGCTCAGACTCAAGTTTAAGGATTGTCTGAGGAATACCTTAAGATGCAGGATCATCTTTCAGAGAACCCCTGAATTGACACCTGCAGTGTCTCCTGCAGTAGAAGCTGTTTGAGGATCAGGACATTCCTTCTGCAGTTATGTAATCATAAACTAATATTTTTTATAATCTTTTCAATTTTTTGTAATTTGAATTTTTTTGTTGCAAATACACAATGTTTTTAAATACACAATCAATTACAAAGCCCGTCATCATATAAATAAATGACTATTATTTAGCACACAAACCTCCAATACAAAAATTCCGAGCCTTTTCAAGTCGTCTAAAATGTCTACATGAGGACTCCTTCCGTCCTTGGGACTCGGCATAGACCACACGTCTATCATAACGAACTAGATCCTTGTATGTATGTACTGTATGCAACTATTGCGAAACAGATGAAAAAATGTCTTTCTTGGCCATGGCTGGAAAGCAAGTCCTTCCAGATGAAATTAAGATCAGAGAACTCGCCGAACAGATATCCATCAAAGCTGACCCAAAGGTATTCCTTGTATTTATGATTATAACGCACATAGGAAGCTAAAATTATTTCGGCTTTTATTTAGACATATTTTCACATTTATACATGCGGCCTACTCCCAATTTGAAATTCTCCAATGATCATGTAGAATCCACAGAGTGGTGAGATTCTACGAAATGTCACACAAGCACTAGTTACTCTACAAGAACATGTCCGGGACCGCTCCATTGGCGGTTTGTTGTCAAGGTTACAACTCTTGGCGAAGAAACACAATCTCAAGTTCCAAAATCAAGACCAGCAGTTTAATTTAGCATCGGACAACTTTTGTTTTGAGGTATCTATAGTCTTTTAGCAAGTACATATTGGGTTAGAAGTTATGATGTTTGTCTGCTTAGATTACAGCTGATGTTGGGGGTGTGGTCACCTGTGTGAAGCTGTCCATTGGGTCCCACCCACCTCTTGAGGATAGTAGTCAATTGAGGATGGAGTTATGCAAGTGGAACTTTAAAACTTTAGAGGATCACATTATATCATTACAGAGCTTAACTTCAAGATTAGAGAGGTGGGACAAGAAGGAAAGATTAGAATTCATGGTTTTAAATTCAATACTGTTTAATAACATAAAATTTTTTGGTAACCAAATTTGGGTTACTTTTTTAGCAAGTTAATTTGTTTGCTTAAACTGGTCGACTCTGATAAGATATATGTAATATAGATTGTCCAATTTTTTGTAATCTTTGATGACCTTTTCTCCAGTGTGGATCGAAACAGTGCATTTAAAGTCTTACTAGCAACTGAAAATATCTTAGCTACAGTTGCTAAGACAAAACAGCATCATAATCTTATTGATATGGTATTAAATGGATGTCTAGGTCATGTGACACCAAGGCGAATGGGTAAGACCCTATAATAACTTTAAAGAGTTATGTACACTTATGAGGCATGGCAGCACATGTTAATACTTTGCTTCCTTTGTTTTTCTTCTGCTGGCTAGTGGTAGCCATGGTAACTGTTCTAGGGACTATGGAAACTCATCATTCGAATGTCTTTCTATTCGTAGGGTTGGGAATGAAGTTGACAATGTTTGCAAGTCCCAAAGAATACTTCAAGGACCAAATGCTGACAACTACCATGTGTTCAGTGCCCGATAACTTTGGCTACAGTTTGCTTGTATCAACTGAGGCCAGTACACAAACTTACCATCTCCCAGTTGACCCAAATCTTTACAGGCAAGTGAACTCATTCACAGTGTATGTTAACCAGTAGACACCATGTTTTTGGTACATTTTACTTTTCCAATACGATTTTACAATTCCTTTGTGTGTAGCTCTGGATCATTTCAAACACTTACAAGTCAGAACTCCATCAGTATACCAATCACATTGCTGTTACATCTTTCAAGGGAAACCCCCATCTCAGGACAAACAATGTTCAGCATATACAATTTGGTCTATGTCACCAATCAGTCCTTCCAATGGCCCGCGGGTCGACATACTGATGAGCTCATCATCAGAGGATGGGCAAAGAAGAATGTGGGTTTCAATAACTACAAATATTTCATGGATCCAGCAATTCTCATCCTGATTGTTTTATATGTAGTCCTATGACCAGGAAAACATGGCTGCCCCAAACAGCTGTCACACTGTGGTATGATGCAATTGGGTTACATACTTATACGTAATTGGTGAATAGTAGATTGGTGTATTAATGTGTTTTTACAGCTGCTACCTACCCAATGTCATCGCTATTTCCATGGCAAAAAATGGTCAAAACAGGAGTCAATCATACGACACGAATGTGGGGTTTCACTCACAAAGATCCCCTTTCTCCAGCCAAAGCAGGTCCCTCTGATAGTACAACTCATGAGGCAGCAGCTTGTTTACAACCACTTATATGAGACTTGTTGTGGTCCGGTACCGTTGCCAGATGCCTCAGGTGAGAAGGTTGCTTAAAGCCCACAGATGAAGTAGTAGTATTACACCTAAGTTAACTGTAGATTGTAATGGGAAGGTGGAGTATGCAATAAATGTAGAGGGTTCTCCCCCTGAGAAAATAACCCTTGAATTGGACCTCCTCAACAGTAACTCACCAAATATATTTAGTAAGTGCTTACATCTCATATCTATGAATACAGGGAATCTCCAAGGCTCTTGTTTCCATGGTAACATGCTCCCTGGAGATACTGATTCCTACAGCCTGTTTCTATGGAGACACATTTTTGTCTTTGTATACATACAGTTGATGTGGTTGTGCCGGATGTTAGTCCGTTCAAGCCCAAAGTTAACGTGAGGATTAACAGTCAACAGCAAATCACACCATCTCCTACATTATCAGAGGCTTTGGCTAGGTATGTTGGAACATCCAGTCCAGTGTCTATTCAGTTGTAGCTCTTCCACTTTTGGCCCTCTCCAAGGTGCCTGTCCATCCCGGTGCTGCTTCATTCTGCATTGAACAAGACACATCTCTTGGGGCCCCTTGCTTCCTCTTTGATTTCCAGCTACCACAAGGAGATGAGGTTTGACAGTACACCTCCTCCAGCCAAGCAGCCAAAACTACTTCTCTGACAGTTTTAATAGTGACTATATGATTGCAACGATGATAAGTGTGTGTGTTGGCATCTGATAGTATTACTACTCAAGAGTTACGTGTCTTCGTAATTTACCTATTATATGTTCTTGATGTCAAAAAATACAAATAAAATAGATTGTTTTCCGAGACTGTTATACGTTGGGAAACCCATAAGTTTTATAATAATTCCCAGTAGAAATGCCTCTTACGCCTAACTCCAGTAGCACTAATAATAAATTTGAATTTACAATTCACAAACCTCCGCTTCATCGCTTTAATTTTTTTGCATATTTATTAACGTTTAAAGAAAAGCTTCGGAGAGATTCGACTCCTTTAATTTCTCAAATTCACCAGGGTGTGCGATGAAAATGTTCTCGCGCCTCTCTTCAACTTTGAGTTAGCATTTCGTCAGCCATTTTGTATTGCGAAAATGGTGTGACATCCCCAAGCCAAATTAAGTCTGACGTCATCTAAACACGTGACCGGAATTTCCTAATTTGGAGTTTGCGCGGGAAAAATGGAATGCAGCCATATAAAAGATGGCGAGGTGTGAAAAATCTCAGTTTACCCCCAGTGGCTTACTTGACGCGTGAGATTGTTTAAGTTTCTGTGCCTGACGGTGGTCTTTCCTTATCCCGAGTAGTCCTGTTCGGAGCGCTAGACAAGTAGACCCAGGATTCCCCTCGGCTCCGCCAGCGAGCTGAGAATGCGGCCTGGTGTCACGTTGGATATGCAATCTGATCAGGAACTCAGTGGGAGGGTTGGTGCTTGGGATTGTTCCTCACTAGCTCTGGCTTCGGCTGGGGTCTGACGGCACGGAGATTGAGGTGATCACGTAACTATGTAAGTTGAAGTCGGTTGTCGACACCTGATTTGGGCAGTTGTTTCGCCAGTCCCCACTTCAAGGACGTCATCCGATCCTGAGGAGTTAAAGGTGTGGCAACACACTGATTCTCATCGGGGCAGTTTGCGGTTCGGGAGGGTCGGACTTGGCATAGGCTGAAAGTGAGGCTAACGCCGATCGATTCCTATGTCATGGCTAGTAACTCCATGAGTGCAGATTACTGCGCAGTTACAGCTTCTGTTACACAATAGTTAGTGTCAACGCTGTGGGGTGGGGCACGATGTACTTTCACCTCCTCGTGGTGTGCCCTGGGACAACTCTACTTGAGTTGTGCTGAGAGAAGTACATGACCAGTTTCAAGATTTATTTTTCTCAAGTTAAGTCACTTTTGAAATGTAAAATTGCATCCTTATATTTCTTGCATGCATTTTCATTCTGTAGCATATTGAGGTGTCTCCAGCTATTTTGTGAAATGCAGATTGTGTGTATGTCTGCGGATTGTTTTCATAAAGTTGTTCATTTGACAGAGCCAATTAAGTTACTGTGTAGCATGCTCTTATAATTTAACTTTTAACTTTTGAATGAGTTGTCTATATATGGAAATACATGATCATGAGTTGTATGCATAATTTATCCTGTGGAGATCATTATAATATCTATACAGAATAGCATAAACTGTAACTTCAATAGTTTAAGCTTCATATTTGCCCATTTGAGCTACAGCACTAAATGTACATTAAATACGGGTATACGAAATTACATACGTATATATGTAGTTTGTTCTACAAGTGAGAGTCACATTAGCAATTAATTGAATGGTAGCCATGGAGTTGCACCTATTTATATGAACAAAACGTAATATGAATGTTATACAGCTCTGATAAATAACATGGTTTTTGTATAGTATGATTCAATGTGGCTGACAATTGTGTATATATAAAGCATTGTTTGCAATTGGTTAAGTAACGTGTTTGGATAATTGAAGTTTGCAGATAACCAACTTACTACCATGGTTATACATGGCTGTAGATTATTTGTGTTACAATGAACATGTAAACAATGAGACATTATAAATGAAAGACCATGAAGAAGTCAAATGAAAATGTGCTGAAAACATGATTCTGCTGTTGCCGTGGTAATGAAAACCAAATCAAAATCATGCATAAAGAATTCTAAGAAACTTTTTTATACAGAAAGAGTGAGAATTTAAATAATACACAATATATTCTACATACAATATATATATACTCCAAAAATTAACTACAAGTACTATTGACTGCCTGTGTGGTTTTGAAGGTGTTGTTGGGTTCCAGCTTGAAGTCCTCTTTGATAAAGGTCCTGGGGGTAGATCCTTCCTGGCATGACCATGTAGCCGGGAGGATAGGCAGAGGGAGTTTGCTGATACGGCCAAAATATTGGAGTTTGCGGAGTCATGTGAGGATTGCTGTTCACTTGAGTCAACTGCACTGATGTTTCTGATGGCCGCAGTGAGGTACTGCCTTCACTTCCTCCCCCAGAGCCTTGGATGGTTCCGTGCTCTGAGAGCCCAGCAGCTGATGAGCTGTTTGTAGTGCTCACACTACTGGTATTACTGGACACACTGTTCACACCTTCTTGATGGGAAGGGGAGATTGGGAGAGGAATCGAGACAGATGGCCGAGCAGACAGAACTTGAGGGTGAACCTGGGGTCCACTTACTGAAATGGTTGAAATGGGTGCATGGGTATCCATGGTAACCTCTGATGTGGTTACAGGCTGTTGAGGAGCACCTAGGTGACCCTGTGATGGCAGATTGGCAGATTGCTGCTGAGATAAACTACTGGAGTAGGTGAACACCTGATTGGATCTTGTTTCTGGTGTAGGAGACATGAGATTTGGAGTCTGTGCGATGACACCACGTTGGCCTTTGAAAAAAGAAAATACATAAGAGTGAGTAGAGGTATAAAACAGAAGTACTTTGCTCTAAACAAAGAATCAAACAAGACTGTTTAATATATTAAAATCCAAAAATTTCTAAAAATGCTCATGAAAAGTCTCCAAACACTAACAAAATCTGGTACAAATTGAGAAAAGCTCACTTGCTGAAGAGTCTCCTGTGGTGCTCTGACTAGCTGTGTTCTGATTTCCAGTGACTTGAGGATTCATGCACACTTTCTGATGGTCCTCCCAGTGGCTGGCCTGACATTCCTCACTACAGTAGTCTGCATACCAGCAGCAGTAGTGGATACCCTCCTTACCACAGTAGGCACACTGGGGAAGAAGAAAAAGATTGAAGGGTGCATGAATGGGATCAGTGAATGGAATGGATGGATGGGTAGATGGGGGGAGGGAGGATGGAATGGAGGGAGGAGGGAGGGAGGGAGGATGGAAGGGAGGAAGGGAGGGAGGGAGAAAGGAGGGAGTGAGAGAGGGAAAACTAAAGCAATGGAATGGAATGGATGGAGGAAGGGAGGAAGTGCGTGAGAGAGGGATGGATGGATGAACAGAGGAAAGGGTGAATAAATTTGTTTGGCAGACACTTACCCAATGCTTCTTTTTAGTGTCTTCAACAGCCTTAACAACAGCTTCTGTTACTTTACCAGATACTTCATCTTCATACTGTTGCTTCACCTTCTCCAGTTTAGCCTTGTACTCCAGTTCTGCTGCCATTTTCACCTAAACATTTGTATAAAAAATAAAAATTTTAAAGGAAAAGGTTTTTCCATCAAAATAAACTACAATAGACCCACAAAAACATTTATCATTAAGTCTCTTCAGCTAACAGAGATATAGATTTTGTACAGCTAACTCTACTCTATAACGAAATCCTAACTGTATCCTCGCCCAAAGCTCTGTGGATTTGCTCTAAGTCTTATACATTTATTAATATGTTTGTGAACTTAAATATTTACACCTTTTACACGCTACTGTATCATACGTAGTAAAACCAGAAAATCACTACAGTCTAACTGAATTACAGGTACAAAACATACTTACTCCTATTAATATTTAGACATTAAAAGTGTTACCTATAGGAGAAATTCACTTACTTCAGCAATCTTCTGCTCCAAATCCTTTCTAAGGTCTCGTCTTAACTCTTGAAAGTGTCTCTGTGAAGGGCTCACAGGCCAAGAGTTGAGGAGTTTCTCTCCAATGTCTTTAGCTCCTTCTTTTCCCTCCTTATAGAAATCAGCTAGCATCTCCAGTAGTCCCACTTGAACATGACCCATTAGCTAATTAAAGTGTACATATAAAATTTGTTCATTTAAGCTTGTTTATTTTATGCTACACTGAAGGTGTATTAATGGGTGTGTCAGTGAGGAGGGGAGTAGTGGGTGGGTCAGTGAGGAGGGGACTGGTGGGTGTGTCAGTGAGGAAGGGACTGGTGGGTGTGTCAGTGAGGAGGTGACTGGTGGGTGGGTCAGTGAGGAGGGGACTGGTGGGTGTGTCAGTGAGGAGGGGACTGGTGGGTGTGTCAGTGAGGAGGGGACTGGTGGGTGTGTCAGTGAGAAGGGGACTGGTGGGTGTGTCAGTGAGGAGGGGACTGGTGGGTGTGTCAGTGAGGAGGTGACTGGTGGGTGTGTCAGTGAGGAGGGGACTGGTGGGTGTGTCAGTGAGGAGGGGACTGGTGGGTGTGTCAGTGAGGAGGGGACTGGTGGGTGTGTCAAAATACATATGCACCTTTTGCAGGTAGAAAGTAAACTGGGTATCACCGGTCATTCCAGCCATAAATCTCAATTTGGAGTCAAAGGACGAAGTCACAGTCTCGACAGTGTCATTTAATAGACCACCAGAGCTAGGTGGCACTGGGGGCGGGGAGGATGGGAGTGGCTCCTTGTTCTCACTAGAAGCACCCAGACTAGCAGCTGGATGTTGGTCTAGCTTAAAGACATTCTTTATCCCTTCTGTCAACTGAGATGGATGGGGAAGTTGCAAGTGAGACATGGCATGACTGGCCGAGGATGTAGTTGCCACAACTGTCGTTGGCACAGCTGGTTTGGGTGGAGCCACAACTGGCTGTGATTGAGTGGTGGAGATCTGCACCTGAGTAACAGAAGATGGAGCCGGTGCACCAGCTAAGGAGGACACTACGGATGTAAGCAATTGAGCAGATATGGCCGAGTTCTTCTGGGAAGTAGAGTGCTGGATAATGTTGGCTAACTGGCCTTTGATGTTATACAATATCTCAGGGGCCTGGGCAGGCTGAGGAGCAGGGACAGTGCTAGGAGTGGGATGTGTCGCTCTAGGCTTCTTATTGTTGGTATCTGTTGCACGATGTGGTTTACGTTTCCCTGGGATGGTGATGGGTGGTGGTGTTGCCATGGTAGCATTGAGTACAGAAATCGGACTGCTATTAAACTTAGGCTTTACCATACCTCCTCCTCCTCCTCCTACACCAGGACCTAAATATGATAAAACAACCAGATGTCGCATCTCGTTAATTAATAGGGATTACCCCATACCTTTCATCTGAGCCTTTGGTGGCCCTATTCTTCCAGGATAGCTGCTCACGGTACCACTGCCGCGTCCTCGCCTTGAAGGGTGGATTTTTACCTTTTTTCCCTCCTGAAGAGGAGTGTACTCGCCTTTGCTGTCACTGTCGCTATCATGATGATCAGTATCATCCTCATCATCGTCTGTCTCCCCTACCTCCTTCTGCAGGGAAAGTGGACCTCCTTTACTATCACTGTCTTGTCCATTTGGGATGGCCACACTGGAGTGCACCGAGTCTTCATTAGAAGACTGTCCACTACCCTGGGACTCTTGCTTGAAAGGGATGACACTCGGCGAAGGAACCTTGGTACGTACAAACATAGAGAAGGGTCACTTTACAGTGCAAAATCAAAGCAGTCAAGACTTACACTTGAAGAAGACTGTTGTTGATTCAAGGTTCCTGTTAATTTTAGAGCATTTACATTTTCTAGATATTTTCTCAGTTCTTTCATTGCTAGATCCCATTCCTTCATCTTCACCGAGTTAAGTCCATTTGGTCGAGGTAGACTACTGCCAAATGATGAGATGTTATTCCGAAAGACTTGAGATCTACACATGTAAAAATAGCACATAATCAATAACATTGGTACAGATTACACTACAGTTATAGTTACCATGGTTACCTGTCATGCTGCCCAAAAAAACGAACATCACATTTGTCACTTCCTGTGAAAATCAACTTCGCCGGCCAAGGTGGGTAACGATTCACTTTAGCCAATACAATTTCATGAGCAGGATTCTGTAAAGTATAAGTTCAAACATGTGACAACCATGGTTACCATGGAGACTATGACAAGACCACTTACACATGGAATTTCAAACCAGTCTCTCTTTTTGACCAATAACTTGTAGCAGCATGGAGCCAGTTCAATTTCTTTCATCTGAGGGAAGATTAGAGTAAAAGTATTCACAGCTGCAAACTTTCTTGAATTTCTATAATTCAAGAACCCTCCCATTAACACAAGAACATATAACTTACATCGTTAACACAGGTTCGAACAATGTTCTTTGCAATTTTTGTTAATTCATGTTTGGCTGTATATAAATCCATACAACAGAGTCACATGATTTTTACATGATTGTCACATGACCTAAAAGTTCCACCAACCTCCATTAAATATGATACAATTATGAAGAATCCATTCTGTGTCTGCCAAGAACTCTCGTGTAGTACTGTAGGCACTTTGGACAACCTTCTGCAGATATAAATGTGATACATAGTTGCAATTATTAGAGCAGGCAAAATGGCAAGAAACTAATTACAGGGTTCAACCCTCACAGAATGTGATCAAGAAAGAAGAATTATCTGATAGTAAACTTTGCTGTGCAGATTTGGTAACTATGGTAACTGCACCTTTCGTATCATTCCTAAGTGCATGGGGTGAAAAACAAGTCGCTCATATTCTTCCTTGAGGTTTTCACTAACGTCTCGCTGGAAGAGATCCGTCTACAATACAGAGAAGAACAGGTAGCGCTCTACTGCAATAACACATTACACTGATGAAGAAAGACTTCAAAGAAACAAGATGACAGGAAGACTTCCAGGGTCGCTGATAAAGGGATTACCTAATATACATAACATACACACAGACATAGATATTAAATACAATCTAAAATAAGAACACTCTATAACGTAATAGGTGAACACATAAGCTAACGAATGGACACTGCATTTACTTACCCCAGGAAATGTTAAACGATTAACTGCCAACTCTAAACACTCTTTCAGGTCTGTAGGCCGGGTCCTCTTGATCTTCTTGGACAGGCCCTGAATACCATCAAATGACCACATCAATGTGACCGATATGGCTTCAAAGAGGAACAAACAGTCCTTACCACACAAACAGGACAGAACCATTCATCTCCTGAAGGTTCCTGTTCCAGTTTGCTGCATCTGAAATGGAACACTCGAGGGCACTTATCACAGCAGAGAACCTCTCCTCCCTCGTGACACACCCAACAATACGAGTCATTCTTGCTCCCGTCTTGTACAGGGGGATCCTCCCCTGGGAAGAGAGAAGAAGACTAACTCAAGCAGGCAGATTTGTGGGTACGGAGCCATAGAACTTACCTCGAGGAGTAGAATAGTGGTTCTGACCAGAAGTAACTGCTTTAGCTGTAGATTTTAAAGAGGCTTCACTCCTACACAAGATCATAAAAATAGTATTTCCCTCAGCAACCACAAAAGTAGGCTACTAATCATCACAGTGGCTGTCAATTGCAGAATAGTTGACTCACTTGGTTACCATGGTGATATTTCTATCAGGATCTAAAGAAAAAGTTTACACATACCACTTACAAACAACCAACATATCACTTCAAACACAATCAGTACTAAATTTAATTAGATGTGACACTTTCTTGACATGGGTACCAGATTGTCTGTCACAATTGAGACATTGACACTTCAAAGCTTAAAATAACATTGACACGACTTCTAGCTCACCATCTACTACAATTTCTTCATCTTTATCACAACTAGTTGAATCCATTCTTTCAACAACAGTGGCAACAGTACCATCCCTGGTCCCGCCCTTTGCCATCTTTGGTACAACCTCCGCATTCAAACCAGTCTGTAATCTATTGTTGAAGACTTGTCGATCCTTCAGCCTCCAGTCCATGCCTTGACTGACACTGTTACCATTGCCCTTAACCGATGCAGAGGGTGTTGTCATGGCAATTGTGCTGGGTGTAGTGGTCATTGGCATACTGACTGGTCTTGTCTGAGATGTCACCGGTGGCATCGTCATGGCAACAGAGAAAGGGTTTATGGCAGCTCCAGTAGACGAGTTGGGTTTACTGACAGACATATTCTACAACCGGGTCCTATCCTAAAGTGATGAAGGACAATAGAAATATAAACAATGAAATACGTGTGACAGTAAAGCTTCATCCAGCGACCGTACTGTATGTAAGTGATTGTTCATTATTAGGAAGAATGACTCTATCGCTAACACGCTGGGTATCAATCAGTACAAGCGTAACAAGTTTCAAAGCATCAATCAATTAATGCACAAACGCCTATTTTTCTTCTCAATCTTTTAGAGGAGACTAATGTAGTGTCGTACCGGATGAGAAAATGCTCTCTTTCAATCTTTTGGCCCTGTCCTTCTAAAAAATATCCAAATTCTTTCACTGAAATTGACCAGATCCCGTATAAGGTATGTACAGGATTTCTACGTTTTTGTTTGTATACTTCCGTATTCACATTCTCTATAAGGAAGTTGCCTGAAACCACGAAGGAATCTTTTAGTAAAACACCGTATATCTTTGTACATTACACAAGTCTAGCCACAAAGATGGCGTCCTATTAGCAGAGTGCTCGTCGGTGGTAAGTACCTATTATTTACGATATATACTGGTGCAACCGCAACTTGAGGGAGAATAGCAGTTTGATTTGTAGGAGTAGCGCGACTTAAGTTGTTAGCCGTTAAAAATTCGAGAAGAGAGGAACATGAAAGCGCCCATCGGTCGCTTGAGTACCAAGGGGGCCAAAGGAGGTGGACCTCCAGTTTTTAGCCAAGAATTCTTCATTTTGAACCATGCCGACATTATCTCAACGATTTGTATCGTAATCTTTATCGGTCTTCTTTTCAAGGTAAGTTACATTGCCATGGAAACAATAACAGTCAGCTGATCATTAAACAAATACATTGTGAATACACCTTTCTGCTGTGATATAAATGAAAGAAGGCTTTGCAGCTGGCTGAATAATAACTGTTTTTTTTTTGAGTTCCTTCTTGTGGGCTTTCAAAGAGAGTGTCTTTTTTAACAGCCTGTTTCTGATGGTGTGCATTGAAATGTACACAAATATGCACAAGGATATGCTAATTAGTGTTAATTGGTTGTAAAAGGTTCCAGTAGCCACTATACATAATAATATATAATCAAAGGTATTATAGAAAAGAAAGCAAGGTTGAAGATTAAGTGGAAGGGGAGACAGAGAATTAATATGCCATATAAGGTGCAATTTTAATATAGAACACTTTCACAGAATAGCAAATCACAATAATGACTCGTGGGGGCCAGCTTGGCCTTGTACTGTATTGAGTGCTTTAATAATAATTATTATATACATGTTCAATGTACTTACTTTTATATCATTGACAGTATTTAGTTATCAAATCTTTGCAGCGTTATATTTTCTTCAGTATCTAGTGTAAATATTTGGCAATGTGTTTAAACTTTGTAATTGTGTGTATTCTATAGAAATTTATCAAATGCATCTATTAATGACATCACAGGGGTTTTCCCTTCTCTTTTCCACTGGTTTTCTGTAGCCAACTCATGAACTGGCCTCCTCTTTCATCTTTGTTCAGTACAACATATCCGTTGAGGAGAATGTGACCAAACCTGTGACTGGTTAGTGCATATGTGTCAGCTCCTCCGCAAATGGACTTTTTGATCCTACTATATATGACGTTTGATCAAGGAATTAATAATATGCAGCTCGAAAAGTTCTCTTTAGTATATAAAAATAGACCCAATTTCCTTATATTGTAACATAGCTGTATCTAGAAAAGTCTAATCTGTAAAATATGGGTTTAATTAAAGTATGTGTATGATTAAAGCTTTTAGAAATGTAGTTTTTGTTCATGTGTAACCCCTACCGGAGTGCCCTACCGAGAGCACTTTTCAAATGCTCAGGCATAAATAAAAATGTGTTGGTTGTTTTAAATGGTCTGCTCTATCTAAAGAGGTCACTTATCACTTATCTTATTTATACTGGGTGACCCATTAGCCAAAGGCTACTTTTCATGGGGCCCAGTTTAATACACTGAAATCAAAGTAAACATCTACACATACACACTAATCAGTTAATAATCAGTTAATAATCAGTCAGGGCTGATGTTGATGGCAGGGGGTCACTTTTCTTTTTTTCTTTTCTGCCCTGGAGGTGAGTCCTGGCCATCCCATTGTGTCTTGCTCTTTAATCTTTGCTCTCAACTACCAGGCCACCAGCACCCCCATACATAGGTACATACATAGTTACTGAATAGTTCAGCCTTCACCCCAAAGTTTGGATTTGTCTTCGCTTCCTATCATATTATTTTGTTAACCTGATGCTGTGATATATTCACCAGTAACTCTTCCCAACTTTACCTTGAGATTATTATTTCACTATTTAGGCTTGATTGAGTCCAACTCCATCCCTTTGACTCTCTATCGCCATGGCATCCTGGACTATAACAATGTGATGTTCTATACCCTTATTTGGATAATAATACATGCTGTAATGCAGCAGTATATCTGGGAGGTTTGTCTTGCGCCATTTGTGTATATAAGCGAGGAAAAAATGTTATCTAAATATTATCTGCTTTTTCCTACAAATAGAGGACTGCCAAAAAGGCAAAACAATCAAAGAGATCTATCAGCAAGTACTATGATTCAGGGGCATTGATTGTCTTCTACTTGCTCTCTGCCCTCTGGGGAGTCGACCACATCATCAAGGAAGGATACTTCTGGAATCTCTCCCTCATTTGGGAGGGTTATCCCCATGATAAAATGACGTAAGCATAGGATTAATTTATTTATGACGTAAGCATAAGATTAATTTATCATAGTATATCTTGTATTATTTTTCTATATATATGCTTCTAAAATAGGTTCTCTTTGAAGTTTTTTATGCTGCAGCAGATGGCCTTTTGGTTGCATTGCTATCCAGAAATCTACCTAATGAAGCAGAAAGATGATATTTACAAGAAGCTTGTCCTCTACACGTCCTCTCTTCTCATTATTGTTGGTGCCTATGTCATCAAGTAAGATTGATACGTCTTTGACTAGTATACAACAATATGCTAACAATCTGTCCAGCTTTCTAACAGTCAGTTTACTAAAATGTTTTGGTAGACCTTTGTTACTTGTGGTTTACACTTAATCTCTGTATATAGCACTTGCCTGTATTTATTAATACAGTGAAACCTGTTTAATGTGGTCAGCTTGGGGCCAGCTGAACTTGGTCTTATTAGAGAAGTGGTTACACTATAGAAAGCCTTATGTACGACACATTGTATACAATTTAGTTGGAACTCTATCACCTGACCGTATTTCTGAGGTGACCACTAGCACAGGTTCAACTGTATACCACAACTTCTTAATTTTCATTTCATTTTCAACTTTCAAGTGTTTGAAAGTAAATATCCTGCACCTCTACCACAGGCTTCAAAGGCTGGCTATAATACTGCTGACGATGCACTATACTGTGGAGCTGCTGTTTCACTTGGCTCGTGTTGTCAAGTACCACTCTAAGGGTAGCATTCCTAACAAGATATACAAGGTCTGGCGCGTTCTGTTTCTGACTGGTCGAATAGTTACTGTTATCTTGTCAGTCTTGACCCTGTGGTTTGGTTTGGGAAGGGAGGCACGGAAGGACAGCCAAGAACCACCATCAGAAGAAGAGGAGGCGTGGCCAAAACAATTCAACACACCCCTTTTCAGGTTTGATCTATTAGTGTCACTATCAAGTAGGGTTCCTTTGAGGGAAGGACCAACCACCCCACCCCCATGAAAATATTTTGCCCCACTTTTGAAGGAAGATAAATTACCAATTTTAATAGCAAAAACATCGACTAGAATATCCCTTCAATATTCTCATACACCATATTCCCCTATTGTGATGTTTATTAAGAGAAACCTTGTCGAGTGTTGGCCGTTCAATCCAGAATGCAGATTTACTATACAAATCCTTAGACTTAGTGTCCACATGTATACAAACTGTCCGTATGTGCAAATATACATTACAATACTGTAGTATATTTATGCACATTTTTGAAAGGGTTCATCTTTCAATTTCGTTTGTGCATGTTAAAACATAATTTTTGATTTTAAACTTTTTATTGTTGGACATTATGGTAGTTTTCTTCAGCAACTTAAGATGCTCAAAATATGAACCTTTTAAAAAAACGTACATGTAGTTAGAAGAAATCCATATCCTAGCATATTTATACATACAGGTAAACCATACGGTCTTCTTCCTTCAGAGCTATATGCCTCGCCTTTGTACTGGGAATACAGGCGTGGATTACTTGGACCTTTCTGGTCAGTCAGATGAAGCACCATCCTCCAGGCTCTACTCAAGCTGAAAAACCAAGTGACAAGAAAAAGAAGAAAAGTGACTAATTCTGAACACATAGCTGAGCTTAGGAATTATCTAATTTTGATTCAAGTGGAATAGGATAGAAGTTAATTAAAACATTTCCAAAAAAGGTATGAATAAGGATGGCAACAGATATTATAGCACATCCAGAAAAGTATATCACATAATAATGTTATAATGTTGACTGAAATGTTTAATGTTCATGTACATAGCATACAAAACAAAAAAAATATCACTTTTTCTATAAAACACAGAATATACATGTATGTCTGTGAATGCTAGGGGCATATCCATGTAGTAGAATTTGAACTGCATGCAGCCAAATTAACCTTTGATGGCACTTTTGGGAACAGAATCAGTTCATCAATTATTACTAACTTGGGTGAATCTTAATATTGTATATCAAATGCCAAGTGCCAATACCATATGTGCATGCACACAGATAACTTATAAGAAACTCAATTTGCAAAAAGGACACCTACAAAGACAACCTGTTTTACAGACCAGTGTCAGCATTTCCACAAAATGATCAAATAACGGTACATAAAAATAAGAAAAACAATAGAGTAGATGTACACGTTGGAACAGTTCAGTCCTCTTCTTCTGTAGTGTCTTGCACTAGAAGCGTACACTTGTGTCCAAGTTCTAGGTGTTCCAATTGAGGCCCACCATCATTATCAGGAACAAGTAATTTCCTGGGATAGCTAGTAGCTAGCACAAAGCTCTCCGGTGTCTGCTTGAAACTGAGTGCAAAGTCGTACACCGTCTACAGAAGACACAAATAAAATATATAAGTGTAACTAACAAATAGAAAATCTCATCTAAATAATCAATTCACCAACAATATATTCAGGCACAACATTTCAGAGAAACTATTAATTGTATATTGTATGATATATAAATCGCAATAGAATGATACATATCATATCACAATACAATTATTTCTCGTAATCTGTTCAAATTTAAAAAATTACTTGTAATTTATCACTTAGCCGGAACCTTCTCTCTAAACGTGATCCATCAGTACATCGCAAACTTATTACTACACATTCTGATTCATCTTGAGAAGGTTCTAATGGAAGACTATTTATCCGAAATTCCCTATCAGCCTTGCGTTCCTAAGTAAGTAATAATAAAGATTTAGAGTATGAATCTACAAATCAGGTACTCAGAATATATATGTACATGCATGGGCACTAATAATAATAATATATTCAGGACTGACAATGATCCATATGGGTCACTCACTTGTGCCTTCTGCTGCAGTTCAATGGACTTTCTTCTTTCTTCTTCAACAGCTGCCTTCTTGCGTTCTTCCTGAGAATTCAAAAGTACAATAACATTGCATCGCCAGGCAACAAAAAGGTTAACACTTTATATCTTACAATAACAGCAAACATATTTGTTTAATACTACATATCAGATGCTAAATATACACATATCTTACTGTAACAATAGTAATACACCATCCACATAATCAAGCCCATCTACACGTTAAACAGTCAAATTCACTCAAAAATATGTCAACACTCTGAAAACTGATATAACAAATGTCAACAGATAATAGAAATATCTGGCTCAAAAGAGTACGTACGCATCCAAACCGCTTTATAGGTTTTCCCCATGTAATAGGTCTATAGAAAAACAGACTATTGTATTTTCCTTAGCCCTACAGTGACATCTCTTCGTAGGAAGATGTCTTCATATATTAAGACACTCAATGCAGTAAGGACATGAGAAGGAGAAAGGTACCATTAATACAATAGTATTTATATCACAGATTACCAGTTCAAAATATTAAAAAATTACTTAAAATTACTTAATATTTACTAGCATTACTAGAAATCACTTTAAACTAACTTGTACTTTCAAGCTATTCTATGGAACATCATTGGAGTACATATATTATGCCAAACTAGCCAAGTGACCAAGGTCTCATCTCGGCTGGGGGACCAAAGTCCTATTAAAAGTGGCAACCAGAGATCACCTCCCAGTCATCCAACAAGCTGTTATACTTCTGAACAAAGTCAGGTTATGCAGTTGTACCTTCTCCTGGTCTGCTCTTAGTGACTGATTGAATGCCTCTTCCTGCTGTTGTCGTAGCAACTGCGCCAACTGTCTCTCTTCCCTAAGAAGCAAATATATTGTCACATATGATATCACCAAGGACAACTGTAAAGATATTATTTCAGACAGACATGCACATTTCAACTATCCAAAGCTCTACTAGTGATATGTAGTTATTTGTGTCTAACCTATAGTTAAAAATGCTTTGGTAAGTCATTTTAACAATTTGAAATGAAAATGTACAAATTTTGTAAGAGTGTACGATTTATAGAAATATAAATGAAATTATGCCATAATCAATACAGTTGTTGTTACTATGGTTACATCTACCTTTCATTTCTTGCTAATACCAGTTCAGGTTCGTTATTCTCAATGATGCTCTGCATAGTATTCAGAAATAAATCCAAAGCGACCAAACCTAGCAAGGAGACAACAGAGAAGGGACTAATAATGACTTCCACAACATCTGTCTATAACAGGCCATAGGTGACATTGATTGGTTTATAAATTAATATTTAGAAGTTTCTAATAGCATACACACACACGAGCACTGAAACGGAGGGGGCGTGGTGTCACTAATAACCCCACCCTGGATCTACCACTGATTGTATGAATTCTCAGAGTCAGCGGGAAAGAGGAAGAAAAGTTGTATAAAACCACACGAGTTCTATTGGCTTTTCCACAAGTATTAAGTCCAGGAAGGAAGTTTATTCTATTTGTATTTTCTAAGCCTCACATTGATGTCAACCATTGCTTTAGGAAAATAGTGTCTAAGGTTGTTCATAAATAGGCATGTATATCGTTATATATATTTAACATTGTTCATTTGAGGTGGGTAATGACAAAACCATTCAGTATAAGACATTTCAATCCTTTAGTTCTACATATGCAAACACTATAATACCTAATGTATAAATATAATATAAAAGAACACACATGATGTTACAAGTATCTTCAAAGGTATATTAAGCATCTACATGTAGCTACCTTCAAATCTTCCAACCATTGTCATTCTGGATTGTTTTAAAAGTGCCAGAGCAACAAATGGATGATTTCCACCACTAAGTACATATTTTACTGCAAAATATAAGACAAAATATGTTAAAGAACATAGTGCATAATGATAGGGTTTACCTCTTTGTCCTTCTTCAGAATCAATATCCACAGCCCAAAAGAGTAAATTCCTCTCATTAACAAAGTTAATAAATTCTTGTGAACAAATAACAGTTCTATATAAATGATATCGATGCAGATTCAAATATAGGTACTGAAATGACATAATGTTTGACCACACCCCCTTACCGACAGAAAGTAGGCGTGTCCTGATGGTTCCAGGTATGTAGGTAGACCACTAAAGGGGTCAAATCCTGCTTGGCCTGTTCGGATATCTGGGAATAACTCATTCTAGGGATTACAGGATGCTGGTCCCCATATTCAGTTTCAAATCGAAGTAGAAACCGAGCCACATCGCCAACTGGATCAGTAGCCACTATATGCATAAAATAATGATTATTTTATTTAGAGGCAACCAACTGAATTAGCTACTATTAAGGAATCATAAGACAGGATTTTGTTTAGAAAATATAACCAGGGAGGGGGGGGGAATATAATATAAAGGGGCTTAAGGGGATTATCTACAATTCAGTAAGCTTGCTACTATCAAAATCTTTCTTCAAGGGGGTTGTAAACTATTTTTAAGAGTGGCAAATGCTCATCTCCCCTCTGAAAGAATCTCCAATATTATTCATGTACATAGACAAATACATAATTTAATGATACACTCAATTCTACAAGTAGTCAAACCTGGAGGCCTTCTACGTCCCATGACAATGATCATCAGAAAGTTGAAAAGGTCAAATGTAAAATTATACAAAAACCTAAAAGGCAGTGCAGCCATGGAAACCATCCATTCTCCCCATCCCAGCGGTGGTTGTTGTGGTTGTCGGGCAACCACTCTTGTGACTACATTAATAGGCGGTGAGATGTAGGGCTGATATCTCATCCGATTGGGATCATGGACCCGCTGGCGAAGCTGAGGACCAGTGGAGACTACGAGTAAATAAGAGAAGAACAACTTGTTTAAGTCATTGTTAAATGCAATAGAGATACAAATTATCTTATGCTTAGGTCTGCAATAAGGACAACTTTAAACTTGACTTTCGGTAACACTCACAAGTCTGAGATTGAGGTACTGCCATTTCCTGTTCGTTAATTGTGTCTTGGACGGCTCGCTGTACGTCCCACTGAAACGCGGACAGGATATGGCGACTCTTTACATTATCTTCTAGACCAGTTATCTCCTGTAAAACGTCAACATCATATGAATAAAGTAAACCATTGGTTGGAAGGCGAAAAAGACCAGCTTCTTACAATGTATTACGTAGCTTAGTAAGATATAAAGAAAAAATCAATGACGTGAATTTTATAAACTGTTACAAACTTGAAATTGCAATAATTTCGTCAGTTCTTCATCAGACAAATTGGAATTTTCATCTCTACCAGTCGCCATATTTAACTGATCCGACTTACGTAATCGCCCACGAAATTCGACATGCACGGTTCCACATGTCATCTGTAGACCTTCAAAAGTTTATGATGCACCTCATGATCAATTAGATGAAAGTAAATAAAAACATTCAAAATAAAATTAATTTAATTTGTGTGTAAAAAATAAAATATAGGCCTAATAGTATGATTGAATGAATAGTCCATATTCCTAAAATTTTAAAGTATTTTTACTGTATGTAACAGCGACCTCCTACTGAGGAGATGAACTACATGATGAAAATGAAAAAAATGAAATGAAAAATAGTATAATTGAGAAATTAATGACTATATACAGGATTGTTGTTTGATGTCTGTACTATCAGACCATGAATTTATGGTTATTATATGCTTCCTTTAATAGACACTTCTGAACTTTGCTTTCAAAAAGTGTAACTGCAAAGTCATACAATTCCATATCAGCTTTATTGTGTTGCATAATTATTAGCTTTGACAATGCTGTAATATTTCTGTCTTGTTCGCTGTGTTCATTTTTATTAATCTTAGGCAAAAAGGAACTATCCATCTTTCCAAATACATCTGGTAGAATAACACTTAGAAGTCTTAGTGACACCTCCATTTCCTCTACCAGGCCAACAAACACAAACTTGTGCTTCATATTGTATTTGGCTACAGTGAGTGCCTCCTTGGAGCCAGAGCTACAATAAGGGGCGTGACCACAAAAATATTTGGTCATTAAGTTACTAGTACAACCTTCATGGTTCAGCTGGACACACACTTCTATATCCTCTCCCTTGTATTCAGAAGGCACTAGAGATTGTATACTTTCTCTGTCACTAAAGTGATAATAAAGATAGGCTGATATTACTCTGTCCACCGGATGACGAACAAAGGTGATATAGGTGTACTCACTAAGCAAGGGGAACTTTGTGTAATAGAAATGTCGCGCATACACCAATTTAGGCCTTCCCGAAGATACCATATAGCTATTTGAAGATGATCTGTTCAAGCAAATTTGCTGAATTTCATTGATTTCCTCCTCATCAAAGTTGTATGCACCACTTCTATGGAAAAGTAGGTAAAAGCGCTTTGTTTTAGAAAGCATGTGCAGCAGATGAATAATCGTTGTGCTAGCACACTTGGCAATTCTCACAACGAAGAGATAATTCGGATGTACGGCCGAACATTCCAAAGGCAACGATAGATTGTCAAAGTGTTGCGAGGTGGTAGGCAGTTTAGACAAGATCCGTTTGGAAAGGTTCTCCACTTCTCTTTCATTCTCCTGCAGTAAGTATGCCTGTGCTAACAGTATTATAGCAGTTAGGACAAATAGCATTACAGTTAGAACAATTAATTCTCTCCTCTTTTGTCGCATTTTGCGTTACTAAGCATTGTTTTCTCGTTTTTAGATTTCGATAAGGGCATTCCTGTGGTCCCCCAATGCGTCTTCGTCGGCGAATTCTCAGTAAGCAGAGAAGATACGAATCCATAGCAACTGAAATGAAGATATTTCTAGTTTTCATTGTAGCATTTCCACTCTGCACATTCTCTCAAACTTCAACTCCAGATGTTTCCATGAACGCGACCAGCTCTATTCAGCCATCCTCTAGTACGGAAAATGCGTTGGCTAATGACACTGCAAGTCAGACGGTCGAAGCTGAGAGTTTTCATGTCAATTCAAGTACTGTAATGGTCACCGGTAATGTATCTACTGATGTTTCGGCAGCGCCTACAGTCTTGGATAATCAGTCTTCAACGTCCCTCTCTATGACTCCTAGCCCAAGCAGTTTGCCAAATTCCACTGTAGCAACTTCAGTGGACGACGTATCACCTACACTTAACTCTAGCTCGATGGAGCTACCAATGACAATCAGTGTAAACTCCTCTACTGATGTTGCTACATCTAGTGTCGTGACAGAAGTATCTAGTACCAGCCTTGGAATGGAGTCGTCGTCTCGTGTTGAAGTAGAACCAAGTACTACCCCTACAGCTGCACAGCCTGTAAGTTTATATTTTACAATGACAACTGTATTTAAACACCTCTGCTCTTGTACTTCTTCATCTCCCTCCCACTCTCCCTCTCCTCTCTCCCTCTCCCTCTCACACTCCCTCTCCCTCTACTTTTCCCTCTTTCATCCTCCTCCCTCTCCTCTTCTTCAGAGAAGAAGGACACAATTTACCCTTCCTGTATTAAGAAGCCATGGGTGTATTGGTGTATTGCTTATGTAATTTTATTCATGTTAATAAAGCATATGTTTAGTGTTCTTGTGACTTCTATTTTGATAACCTCAAGGGCTGTCAGAGCCATGTATGTATTTTAAGTTTATTACTTTTGGAAGGTAATTTTCTGTCTGTTTAACTTTCCTGGCTTCCCCAACTGTTGTTGGTCAATCAAATTCTAAACAGTTACAAATTCACAAATCCTAGCCATTCCAAGTTCTTTTTGTAAAATGTCACCACCAATCATCCTCTAATCAACACCTTCACTCTCCCATGCCATCTCCATATAGAGTGGCTTATCCCAAGGAGCAATTATTGGTATTGCAGTTGGAGCAGCAATAGCAGTGATAATCGTTATAGTGCTGTTTCTAATCTGTCTCATTTGTTGTTGCTGCTGTCGCAGTGAAAGCAAAGAGCGTTATCAAGCATACAGGTGCGTATATGAAGCTTACTTTATATATGTACTTTAACAGCCAAGGATTACTGTACTTTCACACTCCATTACCACTGCTATCTGCCTTGGAATGTAGCACTGACGGCCTTTGATTCTACAGGCCAGTCTTAATTAGCGTAGGGAAAAGAACAATAGTAGCTATTTATTTAAGACTTGCCTAATCATACTGCTAGGGTGAGGGATCGGAATATTTTATTTATCCTATGATGGTATGAATATTCCAAAAATTTCCATGCCATGTGATAATAGGTAATCTGTATTGGATTTCAAACCTTTGCTGTCACATTTGTGTTGGTATCTACTGGTAATTGGAATGTGTCCATGAATTTAGTGGAATATCATTATAAACAAAATTATCAATTTTCTCTGAATTATTTTGTAAGTCTCACCAGTGGTGTAAATTATTGAGTGGAAATCCAAGTTGCCTATAGCTTCATTATAGTGTTATTCCTAATATGGTACCATTTCCATTTCTGTTATAGTAATCCGCACACACTCCATATAGTGATAGCTTACAAATGCCTGCCTCCTTTTTATAGCATCACAACTCGTTACTGGGACAACACAACTGGTGCCCAAGCCCACTACCAAGCCGGAGGCAGTCTCCGCTCCATAACTAGGAATGCCAGTCTAAGAAGCTCCCTAGGCCTTCGACCCAAGGTAGGAGGCCAGAATGGTGACTACATAGCCAATCCAGCTGCTGACTTAACTATACTTAGTACTCCACTGTAAAGAATGCCAAGGAATGCAACAAAATTTAGATGCTGACATTTCAGAATTTTATTTTTTTCACAAGGACCATTCTACACGTTTTAGCTTCCTGTGCCTAACTCACTGTAAGTTTATGTACATAGAGACACACTTGAAATTTATGGAATGTTTTGTAGCCATGGTTAAGAATCATGGTGGCTGTCATGTTTAGAATTTATTGATAACCACAGGTTCAGTAGTTCAATTTCAAAACTTGTAACATTACATTACAGACACACATGATAATTTGCATGTTATTTTCCTTTCTTTGTCTTCATTTTTCTGATGTAAAATTCCAGCTCTCTTCCCTCTAATATATAACCATCGCACCTTCCGCTTTGACCTGGTCTAGAAGCTACACAAGCTGAAGGGAAGCATACAGTGAATATAAAATGGGTTATTGTAGAGGAATATAATCTTGTTATATAAACACTTGTGGTTTCAGGAGCTACTTGTACCCATAGACATACCATATAATCTTCCCGATGACATTTGCTCTTCTACATGAGGGTCTACCTTTGCTAAGGGTTTGCGAGCATCTAATTTTCTCTGCAAATGATTGGACTTCTTGACAACAGTTTCTTCTCCTTCCTATGCACACAGACAGACACAATTAAAATAAATGCATACAGTGAGCTCTTGTGAACATGAGTGGGTGGGTGGTGACTGTGAGGGAGCTCTTGTGAACACGAGTGGGTGGATGGTGACTGTGAGGGAGCTCTTGTGAACACGAGTGGGTGGGTGGTGACTGTGAGGGAGCTCTTGTGAACACGAGTGGGTGGGTGGTGACTGTGAGGGAGCTCTTGTGAACACGAGTGGGTGGGTGGTGACTGTGAGGGAGCTCTTGTGAACACGAGTGGGTGGGTGGTGACTGTGAGGGAGCTCTTGTGAACACGAGTGGGTGGGTGGTGACTGTGAGGGAGCTCTTGTGAACACGAGTGGGTGGGTGGTGACTGTGAGGGAGCTCTTGTGAACACGAGTGGGTGGGTGGTGACTGTGAGGGAGCTCTTGTGAACACGAGTGGGTGGGTGGTGACTGTGAGGGAGCTCTTGTGAACACGAGTGGGTGGGTGGTGACTGTGAGGGAGCTCTTGCTAAGGTATAGTAAACTATTGGCCAATCAAAAGGGTATTAGATCATGGAGATCAAGAGTTGAATTACCATGGTTACCCTTCCCCCAGTTCACACCTTTTGTTGAGTTTTTTTCTTGCCAATTGGCTGACCGTAATGTTGCTCATACCATTGACGAAACGGGGTAGCTTCAATTATCACTATACAATTCTTCACCAACGTCTTTGTTCGGACTAGTTCGTTATTGCTTGCGTTGTACACAACATCTATAATACGCGTCTTTCTTGTCACAGCTTCGGATCCCCAAGAAAAATTACCATGATCCAATCTGAGAGCCCTAAACTTCTTGTTACCTCCTCTCACTCTAACAACGTGAATTCTCTTTGCGCCGATCTACACGAACGAGAAACAGCCGTGCATGAAATTCGTTGTCTGGTACTATACTACAAAGCAGAAAGGAAGCTACCTTCGTGTTCGCTGGAGGTCTGCCACATTCAAACTTCCGTCTTTTCCTGATGGCTTTCCTTTTCCCTCCTGTAGAGCGCCTCTTGTGACAGGAATCACGAGTAATACCTACAGCAAACAAAATCAACCATTACGTTAGACTTCGTGCACCAAGTAAACGGAAAATTATAATATCCCCCTATAATCTTCGTATAAAGTTAAGTAAATATAAAAGGCTATCTCTTCAAACTCCAGATCAAACGATTCCTTTACATGCTCAACTCACCCATTTTCTTTCTCTACACGTGGGTTTTGCAACATGCTGATGAGTAAAACCCTATTCCGTACTGAAAATGCTCGGACCGGAACTACTTGAATGATCGAAACCGGCAGATGGCACATTCATCGTGAAGAGAAAAAAAGAGAAAAACACGAAAGAAAGCGATTGCAATATTAAAATACTTGTGGTCTATATAGCTAATAATCAGAGACCAGCCCATTTCCAGCCATCTTAACCAATATATGCATATCTCCCCCATAAAAAAAATCAACATTGGCAGACAGTTTGGTTGCATATAATAGAAGATCAGTAAACAAGTTTCTTTTCTTAGACTGTGTTATATTACTTATACACATAGTATATCTTCTTAGACAAACAAGAATCTGGAGTTACTGGTGTGTTTTTATTCAGTCATATCTCTGTCGGCCTGACTATATCCTCTTTAAATATTCAAACAGGTAATTTTTCATTAGAAAAACTAATGCAGGACAACAAGCTAGCTCTGGTATAACAGACCACTCCCTTCAACCTATATATGGACCTTTATACTCATGCATACATGCATACATGGTAATAATCCAAAATCTTAAACGTCAAACTGCGGTCTACTTATTTGCCGTCTCATCTTTTATGATAGTCAGTGTGTAAAGTATGAATTACACAGCATGACGTAATTACTGCAGTCACGGGTTCGAAGTAGAAATGGCAAGGATTTTCGTCCTCTTGTCCTTAATCGTGCTGGGATATTCCCACATTTGTTTGATCTCACCTCATCAAAGAGGATCGATGAAAGGAATTAATGCCCCAGGTAGGTCTAAAGGGAACTGTGCTTGCACGTGCTTGAAGTAAAAGTTTTTTCTTGCTGTATTTTTGCTACGCTTACATTACAGGTGCTAAAGACTGCATCTTGCTGAAGGGACCTTGCGGAGAGAGAAAACCAGATGATACCGTGAATGTCACTTACAAGTAATACCATTGCTGTTTCATAATCTAGCTGAATAATGTGTATTATAAATCATTTCATTTAATAGCTTGAATAGCAACATTTCTGTGGTGTTCCAAAAGAATCTCAACCACTGGGATAAATCTAAGCCGGTGAGTCCTTTAAATGTTCTGTTTTCACTAAAAAATTACTACAATTTTGCTCTTAATACAGGGAAAGTTTGTAGTGTCGATTTCCAGTTTTTCAGCCACACCAAGCTTTAAACCCCTGCTAACAATACCAGACACCAACACGAGCTCCCTAAATCTGTATGCAGAACAGGTTTTCATTCCAAAGTTAGCTAGATGAGAAAACGTTCCTTCATTGTTCATAGTTATGCACATGCCTGATTTGTTTAACAGTGAGAAAGATCTGTATCCAAGGGCAATCCTGCAAGCTGTCTACATTACGAGCAACCCTGATGCTCCTGCAGAGTTTTACCAATGTGCTGATATTAACATAGCTGTGTAGAAAAGATTATTCTGCAAGCATGATAGAACTGCTTTGTGCTTAGTTTAATTGCAATGCTGATGTATTCTTGCTGTAGATTTCACATTTCTTGAGAGATGTTTGATTAGCTAGCTCATCCACTACTCCGGAAGTTCATAAGCATGCAATTGGAGATTGATGATATGTTATAAATCGTCAAACAATTTAGCATCTCGACATCTCGCCATGACTCGCCAATTGAAAATTAATTACAAAAATGGCTGCCTCAAGATTTCGAGGAAGCAATATTACCAATCTCTCATTTAACCAAGATCATGGTTAGACAGATTATAGGCAATGAAATTTTATTCATTATAGTTGTCTTTTTACAATGAAATTTTATTCACTCTTACATTTATCAGACTGCTTTATATGCTCCATGGAGGATGGTCTTAAAGTGTATAACCTGGACCCTCTGGTGGAGAAGACGAAAATTGGTGAGGGATTTTAGAACTTCTTTTATATCGTACGTTTTGATAGAACAGTCTACCTAACTATCCAATAGAGTGGAGAGGTGTGTATCTAAGGGACAGTAGAGTGGAGAGGTGTGTATCTAAGGGACAGTAGAGTGGAGAGGTGTGTATCTAAGGGACAGTAGAGTGGAGAGGTGTGTATCTAAGGGACAATAGAGTGGAGAGGTGTGTATCTAAGGGACAGTAGAGTGGAGAGGTGTGTATCTAAGGGACAGTAGAGTGGAGAGGTGTGTATCTAAGAGACAGTAGAGTGGAGAGGTGTGTATCTAAGGGACAGTAGAGTGGAGAGGTGTGTATCTAAGGGACAGTAGAGTGGAGAGGTGTGTATCTAAGGGACAGTAGAGTGGAGAGGTGTGTATCTAAGGGACAGTAGAGTGGAGAGGTGTGTATCTAAGGGACAGTAGAGTGGAGAGGTGTGTATCTAAGGGACAGTAGAGTGGAGAGGTGTGTATCTAAGGGACAGTAGAGTGGAGAGGTGTGTAACTATAGAGCAGAGAGGTGTGGCCTTTGATTAAGGGAAGCTTATAGTGGGTGTAATGGAGCAGGTCTTGCAGGGTAGACAAGTGATAGCTCTCTAAGTGCAATGTTTGTCAAGACATGTTGCTATGTAAGCCATTGCCATCTCTATCAGATTTCAGCATATGTGGTAGTGTCAGCTTTGCGACCATGCTCCATAGGAGTAACTTAATAGCTCTCGTGGGAGGAGGCCAGGCGGCAAAGTTTCCTGACACACAAGTTATGATTTGGGATGATAAACTGAATAGGTTCATTTACAGACTAACGTTTAGAAGTAAAGTAGTGAAGGTGCAAATGAAACCAAATTTGTAAGTATTTTGACATTTCAATGTCTGTGTATGTAGATGTGGATAGAAAATGATTTTATACATAAAGATATCAACTAAAATAAATAGCCAAAATGATTTGTGTCACTTTGTGTCCATAGTTCATTTTATTCATAATATTTAGACTAGCAGTTGTTCTAGAACAAGAAATCCACATCTTTTCATTTCCACAAAAAGTGGAATTGCGACTTTCCCTGGATACGCCTAGCAACCCCAGAGGCATCTTTGAGTGTACCACTCCACTTCATCAAGATGTTCTCTTCTATTTGAGTACTCCCACTAACAAGTGTAGTGGCACTATAAAAGTACAGGTATTTTCCCTTAATATCAAACTTTTTAATAAGCATACAGAGGTTAGAGGTTGATATATTAAAGCCCAACTATTCCTCTCTCTGAAATATTTCCCTTATCCCTCTCCCTGGTGCCCAGTTTTTGTGTAGGTGGGATTGTGTGCTATTGATCATGAGACTCCTACTGTAAGAGTTGTGTTTATGAGGTCATGCTACATGAGAATTATTAATAGATTTGCAGTCCTACAGATGAATTGCCAAAAGTATTAAATTCCAACTTAATATACACACAAACCTTTGCTTTTGATTAAGATCCAGTTTTTTAATTCCCTACTGGATAGAAGGGTTATTTATGTAATTGTATTTATATGTAAAATAAATCTTCTTGTCTCTTTCTCCTTTTTCTAGGATATCTCACCAGAGCCCAAAGTCAACTCAATAACCATCCCAGCACATCAGCATCCAATAGCTACCATAGCAATAAATTCAAAGGGAACTTACATTGCCACTGCTTCTAAAAAGGTCAGAAGTCAGAATAATGAATTCATTAGCTTGCTGAATTAATTGTGCTGTGAGGATGGAGAAGTGTGAGGGAGGATGGAGAAGTGTGAGAGAGGATGGAGAAGTGTGAGGGAGGATGGAGAAGTGTGAGGGAGGATGGAAAAGTGTGAGGGAGGATGGAAAAGTGTGAGGGAGTATGGAGAAGTGTGAGGGAGGATGGAAAAGTGTGAGGGAGGATGGAGAAGTGTGAGGGAGGATGGAAAAGTGTGAGGGAGGATGGAAAAGTGTGAGGGAGGATGGAGAAGTGTGTGGGTTGGTTCCTACCAAATCTGACATGGATAAGGCATGTTCAGAACATGTATCCATGAAATATATGTACTAAACTCCCACAGGAATGTTCTAGATTTACATTATTGAATTACTACTGAAATATAATCTTCTCTATTTGATTGCTATGCTTTGTTTTATTTTTCAATGGTTTTGCATGTTTACTATAGGGTACACTAATTAGATTAAGGGATGTCACAAGAAATGAACTTTTGGCAGAGTTTAGACGTGGATCTGATACTGCTTACATAAACAGGTAAGCATGTTGCTATGGTGACAATATCCTAGGCAACTGTCTGAAGTATAGTACAATCCTACAGCTTGTCATTTAGTCCTGATTCTGCTTATTTGTGTGCTGGAAGTGACAAAGGAACCGTCCATATTTTTGCAGTGCAAAAGAGGGAACTCAATAAAAAATCAAAGTACAGATATATCATGTAATTATCATGTGACAATCATGTGACAGAGGCATGATTGTAGTTTTGCAGGTAGTGGTATATCAAAGTGGTATACGGAGTCACAATGGGGGATGGCTCAAGTCAGCCTGGTTAAAGAGGTCAAGTTTGTAGCAACTTTGGACAAGCAACCTGCCTTGCATAGTTAGTTCCACATTAAATATCTATTTCTAGCACTATTTCTTGTTTTTACTAATGTGTAGTTTTAACTTGGGATGGAGGCCACTTTAAGTACCATTTTAATCCAAATGCAAAGAATAACCACTGCCATCACGAGAGTTACGACCTTTTTACAACTGTTGGTGATGATCTCTGCTAAATTCACCTGAGGAGTCACTCCCATTACCCAGTGAATGTAGGTCCAAAAGGTGCCAAAACTAACATTCTGCAACCTCCACACATTACAAATATGCTGAATCTTTTAGACATTGTAATGTAAAATGTACTCTGACTTTTAATATGGAATTATATTTATATATATATATATATAAAACTAACTTTACATTATCAACTACATTTAACATTAGACTGCTGTGATCAAATGGTCACTACAAATCCTAGGTTTAATCACAATTCTACAAGTGTGTTCATTTAATTCAACTCTCTGTCTCCTGATCGTCATCATCTTGCGTCCACAATGTCAAATTGTCTCTCAACAGTTGCATTATGAGGGTGCTATCTTTGTTATCAGTTTTATCCTGTTTCTCCATTTCCTTAATAGAGTTGTCAAATGCCTGCAATTAAATCAGTAGCATATTCAAGTATTGTCAATGATTGTACAGTCCAGTATACTCACTGTTCTAGCCAATTTGCATGCTTCATCTGGATTGTTCTGAATCTCAAAACAGAATACTGAGAAATTAAGAGCCAGTCCGAGACGAATTGGGTGACAAGGAGATAAAGCATCTCCATCTTCCGCCTTTTCTTTTGCTTTCTTGTATGCATCATCCGCTCCATCTATGGCCGCTTGTTTGTTGTCGATTCTTGCTGCCTCGGCCATGTAGCGATAATAATCTCCTTGCATCTTTAAATAGAATACTTTAGCTTCAACAGAAACGGCGGAGGGGACCAATTTTTCTTTGAGAAGGGTCTATTTGGAACAGAATTTACTTCAACGATCTATATAAAACACTCTAGGCCACTCACCAATACTTCCTTGCATGTAGTCTCCAACTCATTTTCAATCTTCTTGCGGTAGTCCGATCCGATCGCCTTTTTTACTTCATTTTCTTCATGCTTTTGCTCAAAAGCTGATACAACCCTCCAAGCGGTTCTCTTAGAACCAATAACATTCTTGTAAGCAACAGAGAGGAGATTCCTTTCATCACTCGACAGTTCATCGTTTTCGTCTAGGCCGCTTGTAACTTGCTTCATGAAGTCAGCCATATCTTCATAACGTTCAGCGTGTTCTGCTAATTTAGCTAGCTCAACCAAAGTATCCTTATTGGCCATTTTCAGGTCTGCTTGTTATATAAAAAGAAAGCAAAAATTTCTTCTTCTCTAATTATGACAAAAAAAGGACTCATCAGCGAAAACGCAAACGCGTCTTTTAAAGTGTTACCATAGTATTGTCATGACAACCGACTGACGTCACTGAAGAGTAACCAATAATTGATTTTTTAGTCATGTGATATCCTGAGGTCAACTATTGCACAACTGTGATTCAGCACTTAGTAAACACCATTTATGAGAAAAGTGAAGAATGAGTTCGATCTTATACGACAAAGACGTTGGTAAGCTGTAGTCTCACTGAAATGTATGGAAAGAACATTACCTACACAAATGTTGGGATGTGATCTGACCAGATCTGAATAGAAAAGTTACTACAAATCTAATGTTTACTTTAAAAATTAGAAAATGCGACAAATAATTTTGGAGCAGAACCGGATTGGGGGAAGATAATAGAGTTTTGTGATAGAATTAGGAATTCTGTTGGCCCGACAGCAATGAAGGCAGCATTGGCTGCTATAATGAAGAGGGTTCGCCACGTGGACGAGAATGTCCAGTTACAAGCTGTAACAGTTAGTCTCTCTCTCAATGTGCAAGCTGTAAAATTATTTGGTAAAGAGTTATTTTGTGAGTTAGTGATTGTTGATTCTTGTAGTTACTAGAAAGCGCGGTTGGTAACTGCGGAGCCTCGTTCAGAGCTGAAATGTCCAGTGAAGAAGTATTATCCGGAATACGTACTGTCATTAAGACAGGGGTGAGCATCAATTGAAGTCATTTAGTATTACATACATGCAACTTTCTTAGTAGGTATGTTACTGGTGAATGGACTTTCTGTTTGCAAAGTAGTATATGTGAAATTGTCCTTGACCCTAATGAAAGATTCAAAGAAGAACATACAGAAAGACTTCCAGGGTCACTGATGAAAGGTGGTATTCCTAGAAACAGTTATCTGGCCCAATGGAGCAGAAGAAGAAAGAGAAGACTCTTGTATCCTCATCCAAACCTCACACTGCAGGTTTAGTCTCCATAAGCCTTTTAGTATAGAATAGATGTGTGTTGTATGGGAAAATGGTATTTTATATTACTTATGCATTGTTGTAGTCCAGTGCAGTGTCCAATCAAATGAAGGCTCTCCTTGCCAGCTGGGCGCAAGAGTACCAGTATGAGTCTGAATTTGCTCCTGTTAGATTGCTGAAGGACAATCTGTCTTCACAAGGTGTTACATTTCCCACTCCGCGGACTAGACCCACTGGTACATCTACACAGAGTTCCTCCAGCAAGGAACAGGATGACCTTAAGCGAGCTATTGAGCTTTCCCTAAAAGATAAGGCATCACCAATGACTAGTGCATACAAGGCATCTGAATCAAGGGTAACTATAAAATTACTATTATTTTAAATAAATGAAGGGCTTGTGGATGTACATTTATATCTCCTTTTTAGCAAGTACACAGTACAGGAAAGAGATGCAGGGCATTATTTGACTTCCATGCAGCGGAGGATAATGAATTGTCCTTTAAAACTGGGGAAATTATTGAGATTCTTGATGATAGGGACAGCCATTGGTGGAAAGGAAGGACTCATTTGGGATCGGGGCTGTTTCCATCCAATTTTGTTACACTTGACCTTAAAGTGGACCCTGAATCGAAAAGTACGGCATGTCTTTTTCGAATTCTAGCATATTCTAGAAAACAATAAATGTACATAAATTAGACAAATCATTGATTGCAACACAGTGTAAAATCAGCCATCTTCAAATATTTCTTGAATTGCAGTAATCTATAACTTTAGACACCTTTGTACTGTTGTTTACTAAATAAAACTTCTAAAATATGCCTATCCACGTGATAGATGTGGTTGTTCATTAAAATCCTTAGTACAAAGGGCCCTACTTCTTTTCATTCTAATTCTGTGTAGAGAATGCTGACATTAAACAGGCAAAAGCTAGAACAGCTTCTACCAGTGGCAAAGTATTGCAAGTCAATGAGGTAACTAGAGGTCTAGGGTGTATTCATATGGTGCCAGTAAATCTCCTTTTTGCAACCATTTTGCAGCTTTTTGCCCAAGGGGGGGGGGGGGTAAACTGGGATGGTATGGATTATTGGGGGGAAAGTACGTTCCCTGTGCAAAGCATGCAGCAAACTAGGGGGTCTGTGGGTATGCTCCTCAGGGAAATTTTGATTTTGGACCTCTTATTAGATGCAATTTGGGACTGTTTGCACTCAAAACAATGTTCCCTCATTTGAATACCCTGGCCTATATACAATTCCAGTTGGGACAGAATCAGTGAAAGCTTTTCACGGATGAAAATGATCAAAGCCTGTTTGAGAAATCGATTGGGTGAAAAAAGTCTTTCTTACTTGATGAAAATTGCAATTGAATCATTTTCAGTGCCATCTCTAAATAAATATTTCTAAAAAACTTCTCTGTGTAACTGTAACTATTGATTGTTAAATTTGCTTTGTTTCCAGGAAACTATTGACCTGTGCTTAGAAATGTTAAAGAGTGCAGAAGCTTCTGGTGGCAACAAAGCTGAGAATGACACATTGAAAGAGATGGAGAAACAGTGTAAAAGTATGAGAAATTTGGTGGAGAAAAGGATTGCAAAGATTGACCAGTATGGGTTCATGTATTAACTGTGGTAAAGCATTTTTTACTTTTTTTCCTGACCTGATTGCAGAGAAGTGGAACATCTTCAGCAATTAAATACTGATTATCAAAGTGCTATTAACTTGTACAGGCAACTTCTGTCTAGTGGTTTAACACAGCGTACGCAAGTCACTACTCAGACTCCCATCAACCCACCCCCTTCTGTACAGTACCAGCCAGAGTCACACCCACTTCCCATGGGTGGCAGTGCCTATGGGCAACCACAGTCAATCCACCCTCCTGTGGGGAATCCATCATGGGTAAGTAGTAGATAAAGTTATAAACCTGTTTTCCTGAGTACTATAGCAACCATATTTACATTCTCATCTTTAGCTACCATCTCAGTCAGACAGTCAGCAACTTGCTTCAATTTATACACCAAATCTGTAAGTACAAAACTTAGTGATTTTATACTTTATCAGCTTAAGACTTAAGGCATTTGTCTTTTCCTTTCTGTAGTGGTACCTTTTAAACTTGTGCTATATTGGGAAAAACTTTTGCAAACATAATTATGTCAAACTCGTAATATCTTATATGTACAAATTAAAATATATAATACTTCTTGAATTATTATTTTGAAAATGTAAACAAGTCATAGCCACAGTACTGGTTTCTCAATCCTTTTTGAGATTGTAATAATATATACTTTACATTGTTCATCCCTACTTCCAACTTCATTTTTGAAACGTGTTCATTCTTATATAGTAAATTCCTTTCACATGACTCCTTAGTAACTATAGCAATACCATGGAAACGTGACGTAGAAAATGCGTCATTTGCTTAGCTAAGTCCTTATATATTCAAAGGTAGCTTGGTCCTTCCAAGCAGACAAAATGACTGAAAACGACCGTGACCTAATTGAACGTGCAAAACTCGCCGAACAGGCAGAGAGATATGAGGATATGGCAAAATTCATGAAGGAATTTACTGAGAAAGCAACTAGTCCTCTTGGAAACGAGGAACGAAATCTTCTCTCAGTCGCATACAAGAACGTAGTTGGTTCTAGAAGGTCATCCTGGCGAGTTGTGTCGAGCATCGAGCGTAAAAGTTCCCAACCAGAAGCTAAAGTAAAGCTGGCACAGGACTATCGTTCGAAGATTGAGGATGAATTGAATAAAATTTGTCAAGAAGTTTTGGTAAGTCTATGCCCGGCTTTATCTGTTTACTGCCGTCGTCTATTTTCTAATTTTAAATCTTAATGTGTCGTAGGATTTACTGGAAAATAATTTGATAAAAAAAGAAGAAACAAAAGACGACAAGTCGCAAGAATCTCAAGTCTTTTATTTAAAAATGAAAGGAGATTATTTTAGGTACAAAGCGGAAGTTGCAGGTCAGGCTGATAGGGAGAAAGTGATTGAATTGTCGAAAAAGGCATATGACGCCGCAACAAAGTCAGCAAAAGAGCACCTTACTTGTACGCATCCCATACGTCTGGGACTGGCTTTAAATTTCTCGGTTTTCTACTATGAAATTGCAAACGAGCCTGATCAAGCCTGCAAACTAGCCAAAGAGGTATGACGTGATAACATAAATTGTTCCTATGTACATGTCTGTTATGTAGTTCTCTTAGGAAATTGCAATTTAACTTTGTCAAGTAATCGCCTACGTTGCTTCTATTAGGCCTTTGATGATGCCATTGCGGAGTTGGACAGTTTGAAGGAAGATAGTTACAAAGACAGTACCTTGATTATGCAGCTTTTGAGGGATAACCTAACCCTCTGGACAACAGATTCCACCCAGGAAGTAGATGGACAAGAAAATGATGATAACTAGGACTTGAATTTACGATATTAGCTATTAGGCATAATTAGTTGATGGATATTATTCTTTGTAGGCAGTGTATAATAAGTGTAATTTCAGCGTTTTAATAGTGTCAATATACTCGTGCAGTTTCAACGCGTACATATAATATACAATCAGGTGATTGGGGTTTTCACTGGTTTTGCATGCTGTGTTTTCATAGCCACGTATTGATTGTCTAATGTCTGCTTTCTTGGACTTCCATTCAAGCTACTTACGTTGGCCCTAGAATAGCTATACAAGTCTTCAGATAAGCCATGATCAACTCGGGCATATCCAGTGTCAAAGGACCCTTCTGTAAAATTGTGGGCCACCTTGGAATATCCCGAGTCAAAGGATCCTTCTGTTGGGGGAACTCCCTCGTATGCTTGACTATCATCTCCAGGTATAGTTTCATAATGCTCTGCAAGAGGCTGTTCATATATATTGGCTGGGGCATCTGTTTCACATACTTCAACCTTTGAATCCACTGGAGATTCATAGAGAGATGTGATTCTCTCATAGTGGGTGTCACCATTTTTAGTTGGCTGAGTGCTCTTCATGGGTACATAAGCTGAGTCAGCAGTTTTATTAATGGTAGCATACTCCAAATGCTTTAGATCAGTCTGTTTAGAACACCCATCTGCAGACATTGGAACATATTCATCTAATTCAACATTTAATTTACTGATGTCTTTTTGGGAAGAAAGCACATCAGTTGGCCCACTCATCATTGATTGATTTTGAGCATCAGTCCTTCCTGCCAGCAATAAAGCTGAAGCCATTGCTTGATAAGCATTGCCTTCAGTGTCAAGACGTTTAATTCTCATTGTTCCATCATCTGAATCATCAACCAATAATTCCTCACAAGGAGTAGTAGTAGTGGCATTGGGAAAGGTTACCATGGCAACTGTTTGCATAGATTCCTCGATTTTCTGTTCCTTCTTGTGAACTGACACATTGTATACAAACTCCTTTGCTAGTGTGTCACACTATATACAACCAGAGAAGAAAGAAATATGTAATTAATGGATACTTACTAATCTATTTTATTTCATAGGGAGCCACAAATACCTATATAGTGGTTATGTACAAATGACAAATGTATTACCTCTATAATCTGGATGTTTAGATATGCAAAATACTAACAGAGAGTGCATGGAGTATTCACTCCTCTGCTTGCCCCCCCCCCCCCCCCCTTTCTAGTTAAGGCACTACTTCAACTCTTTGAAAGTATAAAAACTAGTCAGGTGCTCAAAGAGTCAAAGGATGTATCATCCAAAGGGTACATTTTGATGTAGTTAGAAGGAATCCTTATTATAGGACACAATCATTTCAGGACATAATTATATGCACACAGATATCACTTTGGCACATAGTATACAAAATTATACTTTTCAAATACATTTACATACAATTTAATTACCTACTTTGCTTAAATTAGCTTGGTTGACAAATGTTTCTCCTTGTAAAGAATGCCCCTTAAATTTTCTCCTGATACAACATATACGTGCCAGAATGAGTGAAACGGCTACCACAACAATACAAGCAATTGCTACACACACTGACAGCGTTGCAACACCTTCAATGGTATTTCTACGTAGAATGGGGCATAGGTAAATCATATCTAGTCACTTGACTGCATGTTGCGAATGGGCGATTAATCTATCGCTATGATAACAGTACATGACCCTCCTCCTTGCCATATTAGGTAAAATTATTATTATATCCAATATGTGGTCTATTAAACATAAAACAAACGTGTTATGAACTCACAAAAAAGGCACTTCAGTTTCTAAATCATTCAGGATACACTCCAAAGAACTCCCATCCAATTGGGCCGTCTCCGGTGGACACTCGATCAAACAATGCAGCAACGGCCGGCCGTTCTTCTCTCCCGTTCGGACGTGCACCGATACGCAACTAAAGCAATTTGACGGTCCTTTATCGAAGCAGGTTACGCATAATTCATCACAAGACACGCAACTTCCGTTAGAAGCCGTATCGTTAGCATAATTATCCTCCATCATGCTAGCCGTTGCGGGATAGGTTCCAGCAGTACAGTTGTCCTACGTAGTTATACCAAGTGTATTTTATTTTTGTTTAAACATATGTTAACTTTGAAACTCACATAGTCTTCCATCTGGCCAAATGAGAGGACTGGAAATGCTAACACCAAAAGTACAACCAACATCACGAATCCGTTTTGGAATGTAGCTTATGATGACGTCACACTTTAATGGGAATCTCCCGATGTATACTCAGCAAGCATTAAAAACCTTGTTCTAACCTAATAGATCATTTTTAGAAGGAAAAATGTTCAATTTTTTAGTGTTACTCGTTCTAATTCCGGGAGTACTTTCAAAGGAAGTACCACTTTTAAAAGAGAAAGATCTTAAAAAAGTCAGTGGAATAACAGTCGCGATAGCGTCCGAATTTTACTCAGGTAAGCACTGAAACATGCAGGAATAATAAATTTTGTTCTACAAGGCCGGAAGAACACTTATTATTAGCATGGATTCCATGGAATTACGGTTACGTTCGTATAGATAACATTGACTGGTAGAAGTTAAATTCAAGTATTTCTACACACAATTAGTTGGTAATAATTTATATTCTGATTCTCTGTATCTGTATGTCCAAAAAGACTGCACATGTTATACTGTTAGTAGTTCATTTGTTGGTTTCTTCGATACCTAATGTGACTAGGAATGGGAAATCCTCACAATATGTGACCCATTTTCACTGCTATTGATGGCTTCCACCCCATTATTGCTTCTGCACCATGGACCTCCCTCTCGACCACAATACCTCCCCACATTAGTCGCTGACAAAAGGAGCCGATTTGCTGCATATTTAACTATTATAGACACTTACAATATGGAATGGATAATTTTTTTATTTAATCAACATTCAGTCTTTGTTGCTCTGCGGTTTCAGTGTTTAATGTATACAATATGGTGGTATCATGTGTACTTGAGTTCACCTGTATGTAGTATAAGATTATCACGTATATTACATTGCAAGATTCTTTATAAACAGTCTATGCAATATATGTTTGCTATACGCTGAATGTTGCAATAATTTTAATTGATCCCAGGTGTATTCTGTTAAGCAGGGACCTCAATGATGAGTACGTTTACACTGTTTACTTGTTTGGTTTTAGTTATAATTCCAGATTTAGAATGGGAAACAGAAGTGGAAACTTTTTTATCAGCAGCGTCCATCAAGCTAGTCCGACTAGAATGTCCACCAGTGGATGTGGACATTATATGTATGGTGTTACAGGGGCAACAAGCGATAATTATCAGGTATATTTGAAACCAAATTATGTAAATGCAGCTAACATCATCTTATTTATATTGCATGTCCATTATTGTTGGGTTGCATGTTGATGTAGGCCTGGTGAAAATCCAGAGCCCCTGCCCATCATGGAATTAAGAACACCTGGAAGACTAGCTGCTCATATTCTGAGGTTTGTTACCATGGCAACACCCAATTTGAAAATGAATAATTTTAGTGGCTTCCTTTCTACTCAGATACACATTTCCAGACCTGATTAAAATTTTTAAATCAGAAGATGAAATCCGGTCTCAATTAAAGAAATCAACCTATATAATAGCATATTTTCCACCTGCTGAACGTGACAGTAAGTTGTAGTTTTATGTTACATGAGATGGATTGTAAACAAAATGTATTGCTGTGTAGGTATTGTCCAGTATATGTTACTGGCCAAACGGTTTCCAAGGAAGTTTGCTATTGTAACAAATATAACCATAATGAAAGATGTGTCCAACTACTTTCCTCAGTTAGAGAAGCACTCTCTCTCAGATATATTTGTGTGGTATACTGTTCAAATTGGGAAACATCGTGGTTGGCGACTTGAAGTGTATCGCAATGGTATTCAGAAGATGACAAAGCTGTTGAAAAACATGATGTATCCTTCTCATGTGAGTTGTACAGTGTCTACTATGCAGCTCAATTGAGCTGGACCGCTAAAGAAGGAATGAACCTTTAGATTATCTGTTACCTAATTTGCCTTTCTAGAAAGGTTTTACCAGTAAAGACAGCATACACCATATTGACATAATTATGATACCACAATACTCAACAGCAAGAGGACTTAATAAATGTATCACTCAGGGCTCAATCTGGGGGGGGGGTAAGGGGAGAGAGAAGCTTCTCCTCCAAACACTCCAGCTTCCTCTCCAAAAGTTTTTCAATTGCAGTAAACTTGTCAGAGTACTAGTAGACATATACTGAATTAGACGTAAATAGAGACACAGGGAGAAGTTCCCAAGTCAATCACCTCCCACCTCCTCTCTCTTTTTCACTTTCTTTCCTGGATCAATTTCACTGGATGTAAATCAAACTGAGAAGATCTAAATATCCTGTAGGGGGCCACGCTCCCAGACCTCCCTAGGAGATAAGTCTTCATGCACTAGAACTTCCCCTTCAGTCTCTTGCCTGGATAAAACCCTGTCATTGATTACTTAGCAACAAGTTTAACCTGACTTGTTATCCTCCTCATGACCTGATCCCCTTAGGTAAGATACATTGGCCCCGACACATTCACAGTGCTCAAAGATAGTCCAATGAAGGAAATTTACTTTGTGGTAGACAAAAAGACAACTCGAAAGATTGAAAAGACACTCTTTCCCTTAATTACCAATTTTATTGGAGAATTTGTTTTTATATCAGTTAATATGTAAGTATTAGTAGTGCTCCTTATATGTACACTCATCCAACACCATTCCATCTAATTTTAATACATATTATATATATATACACATACGTAGCTGTTGTGGGAATACATGGTCTCTATATAGAGTAGATTTACAGTACCAAGATGTTTGTCTTTCATTTAACATATTATATGACACTGTATTTTCAAATTAACTAAAGTTTTTCAAAGTGCAAATTTTATTCCAGAAACAATCCCAAAATTAAGTCTTCAGATCCTTTGGCTTATTAATTCAGCTGCCGACCACCTGTGACATACCAAATAATAAGCAAAGCATTCAATAAACGTATCTTATTTACTTTTAGTGACAACTTTCCTGACGTTTCAAAATGGATGCCCAAAACACCAACTGGAAGACTGCCATATGTCTTTATTAAGACCCAGAAGGTTGAAACTATAGAGATGTCTACAATACTGTGTCGGCCATCTTTTCAGTTTGCTTCTATAGGGTGAGGTTATTGGGATGGACTATGACATTCCAAGAACTGTAGCCAAGTTGACAGAGTTTCTATCTGAGTACATTGAAGTAGAGCAACCTGGCTTGGATGAGATATTAAACAAAGCACTCAGTGGAGACTTGGGGATTGATCATAAGGACCAGCTATACTTTATGGTACCTGAATCCTTTAACAAGCTAGTAAAGAGTACACACAAGTGTGTCCTGGCCGCTGTCTGCCAGAAAGGTGGTTCTTGTAATTTTGTAAATTCTTAATACTTGATTAAAATTATTTTATAATAGATACCAGCAGTTGTGATCGTTTAATTTCAATCATGTTCGGCGTCACTGACAGCATTCGAAACATTATTGAGAAGATTGAATTGGTTGTGGTTGAAGTTGATTCTGTTAATGAGATCCATCCTATAGCAGGAGTAAGTCATATGATTGTCATGTGACCATTATGTCCTATTACTTTTCCTGTGTGACTTTCTTCAACAGATATATCCCCTATTGCCAATGATCTTGTACCACCCTGTGGGACATAACTTGTGGACGCAATATGACAGCGAGATCATTTACTCCGAAATTATTAATTTCCTTGTAGAACAGCTGCGGTAAGAAATCTTTCTTGTTGTGTGAGGTCTAAATGTTACTATATTGTTAAATTAACCAGTAAATATATGTATGAATAGAACTCTGAATGGTGGACATGTAAGTGAGGAATCATACTAATAGAATGGGATTTAAGCATGACTTAGCCCTCATAGGATACAGTTTGTACTCTATGCATTTAGTATATATGAAGAACAGTTTTTGTATAGGTACAATATAGGTAATTAAATACTGTACCCATCCGTCACTTTTAACAGTCAACTTCCCATAAAATCCAGAATGTTCTTTTCTCACTTCCCACTTGTACAGTTTGTCTTCTGGTGTTAAAAACAAAATTCTACAGAAACGAAGATCTATTGAGACTGATTTGCCAAATGGTAAGGTTTTAAAAGTTGTCTGCAAACAACAACTAAATGCATACAAACTATGCACTAGAAATACCTATATTCTTGTAGAAACGGACGCCGCACTCAAAGAGGATGATGAGTTTGGTCTTTTTGTTTTGAATCATCCGCATCTCAAGAAGGCAATTCATAATGTAACAACAGTAACCGACCAATCAATTGCCTCCTTTCTGCAAAGCAACAAAATAACAACTCTGGTTTTCTATCAACCATGTAAGGATATTGAATTTTAAAGAAAGCACGCTTTCAACCAACTATGACTGTAAATTGTCAAACAAACCTCTGCTGGATGATGTGTACATTAAGATACAAGAGTCTTCTCTTTATTCTTTTGCTCCACTGGGCCAGACAGCTGTTTCTGGGAATACCATCCCTCATCTGTGACCTTAGAAGTCTTTCTTAAAGTTCTATAGATCCTTTATGACAGTTAACTTAACATATTACTTAGTTAAAACATGTGCAAGATTCACATCACATCATTAGTCATTGGATATCAGGCTGAGCCAATCAATTGACCTTTATTTCCCATCTCTTAGTGGGAGACAAAAACCCTATTGAAATGTAACCCTTCAAGGAATACGTTAGTAATAGCTGAGGAATTAAGGCCTACGTGACCGAAACGTTCTATTCTTCTTTTGATTATACTATGTACAAAATGAAACTAAATTTATAAGTTTGTTCTTTAGGTGTCCTGCATGACATATTTCTTAATGAGATTGGATGACTGTTTTTAGTAATCCATTACATGTGAAACACTTGTGGTTTCATTTTAGGAAGACTGTACCAAAACATGACTTGGTTACTATGGTTCATTTCTTTACAATTTAAAGTGAAAACAATAAGAGGTGTTAATTATGAAAAGAATTACGTACATATAAAAAATCTACTTCCTATTCTGCTACATATATACAGTACATGTATAAGCCAACATGCATTTATGAAAGACATTGATATGTTCAGCTTGTATGTCATATGACTTTATGACCATGAATATTGTTACTTTGCTTCCTGCTCCATTAGGGTCTGTCCGTAGTTTAGTCTTTCTGCCACAGCTTGTAGATTTGGAGAAGGCATTAGGAAACCATGGTATTGGCTTAGGTGCTGTTAATTGCAGGGACTACCCCTATGTGTGTGACTCATACAATATCACATCCAATCCAACTGTCCTATTTGTCAAAGATGACCATATTGAGCATTACACTGGAGTATGTAGCCAAGAGGACATTGTTAGCGCAGTCACTGATAAAACAGGAATGGTAAAAAAATCAAGTGATTAAATGTACTGAAAAATAAGATTTAAAGCATATCTTAAAGATTTGATCATTATTTGACTCTAAAGTTTACCCCACCCACTCTTCCATTGCATATACACCATACTGATGAGTCCTAATAAGGATGAAGCAGCTGTCTATGGCTCAACTATCTTTTTAATTGGCTAATGAAGGACTCTGAAACTTGTCAAGTGCATGAACTTCAGTTACACCCATTCATTGGTTCATTGTGCTCCTCAGGAGACATGACTGGGTGTGGGCAGAGTAAAATGATGATGAATATATGTATGTGTCAAGACATTTTGTATTGTGTATTTACTTCCTATGTAGGATGCTACACTAACACCCAACAACCTACCTCAGTACCTACGTTTGGGAAAACCCTTGGCAATATTAGTTGTATCTGACAGGTCCAGCCCACTCCTGTCAGAATATAAAACACTAAACATTGACTACCCTGATTTGAGTCTGGTATGGCTAGATCACTCTGAGCTTGGATATCTCCTAGGAGATGTAGATTACATTGATAGTGCAACTCTTCCAAACATGGTTGTCATAGATAGTGGAGAAAAGGTATATATTATTCACATGAAAAATCTAATACACCATTTTCCTACATGCTATGCCTATTCTGTAAAAGAGCATATAGGGGAACTAAACCTGCAATTAAGCTTTAAGTTATACCTTGCCTCTCCGTGTCTGTAGAATTCAGTGTTTTCATGTGAGAAATGTGAATCATTAGCTGACATGAAGACATGTCTTTCAGGGGCAAATGAGGTGGAAATAAGGGAGTTAAAAATGAGGGAGTGGCTTCCTCCAGCCCCACCCATTCCTTTCCCTAGCTCTGATGACCACTTTACAGAGCCTGAAGCTGTAGAAGAAATACCTGAGAATGAAGAGCAGCCAGGTGAACCTGCCCCTAAAACTCAATCACACCACATTCATACAGAACTTTAATAGTAAAACACATTAGACCAATGGTAGGCCTTTTGCAATTATTATATTTTTCAGGGGACAAGTAATAATTTTAATGATCCAGTAATTAAGATGCATATATAATATGACCATATATCAGCACTGAAGCATCATTAATTGGCCATGGGCAGCTGTTGACAGGATGGCATTTCATATACTTAATTTCACTGCTGACTATATTAAATATATATAGCAGTCTCGTATATACCCAGACCCTAAGCAGTGCCTACAACAGTGATTGGCACATGTACATCTGGACGTCACGATGACGTCATAGGAGGTGAATGACGTCAGTAGATTCTTGGCTTCTTGGGTAATTGGGCCATGAGATAGATAGTGTCCCAACATAGATTATCTATACTACGTAACCGGGACTCGAATTAAGTCATTTATTTGCTCGAAGTAAAAGCTTTTGCTCATCGTACGTCCCGGAAACGTTGTACCCAAAAAAACGGAACTACAACAAACATGGTGACAGCTGTGCGTAGGCGGATTCCAATCCCGGTTACGTAATCTATGGCGCTCGGCCAAACACCCGTTGTATCAAAAAGGAATTGGAACATGTGCATTGTCAGAAGAGGACAACTAGTATTCTTCGTTCTAGTTTTAGCTAGCGGGTTCCTGTATTTGCTTATCATCTCAAGGCAAGGTTCCAGAGTAATCAGTAATTCAGTCTACGCTTCTGATTCAAAAAGGCCGTCTGCTTTGAAAGATTCCAGTAATTCAGTCTACGCTTCTGATTCAAAAAATCCGTCTGTTTTGAAAGATTCCAGTAATTCAGTCAACGCTTCTGATTCAAAAAGGCCGTCTGCTTTGAAAGCAAAGTTAACCCATCATGATGCCATTATAACTGATCAGTATATTTCTTTATTTAAATCTGATCCACTGTGCAAAAATACAAATAGGGACCCGTTTAAAGGGAACGAAAACCTACTAGTTAAGCTAATGCAAGCTTTACGAGAATATGCAGAGTGGCATCGGAAGGAAAGAAATAATTTATTGTCAAAAGATCCCGAGAAAGTGAGGAATATTAGAACGCTAATTTGGCACTTCCAAGAATATCCAAAATCACCCGGATTAGCTGACAAAGTCAGAGGATTATCCGCCGCTCTCATTCTTTCCATGATGTCAGAACGACTCCTTTTCATTCAGTGGAGCAGCCAACCCTTCCGTACCTCTAGACAGCGCTCTATCTTTGAGCCTAACCACATAAACTGGGACATTGATGAAGAAATTTTAACAATCATTGGGAAAAATTTTACAATATCCAAACCTGATTTTGGATTATATATTCCCATATGTTTTGGAGGTCTTTGCAAGAGGCCGGAAGGTGTCCGAGTAATAAATAAGGTGGTGGCAAATATTTTTAGCTGTGGAGAAGTAGATCGGCATCTTTTTCTCGGCAATACGAGATTTTTTAGCACTGTGAGTGATTTTCTAGTTAAATACAGCGGTGCATCTAGTGATTGCACCACAAATCATAAGATACATCCTATAGATGATTTTATTAAAGCTTTCCAAACATTGAAACATATGTCAGACAGCATCTACGGTCGTTTCTTGTTTAAATTCAGTGACAGAATTCTAAATAGAGCCTCTTATGAGTTGAAGAAGATTGGCATCCAAGTAAATCAAACATACAGTGTCTGTCATATACGGACTGGATTCTATGGATTGTACAATGAAACTCTATTTGGTACGAAAGTAATTAAAGTAGAAACTTGGAAAAGATTAATTGATTCAACCATTGCTAACAGTAGGAAATCGTTTGGAGCTGATGTACCTGTTTTAGTAGTAACAGATTCGGACTTGGTGAAGCAGTGGGTGAGGAGAGAGTATAAAAATGGTTTTGTCAAGGTTACTGAATGTGCTGTTGGACACATTGGAATGAGAGAGAATCTAACCGATAAAGACATTGAAGAAATAGAATATCAGACTGGTACTGAACTATCCATAATGGCCCACAGTAATCTACTAACTACTAGTGTAGGTGGATTTGGGTTTTTGGCTCGCAAACTTTGCTTAATTTGATTGAAATGGAATATATTTAGGCCAGCTAAATACATGATAAGAATGCAAAGAATGCATTGATCAATACATTTTGTAAATTGAATATGATGCTATATGCTCCATACTATTCAAAAACTTGGATTAACGACTCTCACCTTGAGAAGAAAACTCCACATGGCTCAGTGTATGTTTCGCAGCCTATCCTCCCAGGCTCCACCCTATCTGTCTCAGCTCTTCTCTCATGTTTCTTGCCACCATAACACTCGTTCCTCTTTCACTTCCCAACTTAATATTCCCTTGGTCAGGTCTTCATTCGGACAGAGGGCATTCAGTTTCGCCGGTGCTTCCCTCTGGCGCAGCCTACCTACAGCCATTCGTGCAACACCTAACCTCAGCCTCAACAATTTTACGGAACTATGTAAACGTTTTTATTCTAATCCATGAGTGACAATTTGTATTACAGTATGTAACAATATGCACACAACTGAATTGACAATTCTATTTTTTTATTTATTGTACATATTGTTGTTTTTGTACTGGGTGCCTTTGTAGTAGCCTCAGGCTATTGGCCTCCCCAGTTTAAATAAGATTTCCTGATACTATTGCGTTACTGGCTTATACACATGAATCTGTTTTGCCTTCTAATACATTCATAAGGGTTGATGCAAACTTACTATGTACTCCTAAGGGACACTCTCTTAGTAAGTGCAATGCAATGCAGTTGGTGAGCTGGTTTTTCATTTCTTGGAATCTGCATGAGATTTGTGTTCCAGGCAGTCTTAATTGATATTTTGGATGTACCTTCAGAGAAGTTAAAAGACGTTTCTTGATTATATATATAGCACAGCAATTTGCAGAAATTATCTAGCTGTAGCTGTATATAACTAGCTAATACAGAAGTTGTTAATAAGGTTACATACATGCAATTATATTATATGTCCCAAACATTGTCCTTTCCTGAGGTGTGACTAGAATTTTGAGGCAAGCAAAAAATGTGTATCATCTTCCTTTTTTTCTTTTTTCTTTTTCGTGTATTTTCTTCTTTTCCGCCTTATTTCTTTGCATATTCCTCTTTACTTATACTAATGACATTATGAATATATTTATATTGCAACATAGTCACAATCTTATGGACGTACATTGTACTTTTATAATACTTAAATGCATATAGACGCAAACAAAAATGAAATAATGATTTCACATTTCGACCACATGGGTCTTCATCAGTTACAATAGAACAAGTTTAAGGTGTATCAGATTGGTCTATTTATAATAAATAAGGCAATGACTTCAAAATATGTTAATGGGTGGTTTAATGAAGAAATAATAGTTACTAATGATTGCTGCTAAAGAAGAAAGCTTAAGGATGGCTTCAAAATTTTAGATGAAGAAACATTCCTACTAATTGGAATGCATGCCAGGGCCAAACAAGGAAAGGTATATGAAGCAAATATATCTAGTTTAAAAACTTCATTAAATTGGAAGCTATTTATTAATTTGCTTTAGGGCATATTAAATATCTGCTATTGATAATGTGTGTGCTTTTGCATATAATACTGTACAATTCTATACATGTATATGTAGACAGAACATGAATTAAATACTCTAGTTGATATGTATGAGGAAGAAAATAAGTTGGATTTTCCTAATGCCATCGTCAATGAACATGCACATGCATGCAACAAGAACTATATACTCCACATAATATGTATATTTTTGTGAGATTGTAATTAATGAAGCTTGTACTATGGAAACTATAGCTAATTACTTATAAAGTCTGTATTGGTACATATATGAATAGAGCACTGCTGTGGCAAATTTAGCATGATTGGTTAATGATCAAAACCTTGCTTTTGATTTCCAGCAATTGTTTCTTTTCTCTTTTTGTCTTATCAGGATGTTTGGATGTGATTACTTGTGGTTTGATTATCATTTTATTTCTCTCTACATTAATGTGATTGATGATCACTGATAATGGGTGGAATTCCCATAAAACAGCTCTCAAAAGTATAGGCATATAAACATAGCAAGAAAAATTATGTGTTAGATAATTCATACATTTATGCATTATGTATTCCTTTAGTATATGTACTACGTACAATTTTAAAAATTTGTTACACAGTTGGATAATTAGAGTATATATAATATATATTCATATTATTGCAGTATATTATGTCTTTATATTTCATGTATATAGAAAAAGTGACCACTACCATGATTTGATCTGAGGATTTGACCTAATTGTGTAAAGAGTCGTGATTAACTTCATTGTAATTAAGAACCATTATTAATTCTGAATATATATACGTGTGTGTGTGCATGTCCTTTAAAAAATAATATTCAAATATAATTGTGATATATACAGCGTATAATATACACACACATTATTTTACTGAATTGCGTGCATATGTACATACATACCATGTATTTTAATCTATTTTTGTTGCTATATGTGTATGCACTTTGATATAAATTGCTATAAATTTGATACCCTATATAGCTCTTTAAAGCTCAGAGAAAAACATATCCATCTGTATAAAACTACACCACTATACAATACTTATTAGTAATAGAACTTTCTGTTAGCAATTCAAAAACAAAAGCCACTATTCTCATGGACTAATAGACCAAGTTCTAAAATGCTGTCTTTGGCCTTTCTTCAATCCACTTCTTGATGTTTGGAAGATTATTCACATTATCCACTAGTTTGCTAACTCCAGGAAAGTCCTTTAGTGCATCTGGTGCCATCTTAACCAACCACTCTACAGTCAGTACCAATAGAAAGTCACACCAAGTTACCTATTAAAAGAGGAAGATATAAACAAACATGGTAGCAATTCTCGTGTGGTTCTCATGTGAAATAATGGCTTCCTGTACATACATTTTGAGTGAAAAGCCAGCCTCCTGGAGCTGCATTCCTTTTTATCTGCTCCTCAAAGTTACCAAGCTTTTCAGGAAGTTTCTCAAAAAACTTTTTCTTCAATTCATCCTGTACAGGAAGTGCAATACAAAAGAGGAAGTAATTAGGTTGATCTGGCCCTAGTCAGATTGAATGTAACCTTTGACATAATCCTTTGGCATGCATAATATACCTCCATGGCCAGTGACCATATTGCAATCAATTCCTATAGCAACTACACAGTAGATATAGGTTGTGCACACTAGGGCCTAGCAACGATAAACCTTTGCCACCTGTCCCATACCAAACCATTTCTTTCTGGAGGTGGCATTACAATTTAACAGCCCTATGTCAACATGACATTCCCCTGGATACAACTTGTCGATGCCATTCACACAGCATTCAAATAATACGTTAATATTAAAATGTCACACATAAGATTAAAAGAGTTACTAACGTCTATAAGCATGATCTACTCTATCTCAAGGCCTTGAGTACAGAGCTAAGTTATACTATTCACCGACAGGGTAGTCAGAATCTTTAATAGTATTCATTGAGTATGATTATATGGCAGTTTTGTGTAATGTAACCATATACAGTTCAAGTGCTGCAAAATACATGGTCATGCATTAAATGAAAATCTTATCCGTTATATCTGGCTGTCTACCTTTTTAGCCTCATCTTTCTCAAAGTGAACTTTCATAATTTCAGTACCAACATCAGAGATAGCATCCACAGCTGCTGCAATCTCAGCTTTCTGAATATCTCCTTCACCAGCCAAACCTATACAATGGATACCAGTGTTCATAAATGCAAAGAATATCTAAGTAAGTATTGTTAAATTACCAAATCTCTCTGCAAGGAACCTTGCAATAACCAAGCTTCCTCCGATTTTTCTTCCATCAACTTCGAGGAGTGGCAAGCATTTCCAGGGTGTCTCTGAAAGTAATAAAGTTTATTTGCATTCTAATCTGACTTGTATTACCGACTCACTTGGCTTGAATTCAGGCCACTGTTCTCCTACCAGCCTGATATCTTCGTATTTTTCACCAGCCTGGGTAAAAATGTAGCGAATGAGGCCGAAAGCGTTAAAGGAATACAACTTATATTGGGACATTTTACTCCATTATCGGATTACGGAGTTACATGTGAAACACTTGTGGTTTCATTTTAGGAAGCCAACCCTTCCGTACCTCTAGACAGCGCACTATTTTTGAGCCTAACCACATAAACTGGGACATTGATGAAGAAATTTTAACAATCATTGGGAAAAATTTTACAATATCCAAACCTGATTTTGGATTATATATTCCCATATGTTTTGGAGGTCTTTGCAAGAGGCCAGAAGGTGTCCGAGTAATAAATAAGGTGGTGGCAAATATATTTAGCTGTGGAGAAGTAGATCGGCACCTTTTTCTCGGCAATACGAGATTTTTTTAGCACTGTGAGTGATTTTCTAGTTAAATACAGCGGTGCATCTAGTAATTGCACCCTAAATCATAAGATACATCCTATAGATGATTTTATTAAAGCTTTCCAAACATTGAAACATATGTCAGACAGCATCTACGGTCGTTTCTTGTTTAAATTCAATGACAGTATTCTAAATAGAGCCTCTCATGAGTTGAAGAAGATTGGCATCCAAGTAGATCAAACATACAGTGTCTGTCATATACGGACTGGAATCTATATATGGATTGTACAATGAAACTCTATTTGGTACGAAAGTAACTAAAGTAGAAACTTGGAAAAGATTAATTGATTCAACCATTGCTAACAGTAGGAAATCGTTTGGAGCCGATGTACCTGTTTTAGTAGTAACAGATTCGGACTTGGTGAAGCAGTGGGTGAGGAAGGAGTATAAAAATGGTTTTGTCAAGGCTACTGAATGTGCTGTTGGACACATTGGAATGAGAGGGAACGGTTTAACTGATAAAGACATTGAAGAAGTAGAGTATCAGACTGGTACTGAACTATCCATTATGGCCCATAGCAATCTACTAACTACTAGTGTAGGTGGATTTGGGTTTTTGGCTCGCAAACTTTGCTTAATTTGATTGAAATAGAATATATTTAGGCCAGCTGAATATATGATAAGAATGCATTGATCAATACATTATGTAAATTGAATATGATGCTATATGCTCCATACTATTACGTTACTGGCTTATACACATGAATCTGTTTTGCCTGGTGCTTAATCCAAATTAATTTTTGGCTTAAGCACCGGCAAGCCTTCTACTATTGGAAAATGCAATAGAGGTGAATTGAAATGACACATTGCAGCTTCTATAGGCCTCCTGGTGCTTAATCCAATTTTTAGCTTAAGCACCAGCAAGCCTTGTACAATTGAAAAATGTTATCAAGGTGACTTTAAATGACACCTTGCAGCTCCTATAGGCCTCTTTGAACTTAATCCAATTTTTGGCTTAAGCTCCAGCAAGCCTCGTATTGTTGGAAAATGTCATAGAATTGACTTCAAATGACACATTGTAACTCTCAAAAGCCTCCTGGTGCTTAATCCACTTTTGGCTTTAGCACCGGCAAGCCTTGTACTACTGGAAAATGCAATCGAGGTGACTTGGAAACTCCTAAAATCCCCCTGGTATTTTGGCTTAAGCACCAACTAATCATACATCTGTAGGTTTAGTGGTTGCAGACCCAAACTGTTCCCATTTGCTTTATTTATTATGGAAAATTATGCGTATGAATTCACGGTCTTATTTTAAAGCAAAAAATACGGACTATATATTGTTTATACATGCGAGCGCGTATCCACGCTTTTCTTTCCTTACAGAATTAAAACGAACTGTCTAACCTCGATATTTAATAATTCATTCCCTAATGCAGAGCACATTATAATTACCTAGTTCGCCATAAACGATCAAGTCCAAGTTAACTGCACCTTCAGGCAAAGCGCCTTTCAAAAGCCGATTGTTCTTCCTTAACCTTTTGCATTTGAACTAATACTCGAAGCCATCGAAAAACAAACTTGGAAAGCCCGACGATCATATACTATACGGAGAACTGTATAATAAGTATGGCTGGTGCTTAACATTTTATACAATAATAGTGTTATAGTTTATATATTAAACTTTTGTATATATACAAGTTAATATCTGGTCATTCATAAGAGCACCGGTAGTACAGTGAAGCGAGAAGCAAGCCTACAATACCACCAAATACGCCAAAAGTTGGATCGACTACGAGGGCAATCGTTTTTTTCTCTTTTTTCACTTTCATCACACAGAGTTGAGTATAAATAGTCCATTTTAACATGACCATTCAGGCCTGCCAGCGTGGGGCCTCGGGTAAGGGAGTAAGTCCTTACTCGTTGGCTTGGTAGTGTCTAGGTTCCGTAGCTGCCCTGTATCGGTTGGTGCCATGGGGATGTGCTCACCAATTATCGATTTATCGATACAACGGAACCCGGGGAGGGATAAGGCCGGTTCTGTCACTCTGTGACTACCAAAGCCGAAACTGCACGAGTTAGGCGTTACCAACGATCCTGGCCCCAGACGACCAGCGATGGAAGGACGGCTCGCATTGTGGATGGTAAACGTGAACTCACTGCGTCGAGCAAAATCCAAGTCACACCTCCTCGTGGTGCTCGACGGTAACAGCAGTCTCTGCTGGCTAACGTGACTGGTTTTTTTTTTCTTCTATCTTTGCTGATTATTGTTCAAAAATCGTAAAAGATTTCGAAACCATTCCAAACGCTGTTTTTTTTCCTTTTTTTCTTATCGTCAGCATATTGCGATTACTTTGGAACCACCCACCGAGTATCCAAACACACTTGAGACGCGCTTTTTAATTTTTTTTTTCATAACGCTAGAAACTTTCCTAAAGTAGTATTGTGACAAATGTGATTTCACATTAATACAATTTGTAGAAGAAGAAGGGAACTGTACCCCTCTACCAGTCCACAGCTAAGAGTGGTAAGCACGCTGATCCGGCGTGGCAGGTTGCTTGGCAAGAGAACGACGTGGATAACAACCTCAACTTCTACTCAGTGTCCTAGGCTCTGATGGCAGAGCCAGAGTACGTAGTATGGATAATAGTTAAGGTATGTGATAACAGAGTTGTATATACGTAGTATGGATAATAGTTGAGTAAGGTATGTGATGATAGAGTTGTACATATGTAGTATGGATAATAGTTAAGGTATGTGATGACAGAGTTGTACATACGAAGTATGGATAATAGTTGAGTAAGGTATGTGATGGTAGAGTTGTAGTATGGACAAAAGTGAACGTGTACAGTATATGTACAACTAAGCTTGTTTCTGTTGATGGTGGTAAATGCCAGTACTTGGGAAGGTTTGTGGATGCCTATTGATCCATCTTCTGCTTATGATGAGTTAAAGATGCATTATAAGAAGGAATGTAGGCTTGGAGTGATGGTTAGGCTTGGAGTGAGGGTTAGGCTTGGAGTGATGGTTAGGCTTGGAGTGATGGTTAGGCTTGGAGTGATGGTTGGGCTTGGAGTGATGGTTAGGCTTTGAGTGATGGTTGGGCTTGGAGTGATGGTTAGGCTTGGCCTTGCATACATGTAATTAATATACATTGTGCTTGGTGGCACATTTCTCCACCTGATTTACAGAACAAGCTAAGATTTGAAGATGCGTACGTAAAGGTGTAGCTTATACGTATAAGTAATTCTTAAAACAATGAATGTCCTTTTGCTAAGGAATATACATACATATATGTATGATGGATTTCTCATACATCTACGTAATTATAAAAGTGTCTGCATAACTGATGTAACCACATTTTAGGCGTTGCCAGGTAGAACTCCACTAAATACGTACCTTTTATGAACTGCCTCATAATTAGTGCCTGGCTAACTAATTAAACAGAGATGTGCTATTTACATGCAAACATACGTATGTATTGTGTACTACGTATGTACATATAGCCAACCTTATTATTGTATGTACATATGTATGTATGAATATATGTACATATTGGCAGCTTAATTAAGTACGTATAATGTATATATACTTGTAAGTATATTAGGATAGTATATACTTGTGTACAGAAATTGATGTGTTTTCTCCCCTTCAGAGGATCCCATGTTCACGTATGATTTGAACAGTGGTGTGTGTGTGACATTGCTTGGTCCCACTTTGCCTCAACTGTGTTTGCTGCCAGCACTGCTGATGGGAAGGTGTTTGTGTTTGATCTCAACATTAACAAATATGAACCACTTTGTGTACAACCAAGTAAGTCACATGACATCATCTGACTAGCAATGTATTGCATTATAGTATTATACATACATGCCACTGGGCTGATCAGGAGTAATATGTTCCAGTGATTATGAAAAAAATTAGAAAAATAAATTATGAAATGTTAAAAATTCTATCAATACAGTGAGTCTTGACGGGACACTGAGATCCTATTAAAATAGCATCCAGTGATCACCTCACAGCTATCTAAGACCCTGGCCAAGTTAAGACCCTGGTCACTCTACTGGCCTGACAAAATACATTCCAGTGATTATTCACTTAGTTACGTATGTACAAGTGTAATTTAGCATTTAGCACACTACTAACCTCTATTATTAATATTATTTGTATGCTAGATTATTAGACATTTTCTGCATTAGTTCAGTTGTCTTATGAATATCTAATCTAGTGTACTAATTGATAAGTCTCAGACTCCATGTCAAAATACATTTTCAGAGTAATATATAGTCAGTGAATAGGGTAGTACCCTTCAAGTATAGAGAGGCAACAAAACATGGCTGCCTATGAATGATCTAAAACAACAGTTTCTATGGTGGGCATCAATAGGAGGCAATGAAAAAACTAAAATAGACTGTATTCCCAGACTTACGACTTAGGGAAAACCCCCATAGATCTTTGTATTCAACAGGTTGCATGTTTACGCCTTAAAATTGTATGTACGTACGTATATGTTTGTATGTTCATTGGTGTAAAGGTATGTAAGCTTTCACTATTACATTTCATTTAAATGCAGTCTTTTACATGCATGTGTGAGTGTATGTACTACACAATCTTCTTATTCTGCCTCTCAGGAGAAAACTTATTCCAGAAAAAATGAAGTTGCCAAATTGGAGAAGTTGATGAACTGAACCACTTTTGGAGAAAGCTGCTTAAACTATAAACACATATGTACATCAGCCTATATAATTTATATGCAAAGGAACTGTATACTTATACAGTACATGTACAGAATATATATGTACATGCATAAAGATTTGTAGCAGTTGGAGTTAAGGTTTGGAGAATTCTAGTACAAGAATCTGTTAAAGTATATTAAATTACTTTCAGGAATGAACTTAAACAAGATACACCTATATATAGAGTGTAAAATTGCATTGGTAGGTACGTAATACAACAGAACACATACATATGAGAGTAAACGTTAAGCTGAGATTCCCAGGATCACTGATAATTCATACTTTTATGCATTATGTATTCCTTTAGTACATGTACTACGTACAATTTAAAAATTTGTTATACAGTTGGAAATTAGAGTATAATATATATTCATATTATTGCAATATATGCATGTCTTTATATTTCATGTATATAGAAAAAGATTATAAGTGACCACTACCCTATTGAGATGACTCTGAGGATTTGACCTAATTGTGTAAAGAGTCATGATTAACTTCATTGTAATTAAGACCCAGTAATAATTCTGAATATACGTGTGTGTGTGCATGTCCTTTAAAAAATAATATTCAACAGTATACACACACATTATTTTACTGAATTGTGTGCATATGTACATATACATATATACCATATACGTATGCTCAATGAATTTGTGAGAATTGTAGTCTTTGCAATTGACCATGGGTGAATGTGCAGCTTAGCAGCTTTGTAAGAGAAGGATGCATAATTAAAGTACATACGCACATTACAGGTTTTGAATCATCAGTAAAATATAAATGGAGTAATTTATATATGCATATGGTGTGGTGATGTATGCATGGTGATCATGCATGACAAAGGCAAGATGCATGTGCATGGGACAAGATATTATAAAATTAATTAACATTAATTTTTAGAGTAATTCTGTCCCATTGCTATATTTATATGTATTTTAATCTATTTTTGTTGCTATATGTGTATGCACTTTGATATAAATTGCTATAAATTTGATACCCTATATAGCTCTTTAAAGCTCAGAGAAAAACATATCCATCTGTATAAACCTACACCACTATACAATACTTATTAGTAATAGAACTTTCTGTTAGCAATTCAAAAACAAAAGCCACTATTCTCATGGACTAATAGACTAAGTTCTAAAATGCTGTCTTTGGCCTTTCTTCAATCCACTTCTTGATGTTTGGAAGATTATTCACATTATCCACTAGTTTGCTAACTCCAGGAAAGTCCTTTAGTGCATCTGGTGCCATCTTAACCAACCACTCTACAGTCAGTACCAATAGAAAGTCACACCAAGTTACCTATTAAAAGAGGAAGATATAAACAAACATGGTAGCAATTCTCGTGTGGTTCTCATGTGAAATAATGGCTTCCTGTACATACATTTTGAGTGAAAAGCCAGCCTCCTGGAGCTGCATTCCTTTTTATCTGCTCCTCAAAGTTACCAAGCTTTTCAGGAAGTTTCTCAAAAAACTTTTTCTTCAATTCATCCTGTATAGGAAGTACAATACAAAAGAGGAAGTAATTAGGTTGATCTGGCCTTAGTCAGATTGAATGTAACCTTTGACATAATCCTTTGGCATGTATAATAAACCTCATATTGCAATCAATTCCTATAGCAACTACGCAGTAGATATAGGTTGTGCACACTAGGGCCTAGCAACGATAAACCTTTGCCACCCTGTAGTCATAGATACATTGTCCCATACCAAACCATTTCTTTCTGGAGGTGGCATACCAATTTAACAGCCCTATGTCAACATGACATTCCCCTGGATACAACTTGTCGATGCCATTCACACAGCATTCAAATAATACGTTAATATTAAAATGTCACACATAAGATTAAAAGAGTTACTAATGTCTATAAGCATGATCTAATCTATCTCAAGGCCTTGAGTACAGAGCTAAGTTATACTATTCACCGACAGGGTAGTCAGAATCTTTAATAGTATTCATTGAGTATGATTATATGGCAGTTTTGTGTAATGTAACCATATACAGTTCAAGTGCTGCAAAATGCATGGTCATGCATTAAATGAAAATCTTATCCGTTATATCTGGCTGTCTACCTTTTTAGCCTCATCTTTCTCAAAGTGAACTTTCATAATTTCAGTACCAACATCAGAGATAGCATCCACAGCTGCTGCAATCTCAGCTTTCTGAATATCTCCTTCACCAGCCAAACCTATACAATGGACACCAGTGTTCATAAATGCAAAGAATATCTAAGTAAGTATTGTTAAATTACCAAATCTCTCTGCAAGGAACCTTGCAATAACCAAGCTTCCTCCGATTTTTCTTCCATCAACTTCGAGGAGTGGCAAGCATTTCCAGGGCGTCTCTGAGATAAAGTAATAAAGTTTATTTGCATTCTAATCTGACTTGTATTACCGACTCACTTGGCTTGAATTCAGGCCACTGTTCTCCTACCAGCCTGATATCTTCGTATTTTTCACCAGCCTGGGCAAAAATGTAGCGAATGATTTCGCCACGGCCGAAAGCGTTAAAGTAATACAACTTATATTGGGACATTTTACTTCGCCAACACTCGCAAGATTTCTATTGTGAAGACTATTGCAGTGTGACACGCCCTAAGTAAGGTATGGCTCAAGTTCCGAGAGCTGACTTGTGACGTAGCCATGACGAATCCTTTTTTGACGAGTCATTCTAGAACATTCTGCATATTCTCCAAACCTCTAATATGCTTAATATAGGCCACATAGAATAAGTAGCTGTGTAAGCTACAATGAATACCATGCAGTTGAATTTCATAGGCGTCGGAAGCACTTACAAAGTGGAGAGGCCTCATGTATTAGCATTGATAAAAATAAGTTGTACTATTGTTGGCTATATATCTTTGCCACATTGACGAGCTGTAAGCTTTTGTTAAAAAGAAGAGGGGTGAAGAAAAAGTGGGGCGGCCAAAACCGCCCCAGACGCCTATGAATTTATGTAATTCTATAAGGATAAACCAGGAATGGATAGGAGAGAAAGTAGATATTTAGATGAAAGTTGCATATACAACCCTATATGCAACTGAATGTCCTTCAGACTATTTATGCAGTTTATAGTACTTGTAAATTGCTCATGAATAAAATAAGACATGAATGTGGTTATATATTTTAATCATCTATTCCATTGTACATAAAGATTACATGAAATGATAACACTGTAGTTATTAAGTTGCTATTTTAGTTCAAAACTACTTTCTTCATGATACTGTTTTTAACACTTAAAATTGTGTCTTTGGCCTTGCTGCAATCCACTTTTTGATGTTTGGAAGATTGTTTACAGAATCTCTCAATTTTGCAATACCTGGATAATCTTTTAGTGCACCAGGCAGCGTTAGATCTAGCCAGTCCAACACCAGTACAATTGAGAAGTCCGCCCAGGTCACCTAGGATACAAGCAAGTGATAATAACAGGATTTGACTCTCCAATTCAAGGATATTGGGTACCTTTTTTGTATAGAGCCATCCTTCTGGTGTTCCGTTATTGATTATCTTCTCCTCAAAGCTCCCAAGAATTGAAGGTAACTTCTTTTCAAGTATCTCTTTCTTTATTTCTTCCTGTTAAGCAGAATATTTGCAACAGTACCAGTTGTCAATATATCTGGTGTAGCCATGCATTGCTTATATAGTTTTTGTATCTTTCATTGTTCACCTTTTTAGCTTCATCTTTCTCCTCATAAATCTTTTGAATCACATTAGATGCCAAATCATTCACTGCATCACCAGCTGCAGCAATCTTAGCTCTTTCTATATCACCTTCGCCACCCAGACCTATAACATCATTGTTTAACAATCAACGGAATTCTTTTCCATGCATGGCAGGACCTACCAAATCTTTCTGCTAGGAATCTTCCTATGACAGAACTTCCTCCAATTCTTTCCCCGTCTACCTCAAGGAAGGGCATGACTTTCCATGGCGAGCCTAAGAAAGAGCCGAATGAACTAAGTACCCAGAAACTAAAGATAACAACGATGCAGTGACCATAGAAACATTAGTGAATCGAAGCAAGAAGGTATATATGATTAACAAAAAGGATTATTTGGTGGAGAGATTCCAATGATTCTAGTTGCCGAAGCTGACCAGTCAATATTCAACCAGTGCATAAATTAAAACTTGAAGCAGGTGGATCTAGCTGGGGATGGACATGTATTAGACGTTTCAAACGCACTTGGTTTCACTTCTGCCCACTGCTCGCGACTTAGACGAATATCTTCGTATTGGACATCAGCCTGAGCGAACACGAAGCGTGCGAGCTCCGCGCGCCCCTTAAAACCGTCAAAGTAATACAGCTTGTACTGTGCCATTCTTCTGATTTGGCTGTGGTTGATCAATCAGTCTTTATATAGTCTAGGTGTCACGTTCGGAGGAGTGACTCTACGTGTATACACGCACATTACGACGGAGGATGACGAAATACAACCTTTTACAGTAGATCTGCCTGGTAAATACAACCATCCCTCTTCCTTATTTTTGGAATCTATTCTATCGTATGGTAGGAGGATTGAACTAGGTTCTAGAACATATCTAGTCCTCTTAGTCATGTCTACTGTTAAATATACTTCTAGTTTGAGGTTACCAGTAAAATTACAAGCATTTGTTGTATATACGTACCTTGAGTGTATACATTATACTGTAGTAAGAAATTTGCAATTGCACAGTCATGTTCATTTTATATTTGCACTGGTGCTGCCATTATTGGAATAGAAATTGACCTGCATGCATAAATCCATTATAACAGAGGTTTGGGTGTCTCTTCCGCCCCTACTTCAGCTATGATGTTTTATTTAATTTGTATATAACTATTATGAAGTGATAGGGTTTATTTGTCGCAATCATGATGATATATGAAGTTTATTGAGCAACAGGAACATTAAATCTTTGGAATAGAACGTTTCAACCCGTAGGTCTTCATCAGCAATATGAAAAAGTGAGGAAAGGTTGGTGTTTAAATAGAACACTCACTTTTTCATATTGCTGATGAAGACCTACGGGTTGAAACGTTCTATTCCAAAGATTTAATGTTGCTGTTGCTCAATAAACTTCATATATCATAACTATTATGTATATAAGCTATATGAATATTGTCTAACGTACATCATAAAGAATACACTAATGTCTACCTAAAAGTATAATAAACTAAGTGTTCAATTGATATAAGCCATTAAGTTGTAAGATGCTCCTTAAAATGCTGTCTTTGGCCTTTCTTCAATCCACTTCTTGATGCTTGGAAGATTATTCACATTATCAGCTAGTTTGCTAACTCCAGGAAAGTCCTTGAGTGCATCCGGTGCCATTAGAGCCAGCCATTCAAAACTATTTACCAAAGCCAGGTCAGCCCATGTGACCTAAAAATGTACACACACAAGTAAACTGTAACCATGAAATGTCATTGTGCATGGTGGTATGCAAATAAAGTATTCAATTTGTTAAAATTGTTTAATAAAACTTTGCTCCCTAAATTTTCATCCAATATGATATAAATTTGATATAAGCATCAAAGGGTATATATAAAGACAGTGCATTGATAAGTAATACACAATGATCCATTTCCATATAACATAATTTCATACATTCAATTCCTGACTTGTGCTATTTAACACAATTTGCTGACCACCTGTACAGTGCCACCAGCTGCTTAGGTAATTAATGTGCTTATCTACCTTCTTGTTTATTATCGTTTATCTACCTTCTTGTTTATTATTGTTTATCTACCTTCTTGTTTATTATCGTTTATCTACCTTCTTGTTTATTATTGTTTATCTACCTTCTTGTTTATTTACCTTCTTTGTGAAGAGCCAGCCTTCCGGTGCTCCATTCCTTTTTATCTGTTCTTCAAAGCTACTGAGCTTTAGAGGAAGAATCTTCTCAGCAAAATCCTTCTTCAATTCTTCCTGCCAGTCAAATAAAACAGTTCATGCAATGATGTACTGGATAGATGGCCAACGATAGTTTGATAAAAGCTAATCCTATAGCTAGACTAATTTGAAGAAGTCAACCTACTATATACCTTTCGTATGCAGTACACCAAATGGGGTTGCTATGCAACAAAGGGTACCTTTTTGGTCTCATCTTTTTCAAAAAATACTTTTACCATCTCAGTCACTAAATCATAAACTGCATCAGCAGCTGCAGCAATTTCGGCTCTTTCTATATCTCCTTCACCAGACAGACCTACATGATAACAAAATGTCTGAAGTTTCACCATTATGAACTACATTTTTTGCAATTATGCAATCTGACAAAATATTCTTATTTTGGTCACTCCATATACTGCTACATGCATACCAAATCTCTCTGCAAGGAACCTTGCAATAACAAAGCTTCCTCCAATTTTTCTTCCATCAACTTCGAGGAATGGCATGCATTTCCAAGGCGTCTCTGAAATAAAACCACAAAAGTGAATAAAGGAAGTTTGAAGACCTCAAGGGTTACTGGTGTGTCTCACTTGGCTTCAGTTCTCCCCACTTATCTCCATTCAGTCTGATATCTTCGTACTTCTGGCCAGCCTGCGCGAAAATGTATCGAATAACTTCCGCGCGGCCTTTAGACTGAAAGTAATACAGCTTGTATTCGGGCATTTTTCCGTAGCTGGCTTCCTCGAAAAGGTGAATGTAGGTAATGACGCCGATCACGATCACACGCCTAATGGGAGGACTCTGGGAGCTGACTAGTGACGTATGTAACCACTTAGCCTCATGAATATGGCGGTGAGATGGCGGTCTGGCTACGCGAGACATGTAAGTGAGCATTGCATCATATTATGAATCATTTAGTAGACTTTCTTCAGTGCAAGTTAGGTAAGTTTGAAGTAGGGATCCATTTGATGGAGTTGCAGAATTAAATGTCCATATTGGTATATGCATTAATGAGTTACTTGGCAGTAGAGCTTTATAATTTGAATTGAACTGTGTGGTACTGGATAATTATTTTTACATAGTCACAGTCCTACATATGTATATATATGTCGATGAAAGGTATACATTTATATACATGTACATATAGCAAAGAAAACACTTTGTCATCAATGGGATGGGAATCATTCCTCATTTATATATACTATCTATACACTGTCTACAAACAGTGAAATTTGAAGAAGTGTATAGTTTAGATGACGCTTTGTTGTTTGGTTCAAGGCACATTACGACGGAGGATGACAAAATACAACCTTTTACAGTAGATCTGCCTGGTAAATACAACCATCCCTCTTCCTTATTTTTAGAATCTATTCTATCGTATGGTAGGAGGATTGAACTAGGTTCTAGAACATATCTAGTCCTCTTAGTCATGTCTACTGTTAAATATACTTCTAGTTTGAGGTTTACCAGTAAAATTACAAGCATTTGTTGTATATACGTACCTTTAGTGTATACATTATACTGTAGTAAGAAATTTGCAATTGCACAGACATGCTCATTTTATATTTGCACTGGTGTTGCCATTATTGGAATAGAAATTTACCTGCATGCATAAATCCATTATCACAGAGGTTTGGGTGTCTCTTCCGCCCCTACTTCAGCTAAGATGTTTTATTTAATTTGTATATAACTATTATGTAGTGATAGGGTTTATTTGTCGCAATCATGATGATATATGAAGTTTATTGAGTAACAGGAACATTAAATCTTTGGAATAGAACGTTTCAACCCGTAGGTCTTCATCAGCAATATGAAAAAGTGAGGAAAGGTTGGTGTTTAAATAGAACACTCACTTTTTCATATTGCTGATGAAGACCTACGGGTTGAAACGTTCTATTCCAAAGATTTAATGTTGTTGTTGCTCAATAAACTTCATATATCATAACTATTATGTATATAAGCTATATGAATAATTGTCTAACGTACATCATAAAGAATACACTAATGTCTACCTAAAAGTATAATAAATTAAGTGTTCAATTGATATAAGCCATTAAGTTGTAAGATGCTCCTTAAAATGCTGTCTTTGGCCTTTCTTCAATCCACTTCTTGATGTTTGAAAGATTATTCACATTATCAGCTAGTTTGCTAACTCCAGGAAAGTCCTTGAGTGCATCCGGTGCCATTAGAGCCAGCCATTCAAAACTATTTACCAAAGCCAGGTCAGCCCATGTGACCTAAAAATGTACACACACAAGTAAACTGTAACCATGAAATGTCATTGTGCATGGTGGTATGCAAATAAAGTATTCAATTTGTTAAAATTGTTTAATAAAACTTTGCCCCCTAAATTTTCATCCAATATGATATAAATTTGATATAAGCATCAAAGGGTATATATAAAGACAGTGCATTGATAAGTAATACACAATGATCCATTTCCATATCACATAATTTCATACATTCAATTCCTGACTTGTGCTATTTAACACAATTTGCTGACCACCTGTACAGTGCCACCAGCTGCTTAGGTAATTAATGTGCTTATCTACCTTCTTGTTTATTATCGTTTATCTACCTTCTTGTTTATTATTGTTTATCTACCTTCTTGTTTATTTACCTTCTTTGTGAAGAGCCAGCCTTCCGGTGCTCCATTCCTTTTTATCTGTTCTTCAAAGCTACTGAGCTTTAGAGGAAGAATCTTCTCAGCAAAATCCTTCTTCAATTCTTCCTGCCAGTCAAATAAAACAGTTCATGCAATGATGTACTGGATAGATGGCCAACGATAGTTTGATAAAAGCTAATCCTATAGCTAGACTAATTTGAAGAAGTCAACCTACTATATACCTTTCGTATGCAGTACACCAAATGGGGTTGCTATGCAACAAAGGGTACCTTTTTGGTCTCATCTTTTTCAAAAAATACTTTTACCATCTCAGTCACCAAATCATAAACTGCATCAGCAGCTGCAGCAATTTCGGCTCTTTCTATATCTCCTTCACCAGACAGACCTACATGATAACAAAATGTCTGAAGTTTCACCATTATGAACTACATTTTTTGCAATTATGCAATCTGACAAAATATTCTTATTTTGGTCACTCCATATACTGCTACATGCATACCAAATCTCTCTGCAAGGAACCTTGCAATAACAAAGCTTCCTCCAATTTTTCTTCCATCAACTTCGAGGAATGGCATGCATTTCCAAGGCGTCTCTGAAATAAAACCACAAAAGTGAATAAAGGAAGTTTGAAGACCTCAAGGGTTACTGGTGTGTCTCACTTGGCTTCAGTTCTCCCCACTTATCTCCATTCAGTCTGATATCTTCGTACTTCTGGCCAGCCTGCGCGAAAATGTATCGAATAACTTCCGCGCGGCCTTTAGACTGAAAGTAATACAGCTTGTATTCGGGCATTTTTCCGTAGCTGGCTTCCTCGAAAAGGTGAATGTAGGTAATGACACCGATCACGATCACACGCCTAATGAGAGGACTCTGGGAGCTGACTAGTGACGTATGTAACCACTTAGCCTCATGAATATGGCGGTGAGATGGCGGTCTGGCTACGCGAGACATGTAAGTGAGCATTGCATCATATTATGAATCATTTAGTAGACTTTCTTCAGTGCAAGTAAGGTAAGTTTGAAGTAGGGATCCATTTGATGGAGTTGCAGAATTAAATGTCCATATTGGTATATGCATTAATGAGTTACTTGGCAGTAGAGCTTTATAATTTGAATTGAACTGTGTGGTACTGGATAATTATTTTTACATAGTCACAGTCCTACATATGTATATATATGTCGATGAAAGGTATACATTTATATACATGTACATATAGCAAAGAAAACACTTTGTCATCAATGGGATGGGAATCATTCCTCATTTATATATACTATCTATACACTGTCTACAAACAGTGAAATTTGAAGAAGTGTATAGTTTAGATGACGCTTTGTTGTTTGGTTCAAGGCACATTACGACGGAGGATGACAAAATACAACCTTTACAATAGATCTGCCTGGTAAATACAACCATCCCTCTTCCTTATTTTTAGAATCTATTCTATCGTATGGTAGGAGGATTGAACTAGGTTCTAGAACATATCTAGTCCTCTTAGTCATGTCTACTGTTAAATATACTTCTAGTTTGAGGTTTACCAGTAAAATTACAAGCATTTGTTGTATATACGTACCTTTAGTGTATACATTATACTGTAGTAAGAAATTTGCAATTGCACAGACATGCTCATTTTATATTTGCACTGGTGTTGCCATTATTGGAATAGAAATTTACCTGCATGCATAAATCCATTATCACAGAGGTTTGGGTGTCTCTTCCGCCCCTACTTCAGCTAAGATGTTTTATTTAATTTGTATATAACTATTATGTAGTGATAGGGTTTATTTGTCGCAATCATGATGATATATGAAGTTTATTGAGTAACAGGAACATTAAATCTTTGGAATAGAACGTTTCAACCCGTAGGTCTTCATCAGCAATATGAAAAAGTGAGGAAAGGTTGGTGTTTAAATAGAACACTCACTTTTTCATATTGCTGATGAAGACCTACGGGTTGAAACGTTCTATTCCAAAGATTTAATGTTGTTGTTGCTCAATAAACTTCATATATCATAACTATTATATATATAAGCTATATGAATATTGTCTAACGTACATCATAAAGAATACACTAATGTCTACCTAAAAGTATAATAAATTAAGTGTTCAATTGATATAAGCCATTAAGTTGTAAGATGCTCCTTAAAATGCTGTCTTTGGCCTTTCTTCAATCCACTTCTTGATGTTTGAAAGATTATTCACATTATCAGCTAGTTTGCTAATTCCAGGAAAGTCCTTGAGTGCATCCGGTGCCATTAGAGCCAGCCATTCAAAACTATTTACCAAAGCCAGGTCAGCCCATGTGACCTAAAAATGTACACACACAAGTAAACTGTAACCATGAAATGTCATTGTGCATGGTGGTATGCAAATAAAGTATTCAATTTGTTAAAATTGTTTAATAAAACTTTGCCCCCTAAATTTTCATCCAATATGATATAAATTTGATATAAGCATCAAAGGGTATATATAAAGACAGTGCATTGATAAGTAATACACAATGATCCATTTCCATATCACATAATTTCATACATTCAATTCCTGACTTGTGCTATTTAACACAATTTGCTGACCACCTGTACAGTGCCACCAGCTGCTTAGGTAATTAATGTGCTTATCTACCTTCTTGTTTATTATCGTTTATCTACCTTCTTGTTTATTATTGTTTATCTACCTTCTTGTTTATTTACCTTCTTTGTGAAGAGCCAGCCTTCTGGTGCTCCATTCCTTTTTATCTGTTCTTCAAAGCTACTGAGCTTTAGAGGAAGAATCTTCTCAGTAAAATCCTTCTTCAATTCTTCCTGCCAGTCAAATAAAACAGTTCATGCAATGATGTACTGGATAGATGGCCAACGATAGTTTGATAAAATCTAATCCTATAGCTAGACTAATTTGAAGAAGTCAACCTACTACCTTTCGTATGCAGTACACCAAATGGGGTTGCTATGCAACAAAGGGTACCTTTTTGGTCTCATCTTTTTCAAAAAATACTTTTACCATCTCAGTCACCAAATCATAAACTGCATCAGCAGCTGCAGCAATTTCGGCTCTTTCTATATCTCCTTCACCAGACAGACCTACATGATAACAAAATGTCTGAAGTTTCACCATCATGAACTACATTTTTTGCAATTATGCAATCTGACAAAATATTCTTATTTTGGTCACTCCATATACTACTACATGCATACCAAATCTCTCTGCAAGGAACCTTGCAATAACAAAGCTTCCTCCAATTTTTCTTCCATCAACTTCGAGGAGTGGCATGCATTTCCAAGGCGTCTCTGAAATAAAACCACAAAAGTGAATAAAGGAAGTTTGAAGACCTCAAGGGGTACTGGTGTGTCTCACTTGGCTTCAGTTCTCCCCACTTATCTCCATTCAGTCTGATATCTTCGTACTTCTGGCCAGCCTGCGCGAAAATGTATCGAATAACTTCGGCGCGGCCTTTAGACTGAAAGTAATACAGCTTGTATTCGGGCATTTTTCCGTTGGCTTCCTCGAAAAGGTGAATGTAGGTAATGACACCGATCACGATCACACGCCTAATGAGAGGACTCTGGGAACTGACTAGTGACGTATGTAACCACTTAACCTCATGAATATGGCGGTGAGATGGCGGTCTGGCTACGCGAGACATGTAAGTGAGCATTGCATCATATTATGAATCATTTAGTAGACTTTCTTCAGTGCAAGTTAGGTAAGTTTGAAGTAGGGATCCATTTGATAGAGTTGCAGAATTAAATGTCCATACTGGTATATGCGTTAATGAGTTACTTAGCAGTAGAGCTTTATAATTTGAATTGAACTGTGTGGTACTGGATAATTATTTTTACATATATAGTCACAGTCCTATGTACGTATATATGTCGATGAAAGGTATACATTTATATACATGTACATATAGCAAAGAAAACACTTTGTCATCAAACTATATGGGAATCATTCCTCATTTATATATACTATCTATACACTGTCTACGGACAGGGAAATTTGAAGAAGTGTATAGTTTAGAGGATGTCTTGTTGTTTGGTTCAAGGCTATTCATGGCCAAAACGTGCTGTATATATATATTTAAATACATTACTACACTTTAAGCAGTATACTGTTAACATAAAATACTGTTTAACATGAGCAGTCCCTTGGATTTCGTGTTAACCAGATTCTATTGTATATACATACATATATGTACATAATAATGTTTCTCTATGCACTTGTACACTTTTTAACAAAGTGTTAATGGATCGTAACTGGTCTCTCCATGATCCATCTTTTAATATTCGGTAGATTTTCCACCGATTCCTTCAGTTTGGTCACACCAGGATAATCCCCTAGGGCATCAGGTAAGATGTTTTCAAGTAGCTCTGTAGCAATGTGTAGCTGCATGTCTGCCCAAGAAACCTGCAAACAGTTACAATAGAATAAGGATTTCTTCTAACTACATTGAACTTAATTATCTTTTGACTTTTTGAGCTTCTAAGGATGCAGTTGGTTTAATCTATCAATTGTCAGACATTTTGCCACTGAGAGTCTTCTTTAGTGAGTGATGCTACTTTGTAGATATCTTCTTTTATAGACACTTCTTAGATGCTCAAAAAGTTGAAAGATGACTAATGCAAAGATACTGTAGGTATGTCATGTACGTATTCATACAGTTGCTGTAAACAGCCATCCATCCTTGGATCCATTTTTCTTTATTTGTTCTTCAAAGCTACCAAGTTTCAAAGGTAAAATTGTGGCCTTAAAATCTTTTATTAGTTCCTCCTAGTGAATAATATTGCAATAAATGTACATATACTTTTTAATTTAGATACCTAAACACACACATGTATATATATTGATAATACTGAGTCTGATACTAATTCAAGGCAAAATTGTAACTAAGATACAGTACATACACAGGGCTGTATGCAGAACTTGTGGGGGGGGGGATGGAAATTTTCAAAATTTAGGGGAGCAATGGTATGAGGGTGTCAAAGCAGTTTAGGGGGTTCCCAAAAGTCTAGAGGGGGGGGGGCAAAATCAATTCTGGGGGAGGGGGGCATTTCTCTATGCAGCCCTGATACATATATGCTTTGTAAATTGGGATAAAAAATGTATAATTTATAAGATAAAAAAAGTCAGAACACCATAATATAATTGATTCACATTCCTGTTTCTTTCAACTTGCTTTCTTTAAATCTTCCTGTTCAAAGTGAATTTTTATCATTTTATCTGCCAAATCAGACACAGCATCAGCAGCTGCAGCTATCTCTGCCTTCTGTATGTCTCCTTCACCAGCCAGACCTACATGTGTACATTAATGTAGCATGCATCACCTCTATGTATGTAAGAGAACCTGCATGTGGCAAGAACACGGAATATGTCGACTAGATTCATATCAAGAGTCAAATAATGGTGTCAAAGTTTTAAGATCAGCTTTATATGTATCTTAATTGCCCTTTCTTCAATATTTAATGTTCAGCCACACTTTTGGCTGTCCCCTAATCTGCTGATAAAGAAACCACAAGCTTTTTAGTTTTGGCAGTACTTATTATGTTATAACAGAACAGCCACTTGGACTCCCATCCTGTATAATGCTGATGAGTCAAAGATCTCAATTTTATAGTCTCAATAAGGATGAAACCGTCTATGGTTTGATCATCTTGAGTGGCTAGGGGGAGATTCTGATTGTTATAGCTGTTAAGTTTAATTCCACCCAAATAGTATACTATATGTGGATACAAGTGTTAACACACACATGACTTATATTATAATGATCCCTACACTATGCAAAGACACTGATCATACTAGCAACAATTCTAGAAATGCTCAATACATATGGCAAAATTATTCATTCCTCTGAATGTGGGCAGAGGAGGAGGGTTGATATTGCTGACCAGATGCACTATAATGATTGCACTCCTCTAGAAATATGAGTGGGTGGGGTAAACCCTCATCACATTCCATATATCTTAAATTCCCCCATTCATATTCATTACCAAATATATGTTAGCTCAGTCACCGATTCATGTGCATCTCCAGTGATGTAAAAGGAAAAGTAACTTTAAATATAGCTTGTGCCATTAAATGTCGTAGTGAAACAACATGAAAGTGCTTGCATGTCAGTGGTACTTTCAAATTTCATTTGCTACAGCCAATCATGTATATAGCCAGGTATATGTCAAAATTTCAGAAAGCATACAACTTACATAATTTGTATAATCTTTTCCCGGAGGATTAAACCTCCCAGACACCATTCCATGATACATGTTTTGTCACTAACTAATTCCTTCGTGTCTCAAAATTAAAGCTGCTAAACAATATGTTCAAGATAAGGCGTTATATCTGGCTCATCTTTCTACTATATACATAAACTACTTTCGCATGATTTTGTAATATTTCTTATTATTCATTAAGCGTTCCAGAACACTTGTAACTGTTTGCAACTCGTAAGTAATATTAACAGACTCACCGAATCGTTCTGCAAGGAATCTCGCTATCACATTGCTTCCTCCGATTTTCTTGCCTTCTACCTCCAGCACTGGGAGACACTTCCACGGAGTACCTACAGCGACGGTGAAGATACCGTTCGGTTACGCGTGTATTGAAAGTCTCTTAATGAGAACAGCTAGCATGCAGTACTTGGCTTAAGAATCGCCCACTGGTCGTTCCCATGGAGGCGTTCGTCTTCGTAGCGCACTTCAGCATGTGCGAATATGTAACGGGCAATTTCGGCCCGTCCTCGTCCGTTGAAGTAGATTAATTTGTAGTCTGCCATGTTTTATCAGTCGGACCTAGTAAAATGGCGTCTAAATTGGCACGGGTAAACATTAAATCTTATAAATGGCACTGTTCCTATAGCTGGTTTAATCTACATGTATTTTTCTGATCGTAGGCACTTTCTAAGCGATGGAAGTGTAGAACAAGCTTGACTTATGTCTGCGGAAGGAAGCAATTCAGTGATTCAAAACAAACTCAGGTAAATGGGTAAATTATATATACATCTGTTGCGGTGGAATACAAGTATTAGTGCTCCAATGGAATGATTGAACATATAGTAAATGTTTCAATGAATTAACTTCGTGTAGTGCTTAGCTTTTAGCTAGAAAATGAGTATTACGCAATTGTATGTAATCTTTCATCCACACTGCCTTGAATACTAGATTGCAGGAAAATACCCAGTCATTGACCGTGCCTACGATTGTGTAGTAGTTGGAGCGGGCGGGGCAGGTCTTAGAGCCGCCTTTGGACTTGCTCAGAATGGCTTCAAGACTGCTTGCATTACCAAACTCTTCCCAACAAGGTCCCACACTGTAGCAGCTCAGGTGGGTCTGGTTGCCATGGTGATCCTGTGATGTCTTAGGACACCTTTGTTGATATCTTTAGAAGTATCTGACTGGTCTACATAATTATTTCTATTTGATGTATATTTTGGAAGATATTTGCTATGTACGTACGTATGTCTAAATAAACTGAATGATCTAGTATTAAGATTTGCATATAAATTAGCTTGGATTGAAATCAAAATGGCACAGCACCATATTCTATGAACCAGATCTTGTTTTCTTCACTCCTTTAATGTATTCACTATAGAGTTTCCCCAGATCCCCTTTGTATAAATCTCTGAATGATTGATGGGATTTATGTGTACATAGCATACTCTGTAGTTAGTATAAGAGGAAACATGAATGAAGCATTGCTGTGGCAATTGTAGCTCAGTGGCAGAGCACTGGTGGTCATAACCAGTTGTCCTGGGTTCGATTCCCAGCAATTGCTTCTTTCATGTTTTTCCTTCTTTATGATGTCTGATACTGATTATAAACACTTGTGGTTTGATTATCATGTTAATTATTCATGAGTAATATTGTATTACACATACATAGGGAGGTATCAATGCTGCATTGGGCAATATGGAGGAGGATGACTGGAAATACCACATGTACGACACTGTGAAGGGCAGTGATTGGCTGGGAGACCAGGATGCTATCCACTACATGACGGAGGAAGCTCCCAAGGCTGTGATTGAGGTCAACTGAATTATTATGTACATTACCATAGTGCTATAAATATATGTCAGTCACTACCAAATTGTGTAATTTAACTTGGCACTGAGTTAACCAAAGTACCAGTAGCCCACATTAGAGTGAACAGTGGAAATGGAAGGGTTACACGACTACTACTAGTAGTAGTCAGTGTTTCTTTCAGAGTATTTAGCAAGGGGGGCAAAATGACGATAATAGAAATGAAGAGGAGCAAACATATTTAGTGTAATCATAGGAAGACGAGAGCTTGGCCAGAAAACTAAGATGAGAATAGTAAACAGATGAAAGTTTTATCAATGTTCATTCTGGCACATATATAGCATATTACATTTGTCATTTTCAAGGAGGGGCAAATTGGCTGGTAGTAGTCTTCAGTGACGAGCAGAGTCACTGTTAGAACCATTATGCGGTCTTAAATCACGCAATTAATTTATTAATTGAAAATGTCATCACAAACATACAATGGTGATAGTTTCTTTTTATATGTAATTTAGTTGGAAAACTATGGGATGCCATTTAGCAGAACAGAGAAAGGGGAGATATACCAGAGAGCATTTGGGGGTCAAAGTTTAAAGTACGGCAAAGGAGGACAAGCGCACAGGTGTTGCTGTGTAGCTGATAGGACGGGACACTCCCTCTTACATACCTTATATGGACAGGTCTGTATGCATTTCTGATTATATTGTGTAGTAATGTTGAAGAGCTATTAATCCTCAGCATGCATGCACCAGAGGTGTTACAGTATTCAATCTCTGTGTGTTTATTGTTATCATGCTTTGAGCTCACATGTTTAAAATCCAGTAGGCAAGCAATATACCCAATACTCCATGTTCCTATACCAGACCTGTCTACCCAATACTCCATGTTCCTATACCAGACCTGTCTACCCAATACTCCATGTTCCTATACCAGACCTGTCTACCCAATACTCCATGTTCCTATACCAGACCTGTCTACCCAATACTCCATGTTCCTATACCAGACCTGTCTACCCAATACTCCATGTTCCTATACCAGACCTGTCTACCCAATACTCCATGTTCCTATACCAGACCTGTCTACCCAATACTCTATATCTGTGTCTCTTCCCTCTTCTGTGTGTACAGTCGCTGAGGTACGATGCTGAGTACTTTATTGAGTATTTTGCTTTGGATTTGCTGATGTCAGGAAACACTTGTGTTGGCGTTATCGCTATGTGCATGGAGGATGGAACTTTGCACAGATTTAGAGCCAAGAACACTGTTATAGCAACTGGGTATGTAGATTGTGATGGTAGAGTAGTTCTATTACTATGGTAACCAAATATTGTTGCTAGTGGTTACGGAAGAGCCTATTTCTCCTGTACTTCTGCTCACACTTGTACGGGTGATGGGACAGCCATGTTGTCCAGGGCAGGTCTGGCTAATGAGGATATGGAATTTGTACAGTTTCACCCGACTGGTATCTATGGAGCAGGCTGCCTCATCACAGAAGGTTGCCGTGGTGAAGGTGGCTATCTTCTCAACAGTAACGGAGAGAGATTTATGGAGAGATATGCTCCTGTTGCTAAGGATTTGGCCTCCAGGGATGTGGTCTCACGTTCTATGACACTTGAGATCAGAGAAGGAAGGTGGGCATCTATTAGACTGTGATGGAGATATAACTGTCTATATGTTGTAATGCTCTGTTGCTGTAGGGGGTGTGGTCCAGAAAAGGATCATGTGTTACTACAGCTGAGTCACCTCCCTCCTGATATCCTAGCAACACGACTGCCAGGGATTTCAGAGACAGCGCAGATATTTGCAGGCGTCGATGTTACCAAGGAACCAGTCCCTGTCCTACCAACCGTCCATTACAACATGGGGGGAGTCCCCACTAATTACAAGGGACAGGTATTTCCTTTTTATGACTTCCCTTGTGGGTGTGAGCTACAGTTGAGTGGTGTACTTCCCGTGTAGGTTATCCAGTATAGCCCGGACAAGGGAGACTGTGTCATAAATGGTCTGTATGCCGCTGGCGAGGCTGCGTGTGCTAGCGTCCATGGGGCCAATCGCTTGGGAGCTAACTCCCTCCTTGATTTGGTGGTCTTTGGCCGGGCCTGCTCATTGGACATTGGTGAACGATTCAAACCTGGTGATGCAATCCCAGAGTTCACAGAGGTGCGTTATTGGAATGCCTGTTTGCTATGACAAATTAGCCTTCTTCAAGGAAGGCAGGTTATTTTAAGAGCAGGCAATGCCCCCCCTGGATCATTAGAGTCACTTAGTGAGATTATTTAGTCAGTCAAGAAGTAGAATAAGAATTGTGCAATACTACTCACGTATAGCAACTGTTGGCTTGACAATTGACTTTTCCTGTGATATTTTTATACCTATCATTCATAATGATTAAATTGGTTGTGGTTTTATTTATCACTTTGCCGACAAATTAGTCCATTCTGCCTTTGTCTGGTTCTGTAGACGGCTGGTGAGGAGACAGTGGCAAAAATTGACAAGCTACTTTCCTCGACCGGGAGTCACACAACTGCTGATCTTAGGCTGCACACACAAAAGGTGATGCAGACTAATGCTGGAGTTTTCAGAAATGAAGAGTTACTGAAAGAGGGATGTAATCAGATTTTGGATGCTTTCAAACAATTTGATGATGTTAAGGTCAGAATGGTGTAATTGGAATGGCAGAACCATGTGGTATGGCCCCTCTCTCTGTCCGCAGGTTTGTGATAAGGGGCTAGCCTGGAATACTGATCTCGTTGAAACACTGGAATTGGAAAATATTCTCATCAATTCAGTTCAAACTGTATACTCGGCCGAGGCTAGGAAGGAGAGCAGAGGAGCTCATGCCAGGGAGGACTTTCCTGTAATTAATCACAATATCCTATTAGATAATGTTGTAGCACTAATTTTACTGGCTAGCAAGGGATTGACTCTTGGCAACGACAGAGTACTAGTTTAGATGTACCACTAATGTGCTACAAGTAGTAGTATTCTAACCTTTGACCTTTCAGATATACAATGCAACCTTTGACCTTTCAGATATACAATGCATATCCATGTTAAAGGATCTTCGTACTGTTCAAATTTACGGTAATCATGAGTTGTGTATCTGAAACACCATATTTTATATGATGATGGCATAATGATGTGAAAATAGAGTAAAAATGTCTGAGAGTCAATAACTATAGAACAAACTACCACTAGAATGTACTCTGTTATGTGGCAATTATAGTTCAGTGGCAGGGAACTGGTAGTCATAACCAACTGTCCTGGGTTCAATTCCCAGCAATTGCTTCTTTATGTTTTTCCCTCTTCATGATATTTAAGATTATTACTTTTATTAGTCATTTTATCAGCAACACTAATTGAACGTATTATATTTATTCAATCATTGTTGCTGAAGGCTCAAGGAATTGTCATCATAGCGACCCAACAAGTACCCCATATTACTTTGTATATGTAGCACCGTGTTGATGAATATGATTATAGCAAGGCACTTGAAGGTCAAGTCAAGAAGCCATTCACTGAACATTGGAGGAAGCATACGATGTCATTTGTTGATGGCAAGGGGAACGTAAGTATATAGTTTGCGCATCAACGAAGCTTCTTGTCATGTGACGTCGCTTGTTTGCACACAGGTGAAGCTGGACTACCGTCCAGTGATTGATAATACCCTGGATGAGAAGGAGTGTCCTGCAGTTCCTCCATCCATTAGATCTTACTAACAATTCATGAACATCCGCACTTTACAAACTTAGTCAAATTGACTAACTAAATTGCATTGCTTAAATGTATGCAATTACATAAAACACATATTAGGGGAATGATCAAATATTATTTGAATAGTTTATACTTTTTAAAGTGTTTTTGGATGTCCATTTTGTCGTATGGTCGTGTTGCTAGACATGTGGGGTAGTCTTCAGGTTGCTCAACCCATAGCTTGTGTTCAATGTTGCTGTCTTGAAGTTTCAATGCTAGCGACTTCAATTCAGCTTCATCAGGCACCTACAGATAATACATATACACTTTCTGATAGTCAAACCACAACTATTGATATCTGAGAGCTTATCAATTATTTACATCCTATCAAGAAGGAAAAAAGGCAAAAGTAGCAGTGGCTGGAATTGAACTTGGGTTACTGGTTCTAGGCACTACAGCAATTAAAACCTATTCTTCTAGTAGGTTACCTACTTCAACAACCACTTTGTGCATTTGGTCCAAGTTTTTCAAATATTCCTCTACAATTGGATTTTGGTGATGTCCAAAGATGGCTGCCGTTGAGGCGTGACAGGCCTGAGCAATAAGCGCCCCTAAAGGCCAGTTTTTGACAGACAGGAGGTCTCTTCGCAGTGCAATATACTGAACGATCACCTTACTAGCTTCCTGCAGTGACGCCATTTTTAATTGCAGTAAATGGCGGCGAACTGATTGGAATGGCTGGTCAGGCGAAGGTAACATTGCAGCCAACCAATTTACTATCCATGTCAAACCCAGAAATCCATTGAGTGGAAATGCATGGCTCATTGTGCTGTTACAATCTAAAACCCTATTCACGTGCATTATACGACCATTAGGCACTCGAAGCACGTGTCAACAAAAGCTTCTACCTACTCTATGTCGACTGAAACTTTGTATTTATCACTTAAGGATTTCAATGTCTTTTGTGTGGATGTCAGCCCCAGCATGGGCCAGCCTGGAAGGAATGGTAAGAGCCACCTGCAAACATCAAAGGCTGTCATGAACCTGATAGTGCAGCAGAAGGTATGTATGTATACATGTATACGAATCAGTGTGTTTGAATGGTTTCGTTGCCATGCAGATGTTTGCTCAGAGCAAAGATGAATTTGCACTTGTACTGTTTGGGACACCAGGTAGGTGGGTTGTACTGAAGGGAGGTATAGGGCCTAGGGGTGTGGTCAAGGGATATGGGTGTGGTCAAGGGATAGGGGTGTGGGCAAGGGATAGGGGTGTGGGCAAGGGATAGGGGTGTGGGCAAGGGATAGGGGTGTGGGCAAGGGATAGGGGTGTGGGCAAGGGATATGGGTGTGGGCAAGGGATAGGGGTATGGGCAAGGGATATGGGTGTGGTCAAGGGATAGGGGTGTGGGCAAGGGATAGGGGTGTGGTCATATATATTCTACAATTGTTAAGTAGTTGCTTACTCTTTTTAATCAATTTCTCAGCTTCCGACAACAGACTAAATGAGAGCGAGGGAGGATATGAAAATATTTCTGTTATTAGAGACATGTCAATTTCTGACCTGTCTCTTCTGCATTATATTGAGGATAATATCGAGGCCAGTACCTTATCGGCAGACTGTATCCTCGATATAATATGCTTGGGATATTAGGGTATCTGTTAAAGCATTATATATCAGGTCTGAGATACACTCCACCACAACCATTTCAGCATTCCTTTGATGTTGCTCTTAAGAATTTACATGTCATCCGGTGTCTGTTATCGAATACTGCTTTCAGTCTTGTACTGATGGTGTATTATTGCCTTAACCCGACCCTATCAATGTGAGCAGTCATTGACTGTATTGTGGTTGCCATGGATATACTGGCTAAGGCAGCAGCTGAAGCCAAGAAGGTGGGACAGTTGAAATTGTTCCTCTTCACCGATGCTGCCTCAGGATACAGTGATGATGGACTGGACCTTATTGTGAGAGGACTGACAGAAAAGGGGATACAACTGCTAGTCGTGTGAGTACACTAGTTGTTCAGTCGTCCTGTGGGACCATGTGCTTTGAGGTTTCTATGTACACTATCTCTAGTGGTCCACAAGCTCCAGAAAATCATCGTCATGGAGACCAAGGAGGTGATGATAACAACGGCCATGGTGATGACGGTTACCATGGCAACCAAACAAACCTATATGGCAAAAAGACTGCTCGCCAGGTGGCTGGTGAACACTTACTAAGTCGTATAGTTCAGCAGTGTGAAGGAGATTTATTTTCTTTTGGGTAAGTGAAATAGGTACAAGGATACATATCTTCCATGTTAGGCAAATATTTGTTGTATTTCTAATGTTTGTAGTGAAGCTTTGAAACTTGTGAGTGTCATTCAAACACGCTCAAAGAGGCAAACCTCACGATTCACAGGATGTATAGAAATTGGGCCAAAATTGAAGATTGATTGTAAAATGTTTACGAAAGTTATGTCAGAAAAGCCCCCAAGTTGGAAGAAGCTCTCTGCAGTATCCGAAGTTGCAGCAGTTCCTGGTACCATGGTGGTGAAGATGGAGAGGACGTACCACAAGCAGGATGAAGAAGAGATTGAGGTTGACAAAGAGGAAGTTGTCAAAGGTACTTGGCAACATGAGGCTGATCCATCCCTCACAACACTGTTCAGTTCCAACTCTCTTGTATAGGTTATCGGTATGGAAAGAGCCTGATTCCCATTTCTGCTGCGGATGAGGAAGAAATGAAAATGCAAGCAGCAAGGTGTTTACAAGTATTAGGATTCACTGATATAAGAAATGTAAGTCACATGCTGGTCACATGACTCCATGTGATAAAACATACATAACTTATTTTACTCCAAAGGCTGGTCAGCACTTATATTTAGGGACTTCCATATCAGTCTTAGTTGCCTCTAGCAACAATGATGCAGCCATGTCCTCACTGGTGCGTGCACTTTATGAGATGAACTGTTGTGCAATAGCTAGATATGTTTGGAGGGCCAATTCCACTCCAAAAATAGTAGCGCTAAAGCCGATAATCAAAAGTAACTATCATGTGAGTCACTTCTGTTCTGCCAGTTGCTTGGAATCAAATCTGTGTAATTGTTACATTTGTAGGGTTTAATGTTATGTCAGTTGCCATTCAATGAAGACTTGCGGCCATTTTACTTTTCCCCCCTCACTACTGATAAGACGCAGCCATCTGACGACCAGCTGGACACTATTGATGATCTTATAACTACCATGGACCTGATGGAAGCCTTTGTGTCAGTATATAAACCATTCTATCTAAGCTATATCAGTATATCCAACCTACGTATGTGCTGTATATAAATCCACATTTTCTTGATTGGTGCGCATCTGATGTATTCCTTCTGGTGGTAGTGATGAAGAAGGTGAATGCAGTGAGGCCTACAAACCCAAAATGATGTTTAATCCTCTACTCCAGCGAAGATACCACTGTGTAAGGCAGAGGGCTTTGCATCCAAAAGACCCTTTACCAGAACCAGACCCTCTCCTATCACAATATCTACAACCCTCAGAAGACATGACTGTCAAGGCAACAGGAACACTACAAAAGATTTCAGTAAGTGCATGGAAACAGTCATATGCAGGTTTCTTTTAAAAATCAGGCAATGGGACTTTCTTCAAGGGGGGTATTTTAAGAAGGGGCAAATTCCTTCTGCCCCCTCCTAAAAACCCTGACATGCCAGGGTTTCTTTTCTATGGACATCTGTATGTCCACCTTTTTACAGGATTTGTTTCGTTTGAGTAAAGTGGAGCAGAAAGGCAAGGCAAAGAGAACGGCTGCTGAACTCTGGTCAACCAGGTACTATCCAATGAATAGTGATAAGCAAACAACAACTGTTTAGTGATCCCTTTTTAGGCATGAAAGTAGTACTCACCATTAAATTAAATCCAGAGTTCATTGACGATTTAAGACTGTTTGCAGTTCATCTAACTATAAGTGTAATAACCTAATTTACTATATTACGATGGGAAATTCCTAATGAAGCATAGACCTGCAGCTTAATGAATATGTTTGTAAGCTTAGCTTCATGTTGCCTCTCCTGTAGGAAAATGGCTACCTTAAAAGGCATACTTGAGCCAAACTACAGTTCACCTTTTAAGTTTTCTGATAATTTAATGATTAAAATGGTTGTGGTTGATGTAATATACTTATGTAGTAACGTTCTTGCCAATGTAATTGTATATATGTACATAGGGAGGAAATTAGTACTGATGGTCCTGTTGCTAAGCAACCACACATGATGTCAAAGTCAGACGAGATAAGCATGGCCTCCCTCCGGAGAGGAGTGGTGAGTGAAGTAGGTACACAAGACCCAGTAAAAGATTTCATGACTCTCCTCGGAAGAGACAGTGACTTTGTAGACACAGCAAAGCAGCTTCATAAGGTCATCTTCAAGTTGGTGAAAGAGTCATTTGGAGATGTCATTTATCCCAAAGCATTGGATTGTGTAAGGACTTTTCGACAGCAAAGTATTAAGGTAAGGATTATAAACATGTTAGGTTTGGCTTATGAGTGTCATATCTGCTATTGTAGTACAAACAGCCAGATGTTTTTAACACTTTTTTGAAAGAAATGAAAGAAGATTTTCTCGGAACTCGTTATTCTCCTTTTTGGACAAAGCTAATTGATGGTAGGATATAATTATCACATTGATACAATGAATATAATTACTTGGGTTTTGTAGAGGCTGTTTCTATGGTAACAAATGAGGAGTGTGCTGTGAGTCATGTGACCAGTAATGAAGCTAAACAGTTGATGGTAGGAGTGGCAGACTTGACTCCATCAACTGACCAGGAAGTCCCTCAGTTGGAGTCTGAAGAGGCAGATGACCTGGTAGGCATTCCATCTCCACTTCCAATCTCATTCTACCTTCTCCTTTCCATTCTCATTCTTCCATCTCCACTTCCATTCTCATTCTACTTTCCCTTTCCATTCTCATTCTCCCATCTCATTTTTGTAGTTGGAGATGATGTAATCAAGATGTAAAGTTTTCTATTGCAACTATTATTGTTTGCTGTTTCTAAATACACTGTATACATTTACAAGTAAAAATATTGCATGGTTAAATTGTCATATATATATAGTTTCACAAGTCCTCTAGTGTTCTTCTCCTGGTTAAAGATCTATAGGTGTCATAAATTTGCTCTCAAGTGGGAAGGTAGTAGCTTTCCCCAAAATATACTGTAGGGATGAACAGTGTTTATCTGTACAACCTCTTTGGTTTCCCTGTCTTCACAAACAACTGGCCTCCCTTGCATAACCCACTCAAACACGCCCCCCTCCATGTTGAACACACCCCCCTCCTCGGTAGCTGGATTCACGTGTGATGCTAACTCCCTAGCAACATCTGATGATCGGTATCCAACGGAGCAATAGCAAACAACTGTAGACAGCAGAAGCAATTCATTAATAAAACTTTAAAAATAGCAGAAAGTAAAATGCATCTAAAGGACTTGCAAAAGATGAATAAGACAAAGATTCCCAGGGTTACTGATGAAGGGTGTAATTCCCAGAAACAGCTGTCTGGCTTAGTAGAGCAGAAGAAAAAAGAGAAACCTTTTGTATCCTCATTCAAAGCTCTCACTAGGTTTAGTTCCCTATAGGCCTTTTATTTTCAACTAGATGTAGCATTGGAAAATGGTGTGTTATATTATTCATGCATCGTTAAAATGAAGCATTTCCTTAAAATGCATATGGTTACTCTGCCAGAAGAGGTAAGGAAAGACTTTGTGATCAAGACTACAACTAACTTGGTTTAGTCACATCCAGCTGCTCTGCTATGGCTGCTACATTGCGAGTATCATAATCTATATGGACAGCTCCATTCAAATGACTTGTGGTGTATTCATCAAGATTTCTTGTATCCTAAATACATACATTTGCATGGAAACGTTTGAAGCTGATATTTCTATTATGTATCATCAGATTGATAATAAATATAAACCACAACCATTTTCAAAGTAACTACATTAAATATGGAATTAAAACCAGCAACACTAGCTGATGAAAGAAGACACTTCAAATATATCTTTATTACTGCAGGATGTGAAACAATTTTATATATGATAGTGGGTGAAGGAGAAACGAATCGAATCAACATTGATTGGCCTTTACCAAAAGTTGGATTGCTCTTTTTTCTTCGTTCCACTTGTGAACTTCGTCACAGGATACATTCCGAACCTGCGGAAACTTTGTTTTTAACGACAGAATAACGGCCTTCATTGATAGAGTAGACATCATCCACAGAAGGGATTTCCCCCGATAACTATAAAATGGCCGCGAGTTGTACGGCTTTCTTGGATCTTGTCTTCATTAAAGGCATCAACGTGAATATCGTAACTTTTGTCGATGAATGCAACGACAACCACCCATATTCTAATCTTGTCATCTCATTCTTCCATCTCCACTTCCATTCTCATTCTACTTTCCCTTTCCATTCTCATTCTTCCATCTCCACTTGATGTAATCAAGATGTAAAATTTTCTATTGCAACTATTATTGTTTGCTGTTTCTAAATACACTGTATACATTTACAAGTAAAAATATTGCATGGTTAAATTGTCATATATATATAGTTTCACAAGTCCTCTAGTGTTCTTCTCCTGGTTAAAGATATCTATAGGTGTCATAAATTTGCTCTCAAGTGGGAAGGTAGTAGCTTTCCCCAAAATGTACTGTAGGGATGAACAGTGTTTATCTGTACAACCTCTTTGGTTTCCCTGTCTTCACAAACAACTGGCCTCCCTTGCATAACCCACTCAAACTCGCCCCCCTCCATGTTGAACACACCCCCCTCCTCAGTAGCTGGATTCACGTGTGATGCTAACTCCCTAGCAACGTCTGATGATCGGTATCCAACGGAGCAATAGCAAACAACTGTAGACAGCAGAAGCAATTCATTAGTAAACTTTAAAATAACAGAAAGTAACATGCATCTAAAGGACTTGCAAAAGATGAATTAGACAAAGATTCCTGGGGTTACTGATGAAGGGTGTAATTCCCAGGAACAGCTGTCTGGCTTAGTAGAGCAGAAGAAAAGAGAGAAACCTTTTGTATCCTCATTCAAAGCTCTAGTTCCAAATAGGCCTTTTATTTTCAACTAGATGTAGCTTTGAAAAATGGTGTATTAGGTTATTCGTGTTTCTTGTTAAAATGGAGCATTTCCTTAAAATGCATATGGTTACTCTGCCAGAAGAGGTAAGGAAAGACTTTGTGATTAAGACTCTTCAACTAACTTGGTTTAGTCACATCCAGCTGCTCTGCTGGCTGCTACACTACGAGTATCATAGTCTATATGGACAGCTCCATTCAAATGACTTGTGGTGTATTCATCAAGACTTCTTGTATCCTAAATACATACATTTGCATGGAAACGTTTGAAGCTGATATTTCTATTATGTATCATCAGATTGATAATAAATATAAACCACAACCATTTTCAAAGTAGCTAACTACATTAAATATGGAATCAAAACAAGCAATTCCAGCTGCTGAAAGAAGACAGTTCCTTCATTATGTATAAGTACTGCATAGTAGGATGTGTAACATTTATTATTCGTTAGAGTACACTTTTCAATAGGGCATACACTTTCGTTAGAGTACACTTTTCAATAGGGTATACACTTTCGTTAGAGTACATTAATAGGGTATATATACATGCACTTTCGTTTAGAGTACACTTTTCAATAGGGTATACATGTACACTTTCGTTAGAGTACATTAATAGGGTATACACTTTCATTCATTTTTCATTGCACGTTTTATGCATAGTTTTGAAGTTGAAAACAATTCCTTTACGAATTGGTCATGCAGTGGGCGCCCCTTAGCTACCTATTATTTATATTAATATATACGCTCGGTCGGATATTCGCTATATATACGCAACGCTATTAGAGTTCTACGGACAGTATCGGGGGTGTAGTGGATAGGGTTAACTTTCGTAACTAAGCCAGTTTTACGAAGATATAATAGTACAAATGAATGATTCCGAACTAAGAATCCCGTTTGAGTTTGAAACTCTAGATTCGCCAAATTTGGCACTCATCATCCTTGCTCCGCTAATTGTAGTTGCAATCATATCTTTCAATGGTTTTATCATCTGTCTTTTTCTTATACCGGGAAAATTCCCCAAAGCGTTCCGAATACTCCTTATCAACATGCTAGCTGCTATAATCTTTCAAGCAATCCTGTTCCTGGTTATTGTTGCTGTATTTATATCACAAGACGACTGTTTGAAAGGTACACATAGCAACAACACTGATTTTGAGGATAATGACTGTATAGACTCTAATATACCCAGAAGAATAGCTTATGGCTCTCTTTTCTTCCTTGGACTGACTGCATCAGTTACTGTAAGAATGTTTTTCATGGGATTTTATGCCATACTGATCTACATCAATATCAAGTATCTCTTCTACAAGATTAGAATATGGGTGGTTGTCATTGGATGTGTCGGAATCTGGGTAGTGGCTGGAATCCTGAACTTAGGAAGTCTGTTCATTTATCTGTATACTCCATATCCAACTGAAAGCCAATTTCATTACACTGCCTGTATCTATGGTCTTGTAATTCCGACAGTAATCTTCATTCCAATGTTAGTACTCTCAATAACATTACCCATTCTTGCGTTACGTCATATTAAAATAAATGCTCAGACTACAGCTGGTAATGCCAATGGATGTGAAATGTCAATTGCTTACAAGAAAGCCATGGCAAAGTTGGCCATTTTCCTACTTATCAGTAACTCCCTTGCTCTCATTGGACACCTAATTCCTTTCATGACCATTGTGGTCCTTGCGGTTTCATCAGCTTCAGTTAGTGTTGGTCAGTGGACAGTGTTCATTACAGGCTTCATACTTAGCACAGCATCTCTCTTGAGTACACCAATCCTCTATCTCATATTCCTAAAGGATATTCGTCAGAATGCTAAAAAAGTTTTATGTCGTCTCTGTGAGCAGTATTCTTATAGCATGGAGTTGCGTTACTCAGAATCACCAGCATCACCAAATTTGTACAGTACTACCATTACCACTGATCATGAATCTGGTATGACAAAGATCTGAAGCTGATTTGATGCATGGAAATCTGCACACAGTGAAGGCAACATCTTCATCAATTTTGAAATAATTATAATTATAATTATTATTACTCACACTTACCTTTATATTCAAACTATAACCGACTATCTTATATAATGCATGGACTATATATCTCATATATACAGTGGAAGTTACAATATACTAAGGTAATCAAATATAAATAAATAAATAATATAATTAATTAATTCATATGGCTCCAAGAAAGAACCTAAAAACAAAATGGGCATATCATCATAAAGTTTAGGGTATAAAACTCATTTTAAATTAAGGGATTCTTGATTTAGGCCTCCGTTTGTTAGAAAACAGAGGACAAAGTCTGCATATAAAAAGCCATAGGACTATAGAAAACCTATGGGAAATTTATATTGAAACAATATGTTATATTAATAAAAATTATCAATTGGTCAGATAACTGTGAAATCAACATATATCATGGTACATGTGTATAAGAAATGTCTGGCGAAGTTTTGCTTAATTAAATGAGCAAAATAATCAAGATATAATGAAGAATTCAAAGTTACGATTGCGCAATCTGGTGATGTATTGTGATGTTCTTCTATGCGTCACCAACACCTTCGTATGTCGCTCCGTACACACATTTTGTGAATCATGTGACGTTGCGTAAACGTCACCGCCTCGTTGCTAAAGAAGATCATCGTTTCGAGAACGGCTATGACAAGTCGACGCTCTCCTACGAGAAGGAGCTACCGAATAAGCGAGTTGTAGCGAAGGTTAGATAAAGCGTATTTGTATACGTTCATGCTAAGTTTAAGCCAAAAGTGTTGCTATATATATTGATGTAAAGAAATAAAAGAAATTCGTTTAGACGACCATAGTAAAACTGTGGTACTTTAAGCTCCGTCATCTCTTCTTATGTTTTCTATTACTTATCCATGTGTGTACGTGTGCAGGAGTGTAATTGGATACGTAGGGGTGGATTTGGATAAATATACGTGCGTGCAAGCTCATGAGTTATATATTACAGGGAGTACGGTAGTACTCCCTATGTAGGGATGACGCGGTTTTTTTCGTTTTCCTCATACATCGGTATAGGAGCAAAATCCCGAAATAGGCCGAAAATCGACAAAACAAGGCTATGTATGGCTAAATATACACTATACATACTCTAAATAGTCATTAAAGGCAAGCGAATATGTCCCGCTGGCGAAATAACAAACTTTAAAAATTCCCATTTTCGTCTTCATATTCTTCTTATTCTTCTTATTCTTCGTCAGCCATAACTAAAAAACTATACAAGCTTTTGGACTAATTGTTAAACGAAACTATTGCAAATTTTCAACAAACGATTTGGTAACTTGCACACAAGGGACATTGTTCATGAAATAAATTAAAGGCCCCAGCCTTTATGTCCCTGTGTGCAAGTTACCAAATCGTCTCTAACCCTGTTGTTTATGTGAATGCATGCAAGCAACCAATGGTACTCCTAGCTGACACTCAAGGCAAGTCAAATCTGCGGTGATTATTGGCTGAGATCCCCTGCATGAGACTGGAATTTTTGCTGATAATGGCATGCAGATGCATCATCTTCAGTCTATACTTAGGTGTGAAAAGGTAATTGGAAGGCCATGTATTTAACCTTATATGATCTGTAGAGACTACTACTCTGTATGCAGCAGTTGAGAATTTCAGTGTGGCTAAAGTCTTGTAGCGTTTAGTATACCTGATTGTGATTATTTTGGGAGTCATTTGCATCCGTATTATATTATATACCTCAGTGTGATTATCTTGCATCCGTGTATAAATTTGTAACTTGCACTGTGTAGTACTTGATTGTATTATATATATATGTGTATACTGTGAACTGAAATGTACAAATATTTTATTTCATACATGTACTGTATATTGGATAAACAATGCTCACAAGTAAAAAGTATTTACATAAGGTAAAGATGCTGTATAATACTAATCATAAAATTATTGCTTAAACGAATACAAAACAAGCTACGTATATTTAATGCAGAATTTTCTTTTCATTCTTACTTCCATGGCCAGTTATATTACGCTCCTCCGATAGATAGATTAACATGTAAATATTATACTACTACTACAATTACAATCAAGTATATTACACAGTGTAAGTTACAAAATGCTCTAACTCAAGAGATTAGTACAATCAAGGTTAAACATTACAAATTTTAGTCACTGTATTGCATGAGCACCACAAAATGCAAAAATAGAATACATCACATTAAGGCAAGGCTAATTGATAAAGAACTAAATTTAAAGCAGCTTCAAAATGCGTATGTGTTTCTTTGAGTTTAGAGCTGTACCATGTTCATAATGATAAACAGAATGAGTGCGACTAACATTCCAGTGGAAGCCTTTTGTCTCACATTCGAAGATACCTACGTATATATATATAATATTATATTATAGAGAAATAAAAGAAAAGTAACACACATATCAAATGTATTATATATACTTCAGGGAATGTTTGAATCATGTGCAGTACAACATGCATGCAGTCTTCAACAGTAATACACCATGCAGTCTCAACAAAAAGACACCATGCAGTCTCAACAGTAAGACACCATGCAGTCTCAACAAAAAGACACCATACAGTCTCAACAGTAAGACACCATGCAGTCTCAACAAGAAGACAGCATGCAGTCTCAACCATGCAGTCTCAACAAAAGACACCAAGCAAGAAGACACCATGCAGTCTCAACAAGAAGACACCATGCAGATGTCTTAATACAAGGCAACAAAATTACTACTTTGAAATGCATGCATACATAAATTTCATATTGCACATTAGTGACGAGCATATTTTATATACAAATTTTGTATATAAAATATGCTCATCACTAAGGTGTACTTTATAGCAGATATATTATACCTATTGATAATGTTTTATTTCTGCCCCATTAATTACTGTGACTGCTTAACATTGAGATTTGAAGGCATTTGCATACATTACTTACATCAGTTGTATACTGAGGACATTCTCTAATAGATGGAGTGTAAGAACATTCTTCAAAAATATTGTTAAACTTTACAGAAAGAGTGCTGCAAAGAATCAAAGAGATATTAGAAATACATAATACATATACGATAAGCATGTATGCATATTATATAGTACAAAAAATGCGTATATATATATTTTGCTAACAATTTCAATGTGAAAGAACATGAATGATAAAAGGTCTATATATAAAATAAATAAAAAACATTTACAAAAATGATGTTAGAAGTAGGAATGGCAGTGTTCACTAATACATCTGCAAAAAGTATCGAAACAAGACAGTGATTATATGATAAGGCTAATCATACAGAAGTTGCATATATACTAAAATTTAAGTAACTTAACCATACACTTCTGTGTTTGGGTGCACTAACCTGAAGTAGGAATGGTGCGCCCAAACACAGAAGTGTATGGTTAAGTTACTGTAGAGCATGTAGAGCATGTAGAGCGTCAAAACATGTTTTGGCATTTAGGAAAGCATGCATTAATGACTGCAAATAACCGAATATAACCGAAAATCGCTTCGTTGGCAATTTATGAGGTGTTACTTGCTAATACATTGGATAGGGCGGCCAATTTTTTTTTCCGGCCATTCCTACTTAGAGAGTACTACCGTACTCTCTGATATTAACTGTAAGTTGCACTGTATATACACATACATACATTTAACACTCACATGTTAAGCTCGTTAAATGTCTCATTAATAAGATTGATGTAGTTTACATAGCAACATCCAAAAGAGTTACGGATTTCTTTAGCTGTCTGCATGAGACATATATTTAGATACAAAGAATTGGATATGCATAGTATATACACATGTAGAATAGTAATATTACATTTGAGATGCAAATACAGTGGACTCTCTATTAACAGACTCTCCCAGTAACAATCAGTCGCTTTACAACGTCCTCCACGTGGTCACAGTTTCTCCTGCACATGGCGTTAATACGTTTTAATCTCCCAAATGCGGACGCTCTCAATACTGTCCAACGGACGCTTTAAAGTTCCCGATTGCGAACATACATACTAAATTCTCTCTATGAACGGACACAAAGAACCAGCAAATCAATAAAAGTACCAGAAACATCTCAAACAACAAGCAGGCTAGTTTAAATGGGTCAGAAGTTCCTTTGCACGCTGCACATAACATTTTAGTGACTGTAGATTGGTCCTTTTGTGATTGTAGCACTTTCATTTATGGATAGTGGTGTGTTAATTTGCTTATAATATGGTTTTCTAATACTTTCTGAGTTAAGGACATTTCCATACAAAGGACAAATGCTATCGTCCCAGCTTGTCCCTTGGATGGAGAGTCCACTGTATATGTACACTGTATATAGTTACTTCCTTACTTGTATACATTGAGCTTCTGGCTGACACGAGATAGAACATACATGTACAGTGGAATTCAGCAGCTGTATACACAATTAAATGCATACAATTTGATTACAAGTTATCATTGTTAATTTGCACTGGGTAAATATTAATAATTCCTTCTAATAATCTAACAGGAGTAATTAACATCTACTCTAATAGTATATTGTTTGCACTAAACAGGGTCCTAAATATTTATATGTGCACCAAAGATTGTAGCACATATACAAGTCTCTGAAACAACTCTGTTGCCATACATTGAGTTGAAGAAACTCACTATTGATGCAATTGATACAATTGATGCTCCACAGAACTGATCATCATTTCTAGCACAGTATAGGGTTTCAATGGTTTTCCTTGTCATATTTGCAATCTTTAGATAGGGAAGTACATCAATGTCATTTAATACAACCATATATTTTGCATAAAAAGAGAGAAAGCGGCCATGGCAGGTAGGTATGTGTGTGAGAAAGAGTGAGGAATGAGATTTATATATGGAGTGGGAGTAAAGTAAGAGAGAAATTGTGAGTGAGGAAAAGAGAGAATGAGTGTGTGTGAAAGAGAGATCATTGTGTTATGTGAGCTCACATCAAAACTTAAGGAAATATTATTTGGGATACAAAGTCTGGTAGCAGCGACCATCTTCTCAGTACATATTGGCTGACTACAGAAGCTCTCAAACAACTCTTCGTAGTCTACATCAAGAAAGGCTGATATACTGCTGACTCCTCGAGTTATCGCTGTCAGAGCTGAAAGGTAATCAACATTTCCAAAACAACCAGACACTTGAAGATCTTGATAAGCACTTAAACATTCTTCTGTTAGTACTGGAGATGAAATAGGAATCTCTGTTGAAGGTGTGATCGTGGAATTCTATATAGGATAAATATTAGGAAGAAATGTTAAAATGTGTGTATATATCATTCAGGCAGGTGTCCTAATAACAGGAACAAAATTATATATATAATGAATATATATTTTGAAATACATACACACATTTGTATATAAAATCTGTACATCACTAAGGTGAACTTTATAGTCAGATATAGGGCATACTGTTTTTAAACTCGAAATACTTGTTTGTACTGTATTATATACATATACATACATATGCATGCATGCTTATCATATAGAAATATTAAAAATTTTCTACAAAAATAGTGAAGATGTAGGGATGGTATAAAAAGTAGAGAAACAAGAAAGGGATGTTACACAGTGAAGCATTAGCTGTGCATGAATCATACAACACCCTTGCTTGTAGGATTCATGTATAGCTAATGCTTCACTGTGTAACATCCCTTTCTTGTTTCTCTACTTTTTATGCCATCCCTACATCTTCACTATTTTTGTAGAAAATTTTTAATATTTCTAGTTTCTGTACTTTTTATGGAGCATGGGCTAGGAATTAGATTCGTATACTTAAAATCATTTTGGTTTCGCAATCTTCGACTGATTATGACGTCATTAAAATGGCGACTTTATTGAGGCCTTGACTCTAGGGTCATGAAAACCGTCATGCTCAATAATAGCGTTATCGCTCTCGCTTCTACAAAAGAATACAGCTCGGAAAATTTGCAGTAGTTTCGTGTAACAATTAATCTAAAAGCTTAAGTAGTTTTTTAGTTATGGCTGACGAAGAAGAATAAGAAGAATATGAAGAGGACGAAAATGGGAATTTTTAAAGTTTATTATTTCGCCAGCGGGACATATTCGCTTGCTTTTAAGGTCTATTTAGAGTATGTATATTGTATATTTAGCTATACATAGCCTTGTTTTGTCGATTTTCGGCCTATTTCGGGATTTCGCTCCTATACCAATGTATGGGGAAAACGAAAAAAACCGTGTCATCCCTACATAGTCATTGAGACTAGCACCCTGGTTTTAGCTACAGGACTATACAAAATACTACAGCAATGTTAAATCACACTCCTCCTATTCATCCAAGCCATCATATTATACTCCTTGCTAGCTGTCAAAATGAGGCCAAAATATTTCTTTACATTTGTGTTGTTCAATTAGAGATAAAAAGTCTTATAGTATAAGCTGATTAAGTTACAACAAATTTAATCTAATACGGCCATTTTCTTACATGCTATGCCTACTCTGTAAAAAGCCTATAGGGGAACTAGCCTGGAGAGAGCTTAGGATGAAGATACAGGAATCTTTTCTTTCTTCTTCTACTCCACTGGACCAGACAGCTGTTTCTGGGAATTCCGCCCTTCATCAGTGACCCTGGGAATTTCTTGATCTTGACCTTTGTGAATCCTTTCAATTTAATTTAATACAGCTGATGTATTGTAAATGTACAAGTGTCATGTGTAACGATGCTACTGTGTTATGCCTCTGTAAATAGGAAAATACTTTTGTAACAATTCTGTAGGAAGGATAGTTTATTTCAAAATGATTAAATTAACACAATTTTCAACTTTTATAAGTGATAAATATAAAGATATGGACAAGCCATTATGAATAATAATAATATCCTAATGAAATGATTATTTATATTTATAAATGTTGTTTTTGTGGTTTTTGGTATTTTTCGGTTTAGCTATTTGCTAATTGTGCTTTAATGTAGTTCCTACTATCCAAGTATTCAAGTATGTCAGTCCAAAACTGAGGGCGCTAGAGGCTTTCGTCCGAATTCTGATTAAACCGTCTGAACTTTGCTTATATTCGGCCACCCCACTTAAACAGCTCGTGTTCGATGAAGCCGAGGCGCAGCCCCCTCTTACTGTACCTGCTGGTCTCTCTCAAAAGTGGCTACAATTTAATATCCATTTGAGGCTCGTACCTTTAATACTTGCTGAGAACAAGCCGTCCGAATTCTGATGTGGCCGAATTCTGATACATTACTCTAAGCTCTGAAGTCGATTTCTCTACCAATAATACACGCGCACACAGATGCATGCTGTATATGTTGTGATATTTAGTATACCTCCTGATCCATGGCAAACGCCATATCAGCCAAGCCCATTACCATCCATATCACAAATATTACTGATCTGCTCATCCTTACAAAGTAGAGAGAGAGATTACAAGCAACTTGTTACTTTCCTGGGGCCACTAATACATGCGTAATATTACGTAAAACAATTGGTTTTAATTAAATGATCTGTGATGTCATCTACAAGGTGCAATACTTGCACGTACAAATATGCTACTAATTTCAGGAGGAGGTTATAACTTCCTCAGTGTACTGAATGAAATCAAATTAAAGCCAAATTTATTTTTATCAAGACTATACTGTTAGTTTTACTCAATAACTTAAATTCTTTAATCATCATAATCACAACACTTATTTCTGTGTTTGAATACATCATTCCTACTTAATTCAGCTATCTATGCTACTTCTGTATGGTTAGCCCTATCATGTGATCATTGTCTTGTTTCATTTATTTTTCAGATGTGCCATGCAGTCACTGTTGCAGGCCTGCCATTTCTATTTTTAACAATATATAGAAGGGATCTTGGCCTATATAGCAATTAATAATTAAGCCTGCATAATTCTCATAATATTAATTTATTGGTGTGTCCATACTGAAACCAGTCATGGCCAGTTGGTATAAACTTTTCAGTGTTTGAACTATATGTGAGCAAATTGCAATACTGTATGCACTGACCACAACACTGGTCATGTGTACTAAACAGTTGTATGCACAGCAAAAAATAGGGTAGTTTTCTAAGTTGTAAACTGGTTGTTTGGGTTTGAGAACAAATAGTTTACACAAAAATTTACAACATCCTGGTGACCTATGAGTAAATTCAAAAATTGACAATGAATACACTCTTGCCTTCAACCCAAATTGTAGTTGTTAAGTAAGCTATGAATTGCATTATTTCAATCAGTCCTCAATAATGTTGTACAAACTATATGAATATGGGTCTCACTACTTTCACATAATCCTATGTGGATTACGTCATATTTAAGTCTCATGGGAATTACATCATCAATGACTTCACTAAACACCTTATAATATTGTCTGCACATGTAGAAGATTGTACGTACACATAGTAGCTATATTATGAGAATCATTAGCAAGACATCAGTCAGTTTAAACAATGCTGAGGAACAAAGAAATAGTTTAGTCCAGGTCTATTTCAATTGACATGGGATCTTCTTTTCCAAAGAGTTTTGAAAGTGGCAGTTGAAAGCCTTGAACTGGTACAATTCTGTCATAGTGGATATTTTGTATGTTAACAATTTCTATGTGATACGATTTGGGGGGTGATGAATTTAGTGAATTGACAGGTTTTGCTTTCCCCAAAGGTTTATACCTATGCCATTCGTAAGTTGCTCTTCCTTCAGGTTTGAGGTAAGTATATATGTTAAGATTTAGAAGTGATGCAAGAGCAAGTATCTCTGTGTGAGTTCCCCAAATGCCGCTTTTGTACATGTCATTGAGATAAGTTTGGGAGTCTTTGGGAAGATGGCACTTAAACATCTCGAGGTTTGACTGTACAAAGTCAATTATCATCTTTCGTACTTGCATGTGGTATATTTCACTTCCTAACAGTTCCTTTGAAAAACTGCGAAAAAGGCAATTTCCATCCCTTGGGCTGCTAGGATAGCAGATAGTACCTGGTAATTAGGTGTTATAGGTACTGGATGTATGGAAGATAAGTGTAGTTGTGGCAAGCTAATTTCTAGACCAATTTGTTTTGCTAATCCAGCCTTAAATGCAAGTGTTTCAATAACATATCCATCAGACAAGGTTGATGATTCCACAAGGACACCAGTCAATGAGACTGTATTAGTAGTAGGAGGAGTTAAATTTGGAGTTGATAAACTGGTAGGCTGGGTCAGCAGATTTGGTCTATGGCCTGATAGGCTAGACTCAGAGTGAACTGATAAGGAACTGTTCAAAGGTACTAAACTGGTTGGGGAGACTAGGCTGATAGTTAAACTTGATGAGGTCAGTGAACCTAAAGCAATTTTAGATTCTGACTTATTCTTAGGGTCTAAACAATTAGAGAAGTCAAGATTAGTGGTAGCTGAGGTACTTATTACTGAGAGAGAATCAGTGGTAAGAGAAACTGACTGATTGGAGTGTGTTTCCTCTCTTTGATGTGCGCTAAGCCTTTTTATGTCAGGTAGATAACCTACATAAAATGTTAAGGAATCATTATAGTATATGTGCCATAATTCCATGATGGTAACATACCTTGTAAGTTGCAACATTTTCTTTCCTTACAGCTTTGTTTCTTTTTACCTGGTCCACCAAACTGTGGTTTATCCAAACAAAATAAACACTTCCCACAGTCACTCTGTCTGACACACCCAGAGCAGGTACCACAGCGTTTCCGTCTTGCAACATTGGAAAGTGGATGTTGGGGTACCATCATTTTTCTCTTTTTAATTTGTGGCTCACTATAATATATAAATGGAGTAGCCAAGAATAATCATCTGTATACAGAAGGTGTATATGCTGTGGTGTGTTGGCTGCATAACATTTACCCTGTTGTAGAGAGGTTTAAGTTGTTTTCTTTCCAATTGATAACCTGTGACCTTTTTTGAGCCTGCAGTATAGCATTTTGAATTAGAGGTGAGACTGATTTTGTAGTGGGAACACCAATTAAAAGACTTACTTGTCTTAAGGAATTGGCCCTTTTATCAAATCTATTTCTAAATTTTGCATCTAGCCTTTTCCTTCCTACTTTGGCACCTTCTTGTAGAGCACCATAAGAGGCTGTTTTATTTAGGAATTTTGAGTACTTCTTCATTTTTTTTGAGAGAGAGAGAGAGATTACAAGCAACTTGTTACTTTCCACAAATACATGCGTAATATATTTATATGTATATACCTTTTGCCAATTAAATGAACTGTGATGTCATATCTATAAGGTTCACTTCCTCTTATAGTGAAACTTACTTAAATATGGTTTTGATATACACTGAGGATGTATTTGTAACTTCCTCACTGTACTGTTATATGGATTCAATAATTGTTTAATATATACAATCTGTACATATACATATTTATCAAAGAGTTTACAGTCTCTCGTAGCCTGACATCACCAAGTGAGTCTGGAGGCAAAATAGTGGTCTGGCTATGCGAGACCAGTATATAGCAGTACTCTCTGGTAATATTGTATTGCTGAGGAAGACCTATATAAGCTAGGGGAAGAAACGTTGTTTAATCAGGACTATATACTGTTAGTTTTACTCAATAACTTATCATCATAATCACAACACTTTTTCACGTGCACACTATTTCTGTGTTTAAACACATCAGTCCTACTTCAGCTATCATGTTATATATAGATGTATACCCAAACAAGAACTCTTCATTACTAAAGAAAAACTTGTCATGTACACGTGGCTAATTAAGAAGTCTGCCCCATACCATCAGCTGGCATCATTGCCTGCTAAATATTTCACTGTCAACCTCAAACAGACCCGGTAGATCAGTAGTACGTGACAACCCACTTGACCTAACAGCCTGCACACGTGCAGATGTGGGGCTCAGCTGTTAGTTGACCTTATGAACAGATGTGGGGCTCAGCTGTTAGTTGACCTTATGAACAGATGTGGGGCTCAGCTGTTAGTTGACCTTATGAACAGATGTGGGGCTCAGCTGTTAGTTGACCTTATGAACATGATAACTGAATGCATGAACTTCTTTTAATTTATCCTATACTCTAAAATTTAAGCGTATCATCATGAAATGCTTTAGATACATAAGAAGCAACCTTGGGCTGAAAAGGGGATATGATTTTAGGATTTTCAGTCAATAGGAAAGTGACAAAATAAAAAAGCCCAAAAAATGTCTCGTCCGTAACAGTTTAATAATCGATCTACAATGACATTGACGATACTCTCAGAGGAGATATGCCAAGCACTTGTTCACTATGGCCTTATGTAGCAATTGTTAGGGATGGTTTCATAAATCTTGTGAGGCCATTCCTGACAGGATATTCTCCGAGAAGGACATTTCATGGGTTTGCTCCCAGTGTAGTTGACATCTCATACATTTGACAGAGCAGATTATGTATTTTAATTTTTGTAATTTCATGACATGACAAGTATTTTGTACTTATTTATTAATAATAAACATTCATATATACTAAATGATTAGGATAAATTATCCTAGTATATTTCACCCTCCAGATAAATATCCTAGGATATACTATCCTAGAGTAGGATATAATTTCCTAGGGTAGGATAGGATATACTATCCCAGGGGATATACTTTATCCTAGGAAAATTTATCTGGGGGATAAAATTTAGGAGGGATAGAATTTACTGTGACACTGGTACCGATGCTTTAATTAACGCAATACGTTCCGTTACTTGTACCGGTACTCTAGCCACTGCGAATTTTAAAATGGCCGCGAGTTGTACCACTTTCTTAGATCTTGTATCTTCCCTAAAGGCATCGAAAGAGTACGTATTCTAAAATACTTGTATCATTAACAGAGTATTACTGTATGTTATATCTTTCCTTATAAAGTCAAGCAGAGTTGCTAGAGAACGTGAATAATGTCGTAACTTTTGTCGATGAAGGAGGTCTTGTTGAAGTCATTTACCAGTCTCCTCAGAGCGCCAGCCAAGAAGTTGTCTTGCAGTTGGTGTCTAAGCTTCCGGATATCGTTGCGAACCATACAGCGGATGCGCACCCGTCCCTCAGCCCGTCTCAGTTTTATACTCAAGTGTCGAGGGACGTCTATACGATGCTGAGCAAATTCAGTGACCAGGTATCGCTGGATGCGGCGGCAACTTTAGTGTCCAATGTGGTCCTGTCCGGAGGTTGCGGTGAGCAGATGTTACTAATTTTACGATCCAGCTGCATTCTGTAGTTTAGATCTTGTTATGGTAATTGAGATGGTTTAGCACCAGCTACGCCAATATAAGCAGAAATTAGATGTTGTGACCCTGAGGTCTATATCAGCAATGAATCAACATTGATTGGCCTTTACCAAAAGTTGGATTGTTCTTTTTCTTTGGCTTTTAATAATAGAATAATAACCAATGGTCCAGAGGTCTTCATCAGCAATAAATTCAGATGAATATCTCCAGGTCAAAGCATTCAATTTCTGTTAGTACTTATGTTACCGATGCTCAACCCTTTCAATTTCCATTATGAATGCAAAAACAATCCTTTATCACTTTAGAACTTGTTATTAATAACATACCAAATGATGCTTTAATCTTCAATATCTCTGGCTTATACCTGCCTTAATATTATCCCATTCCTTCTAAGAGGTGTCCTTCAAATCTAATTTAGTTACCATTTTTGCCTGTCACATTAAAGCCTAACTAACAAATATAGATTACCCCTCAGAGAATTTTATTATCTTGTGGCGCAGATTCCTTTGTGAGTGTGACCTTGCAGCATATTTCTGATGGTTTCCGGTGCTCCAGATGTTTGTTGAGTTGTGTTAGGGACAGTATTGTGGATCCAGTAGTGACTAAACTAATACAGAAAGCTATGCCGTAAGCGATTTATTTTTATTTACAAAGCAAATTAGACATTAATAACTGTACACTTATAATTAATTTATCTTGTGACAGGTTCAATTATTCTTCAATTTTAAGGGTGAAATGATTGTGTACATCTAAAATAAAATTAAAGTTTGCCTAAGTGCTCCTTTACAGTAAATTACTAAAACATGATCAATGATATAAATTAAAGATATATGTATTAAATAAAGATTAAAATTAAAATTAATTAACTTATTGTCAGGTCTGCTGTCAAAGACAAGGGAAATCTATGGAGGGATTCCCGAGAGCAATTAATCAATTACTTATCTTGGTTTTATGAATGTAGTTGTTATACAAGGAAATGTACTATTTGGAATGCACTTGGAGAGGTTGGAGTGTCAAGACTGTCTTTCAAGTATATTTTAACACACAAAAACATATTTGTAAGGTACTATAAGAAGGTATGTGGTACCTAATGTGAGTAAGACCCTGTTATAAGGATTTTATGTTAATCTTATATCTCATTTATCTCAGCCAATTCCACTGTACAATATCTCCAGCTACTTGCTTTGTTCTGATGATGGTTGTCGGGAATTGGTACAGGTTTTGTATCAGTTGGTGGAACTCTGGACTGATAAGGTTAACCTGCAGTACCTACCTCAGGAGCAGCATGTCTATATAACCCAAGCTATAGTTCTATTCGCCACCTGTTGCTTACAACGAGATATCAAGCATCTAAATCACAATCGTGAGTCCCCGTGGTAACCGTTTTGGGTTGCCATGGTGATGTACATTAGTCACTTGGTGCATATCAGGTTGCATCTCCCCTGTTCTGTGCAGGTTTAATGGTAGACCTTGTGGCCGGGATTAGTGCTCATTTCGAAAGCACCTCAGACAGTGTCAGACTGCTTGGCCAAATTGTAGCCGAGTGTGTGCTAGGTAAACTGAATGTGAAGCAGGGGAAATCATTAAAAATGGTAGGCTCTCATTACCTGTCCCACAATCTTGTTGTCTATACAAACAGATATTTATTTTTTGAAATTGGACATCTTCCAGATTTTTAGAGTGTCTAAAGGCACAATGTCTTTTTCTCTTCATTGTCAAATATTTCACTCCTGCGATCTTCATCAGCTGCTTGCTGGGTTGTTGACCAACAGTCCAAGGCTGCTCGCTGGGTTGTTGACCAACAGTCCAAGGCTGCTCGCTGGGTTGTTGACCAACAGTCCAAAGCTGCTCGCTGGGTTGTTGACCAACAGTCCAAGGCTGCTCGCTGGGTTGTTGACCAACAGTCCAAGGCTGCTCGCTGGGTTGTTGACCAACAGTCCAAGACTGCTCGCTGGGTTGTTGACCAACAGTCCAAGGCTGCTCGCTGGGTTGTTGACCAACAGTCCAAGGCTGCTCGCTGGGTTGTTGATCAACAGTCCAAGGCTGCTCGCTGGGTTGTTGACCAACAGTCCAAGACTGCTCTGTGAAGTGTAACCTTTGCTATATATGTTGTGTGTGCAGGATGAGATTACTGTCAGTGATGTTGGGTTGGTTGAGCGGATCAGACCATTATCATATGCATTAGAACAACAGGAGAAGAATTTCAATGAACTTTTATCAGGAAACTCCCAATCACCTTCTCTACCCCCGCACTCTCTAGTAGATTCACTAAAGGAGGAGTTGATAGATAGAGGTGTAGAGGGACAGGGAGGAGGTGTAGAGGGACAGGGGAGAGGTGTAGAGGGACAAGGGAGAGGTGTAGAGGGACAAGGGAGAGGTGTAGAGGGACAGAGAGGAGGTATAGAAGGACAGGGAAGAGGTATAGAGGGAGCAAGGAAGACAGTACAAGATAAACAAAAAGATACATCTGTACATCTTGTATCAGGAGAGAGTGATAGGTATTATTCTCCACTGGTTCATTCCCACACCTTTTATTGTACTGGTATTGGTGTGACCATAGTGACGATGATGACTTAACACCTTACCCCATGCCCGAGGAAACGGACGAGGAAGGACCGCATTACATTAGAGACTGTCTTGAAGACTTGATTCAACGTGAATCAGTTGAAAAGTATGAAAGAGCTCTGAAACAAGCCAAGCATCTTGTTCAAAAGAGTTTGAATTTGAGTGAAGTTTGTAACACTGTTGAGTTTGCAATGCTTTAGTTCCATATTTTTTCATGCTACTTTTTATTCAGGTTGCCATGGAGATGACTAAGATACTAATACACTTAATTGACTCTTATGAGACAGAGAAGTTTGATGAATATCGTATGGAGACTTTAGTTGCTATAGCAACAAGATGTCCTCAAAAGGTTAACAAACAAGTTTTATATATATTTTTAAGATGGTTAATCTTTAGCCTTTTGAGTGTCTATGGATGTAGTTGGTTCTTTTAGGGAATTGGACGCTTCGACCTTGGGGATGTTCTTCAGTGACTGATGGTGACTGCTGCTGGTTGCACCTTTTACAGAAATATCCCTATATCATCTAAAGCTTTTTTGTGTCTTGACCTGTTATTGGCTCTGTTTATTCAAAAGAATCCTACTAAAGCTGAAGCCGTAGTACAAGTCACTGATTATGTCCCCCTTTACTTTGATCTCCTACAGGTATGTGAGTATATTGCTGAGGAGCTTTACAAGGACAATTACTCACTTAGGCAAAGAATTGATATGTTGGATGTGTTGGCCACCTCTGCACAGTCTCTGGCAGCTGCTGACAAGGCCACACCTCTGGAGGCGGAGCCCATTCTGCATGGTGAAGCACTTGAGCGGAAGACAAGACGTTTTCCCAGTTCTAAGCCTCTCCTTGCTAAGCCAAACCGCTTTGCAAGTGTTGCTACTCAATTCTTCTTTCCACTCTTAAGTCACTTTCAGAGGTGAGCTGATCACACCCTTTAGATCACATGACATGCACATGATCTCTTCCACAGTGCTCCAAAGCATGTTAGGGAGGATGCTCTTTTTCTTGGAAAACTATTCTACACTTTCGGAATTATAGTCTATTCATCAATTAATTTACCAGTAAGTATATTAATACAGATGCTCTCTACTTTCACTTTATTATCCATACCATTTATGGTCACAGATGATACAGGAAATAGTTCACAATTTGTTGGAATTTGTATTGCCATTTAATTCTCATCCCGATAAGTAAGTCACATACATTTTGGATTCTACAATCTGGTCCATACTTATACTCTTATTGAACTACTTACAGGAAGGTTAGAGAAGCCATTTTGTTTTGCTGTCAAGTTGGGCTGGCTGTACTACCCCCTGAGTTAACCGATTCCTCAGAGTATTTTGAAAGGGCCCATGATATCTTAATGGCTAGTAGAGCATCTGATATTGAACTATTTCAACACTGATCATCATGCATATATGTAGAGCATCTGATATTGAATATTTCAACACTGATCATCATTAAAATAAAATACAACCAAAATGATTTTTTAGTGAAGATGTAACTATTCTTATTATTAGAGTGAGTCAGTATTCAGAAACTGATCGGCTGGATTGGCTTATTTGTCATTATAATCTTCCTCTGCAATTAACAGGGATTATAAGGCTTGATACCATAGTAAATCATAGGTATCATATTCAATATGAGGTTGGTAATTAAATTATGGTTTGCTTCCCAGTTCTTTCTCCTATCAATTAAAGGGCATTTCTGTTAAGCCTAATTGATTTTATCCTGTGAGGAGTTAGAAATGTTATAGGTAATCACTGAAATGTGCTCTCATAGATTTTAAAACCACCACGAGTCCTAGACTTATACTAGTTAAAAGACTTTCAGCTCTGCTGGCTGAGATGGATGTTGCTTCAAAATGTAGCTTTCCAATTGAGGTGCTTGGAAAATATTATTCCAAGGTATCTATTAGAGCCATAGCGTGTGTATGTGTATAATACAGTTTGGTCTTATTATTTCTAAAATACATAATAATAATGATTGTTTATTATTATGGTTCAGCACTACAGGTACATCTACGGCTGCATGGGTAGCAGGGTTTCTAAATAGACGCCTCTGATATAATTAATATTCCCAATGGACGCCCCTTACGTATTGGCACTCGATGAATATATAGGACGTCCTATATCACTAGGTATATTCGATAAATAGTAGACGGCACCCCACAGTACTGGATAGCGTCAGATATTAGTAACTAAGCAATTTTACGAAGATACTATACAAATGAATAATTCCCAACTAAGAATCCCCGATGTTTCATTTGAAACTCTGAATCCTCTAAATTTAGCAATCACCATCCTTGCTCCGCTCATTGTAGTTGCCATCACATCTTTCAATGGTTTTATCATCTGTCTTCTTCTTATACCGGGAAAATTCCCCAAAGCGTTCCGAGTACTCCTTATCAACATGCTAGCTGCTATAATCTTTCAAGCAATCCTGTTCCTGGTTATTGTTGCTGTATTTATGTCACAAGACGACTGTTTGAAAGGTACACATAGCAACAACACTGATGAACTGTACTGTATAGACATAGACCATAATATACCCAGAAGAAAAGCTTATAGCTCTCTTTTCTTGTTTGGACTGACTGCATCAGTTACTGTAAGATTGTTTTTCATGGGATTTTATGCCATACTGATCTACATCAATATCAAGTATCTCTTCTACAAGATTAGAATATGGGTGGTTGTCATTGGATGTGTCGGAATCTGGGTAGTGGCTGGAATCCTGAACTTAGGAAGTCTGTTCATTTTTTTGTATACTCCATATCCAACTGAAAGCCAATTTCATTACACTGCCTGTATCTATGGTCTTGTAATTCCGACAGTAATCTTCATTCCAATGTTGGTACTCTCAATAACATTACCCATTCTTGCGTTACGTCATATTAAAATGAATGCTCAGACTACAGCTGGTAATGCCAATGGATGTGAAATGTCAATTGCTTACAAGAAAGCCATGGCAAAGTTAGCCATTTTCCTACTTATCAGTAACTCCCTTGCTCTCATTGGACACCTACTTCCTTTCATAACCATTGTGGTTCTTGCGGTTTCAACCGCTTCAGTTAGTGTTGGTCAGTGGACAGTATTTGCTACAGGCTTCATACTTAGCATAGCATCTCTCTTGAGTACACCAATCCTCTATCTCATATTCCTAAAGGATATTCGTCAGAATGCTAAAAAGGTTTTATGTCATCTCTGTGAGCAGTATTCTTATAGCAAGGAGTTGCATTACTCAAAATCACCAGCCTCACCAAATTTGTACAGCAATACCATTGCCACTGATCATGAATCTGGTATGACAAAGATCTGAAGCTGATTTGATGCATGGAAATCTGCACACAGTGAAGGCAACATCTTCATCAACTTGGAAATTATGATTATAATATTATGTAGTACTCACACATACCTTTATATTCACTATATATAACTGACTAATATACAGTAACTTGCATGGGGATATACCTCATATGATCAAATGTCAATGTTATACAAATGAATGGCTCCGAAGTAAAAATCACAGCTATATATATATTGTTTGAAACCCTGAATCCTGTAAATTTGGCAGTCATCATCATTGCTCCCTAGTTGTAGTTGCCATCACATCATGATAGCCAAAGTAGGGATGATGCACCCAATTAAACACAGACGTAATTTCAGTGTACCATGCACTTATTCTGCATGGTTAGACTTACCACATGATCACTGTCTTATATACCGTTAGATTGTTGCCACACCCAGCCCAGTACTGCCATCCCTACTTCTTAAGGGGAATTTCCCACCTTAAGTAATGAGACCTCATGCACTTCGTCCCTCTTGAATGAGGTTTGTCATAATGCATGTGTTGAATGCCACCTTCAATCGCTAACTGGGGAGACATTGAGGTACCGAACAGCAAAGAGGGATAGTGAAACAATTACAAGATCTGACATCATACAGTGCTTGTAGCTTCTGGGGATCGCAATTTGGGAAAGTTTTCATGGATGTGTGCATTTCAACCCTAATGCAGAATCATATCAGAATCTCGACCCTGAGATCTGCTACAGGAGACATGAACAAGATAAGAGATGCCAGGATGACCAGAGGTAGAACATGCTTCTTTTTCCCCACTCATCTTCCCAACTTCTTTTGGAATGGGCAGGTCAACCACTATTAATTTTACAAGAGACTTGTTCACCTGCATTCAGTGAGAGGAACCATGTAGTCATAATCACAGTTATCTACTGGCTCTATTGTCACTGATCACTTCACTTCATGATGATCATGATCACCTACTATACTATCTCATTTATCCTGGGTGACCCATTTGCCAAAGAAGATTACTTTTCATGCATATGGGGTCCAGTTTAATATACAGAAATTACAGTAAACATCTACGCATACACATACACACATACACAATGTCATACACAATTAGTAAATCAGTTAATAATCAGTCAGTAATCAGTCTGGACAGGTGTTGATGGTAGGGGGCACACCTGTCACTCTTCTTTTCTTCTTCTCTGCCCTAGATGTGAGCCCTGGCCATCCCATTGTGCCTTTGCTTTGTAATCTTTGCTCTTCAACTATAAGCTTTTTCTTCTGGGTACATTAGAGTCTATATAGTCACAAAGAAAACTTTCAGAACAAATTTTAACAAGTAATATTAACAAGAAAAAAAGAGGGAATATACAAGAAATAAAAACATTAAAAAATGAAATTTGAAGTAGTAGCATATATACTGAAATTTATAACCATGCACATCATGCACTTCCATATTTGGGCACATGATCCTTACTCCCAAATATGGAAGTGATGTGTATGGTTAAGTCACTTAAATTTCAGTATATATACCACTTCTGTATGGCTGTCCTTGTCACATGATCCCTTTCTTAAATAGTATGTCCTACATATACATAGCGTGTCCTATAATATGTGCCATATAATAATAAATAGTATATTCTATATAATAATAAATAGTATATTTTATATAATAAATAGTGTGTCCTATATAATAAATAGTGTGTCCTATATAATAAATAGTATATCCTATATAATAAATAGTATATCCTATATAATAAATAGTGTGCCCTATATAATACATATAATAATAAATAGTATGCCATATATAAAAAATAGTATAATAAATATTGCGTCCTATATAATAAATAGTGTGTCCTATATAATATAAATAGTAACAGAATCTGGTCCACAGTGGCCAAGGTCAGCTTTCATCAGATATTAGTAACTAAGCAGTTTACGAAGATATAGTAACTATACAAATGTCATTGAATGATTCCGAAATAAAAATCCTTGATGTTTCATTTGAAACTCTGGATCCTCTAAATTTGGCACTCATCGTCCTTGCTCCGCTAATTGTAGTTGCAATCACATCTTTCAATGGTTTTATCATCTGTCTTCTTCTTATACCGGGAAAATTCCCCAAAGCGTTCCGAGTACTCCTTATCAACATGCTAGCTGCTATAATCTTTCAAGCAATCCTGTTCCTGGTTATTGTTGCTGTATTTATGTCACAAGATGACTGTTTGAAAGGTATACATAGCAACAACACTGGTTTTGAGGATAATGACTGTATAGACTCTAATATACCCAGAAGAAAAGCTTATAGCTCTCTTTTCTTGTTTGGATTTTCTGCATCAGTTACTGTAAGAATGCTTTTCATGGGATTTTATGCCATACTGATCTACATCAATATCAAGTATCTCTTCTACAAGATTAGAATATGGGTGGTTGTCATTGGATGTGTAGGAGTCTGGGTAGTGGCTGGAATCCTGAACTCCCACACTCTCTGATAGAGAGAACTCTTCATTGCTAATGTTGCCATGCATTTGCAAGTAATGACTGAAATATATTATGTATGCATGGTTTAGATCCCTATAGGCTCGAAAGTTGATGTAACATGTTGTTAGATATTATATATCCTTCCAGTCTCTACGTATATTGCATTGCATATATGCATTCATATTAAAGTTTCTACGATACAATAAAAATACAAGTACTATAAAAGAAAAATTAAATTAAATGAAAATAAAGCCTGAAGTCTGTTTTTAAATATTTTTCAAGAAATTCACATCATGAATGTCAACACAAAGAAAGAAAGTAACACATGCAAAGCAAAGGGGAACATGATAAAACAGAAAAGGGGGAGCATTTCTGTACCAATGATCCAAACACATTAATGTAATGCCAATAGATTAATATACAAACTTTGTTACAATTCAATGGCAAGCTGTTTTGGATAGTTTATATGTCTGAAACAGGCATACAGACTATTGAGAACGAATTTCAATATAATAAGTATGATTACAATAACCAGCAGCACAATGGAGTAGGTATGTGTCACACTTCCAGCTGCCTCATTTTCATCAACAAACTCCGCCCCTTGAGTGATCAGTAGCCCAGCAATGGGTAAGAAGTATGCAAAGTAAGAGCTGACAGTGTGTCGAACATATCTATCTAAAAAGGTCTGTTCAAATGCAAAATAGAGTATAATGAACATCAAAATCAGACTCAACACCACTTGAGATGAGATTTCTTGGTCCATCCCTCTAACATATTGCAGGGTCATCCCCAAATTGATAAAAGTCATTACTTCAACCCAGCTACATTGAAATGCTAACCCATTTAGCACAAGAATTCTTGAAAGCCAAAAATCAAGCTTGTGTTGATCTCTCATAACTTGGCCTTCTTTGTAGAGATGCACAGTTACCAAGATTAGACACACATACAGAACAAGGCATTGGATAACTGAAAAACTGAGAGCTGTTGTAAGGTAGCGATTTCCAAATAAATACATCCAAATTATATTTATAGTACAGTTCAATGAAAAGAATACGTACACAAGGTCGGGAATACTTTTCTTAGCTCTACGAATAAGAACGCTCCATCCATACGTTATCCATAAAGCGTTCCACAAGTAACTGATAGTCCAGATCAAGTAAACTGTCCACGGAATCGGGAGAGCAGTCAAAAAATAAGTTGAAAAATACACATTTGAGAAATGCTGGTCGAATCCCACTCGTTTAGCTACTCCTTCTATAATAAACAGACAGTTCCATAGGAATTCCACTAAAAATAATAATGAGCAGATGAATAAGAGGACAAACCCTACGAAAAGATTAACCCGAATGGCAGCCATTTTTAGCAATTATTACAGTAATAAAATGGCTGCTCTGATTACAAGAATACAGAGGCATAAGTTTGGTAATAAAAGAATAGCTCGCACATATTTTCAGTTGTCATTCATCTTCCACTGTTCTACCTATGTAGGTGGTTTTGCTGCCAGAACTTTGAGCACTGCTTCTCCTCAGAAAAGCTATGGTGGACTGAAGGTGAGTAGATTTATAGTGGTTGTAATGTTCGAGTTAGTGATGACTCGTAGCTCTTGTAGGATGAAGACCGAATCTTTACCAACCTCTACGGAAAGCACGACTGGAAACTCAAAGGAGCTCTTAAAAGAGTAAGCGACACTTAAAATATCCAAGATTTTACTGGCCCTTGTTGTTAAACCAAATGATCCTATACCTCTCCCTCTTTTGGTTGCCTCTCGACCTCTATAAAATTAACTCTATTGTACCCTCAATCATAATGTTTGGGTTTATTAGTTAGCACATTCTCTGTATCTTATGATGCATAATTTTGTTATAGTTTAACTCCATATCTCGTGCACATAGAGCTTATCAGCTTGTTCTGATAAGGAGAATCACCACTAATTAGTGTGAATTGCAACTAATTGCTTCTTATAAAGAGGGAGAAACAAGAAAGGAACATTGCTGTGGCAATTGTAGCTCAGTGGTAGAGCACTGGTGGTCATAACCAGCTGTCCTGGGTTCAATTCTGAGTAACTGCTTCTTTCGTGTAGGGTTTATTAGTATCCCTCTTCATAATGGTTGTGGTTTAGGTATCACTTTGATTGGTCATAGGGCGACTGGTATAAGACAAAGGAGATATTGCTAAAGGGGCATGAATGGATTCTCAAGGAGGTCTCCACGTCTGGGCTGCGAGGCCGGGGAGGTGCCGGTTTTCCAACTGGTTTAAAATGGGGATTTATGAACAAGCCCAGTGATGGTAGACCAAAGTACCTAGTGGTGAATGCTGACGAAGGAGAACCTGGTACATGCAAAGATAGAGAGATTATGAGACATGATCCTCACAAGCTTGTGGAAGGTAGATTATTACTATCTATAGAGTCTAGTAGAATATCTGTGTAGAAAGAGTTACCAAAACCTTCAATTCATTCAAATTATTAATTAATTATTGTCTTCAAATATTATTGTTTATAATTTTATTGTTGAAATTACATTTTTACTATTTTGTACTCTTGAAAAAGCTGTCTGGCCCAGTGGAGAAGTAGAGAAGAAGGATAAAACTCTCGTATCCTCATCCAAACCTCTCGCTAGATTTAGTTCCCTGTGGGCCTTTACTCAAAGTACATGTAGCATAATAGAAAGTGGCATGTTAGATTATTCATGGGTGTATGGTATGTGTCTTTTGTCTGCAATATACAATGGACTAGTTCTGTAACCAATTCTAAGGTTGTCACATGACTCTCATATGACTGTCACATGATTCTCCTATGACTGTCACATGACTCTCCTATGACTGTCACATGATTCTCCTATGACTGTCACATGACTCTCCTATGACTGTCACATGACTCTCCTATGACTGTCACATGACTATCATATGACTGTCACTATGATGTGTTACGATGTGGTTCTGCTCTGTTACAGGGTGTCTGGTTGCTGGCCGTTCCATGGGAGCCTGTGCGGCATACATCTACATACGAGGGGAGTTCTATTACGAGTTCTCCAACATGCAGACAGCCATCAATGAGGTACAGTGTACATACAGTACCCTCCCCACCCCACCCACCAGCCCCACCCACCACAATGTATATATTATGTACGTACGCAACTTGTAAGTACATTCAGGAAGTGTAGGAAGCTAATGCTTGAACATACACTGTACACAAGTGATCAGCTTTTCTAACTACTTCAAACTGTTTCCTTTGTTCAAAGGTTGTTAGAGACAGTCACTGGATACCCTGTTCCTTGACCCTTTATTGCTAACAATGCAATTTACCATTTCTGATGGTACTCCACAAACGATTGCTACACAATTATATCATGTAATTATCTATTGATCCATGACTGTCTTGCTTGTTCTGTAGTGTTATGAGGCTGGTCTCATTGGAAAGAATGCTTGTGGAAGTGGTTATGACTTTGATGTGTATATGCACCGAGGAGCAGGGGCCTACATATGTGGAGAGGAAACAGTGAGAATACTAGAATATGTGGTATTGGTATACTAGAATATGTGGTATTGGTATACTAGAATATGTGGTATTGGTATACAAGAATATGTGGTATTAGTATACTAGAATATGTGGTATTGGTATACTAGAATAGTGGTATTAGTATACTAGAATATGTGGTATTAGTATACTAGAATATGTACGCTGTTGCTATCCTATAACCTCTAGTGATACTACATATATAGGACTGTAAAATACCCAATACTATCCAATTCTACCCAATAATACCAATGCTATCAATTGTTATCCAATTCTATATACCAAATGTTATCCAATGGTTTTAATGTTATTCAATATTGTTCAGTGTTGCTGTATCGTCACTCTGCATATCATATCATATTTCATAATGTTTTGCAACACTAGGCACTGATAGAGAGTCTGGAAGGAAAGGCAGGCAAGCCGAGATTGAAACCTCCCTTCCCGGCTGATATTGGAGTCTTTGGTTGTCCAACTACTGTTGCTAATGTGGAAACAGTTGCCGTAGCACCAGTGAGTGTCCTCTGATGTATGTAGCCTTGACACTAGTGAGTGTCCTCTGATGTATGTAGCACTGACACTAGTGAGTGTCCTCTGATGTATGTAGCCCTGACACCAGTGAGTGTCCTCTGATGTATGTAGCCCTGACACTAGTGAGTGTCCTCTGATGTATGTAGCCCTGACACCAGTGAGTGTCCTCTGATGTATGTAGCACTGACACTAGTGAGTGTCCTCTGATGTATGTAGCCCTGACACCAGTGAGTGTCCTCTGATGTATGTAGCCCTGACACCAGTGAGTGTCCTCTGATGTATGTAGCCCTGACACTAGTGAGTGTCCTCTGATGTATGTAGCCCTGACACTAGTGAGTGTCCTCTGATGTATGTAGCCCTGACACCAGTGAGTGTCCTCTGATGTATGTAGCACTGACACTAGTGAGTGTCCTCTGATGTATGTAGCCCTGACACCAGTGAGTGTCCTCTGATGTATGTAGCCCTGACACTAGTGAGTGTCCTCTGATGTATGTAGCCCTGACACCAGTGAGTGTCCTCTGATGTATGTAGCCCTGACACCAGTGAGTGTCCTCTGATGTATGTAGCCCTGACACTAGTGAGTGTCCTCTGATGTATGTAGCACTGACACCAGTGAGTGTCCTCTGATGTATGTAGCCCTGACACCAGTGAGTGTCCTCTGATGTATGTAGCCCTGACACCAGTGAGTGTCCTCTGATGTATGTAGCCCTGACACCAGTGAGTGTCCTCTGATGTATGTAGCCCTGACACCAGTGAGTGTCCTCTGATATATGTAGCCTTTTAAAATAGATGTTTTCTTTATCTAACGTGTTCGGTTTAGATAAGATTATTGTTTTACTGGCTGAATGCACATTTAGTATGCGTTGTAATATTAGAACTACTATATTTGTAAGGTGCATTTGTTGAAATTGGCTAATACAGCAAATCACAGTAATTTGATTCATATATGTATGTAGGTGCATCAATATTGAAACTGTACATGTGTTAATCAGTGCAATGTAAGTGTGGGTAAAATGTCCGCCCTTTCCTTTTTACTTCATCCCAAAAGGCCATCTGCAGGAGAGGAGGAGATTGGTTTGCTTCATTTGGAAGAGAAAGAAACTCTGGAACAAAGGTAGGTATTGTTCTATCTCTTTGATCACTCATCTCTGGCCCCTCCCACTTGGTATAGCAGTGTCTCTTTGATCACTCATCTCTGGCCCCTCCCACTTGGTATAGCAGTGTCTCTTTTTGATATTTTGTCAATTGTATATACTGATAGCTTGATATACATTAGCAAGTGATTACTTTGGTGGATTGGACAGTTTTAGAAAACTAGCTAATTCCCAATTTATGATCTACCAAGTTGTTTTGCTGGTACATTATTACCAATGGATAACCAAAATTGAATCTGCCAAATGTGCCAAGCTCGATCAAGCATTCCATTGAATAATATTCCTGAATCATTTTCCATTATATATGGTAAAAGTTTTTGACTTTTTTAAATATTTCTGTTGAATTTACATTTCTACAATATTGTAGTTGTTTTGCATTTCTGGTCACGTGAATGCTCCCTGCACTGTAGAGGAGGAAATGTCTATTCCTCTAAGGGAACTAATTGAGCGACATGCTGGAGGAGTTACAGGTTTGTAAACAATAACACTTCTTAGTGTTGGCTGAGGGCAATCATATTCATGGCCCTCCAGGAGACCATGAATATAATTAAAAAAGAAGTGTCTGTTAGCCATGAACTGCCATATAAGGAAAGGTGTATACAATGTAGTAGTCAGAATGTCTGTGAAGTGGGTTCTCCTTTTTTGCTTTGTATTGACTATGATCACCAGATAGACTCTCAGAGATGTCACTGAGCCCTTGTAGTTGGTTCACAGTTTAAATGTATTTGGAATGAAGCTTTACTTTTAACTGGTTGTAGACAATTAGTTCATGCCTTCCTGTCAATAGACTGTGATTTGTATATGGTAAAGGAACTTGGAGTGTTTCACCTATGACAATTGAAATTATGTCAAATATGTAGAATTTATTTTAACTGTTTACATAAAATGGCATTTTGTGTGAATGACTTTCTAAATGTGGTATTTCCCCTCAGGTGGCTGGGATAATCTCTTGGGCATCATTCCTGGAGGCTCTTCTGTGCCTGTTATACCCAGATCCGTGTGTGATGACGTTTTGATGGATTTTGATGCTCTTGTCAATGTAAACTCAGGTCTTGGAACGGCTGCAGTTATCGTAATGGACAAATCAGTTAGTGTTGTTCTGAATGTAAAGTTGTTTCACCTATGATTATGCACTTTGGATGACCGATCATGTTGAGAAACTTATTGATAATAATTACGGTCGTCTGTCATTGTTTTAATCCCCTATAGTTATTTAATTTATAACCTCAAGGACGGTAGTTCATCACTGTTCCCAGCTCATGGGGCTCACGTCTCTAATTAGATTGACATTTGATATAATTAATCAATTATCTTGCAATTTTACACCTGTGGGCAAAAAAACATGAAATTAGCTAACTATGGATTTCCTTTGAAGAGTTAACAAGTCTATGATCCAATCAATTGCTGGTGTCAATATCTGATATGTAATTGTCCAACATGTTGGCACTATTCACAAGGTATATGGCAGGTTTGTGTGGGTATATGGAAGGAGGGATAGCAACATGCTATCTATCCACGTTAGGGAGATGTTGGCATGGAGATTCATATAACCACTGTGAAATATTTCTAAGCTTAAAGGCTTTTATATTTTCAGTTTCTCTGTGTGTTTATTTCATCCTCTAGTTAAATAACTTGACATTCTTGATTCTATTATGTAGGCTGATATTGTCAAATGCATAGCAAGGTTGAGTGACTTTTACCAACATGAAAGTTGTGGACAGGTAATTAATGATATTCATAGCCCTCTCTCTTAAATGTATTCATTGATTGTTATCAGTAGTCAGTTGGTGTGCTGTCACTTTACCCCTGCAATCATCTCTCCTCCAGTGTACCCCATGTAGAGAGGGAAGTGGCTGGTTAGCAATGATGATGGAGAGATTTGGTGAGGATGTCATGTCAGCTTCCTAGTTTAATGTTCCTTTTAAAGCATATGTTTCTTGTAATGATGTTATTACTCTGAATAAAAGTCTTTTTGATTTAATGCATCAACTATTTCATTTTTTAAATCATGTTTTTGGTAATTTTGTACAGTATCAGGAAATGCAGAACCTTCTGAGATTGACATGATGTGGGTAAGTAGATACAGACATGTTTTATCATTTGCCATATTATAATAACAGGCCATTAGCAGTCCCATTCAACATGGCATTCCTATCTTTAATCTTGTGTAGGAGTTATCTAAACAGATAGAGGGTCACACTATATGTGCACTGGGTGATGCTGCAGCTTGGCCAGTTCAGGTCAGTTATATCAGATGAAATAAATTACATTAGCCTTTGAAGGTACAAGGTACTTTGGGAAGTGCTTGGGTCATTGTATTGTTAAGCTTACATAAGCCCAGCCAACTCAGTACAGAAGCTGGTTCTCACCCCCTCCCCCCACCCCACAGGGTCTAATCAGACACTTCAGACCAGAGTTAGAAGCACGCATGGCGAAATACAAGAATAAGGAGGCTGTAGCTAGCCAATGATACTCTACACAAAGACATTCCTTGGCTATTCAATGTATAACAGTGTTATTATAATATATTATACACATACATCTTGTCTGAATAAAACAATTGGTGAAATGTATGATATGTGAGAAATTTAAAAATGAAGTGAAAAAGCAAGAGTTGTTTGAACACAATAATTACAATATAGCAGGTCCACAGTAATAGGCAAGTGTCAATGCCTCTCCAGGACTGTCCAAACTGAAGCTGGGAAAGAACTCTTCCCCATGGATATTTTCTGGAGGTCCATAGTTCTCTCCATTTCTTGTCCACTGAATTGTGTGCTCCTCAAGATCAAGCTTTATCCCAATTGTGTCTCCAGTTGTGTAGCCACCAAGACTCATCAAATCATTGCTCACTGCATAAAATAGGAAAATATATTACACACATATCTTACTACTAACATGTTTACAAGACATACCTGTATGTGTTAATGACGTTTGTCCTCGGTGAATATTGCCGTTGTTTCGTCTCGCCAACTCCCCCTCTCTAAATGGATGAGGATTTCCATCCCACACTGTTTTACAACCAGTGGCCATCCTCTCCTCGTTCACTATACCAATTTGCATCCAACCAATTACTCGAGAGCAGTCGATGTACGTCAGCCAAGCATGACGCCCCTGCTTAAATCCTCTCCTAAAAGGAGTCTGCATAACAGTGGTGCTGTAACCGCGACCTTTGTATTTCACGGTACGCCCATCGTTGCTAATCACGACATTCTCGTTTGCTGTAGTCTGATCAAATCTCGGGCTAGTACGGAATTCGACTGCATCCTTTAGCTCCTGTGTTAGAGGGAGTCTTTGAACGTCACTGGGCTGCTTCATCCGGCTAGAGATGGCCCAAGTGGATAGGTCAGTTAGACTTGGCACTGTTTGTGCTACCCCGGGTCGTTCAGATACCCAATCATCTAAGCCCTTGGCTTCTTTTGCAATCTTCTCTCGCAGCTTCATATAAGGATCCTCCACTTGCTTCCTAAAGGAGTGTCTTCTCTTCACCTTTCGATTGCCCTTCATCTGACTTGTGGAAGAAACATTCAGAGTGCTGCTGGTCTTCTTGAGAGTAGTTGCCTTTAACTTGTTGCTTTCCTCTATGTCAGTACCTACTGCTGGTAGACTCCATAGGCTGCTACGGCTTGGCGATGTGCTATGTAAATTTGGCGATTGGGCGCGACTTCGGCGTCGAACTGCTGCTTTACTCTTTACTTGTCCCATCTTGCGTCGGAGTGGTTGCCTCGCTACTCAAATGGTACTTCAGCTGAGTTAATTGTATATATAAGGACGCCCTTTATACAGGGGTCTAAGTCAATTAGATTCATATTCGACTGAACTCTTTAGCCGCAAAACGACTTAAGTAACCACAATTTCCGTATTTATAGTCGGAAGGAAGGGCGTGTTTAATGTCATAAGAATCGAGTTGTGGGAGAGACTCCGAGGATAGTTTGAATGTTTTTTTGTTTGGAATGAATGGGTATCCAGTTAACGGGGATGGATCGGAACACATTAGAAGGTAACTAAGTCTCAAAAAAGATAATAGAAATCAGAATTTAACCTCTTTTTGTGTTATGTTTTCGTCAGGCCGTCAAACGGCAAGTCTTCTTCGCGGAGGAGTGCTCTTCCTATGCTTAAAGGCGTAAGGAATCCCCCCAAGTCGTCTGCTGGCGGGCATCCTCCGTCTGTACTGACAAAGAAGCCGATGGGGTCCAGTCGAATGTCCAACTTCAGGTCAGCCATTTTGAAAAACGCCCACCTCTTAATAGTAAATGGTCCAGAGAAGCCTTGCCAATGCATAGCGCAAGACACGTACGAACGGACACTAAGCATACATTTATAGACAGAACGAAATAGTGGAAGATTATATGAAAAACTCGCTTAACCTATTATTGTCGCGTTAATAGTATATTAGTATATTAGGTTTGAAGATGTAGACTACATGACGGAATGCAATGTGCAGTTGTTATAAAAACATGACCTGGTAGGCTATCTATAACACTCTCACACTCACATTGTTCTTGAAAACTAAGCATCTTCTAACCCTTTAGTGAGACTACAACAAAGACTGTTCCATTCACAAGCCAAGAGAAACAAAAGTATCATATGGTATGACACCAAACCATACATTGTCATAGTATATGTATACAGTATATTCCTTCATGCAGCCAATACAGATACATTGCCATAGTATATGTATACAGTATATTCCTTCATGCAGCCAATACAGATACATTGTCATAGTATATGTATACAGTATATTCCTTCATGCAGCCAATACAGATACATTGTCATAGTATATGTATACAGTATATTCCTTCATGCAGCCAATACAGATACAGTCCATTCAGGATCAAAGGTCAAGGCGATTGTCACTGCACAGGGTTCAGCACCGCCCAGCCAACTTTGTTCCTGCTCAAAGGATACGTCCAAAGGATGGAGAAGAGGACGATGCTAGCTCTACTTCAACATGGACTAATGGCTTGAGAAAGACACCTGGAGGCTTACCTCAGTTGCCAGGAGACAGCAAGCCACACCCACCACAGCCTACCAGTATATCAAGGGTGAGTTAATTATCACATGAGATGATATGTACTTCATAATTACATTTTTTCCATTTTAGCGTCATACGGAGAAAATGGAGCACTTGTCTTCCTCTGGAGGTATCTTTCACTCAAGGATCCCGCCACCAGCTGTTCATCGTTCGGTCAGTTTAGCAGTTACTGATAAGCAACAGCCCATGGCTGTGGTGTATAGGATGTTAGGGGGGCAGCTAGATAAAGATCACATAGTTGTGGTAACTGAGGAATGCAGTCAAGATTCCATTGTAGTCATGTGTGTCTGAAGGAGTGATCTGAGCCGTTGTGCCAGGCTTCAGTGTTAACAGAAATAACTAGTTTTCAGTAAACCTGGATTTATTTATTCCTCTTTGTTACCTTATTTTCTGGTCTAACCAGTTTTAGTCAGCCACTAGTGATGGGTAGTCACCTAGTGTGTGCCAAGGGACAAGTTATTGCTGTTGAGGTACTATTTCTGTCCCACTTAACCATACTGAGCTCTACTGACTAGAGTTGAGTGTAGGAGATCACCAGTATCTCTTCAATCTGTAGAATACTTATGGTGTGCCATCTCTGTATCGAGAACCAGTTAGAATGCAACCTCCTATTTCAAATCCAAGCTCAGATGAGTAAGTCCCTGTTATTTTACTCTTAATTTGCTTGATACCAGCCTCTACTTTGCCCCTATTGCTGCATTTAGTAGTTCTTTCCTTAGACCGGGTCCTAACTCTGCAGCCATCTTAAGGTCCTATCCACAAAATGGCTGAACCGAAGGGGTTAAAGGGTAGTAGTCAACCCAGTCAAACATGCTGTACGGCAGCAATATTGTTGCAAACCTTCTCCCTGGCCATTGCAGTGTCCGTTTTCTTGGTAATTTTTCTTAATCCAATTTTCAATTCTTGACTGAATAGAATAGGTCTGTACATTACATATCAGTCTACATATCCACAAAGCAAATTGTGTTAACTCTGTGCCTGAATGCTTCTCCTCTCTACAAACCATATCTCCCAGTACTTAGTATGCTTACAATATACCCAATCACTCTCTAGTACCTTGTCTCAACCTTATTCCTATATAATCCCTCAGTCACATCGCCGTCTTTGTGATGCGATGGGTGGAAGGTTTGACATGCTGTGACTGCATTAAATTACAGAACCCTTAATAATGCACAACAGATAAGGCCCCGATAATTGGAACTGGAGTGTTGTCATCATTCCTTTCCTTATAGGTCAGATAATATTGATACACAAAGCAAATCTAAAGTTAGAAGGAATACACTAGGATATCGGCTTCCTATGTCACCTCAAGGTATTCACTGCACAAACAAGTCAATAATTTCCATCCCAGGATTACCAATCGTCACTCTTTCCTCACAGCGGCCATGAAAGTGTTTAAAGATAAGTTGACCCCTTATGAGCACAAGGAGATCCAGGAGTACCCGGATGTGTGGTTCTTGGGTCTGGAGGCCCAGAAGATTGAAGGAGTGCCTGGAGCACCACAGAACAATGGGTACGATGATGAAAATGGAAGCTACCACAAGATCATGCACGACCATTTAGCATACAGATATGAGATCCTTGAAGTCATTGGTAAAGGATCTTTTGGACAAGTTGTCAAAGTAAGTGTCCTTTTTAATAACCTTTGATAATGTATGTGTTGTTACTCTTGACAATGTTCACGTCTGTTTACATAGGCTTTAGATCATAAAACTAATCAAGCTGTGGCCATCAAAGTGATTAGAAACAAGAAACGCTTCCATCACCAAGCCCTTGTTGAAGTGAAGATTTTAGATGCTCTGAGGAAGAAAGACACAGAGCACAAACACAATATTATTCACATGTTGGAGTATTTTTACTTCAGAAACCATCTTTGCATCAGCTTTGAGCTAATGGGGTAAGACAGTGTGTTTCATAACATTCCTAATTAGGTTTCAAAGTGATTGTAAGCTAGTAATAATATATTTGAAATCAATTTAGTATATTTTCAATCATATTGTAAAATCTCTAATCAGTATCTTCCTGGATCTTGTAGCATGTCTTGTGACTTTGTCTCAGTAAATGTGTCTTTTTATGTACAAACAATGAAGTATATATTTTTGCTTATTTATTCTTTACTATAAAGGATCAATCTTTATGAACTCATAAAAAAGAATAATTTTCAGGGATTCAGTTTACCGCTGATTAGAAGATTTGCCCATGAACTTTTGCTGTGTTTAAAACTCTTGCATCAAGAAAGAATCATTCATTGTGACCTTAAACCAGTAGGTTACCATAGTTATGTATGTTTTATTGACAAATATTTACCAGCATATCTTATTTTTATTTTCTAGGAAAATATTTTGTTGAAACTGAAAGGTCAAAGTCACATCAAAGTGATAGATTTTGGTTCAAGTTGTTACGAAACTCAGCGAATCTACACATACATACAGTCTCGTTTCTATAGATCCCCAGAAGTTATATTGGGTAAGTTTAGAATTACTCTTCAATGCTCTCCAGTTATATAAGCATATATTCTACTCATTGGAAAAATGGTATTTTTTTGATAATTGATGCGTCAATCACCAGTTTTGATGCTTTCATGTAATCACATCTAGAAACACCCTAAGTATTGTCACATTACTTGAAAACAGTATTGATAATTCAAGATACATTTAGCACACCTAAACTCATCGACAAATATACCTATAGAACTATACCTATATAAATGTTGTATTTAAGCAGTCTCTATATGTGGATATAGTTGGCTGTGATATTGGGGGCATCCCCTTTCTATTCTCTTTGAATAGGTATACCCTATAGTATGTCCATAGACATGTGGAGTTTGGGATGTATCCTGGCAGAGCTTCACACTGGCTACCCTCTCTTCCCAGGAGAGAACGAGGTCGAACAGCTGGCCTGTATAATGGAGATCTTTGGTCTTCCACCTCCAGACCTTCTCAGCGAAGCTCAAAGAAGAAAATTATTCTTTGGTAAATCCTTATATCATTTATCAATTATGGTACGCTTCAATTAAGCTTTAAATTGATGTGATTGTAATATAATATAGACTCCAAGGGTCAACCACGTTGTACTACCAACAGCAAAGGTAAAAAGAGAAGGCTAAGCACAAAGGATCTTGCTACAACTGTTCGTTCAAAGGATCAATTATTTGTAGACTTTATCCGAAGGTGTTTACAGTGAGTGTGTACTATTGATAACTTAGACACTGTGACTGAGTTATGTCTCTCTACTTGTGTAGTTGGTCTCCCAGTCTCCGTATGACGCCAGATGAAGCCTTGAAGCACAGCTGGATAACTGAGGTGAGCCATTTGTAGGGAAATTATTGCATCATATTACACATTATTATTATTATTATACATCACAAAGATATTTGGTAGTGGTATTTCAAGCTAATGGCTAGTTTGTGGAGTTAATAGTAGTATTTCATTGGTGAAGTTTTTAGCTTATACAGTACCCTGAGCAATGGTGCTATACAAAGTGATTTTTATTCACATGAATAAAATTTTACGATTTTTCAATAAATCTAATTTTATTCATTTTTGCTCTTTCCACTTTCACCTTTTACTATATATATCTGCACTAAACATTACATTTTAAGGTTTACTCTTCTTCCCATGTTCTGGATATTTTAACATCACAAGAACATGAATTTCTTGTTTTAAAGTGTTTCAATTGCTGGGGGTTACCATTTACCATATGGGTAGGATTTTGGGCGGGGAACTTATTTTGGTGGATTGGCAGTTTTGAGAGCAATCCACCAATACTTCAACTGCCAAACTACACTGAATGTATGGGAACAACTATCTTACCAGTAAAATCTGCCAAATGCCATAATTTGAACTATCTACCAAATATTCTTCCCACAAAAAATTCTGGCCATACAGTTTATGATATTATAAATGTACAAAACTTACTTGTAAATGATTTACTTAAAAAATGATGGCTTATTGTAATGTTGTGATTATGTAGGGTCGTCCAAGCCATTCACATCACCAGAGTCACCATTTAGCCTCTCCATCAACGACCTCTAGTATTACTACTACCAGTAGTTACGGCGTTCTTCGGCAACGAAAACAGGTCAGTCCCCTTTCCAGTGTCGGTAGACTTCAACCCATAGGAGCAGACTCTAGTGGCCGACCAAGATCGGAACACAGTGCTTGGTCACGAGGCAGTCAGCACAGTAGACATAGTGCGAGTGAGGGTGTCAAGTACAGCAGAAGTCGGTCTAGTGTTACCAAGGATACCAGCAGTGAAGAACATACTCAACCCTTGCCACCTATATTATAATTTTATATTCAGTCTTTAATTTATTTGTATATTTTGTAAAATATTTTTTTGGACAATTTATATTTGACTGCATTCTAAAAATGTGAAAATGTATTAAGAATGCAATATATACATATACATACATATATTATTATATATAGAAAACATGCAGCAATCTGTATGCAACTAATACATGTATTTTATACATATACAGCTCTAGCAATCATGTGGCTGACGGTGCATGCCAGCAACCTATTGATTAAGATATAGCTATGGACTAGCTATGATTATTAGCTCATTCTGATAAATTAAAATTGCCACTAATTAGGGTGAACTGAAGTCTAATTGCTTACAGTGTAGTTATTATGACTAGTGATCATATATAACCAGCTAGGATCAATTCCCAGCAATAATTGCTGCTTATAATCAATAATTATATTTGTGCACAAAAGATAACTCCTTCCATGCCACCTTTTCTAATTATTAAACTGGTTGTATCTCTCTCCACTGAAGAAGACCTGACAGTTGAAATGTCCAAATTTCTGTTTTTGGGTTGCATATGTATGTCTTGCTGATGCTCAAATATCTATGTACTTCCCCTATTTCATTATGAACACAACACCATATATAACTTACTATAGATATATAATCTGTTCAGTTTAATAATAGACTATGTCTATATACAGTACTGTATAGTATTATACACTATATCTATATATACTGCATAATACTACAGTTGTGCACATATTACTCTTCCAGTTCATTAACAACTAAGAGATCCCAAATGCTGTGCCAAGTCTGAGAGTCTTCATACAGGTAAGTCATGGAGGACTGCAGACTCGGCTGCAGTGTCTCCCTTTCATATTCAAAGAGCCATAACACACAGCCCCACATGAGGGCCGCATACCAGGGGAAGGTGTTGAATGATGGGGTGGGAAGAATGCCCTTCTTCATTGCCACTCTTGTGAAACCAAATGTGATCCGTGACAACAAATAAAGACAAATCTAGTGAAACAATAACAGTTGTTCTAGTTACTGAGCAGAGCTGATATAATATAATAAGTAAGCCGCCTATTTCTGGGCATGCATACCTAGTCTCGCATAGCCAGACCGCTATCTCACCGCCATATTCATTGGATGACGTAAGCGGTCTGGCTATGTGAGACTAGTACCTACCTGACTATTCACTTTATTTTCTTCTCCAAAAACTAAATAACCACTACAAAAGGCTGCCACAAAAGCATGCCACTTTGATCTCCTTCCAAAGAGTAGAGTAAGAACTGAGGTTAGAATGCGATATAAAGTTGAAAAAAATGCTAAGTTCCTTGCATGCTGGAAAGTTGCTTGCAAAATGACTTTAATCTTTTCCGTAAAACTAAACAGAGAAATTAATGCTTGCAAGACGTATTCGGTGAAATAAAGCTCATGCTAACTAACCTTCCGGGATGAAAGAGGAATGTCATCACTATCGAGTGCGGAAAGCGAATCTTACAGCCATACCTGAGGTGCGAAAATAAAGACACTTAGATATACTACACGAAACAACTGAACTTTAACAATTGATAAGAAAAAAAGATATTAAAAGCTTACACAACTCCATTACGAAAACCTTTAATGATCGAAAATAGTAGTTTAAATCTTGAATCTTGGACCAATGCATTGGCTGTTTGAATCCAATAATTGTCAGCCATTTTATTGTTTAGATGATTGCTCAATCTGACCGAAAATGGCGGAAGCTCACGAGGTCGTGGACGACATTCACGAGCCTGACGATAATCTAGATGTACAGGGAGAACCTGAAGCGGTAGTATCAGTTAAAAAGAAGAAAAAGAAAAAGAAGAAAGTGAAATCTGATCAGGTACAGGAAGATCAGACTCCAGTTGAGGAAACTGATGAAAAGGATCAGAACATATCCAATTCGGTCCAACCTTCCGAAGAGAACAAAGAAGAAGGAGAACAAAAGAAGAAGAAAAAGAAAAAGAAAAAGGCAGCTCACAAGGAAGACAGTGTTGACAGAAACCCAAACGTAAGAAGGTTTAAAAGTAAACCATTCTCTAGCTAGGAGTACAGTACAAGTATAGGTATGTATGTTGCAGTGATGGTATTGCTTGAATGCCTTACATGTCACATCACTGATGAAGGGTGGAATTCACAGAAACGGCTGTCTGAGTGGAGAAGATGAAAGAAGGGAAAAGAAGGAAGAGAATACTCCTGTATCTTCATCCAAAGCTCTCTTTAGGTTTAGTTCCCCTATAGGCTCTTTTACAGAATAGGCATAGCATGTAGGAAAATGGTATCTTAGATTTTTCATGTAAAAAACTGGCTATCTTTGTCAGGTAATTTAACCCAATGACTATTTTATTCTAGGGAATGCTATTGCTATATGATGACGCATATACTGAACCTTTAGATGTCAAGCCAGTAAAGAAGCAGACATACCCTCCCTCCATACCAGTGGATGAGATGTATGAAGGTAACGTATATCCAACAGGAATGGAGGTGGAGTACAAGGATGACCATATGTCAGTTCACAGAATAACTTCGGAAGAGAAGAGAGCCCTGGAAAGGCTTCATTTAGATACCTACAATGACATTAGAAGGGCAGCTGAGGCCCACAGGCAGGTACATACCAAGTAGCCATTTTGTTGTTTAAAAATATTTCCATATGGCGGTCATGTATGTATTTTTGGCCTACTCTACTTCGGGAGTACTGCTGTACTGTCTGATACCTGCGTTACATATATACATAAGATCCTTTAATAGTCTTAGAACTTGCCTAATTCATGAAGGAGTAGAACCCTTTAATATTTAGACCACCTTATGTACATACCTATTGTGATGTAAACCTAGGTGAGGAAGTACATGCAGCGGGTCATTAAGCCTGGAATGACAATGATTGATATCTGTCAGACATTAGAAGATTGTTCTAGAAAAATGATCAACGAAAGTGGACTGGAAGCCGGTATGCATACATATACATATGTACATACGTACGTATGTTCATATTTTAGCTGGTATATACAGTGCAAGTATTAATATACATATATACAGATGTTTAGGGTCAGTTATGAAGGATGATATTCCCAGAAACAGCTGTCTAGCCCAGTGGAGCAGAAGAATAAAGATAAGACTCTTGTATCCTCATGCAAAACTTTCACTAAGTTTAGATAAGCCTTTTACTATAGTAGTAGTGTAGTGTGTAGGAAATGGTGTTTTAGAGTACTCACATTATATACATATGAATATGGATTGTAGCAGTATACGTACATATATATATGTGTATATAGGTCTGGCTTTCCCTACTGGTTGCAGTCTCAATCATTGTGCTGCGCACTACACTCCCAATGCTGGTGATCCAACTGTTCTGGAATACAATGATGTCTGTAAAATTGATTTTGGAACTCATGTAAATGGACGAATCATCGACTGTGCTTTTACAGTCGCATTTAACCCAAAATATGAGCCTCTTCTCAGAGCTGTTAAAGAAGCCACTTACTGTGGCATCAGAGAGGCAGGTATAGATGTACGCCTTGGAGATATAGGAGAAGCCATACAAGAGGTTGGTTGTATCCATGGCAATGGAATGGTACTGATACTGCTATAGTTGTATTGTATTTCAAAAAGGTAATGGAATCGCATGAAATTGATTTGGATGGCAAAACTTATCAGGTTAAGTCAATTAGAAACCTCAACGGTCATTCTATAGGTAAGATTAACAGCATGAAATGAAGTAAAGGACAGTTTATTTATGCCTACTCCGAGGTGTGATCTACGTGCATGAATAATATAACACCATTTATCTTATATGCTACATCTACTTTAGAATAAAGGCCTATAGGGAGCTAAACCCAGTGTGAGCTGTGGATGAGAATACACAAGTCTTCTCTTTATTCTTCTTCTCCACTGGACCAGACAACTGTTTCTAGGAATTACATCCTTCATCAGTGACCCTGGGAATTTTTGTCTTCTTGATCTTTTGTGAGTCCTTGGCTCATACGTACGTATGGTCAATGAATGACTTGATCACATGTCATTTATATCTTACTACACTGGAGCAGCTCTTAGCCTGATGTGGCTACTTTTCATAGAGCCTAGGGCTCTTACATATACATATATATATCTACTCTGTAGCCATGGAAACCAGCAGAATAATTGTATATCTCTTCTACATGTGTTACTACAAGTCGAATGGATACAGATTGCAGTGGAAATGTATCCACTATATAGAATTTTATGACTACCTCAGGTATAAATATTTTTAAATGTGACTACGTTATACAGGACCTTATCGTATCCATGCTGGCAAGACTGTGCCAATAGTGAAGGGAGGAGAAGGCACTAAGATGGAGGAGGGGGAGTTCTTTGCCATTGAGACCTTTGGCAGCACTGGGCGAGGAATGGTCCATGATGACATGGAGTGTTCACACTACATGAAGAATTATGATGTCGGCCATGTGCCATTGCGTTTACAGAGAAGTAAACAACTTCTCCAAGTCATCAATAAAAACTTTTCAACTCTTGCCTTTTGTAGAAGATGGCTAGATAGGTAAGACTGGTTGGCATTTAAATTTTAACTGAATCATTGTATTGCTTATAGAGCCAATAGAAAAGAGTAGCTACTGATTGTTACAGTATTACAAGTTAGTAGGCAATCTGAGATTCAGGGTCAAGGCTGAAAAGTGATGTTCTCAGAATTGTCTGACCTAGTAGGATCTTCCTTAAAAGGCAATATCAATTCGTAGTTCATATTCCTAGCTCACATCTTTTCAATTTTATTTAAAATTGGATAATTTGTGTTCTGTCTATTCCGTTAGACTAGGAGAGACCAAATATCAGATGGGTCTGAAGAACTTGTGTGAAGTTGGAATTGTAGAAGCATACCCACCCCTCTGCGATGTCAAGGGCTGCTACACTGCCCAGTATGAGCACACCATTCTCTTGAGGCCTACTTGCAAAGAAATCATTAGCAAGGGAGAGGATTATTAAAACTTGAGAACAAAATGTAATTAGTTGAGTCCAAAAGCATGCTTTTCAAATAAAATTAAAATGTTCATAAAACCTGTGAAAGGAAAGAAAAATAAAATCTTAGAAAAAGTTACAATCTGTTTGTATAAATGTGAGATGTTTAGGTAGCTGTATGGTTACTATGACAACTCCCATGGTTGGTGATGATGGGGAAAACAATGTGGTGATGTTTGGTCAGAAGAATTGTGTGCCATGTGGATGTTGCCATGGTAACTAGAAGAATAGCTGTAGTTTCCTTCATCAAGGGGAGATTGCTGTGGGTGGGTCCCAGGTAAATGGTGGGGACTAGTCAAGTTATGCGGACTTGATAGTGGGCTGGTAATTGTGGGCGTGTGATTCATGTGATCAGGCAGGTGATGTGGTTGCATAGGGTTGCCATGGATATTTAGAGGAGGTGGACAAGGCCCATTACGTCGCTGGTGTAAGGGTACATCAGTAATATTATGGGTTGGTTCCATTTGTTGGGTGTGCCCAATATGCTGTATGTGTTGGGTGTGTCCGTGGGTGTGGTCTGGATTTCCAATCCTATGTTGTTGGGTGTGTCGGTGGGTGTGGTCTGGATTCCTATGTTGTTGGGTGTGTCTATGGGCGTGGTCTGGATTTCCAATCCTATGGGTGTGTCCGTGGGTGTGGTCTGGATTTCCAACAAGATGGGAGTTTAGTATCTGGCCTGTGTGTCCGCCCATTTGTTGGGAGTGCACAGACTGTATGGAGTGTGTTGGTGAGATGGGTGTTTGGCTATTGGGAGAGTAGTGTTCGCCACATTGTTGGACATTTCGGAGGTTATTCTGCTGTCCATAGCTTGCCCCCCATGAGCCATCAGTGGCAATTGGGCTTTGCAGTCCTTCTGAACTTGTGCTGTTGATTGGAGATCCCCTGAATGTCGATATACCCTGATGATGCATATCTCTTGGTAACAGAGTGGGGCTACTGACCTCCCCCTCGCTCCTGATGGACCCCTCTCGGCTGAGGGGCCCTGGTTGAGGAGTGTAGGTGTAGTTGACACCCGTTGAGTAGATAACTCCGTCCAATCGCACTAAATAGATGGGTACTCGGAAAGCCCTTTTTACGTAACGCCAGTTGCTCCTAAGGCTGTTTATGTTTGGAATGACAGCTAGCATGCTCTCCTCTGTCCTATATTGCAAAGAAACAACCATTATACAGTTAGTGTGCATGGTAAGTATGTATGTGCAATTAAACAGTTGTGGTTTGCTTATCACTTATTATGGTGTTTAATAGGTTTGAATAAACCAAAGGAGGAGAAAATGTGATATGAGTGAATTGGGAAACATAATTGTATATCAGTGTCATAGCAACAAGTAGCTAGAGCCAGTAAGCCTGAAATAGGTTATCAGTTTCTCCTTTGGTTTAATTAACTGTTGTGGTTTGCTTATCACACATATGTACTAATGGCACTACTAAGTCTTATAGCACATTAGCATACCTGTACATTGTCTCTGCTTCAATGTCAGCAAACCAAACCTTCAGTTCAGGTGTAAAGTTTTCCCCAGACAGTTCCAACATGGCTACATCATTTCCTCCAGACACTTGTACAGTTTCAACAGTTGGTACAGGAGATATTGGCCCCTCGACTGGCCCCATTCCCTCGTAGAATGAGTATTCAGCTTTATCTACAAGTGTCATTGACATACGTACATAAATAATTTTTAACATGCAGATTACAAGACACAGGTCACATGCAGATCACAGGTCACATGTAGATCACAGGATACATGCAGATCACAGGTCACACGCAGATCACAAGACAGTTTACTAATCCCTCACCAGTGCTTATAATTGTCCATGATGCTCCATCATTGATCATTTCCTTATTCGCCTCTGTTGGACATGCTGTAGCTTGGAACTGAATTATCTTATCTTGTGACAGACAGAGATACATCCTTTCTGTATCTTTCAGATAAAATGCAACCTACATAGCACACAAACATATACGTAACAACAAACATAGAGAGCCTATATAGGATTCACAAAAGATCAAAAAGACAGAGTTCCAGGGTTGCCGATGAAGGGTGGAATTTCCATAAACAGTTGTCTGGTCCAGTGGAGCAAGAGAAGAAAGAGAAGACTCTTGTATCATCATCCCAAGCTCTCACCAGTTTTAGTTCCCCATAGGCTTCTTTGAGTAGGCATATGTAGCATGTAGGATTATTCCTATGGATCAACTACTGTATGTATAAGCCATATTATGAGGTGGTTGTCATAGTTACCTTGTGTAACTGAGAGACAGGTTCATCTCCATCCAGTATCACCATTTGCTTGTCCACCTTACGTATCACCAACCGCGGCAAAGCTAGCCCTGTTACACTACACACAAGCTTAACAGTTGCTCCATAGTGTACAAAACCGTCCTTCACTGTAAATTCTTCACTTTCCTCTTCATTCTCATCAACTAAGAGAAGAAAACACTATTATCAGACCTTCCATAAGAAATGCACACACAATGATCTCATAAGACCTTGCTTGGGATTAAGTTAAGGTATTATTTCATTGGTAAGATAGTTTATGTACTAAGACACTTTAGACAGAAAGTCAAACTGTGTTAAAATAATACCTTGCAGTTGATTTGCTGAGGAATAGGCAACCATTTTACCAATCTAACATTGTTAAACTACCTCTATAAAGTATTATATGTACGTACAACTGTGAAACTACGTAGCTGTGTGTGTACACGTACATACATACCTAGGTGGATGTGAAACGACCCCCACTGATGACTGCTAGCTTCAAAGTTGTTGTTCTCAACATGCAAATATCTAGTGCTTACAGTCTGAGATCTCAGCCTGTTAAACAGAGCGACCTTTGACCCTGAGCCTATGCACACTGGAAGGAACAAAAGAAAACTTGTGGTTAAAGAGATACCTGATAAGGTCATACAATTTTAAATTGAAATCCAGTATTAACTGCTGGCAATGCATGAAGGAATCGGCATCTTAACCACTAATAGATACTCTCTTTGGAAAGTAAATTTAAAGTGTTAACAGTGAATTCCTTATCAAAATTATAAAAACAATGAAATGAGAATGTTCATACACCATACACATGTATACGTGACACCCATGAGAGCCAAGCTTTGTTTCACAAAGAACCCTCTCTCTTCACTCACATTCAACATTTCTTAAAGATTGTTTCTTTTTAGACGGTTTTGATATAACCTTGATTCGTTTGGACATAAAGGTACCGACATCTAGACCACTTGGAAAGAAGATTTTACAGGCCAGCTGAAAGTGTTTCCGCTTGTCTGAATCTGATATAAAGAGCGTCTTGGCAGCACAGTAGTTCTACATACATGTGTTAACAAGAGTACATTAAGAGTAATAATGAAACCACAACTGCATAATCTACTATATAACATTAATATGCAGAAGGGATTTTTGGCCCTTAGGTGCATATATACATAGTTCATATATACATATATACATAGGTGCATATATACATAGGTGCATAGGTACCAGGAAAATACACACAACAGTAGGAAATCCAAGGAAATGTTACATCTAACCAAACAAGGTGAAATTCTGTCACTGTCAATTCTGTGGCTGGTGTAATATTTCCAGTGACTCTACAATTATACCCTTTGCACGAGCAATGCGCTATTATCTACCATTTCAGGGAATGGTACATTGGTACATTGTACTACTCTTGTGCAAGTACCATAATAGCCCATCCCATATCAGTGGACAGGACCATTGGAATAATTATTTATACAGAACAAATATAACACTACTCAATTCAGTAATCTCTTACAAATATATATGTACGTATATACGTACGTACGTACATAGTTTAAGAGGAAGTGTCAATACTAAACAGAGTAATATTCAGCTACATACATACTTGCTTACTGGTAGTTGGCCTACTACTTCACTAGCCACGCCTACTACCTATGGCTAGTGCACCTAATATCTCACCAGCCACACCTACTAGCAGCAACCTTACGGGCCACACCTACTAGCAGCAACCTTACGGGCCACACCTACTAGCAACAACCTTATGGGCCACACCTACTAGCAACAACCTTATGGGCCACACCTACTAGCAGCAACCTTATGGGCCACACCTACTAGCAGCAACCTTATGGGCCACACCTACTAGCAGCAACCTTATGGGCCATACCTACTAGCAGCAACCTTATGGGCCACACCTACTAGCAGCAACCTTATGGGCCACACCTACTAGCAGCAACCTTATGGGCCACACCTACTAGCAGCAACCTTATGGGCCACACCTACTAGCAGCAACCTTATGGGCCACACCTACTTTTTCATCTAGAGACAACCTCTGCATTTCATGATCAGAGTTGCCAATCCCAATAAAAGCACATGGTTTAACCAGCTGATCCTGCTCTGTCTCAGCAGAGTGTTCTGATAGATCCCTCTTCCTTCTCCAACCAGATCCGGAAAGATACACACAGGGAGGTGGACAAAAAAACCTTTGGGGAGGGGGGAGGGGACACAAACAGAAAGACTGGTGATGGATGAGGTTGATATAAGGGTAATTTGCAAGGGGTTTCTACGTACCTCTTCTCATTTCCATATGATTTCTGTGCTACTTTGGCATGCAAGACAATTATTCTCATGTCGGGACTGTCCCTCATGTACAATCTCATGGCTTCCCTGGTCAGTTTGTTAACTTTCAATTGGTACTTCTCTGCTGGTACAGCACTGTGAATCAGAGGGGATACATCAATCTAAACAGTTCTACCTGATCAGGCTATCAACAAATTACACACTAATATCAGTCTATTTCCCCAGACTGTCTTCTTCCTTCTAGACTAAATATTGTTATAGTTGTAGCCTTACAGACAATTAATCTACACACTTGCTGTTGAAGGGAGGATGAACCATCTCAAAGACCATTCACTTACTTGTTGCTCAGTTGTTGTGGGGATAAGATGTGAAATTTGGGCCCTCCAGACTTGTCATTTTTGATGGTAGCAACAAAAGTACTATTTGTAGAGTTGGTTGCCTGGGAGCTGTTGGAGGAGACTACAGCAGAGAAGAGAATTATAACTAACTATAAGACAGTCTGTTACCACGCCCCTGCCACACCTACTTGTACACATTGGCTGGTATCCAGAGAGAGTGGCAAAGGATTGAAATTGCTGTGCTGGTACAACACTTCTAAGTGTGAAAACTTGCGTAGGTGGTACTATAGCCATTTGCTGGGGAGATAGCATTGAATGGGCAACCTGTAGCCTACAGTGAAGAAGCCATGTACAGTAGCCTGATTCTTCCTATGAGGTGCTCAGTTATATCCTATACAGGTATATATACGTACTTACCCAAATGGAGTTGAAAGCTGTGCGGGGAAGAAGGGCTGGGCAAGAGCTGGTCCATATTGACTACTTGTAGGATTTGGTGCCACTAGAAATCGGGATGGCGTACTCGTTACTGTGGTAACACAATCTCCTCCTGTTTCAGATTTAATATGTGTCAGGGCTATTCCAGCCATCTGTAGAATCACAAAGGAAGACATTTTGTGTCCGTTTAGGGTAAATTACAGAGCTAACTAATAGTATTATTTTAGATGTATGCTATAAATAGTACTTATGGGATAACAATTTTTAACCCCTTTTGAAGTGAGTTGAGCCAAAGGAGGATATTAGGTACTTTCCAATAAAACTATGACAACAGTAAAAGTGTCAATTGAAAAAAATCCTTTGACACAAAAAGTTCCCATGGGAAACTGGTTTCATAATTACATTCATTAAGTTAATGACATAGAAACACAACCTCGACCATGCTACTGAACAAGACCAGTGCTACACAGCAGAAATGGGAGTTACAGTCGCAGTACGACCGCCAAACCTGTCTATAACAATTCCACTGCAAGATGCCTCTTCCCTAGTCACCATTAAGTGGTGGAAAGGCAAGGTGGTTCGTGAACTACCAAAACGACGAAGAACTTGAAACGTAGAGCACTAGCTATAACAGACCTAAGTCAGCTAATTTATTTCAGTCACGGCGCCTACTATCGATCGATAAGTTTACATTTCACCTATCTGCCATCCCATTGATGCCTACCACAAGAAAGATACAAATTTAGTACTAGTAATACTAACCTCTAAATCAATGTAAACGATCAAATGTCCGTTAATAGTAACGTGCTAGTCTCGGGAGAAGGTAAACTGATTATTGCTAGGAAGAAAAACAGGTGTTGATAACTTCTGGGCAATTTTCTCACGGGAACCAGACACCCACAAACAATCTATTCTCACAGTCGACGCCTTTGGTTTACGGACGGACTTATTCGAAATTATTCGGAAAAAAACAATGGCTGCTTGTGAACTAATTTTACGGAGAGTTCCTATTACTCCGTAAATCTCCGTTAAAGAGTGAAGCAGTTTATTATGAGTCGACAGGCGAGCGGAGTGTCTATCACCGAACAGAAGTTTGCCGAAAAACTTTCTCTGTTGGTAGACAAAGGAAATGGGATTCTCATCAGATTGTATAACATCAAAAAGGTTCGTTTGACCGTGGTCAAAATCTTTATCCAATTTAGGTTAAAGTCAGCCATTTTCTCTTTCAGGCCTGTCAAGATCCCGCAAATAGACCGTCCTTCTTGTCAGAGAAATCTCTGGAATCAGCAATCAAGCATCTTGTTAAGAAATTCCCGGTTGCGGAGACAAAGGTAGGTCATTTGACACTGAGAATTTGACGTGTTGCGCTCCTCCACTTCACCTCGACTCGCTGTGTAGGCTGAAGCGCGCATCTTCATATATTGTGTTTGATTAAAGTAAAATTTCGCTTATTGTATATATACGTATATGACGGTCGGCAAATTATAGTTTTGAAAATGGTGTGCACGAGACACATTAAGTGTACATTAAAGCACTTTAGAGTAGTTGCATAACATCAGTGTGTTGTTGCTCAATACGTAGGGTGCCACGGCTCTCCAGTCTCTGGTGCCTCTACAAAAGGACATCATGTCAGCCTTGCAGAATTCTTACCACACCTTTGTTGATGTGATGGAGTTTAAAGATGTTACTGTGGAGGTGATTACTGCCATGGCCAGTAATGGACTCTTACTTGATATTGTAAGCTTTAACGAGGAGTGCATTTTCTCAACATATGTCGTCATGGAAACACTGTAATTTTGCAGACATTTTCTTGTTAATAAGCACTGCTTTCATCTGTGTATGTATATCGTCAAATATTATTGTAGGAGTAGGCTAATGGTGTGTATGTACTACAACTAGTGATTATATCTGACCATCTAGTTTATATGATAATGCAACTGATATGCACAGAACTCTTCATGGTGAATACCTCCAGCCAGTCCTCCTAATTCTCTTCATTGCTTTTGTATTTTCATCTTTTAGCGTGTAAATTTTGGTCTTACAAAGTCCCTCTTGGATCTGGTAACAGAGTACTGTAGTATAATGATACTTTTGTCGACCATTGAGGAAAAGAAGGCTTTGGTGGCTTTATACAACCATGCCTATGATCTGAACAGGGGGAGCAGGTAAGTCATGTGACAACCATGTGACACACATGCAAATGAACATAGAGCTCCTGTTAATGCAGTGAATCAAGTTATCCTCGCTTGGCTCAACTGATAGCAGATTATGATAATCCAGTAAAAAAGTTCTCTGAAGATTTTGGTGCTATTTCTCAAGTACGTACAAGTTTTTGTTTTCATTTTTAATATTAAGTATCTGTTTTGTTTATATTATATTTCTTTTATTTATTTACTATTAGTTTATTTTTCGAGCTTTAATGTCTCTGACAACAGTATATGTCAGAAGAAACATTTCAGCTGAACAGATGAGGAAAACCCAGTTATTAAGCATAAGCCACACCCCAAACTTGATGTTACAGCCTACCATGAGTAATGAGTTGTCCTGTGAGTTCCTGTCTCTAGAGAGGATCACCAGATGGATTCTGTGTAAGTCACATGATCATCACATGTAAGTCACATGTAAGTGAACCATGCATTTCTCTTTAGTGTGTTTTCTGACATGTGTGAACAAGCTATCTGAACCAGGAGCCTTTGATTTACTCAAGACTGCCTTGCAAGATGGATTCTCTGTCGTCATTTGCAGGTATGTAAACCATTTTAACATCTACATTTCCTCTGTTACCCCTTGGCCCTGCTTTCAGTCTTAAACTCTGTTTGCCTCTGGCCTTTAAAGTGGGTCTGCTTCTACTTGTATCTACAGAGATGAGGTCATTACCATTCACACTGCGTATGACAATGTATTGGGCAGCTCAAAGGACAAGACTGACCGCAAGAAGGCCAGCGAGGTGCAGGAGATGGCGGGACAGGCCTTACAACATGCGTAAGTTGAGAATCTTGTCATCAACATTTAGTGACTCTTGGGTAATCCTTCTCCTTGATCGGTCTCATAAGGAGTTCTTTAAACTTATCTTTGAGCTGGTTCATCTTTAGCAGTCCAGTTCCATCAGTCACTGATCAGGGCCGAAACGTCTGATTGTCAAGAAACAAACTGCTTCTCTAGATACTCTAAAGACTAAAGATGAACCATCTCAAAGATAACCACAGGTCTTTGCTGTTGTTTTCATCTTTGGTTTAATACGAATGTAGTGATATGAAGATTTAAGTTTCCCATGAATCCATAAAATTTGTGGGCCCTGTATTATTAACTTTTGTGAACACTCTTAATATATCTGAATTAATAAGTTTTAAACTTTGGTAGACATCTTACCCTATGAAGAATCATTATGTTTTTCACTGTGTATGTATTCTTAATCTACGTACATATATGTACATATGACCACTGAATTTCCATCTGAAGGAGGTTGCTATTGTAATTTAAGAGTTACTGTTATGCAATTGCCTACTTTGCAGTTGTAATACCAGCTTGCATACGTACCTTGGTTGCTATGGTGATGCATACCTACGTACCTTATAGGGGAGCAATTCATCGTGACAAGAGGCGCTACCTCAGGGCTTCCCTCAACGAGCTAAACATGTTGTTGGCTGATGCTCCTGGACTGCTGGGCCCAAAGATGGTCACTGTATTGCTGGCACTGGGCATGGCGCGAGATGAGATTCATTGGATACTTCGCCATGGAAACACACAACCACCCAAAGCCAAGCACAAAGCCAATCCTTCTGATTTTCAAGACAAGTACGTATCTATTTAGCAATATACGTAGGTATCTACAGTATACATATGTACACCTTCCATACATATGTACGTACGTAGGTGTTCCATTAATATTTTGGTACATATATGTATGTTGGATTATTCAAATGTTTGTAGTTTTTGTAATGTTTATTCCACACCTCAGTTTTACTCTTCAGTTCTCTCATGTGTTTCTCATTCACTTGATAGCACACTAGCAGAACTGATATACCAAACTGTGGAATTAAGAAGTGAGTAGCACATGTGACAGTCTACCTTTACCTGCTGCCATTTAATATTATTGCACAATATAGATCTTACATTACGACATCGTAAGATTATCCAGACATACTACAGAAAGTACCTCGGAAACTACCATGCTTCCTACCTAAGAGATCTTGCACAGAAAATACCAATGGCACCAGAGTTAGAAAGTGTCTTGATGTCATCCTTTGTCGACACCCTAATGAGACTCGGAGGCAAAGAGGGTAAGTCTTATCCTAATCACATGACTATCACATGATCATTATCTGACACTCGTGATGCCAGGGGAGACTCTTAAGGAATTTGATTTGCTTCCTCTGAGGATGGATTGGCTGCGCATGCAAGCCTACACTAGCACAAACAGGTCCTCAATGAAGATACAGGAGCACCTTCAGTTTGCCATTGCCATGAACAGTATCTCAGCTCATTCCAGCCTCGTGGATGAACTAGACAATGTATGGTTTGTCATAGTTATGCATAACAATATGTACGTAGTGTGGAAATGTACTCGTATTACATGCGTACGTAGGTACTCTTGGAGCACGTCGATCTTTCATTTTTGTACTTTTACTTCAAACACATGGAGGGAGAATTTAAGAAGTGTCTAGCCAGTGAAGGAGATCAAGCAAAGTAAGACTTGGTGAGCCATAGTGAAGTGGGTGTGTCATTTGAGCCCCTCCCCTTAGGTATGTGACAGCCATACCTGCAGTGTGTAGTTTCTTCCTGGACTGTTCTTCGTCCAATGCTCCTGAGGAGAGAGTTACTATCGGAGAGAAGGCAGTCAACTTTGTGCATGGCCTGCTTGAGGCCTTGGCAAAGCAGATGAGCTCCTTGGTCAAGAGTCACTGTGAAATGAGAATTGACCTGTCTTCAAATGTAAGAAAACAATGAGTTGTAGAGACTGTTATAACTGTGCTAGTTTATAAATGAATTACATGTATTTTATGTATCTGTGGAATGAGCTTAATAACCAGAAGTAAGAATTAAAACAGTAGAGCAAAAACATGTTGCGTAATTATTATAATGTTTTATTAATACGTACGTACATATTTGCAAATGGTGGTGGACATAAGCCCAACAAATCAGTGAAATAATTCAAGTATAGGGCAGCAGCCCCACAAGTTATTTTACAATAGAATTCCTCATTATGTATCGCTTGTGTGGCCTATTGTACCTGTCTCATCCAACTCTTATCCTCACAGCTGTTGGCAATGAAGGCGGTGGGTAGCTATGTGCATTCGTACCCTGACAAGGTACGCTTCAAGGACAAGAAGAATCTCCCTCCAGTGATAACATCTGGTCCAGAGAGTGAGAAGAAGAACAGAGCAACACCTGGAAGGTCAGCATTCATGTTGCTTCAATGAATCCAGTTGCAATCTTATCACATAGCAATTGCATGAGCAATTTTACTTATCATTATAGCCTTTGCACGGCTTAGTGCAATTAACTCAATATGTATACATTTATCATTATGTGAGTACAACCAGTAGATATCATAGAAAATGGCACCCTGGCCAAAATTGACTTTTTCATGGCAAACATCTCTATGGTCCTTAGAGAATATGTGTATCGAGTTTGAGCGAAATTCTCTTCTCTACCTGAGACCATTTTCTAAGATTTCCACTGGTGGCACTAACATGTGTATGGACTGTATATATTCACAATTATTAAATTAATATATGAAGGTAGGAGATTACTTTGTGTCCATATGTACGTATGCCATATAAATATTGTCCAGAAATAGAGATACGTAGAATGTATTTCATTACCTGAGCATTCATTACTTGGAATATAACTATGTAGGAAATAAGATATTGCATCTCTTTCTGAATTTTGTTTCCAGAGCATATGTATGCTCTTGTCTTTAACACCAACCAGGTAATCTATTTGTTTTGTTTTTAGAACTGATGTTATGACGCAGAAGCTGGTCAACCTGTGTTGGGCCATTAACCATTATCCGACCATCTCAGTGTGGGACCACACCTTCAGACCTCGGGAGTATCTCACACCTCTCCTGGAGGATGTATTTATTGCGTAAGTATGTGTATTATGCAATATCTACACAGTGTTATGCAATACCATAATGATGCAATATGTGCACAGTGTTATGTAATATAACAATGTTACATACGTACGTATTATCATGTATGTATTGCATAATGTATTTTTTCAGTATATTGACTAATTTGGTGAGCTACCAAGAGGTTGGAGAGAATATTAATATCGCAAGACCTTCAGAAGTCTTGCACAAGTTGAAAGCTCTTATAGCAGCTATGAGAACTTTGGAGTCCTACAGTAAGTATTGATGGGTGTGTCTGGTGGGTGTGGTCATGTCTCTAGCCTCTCCTCCCCCATACAGTGAGTGTGGACCTTACTCATGAGCTGAATCAGGTGATGCTGCAGCAGACACAACCTCTGGATTGTAAGGGTAATCCAACAATAGCTGCCCTCTATGCAAACTGGTGAGAAAGCATGATCATCACATGACACAACACATATTACATGGTTATCACATGACTGTCACATGACACAACATATGTTACATGTCTATCACATGACTGTCACATGACCAGGACACCATGTTTGTAGGTATGTAAGTGTGCTGCTACGTAAAACAAGTCAAGGTGGCATCCTCTACAGCCCAAGTAGAAAATCATTTGTTTCACGTAGTAACAATCCATTCAAGGCTGAGGAATACAGTGACAGAAGTGGTACGAAACTGCACGAGTAATCTAAATTCTCCTACACCTACGTATGTATAGCCTACGTGTGACCTGTAGCCTAGAAGATTAACTGGTTTGATTATCAGTGCTACTCCTCTCGTGTCTTGTAGAGCTGTGTGCCTTATGTGAGTTGATTGGCCCTTATGGTGTACGACTGGTGGGGGAGAGGCTGATGGAACAGGTCTCTAGTCAGACAAAGGAGGTAAAGAGATTGGTTGTCACTAACAAAGACGCACTCATGAGCATGCACCAGAATAAAGACAAGCCAGAGCTGTTTGCAGAGGCTATAAAGAAGTTGAAAAGTGAGTGTGAATGGCCAAGACCATGTTAACCTTTAAATTGTACTACTCAGTTCAAGCTTATCACCACCTCTTACTCCATCCTCTTCTTTCCAATGGGCTTGTTTTCTTCATCTTCATCTTTGGCCTATCTGTAGCAGAGACCCTCTCCAACATAGACACACCCCTTTCCAACATAGAACCACACCTTCCTAACAGACCCACCCCTTTCCAACAAAGAAACACCCCTTTTCAACATAGACACACCCCTTTTCAACATAGATCCATCCCTTTTCAACATTGACACACCCCTTTCCAACAAAGACACACCCCTTCCCAACTTTCCATTCTACCCCTAAATGTTCAGTGCTTTTAGTTTGGTAGCCACACTCTATTTTCTCTTCTACTCACAGATACGGAAGACCTTTTGACACGTGTTACCATTGTTGGCATAGTGATGGCCTTCAGGAAGTTGACCTTGGAAGCTCTTCATTCAGTCTTGTCCAAGCACACTCCATTCTTGTTGAGCGCCATCTCCAGTTTCCATGAGAACCCTCCTGTTGAGAACCCAGAGGTGGGTTAATGTTTTATTGTTGATTTATCATTAGCTTGAAATGTGAGTGGCTCCTCTGTGTACAGATAACCGATGACATAGCGGCTGCAAGTGGTATCACATGTAATGTGGACCCTCTGTTGACCAGAGTAATGGCACTTCATTGTGGTGGGTCTGCTGTACCTAATAACATACGTACAAGTACTCTGGGTATTGCATAATATTACTTATATGTTACATGTATATTGCATCATATTACCTGTATTTTGCATCATATTACCTGTATTTTGCATCATATTACCTGTATTTAGCATCATATTACCTGTATTTAGCATCATATCACCTGTATTTAGCATCATATTACCTGTATATTGCATCATGTACGTAGCCTGTATATTGCATCATGTAGCCTGCTACTTTTGTCATATCATAATTACATACATACTTACGTGTGTTGGCAATGCACTAGAAAATTACATCATATGCTGTCCATGTTACTGTAGATCGGTCTCAAGACGACTTGACTATTTGGACTTTACTTTTAGTGTACATTGGATCAGCTTTACCAGAACTTGCCTTCAAACCAGACAGTACCTATATACCAACACTTCAAGGTCAGCATGGATGCAATGCTAGGATACAGACTAACACAAGCATACGCATACAGTAGAGACAAGATATTGATAGCGTTGAGGGTTAATTGACTGTTCATTTCTATGTATAGCTCATGAAAACAATGCTCATTGCCTAGCAATTGCCGTGCACAGCATTGGTGGGTCCATATTCTCCTTTTATGGTGAACACCACCAGAAAGAAAAGATGAAGGAATTCTTAGTGGTATGTTGACTGCTAAAAAATGGTAACCATGGATACCATTACACGTCTGACCATTCTCCATGTACGTAGTTTACCTCTTCAAGACTAATGAAGCTCGGTCAGGAAGTGGAGAGAGAGAAAGATGGCCCTAGGCACCGAGAGGCAATATATCTGTTACTAGATCTGGTATGCCATGCCATGGTATTACGTGTAAAACATACATTTTTCCATCCTTACTAAAGTGTTGTTAAGTTACATGTGAATGAAGACTAACTGCTGCTTTGTAGTTAGTGTAAGAGGGGAAACATGAGGGGGGCATTGCTGTGGCAATTGTAACTCAGTGGCAGAGCACTGGTGGTCATAACCAGCTGTTATGGCTTCGATTCCCAGCAATTGCTTCTTTAATGTTTTCCCTCTTTGTAAATGATTACTTGTGGTTTGATTATCACTTTGAGAGTATTTCTATTCTATGTAGCTTGTACAAATGACTCCCTTTATTTCAATGGATCAGTTGGAAAACTGCTTTCCATATGCACTGCTCCGTGACTCATACAGTCAAGTATACAGACATCCTACTGCCACTACTAAAAAGGGTGCACAGGAAGTGTACTAGTTTACATGGTAAACAGGAAGTGTACTAGTTTACAAGGTAAACAATTTGTATTAGTTTTATGTGTACATTTTATTTGAAGTATTGTACAGTGGACCCTCGCCATTTCGAATAGCATTGTCCCAAAGGCTACAGGAATGTGTTCAGATTAGTGAATTTGTTCATAATATTATTAGTAAAAGTTTCACAAAATGTGTACAAAGTACGTATTATAATCCTAACGTTGCAGTTAACCTTAAAGTTATTTACAAACTTCTTTCTGTTTGTGCAGTTTGTATTTGAACCATTCCCTTTAAAGTATTGTGTGAACCACAAGTGTTATAATTATAGGCTTTCTGAATTACAAACATGTTGTATTTCATTTGATGTATTTAGTCTTTTTAGAATATGGAAAATTGAGTTAAGTTTTGTATTCATGAATTGTAGAAAAAATTGATAATTTCAAACACTGTTACAAATTGAGGTGCATGTACACTAATTAGTTAATCTTTAGTAATTCAACAGAAGATAATTGTTTCTGATCGATATTACTTATTCCACCGAGCACAATGAATGACTTGGGACTGATTGATAATGAGGTAGCCAAACTTTGGTGTACGCTGCACTTTCCAACTTTGATCCACTTGTCCTGAGTGGCATCGTACACAAGAATATCATTTGAGATTTGATCTATTACCATTGGTAATACACTGGTTTGCAGGATGGAAGAAAAGAAATGTGGCAGGAATAGTGGTCTCCCTTCTTTCCATTTTATTGCTGTCGAAATTTCTTCATTATTTACAGTTTGAGTGATGTTAATGATTGGAATACTCCATAGTTTACTATTAAGGCAACTGAAAACATACAGCTTATCTTTGCAGAGTGTCATTTGGTGGTATGACAATGGCTGTGGTAGTGTCAGGTGTCTTGGCTGGATCCATTCCTTTGTTGATGTGTTCATTACATCAATACTGTCGGTATCCAAACAAATCAGTCCTCCAGCTACAATGAGGAAGTTGTCATGGTAAAGTACGGAGGGTTGGAATCTCTCTGTTGGCATTGGTGGGTAGACAGACTTCCATTTGTGTTCTATAAAAGTTGATAGTTGTCCGGTAACTTTCCTGGTCTCGGAATCTAGACCTCCTATCAATGTTAAGAGGCCATTTATGACTGTTGCTTGACAACGGAATTGTGGAGCTGGAGGAAGTGTATTCCACTTACCATCTTCCAAGTTGAATTGTTGCACTACTCTTTTATTTTGTGAGTCATTGCACTCTCCACCACAAACAAATATATCACTCCCTGCAATACAGGCTGTAGCTCCAGCGGTTGGTATAGGCATGTCAGGCAGCATGGTTGACTTTACAGTGTGACCCTGTAAGAGTAGGTCACTTCTGAAAACCTGAGAAATGCAGTAAATAAAAATGGTGGTAAAAATGATTACCTACTATAATTATACCAGAGAGTACAATAGTACCAAGTATAGGGATGGCCAAAAACATGGCTACCCTATTCAATATGTATTATCACTTATCACCTCCTAAATCAACAATGAATTGATTTTTGGTTACATTTGCAGTCATTTATAACTCCATAAACATGTTTTAATGCTCTACCACATTTGCAAAGTGGCTAAAGAACAATAGGCACAATTCAAAAATCAATATCTCTTTTTCTTACATATAGAGATGAGGCTATTGCTGATTTGTAATGTGATAATTGATAATACACAGGACGGCCATCTTTTGGCCATCCCTACTTAGAGAGCATCCCTTTTGATACACATAATATAGGCACATAAATTTGGAAGTATTTCAAGTGATAACGAGGACGAGATGAGAAAATCAAAGAAAGAAAAAAGAAAAAGGTGTTGTTTAATGCTGTCAATTTGAGGGTAGGCATTGACACTTTAATTGAACTTCAATTGAACTTCAATCTATCTTCATGCAACTTCACTGGAGGTTTGATATACCTCAAGCAAGTTTCGTAAAGTTTGAACTTCCAATGTCTGTCTGTCTATACTGTATGAATACATGATAATATAGCTCAGTTACCGACAGAATGTAGAATTGGATAAAAATGTGAATGGATAAATCCCTTCCCCCTGACTTCCAAAAAATATATATATAAACATACTTACAATAATTAAAAAAAGGGAGAAAGTTACGCTAAAACTGTGCTGTATATAATAAAATTACTAAATTACTATTTAGAAGTCTTCCAGTAATTCAGGATGTTTATTCATAACATTGACAAGCAAGCTCTCAATGTAAGCCTGGAGGCGTTGACAGTGCTCACTTTCCTCGCTTAACCTCACCATCAGCTAAGGAATGGCAAGAGGATATACAGAAAAAGAATCTTCTGTGTTGAACTTAGTGTTTAAGTGGTTAATCTCTCCATTTTGAGGTCAATGAAGAAGTTTCTCAGAGTTGACAAAAGTCATACAAACTACAATTCTATAGATGTTCAAAATGTCAAACTAAAAGGACACACTATATCTTCATATCACTCATATTATACCATAGATCCACTCTGCCAAATTACATATATTATATTGATTAAGTGTGACCAAAGTGTAGCTACATATAATGCCTGGGGATCATTATATCTTGATTATTTTGCAACTTTAATTAAGCAATATTTCGCCAGACGTTTGTCATACACATGTATGTCGGTTTCACAGTGATCTGCATGACCAATTGATAATTTTTATCAATATAACATAACACTTGCAATTTGTTTCAATATAAATTTAAATTTACTATAGCTTTTCTATAGTCCTATGGCATTTATATGCAGACTTTGTCCTCCATTTTCTACCAAATGGAGACCTATATAAATATAAATCCCTTAATTTAAAATGAGTTTTATACCCTAAACTTTATGAAACTATGCCCATTCTAGATCTGTTTGTTGCTATATATATAGGTCCTTTCTTGGAGCCATATGAATTATTTATATAATTATTAAATAGATTAGATTACCTTAGTAACTTGTAACTTGCAATTGTACTGTATATACGTAAATGCTGCATGACACCAAGTCTATATATATATATAACTTCATATCTTTCCATTGTCAGAGTAACAGCCCTATATATATAAATGTACATTTTAATTTCTGGTATACTGTTGTCACTAGCAGTAATGAATTAACTTGCAATTGATACTACAAAAACTTAATTACAAAAAATAAGTTTATGCATGTATATAATTCAGCCATTTATAAAGTTGTCACTATATAGCAGTAATGAATTAACTTGATACTACAAAAACTTAATTACAAAAAATAAGTTTATGCATGTATATAGTTCAGCCATTTATAAAATATTTTAAGGTTTAAATTTATGCCAGTGCATATACAAAGTTTAGTTATGCTACTACTGCATGATTAATTCAAATTACTCAAATTACTCAAATTTTCCAATGCTTCCAGTTCAATCTCCATTAATTTGATAGCTTCAAGTAAGTAGTGGTCAATTGGCATACCTTCTTTGTGAGCCAAGAGGAAGGTACGAGCAGCTACTTCAGCTGCACTGGTACTTTGATTAAATTCTCCAAAACCAGCTGCTATTTTGCCTAATGATTGCTTTAATTCTTCATTATTCCCACGAAACACATGAAAAAATATTATCTTCTGAATCACATCTGAAGCAGTAGTGACATCGTTCTCCTTGACACCCAGAGCCAAGCAAATAGCAGCTACAAAAGCATCTTCATCAATCTGTGAACCATCTAATAAGCTAATAATGCTCTCTTTTAGTTTGGCTGTCACCACATCGTAAGTCTCGTAGAAGGCAATTAGATCTTCTCTATACTCTCGGAGTGGACCTTCGGCCTTTCTAATCACATCTTCTTCCTCAAACTTCTCTATAAGTTTGGTTATCCCCCATACGACTGCACCGGTTCCGATTCCAGTCCCAGCTGCTACTCCACCTGCTATTAGGAGACCTAAAGATGCTCCCGCAGTAAATGGTGCCAAAATGCCACCCAAAACCCCCAATCCAATGCCTCCTGCAACGCCAGTAACTGCAGCAATTTTACCACCTTTCTTAGCAGACTCCAGAGTTTTAAGAAATTCTTGAAACTCCGTAGCTATTTCTTTGATCAAAGGAATCAGTGCTCGATTTTTTTTGAAATTGCATTACCTGCATCTTCAAGTCCTTAAAACCTTCCTTTTGTTCATCTATCACTTTTCTGAATTGCTCATCATTAGCAAAGGATTTATAGGACTTGAGCAACCTCTTTGAAGCCTCTTCACGAGCACTTAGAAACAAACTATTTCTGTAAACACCATGATCCTTCTGAATACGGTCTAACATTTCCACACACCTCTCAGCTATAGTATTGCAGTATTCATTCTTTGTTGGTACACTTTCTACCAGTAGGCAGCGGTTATTTACTCTTTTTACCATTTCTTTCAGGGATTTAGGGCAGCCATCACTCTCCAAGTAGGCATTCCAACGTTGATATTGATCTCGTTCCGATTTTGCAGGCAAGAACGTAGATGCATGTGTAACCACCAAAATAGTGTGATTCCAAGAAATTTTGACTGCTTGCAGCAGTTGATCCATGGAATGGGACACCTCACCAGCATGAGGATTGTACACTAAAAATAGTGCAGTTATGGCTTCTCCTGCTTGCACAAAGACATTTTTAACTTCCTCCAAGAATTTCAAGCCTAATTCAGCAATTTTAGCCTCATCTAACTCAGCTGGTGCTTCAAAGCCTGGGGTCTTGAAAACGTGGTATACCTTCTTTTTAAACCTCTTAACACCTCTGATTTGGTGCGGTGTATTAAAGCCATCTTCATTCTGACAAAAGAAACGCAAAAAAGTGGCTTTACCATGACCAAAAGGACCAATTGTCAGAATTGATGAATCTTCTGGAGAAATCATTATATCACCAACTGTTGCATGAATCTATAAAAATACAAGAAAATCACACATTCTCTTGAGTGTGTATGTCATACGTATAATCACTACAATGAACGATGTAAGTAGTAAATTTTATGCTGAATCCACCATGCAAGTGACTAAGTCTACCTTAATTGGTTATAGTGAAGTTCTATTCATTTAGCAACTAGTGCTTCCCAGTCATGGAAAACATCATCAAAGAACAACAAACAGCTATTTCCCCCCTTTTAGGATTCATCAGTGGTGAGTCACTGGTTGCCACTTTAATAGGACATTGGTGTCCCAACCAAGATAAGACTACAGTCACTTGGCTGATAATAAACAGTCATTTACAAGGATTGTTCAGAATTTTGCATGCAATTTTTAAATTAGGAAGCCTTATTTAGTATATTTTTAGTATTAATGGTATAATTTATATATGAAGATTGGATGTATACAAGCTAGCTATATATGATTACTATTCCTATTGTAGTTGACTATAGAGGAATGTAGTTATATATATACGTAAACAAGGAACACATACCATGCTTCCAAAAATTGTGTGGTGATCAATCACAATACGATCTAGACTCGAGCTCCCTAATTGGATCCACTCGATTTTGTGAGCTATCAGCTCTGATTTCTTAACCCTGATTTGTTTAGTGACTGATTCCTTGAGTTCCTCCAACGTCCAGTACACTATTGTGATGGAGTTTCCCCTCCTCCATGTCTGGGGAATCAATAAGTATCTAGGAATCTCCAATCTGTCAGCAAGAAAGTCTCGCTCTTCTAACAAATCTTTCACTCGCAAATCTTTTGTATCCAGTCCATAGTGTACAGCTAGTTTTAGGAATCCTTCTTCATTTTCACACTCCTCCTTGTGGGTCTGTTGCAGTTCGTATATTTTAGTCAACCTTTCTTCAAGAAAAGGCTTCAATTTGATCTGCATGTACATTCAACAATAAATTATAATATTATTGGAGGCATTTTTGAAAATATTTAACTAAATGTCTGAATTTTGGAACTTGATAGATTATACTTTGGCAGTATACTTTACAAAAAAATGATCATATTCATAATAATTTTAATGTTATGATTCAGAAATCAGTGACAGCCAAATTGGCATATACCTTATAGTCTTCTATTTCTTTGGCCATTGGCTTAAGTGCTGGTTTAAAGTAATCCACAACTCGCTCCAGAAACTCAAAACTGATCCATTTATTCAAACGAAAGAATAATATACGAAGCAGCTTCTCCAGATCGTTACAATGGTCAATGTCATCTTCTGCTTTGATATACTTTGGCTGATCATCAAAGGCAGCTTCTATCTGGTCACAGCAATATGTCTTCAGATCGTCTAGAGAAGGTGGTAGCCCTCTTTTACAAGTTTCACGAAAGTTGTTCTTTATCCTTATGTATTCATTAATTAGCTCCCTTGGAAAGCCTTTCAAAGGAGTAGGTGCTAAATACAAAATAAGAAATTAAAATTATTAAATTTCTTTTTAGGTGCTGCTAGTTATGGAATGATATATACAGTGAAAACTGGTTAAGGAGAAATCCATGGTGAGAAGTCGAATCATTTCTCGTTAACAGTATTTCTTGTTATCAGATCTCCATATATGTAATGTAATGCAATGAATTGATTCATAATCTGTATATTAGCCTTAATATTATGGCATGTTATATGCAAGTAAACACATTCATACACTAAAAATGAACTACACAAAACGGTAACAAAGTGTAAAGCGCCTTCTGTTGTTAGCTTATCGCTTAACGTTTAACATTTGTCGAAATATTTCTCGGTAAGCAGAAACAATATTAACGCTTATCGTTTGCAATTTATCGGTTTATTTAACGCTTGTAAATTCTCGTTTAATATTTCGCTGTTACTTTTTCCATGGTGCATACTGTGACTCAAGACCAGACTTGTGAATCAGTGATCATGACTCAAGACCAGACTTGTGAATCAGTGATCATGACTCAAGACCAGGCTTGTGAATCAGTGATCATGACTCAAGACCAGACTTGTGAATCAGTGATCATGACTCAAGACCAGGCTTGTGAATCAGTGATCATGACTCAAGACCAGACTTGTGAATCAGTGATCATGACTCAAGACCAGGCTTGTGAATCAGTGATCATGACTCAAGACCAGGCTTGTGAATCAGTGATCATGACTCAAGACCAGACTTGTGAATCAGTGATCATGACTCAAGACCAGACTTGTGAATCAGTGATCATGACTCAAGACCAGGCTTGTGAATCAGGGACTCCAAACTAGACATACTTTACCTAACTATATATAAATTTAGTTACGTATAGTGGCTCATGGGCCCAGCTTGGCCTAGTGCTGTATTTTTAGTTATAGCATGTGTCACGTTAATAAACAATTATTATACAGATAACATCCGTGTTCGACGGGCTCGCTCAGACTCGCCCCAATGTAGCCTGGCTTGCTATCCCCAGCTTCCTGCCAGCCGACGATAATCGCTCGGGGGCGAGAAAGTAGTACTTAGCCCCAAAATATGGGTAGTCTCGTGCCCAGCCCCACTTCCGCAATAATGGCTACCGCCTGCGTAAGGTGGGTCTGGCACATTTCGCCGCATTTCTTGGTCTTGCTGACTCAGCATACCAGGATTCTGGAGGGCCAATCAGATTGCTCGAAAATATTATATTGTAAATAATACTACTATAATAATAAAAATTGAAATGTGCGCTGGCGTCCGCGCGAAATGGACTAGTCTGATGAAATAAGACCCTTTCATTGCGCAATCACCGCTTCAGTAAGGGTCTGAGGACTCTCGGCCGATTTTGCAGTTCTCGACATTCCTTGAGAAATTCTGCGGTCAATTAGTGGTCATCACCTTCCATATTTAGAGAAAGGTATGCTCAGTCAGCTAATGAGCTATTCATACGCTTTGTATTCTAGTAGGCTATTAGCATGCAATGCGGTCTTCCAAAGCCGTCGGTTATTTCGTTTGCTTGAACGGTCAGGACATCAAGTGCATAGTCCTTTGATTATGTTGTTGGAAGACTAAGAAAGATATCCCTCTTTTGAAGAACTAAAACTAAAGCCTATCTTGGTTTATCCTTTAGTTCTATTGTAACACAAAGTTGCGATAGCGCAAAATCGATTCCTCCTACAAATCGTTTCTCCCCTTGCTGAGCAATTGCAAAACGTATCTATTGACACCTTCGCAACGTAAGGTTAAAGTTTAATTGACCGCCCTCCTTTAATGCCCTTTGTGTCTAAGGGTCCTGTATACCATTATTAAATCAAAAGTCTTACTTACGTAGTTGTTCTAGGCGCTCAGCCCCTCCTCCATTCTTCTTTTTAACTTCCTTCAGTAAAGTAGTTCCCCATTCCCTGTGTACTTCGTTACAGAGTTTATCAGAGGTGTCGACGAGTGATTGAGCGAACTTTTGTAAAGTGGACACTGTGCACTAGAGCGGAGATGGTCGATGTACACTTTATTGGCTTCTCGTCGACTGTCTGCCTTTTCTATCTTCTCCATCAATGGTCCGCTCACCATTTTCTCCTCGTACAAGTAGTCCACCAGTTTTTTTACATTAAGCTTATCCAAAAGGCTAGTATAATGTTTTTGAATTATATTCTCGACTTCGGTAAAGATTCTGTTATATCCTCCCTTCGCCATATTGCGGTCTATTTAAGCGTGGGAACCTAAAGGACACACCCAATATTAATATTGGATTGTTAGCTCTGCTTCCTGTAATCGTCTACTTTTTCATTTCATATGCATGTCAATTAATCATATATGTACAAGAAAATGATGATATCACATTAATTTTCACTTTAGCTACAGACTTCAACTATAACAAAATTTAAATATACACGTATATGTTGTCTTAGTCCATTTGTTCAACGCAGTGGCTATTGATCCGGCAAGACGTTCATTTCGCGGCTATTGATCCGGCAATTGGTGCAGATCACAAGCGCCAATCAGATTCCTGGATATTCTTTAATAGTTTTGCCGGCCAGCTATAGCTACGGTCGTCCTTCAGACTCCGAATACGATTGCAGACGCCACCATTTTCTTCTCGTACAAGTAGTCCACCAGTTTTTCTACATCAAGCTTATCCAAAAGGCTAGTATAATGTTTTTGAATTATATTCTCGACTTCGGTAAAGATTTAGTCTCGCGTAGCCAGACCGCTTTCACCAGGAGGGAAAGGGTCTGGTATAATGCCTATACGCGGCTTGTACAGAGCCCCCCGGAAGAAGGGGGTGATAATTGCATTCCACACCTCGCGTCACCCGGCAACCGGCCGCCCACCGACTACCGGTGTTGCGTAAACAATCGTCCGAAGCCCATTGGTGGCGCTTAACAGGAATGTGCACTACTGTCGATGTAATTGAAAGCCTAGAACGCTGCTAAACCGCCCCTCGCTCACGTCGCTCGAATCGTCGATTAGAGCATCTCCGGGTGGCGTTCGTTCGCACTGTGCAAATGGGCTTCGGACGATTGTTTACGCAACACCGGTAGTCGGTGGGCGGCCGGTTGCCGGGTGACGCGAGGTGTGGAATGCAATTATCACCCCCTTCTTCCGGGGGGCTCTGTACAAGCCGCGTATAGGCATTATACCAGACCCTTTCCCTCCTGGTGAAAGCGGTCTGGCTACGCGAGACTAGTAAAGATTCTGTTATATCCTCCCTCCGCCATATTGCGGTCTATTTAAGCGTGGGAACCTAAAGGATACACCCAATAATAATATTGGATTATTAGCCCTGCTTCCTGTAATCGTCTACTTTTTCATTTCATATGCATGTCAATTAATCATATATGTACAAGAAAATGATGATATCACATTAATTTTCACTTTAGCTACAGACTTCAACTATAACAAAATTTAAATATACACGTATATGTTGTCTTAGTCCATTTATTCAAACGAAAGAATCATATGCGAAGTAGTTTCTCTAGATCTTTACATAGCTCAACATCACTTTCTGCTTTGGTGTACTTTGTCCGATCGTCAAAGGCAGCTTCTATTTGGTCACAGCAACACGTCTTTAGATCTTCTAGAGAAGGTGGACCTTCTTTACCCTTAATCCTTATGTATTAGATGGTTAGCTTAATTTGAAGGTTTTTCATAGGAGTAGGCTAAATAAAAATTAAATACGTATACATATTTAAAATAAGGCTTACTTTTGTGAAACATAAATTGTACATTTTTAAGAGACATAAACTATACAGGCGTCCTACTTATTCGTAGTTGTTCCAGGCGCTCAGCCACTCCTCCATGCACTCTTCTCTTCAACTTCCTTCAATAAAGTTGTTCCCAATTCCTTGTGTACTTCGTTACACAATTTGTCAGAGGCGTCGACGAGTAATTGAGCAAACTTTTGTAAAGTGGACATGCTGTCCATGTTACTGCAGATTGGTCTCAAGACGACTTGACTATTTGGACTTTACTTTTAGTGTACATTGGATCAGCTTTACCAGAGCTTGCCTTCAAACCAGACAGAGTACCTATATACCAACACTTTAAGATCAGCATGGATGCATTGCTAGGATACAGACTAACACAAACATACGCATACAGTAGAGACAAGACATTGATAACGTTAAGGGTTAAAAATAATAATAATAATGATTGTTTATTATTGTGACATGCTATACAAAACTGAAATCAGTAAAGACAGCCCAACCACAAGGGTCTATAAGTCACACTAAAAGACATTGACTGCAACTGGATAAATTGGAGAGGAGGTGGTGAGTGAATTGTATGCATTTATACAAGTATATGTTGAGTAAAGCTAGGTGACTGATTTATGCTGCAAGTACATGAGATAAATACAGTGATTTGTTTATTAGGGTATGAAAGGATATAGAGGCATTTCTGTATATTATTTGGAGTATAAAAATGGGGGTTAATGATATTACACTCATTAAATAATTTACATCTTAAATTGTGAAAAACGGGACATTTGGTAAATTTGGTTAATTGATGGTTCATTTCTATGTATAGCTCATGAAAACAATGTTCATTGCCTGGCAATTGCCATGCACAGCATTGGTGGGTCCATATTCTCCTTTTATGGTGAACACCACCAGAAAGAAAAGATGAAGGAATTCTTAGTGGATATATGTTGACTGCTAAAGAATGGTAACCATGGATACCATTACACATCTGCCCATTCTCCATGTACGTAGTTTACCTCTTCAAGACTAATGAAGCTCGGTCGGGAAGTGGAGAGAGCGAAAGATAGTCCTAGGCACTGAGAGGCAATATATCTGTTACTAGATCTGGTATGTCATCCCATGGTATTATGTGTAAAACATACATTTTTCCATCCTTACTAAAGTGTTGTTAAGTTACATGTGAATGAAGACTAACTGCTGCTTTGTAGTTAGCTTAAGAGGGGAAACATGAGGGGGGCATTGCTGTGGCAATTGTAACTCAGTGGCAGAGCACTGGTGGTCATAACCAGCTGTTATGGCTTCGATTCCCAGCAATTGCTTCTTTAATGTTTTCCCTCTTTGTAAATGATTACTTGTGGTTTGATTATCACTTTGAAAGTATTTCTATTCTACGTATGTAGCTTGTACAAATGACTCCCTTTATTTCAATGGATCAGTTGGAAAACTGCTTTCCATATGCACTGCTCCGTGACTCATACAGTCAAGTATACAGACATCCTACTGCCACTACTAAAAAGGGTGCACAGGAAGTGTACTAGTTTACATGGTAAACAGGAAGTGTACTAGTTTACAAGGTAAACAATTTGTATTAGTTTTATGTGTACATTTTATTTGAAGTATTGTACAGTGGACCCTCGCCATTTCGAATAGCATTGTCCCAAAGGCTACAGGAATGTGTTCAGATTAGTAAATTTGTTCATATTAGTAAAAGTTTCACAAAATGTGTACAAAGTACAAATATAGTCTTAATTATCAACACTCAATTTTTGTCACAGAGCACAGTATAGGATTTCTTTCCGATCTGGTCGAACAGCTTCAGTTTGAGATCGACAGTTAGGGTCTTGTGCGCTCTCTTGGCCTTCGTTATAGATGCCATTACACGTATTTAACCTGGAATCGTCCGCGTAAGGCCAAAATGTTTGGCTTGGCGGTGACGTATGATTAGTTATTCCTCATTCGGATTTGTGAGGGTTCGGATTAATGCAATTCGGATTGGCAAGGGTCCACTGTACATGTATTTTAAATAAAATCTATTACTATAGAGCTGTATGATTCTATATACATAATGCAATACTTTTACATAACCATTACACATATATGCGTATTATAATCCTAACGTTGCAGTTAACCTTAAAGTTATTTACAAACTTCTTTCTGTTGTGCAGTTTGTATTTGAACCATTCCCTTTAAAGTATTGTGTGAACCACAAGTGTTATAATTATAGGCTTTCTGAATTACAAACATGTTGTATTTCATTTGATGTATTTAGTCTTTTTAGAATATGGAAAATTGAGTTAAGTTTTGTATTCATGAATTGTAGAAAAAATTGATAATTTCAAACACTGTTACAAATTGAGGTGCATGTACACTAATTAGTTAATCTTTAGTAATTCAACAGAAGATAATTGTTTCCGATCGATATTACTTATTCCACCGAGCACAATGAATGACTTGGGACCGATTGATAATGAGGTAGCCAAACTTTGGTGTACGCTGTACTTTCCAACTTTGATCCACTTGTCCTGAGTGTCATCGTACACAAGAATATCATTTGAGATTTGATCTATTACCATTGGTAATACACTGGTTTGCAGGATGGAAGAAAAGAAATGTGGCAGGAATAGTGGTCTCCCTTCTTTCCATTTTATTGCTGTCGAAATTTCTTCATTATTTACAGTTTGAGTGATGTTAATGATTGGAATACTCCATAATTTACTATTAAGGCAACTGAAAACATACAGCCTATCTTTGCAGAGTGTCATTTGGTGGTATGACAATGGCTGTGGTAGTGTCAGGTGTCTTGGCTGGATCCATTCCTTTGTTGATGTGTTCATTACATCAATACTGTCGGTATCCAAACAAATCAGTCCTCCAGCTACAATGAGGAAGTTGTCATGGTAAAGTACGGAGGGTTGGAATCTCTCTGTTGGCATTGGTGGGTAGACAGACTTCCATTTGTGTTCTATAAAAGTTGATAGTTGTCCGGTAACTTTCCTGGTCTCGGAATCTAGACCTCCTATCAATGTTAGGAGGCCATTTATGACTGCTGCTTGACAATTGTAATGTGGAGCTGGCGGAAGTGTCGTCCATTTGCCATCTTCCAAGTTGAATTGTTGCACTATTTTTTCATTTTGTAAGTCATTGCACTCTCCACCACAAACAAATATATCACTCCCTGCAATACAGGCTGTAGCTCCAGCGGTTGGTATAGGCATGTCAGGCAGCATGGTTGACTTTACAGTGTGACCCTGTAAGAGTAGGTCACTTCTGAAAACCTGAGAAATGCAGTAAATAAAAATGGTCGTAAAAATGAATACCTACTATAATTATACCCGAGAGTACAATAGTACCAAGTATAGGGATGGCCAAAAACATGGCTACCCTATTCAATATGTATTATCACTTATCACCTCCTAAATCAACAATGAATTGATTTTTGGTTACATTTGACTGTTGGCAGTCATTTATAACTCCATAAACATGTTTTAATGCTCTACTACATTTGCAAAGTGGCTAAAGAATGATAGGCACAATTCAAAAATCAATATCTCTTTTTCTTAAATATAGAGATGAAGCTATTGCTGATTTGTGAGGTGATAATTGATAATACACAGGACGGCCATCTTTTGGCCATCCCTACTTAGAGAGGATCCCTTTTGATACGCATAATACATGCACATAAATTTGGAAGTATTTCAAGTGATAACGAGGACAAGATGAGAAAATCAAAGAAAGAAAAAGGAAAAATGTGTTGTTTAATGCTGTCAGTTTGAGGGTAGCCATTGACTTTAATTGAACTTCAATTGAACTTCAATCTATCTTCATGCAACTTCACTGGAGGTTTGATATACCTCCAGCAAGTTTCGTAAAGTTTGAACTTTGAATGTAAAGAATATCTCTGTCTATATATACTGTATGAATACATGATAATATAGTTCAGTTACCAACAGAATGTAGAATTGAATAAAAATGTGAATGGATAAATCCCCTCCCCCTGACTTCCTAAAAATATATTTATAAACATACTTACAATAATTACAAAAAGGGAGAAAGTTACACTAAAACTGTATTGTATATAATAAAATTACTAAATTACTATTTAGAAGTCTTAACTTCCAATAATTCAGGATGTTTATTCATAACATTGACAAGCAAGCTCTCAATGTAGGCCTGGAGGCGTTGACAGTGCTCACTTTCCTCGCTTAACCTCACCATCAGCTAAGGAATGGCAAGAGGATATACAGAAAAAGAATCTTCTGTGTTGAACTTAGTGTTTAAGTGGTTAATCTCTCCATTTGAGGTCAATGAAGAAGCTTCTCAGAGTTGACAAAAGTCATACAAACTACAATTCTATAGATGTTCAAAATGTCAAACTAAAAGGACACACTATATCTTCATATCACTCATATTATACCATAGATCCACTCTGCCAAATTACATATATTATATTGATTAAGTGTGACAGAAGTGTAGCTACGTATAATGCCTGGGGATCATTATATCTTGATTATTTTGCAACTTTAATTAAGCAATATTTCGCCAGATGTTTGTCATACACATGTATGTCGGTTTCAGAGTGATCTGCATGACCAATTGATAATTTTTATCAATATAACATAACACTTGCAATTGGTTTCAATATAAATTTAAATTTACTATAGCTTTTCTATAGTCCTATGGCATTTTATATGCAGACTTTGTCCTCCATTTTCTACCAAATGGAGACCTATATAAATATAAATCCCTTAATTTAAAATGAGTTTTATACCCTAAACTTTATGATACTATGCCCATTCTAGATCTGTTTGTTGCTATATAGGTCCTTTCTTGGAGCCATATGAATTATTTATATAATTATTAAATAGATTAGATTACCTTAGTAACTTGTAACTTGCAATTGTACTGTATATACGTAAATGCTGCATGACACCAAGTCTATATATATATATAACTTCATATCTTTCCATTGTCAGAGTAACAGCCCTATATAAATGTACATTTTAATTTCTGGTATACTGTTGTCACTAGCAGTAATGAATTAACTTGCAATTGATACTACAAAAACTTAATTACAAAAAATAAGTTTATGCACGTATATAGTTCAGCCATTTATAAAGTTGTCACTATATAGCAGTAATGAATTAATTTGATACTACAAAAACTTAATTACAAAAAATAAGTTTATGCATGTACGTATATAGTTCAGCCATTTATAAAATATTTTAATGTTTATTAAGGTTTAAATTTATGCCAGTGCATATACAAAGTTTAGTTATGCTACTACTGCATGATTAATTCAAATTACTCAAATTACTCAAATTTTCCAATGCTTCCAGTTCAATCTCCATTAATTTGATAGCTTCAAGTAAGTAGTGGTCAATTGGCATACCTTCGTCGTGAGCCAAGAGGAAGGTACGAGCAGCTACTTCAGCTGCACTGGTACTTTGATTAAATTCCCCAAAACCAGCTGCTATTTTTCCTAATGATTGCTTTAATTCTTCATTATTCCCACGAAACACATGAAAAAATATTATCTTCTGAATCACCTCTGAAGCAGTAGTGACATCGTTCTCCTCGACACCCAGAGCCAAGCAAATAGCAGCTACAAAAGCATCTTCATCAATCAGTGAACCATCTAATAAGCTAATAATGCTCTCTTTTAGTTTGGCTGTCACCACATCGTAAGTCTCGTAGAAGGCAATTAGATCTTTTCTATACTCTCGGAGTGGACCTTCGGCCTTTCTAATCACATCTTCTTCCTCAAACTTCTCTATAAGCTTGCTTATCCCCCATACGACTGCACCGGTTCCGATTCCAGTCCCAGCTGCTACTCCACCTGCTATTAGGAGACCTAAAGATGCTCCCGCAGTAAATGGTGCCAAAATGCCACCCAAAACCCCCAATCCAATGCCTCCTGCAACGCCAGTAACTGCAGCAATTTTACCACCTTTCTTAGCAGACTCCAGAGTTTTAAGAAATTCTTGAAACTTCTTAGCTATTTCTTTGATCAAAGGAATCAGTGCTCGATTTTTTTTTTGAAATTGCATTACCTGCATCTTCAAGTCCTTAAAACCTTCCTTTTGTTCATCTATCACTTTTCTGAATTGCACATTATTACCAAAGGATTTATAGGACTTGAGCAACCTCTTTGAAGCCTCTTCACGAGCACTTAGAAACAAACTATTTCTGTAAACACCATGATCCTTCTGAATACGGTCTAACATTTCCACACACCTCTCAGCTATAGTAATGCAGTATTTTTCATTCTTTGTTGGTACACTTTCTACCAGTAGGCAGCGGTTATTTACTCTTTTTACCATTTCTTTCAGAGACTTAGGGCAGTCAGAACTCTTCAAGTAGGCATTCCAACGTTGATATTGATCTTGTTTAGAATCTGATTTCACAGGCAAGAATGTAGATGCATGTGTAACCACCAAAATAGTGTGATTCCAAGAAATTTTAACTGCTTGCAGCAGTTGATCCATGGAATGGGACACCTCACCAGCGTGAGGATTGTACACTAAAAATAGTGCAGTTATGGCTTCTCCTGCTTGCACAAAGACATTTTTAACTTCCTCCAAGAATTTCAAGCCTAATTTAGCAATTTTAGCCTCATCTAACTCAGCTAGTGCTTCAAAGCCTGGGGTCTTGAAAACGTGGTATACCTTCTCTTTAAACCTCTTAACACCTCGGATTTGGTGTGGTGCTTTAAAACCATCTTCATTCTGACAAAAGAAACGCAAAAAAGTGGCTTTACCATGACCAACAGGACCAATTGTCAGAATTGATGAATCTTCTGGAGAAATCATTATATCACCAACTGTTGCATGTATCTATAAACAAGAAAATCACACATTCTCTTGAGTGGGTATGTCATACGTATATATAATCACTACAATGAACAATGTAAGTAAGTAAATTTTATGCTGAATCCACCATGCAAGTGACTAAGTCTACCTTAATTGGTTATAGTTAAGTTCTATTCGTTTAGCAACTAGTGCTTCCCAGTCATCCCAGATGGAAAACATCATCAAAGAACAACAAACAGCTATTTCCCCCCTTTTAGGATTCATCAGTGGTGAGTCACTGGTTGCCACTTTAATAGGACATTGGTTTCCTAGCCAAGATAAGACTACAGTCACTTGGCTGATAATAAACAGTCATTTAAAAGGTTTGTTCAGAATTTTGCATGCAATTTTTAAATTAGGAAGCCTTTTTATTTAGTATATTTTTTATTATTAATGGAAATGCTGTCTATAATCATTAAATTGTTAATTTTTATATGAAGATTGGATGTATGCAAGCTATAGCTATATACGATTGCTATTCCTATTGTAGTTGACTATATAGGAATGTAGTTATATACGTAAATAAGGAACACATACCATGTTTTCAAACATTGTGTGATGATCAATCACAATACGATCTAGACTCCCTAATTGGATCCATTCAATTTTGTGAGCTATCAGCTCTGATTTCTTAACCCTGATTTGTTTAGTGACTGATTCCTTGAGTTCCTCCAATGTCCAGTACACTATTGTGATGGAGTTTCCCCTCATCCATGTCTGGGGAATTAATAAGTATCTAGGAATCTCCAATCTGTCAGCAAGAAAGTCTCGCTCTTTTAACAAATCTTTCACTCGCAAATCACCTGCATCCAGTCCATAGTGTACAGCTAGGTTTAGGAATCCTTCTTCGGTTTCACACTCCTCCTTGTGGATCTGTTGTAGTGTGTATGTTGTAGTCAACCTTTCTTCCAGAAAAGGCTTCAATTTGATCTGTACATTCAACAATAAACTATAATATTATTTGAAACTTTTTTGGAACTTGATAGATTATACAGTATACATTACAAAACATTGATCATACTCATTAATGTTATGGTTCATAAATCAGTGACAGCTAAATTATCATACCTTGTAGTCTTCTATTTCTTTGGCCACTGATTCAAGTGCCAGTTTAAAGTAATCCACAACTCGCTCCAGAAACTCAAAACTGATCCATTTATTCAAACGAAAGAATAATATGCGAAGCAGCTTCTTCAGATCGTTACATTGCTCAATGTCCTTTGCTGCTTTGATGTATTTTGCTTTGGTGCGTTTTGGCAATATTTTAGATTCACACAGAGATTCTATCTGGTCACAGCAATATGTCTTCAGATCTTCTAGAGAAGGTGGATCTACTTTACAAGCATCATGAAACTTGTCCATAATCCTTTTGTATTCGCTGTTTAGCATGATTTCAAGGTTTTTCAAAGGAGTAGGTGCTAAATACAAAATAAGAAATTAAAATTAAATGGTGCTGCTAGTTATGGAGTGATATATATATATATCGATATACGTGCATAAGCTTTTCTATAGTATATTACAATTTTGAGGACACTTAAACATTCAGAATCGTTAAGATTAAGATTAAACAATGTATACAAGCCCAACAAAGCAGCAGCAGTAATTCGAGTGCAGTCCCAGAAGTTTTCTTAACTCAAATTACTTGTTGTAAATAGGCTTTTTATAAAAAACAAAAAAGACAAAACTTGAGAAAAAGGTATTATATGAATTATCAATATGCATTATATTAAAGGATAATGATGAATTCAAATGATCAACAACAATTCATCAAAATATTTGTCTAAAGTAAGTACACAATTACATATATACCATGCTTGGGAGTACAATATTACTATCTGCTCGGGCGCTTTCACATATCACAGAAGAGAGCTAGAGGCACTGAGGCTGGACAAACACATCCTACAGTTGATTGTTTTAAAGGACAGACTAACCCATTCCATTATATTTCCCAGCAAATTGCACTGACAAATTGATATGCCAAGAAAGTCCAGAAGTATGCAGCTAAATGATAATGTTCAAGTTGAGCAAATAAAGGTGGAGATGATGCTAGCACCCTACTAAAAATGCAAGTGCCAACTGGATGATTTCAGCTTGGCAGGCATAATGATTACAGCAATGCTCAGACATGTCCATCAGTGGATTTAGATACTGCAACTTTGTCATTACCTAGAAACGTCTTTCATATGCCTCACATACGTAGGCATTCACTATGCATGTCCTACATGCCACTTTGTAACGTTCAGTAATATTAATACAGTCAAACCTCGATAACGCGAACACGGTTAATGTGTAAGACCGGTTAAGGCGAACATATGTTCATTCCCCAGCTTTGTAGCCATATAAATGTGTATAAATAAAGTCCACTTAGGACGAACACAATTAACACAAAATCTCGGTTAGTACGTATAAGTCTGCATTCCACGCCAACCTTTTTCACATATATTTAGGAACAGTTAACACGTACACTTCTAGCCGCTGTTCATTTGTTACCAGCTACGGCTGCTAAGCAATCTTCTCTAACCCTGTCCAAGAAATTGGACATTTTAGCTGCTGTCAAAAAGAAGAACACCACTAAGACACAAATTGCACAAAAGTTCGGTATTGCCAAGACTACCTTAACGACCATCTTGAAGAACAAGGACAAGATTAAGGAGGCATTTGAACATGCAGGCTAAGTTCGAGCCTGGACGAAAGCGTTTCAGGACAGCAGTGCACGAAGATCTAGAGGAAGTGCTCGTTAAGTGGATCGCTCAAGCAAATTGAGTCTGAATATGCCACTTTCTGGGACATTAATTCTGGAAAAGGCTTAGCCAAGAAGCTTGGGCATTCCAATTTCAAGTGCAGTACAGGCTGGTTAGATCGCTTAAAATTTTGGTGTGGCATAACGTTAAGATAAGGTCAATTTTGCTTAACAAGTGCTCTTGATAACAAGTACAAATTTCAATGGTCCCCTGGTGTACTCGTTATCGAGGTTTGACTGTAATTTGTATTCTCAGGACCATATGAGTTCCAGGGGTGCCATGAGGGCTTGGTCTGCGGTCGGGGTGTTGTTTGGCCGTACCTTAAAGAAGTTGTTAGATTCCATGGTGCAATCTATACTTCTTTATGGAGCTGAAGCTTGGGGATGCCTTAGATGCCTGGAATCCTTGGAGCAGGTCCAGCTGAGAGCCTTCTGATTCTACTTCTGTGTTCCCAGGACCCATCCTAGGACATCACTTTTTGCAGAGATGGAAATATTGTCTGTGGGCTGGGAAGCATTCTTTTCTGGCACAGAATATTGACAGACCAGCGGTATCACAATCGTCTGATATGGAGATTGGCTTATGCGGCTCTGACGGCACCGGGAAGAGGTCAGTGGATGGGGTGGCATGACTATATACAGCTGTGCCTCTCTGGCTGGGGTGTCAGGGGGACAACTCAGGGAGATGGTGAGGAGTGTGGTGTGCAGGTGTGTGGAGAAGGATTGGGCTGAAGATCTTGGCAGCAAACCCAAACTCTGCGTTTTGAACTCTGTATGGCTGTATGATTTTGATGGTAGGGTAGGTGTTCTCAAAGCAGAAGAAGTAGGTGATCCTGCATGCCACTCTGATTAAATAAACCATTGCACCATCTAATCCAACGGTGGAGTAGAGAGTATCAAAAATCAGCACTTCATTAGTGCAGCCAATGGTTGTTGCAACATTCCAGTGACTATATATATATATCGTGTATGTATGATCTGCAAGTCATTGGATGCTATTGTCATCCAGGCCTACTGGTTAGAGGTAGCATAGATGTCAGTCCTTGAATATCTTTGTGAGTAATGATTGGGCAAAATTGACATGCTTGCATGTCATTTAATTTCTCTCCTGTGGTGATGATCCTACAATATCTTAATCAAGCAAACGTATTTTATTCATTGACAGCCAGTCTAACTGCAAATGATGGCCTATAGTAGTGATAAACAGCCTTCTCACAGTGATGTAACAATTACTGTTGGTGATAAAGAGACTGATTCTGACAACAATCATGCGTATATAGTTTTGCATATTTATACAGTTTAACATGGATGCTAAGATTACAAGGCAGTATCTTTTAAACTTTAAGAGATATAAGCCCATCAAAAGTAGGAAGTGTACACAAAAATATACGGAAATATACAAATAAAGCAACTAAAATGTAACAAAATGTCAACCTTCAATTTTTCTTCAATATGCTTTTTCTTCACTATCGCAGGATGTTATGAACAATTATATATAACCTTGTAGAAAATCCAACAGACTTAAGGTATCTCTTTCTGTATAGAATGGATAATTATACTGAAGATAGGTGCATTTGTGTCAAATCACAATTTTATGGACAACATAGTTCGACTGCTTTGATTGCTGTAAAATGCAAGGATTTCCAAAAAAACAAATTGTATCCATCAGAGAGTAGGGATGGCCAGAAAAAAAACAACAGCATTGCCATGTGTAAGTTCTGGATGTGAGTCTACATTTCTAAGTGGCCAGCTATGACAGCAGGAATGGAACGAAACAGAACCAGGAAAAAGGAATGACCTTGTATGTAAAACTTAAAAATTGTTGTGTTTCCAGTATATGAATCTATGCCAAAATGTGGGGTGACCTTTTTGAAGGTGATGTTACCATATCTAATTGATATAGCCATATATGTATTAGTTATACCACGGCGCTGAGGTGTATATGGGTTTTATACGTACGAGTCACGAGGGCGCATAGCGCCCGAGGGCGAGTACGTATATAAACCCATATACACCGAAGCGCCGTGGTATAAGTGATATATACTCCGAAGCTTCTTATCGTTATTTTGGCAGGACTTTAAGAATCCGAGGGCAGTATATAGCTTCTTAACAGAATTTAAGAATCCGAGGGCAGTATATAGCTTCTTAAATACTGTTATATCCCGGCGGTTGCCCCGGCAACAGGGTATATGGAGGAGTTATAGGATGCTTCACTGCTTGTCACATCACCTGACTTAACTGTAGGGTTGATACAGGACCTTACCACCAGGGCAGTGCGCCCTTCTTTGGGGTGCCGTTTGGGTAAAAATGTTACAAAAACGTGGTACTGTATGTGATATCGTGAAGTGCACTTGGAAAATGCAGGCATTTGGAGTTACTTTAAAAGGAAGACAGGCATATGGTGGAGTGGGGGATGCATGTATATAGAGGGTAGAGAATAGGGAAACTTCCATGCATGGTGTGGAAGGTACTGATAGAAAGCAGTGGGAAGACCCATGGAAAAGAGGAGAGGAGTAGGAGATGCATGATGGATAGGGAGCAAGCTCAGCAGGATGTTGTGGATATGTCCCACCCGGCACTGCAGTGGTGGATGATCCTTCTTTTTTGCAACTTTTACCCTCCCATTTTAACAACGTAGCCATTCCTTTTCTGCTACTTTCATTATTTTTTAATGTGTATAACTCCTTGTTCCACCATTTCTTACTTGGAGTCCGCCTCTTATTATATCTGTTACATGACAAATGTAAAAATGTTCTACTGTAGGGACCATTTCTTTCTTAATAAATTGATTGTATATACTGTCCATATCTTCTTTAGATACAAGTTCTTTCAATTTCATACATGTTATTCTATCTAAACACAGTAATACCTCTTCCTCTACCTTTTCCCCTGCCATAAAGTCTTCTGGAACTCTATTCAAATTAAATAACTTACATTTGTTTATCATGGTCAGTTGTAGAATATTAATTTCCCTGATTGTATGTTTGTGTATTGAGATATTTATATTGGCTACCAATATACATAGTAGACGAAGCTGAATTTGGTGGTGAAAATAAATGCCAGTAAAAGGAGCAAGAGTTGTTAGTTTGCAAGATGAAGTCGCAAAGGGGGTTTGAGACACCTGTGCGAGGGCGGAAAGGGATTTTACAGGAAGCAAAAAGGGGAGGGAGGTGAAAGAGTCGTCAGTAAAAACTCCCAGCAAAACTGATATAATTAGCTGCATTTGTGGGAAGAAAAGGGAATCTGCAGCTAAGGACAGGAAAGGCTGGGTTTGTTGCGAAGGCTGCATGTGTTGGTCACATCCATCTTGCTACAGAGTTGTTCAGGTGGTTGTTGCTAGGGATGATGTTCACTTCCTTTGCTTTTTCTGTACGACGAAATTTTGATCAAATGCCAAGCGCTTGTAGACAGAGAAGAGGTCAGTAGGAAAGAGTTTACAGAAATGAAAGAAAGACTTCACTCTTTTAGGGGGGACATCGAAGGTAGAATTGTGGATTTGATACAGAGTACTGAAGCGAAAGTGGAGGAAATTAGACGGCTTATCAACAAATTGGAAGTATGCTGTGAATACCGTATGGACCTAAATTTTCGCGGAACTAAACTTTCGCGGTTTTCGGTTATTCATGTTATTTTCACAGATGCTTCCTCATAATATTCCAGCTTTCTCTAACCGGTTGACACAATTAGTCCCTTTAGTGGCGATTATGGTCCCAAAAATGTTGCCCCAACTCACGGTAGCCAGATTGCGAACTATGACGTCATTGCATTCTAAAATGGATGTACCTGGTAATTTCGCTTGCACCTTTAAAGCTCTAAATTTTTGTGGGACTAAACTTTTGCGGATGGCAAACTGTGAAAGTTTAGTCCTGCAAAAATTTAGGTCCATACGGTATATTCAACTTGGCGATTTGATGGATGGCAAAAGGGCTGAGAAGACGAGGCAAAGGAAAAGGTATTATGAAAAAGAAGTGGAGACGGTTACGGGTTCAGGGGTCATGAAGAAAGACCAGGAGTTAAAAAGGAAGGGAATTAGGAAATTGTGGGGGACAGGCAGGTTAATACATGCATGTCGGTCAAAAAAGTTCGAAGGGAAATAGCGGCCTCTGTTGGTTGGGATAAAACAGAGAGGGTGAGAGTCGAGAGAAATTTTAAAAGGAGGAATGGTAAATATATATGGTGGCTTGAACTAAATGGTTCTGAAACTCCACAACTATTGGAGAATGGAGAGAATGCAAAGTTGGTAAGGGGCTACGTAAGGAGACTAGTCGCATGAAGATATATAGCAATTGCATGTGGTGTATTGATGCAAAATATAATCAGAACATTGTATAGAACTATCCAATTTTGTTTGTGTATGCTTTGTATACTGCTACATGGGGCACAATATAGCCCTAGTGTGCAACTGCACACGGTGCACTCAAATAGTAATAATAATAATAGTAATAATATACAGACAACATCCGCGTTCGACGGGCTCGCTCAGGCTCGCCCCAATGTAGTCTGGCTTGCCGCATCCCCTACTTCCTGCCAGCCGACGATAATTGCGCGGGGGCGAGAAAGTAGTGTACTTAGCCCCAATGAAAAGAATATACGGGCGTCCCTATTAACAAAAGGGGGCGGATACCCAGGAGGTAGACCGCCCTCCTTTAATGCGCTTTGTGTCTAAGGGTCCTGTATACCATTATTAAATCAAAAGTCTTACTTACGTAGTTGTTCTTGGCGCTCAGCCCCTCCTCCGTTCTTCTTTTTAATTTCCTTCAGTAAAGTAGTTCCCCATTCCTTGTGTACATCGATACTCAGTATATCAGAGGTGTCGACAAGTAATTGAGCGAACCTTTGTATAGTAGACAGTGTGCCATTCGAGACGAGATGGTCGATGTACACTTTATTGGCTTCTCGTCGACTGTCTGCATTTTCTATCTTCTCCATCAATGATCCGCTCACCATTTTCCTCTCGTACAAGTAGTCCACCAGTTGTTGTACATTAAGCTTTTTCAAAAGACTAGTATAATGTTTTCTAATTATACTCTCGACTTCGGTAACGATTCTGTCATATCCTCCCTCCGCCATATTGCGGTCTATTTAAGCGTGGGAGCCTAAAGGACACACCCAATATCAGAGAGTACGGTAGTAGGCCTATACTCTCTAAGTAAGAATGGCCGAAAAAAATGACCGCCTTATCCAAGCAAGCAACACCTCATAAATCACCAACGAAGCGATTTTCGGTTATATTCGGTTATTTGCAGCCATTAATGCATGCTTTTCTAAATACCAAAACATGTTTCGACGCTCTACACGCTCTACAGCGCTCAAAAAGTGGCTAACCAAGAATAGGCCCATTTCCAAAATTCATTTTTTCATTTTTTCTTCTTTTATTGAATAGACTAGCGCTAATATGCGAACTTATGCGGGCACGTACAAGTTATAAATCGTCATAAATATTTCCGAACTAGGGACTAGACGGCCCTAAACCTGAATGCGCTCTACAAAAAGCATGTTAATTGTGAAAAGCGTAGTCTTCTCGGACGCCATTTTTACTTAAGATATGGTTTTCGGCATATTTCTCTTGTCTAAGACGTTATTTCGAGATTTTCGCCAGGAAAACTTTCAAACCAATTTAAAACAAGTAATATAAAAAGGGGGAATACAAGTAAATGAAAAACATTTACAAAAAGTGATGTTATAGAAGTAGGAATGCCAAACACAGAAGTGTATGGTTAAGTTACTTAAATTTTATGATTAGCCACCTAAAAGCTATATATCATACAAAAACAGATTTGGGTCTCTCAGAGAATAATCTCACGCGATTCATTTCTTTTGCTCAAATTCATTCCTTTTGCTCAAGACTGAAAGGTTTTATGCAAATAAAAGAACAGAAGAAAATACATATATATATATTATATAACAATCTTATATATCAGCAATGAAATACTACGTATATATAATACTATATGTGCATTATGTACCTCTGTAATACAGACATAAGGGTCTATAATCTGAATATACTTGAGCTTGAACAAGTCAATATAAATTGTCAATTAATGCAATATATTGTCTAAACATTGGATTCTATAATGCAACATGTAGCCTAAGTGTGAAAGTTCTAATTAAAACACTCCCATTTCCATATAGACTGTCAACCGCTTTCAACAGGAAACCTGTATCTACAAACTATAAATAGATTTTCATACATTGCCTGATTATCATCCTTAATTATATAGTTCACTAATTAGGACAACTATATATACACATTCAAGATACTTTAAATATGAGGGTATATGGTACCTATATTTTAGCAGGTACACACTTAAGTACATATCTGATCATGTGCTGGAGCTGCATGTGGTAATTGTAGCTCAATGGCAGAGCATGAACATGGTGATCTTGGGTTTGATTCCCATGTAGCAATTGTTTCTTTAATGTTTGATCCCTCTTTACAGTAGAGACAAGATATTGATAACGTTGAGGGTTAATTGACTGTTCATTTCTATGTATAGCTCATGAAAACAATGCTCATTGCCTGGCAATTGCCGTGCACAGCATTGGTGGGTCCATATTCTCCTTTTATGGTGAACACCACCAGAAAGAAAAGATGAAGGAATTCTTAGTGGTATGTTGACTGCTAAAAAATGGTAACCATGGATACCATTACACATCTGACCATTCTCCATGTACGTAGTTTACTTCTTCAAGAATGAAGCTCGGTCAGGAAGTGGAGAGAGAGAAAGATGGTCCTAGGCACCGAGGGGCAATATATCTGTTACTAGATCTGGTATGCCATCCCATAGTATTATGTGTAAAACATACAATGTCATTTTTCCATCCTTACTAAAGTGTTACTAAGGGACATGTGAATGAAGACTAACTGCTGCTTTGTAGTTAGTGTAAGAGGGGAAACATGAAGGGGGCATTGCTGTGGCAATTGTAGCTCAGTGGCAGAGCACTGGTGGTCATAACCAGCTGTTATGGCTTCGATTCCCAGCAATTGCTTCTTTAATGTTTTCCCTCTTTGTAAATGATTACTTGTGGTTTGATTATCACTTTGAGAGGATTTCTATTCTATGTAGCTTGTACAAATGACTCCTTTATTTCAATGGATCAGTTGGAAAACTGCTTTCCATATGCACTGCTCCGTGACTCATACAGTCAAGTATACAGACATCCTACTGCCACTACTAAAAAGGGTGCACAGGAAGTGTACTAGTTTACATGGTAAACAGGAAGTGTACTAGTTTACAAGGTAAACAATTTGTATTAGTTTTATGTGGACATTTTATTTGAAGTATTGTACAGTGGACCCTCGCCATTTCGAATAGCATTGTCCCAAAGGCTACAGGAATGTGCTCAGATTAGTAAATTTGTTCATATTAGTAAAAGTTTCACAAAATGTGTACAAAGTACAAATATAGTCTTAATTATCAACACTCAATTTTTGTCACAGAGCACAGTATAGGATTTCTTTCCGATCTGGTCGAACAGCTTCAGTTTGTGATCGACAGTTAAGGTCTTGTGCGCTCTCTTGGCCTTCGTTATAGACGCCACTACATGTATTTAACCTGGAATCGTCCGCGTAAGGCCAAAATGTTTGGCTTGGCGGTGACGTATGATTAGTTATTCCTCATTCGGATTTGTGAGGGTTCGGATTAATGCAATTCGGATTGGTAAGGGTCCACTGTACATGTATTTTAAATAAAATCTATTACTATAGAGCTGTATGATTCTATATACATAATGCAATACTTTTACATAACCATTACACATATATGCGTATTATAATCCTAACGTTGCAGTTAACCTTAAAGTTATTTACAAACTTCTTTCTGTTTTTGCAGTTTGTATTTGAACCATTCCCTTTAAAGTATTGTGTGAACCACAAGTGTTATAATTATAGGCTTTCTGAATTACAAACATGTTGTATTTCATTTGATGTATTTAGTCTTTTTAGAATATGGAAAATTGAGTTAAGTTTTGTATTCATGAATTGTAGAAAAAATTGATAATTTCAAACACTGTTACAAATTGAGGTGCATGTACACTAATTAGTTAATCTTTAGTAATTCAACAGAAGATAATTGTTTCCGATCGATATTACTTATTCCACCGAGCACAATGAATGACTCGGGACTGATTGATAATGAGGTAGCCAAACTTTGGTGTACGCTGCACTTTCCAACTTTGATCCACTTGTCCTGAGTGGCATCGTACACAAGAATATCATTTGAGATTTGATCTATTACCATTGGTAATACACTGGTTTGCAGGATGGAAGAATAGAAATATGGCAGGAATAGTGGTCTCCCTTCTTTCCATTTTATTACTGTCGAAATTTCTTCATTATTTACAGTTTGAGTGATGTTAATGATTGGAATACTCCATAGTTTACTATTAAGGCAACTGAAAACATACAGCCTATCTTTGCAGAGTGTCATTTGGTGGTATGACAATGGCTGTGGTAGTGTCAGGTGTCTTGGCTGGATCCAGTCCTTTGTTGATGTGTTCATTACATCAATACTGTCGGTATTCAAACAAATCAGTCCTCCAGCTACAATGAGGAAGTTGTCATGGTAAAGTACGGAGGGTTCTCTTCTCTCTGTTGGCATTGGTGGGTAGACAGTCTTCCATTTGTGTTCTATAAAAGTTGATAGTTGTCTGGTAACTCTCCTGGTCTCTGAATCTCGACCTCCTATCAATGTTAGGTGGCCATTTATGACTGTTGCATGACAATTGTAATGTGGAGCTGGAGGAAGTGTATTCCACTTGCCATCTTCCAAGTTGAATTGTTGCACTACTCTTTCATTTTGTGAGTCATTGCACTCTCCACCACAAACAAATATATCACTCCCTGCAATACAGGCTGTAGCTCCAGCGGTTGGTATAGGCATGTCAGGCAGCATGGTTGACTTTACAGTGTGACCCTGTAAGAGTAGGTCACTTCTGAAAACCTGAGAAATGCAGTAAATAAAAATGGTGGTAAAAATGATTACCTATTATAATTATACCAGAGAGTACAATAGTACCAAGTATAGGGATGGCCAAAAACATGGCTACCCTATTCAATATGTATTATCACTTATCACCTCCAAAATCAACAATGAATTGATTTTTGGTTACACTTGACTGTTGGCAGTCATTTATAACTCCATAAACATGTTTTAATGCTCTACTATATACATTTGCAAAGTGGCTAAAGAACAATAGGCACAATTCAAAATCAATATCTCTTTTTCTTAAATATAGAGATGAAGCTATTGCTGATTTGTGAGGTGATAATTGATAATATACAGGACGGCCATCTTTTGGCCATCCCTACTTAGAAAGGATCCCTTTAAAATTTTGATACACATAATACATGCACATAGATTTACAAGTATTTCAAGTGATAACGAGGACGAGATGAGAAAATCAAAGAAATAAAAAGAAAAATGTGTTGTTCAATGCTGTCAATTTGAGGGTAGGCATTGACTTCAATTGAACTTCAATCTATCTTCATGCAACTTCACTGGAGGTTTGATATACCTCAAGCAAGTTTCATAAAGTTTGAACTTCGAATGTAAAGAATATCTCTGTCTATACTGTATGAATACATGATAATATAGCTCAGTTACCAACAGAATGTAGAATGATAAATATGTGAATGGATAAATTAGTCTCTTAGTGTACATTTAGCCACTGCTTAAGGTTTTCAGAGAAACTTTCCATTCCAATGAAGTACAGATTAGATGATTATGTATATAGATTGGTTGAACTTACAGTAGACATATCTTTTCCAGACTTTGCTTGAAGATCAATCACAATACGATCTAAACTCCCTAATTGGATCCACTCAATTTTGTGAGCTATCAGCTCTGATTTCTTAACCCTGATTTGTTTAGTGACTGCTTCCTCGAGTTCCTCCAATGTCCAGTACACTATTGTGATGGAGTTTCCCCTCATCCATGTAAGTGGCATCAATAAGTATCTAGGAATCTCCGAACTGTCAGCAAGAAAGTCTCGCTCTTCTAACAAATCTTTCACTCGCAAACCACCTGCATCCAGTCCATAGTGTACAGTTAGTTTTAGGAATCCTTCTTCATTTTCACACTCCTCCTTGTGGATCTGTTGTAGCTCGTATATTTTAGTCAACCTTTCTTTAAGAAAAGGCTTCAATTTGATCTGTACATTCAACAATAAACTATAATATTATTATTCGAGGCATTTTTAATTACATGTCTGAATTTTGGAACTTGATAGATTATACTTTGGCAGTATACATTACAAAAAATTGATCATACTCATAATAATAATTTTAATGTTATGATTCATAAATCAGTGACAGCCAAATTATCATACCTTGTAGTCTTCTATTTCCTTGACCACTGATTCATTGTCATACACATGTATGTTGGTTTCACAGTGATCTGCATGACCAATTGATAATTTCTATCAATATAACATAACACTTGCAATTGGTTTCAATATAAATTTAAATTTACTATAGCTTTTCTATAGTCCTATGGCATTTTATATGCAGACTTTGTCCTCCATTTTCTACCAAATGGAGACCTATATAAACTAGAGAAAAATAAAAAATTTCTACAAAAATAGTGAAGATGTAGGGATGGCACAAAAAGCACATAAACAAGAAAGGGATGTTACACAGTGAAGCATTAACTATATATGCATGAATCATACAACACCCTTGCTTGTAGGATTCATGCATAGCTAATGCTTCACTGTGTAACATCCCTTTCTTGTTTCTCTGCTTTTTGTGCCATCCCTACATCTTCACTATTTTTGTAGAAAATTTTTATTGTTCTCTAGTTTCTGTACTTTTTATGGAGCATAAGCTAGGAATTTGATTGTATTTTAAACCACTTTGGTTTTGCAATTTTCGACTGAATATGACGTCATTAAAATGGCGAATTTATTGAGGTCTTGACTCTGGGGCCATGAAAACTGTCATACTCAATAATAGCGTTATCGCTCTCGCTTCTACAAAAGAATACAGCTCGGAAAATTTAGAGTATTTTCGCTTATGAAGTAGTCCGAATGCTTATTTCGTTTTTTAGTTACAGCGGGCGAAGAAGATGAAGAAGAAGATGAAGAAGAAAACGAAAAAGGGAGATTTCAAAGTTCGTTCATTTGCCAACGATACACGGTCGCTTACCTTCAAGGCCAATTTATAGCATGGCTGTTCTACATTTAACTCTACATAGTCTCGTTTCGGCGATTTTCGGCCTATTTCGGAATTTCGCTCCTATACCAATGTATGGGGAAAACGAAACAACCAGTACCATCCCTACATAGAGAGTACTACCGTACTCTCTGATATATATATATATATATATATAGCTTCATATCTTTCCATTGTCAGAGTAACAGCCCTAAATGTACATTTTAATTTCTGGTATACTGTTGACCTATATAAATAAAAATCCCTTAATTTAAAATGAGTTTTATATATACCCTAAACTTTATGATACTATGCCCATTCTAGATCTGTTTGTTGCTATATATATAGGTCCTTTCTTGGAGTCATATGAATTATTTATATAATTATTAAATTAGGTTAGATTACCTTAGTAACTTGTAACTTGCAATTGTACTGTATATACGTAAATGCTGCATGACACCAAGTCTATATATATAGCTTCATATCTTTCCATTTTCAGAGTAACAGCACATTTTAATTTCTGGTATACTGTTGTCACTAGCAGTAATGAATTAACTTGCAATTGATACTACAAAAACTTAATTACAAAAAATAAGTTTATGCATGTACGTATATAGTTCAGCCATTTATAAAATATTTTAATGTTTATTAAGGTTTAAATTTATACCAGTGCATATACAAAGTTTAGTTATGCTACTACTGCATGATTAATTCAAATTACTCAAATTACTCAAATTTTCCAATGCTTCCAGTTCAATCTCCATTAATTTGATAGCTTCAAGTAAGTAGTGGTCAATTGGCATACCTTCTTTGTGAGCCAAGAGGAAGGTACGAGCAGCTACTTCAGCTGCACTGGTACTTTGATTAAATTCTCCAAAACCGGCTGCTATTTTGCCTAATGATTGCTTTAATTCTTCATTATTCCCACGAAACACATGAAAAAATATTATCTTCTGAATCACATCTGAAGCAGTAGTGACATCGTTCTCCTTGACACCCAGAGCCAAGCAAATAGCAGCTACAAAAGCATCTTCATCAATCTGTGAACCATCTAATAAGCTAATAATGCTCTCTTTTAGTTTGGCTGTCACCACATCATAAGTCTCGTAGAAGGCAATTAGATCTTCTCTATACTCTCGGAGTGGACCTTCGGCCTTTCTAATCACAACTTCTTCCTCAAACTTCTCTATAAGTTTGGTTATCCCCCATACGATTCCACCGATTCCACCGATTCCAGCCCCAACTGCTGCTCCAACTGCTATGAGACCTAAAGATGCTCCCCCAGTAATTGGTGCCAAAATGCCACCCAAAACCCCCAATCCAATGCCTCCTGCAACGCCAGTAACTGCAGCAATTTTACCACCTTTCTTAGTAGACTCCAGAGTCTTAAGAAATTCTTGAAACTCCTTAGCTATTTCTTTGACCAAAGGAATCAGTTTTCGATATTTTTTTTGAAATTGCATTACCTGCATCTTCAAGTCCTTAAAACCTTCCTTTTGTTGATCTATCACTTTTTTGAATTGCACATTATTAGCAAAGGATTCATAGGACTTGAGCAACCTCTTTGAAGCCTCTTCACGAGCACTTAGAAACAAACTATTTCTGTAAACACCATGATCCTTCTGAATACGGTCTAACATTTCCACAAACCTCTCAGCTATAGTATTGCAGTATTTTTCATTCTTTGTTGGTACACTTTCGACCAGTAGGCAGCGGTTATTTACTCTTTTTACCATTTCTTTCAGGGATTTAGGGCAGCCATCACTCTCCAAGTAGGCATTCCAACGTCGATATTGATCTCGTTCCGATTTTGTAGACAAGAACGTAATTGCATGTGTAACCACCAAAATAGTGTGATTCCAAGAAATTTTGACTGCTTGCAGCAATTGATTTATGGAATGGGACACCTCGCCAGCGTGAGGATTGTACACTAAAAATAATGCATTTATGGCTTCTCCTGCTTGCACAAAGACATTTTTAACTTCCTCCAAGAATTTCAAGCCTAATTCAGCAATTTTAGCCTCATCTAACTTAGCTAGTGCTTCAAAGCCTGGGGTCTTGAAAACGTGGTATACCTTCTTTTTAAACCTCTTAACACCTCTGATTTGGTGCGGTGTATTAAAGCCATCTTCATTCTGACAAAAGAAACGCAAAAAAGTGGCTTTACCATGACCAAAAGGACCAATTGTCAGAATTGATGAATCTTCTGGAGAAATCATTATATCACCAACTGTTGTATGTATCTATAAAAATACAAGAAAATCACACATTCTCTTGAGTGTGTATGTCATACGTATATATAATCACTACAATGAACGATGTACGTAGTAATTGGTTTTAGTGAAGTTCTATTCATTTAGCAACTATAGTGCTTCCCAGTCATCCCAGATGGAAAACATCATCAAAGAACAACAAACAGCTATTTCCCCCCTTTTAGGATTCATCAGTGGTGAGTCACTGGTTGCCACTTTAATAGGACATTGGTGTCCCAGCTAAGATAAGACTACAGTCACTTGGCTGAGTCATTTAAAAGGTTTGTTCAGAATCTTGCATGCAATTTTTAAATTAGGAAGCCTTATTTAGTATATTTTTTTATTATTAATGGAATTACTGTCTATAATCATTAAATTGTTAATTTCTATATGAAGATTGGATGTATGCAAGCTAGCTATATACGATTGCTATTCCTATATTGTAGTTGACTATATAGGAATGTAGTTATATACGTAAACAAGGAACACATACCATGTTTTCAAACATTGTGTGATGATCAATCACAATACGATCTAGACTCCCTAATTGGATCCACTCAATTTTGTGAGCTATCAGCTCTGATTTCTTAACCCTGATTTGTTTAGTGACTGATTCCTTGAGTTCCTCCAACGTCCAGTACACTATTGTGATGGAGTCTCCCCTCCTCCATTTCTGTGGAATCAATATGCATCTAGGAATCTGCAACATGTGAGCAAGAGAGTCTCGCTCTTCTAACAAATCTTTCACTCGCAAACTACCTGCATCCAGACGATAGTGTACAGATATTTTTAGGAATCCTTCTTCAGTTTCACACTCCTCCTTGTGGATCTGTTGTAGTGTGTATGTTGTAGGCAACCTTTTTTCTAGAAAAGGCTTCAATTTGATCTGCATGTACATTCAACAATAAACTATAATATTATTGGAGGCATTTTTTAAATTACCTGAATTTTGATAGATTATATTTAAGCAGTATACATTACAAAAAATTGATCATACTCATAATAATTTTAATGTTATGATTCATAAATCAGTGACAGCCAAATTATCATACCTTGTAGTCTTCTATTTCCTTGGCTACTGATTCAAGTGCCAGTTTAAAGTAATTCACAACTCGCTCCAGAAACTCAAAACTGATCCAATTATTCAAATGAAAGAATAATATGTAAAGCACCTCCTTCAGTTCGTTACATCGCTCAATGTCCTTTGCTGCTTTGATGTATTCTACTTTGATGCATTCTGGCAGTTCTTTAGGTACACACAGATTTTTTATCTGGTCACAGCAACACGTCTTTAGGTCTTCTAGAGAAGGTGGACCTACTTTACAAACATCATGAAACTTGTCCATAATCCTTTTGTATTCACTGTTTAGCATGATTTCAAGGTTTTTCAAAGGAGTAGGTGCTAAATACAAAATAAGAAATTAAAATTAAATGGTGCTGCTAGTTATGGAGTGATATATATTTTGATATACGTGCATAAGCTTTTCTATAGTTCATTATAATTTTGAGGACACTTAAGCATTCATAATCGTTAAGATTAAGATTAAACAATGTATACAAGCCCAACAAAGCAGCCAAGTAATTCGAGTGCAGTCCCAGGAGTTTTCTTAACTCAAATTACTTGTTGTAAATAGGCTTTTTCAAAAATCAATAATAAAAAACAAAAAAGACAAAACTTGAGAAAAAGGTATTATATGAATTTTCAGTATGCATTATATTCAAGGATAATGATAAATTCAAATGATCAACAACAATTAATCAAAATATTTGTCTAAAGTAAGTACACAATTACATATATACCATGCTTGGGAGTACAATATTACTATCTGCTCGGGTGCTTTCACATATCACAGAAGAGAGCTAGAGGCACTGAGGCTGGACAAACACATCCTACAGTTGATTGTTTTAAAGGACAGACTAACCCATTCCATTATATTTCCCAGCAAATTGCACTGACAAATTGATATGCCAAGAATGTTCAGAAGCATGCAGCTAAATGATAATGTTCAAGTTGAGCAAATAAAGGTGGAGATGATGCTAGCACCCTACTAAAAATGCAAGTGCCAATTGGATGATTTCAGCTTGGCAGGCATAATGATTACAGCAATGCTCAGACATGTCCATCAGTGGATTTAGATACTGCAGCTTTGTCATTACCTAGAAACGTCTTTCATATGCCTCACATACGTAGGCATTCACTATGCATGTCCTACATGCCACTTTGTAACGTTCAGTAATATTAATACAGTCAAACCTCGATAACGCGAACACGGTTAACGCATAAGACCGGTTAAGGCAAACATATGTTCAGTCCCCAGCGTTGTTACCATATAAATGTGTATAAATAAAGTCCGCTTAGGATGAACACAGTTAACACGAAATCTCGGTTAGTACGTACAAGTCTGCATTCCTCGCCAACCTTTTTCACATATATTTAGGAACAGTTAACACGTACACTTCTAGCCGCTGTTCATTTGTTACCAGCTACAGCTGCTAAGCAATCTTCTCTAACCCTGTCCAAGAAATTGGACATTTTAGCTGCTGTCAAAAAGAAGAACACCACTAAGACACAAATTGCACAAAAGTTCGGTATTGCCAAGACTACCTTAACGACCATCTTGAAGAACAAGGACAAGATTAAGGAGACATTTGAACAGTCTAAGTTCGAGCCTGGACGAAAGCATTTCAGGACAGCAGCGTACGAAGATCTAGAGGAAGTGCTCATTAAGTGGATCGCTCAAGCAAGGAGTCTGAATATGCCACTTTCTGGGACATTAATTCTGGAAAAGGCTTAGCCAAGAAGCTAGCTCGGGCATTCCAATTTCAAGTGCAGTACAGGCTGGTTAGATCACTTCAAATTTCGGTATGGCATAACGTTAAGATAAGGTCAATTTTGCTTAACAAGTGCTCTTGATAACAGGTACAAATTTCAATGGTCCCCTGGTGTACTCGTTATCGAGGTTTGACTGTAATTTGTATTCTCATGACCATATGAGTTCCACCACAATCATTATAACCTTACCGGTGTACCTGTCTGGTGAGGGTGCTGCCATCGATTGGAAAACTGAGGAGTTCTAATCAATTAATGGCGATCAGGTGAAGTTGGATGCTGTCTATGCAAGCTTATAAGCTGAGGAGGTCAGTTCGAAAGTCTGGTTGTAGAGTCGATCTAGAGAGGATAAAAGAGAAAAGAGTAAAGAGGAAGGTGTATTTGGAGAGATGGTTTTGATGATTTTTGGAAGTGTGTCAGGTAGAAGGGCCTTGGATTCCCTGCTCCGGGGGGCTTGGTCTGCGGTTGGGGTGTTGTTTGGCCGTACCTTCAAGAAGTTGTTAGATTCCATGGTGCAATCTATACTTCTTTATGGAGCTGAAGCTTGGGGATGCCTTAGATGCCTGGAATCCTTGGAGCAGGTCCAGCTGAGAGCCTTCTGATTCTACTTCTGTGTTCCCAGGACCCATCCTAGGACATCACTTTTTGCAGAGATGGAAATATTGTCTGTGGGCTGGGAAGCATTCTTTTCTGGCACAGAATATTGACAGACCAGTGGTATCACCATCGTCTGATATGGAGATTGGCTTATGCGGCTCTGACGGCACCGGGAAGAGGTCAGTGGATGGGGTGGCATGACTATATACAGCTGTGCCTCTCTGGCTGGGGTGTCAGGGGGACAACTCAGGGAGAAGGTGAGGAGTGTGGTGTGCAGGTGTGTGGAGAAGGATTGGGCTGAAGATCTTGGCAGCAAACCCAAACTCTGCGTTTTGAACTCTGTATGGGTGTATGGTTTTGATGGTAGGGTAGGTGTTCTCAAAGCAGAAGAAATAGGTGTTCTCAAAGCATTGCACCATCTAATCCAGAGAGTGTAAGAGATGTAGCAATAGCTATGGCAAACACACCACAATCTTTAAAACCTTTCTGCTCTGGTGCTTTCTCCATCCTGATCTGCTACACTCCAAATTTCTTCAATATCAGTTCTTTAGTCTGCTTGTCAACGGTGGAGTAGAGAGTATCAAAAATCAGCACTTTGTTAGTGCAGCCAATGGTTGTTGCAACATTCCAGTGACTATATATATATCGTGTATGTATGATCTGCAAGTCATTGGATGCTATTGTCATCCAGGCCTACTGGTTAGAGGTAGATGTCAGTCCTTGAATATCTTTGTGAGCAAAATTGGGCAAAATTGACATGCTTATCATTTAATTTCTCTCCTGTGGTGATGATCCTACAATATAATCAAGCAAACTTATTTTATTCATTGACAGCCAGTCTAACCGCAAATGATTGTTGTCAGAATCAGTCTCTTTATCACCAACAGTAATTGTTACATCACTGTGAGAAGGCTGCTTATCACTACTATAGGCCATCATGTGTATATAGTTTTGTATATTTATACAGTTTAACATGGATGCTAAGAACATACGTACGTATATAATATACAGTTCATACAGTTACAAGGCAGTATCTTTTAAACTTTAAGAGATATAGGCCCATCAAAAGTAGGAAGTGTACACAAAAATATACAGAAATATACAAATAAAGCAACTAAAATGTAACAAAATGTCAACCTTTCATTTTTCTTCAATATGCTTTTTCTTCACTATCGCAGGAGTCAGTTATGTTATGAACAATTATATATAACCTTGTAGAAAATCCAACAGACTTAAGGTATCTCTTTCTGTATATATAGAATGGATAATTATACTGAAGACAGGTGCATTTGTGTCAAATCACATTTTTATGGACAGCATAGTTCGACTGCTTTGATTGCTGTAAAATGCAAGGATTTCCAAAAAAACAAATTGTATCCATCAGAGAGTAGGGATGGCCAGAAAAAAACAGCATTGCCATGTGTAAGTTCTGGATGTGAGTCTACATTTCTAAGTGGCCAGCTATGACAGCAGGAATGGAACGAAACAGAACCAGGAAAAAGGAATGACCTTGTATGTAAAGCTTAACAATTGTTGTGTTTCCAGTATATGAATCTATGCCAAAATGTGGGGTGACCTTTTTGAAGGTGATGTTACCATATCTAATTGATATAGCCATACGTATATGGAGGAGTTATAGGGTGCTTCACTGCTTGTCACATCACCTGACTTAACTGTAGGGTTGATACAGGACCTTACCACCTGGGCAGTGCGCCCTTCTTTGGGGTGCCGTTTGGGTAAAAATGTTACAAAAATGTGGTACTGTATGTGATATCGTGAAGTGCACTTTGAAAATGCAGGCATTTGGAGTTACTTTAAAAGGAAGACAGGCATATGGTGGAGTGGGGGGTGCATGTATATAGAGGGTAGAGAATAGGGAAACTTCCATGCATGGTGTGGAAGGTACTGATAGAAAGCAGTGGGAAGACCCATGGAAAAGAGGAGAGGAGTAGGAGATGCAGATGGATAGGGAGCAAGCTCAGCAGGATGTTGTGGATATGTCCCACCCGGCACTGCAGTGGTGGATGATCCTTCTTTTTTTGCAACTTTTACCCTCCCATTTGAACAACGTAGCCATTCCTTTTCTGCTAGGAAAAGGTATTATGAAAAAGAAGTGGAGACGGTTACGGGTTCAGGGGTCATGAAGAAAGACCAGGAGTTAAAAAGGAAGGGAATTAGGAAATTGTGGGGGACAGGCAGGTTAATACATGTCAGTCAAGTTCGAAGGGAAATAGCGGCCTCTGTTGGTTGGAGAGGGTGAGAGTTGAGAGAAATTTTAAAAGGAGGAATGGTATGGTTTGGAATCACTATGGCACCACAACTATTGGAGAATGGAGAGAATGCAAAGTTGGTATGGGGCTACGTAAGGAGACTAGTCGCATGAAGATATATAGCAATTGTATGTGGTGTATTGATGCAAAATATAATCAGAACATTGTATAGAACTATCCAATTTTGTTTGTGTATCCTTTGTATAGTGCTACATGGGGCACAATATAGCCTTAGTGTATATGTGCAACTGCACACGGTGCACTCAAATAATAATACAGTAATAATAATAGTAATAATATACAGACAACATCCGCGTTCGACGGGCTCGCTCAGACTCGCCCCAATGTAGTCTGGCTTGCTATCCTCTGCTTCCTGCCAGCCGACGATAATTGCGCGGGGGCGAGAAAGTAGTGTACTTAGCCCCAATGAAAAGAATATACGGGCGTCCCTATTAACAAAAGGGGGCGGATACCCAGGAGGCAGACCGCCCTCCTTTAATGCCCTTTGTGTCTAAGGGTCCTGTATACCATTATTAAATCAAAAGTCTTACTTACGTAGTTGTTTTAGGCGCTCAGCCCCTCCTCCGTTCTTCTTTTTAACTTCCTTCAGTAAAGTAGTTCCCCATTCCCTGTGTACTTCGTTACAGAGTTTATCAGAGGTGTCGATGAGTAATTGAGCGAACTTTTGTAAAGTGGACACTGTGCCACTAGAGGAGAGATGGTCAATGTACACTTTATTGGCTTCTCGTCGACTGTCTGCCTTTTCTATCTTCTCCATCAATGGTCCGCTCACCATTTTCTCCTCGTACAAGTAGTCCACCAGTTTTTTTACATTAAGCTTATCCAAAAGGCTAGTATAATGTTTTTGAATTATATTCTCGACTTCGGTAAAGATTCTGTTATATCCTCCCTTCGCCATATTGCGGTCTATTTAAGCGTGGGAACCTAAAGGACACACCCAATATTAATATTGGATTGTTAGCTCTGCTTCCTGTAATCGTCTACTTTTTCATTTCATATGCATGTCAATTAATCATATATGTACAAGAAAATGATGATATCACATTAATTTTCACTTTAGCTACAGACTTCAACTATAACAAAATTTAAATATACACGTATATGTTGTCTTAGTCCATTTGTTCAACGCAGTGGCTATTGATCCGGCAAGACGTTCATTTCGCGGCTATTGATCCGGCAATTGGTGCAGATCACAAGCGCCAATCAGATTCCTGGATATTCTTTAATAGTTTTGCCGGCCAGCTATAGCTACGGTCGTCCTTCAGACTCCGAATACGATTGCAGACGCCAATATGATGTCTTGAATCATTCTCTGAAGGAATATGATGTCTTGAATTGTATTTTATCTTCGAGTCACGAAGTGCAAGGTAATTTTAGTGACTCTTCCGCGATTCTTACGTGTGTAGGCGAATGATCCAAACTCGGCTATCCTTGCCGACTATAGTTCATCTTTCCAGCCTCAGAGTGGGCTATAGCTATGTTTCTCATATCTCGTAGTATTGTATCATGTAGCTGTGCATTTGTTTTCTGACATAAAACATTTTGCTGGGCCTAGTAGCCAGCTAAGTAGCTTATTAGGATTACAAAACATGTTATTGTATTAAGTACAATTGCAAGATAAAGAGTTCAGTCAAGGGTACTGAAAACAATGCTAGTCCTGCCCCTGGACTGCGGCACAACACTTACTACAGAACCACACCTTTGCCGTAAGAATTGCGGAAGAGTCACTAAAATTACCTTGCACTTCGTGACTCGAAGATGAAATACAATTCAAGATATCATATTGGCGTCTGCAATCGTACTCGGAGTCTGAAGGACGACCGTAGCTATAGCTGGCCGGCAAAACTATTAAAGAATATCCAGGAATCTGATTGGCGCTTGTGATCTGTGACCAATTGCCGGTGTCACAGGATATTTTATCCCCCGTGTATTTTATCCGCCCGGATAGTATAAACTATCCCGGCGGATAAACGAAACTAGGAAATTTTATCCTACCCTAGGATAATTTATCCTACCCTAGGATAATTTATCTAATACTCTACGATTTAAGCGTATCATCACGAAATCCTTTAGATACATAAGAAGGAACCTTGGGCTGAAAAAGGGATACGATTTTAGGATTTTCAGCCAATAGGAAAGTGACAAAATAGAAAAGCGCTGAAAATGTCTATAAAAACCGTTGCATTTTCGTCCGTAACAGTTTAATAACCGATCTACAATGACATCGACGATACTATCAGAGGAGAGATGCCAAGCACTCGTTCACTATATCCACGGAAGCAAGGAAAATCGACCCGAATATCCTGACGGATTCACAGCTAACGATAAGAGAGCGTTGAGACAGCAGGCCGAGAAATTTGATGAACGAAACGTTGTTCTATTTCGAAAAACAGATTATGTATTTTATTAAGTATTTTGTACTTATTTATTAATAATAAACATTCATATATGACAAATGATTAGGATAAACTATCCTAGTATATTTCATCCCCCAGATAAAATATCCTAGGATATACTATCCTAGAGTAGGATATAATTTCCTAGGGTAGGATAAATTTTCCTAGGATAAAGTATCCCAGGGGGATATTTTATCCTAGGATACTTTATCCGGGGGGATAAAATTTAGGGGGGATAGAATTTACTGTGACACCGGATCAATAGCCGCGAAATGGACGTCCGGTTGCCGGATCAATAGCCACTGCGTTTATCCAAACGAAAGAATCGCTAGATCTTTACATAGCTCAACATCACTTTCTGCTTTGGTGTACTTTGGCCGATCGTCAAAGGTAGCTTCTATTTGGTCACAGCAACACGTCTTTAGATCTTCTAGAGAAGGTGGACCTTCTTTACCCTTAATCCTTATGTATTCGTTGGTTAGCTTAATTTGAAGGTTTTTCATAGGAGTATATGCTAAATAAAAATTAAATACGTATACACATTTAAAATAAGGCTTACTTTTATGAAACATAAATTGTACATTTTTAAGAGACATAAACTATACAGGCGTCCTACTTATTCGTAGTTGTTCCAGGCGCTCAGCCACTCCTCCATGCACTCTTCTCTTCAACTTCCTTCAATAAAGTTGTTCCCAATTCCTTGTGTACTTCGTTACACAATTTGTCAGAGGTGTCGACGAGTAATTGAGCAAACTTTTGTAAAGTGGACACGCTGTCCATGTTACTGCAGATCGGTCTCAAGACGACTTGACTATTTGCACTTTACTTTTAGCGTACATTGGATCAGCTTTACCGGAACTTGCCTTCAAACCAGACAGTACCTATATACCAACACTTCAAGGTCAGCATGGATGCAATGCTAGGATATGGACTAACACAAACACACACATACAGTAGAGACAAGATATTGATAACGTTAAGGGTTAATAATAATAATAATAATAATGATTGTTTATTATTGTGACATGCTATACAAAACTGAAATCAGTAAAGACAGCCCAACCACAAGGGTTTATAAGTCACGCTAAAAGACATTGACTGCAACTGGATAAATTGGAGAGGAGGGGGGAGTGAATTGTATGCATTTATAAAAGTATATGTTGAGTAAAGCTAGGTGACTGATTTGTGCTGCAAGTACATGAGATAAATACAGTGATTTGTTTATTAGGGTATGAAAGGATATAGAGGCATTTCTACATATTGTTTAGAGTATAAAAATGGGGGTTAATGATATTACACTCATTAAATAATTTACATCTTAAATTGTGAAAAACGGGACATTTGGTAAATTTGGTTAATTGATGGTTCATTTCTATGTATAGCTCATGAAAATAATGCTCATTGCCTGGCAATTGCCGTGCACAGCATTGGTGGGTCCATATTTTCCTTTTATGGTGAACACCACCAGAAAGAAAAGATGAAGGAATTCTTAGTGGTATGTTGACTGCTAAAAAATGGTAACCATGGATACCATTACACGTCTGCCCATTCTCCATGTACGTAGTTTACCTCTTCAAGACTAATGAAGCTCGGTCAGGAAGTGGAGAGAGAGAAAGATGGCCCTAGGCACCGAGAGGCAATATATCTGTTACTAGATCTGGTATGCCATGCCATGGTATTACGTGTAAAACATACATTTTTCCATCCTTACTAAAGTGTTGTTAAGGGACATGTGAATGAAGACTAACTGCTGCTTTGTAGTTAGCATAAGAGGGGAAACATAAAGGGGGCATTGCTGTGGCAATTGTAGCTCAGTGGCAGAGCACTGGTGGTCATAACCAGCTGTTATGGCTTCGATTCCCAGCAATTGCTTCTTTAATGTTTTCCCTCTTTGTAAATGATTACTTGTGGTTTGATTATCAATTTGAGAGTATTTCTATTCTATGTAGCTTGTACAAATGACTCCCTTTATTTCAATGGATCAGTTGGAAAACTGCTTTCCATATGCACTGCTCCGTGACTCATACAGTCAAGTATACAGACATCCTACTGCCACTACTAAAAAGGGTGCACAGGAAGTGTACTAGTTTACATGGTAAACAGGAAGTGTACTAGTTTATAAGGTGAACAATTTGTATTAGTTTTATGTGGACATTTTATTTGAAGTATTGTACAGTGGACCCTCACCAATCCGAATGACATTGTCCCAAAGGCTACAGGAATGTGTTCAGATTAGTGAATTTGTTCAGATTAGTAAAAGTTTCACAAAATGTGTACCAGTACAAATATAGTCCTAATTATCAACACTCAATTTTCGTCGCAGAGCACAGTATAGGATTTCTTTCCGATCTGGTCGAGCAGCTTCAGTTTGTGATCGACAGTTAGGGTCTTGTGCGTTCTCTTGGCCTTCATTATAGACGCCATCACACGTACTTAACCTGGGATCGTCCGCATAAGGCCAAAATGTTTGGCGTTGGCGGTGACATATGATTAGTCATTCCTCATTCGGATTTGCGAGGGTTCGGATTAATACGATTCGGATTGGCAAGGGTCCACTGTACATGTATTTTAAATAAAATCTATTACTATAGAGCTGTATGATTCTATATAATGCAATACTTTTACATAACCATTACACATATATGCGTATTATAATCCTAACGTTGCAGTTAACCTTAAAGTTATTTACAAACTTCTTTCTGTTTGTGCAGTTTGTATTTGAACCATTCCCTTTAATTAAAAGTATTGTGTGAACCACAAGTGTTATAATTATAGGCTTTCTGAATTACAAACATGTTGTATTTCATTTGATGTATTTAGTCTTTTTAGAATATGGAAAATTGAGTTAAGTTTTGTATTCATGAATTGTAGAAAAAATTGATAATTTCAAACACTGTTACAAATTGAGGTGCATGTACACTAATTAGTTAATCTTTAGTAATTCAACAGAAGATAATTGTTTCCGATCGATATTACTTATTCCACCGAGCACAATGAATGACTTGGGACTGATTGATAATGAGGTAGCCAATCTTTGGTGTACGCTGCACTTTCCAACTTTGATCCATTTGTCCTGAGTGGCATCGTACACAAGAATATCATTTGAGATTTGATCTATTACCATTGGTAATACACTGGTTTGCAGGATGGAAGAAAAGAAATGTGGCAGGAATAGTGGTCTCCCTTCTTTCCATTTTATTGCTGTCAAAATTTCTTCATTATTTACAGTTTGAGTGATGTCAATGATTGGAATACTCCATAGTTTACTATTAAGGCAACTGAAAACATACAGCCTATCTTTGCAGAGTGTCATTAGGTGGTATGACAATGGTTGTGGTAGTGTCAGGTGTCTTGGCTGGATCCATTCCTTTGTTGATGTGTTCATTACATCAATACTGTCGGTATCCAAACAAATCAGTCCTCCAGCTACAATGAGGAAGTTGTCATGGTAAAGTACGGAGGGTTGGAATCTCTCTGTTGGCATTGGTGGGTAGACAGACTTCCATTTGTGTTCTATAAAAGTTGATAGTTGTCCGGTAACTTTCCTGGTCTCGGAATCTAGACCTCCTATCAATGTTAAGAGACCATTTATGACTGTTGCTTGACAACGGAATTGTGGAGCTGGAGGAAGTGTATTCCACTTGCCATCTTCCAAGTTGAATTGTTGCACTATTCTTTCATTTTGTGAGTCATTGCACACTCCACCACAAACAAATATATCACTCCCTGCAATACAGGCTGTAGCTCTAGCAGTTGGTATAGGCATGTCAGGCAGCATGGTTGACTTTACAGTGTGACCCTGTAAGAGTAGGTCACTTCTGAAAACCTGAGAAATGCAGTAAATAAAAATGGTGGTAAAAATGATTACCTACTATAATTATACCAGAGAGTACAATAGTACCAAGTATAGGGATGGCCAAAAACATGGCTACCCTATTCAATATGTATTATCACTTATCATCTCATAAATCAACAACAAATTGATTTTTGGTTACATTTGCAGTCATTTATAACTCCATAAACATGTTTTAATGCTCTACTACATTTGCAAAGTAGCTAAAGAACAATAGGTACAATTCAAAAATCAATATCTCTTTTTCTTACATATAGAGATGAGGCTATTGCTGATTTGTGAGGTGATAATTGATAATACACAGGACGGCCATCTTTTGGCCATCCCTACTTAGAGAGGATCCCTTTTGATACACATAATACAGGCACATAAATTTGGAAGTATTTCAAGTGATAACGAGGACGAGATGAGAAAATCAAAGGAAAAATGTGTTGTTTAATGCTGTCAATTTGAGGGTAGGCATTGACTTCAATTGCATGAACTTCGATCTATTTTCACGCAACTTCACCGGAGGTTTGATATACCTCAAGCAAGTTTCATAAAGTTTGAACTTCCAATGTCTGTCTGTCTATACGTATGAATACATGATAATATAGTTCAGTTACCAACAGAATGTAGAATTGAAAAAATTTGTGAATGGATAAATTAGACTCTCAGTTGTACATTTAGCCACTGCTTAAGTTTTTCAGAGAAACTTTCCATTCCAATGAAGTACAGATTAGATGATTATGTATATAGATTGGTTGAACTTACGGTAGACATATCTTTTCCAGACTTTGCTTGAAGATCAATCACAATACGATCTAGACTCCCTAATTGGATCCATTCAATTTTGTGAGCTATCAGCTCTGATTTCTTAATCCTGATTTGTTTAGTGACTGATTCCTCGAGTTCCTCCAATGTCCAGTACACTATTGTGATGGAGTTTCCCCTCATCCATGTCTGGGGAATCAATAAGTATCTAGGAATCTCCAATCTGTCAGCAAGAAAGTCTCGCTCTTCTAACAAATCTTTCACTCGCAAACCACCTGCATCCAGTCCATAGTGTACAGCTAGTTTTAGGAATCCTTCTTCATTTTCACACTCCTCCTTGTGGATCTGTTGTAGCTCGTGTATTTTAGTCAACCTTTCTTCAAGAAAAGGCTTCAATTTGATATGTACATTCAACAATAAACTATAATATTATTTTGGAACTTGATAGATTATACTTTGGCAGTATACATTACAAAAAATTGATAATTTTAATGTTATGGTTTATAAATCAGTGACAGCCAAATTATCATACCTTGTAGTCTTCCATTTCCTCGGCTACTGATTCAAGTGTCAGTTTAAAGTAATCCACAACTCGCTCCAGAAACTCAAAACTGATCCATTTATTCAAACGAAAGAATAATATACGAAGCATCTTCTCCAGATCTTTACATAACTCAACATCATTTTCTGCTTTAGTGTAATTTGGCCGATCGTTAAAGGCAGCTTCTATTTGGTCACAGCAACACGTCTTTAGATCTTCCAGAGAAGGTGGACCTTCTTTACAAGCATCACGAAACTTGTCCTTAATCCTTATGTATTCGTTGGTTAGCATGATTTGAAGGTTTTTCATAGGAGCAGATGCTAAATACAAAAATACATTTTTAAAATTAGTCTTACTTTTAAGAGACATAAATTGTACAGGCGTCCTACTTATTCGTAGTTGTTCCAGGCGCTCAGCCACTCCCCCATTCTTCTCTTCAACTTCCTTCAATAAAGTAGTTCCCCATTCCCTGTGTACTTCGTTACAGAGTTTATCAGAGGTGTCGATGAGTAATTGAGCAAACTTTTCTAAAGTGGACAGTGTGCCATTCGAGACGAGATGGTCAATGTATAGTTTATTGCCTTCTCGTCGACCGTCTGATTTCGTTCTTATTTCTATCTTCTCCTTCAATTGTCCGCTCACGAATCCCTTCTCGTACAAGTAGTCGACCAGATTTGTTACATTTAGCTGTTCCAAAAGTCTCGTATAATGTATTTTAATGATAATCTCGACTTCTTTAACGTTCCTGTTATATCCAACTCCTTCCGCCATATTGTAGTCTATTTTAGTGGAAGCCTGAAAGGACATGCATGTGTTTCACTACCACAAGACTTTGCCCACAAGTATACAACAAGCCTACCTTTCAACGATTGGCTGCAGTGTACTAGTATAGGAATCATAACTTCAAGGAGAGTCTATTAATAGAGAGAAATCTGGATTATTACAAATTTATAATAACAGCATATATAACTTAAACTGGAAACAATCACACTATCTCAGCAGCAAAATACAAACATTAATTATCATACTACAGTATAGGGCGTCGATTAACCGAACGACGCCATCATTGCGCAATCTTGCCAGCTGGGAATCGTAGTATAATATGAGAGCTCTAAACATTGAAGTAAAGCTAGAAACGAGCCATTTAAACAGACAATTAGTGATTAGTTTAGTGAGCGATATGTACACTATAGGCTCTTTAAATTATCAAAACTTCAGTTATCCGAACATTTCAGCTATCCGAGCACCTATATATAGAGTCTAAGTTTTAATCAGTTATGAAATGAATCAAACAGATGATGATGCTGGTATATGAAACTATAATTAACTTTCACCAATCATATAGAGTGATTCACTGAACGCTCCATACAAAATAGACTTTAATATATGACCTATCATATACGCATGAATACATGCTGTACCATACTTACATGTACCTAATTTAAATGGTCCAATTAACATAAAAGCTAAATATCATACAAAAACAGATTTGAGTCTGACAGAGAAATGTTTCATGCTTGATTCATATCTTTTGCTCAAGACTGAAATGTTTTATGCAATACTGTGATGAAAACAGAAGAAATACATATTATATAACAATCTTTTTTCCATCCTTACTAAAGTCCATATGCACTGCTCCGTGACTCATACAGTCAAGTATACAGACATCCTACTGCCACTGCTAAAAAGGGTGCACAGGAAGTGTACTAGTTTACATGGTAAACAGGAAATGTACTAGTTTACAAGGTTTTATAAATAAAATCTATAAAATCTATAACTATAGAGCTGTATGATTCTATATATATAATGCAATACTTTTACATAACCATTACACATATATACATATTATACTAACGTTGCAGTTAACCTTAAAGTTAATTACAAGCTTCTTTCTGCAGCTGTTTGTGCAGTTTGTATTTGAACCATTCCCTTTAAAGTATTGTGTGAACCACAAGTGTTATAATTATAGGCTTTCTGAATTACAAACATGTTGTATTTCATTTGATGTATTTAGTCTTTTTAGAATATGGAAAATTGAGTTAAGTTTTGTATTCATGAATTATAGAAAAAATTGATAATTTCAAACACTGTTACAAATTGAGGTGCATGTACACAAATTAGTTAATCTTCAGTAATTCAACAGAAGATAATTGTTTCCAATCGATATTACTTATTCCACCGAGCACAATGAATGACTCGGGACTGATTGATAATGAGGTAGCCATAATTCGGTTTACACTGCACTTTCCAACTTTGATCCACTTGTCCTCAGTGTCATCATACACAAGAATATCATTTAAGAAAAAATCCATTACCACTGGTAATACACTGGTTTGCAAGATGGAAGGATCTAAATATGACAGGAATAGTGGTCTCCCTTCTTTCTATTTTATTGCTGTTGAAATTTCTTCATTATTTACAGTTTGAGTGATGTCAATGATTGGAATACTCCATAGCTCACGATTAAGGCAACTGAAAACATACAGCCTATCTTTGCAGAGTGTCATTTGGTGGCCTGACAATGGTTGTGGTAGTGTCAGGTGTCTTGGCTGGATCCATTCCTTTGTTGATGTGTTCATTACATCAATACTGTCGGTTAGAACTGAACTCTCTAATCATCCTCCAGCTACAATGAGGAAGTTGTCATGGTAAAGTACGGAGGGTTCTCTTCTCTCTGTTGGCATTGGTGGGTAGACAGTCTTCCATTTGTGTTCTATAAAAGTTGATAGTTGTCTGGTAACTCTCCTGGTCTCTGAATCTAGACCTCCTATCAATGTTAGGAGGCCATTTATGACTGCTGCATGACAATTGTAATGTGGAGCTGGAGGAAGTGTAGTCCATTTGCCATCTTCCAAGTTGAATTGTTGCACTATTCTTTTATTTTGTGAGTCATTGCACACTCCACCACAAACAAATATATCACTCCCTGCAATACAGGCTGTAGCTCCAGCGGTTGGTACAGGCATGTCAGGCAGCATGGTTGACTTTACAGTGTGACCCTGTAAAAGTAGGTCACTTCTGAAAACCTGAGAAATGCAGTAAATAAAAATGGTGGTAAAAATGAATACCTACTATAATTATACCAGAGAGTACAATAGTACCAAGTATAGGGATGGCCAAAAACATGGCTACCCTATTCAATATGTATTATCACTTATCACCTCCTAAATCAACAATGAATTGATTTTTGGTTACATTTGCAGTCATTTATAACTCCATAAGCATGTTTTAATGCTCTACTACATTTGCAAAGTGGCTAAAGAACAATAGGCACAATTAAAAATCAATATCTCTTTTTCTTAAATATAGAGATGAAGCTATTGCTGATTTGTGAGGTGATAATTGATAATATACAGGACGGCCATCTTTTGGCCATCCCTACTTAGAAAGGATCCCTTTTGATACACATAATACATGCACATAGATTTACAAGTATTTCAAGTGATAACGAGGACGAGATGAGAAAATCAAAGAAATAAAAAGAAAAATGTGTTGTTCAATGCTGTCAATTTGAGGGTAGGCATTGACTTCAATTGAACTTCAATCTATCTTCATGCAACTTCACTGGAGGTTTGATATACCTCAAGCAAGTTTCATAAAGTTTGAACTTCGAATGTAAAGAATATCTCTGTCTATACTGTATGAATACATGATAATATAGCTCAGTTACCAACAGAATGTAGAATGATAAAAATGTGAATGGATAAATTAGTTTCTTAGTGTACATTTAGCCACTGCTTAAGGTTTTCAGAGAAACCTAGAAAAATTTCCATTTCAATGAAGTACAGATTAGATGATTATGTATATAGATTGGTTGAACTTACGGTTGACATATCTTTTACAGACTTTGCTTGAAGATCAATCACAATACGATCTAGACTCCCTAATTGGATCCACTCAATTTTGTGAGCTATCAGCTCTGATTTCTTAACTCTGATTTGTTCAGTGACTGATTCCTCGAGTTCCTCCAATGTCCAGTACACTATTGTGATGGAGTTTCCCCTCCTCCATGTCTGGGGAATCAATAAGTATCTAGGAATCTCCAATATGTCAGCAAGAAAGTCTCGCTCTTCTAACAAATCTTTCACTCGCAAACCACCTGCATCCAGTCCATAGTGTACAGCTAGTTTTAGGAATCCTTCTTCAGTTTCACACTCCTCCTTGTGGATCTGTTGTAGCTCGTGTATTTTAGTCAACCTTTCTTTAAGAAAAGGCTTCAATTTGATCTGTACATTCAACAATAAACTATAATATTATTATTTGAGGCATTTTTGAAAATATTTAATTACATGTCTGAATTTTGGAACTTGATAGATTATACTTTGGCAGTATACATTACAAAAAATTGATCATACTCATAATAATAATTTTAATGTTATGATTCATAAATCAGTGACAGCCAAATTATCATACCTTGTAGTCTTCTATTTCCTTGACCACTGATTCAAGTGTCAGTTTAAAGTAATCCACAACTCGCTCCAGAAACTCAAAACTGATCCATTTATTCAAACGAAAGAATAATATACGAAGCATCTTCTCCAGATCTTTACATAGCTCAACATCATTTTCTGCTTTAGTGTACTTTGGCCGATCGTTAAAGGCAGCTTCTATTTGGTCACAGCAACACGTCTTTAGATCTTCCAGAGAAGGTGGACCTTCTTTACAAGTATCGCGAAACTTGTCCTTATATGTGTGTGTATCATTTACTTGGAACCAGGTACGTATATATTAAGTTACTGCACAGAAATTTACATACATATATAAACATACTTACAATATTAAAAAAGGGAGAAAGTTACACTAAAACTGTATTGTATATAATAAAATTACTAAATTACTATTTAGAAGTCTTGACTTCCAGTAATTCAGGATGTTTATTCATAACATTGATAAGCAAGCTCTCAATGTAGGCTTGGAGGCGTTGACAGCACTCACTTTCCTCGCTTAACCTCACCATCAGCTAAGGAATGGCAAGAGGATATACAGAAATAGAATCTTCTGTGTTGAACTTAGTGTTTAAGTGGTTAATCTCTCAATTTTGAGGTAAATGAAGAAGTTTCTCAGAGTTGACAAAAGTCATACAAACTACAATTCTATAGATGTTCAAAATGTCAAACTAAAAGGACACACTATATCTTCATATCACTCATATTATACCATAGATCCACTCTGCCAAATTACATATATTATATTGATTAAGTGTGACAAAAGTGTAGCTACGTAAAATGCCTGGGGATCATTATATCTTGATTATTTTGCAACTTTAATTAAGCAATATTTCGCCAGACGTTTGTCATACACATGTATGTTGGTTTCACAGTGATCTACATGACCAATTGATAATTTTTATCAATATAACATAACACTTGCAATTGGTTTCAATATAAATTTAAATTTACTATAGCTTTTCTATAGTCCTATGGCATTTTATATGCAGACTTTGTCCTCCATTTTCTACCAGATGGAGACCTATATAAACTAGAGAAAAATAAAAATTTTCTACAAAAATAGTGAAGATGTAGGGATGGCACAAAAAGCACATAAACAAGAAAGGGATGTTACACAGTGAAGCATTAACTATATATGCATGAATCATACAACACCCTTGCTTGTAGGATTCATGCATAGCTAATGCTTCACTGTGTAACATCCCTTTCTTGTTTCTCTGCTTTTTGTGCCATCCCTACATCTTCACTATTTTTGTAGAAAATTTTTATTGTTCTCTAGTTTCTGTACTTTTTATGGAGCATAAGCTAGGAATTTGATTGTATTTTAAACCACTTTGGTTTTGCAATTTTCGACTGAATATGACGTCATTAAAATGGCGAATTTATTGAGGTCTTGACTCTGGGGCCATGAAAACTGTCATACTCAATAATAGCGTTATCGCTCTCGCTTCTACAAAAGAATACAGCTCGGAAAATTTAGAGTAATTTCAAATAAGAAGTAGTCCGAAGGCTTATTTCGTTTTTTAGTTACAGCGGGCGAAGAAGATGAAGAAGATGAAGAAGAAGAAGATGAAGAAGAAGAAAACGAAAATGGGAGATTTCAAAGTTCGTTCATTTGCCAACGATACACGGTCGCTTGCCTTCAAGGCCAATTTATAGCATGTTTGTTCTATATTTAACTCTACATAGTCTCGTTTTGGCGATTTTCAGCCTAATTCGGAATTTTGCTCCTATACCAATGTATGGGGAAAACGAAACAACCCGTACCATCCCTACATAGAGAGTACTACCGTACTCTCTGATAAAAATCCCTTAATTTAAAATGAGTTTTATACCCTAAACTTTATGATACTATGCCCATTCTAGATCTGTTTGTTGCTATATAGGTCCTTTCTTGGAGTCATATGAATTATTTATATAATTATTAAATTAGATTAGATTACCTTAGTAACTTGTAACTTGCAATTGTACTGTATATACGTAAATGCTGCATGACACCAAGTCTATATATATAGCTTCATATCTTTCCATTTTCAGAGTAACAGCACATTTTAATTTCTGGTATACTGTTGTCACTAGCAGTAATGAATTAACTTGATACTACAAAAACTTAATTACAAAAAATAAGTTTATGCATGTACGTATATAGTTCAGCCGTTTATAAAATATTTTAATGTTTATTAAGGTTTAAATTTATGCCAGTGCATATACAAAGTTTAGTTATGCTACTACTGCATGATTAATTCAAATTACTCAAATTACTCAAATTTTCCAATGCTTCCAGTTCAATCTCCATTAATTTGATAGCTTCAAGTAAGTAGTGGTCAATTGGCATACCTTCTTTGTGAGCCAAGAGGAAGGTACGAGCAGCTACTTCAGCTGCACTGGTACTTTGATTAAATTCTCCAAAACCGGCTGCTATTTTGCCTAATGATTGCTTTAATTCTTCATTATTCCCACGAAACACATGAAAAAATATTATCTTCTGAATCACATCTGAAGCAGTAGTGACATCGTTCTCCTTTACACCCAGAGCCAAGCAAATAGCAGCTACAAAAGCATCTTCATCAATCTGTGAACCATCTAATAAGCTAAAAATGCTCTCTTTTAGTTTGGCTGTCACCACATCGTAAGTCTCGTAGAAGGCAATTAGATCTTCTCTATACTCTCGGACTGGACCTTCGGCCTTTCTAATCACATCTTCTTCCTCAAACTTCTCTATAAGGTTGGTTATCCCCCATACGACTGCACCGGTTCCGATTCCAGCCCCAACTGCTACTCCACCTGCTGTTAAGAGACCTAAAGATACTCCCGCAGTAAATGGTGCCAAAATGCCACCCAAAACCCCCAATCCAATGCCTCCTGCAACACCAGTAACTATAGCATTTTTACCACCTTTCTTAGCAGACTCCAGAGTTTTAAGAAATTCTTGAAACTCCTTAGCTATTTCTTTGACCAAATGAATCAGTGCTCGATATTTTTCCTGAAATTGCATTACCTGCATCTTCAAGTCCTCAAAACTTCCTTTTGTTAATCTATCACTTTTCTGAATTGCACATTATTACCAAAGGATTTATAGGACTTGAGCAACTTCTTTGTAGCCTCTTCACGAGCACTTAGAAACAAACTATTTCTGTAAACACCATGATCCTTCTGAATACGGTCTAACATTTCCACACACCTCTCAGCTATAGTATTGCAGTATTTTTCATTCTTTGTTGGTACACTTTCTACTAGTAGGCAGCGGTTATTTACTCTTTTTACCATTTCTTTCAGGGATTTAGGGCAGCCATCACTCTCCAAGTAGGCATTCCAATATCGATATTGATCTTGTTCCGATTTTGCAGGCAAGAACGTAGATGCATGTGTAACCACCAAAATAGTGTGATTCCAAGAAATTTTGACTGCTTGCAGCAGTTGATCCATGGAATGGGACACCTCGCCAGTGTGAGGATTGTACACTAAAAATAATGCAGTTATGGCTTCTCCTGCTTGCACAAATAACTTCCTCCAAGAATTTCAAGCCTAACTCAGCAATTTAACCCTCATTTAACTCAGCTGGTGCTACAAAGCCTGGGATCTTAAAAACGTGGTATGTCTTCTCTTTGAACCTCTTAACACATCTGATGTGGTGCGGTGTATTAAAGCCATCTTCATTCTGACAAAAGAAACGCAAAAAGTGGCTTAACCATGACCAAAAGGACCAATTGTCAGAATTGAAGAATCTTCTGGAGAAACCATTATATTATGTGAAGGACTTCTGCGTGGCTAGGTTCTTGCATATCGGTACGATCGAGGGAACCACACTAGCCAAAATCAACTTAGAATAGATTCCAAACGTTTCGGTCCAATCCAGGACCTTCATCAGTGGAATTAACACTTACAAAACTGAGATGGCAGACTTTATACACATGAAAAAAGCGGAAATAAGGTGTGAATAAATGTGTTGCTAGGGGATGACAGCTTGCATGCATGCATGTACTGATGTACCAGATAGAGAGAAGGAGAAGAAGCACGTTGCACAGGCCCTCCACAACAATGGCTATCCTGGAAGCCTAGTTGCTAGGGACTGGCACCCCTCAACTTCCCCACTTTGCAACCCTGACGAGGATGTGCCGAAGGCCACCGTAACCCTCCCCTACATCCGCCATCTGTCGGAATGCATCCGGAGGATTCTCAGCCCACTGGGAATTCGAACATGCTTCCGACCACACTGCACACTGCGACAGTCACTGGTCAGAGTGAAGGACCCAACCCCGGCACCGCAAAGAACTGGTGTAGTCTACAGGATTCCTTGTGGAAACTGCCCCAAAGTCTACATCGGTCAGACCAGCAGGACGCTGAAGCACCGCCTCACAGAGCACAAGAGGGCCCTGAGGTTAGGCGAGGCAGCCCAGTCAGCGGTGGCAGAGCATGCCATGGAGGAGGACCACACCATCAAGTGGGAGGATGCAGAAGTGGTGGACCACAACCATCGGTACCGCCAGAGATGCACCCTTGAAGCCTGGCACATCCGAACAGAACGGCATAAGATGAACCGAGATGAAGGCCCGCTGCCAGGGGTGTACAACCCACTTATCCCCTCTTGATTATTAGACTGTGTCACTGCATGTTAGCATATTTCAGTTACTTTATATTCCATTATACCAGTATATCACATCACAGTTAAACAACAGGACTTATACCTCATGCATGCAAGCTGTCATCCCCTAGCAACACATTTATTCACACCTTATTTCCGCTTTTTTTCATGTGTATAAAGTCTGCCATCTCAGTTTTGTAAGTGTTAATTCCACTGATGAAGGTCCTGGATTGGACCGAAACGTTTGGAATCTATTCTAAGTTGATTTTGGCTAGTGTGGTTCCCTCGATCGTACCGATAACCATTATATTACCAACTGTTGCATGTATCTATAAACAAGAAAATCACACATTAATTCTCTTGAGTGTGTATGTCATATAATCACTACAATGAGCAATGTAAGTACCGTAAATCAAGAAATTCATGCATGCATCTAATTCGTGCATATTCGTGCGAGGCGTCTCAGCGCGCACAAATTACATCACACGGAATTTCCCCTTATTACGTAATTACTGTAACACGCAGGTATATATGTGCACGTGTAGCTTTACAGCGCTAAGTGTGAAAGGTAGGAGAGTTTGACCATGAGCTTGCTGCGGTATTTTTCGAAGGCGAATACTGATAATGCAAATTTACATCACATTACTTACATCTTTAAACTAAAACTGCATGAATTTAATGCAGCATGAATTTCTTGATTTACGGTACGTATATAGTAAATTTTATACTGAATCCACCATGCAAGTGACTAAGTCTGCCTTAATTGGTTATAGGGAAGTGAAATTCTATTCATTTAGCAACTATTGCCTCCCAGTCATCCCTGATGGAAAACATCATTGAAGAACAACAGACAGCTATTCCCCCCCCCTTTTATATAGGATTCATCATGCAGTGATGAGTCACTGGTTGCCACTTTAATGGTGTCCCAGCCAAGATAAGACTACAGTCAATTGGCTAATAATAAACAGTCATTAAACAAGTATTTTGAGTTTAAAAAACTCGTGGGGCGCCAGGTGCCTCTAAGTAAAGTCAAACTATTTGGCTGGTACTAATTAGATGTCCGGTTAACCGATTCTGGTCGACTCTTGTTGTATGCCGTCAATTTTTCAAGGCTATATCTTGTAGAAAATGCTTTTGCACAAGCTTTACGTTACATAGTATTCATAAAGGTGGTTTCTAAATCCTATTCGTTCGTTCAATGTTCAACGCTAAAGAAGCCAGCCAAACGTTCGCCATTTTGGTGACAGATATATGTATATATATACAGTTCAAGTTACAATATACTAAGGTAATCTAAATAATATAAATAAATAATGTAATTAAATAATTCATATGGCTCCAAGAAAGGATCTAGAAACAAAATGGGCATATCATCATAAAGTATAGGGTATAAAACTCGTTTTAAATTAAGGGATTTCTTATTTAGGCCTCTGTTTGTTAGAAAACAGAGGACAAAATCTGCATATAAAAGGCCATAGGACTATAGAAAACCTATGGAAAATTTATATTCAAACCATGTGTTATATTAATAAAAATTTTCAATTTGTCAGCTAACTGTGAAACCAACATATATCGTGGCACATGTGCATAGGAAACGTCTGGCGAAGTTTTGCTTAATTAAATGGGCAAAATAATCAAGATAATAATGAAGAATTCAATGTTACGATTGCGCAATCTGATGATGTATTATGATGTTTCCCTTGTGCGTCACCAAACCTCTCGTATGTCGCTCCGTAAACACATTTAATGAATCTTGTGACGTTGCGAAAACGTCACCGCCTCGTTGCTAAAGAAGATCATCCCTTTCGTGTACGGCTATGACAAGTCGACGCTCTCCTACGAGAAGGAGCTACGGAATAAGCGAGTTGTAGCGAAGGTTAGATAAAGCGTATTAGTATACGTTCATGTTAAGTTTAAGCCAGAATTGTTGCTATATATTGATGTAAAATAAATAAAATAAATTCGTTTAGACGATCGTAGTGAAACTTTAGTACTTTAAGCTCCGTCATCTCTTCTTTTGTTTTCTATTAATATTTTTACCTATCCATGTGTGTACGTACGTATGCAGGAGTGTAATTGGATACGTAGGGGTGGATTTGGATAAATATGCGTGCGTGCAAGCTCATACGGTACATAGTCAATCTCTCAGTATATTGCTAGCCCCAGCACAAGTATACTTTTATATACAGTGCAATTACAATAGAGAATATAATACATTCATTATAGTGAATATTCGATAGATTCAACTGTACACATTCATCCATGTTTGTACATATCCATTGTGGGTGTATGTATCCATGTTGTATATATGTACCTTAACTAGAAAAACGGTTTGGCTCGTGTGTACCTATTACCTCATTTGGAGCATTTTAAAAGTCTTTGAATATGACTGTGTGTTCTGTTTGAGTTCTAGAGGTACATTCTAAGGCAAAGTCTACAGTTAGTATTTTGTGTCTCAAGAAAAACATAAGATAGGACTTATTTACAAAAAACTAGCCACATGAATAACTCCGCGGGGAGTTTTTCACGTGGCTATAGTTTTTCTCATGTGAGAATCTGCAGAGGAAATATGGCGTTGTCTGAGGGAGCGAATTATGGAATACAATCTCCAGTGCCTATGGCTACCTCCACCACTACCTCTACAGACACTCACACAAGTTCTACTACTACCGAAGATTCGAATCGATTACGTAATATTATGTAATCATCATTAAACTCTGGATTATTATACTGAAAATATTCAATTTATACTGATTTCCCTTCGTGTTCATACTGATGGGTGCTTTAATGGGTTGGTAGCTCAGCTATTGTGATGGAGTTCCCCTCCTCCATGTCAGTGGCATCAATAAGTATCTAGGAATCTCCAAACTGTCAGCAAGAAAGTCTCGCTCTTCTAACAAATCTTTCACTCGCAAACCACCTGCATCCAGTCCATAGTGTACAGCTAGTTTTAGGAATCCTTCTTCAGTTTCACACTCCTCCTTGTGGATCTGTTGTAGTGTGTATGTTGTAGTCAACCTTTCTTCAAGAAAAGGCTTCAATTTGATCTGTATACATTCAACAATAAACTATAATATTATTGAAGGCATTTTTGAAAATATTTAATTAAATGTCTGAATTTTGGAACTTGATAGATTATACTTTGGCAGTATACTTTACAAAAAATTGATCATACTCATAATAATTTTAATGTTATGAATCATAAATCAGCGACAGCCAAATTATCATACCTTGTAATCTTCTATTTCCTTGGCTACTAATTTGAGTGTCGGTTTAAAGTAATCCACAACTCGCTCCAGAAAATCAAAACTGATCCATTTATTCAAACGAAAGAATAATATGCAAAGCAGAATCTCCAGATTGTTACAATGCTTAATGTCATCTCTTGCTTTGATATACTTTGGCTGATCTTTAAAGTCAGCTTCTATCTGGTCACAGCAAAATGTCTTCAGATCTTCTAGAGAAGGTGGTAGCCCTCTTTTACAAGTTTCACGAAAGGTGTTCTTTATCCTTATGTATTCATTCATTAGCTCCATTGAAACGCCTTTCAAAGGAGTAGGTGCTAAATACAAAAAAAGGAATTAAAAATTCTTAAATTTCTTTTTAGGTGTTGCTAGTTATGGAATGATATATACAGTGAAAACTGGTTAAGGAGAAATCCATGGTGTGAAGTCGAATCATTTCTCATTAACAGTATTTCTTGTTATCAGATCTCCATATATGTAATGCAATGTGATTCATAATCCGTGTATTAGCCTTAATATTATGGCATGTTATATGCAAGTAAACACATTGATATATACACTAAAAATGAACTACACAAAACGGTAACAAAGTGTAAAGCGCCTTCTGTTGTTAGCTTATCGCTTAATGTTTAACATTTGTCGAAATATTTCTCGGTAAGCAGAAACAATTACATAAACGCTTATCGTTTACCATTTATCAGTTTATTTAACGCTTGTAAATTCTCGTTTACCATTTCGCTATTACTTTTTCCATGGTACATACTGTGACTCAAGACCAGACTTGTGAATCAGTGACTCCAAACTAGACATACTTTACCTAACTATATTAATTTAGTTACGTATAGTGGCTCATGGGCACAGCTTGGCCTAGTGCTGTATTTTTAGTTATAGTATGTGTCACTTTAATAACAATATAAGGGGCTGCCACAGCCTTGATTACATTGTATGGCTTCATGTTACGGAAAGATATATATATATAGTGAAAGTTACTGGCAAATATATAAAATATTAAAATTACAATCAAGTACTAGGTACACATGCAGTGCAAGTTACAAATTTAAAGACATCCAAGTGACCCCTAGGATAATCAGTATTTTAAATAGTACGTATAGTTGCAGACTTTGAAATCCTCAACTACTGCATAGAGAGTAGTAGTTGATACAAATCATCCAATTGCAAGGTAGAACACATGGCCTACCAATTACCTTTTCACACCTTAGTATAGACTGAAGATGATGCATCTGCATGCCATATATCAACAAAGCTTCCAGTCTTAAAGGGGTCTCAGCTAATAGCCACAGCAGATTTGATTTGCCTTGTGAGGGAGCTAAGAATACCGACGGTTGGTTGCATGTCCACAAGGGACTATGTCCTTGTGTACAAGTTTCAAAATGGTCTCTAACCCTGTTGCAATTGATTATGCAAATGCACGCAACTAACCATCGGTATTCTTAGCTCCCTCACAAAGGCAAATCAAATAAAGTCTGCTGTGGCTATTAGCTGAGACAGCATATATATATATATAGTGCAAGTTACAAATTTATACACAGATGCAAGTGACTCCCAAGATAATCACACTGAGGTATATAATATAATACGGATGCAAATGACTCCCAAAATAACCACAATCAGGTATATTAAACGCTATAGGACTTTAGCCACACTGAAATTCTCAACTTCTGCATACAGAGTAGTAGTCTCTACAGATCATATAAGGTTAAACACATGGCCTTCCAATTACATTTCGCACCTTAGTATAGACTGAAGATGATGCATCTGCATGCCATTGTCAACAAAAATTCAAGTCTCATGCCAATAATCACCGCAGATTTGACTTGCCTTGAGTGTGAGCTAGGAGTACCGTCGGTTGCTTGCATGCATTCACATAAACAACAGGGTTAGACGTGATTTAGTAACTTGCACACAGGGACATAAAGGCTGAGGCCTTTAATTTATTTCATGAACAATGTCCCTTGTGTGCAAGTTACTAAATCACGTCTAACCCTGTTGTTTATGTGAATGCATGCAAGCAACCGACGGTACTCCTAGCTCACACTCAAACTTAACATGAATGTATACAAATACGCTTTATTAAACCTTCGCTACAACTCGCTTATTCGGTAGCTCCTTCTTGTAGGAGAGCTTCGACTTGTCATAGCCATTCTCGAAAGAATGATCTTCTTTAGCAACCAGGCGGTGACGTTTTCGAAAGATCACATGATTATACCTTCCCTTTAAACCTCTTAACACCTCTGATTTGGTATGGTGCTTTAAAACCGTCTGCATTCTGACAAAAGAAACGCAAAAAAGTGGCTTTACCATGACCAAAAGGACCAATTATCAGAATTGAAGAATCTTCTGGAGAAATCATTATATCACCAACTGTTGCATGTATCTATAAACAAGAAAATCACACATTCTCTTGAGTGTGTATGTCATACGTATAATCACTACAATGAACGATGTAAGTAGTAAATTTTATGCTGAATCCACCATGCAAGTGACTAAGTCTACCTTAATTGGTTATAGTGAAGTTCTATTCATTTAGCAACTAGTGTTTCCCAGTCATCCCAGATGGAAAACATCATCAAAAAACAACAAACAGCTATTTCCCCCCTTTTAGGATTCATCAGTGGTGAGTCACTGGTTGCCACTTTAATAGGCCAAGATAAGACTACAGTCACTTGGCTGATAATAAACAGTCATTTAAAAGGTTTGTTCAGAATTTTGCATGCAATTTTTAAATTAGGAAGCCTTTTTATTTAGTATATTTTTTATTATTAATGGAATTACTGTCTATAATCATTAAATTGTTAATTTATATATAAAGATTGGATGTATGCAAGCTATAGCTATATACGATTACTATTCCTATTGTAGTTGACTATATAGGAATGTAGTTATATATGTAAACAAGGAACACATACCATGTTTTCAAACATTGCGTGATGATCAATCACAATACGATCTATACATTTCTAAGTGGCCAACTATGACGGCAGGAATGGAAAGAAACAGAACCAGGAAAAAGGAATGACCTTGTATGTAAAGCTTAAAAATTGTTGTGTTTCCAGTATATGAATCTATGCCAAAATGTGGGGTGACCTTTTTGAAGGTGATGTTACCATATCTAATTGATATAGCCATATATGGAGGAGTTATAGGATGCTTCACTGCTTGTCACATTACCTGACTTAACTGTAGGGTTGATACAGGACCTTACCACCTGGGCAGTGCGCCCTTCTTTGGGGTGCCGTTTGGGTAAAAATGTTACAAAAATGTGGTACTGTATGTGATATCGTGAAGTGCACTTGGAAAATGCAGGGATTTGGAGTTACTTTAAAAGGAAGACAGGCATATGGTGGAGTGGGGGATGCATGTATATAGAGGGTAGAGAATAGGGAAACTTCCATGCATGGTGTGGAAGGTACTGATAGAAAGCAGTGGGAAGATCCATGGAAAAGAGGAGAGGAGTAGGAGATGCAGATGGATAGGGAGCAAGCTCAGCAGGATGTTGTGGATATGTCCCACCCGGCACTGCAGTGGTGGATGATCCTTCTTTTTTTGCAACTTTTACCCTCCCATTTGAACAACGTAGCCATTCCTTTTCTCCTACTTTAATTATTTTTTAATGTGTATAACTCCTTGTTCCACCATCTCTTACTTGGAGTCCACCTCTTATTATATCTGTACATGACAAATGTAAAAATGTTCTACTTTAGAGACCATATCTTTCTTAATAAATTGATTGTATATACTGTCCATATCATCTTTAGATACAAGTTCTTTCAATTTCATATATGTTATTCTATCTAAACACAGTAATACCTCTTCCTCTATATACCTTTTCCCCTGCCATAAAGTCTTCTGGAACTCTATTCAAATTAAATAACTTACATTTGTTTATCATGGTCAGTTGTAGAATATTAATTTCCCTGATTGTATGTTTGTGTATTGAGATATTTATATTGGCTACCAATATACATAGTAGACGAAGCTGAAGTTGGTGGTGAAAAGAAATGCCAGTAAAAGGAGCAAGAGTTGTTAGTTTGCAAGATGAAGTCGCAAAGGGGGGTTTGAGACACCTGTGCGAGGGCGGAAAGGGATTTTACAGGAAGCAAAAAGGGGAGGGAGGTGAAAGAGTCGTCAGTAAAAACTCCCAGCAAAACTGATATAATAAGCTGCATTTGTGGGAAGAAAAGGGAATCTGCAGCTAAGGACAGGAAAGGCTGGGTTTGTTGCGAAGGCTGCATGTGTTGGTCACATCCATCTTGCTACAGAGTTGTTCAGGTGGTTGTTGCTAGGGATGATGTTCACTTCCTTTGCTTTTTCTGTACGACGATCAAATGCCAAGCGCTTGTAGACAGAGAAGAGGTCAGTAGGAAAGAGTTTACAGAAATGAAAGAAAGACTTCACTCTTTTAGGGGGGACATCGAAGGTAGAATTGTGGATTTGATACAGAGTACTGAAGCGAAAGTGGAGGAAATTAGACGGCTTATCAACAAATTGGAAATATGCTGTGAATACCGTATGGACCTAAATTTTCGCGGAACTAAACTTTCGCGGTTTTCGGTTATTCATGTTATTTTCACAGATGCTTCCTCATAATATTCCAGCTTTCTCTAACTGGTCGACACAATTAGTCCCTTTAGTGGCGATTCTGGTCCCAAAAATGTTGCCCCAACTCACGGTAGCCAGATTGCAAACTATGACGTCATTGCATTCTAAAATGGATGTACCTGGTAATTTCGATTGCACTTTTAAAGCTCTAAATTTTTGTGGGACTAAACTTTCACGGATGGCAAACCATGAAAGTTTAGTCCATACGGTATATTCAACTTGGCGATTTGATGGACGGCAAAAGGGCTGAGAAGAGGAGGCAAAGGAAAAGGTATTATGAAAAAGAAGTGGAGACGGTTACGGGTTCAGGGGTCATGAAGAAAGACCATGCAGGAGTTAAAAAGGAAGGGAATTAGGAAATTGTGGGGGACAGGCAGGTTAATACATGCATGTCGGTCAAAAAAGTTCGAAGGGAAATAGCGGCCTCTGTTAGTTGGGATAAAACAGAGAGGGTGACAGTCGAGAGAAATTTTAAAAGGAGGAATGGTAAATATATATGGTGGCTTGAACTAAATGGTTCTGAAACTCCACAACTATTGGAGAATGGAGAGAATGCAAAGTTGGTATGGGGCTACGTAAGGAGACTAGTCGCATGAAGATATACAGCAATTGCATGTGGTGTATTGATGCAAAATATAATCAGAACATTGTATAGAACTATCCAATTTTGTTTGTGTATGCTTTGTATACTGCTACATGGGGCACAATATAGCCTTAGTGTGCAACTGCACACGGTGCACTCAAATAATAATAATAGTAATAGTAATAATATACAGACAACATCCGCGTTCGACGGGCTCGCCCCAATGTAGTCTGGCTTGCTATCCCTTACTTCCTGCCAGCCGACGATAATTGCGCGGGGGCGAGAAAGTAGTGTACTTAGCCTCATGCAATGAAAAGAATATACGGGCGTCCCTATATTAACAAATGGGGGCGGATACCCAGGAGGCAGATCTAGACCGCCCTCCTTTAATGCGCTTTGTGTCTAAGGGTCCTGTATACCATTATTAAATCAAAAGTCTTACTTACGTAGTTGTTCTAGGCGCTCAGCCCCTCCTCCGTTCTTCTTTTTAACTTCCTTCAGTAAAGTAGTTCCCCATTCCCTGTGTAATTCGTTACAGAGTTTATCAGAGGTGTCGACAAGTAATTCAGCGAACCTTTGTATAGTAGACAGTGTGCCATTCGAGACGAGATGGTCGATGTACACTTTATTGGCTTCTTGTCGACTGTCTGCCTTTTCTATCTTCTCCATCAATGATCCGCTCACCATTTTCCTCTCGTACAAGTAGTCCACCAGTTGTTGTACATTAAGCTTTTTCAAAAGACTAGTATAATGTTTTCTAATTATACTCTCGACTTCGGTAGCGATTCTGTCATATCCTCCCTCCGCCATATTGCGGTCTATTTAAGCGTGGGAGCCTAAAGGACACACCCAATATCAGAGAGTACGGTAGTAGGCCTATACTCTCTAAGTAAGAATGGCCGAAAAAATGACCGCCTTATCCAAGCAAGCAACACCTCATAAATCACCAACGAAGCGATTTTCGGTTATATTCGGTTATTTGCAGCCATTAATGCACGCTTTTCTAAATACCAAAACATGTTTCGACGCTCTACACGCTCTACAGCGCTCAAAAAGTGGCTAACCAAGAATAGGCCCATTTCCAAAAATTCATTTTTTCATTTTTTCTTCTTTTATTGAATAGACTAGCGCTGATATGCGAACTTATGTGGGCACGTACAAGTTATAAATCGTCATAAATATTTCCGAACTAGGGACTAGACGACCCTAAACCTGAATGCGCTCTACAAAGAGCATGTTAATTGTGAAAAGCGTGGTCTTCTCGGACGCCATTTTTAATTAAGATATGGTTTTCGGCATATTTCTCTTGTCTAAGACGTTATTTCGAGGTTTTCGCCAGGAAAACTTTCAAATCAATTTAAAACAAGTAATATAAAAAAGGGGGAATACAAGTAAATGAAAAACATTTACAAAAAGTGATGTTATAGAAGTAGGAATGGTGCGCCCAAACACAGAAGTGTATGGTTAAGTTACTTAAATTTCAGTATACATGCAACTTCTGTATGATTAGCCACCTATATATCATACCAAAAAAAGATTGGGTCTCTCAGAGAATAATCTCACGCGATTCATTTCTTTTGCTCAAATTCATTCCTCTTGCTCAAGACTGAAAGGTTTTATGCAAATATAAGAACAGAAGAAAATACATATATACATATATTATATAACAATCTTATATGGTGGGGCCTTTAATTTATTTCATGAACAATGTCCCTTGTGTGCAAGTTACCAAGTTTTAGGTTCTTTCTTGGAGCCATATGAATTAATTAATTATATTATTTATTTATATTAATTATTTATATATTTATATTAGATTACCTTAGTATATTGTAACTTGCACTGTATATATTATATTAGATATTATATTAGATTACCTTAGTATATTATACTAAGGTATATTATAGTATATTATACTAAGGTAATCTAATATAATATAATATAAATAATATAATATAATTAATTAATTCATATGGCTCCAAGAAAGGACTTAGAAACAAAATGGGCATATCATCATAAAGTTTAGGGTATAAAACTCATTTTAAATTAAGGGATTTTTAATTTAGGCCTCCGTTTGTTAGAAAACAGAGGACAAAGTCTGCATATAAAAGGCCATAGGACTATAGAAAACCTATGGGAAATTTATATGCAAACAATGTGTTATATTGATAAAAAATTTCAATTTGTCAGATAACTGTGAAATCAACATATATCATGGTACATGTGTATAAGAAACGTCTGACGAAGTTTTGCTTAATTAAATGAGCAAAATAATCAAGATATAATGAAGAATTCAAAGTTACGATTGCGCAAGCTGGTGATGTATTGTGATGTTTTTCTAATGCGTCACCAACACCTACGTATGTCGCTCCGTACACACATTTTGAGAATCATGTGACGTTGCGAAAACGTCACCCCCTCGTTGCTAAAGAAGATCATCCTTCGGGAACGGCTATGACAAGTCGACGCTCTCCTACGAGAAGGAGCTACCGAACAGGCGAGTTGTAGCGAAGGTTAGATAAAGCGTTTTTGTATACGTTCCCGTCAAGTTTGAGGCAGAGTTGTTCCTATATTGATGCGAAAGACTGGATTCGTTTGGTCGACCGTATTACTTTGGTAATTTAAGCTCTGCCTTCTCTTCTTACGTTATCTGTTAATATTTTTACTTGTCCATGTGTAGGAATTAGGAGTGTTTGTTGCGATCATTACGAGAACAAAGCTTTGTTGAGTGTCAGCAACATGAATTTACTAATTTCCTATTTATACTGAATTGTATTCCCACTCCTCATATATTGCTGATGCATGAAGACCTCTGGGTCGAAACGTCCAGAATTAGTAAATTCATATTGCTGACTTTCAACTAGGCTTTATTCTTATCCATGTTAGTACGTTTTCCATGTGTACTACATACAGTAACGAAATTGCTTATAGCGAATGTCTATAAGTATAGTGAAATACTTTGTTAGCTAATTACACTCAAGTACACTACACAGTGCAAGTTACTAGCAAATATATAAAATATTAAATTACAATCAAGTACTACACAGTACAAGTTACAAATTTAAGAGATCCAAGTGACTATGTAATATTAAAATTACAATCAAGTACTAGCTACACAGTGCAAGTTACAAATTTAAAGAGATCCAAGTGACCCCTAGGATAATCAGTATTTTAAACAGTACAAGACTTTAGTCACACTAGTACTGTTGCAGGCTTTGAAATCCTCAACTACTGCATAGAGAGTAGTAGTTGATACAGATCATCCAATTGCAAGGTAGAACACATGGCCTACCAATTACCTTTTCACACCTTAGTATAGACTGAAGATGATGCATCTGCATGCCATATATCAACAAAGGCTTCAGTATTAAAGGGGTCTCAGCTAATAACCACAGCAGATTTGATTTGCCTTGTGAGGGAGCTAAGAACACCGACGGTTGGTTGCATGCATTGGCATAATCAACAGGGTTAGAGACCATTTTGTAACTTGTACACAAGGGACATAAAAGGCCAAGGCCTTTATATACGTATATGATGTCCCTTGTGTAGGCAAGGGTCCACTGTACATGTATTTTAAATAAAATCTATTACTATAGAGCTGTATGATTCTATATACATAATGCAATACTTTTACGTAACCATTACACATATATGCGTATTATAATCCTAACGTTGCAGTTAACCCTAAAGTTATTTACAAACTTCTTTCTGTTTGTGCAGTTTGTATTTGAACCATTCCCTTTAAAGTATTGTGTGAACCACAAGTGTTATAATTATAGGCTTTCTGAATTACAAACATGTTGTATTTCATTTGATGTATTTAGTCTTTTTAGAATATGGAAAATTGAGTTAAGTTTTGTATTCATAAATTGTAGAAAAAATTGATAATTTCAAACACTGTTACAAATTGAGGTGCATGTACACTAATTAGTTAATCTTTAGTAATTCAACAGAAGATAATTGTTTCCGATCGATATTACTTATTCCACCGAGCACAATGAATGACTTGGGACCGATTGATAATGAGGTAGCCAATCTTTGGTGTACGCTGCACTTTCCAACTTTGATCCACTTGTCCTGAGTGGCATCGTACACAAGAATATCATTTGAGATTTGATCTATTACCATTGGTAATACACTGGTTTGCAGGATGGAAGAAAAGAAATGTGGCAGGAATAGTGGTCTCCCTTCTTTCCATTTTATTGCTGTCGAAATTTCTTCATTTACAGTTTGAGTGATGTTAATGATTGGAATACTCAATAGTTTACTATTAAGGCAACTGAAAACATACAGCCTATCTTTGCAGAGTGTCATTTGGTGGCCTGACAATGGTTGTGGTAGTGTCAGGTGTCTTGGCTGGATCCATTCCTTTGTTGATGTGTTCATTACATCAATACTGTCGGTATCCAAATAAATCAGTCCTCCAGCTACAATGAGGAAGTTGTCATGGTAAAGTATGGAGGGTTGGAATCTCTCTGTTGGCATTGGTGGGTAGACAGACTTCCATTTGTGTTCTATAAAAGTTGATAGTTGTCCGGTAACTTTCCTGGTCTCGGAATCTAGACCTCCTATCAATGTTAGGAGGCCATTTATGACTGCTGCATGACAATTGTAATGTGGAGCTGGAGGAAGTGTAGTCCACTTGCCATCTTCCAAGTTGAATTGTTGCACTATTCTTTCATTTTGTGAGTCATTGCACACTCCACCACAAACAAATATATCACTCCCTGCAATACAGGCTGTAGCTCCAGCGGTTGGTATAGGCATGTCAGGCAGCATGGTTGACTTTACAGTGTGACCCTGTAAGAGTAGGTCACTTCTGAAAACCTGAGAAATGCAGTAAATAAAAATGGTGGTAAAAATGATTGCCTATTATAATTATACCAGAGAGTACAATAGTACCAAGTATAGGGATGGCCAAAAACATGGCTACACTATTCAATATGTATTATCACTTATCATCTCATAAATCAACAACAAATTGATTTTTGGTTACATTTGCAGTCATTTATAACTCCATAAACATGTTTTAATGCTCTACTACATTTGCAAAGTAGCTAAAGAACAATAGGCACAATTCACTATCTCTTTTTCTTAAATATAGAGATGAAGCTATTGCTGATTTGTGAGGTGATAATTGATAATATATCATCTTTTGGCCATCCCTACTTAGAGAGGATCCCTTCTGATACACATAATACATGCACATATATTTACAAGTATTTCAAGTGATAACGAGGATGAGATGAGAAAATCAAAGGAAAAAGGTGCTGTTTAATGCTGTCAATTTGAAGGTAGGCATTGACACTTTAATTGAATTTCAATTGAACTTCAATCTATCTTCATGCAACTTCACTGGAGGTTTGATATACCTCAAGCAAGTTTCATAAAGTTTGAACTTCGAATGTAAAGAATATCTCTGTCTATACTGTATGAATACATGATAATATAGCTCAGTTACCAACAGAATGTAGAATGATAATAATGTGAATGCATAAATTAGTCTCTCAGTGTACATTTAGCCACTGCTTAAGGTTTTCAGAGAAACCTAGAAAAATTTCCATTCCAATGAAGTACAGATTAGATGATTATGTATATAGATTGGTTGAACTTACGGTTGACATATCTTTTCCAGACTTTGCTTGAAGATCAATCACAATACGATCTAGACTCCCTAATTGGATCCATTCAATTTTGTGAGCTATCAGTTCTGATTTCTTAATCCTGATTTGTTTAGTGACTGCTTCCTCGAGTTCCTCCAATGTCCAGTACACTATTGTGATGGAGTTTCCCCTCATCCATGTCTGTGGAATCAATAAGTATCTAGGAATCTCCAATATGTCAGCAAGAAAGTCTCGCTCTTCTAACAAATCTTTCACTCGCAAACCACCTGCATCCAGTCCATAGTGTACAGCTAGTTTTAGGAATCCTTCTTCAGTTTCACACTCCTCCTTGTGGATCTGTTGTAGCTCGTATATTTTAGTCAACCTTTCTTTAAGAAAAGGCTTCAATTTGATCTGTACATTCAACAATAAACTATAATATTATTATTCGAGGCATTTTTGAAAATATTTAATTACATGTCTGAATTTTGGAACTTGATAGATTATACTTTGGCAGTATACATTACAAAAAATTGATCATACTCATAATAATAATTTTAATGTTATGATTCATAAATCAGTGACAGCCAAATTATCTTACCTTGTAGTCTTCTATTTCTTTGGCCATTGGCTTAAGTGCTGGTTTAAAGTAATCCACAACTCGCTCCAGAAACTCAAAACTGATCCATTTATTCAAACGAAAGAATAATATACGAAGCAGCTTCTCCAGATCTTTACATAGCTCAACATCATTTTCTGCTTTAGTGTACTTTGGCCGATCGTTAAAGGCAGCTTCTATTTGGTCACAGCAACACGTCTTTAGGTCTTCCAGAGAAGGTGGACCTTCTTTACAAGTATCGTGAAACTTGTCCTTATATGTGTGTGTATCATTTACTTGGAACCAGGTACGTATTAAGTTACTGCACAGAAATTTACATACATATATAAACATACTTACAATATTAAAAAAGGGAGAAAGTTACACTAAAACTGTATTGTATATAATAAAATTACTAAATTACTATTTAGAAGTCTTGACTTCCAGTAATTCAGGATGTTTATTCATAACATTGATAAGCAAGCTCTCAATGTAGGCTTGGAGGCGTTGACAGCACTCACTTTCCTCGCTTAACCTCACCATCAGCTAAGGAATGGCAAGAGGATATACAGAAAAAGAATCTTCTGTGTTGAACTTAGTGTTTAAGTGGTTAATCTCTCCATTTGAGGTCAATGAAGAAGCTTCTCAGAGTTGACAAAAGTCATACAAACTACAATTCTATAGATGTTCAAAATGTCAAACTAAAAGGACACACTATATCTTCATATCACTCATATTATACCATAGATCCACTCTGCCAAATTACATATATTATATTGATTAAGTGTGAAAAAAGTGTAGCTACGTAAAATGCCTGGGGATCATTATATCTTGATTATTTTGCAACTTTAATTAAGCAATATTTCGCCAGACGTTTGTCATACACATGTATGTCGGTTTCACAGTGATCTGCATGATAATTTTTATCAATATAACATAACACTTGCAATTGGTTTCAATATAAATTTAAATTTACTATAGCTTTTCTATAGTCCTATGGCATTTTATATGCAAACTTTGTCCTCCATTTTCTACCAAATGGAGACCTATATAAACTAGAGAAAAATAAAAATTTTCTACAAAAATAGTGAAGATGTAGGGATGGCACAAAAAGCACATAAACAAGAAAGGGATGTTACACAGTGAAGCATTAGCTATATATGCATGAATCATACAACACCCTTGCTTGTAGGATTCATGCATAGCTAATGCTTCACTGTGTAACATCCCTTTCTTGTTTCTCTGCTTTTTGTGCCATCCCTACATCTTCACTATTTTTGTAGAAAATTTTTATTGTTCTCTAGTTTCTGTACTTTTTATGGAGCATAAGCTAGGAATTTGATTGTATTTTAAACCACTTTGGTTTTGCAATTTTCGACTGAATATGACGTCATTAAAATGGCGAATTTATTGAGGTCTTGACTCTGGGGCCATGAAAACTGTCATACTCAATAATAGCGTTATCGCTCTCGCTTCTACAAACGAATACAGCTCGGAAAATTTAGAGTATTTTCGCTTATGAAGTAGTCCGAAGGCTTATTTCGTTTTTTAGTTACAGCGGGCGAAGAAGATGAAGAAGATGAAGAAGAAAACGAAAAAGGGAGATTTCAAAGTTCGTTCATTTGCCAACGATACACGGTCGCTTGCCTTCAAGGCCAATTTATAGCATGGCTGTTCTACATTTAACTCTACATAGTCTCGTTTCGGCGATTTTCAGCCTATTTCGGAATTTCGCTCCTATACCAATGTATGGGGAAAACGAAACAACCAGTACCATCCCTACATAGAGAGTACTACCGTACTCTCTGATATATATCATAGAGTACGGTAGTACTCTATAAGTAGGATGGCCGAAAAAAAACATGGCCGCCCTATTCAATGTATTATCAATTAACACCTCATAAATCAACAACGTTCAGATTTTCGGTTGCATTCGTGTGTTTGCAGTCGTTTTTGCATGCTTTTCTAAACGCCAAAACATGTTACGATGCTCTACAACCTTCGCAAAGTGGTTAAACCGAAATAGGCCAAATTCTGCAATTCCTCATTTTTTCTTCTTCTTCTTCTTCTTTTTTCAAATGAGCTAGCGCTAACATGCGAACTTACGCAGGTACATACAAATACTAAATCGTCATGAATGTTTCCGAACTAGGGAATAGGCTACCCTAGATTTCAACGCGCTCCAACCGAAGCTTGTTACTTTTGAAAGTGCCAAATTTAGGGCCTCTTTGAACGCCATTTTTTAATTAAGTTTTAAATTCTCTGTATATAAAATAAGTAACCCGAATGAGTAATATTTGTTTTACTGCCGTTACCCGCGATCGAATTTCTTAGTCGCTTTGCAGGGCCTATATACAGTCGTATTCTTAACGATTATGGACCCTTTAATATCCTATAAACTGAATGTTAAAGAACGGTAGAAAACATCTTATCAAATTTGGGATCTTTTCGGACGCCATTTTTTAATTTAGAGCTCTCGATTATATCGTCTATTCTGCTACTTTATTTCGAGATTTCGCCAAGAAAACTTTCAAAACAAATAATAACAAGAAAAAAGGAGCAATACAAGTTAAATAAAAACATTCAAAAATGAAGTTAAAAGTAGGGATGGCACTATAACAGTGATTGGCACATCTAGAAAAAGTAACGAAACAAGAAAGTGATCATATGGTAAGGCTAACATTGCAGAAGTGGCATATTGAAACTTAACTATACACATCACTTCTATGTTTGGGCGCATCGATCCCTACTTCTAGTATATCCATGATGCGCCCAAACATAGAAGTGATGTGTATAGTTAAGTTTCAATATGCCACTTCTGCAATGTTAGCCTTACCATATGATCACTTTCTTGTTTCGTTACTTTTTCTAGATGTGCCAATCACTGTTATAGTGCCATCCCTACTTTTAACTTCATTTTTGAATGTTTTTATTTAACTTGTATTGCTCCTTTTTTCTTGTTATTATTTGTTTTGAAAGTTTATATATAGCTTCATATCTTTCCATTTTCAGAGTAACAGCACATTTTAATTTCTGGTGTACTGTTGTCACTAGCAGTAATGAATTAACTTGATACTACAAAAACTTAATTACAAAAATAAGTTTATGCATGTATATAGTTAGCCATTTATAAAGTTGTCACTAGCAGTAATGAATTAACTTGATACTACAAAAACTTAATTACAAAAAATAAGTTTATGCATGTACGTATATAGTTCAGCTATTTATAAAATATTTTAATGTTTATTAAGGTTTAAATTTATGCCAGTGCATATACAAAGTTTAGTTATGCTACTACTGCATGATTAATTCAAATTACTCAAATTACTCAAATTTTCCAATGCTTCCAGTTCAATCTCCATTAATTTGATAGCTTCAAGTAAGTAGTGGTCAATTGGCATACCTTCTTTGTGAGCCAAGAGGAAGGTACGAGCAGCTACTTCAGCTGCACTGGTACTTTGATTAAATTCTCCAAAACCGGCTGCTATTTTGCCTAATGATTGCTTTAATTCTTCATTATTCCCACGAAACACATGAAAAAATATTATCTTCTGAATCACATCTGAAGCAGTAGTGACATCGTTCTCCTTGACACCCAGAGCCAAGCAAATAGCAGCTACAAAAGCATCTTCATCAATCTGTGAACCATCTAATAAGCTAATAATGCTCTCTTTTAGTTTGGCTGTCACCACATCGTAAGTCTCGTAGAAGGCAATTAGATCTTCTCTATACTCTCGGACTGGACCTTCGGCCTTTCTAATCACATCTTCTTCCTCAAACTTCTCTATAAGGTTGGTTATCCCCCATACGACTGCACCGGTTCCGATTCCAGTCCCAGCTGCTACTCCACCTGCTATTAGGAGACCTAAAGATGCTCCCGCAGTAAATGGTGCCAAAATGCCACCCAAAACCCCCAATCCAATGCCTCCTGCAACGCCAGTAACTGCAGCAATTTTACCACCTTTCTTAGCATACTGCACAATTTTAAGAAAATGTTGAAACTCCTTAGCTATTTCTTTGACCAAAGGAATCAGTGCTCGATATTTTTTTTGAAATTGCATTACCTGCATCTTCAAGTCCTTAAAACCTTCCTTTTGTTGATCTATCACTTTTCTGAATTGCTCATTATTAGCAAAGGATTTATAGGACTTGAGCAACCTCTTTGAAGCCTCTTCACGAGCACTTAGAAACAAACTATTTCTGTAAACACCATGATCCTTCTGAATACGGTCTAACATTTCCACACACCTCTCAGCCATAGTATTGCAGTATTTTTCATTCTTTGTTGGTACACATTCGACCAGTAGGCAGCGGTTATTTACTCTTTTTACCATTTCTTTCAGGGATTTAGGGCAGCCATCACTCTCCAAGTAGGCATTCCAACGTTGATATTGATCTCGTTCCGATTTTGCAGGCAAGAACGTAGATGCATGTGTAACCACCAAAATAGTGTGATTCCAAGAAATTTTGACTGCTTGCAGCAGTTGATCCATGGAATGGGACACCTCACCAGCATGAGGATTGTACACTAAAAATAGTGCAGTTATGGCTTCTCCTGCTTGCACAAAGACATTTTTAACTTCCTCCAAGAATTTCAAGCCTAATTCAGCAATTTTAGCCTCATCTAATTCAGCTGGTGCTTCAAAGCCTGGGGTCTTGAAAACGTGGTATACCTTCTCTTTAAACCTCTTAACACCTCGGATTTGGTATGGTGCTTTAAAACCATCTTCATTCTGACAAAAGAAACGCAAAAAAGTGGCTTTACCATGACCAAAAGGACCAATTGTCAGAATTGATGAATCTTCTGGAGAAATCATTATATCACCAACTGTTGCATGTATCTATAAACAAGAAAATCACACATTCTCTTGAGTGGATATGTCATACGTATATATAATCACTACAATGAACAATGTAAGTAAATTTTATGCTGAATCCACCATGCAAGTGACTAAGTCTACCTTAATTGGTTATAGTGAAGTTCTATTCGTTTAGCAACTAGTGCTTCCCAGTCATCCCAGATGGAAAACATCATCAAAGAACAACAAACAGCTACTTCCCCCCTTTTAGGATTCATCAGTGGTGAGTCACTGGTTGCCACTTTAATAGGACATTGGTTTCCTAGCCAAGATAAGACTACAGTCACTTGGCTGATAATAAACAGTCATTTAAAAGGTTTGTTCAGAATTTTGCATGCAATTTTTAAATTAGGAAGCCTTTTTATTTAGTATATTTTTTATTATTAATGGAAATGCTGTCTATAATCATTAAATTGTTAATTTTTATATGAAGATTGGATGTATGCAAGCTATAGCTATATATATACGATTGCTATTCCTATTGTAGTTGACTATATAGGAATGTAGTTATATACGTAAATAAGGAACACATACCATGTTTTCAAACATTGTGTGATGATCAATCACAATACGATCTAGACTCCCTAATTGGATCCATTCAATTTTGTGAGCTATCAGCTCTGATTTCTTAACCCTGATTTGTTTAGTGACTGATTCCTTGAGTTCCTCCAATGTCCAATACACTATTGTGATGGAGTTTCCCCTCATCCATGTCTGGGGAATCAATAAGCATCTAGGAATCTCCAATCTGTCAGCAAGAAAGTCTCGCTCTTCTAACAAATCTTTCACTCGCAAACCACCTGCATCCAGTCCATAGTGTACAGCTAGTTTTAGGAATCCTTCTTCATTTTCACACTCCTCCTTGTGGATCTGTTGTAGCTCGTGTATTTTAGTCAACCTTTTTTCCATAAAAGGCTTCAATTTGATCTGTACATTCAACAATAAACTATAATATTATTTGAGACTTTTTTGGAACTTGATAGATTATACAGTATACATTACAAAACATTGATCATACTCATTAATGTTATGGTTCATAAATCAGTGACAGCTAAATTATCATACCTTGTAGTCTTCTATTTCTTTGGCCACTGATTCAAGTGCCAGTTTAAAGTAATCCACAACTCGCTCCAGAAACTCAAAACTGATCCATTTATTCAAACGAAAGAATAATATGCGAAGCAGCTTCTTCAGATCGTTACATTGCTCAATGTCCTTTGCTGCTTTGATGTATTTTGCTTTGGTGCGTTTTGGCAATATTTTAGATTCACACAGAGATTCTATCTGGTCACAGCAATATGTCTTCAGATCTTCTAGAGAAGGTGGACCTACTTTATAAGCATCACGAAACTTGTCCTTAATCCTCATGTATTCGTTGTTTAGCATGATATCAAGGTTTTTCAAAGGAGTAGGTGCTAAATACAAAATAAGAAATTAAAATTAAATGGTGCTGCTAGTTATGGAGTGATATATATATATATTTCGATATACGTGCATAAGCTTTTCTATAGTATATTACAATTTTGAGGACACTTAAACATTCAGAATTGTTAAGATTAAGATTAAACAATGTATACAAGCCCAACAAAGCAGCAGCAGTAATTCGAGTGCAGTCCCAGAAGTTTTCTTAACTCAAATTACTTGTTGTAAATAGGCTTTTTATAAAAAACAAAAAAGACAAAAAGGTATTATATGAATTATCAATATGCATTATATTAAAGGATAATGATGAATTCAAATGATCAACAACAATTCATCAAAATATTTGTCTAAAGTAAGTACACAATTACATATATACCATGCTTGGGAGTACAATATTACTATCTGCTCGGGCGCTTTCACATATCACAGAAGAGAGCTAGAGGCACTGAGGCTGGACAAACACATCCTACAGTTGATTGTTTTAAAGGACAGACTAACCCATTCCATTATATTTCCCAGCAAATTGCACTGACAAATTGATATGCCAAGAAAGTCCAGAAGCATGCAGCTAAATGATAATGTTCAAGTTGAGCAAATAAAGGTGGAGATGATGCTAGCACCCTACTAAAAATGCAAGTGCCAACTGGATGATTTCAGCTTGGCAGGCATAATGATTACAGCAATGCTCAGACATGTCCATCAGTGGATTTAGATACTGCAGCTTTGTCATTACCTAGAAACGTCTTTCATATGCCTCACATACGTAGGCATTCACTATGCATGTCCTACATGCCACTTTGTAACGTTCAGTAATATTAATACAGTCAAACCTCGATAACGCGAACACGGTTAACGCATAAGACCGGTTAAGGCAAACATATGTTCAGTCCCCAGCGTTGTTACCATATAAATGTGTATAAATAAAGTCTGCTTAGGACGAACACAGTTAACACGAAATCTCGGTTAGTACGTACAAGTCTGCATTCCTCGCCAACCTTTTTCACATATATTTAGGAACAGTTAACACGTACACTTCTAGCCGCTGTTCATTTGTTACCAGCTACAGCTGCTAAGCAATCTTCTCTAACCCTGTCCAAGAAATTGGACATTTTAGCTGCTGTCAAAAAGAAGAACACCACTAAGACACAAATTGCACAAAAGTTCGGTATTGCCAAGACTACCTTAACGACCATCTTGAACAAGGACAAGATTAAGGAGACATTTGAACAGTCTAAGTTCGAGCCTGGACGAAAGCATTTCAGGACAGCAGCGTACGAAGATCTAGAGGAAGTGCTCATTAAGTGGATCGCTCAAGCAAGGAGTCTGAATATGCCACTTTCTGGGACATTAATTCTGGAAAAGGCTTAGCCAAGAAGCTCGGGCATTCCAATTTCAAGTGTAGTACAGGCTGGTTAGATCACTTCAAATTTCGGTATGGCATAACGTTAAGATAAGGTCAATTTTGCTTAACAAGTGCTCTTGATAACAGGTACAAATTTCAATGGTCCCCTGGTGTACTCGTTATCGAGGTTTGACTGTAATTTGTATTCTCATGACCATATGAGTTCCACCACAATCATTATAACCTCACCGGTGTACCTGTCTGGTGAGGGTGCTGCCATCGATTGGAAAACTGAGGAGTTCTAATCAATTAATGGCGATCAGGTGAAGTTGGATGCTGTCTATGCAAGCTTATAAGCTGAGGAGGTCAGTTTGAAATTCTGGTTGCAGAGTCGATCTAGAGAGGATAAAAGAGAAAAGAGTAAAGAGGAAGGTGTATTTGGAGAGATGGTTTTGATGATTTTTGGAAGTGTGTCAGGTAGAAGGGCCTTGGATTCCCTGCTCCGGGGGGCTTGGTCTGCAGTTGGGGTGTTGTTTGGCCGTACCTTCAAGAAGTTGTTAGATTCCATGGTGCAATCTATACTTCTTTATGGAGCTGAAGCTTGGGGATGCCTTAGATGCCTGGAATCCTTGGAGCAGGTCCAGCTGAGAGCCTTCTGATTCTACTTCTGTGTTCCCAGGACCCATCCTAGGACATCACTTTTTGCAGAGATGGAAATATTGTCTGTGGGCTGGGAAGCATTCTTTTCTGGCACAGAATATTGACAGACCAGTGGTATCACCATCGTCTGATATGGAGATTGGCTTATGCAGCTCTGACGGCACCGGGAAGAGGTCAGTGGATGGGGTGGCATGACTATATACAGCTGTGCCTCTCTGGCTGGAGTGTCAGGGGGACAACTCAGGGAGAAGGTGAGGAGTGTGGTGTGCAGGTGTGTGGAGAAGGATTGGGCTGAAGATCTTGGCAGCAAACCCAAACTCTGCGTTTTGAACTCTGTATGGGTGTATGGTTTTGATGGTAGGGTAGGTGTTCTCAAAGCAGAAGAAATAGGTGTTCTCAAAGCATTGCACCATCTAATCCAGAGAGTGTAAGAGATGTAGCAATAGCTATGGCAAACACACCACAATCTTTAAAACCTTTCTGCTCTGGTGCTTTCTCCATCCTGATCTGCTACACTCCAAATTTCTTCAATATCAGTTCTTTAGTCTGCTTGTCAACGGTGGAGTAGAGAGTATCAAAAATCAGCACTTTGTTAGTGCAGCCAATGGTTGTTGCAACATTCCAGTGACTATATATATATCGTGTATGTATGATCTGCAAGTCATTGGATGCTATTGTCATCCAGGCCTACTGGTTAGAGGTAGATGTCAGTCCTTGAATATCTTTGTGAGCAAAATTGGGCAAAATTGACATGCTTATCATTTAATTTCTCTCCTGTGGTGATGATCCTACAATATCTTAATCAAGCAAACTTATTTTATTCATTGACAGCCAGTCTAACCGCAAATGATTGTTGTCAGAATCAGTCTCTTTATCACCAACAGTAATTGTTACATCACTGTGAGAAGGCTGCTTATCACTACTATAGGCCATCATGTGTATATAGTTTTGTATATTTATACAGTTTAACATGGATGCTAAGAACATACGTACGTATATAATATACAGTTCATACAGTTACAAGGCAGTATCTTTTAAACTTTAAGAGATATAGGCCCATCAAAAGTAGGAAGTGTACACAAAAATATACAGAAATATACAAATAAAGCAACTAAAATGTAACAAAATGTCAACCTTTCATTTTTCTTCAATATGCTTTTTCTTCACTATCGCAGGAGTCAGTTATGTTATGAACAATTATATATAACCTTGTAGAAAATCCAACAGACTTAAGGTATCTCTTTCTGTATATATAGAATGGATAATTATACTGAAGACAGGTGCATTTGTGTCAAATCACATTTTTATGGACAGCATAGTTCGACTGCTTTGATTGCTGTAAAATGCAAGGATTTCCAAAAAACAAATTGTATCCATCAGAGAGTAGGGATGGCCAGAAAAAAACAGCATTGCCATGTGTAAGTTCTGGATGTGAGTCTACATTTCTAAGTGGCCAGCTATGACAGCAGGAATGGAACGAAACAGAACCAGGAAAAAGGAATGACCTTGTATGTAAAGCTTAACAATTGTTGTGTTTCCAGTATATGAATCTATGCCAAAATGTGGGGTGACCTTTTTGAAGGTGATGTTACCATATCTAATTGATATAGCCATATGTATATGGAGGAGTTATAGGGTGCTTCACTGCTTGTCACATCACCTGACTTAACTGTAGGGTTGATACAGGACCTTACCACCTGGGCAGTGCGCCCTTCTTTGGGGTGCCGTTTGGGTAAAAATGTTACAAAAATGTGGTACTGTATGTGATATCGTGAAGTGCACTTGGAAAATGCAGGCATTTGGAGTTACTTTAAAAGGAAGACAGGCATATGGTGGAGTGGGGGGTGCATGTATATAGAGGGTAGAGAATAGGGAAACTTCCATGCATGGTGTGGAAGGTACTGATAGAAAGCAGTGGGAAGACCCATGGAAAAGAGGAGAGGAGTAGGAGATGCAGATGGATAGGGAGCAAGCTCAGCAGGATGTTGTGGATATGTCCCACCCGGCACTGCAGTGGTGGATGATCCTTCTTTTTTTGTAACTTTTACCCTCCCATTTGAACAACGTAGCCATTCCTTTTCTGCTAGGAAAAGGTATTATGAAAAAGAAGTGGAGACGGTTACGGGTTCAGGGGTCATGAAGAAAGACCAGGAGTTAAAAAGGAAGGGAATTAGGAAATTGTGGGGGACAGGCAGGTTAATACATGTCAGTCAAGTTCGAAGGGAAATAGCGGCCTCTGTTGGTTGGAGAGGGTGAGAGTCGAGAGAAATTTTAAAAGGAGGAATGGTATGGTTTGGAATCACTATGGCACCACAACTATTGGAGAATGGAGAGAATGCAAAGTTGGTATGGGGCTACGTAAGGAGACTAGTCGCATGAAGATATATAGCAATTGCATGTGGTGTATTGATGCAAAATATAATCAGAACATTGTATAGAACTATCCAATTTTGTTTGTGTATGCTTTGTATAGTGCTACATGGGGCACAATATAGCCTTAGTGTATATGTGCAACTGCACACGGTGCACTCAAATAGTAATAATAATAATAGTAATAATATACAGACAACATCCGCGTTCGACGGGCTCGCTCAGGCTCGCCCCAATGTAGTCTGGCTTGCCGCATCCCCTACTTCCTGCCAGCCGACGATAATTGCGCGGGGGCGAGAAAGTAGTGTACTTAGCCCCAATGAAAAGAATATACGGGCGTCCCTATTAACAAAAGGGGGCGGATACCCAGGAGGTAGACCGCCCTCCTTTAATGCGCTTTGTGTCTAAGGGTCCTGTATACCATTATTAAATCAAAAGTCTTACTTACGTAGTTGTTCTTGGCGCTCAGCCCCTCCTCCGTTCTTCTTTTTAATTTCCTTCAGTAAAATAGTTCCCCATTCCCTGTGTACTTCGTTACAGAGTATTTCAGAGGTGTCAACAAGTAATTGAGCGAACCTTTGTAAAGTGGACACTGTGCCACTAGAGCGGAGATGGTCGATGTACACTGTATTGCTTTCTCGTCGAACGTCTGCCTTTTCTATCTTCTCCATCAATGGTCCGTTCACCATTTTCTTCTCGTACAAGTAGTCCACCAGTTGTTTTACATTAAGCTGTTCCAAAAGTTTAGCACGATGTTTTCTAATTATACTCTCGACTTCGGTAACGATTCTGTCATATCCTCCCTCCGCCATATTGCGGTCTATTTAAGCGTGGGAGCCTAAAGGACACACCCAATATCAGAGAGTACGGTAGTACTCTCTAAGTAAGAATGGCCGAAAAAAATGACCGCCCTGTCCAATGTATTAGCAATCAACACCTCATAAATCACCAACGAAGCGATTTTCGGTTATATTCGGTTATTTGCAGCCATTAATGCATGCTTTTCTAAATACCAAAACATGTTTCGACGCTCTACACGCTCTACAGCGCTCAAAAAGTGGCTAACCAAGAATAGGCCCATTTCCAAAATTCATTTTTTCATTTTTTCTTCTTTTATTGAATAGACTAGCGCTAATATGCGAACTTATGCGGGCACGTACAAGTTATAAATCGTCATAAATATTTCCGAACTAGGGACTAGACGGCCCTAAACCTGAATGCGCTCTACAAAAAGCATGTTAATTGTGAAAAGCGTAGTCTTCTCGGACGCCATTTTTACTTAAGATATGGTTTTCGGCATATTTCTCTTGTCTAAGACGTTATTTCGAGATTTTCGCCAGGAAAACTTTCAAACCAATTTAAAACAAGTAATATAAAAAGGGGGAATACAAGTAAATGAAAAACATTTACAAAAAGTGATGTTATAGAAGTAGGAATGCCAAACACAGAAGTGTATGGTTAAGTTACTTAAATTTTATGATTAGCCACCTAAAAGCTATATATCATACAAAAACAGATTTGGGTCTCTCAGAGAATAATCTCACACGATTCATTTCTTTTGCTCAAATTCATTCCTTTTGCTCAAGACTGAAAGGTTTTATGCAAATATAAGAACAGAAGAAAATACATATATATATATATTATATAACAATCTTATATATCAGCAATGAAATACTACGTATATATAATACTATATGTGCATTATGTACCTCTGTAATACAGACATAAGGGTCTGTAATCTGAATATACTTGAGCTTGAACAAGTCAATATAAATTGTCAATTAATGCAATATATTGTCTAAACATTGGATTCTATAATGCAACATGTAGCCTAAGTGTGAAAGTTCTAATTAAAACACTCCCATTTCCATATAGACTGTCAACCGCTTTCAACAGGAAACCTGTATCTACAAACTATAAATAGATTTTCATACATTGCCTGATTATCATCCTTAATTATATAGTTCACTAATTAGGACAACTATATATACACATTCAAGATACTTTAAATATGAGGGTATATGGTACCTATATTTTAGCAGGTACACACTTAAGTACATATCTGATCATGTGCTGGAGCTGCATGTGGTAATTGTAGCTCAATGGCAGAGCATGAACATGGTGATCTTGGGTTTGATTCCCATGTAGCAATTGTTTCTTTAATGTTTGATCCCTCTTTACAGTAGAGACAAGATATTGATAACGTTGAGGGTTAATTGATGGTTCATTTCTATGTATAGCTCATGAAAACAATGCTCATTGCCTGGCAATTGCCGTGCACAGCATTGGTGGGTCCATATTTTCCTTTTATGGTGAACACCACCAGAAAGAAAAGATGAAGGAATTCTTAGTGGTATGTTGACTGCTAAAGAATGGTAACCATGGATACCATTACACATCTGACCATTCTCCATGTACGTAGTTTACTTCTTCAAGAATGAAGCTCGGTCAGGAAGTGGAGAGAGAGAAAGATGGTCCTAGGCACCGAGGGGCAATATATCTGTTACTAGATCTGGTATGCCATCCCATAGTATTATGTGTAAAACATACAATGTCATTTTTCCATCCTTACTAAAGTGTTGTTAAGTTACATGTGAATGAAGACTAACTGCTGCTTTGTAGTTAGTGTAAGAGGGGAAACATGAAGGGGGCATTGCTGTGGCAATTGTAGCTCAGTGGCAGAGCACTGGTGGTCATAACCAGCTGTTATGGCTTCGATTCCCAACAATTGCTTCTTTAATGTTTTCCCTCTTTGTAAATGATTACTTGTGGTTTGATTATCACTTTGAGAGTATTTCTATTCTATGTAGCTTGTACAAATGACTCCCTTTATTTCAATGGATCAGTTGGAAAACTGCTTTCCATATGCACTGCTCCGTGACTCATACAGTCAAGTATACAGACATCCTACTGCCACTACTAAAAAGGGTGCACAGGAAGTGTACTAGTTTACATGGTAAACAGGAAGTGTACTAGTTTACAAGGTAAACAATTTGTATTAGTTTTATGTGGACATTTTATTTGAAGTATTGTACAGTGGACCCTCGCCATTTCGAAAAGCATTGTCCCAAAGGCTACAGGAATGTGCTCAGATTAGTAAATTTGTTCATATTAGTAAAAGTTTCACAAAATGTGTACAAAGTACAAATATAGTCTTAATTATCAACACTCAATTTTTGTCACAGAGCACAGTATAGGATTTCTTTCCGATCTGGTCGAACAGCTTCAGTTTGAGATCGACAGTTAGGGTCTTGTGCGCTCTCTTGGCCTTCGTTATAGACGCCATTACACGTATTTAACCTGGAATCGTCCACGTAAGGCCAAAATGTTTGGCTTGGCGGTGACGTATGATTAGTTATTCCTCATTCGGATTTGTGAGGGTTCGGATTAATGCAATTCGGATTGGCAAGGGTCCACTGTACATGTATTTTAAATAAAATCTATTACTATAGAGCTGTATGATTCTATATATATAATGCAATACTTTTACGTAACCATTACACATATATATATGCGTATTATAATCCTAACGTTGCAGTTAACCTTAAAGTTATTAACAAACTTCTTTCTGTTTGTGCAGTTTGTATTTGAACCATTCCCTTTAAAGTATTGTGTGAACCACAAGTGTTATATAATTATAGGCTTTCTGAATTACAAACATGTTGTATTTCATTTGATGTATTTAGTCTTTTTAGAATATGGAAAATTGAGTTAAGTTTTGTATTCATGAATTGTAGAAAAAATTGATAATTTCAAACACTGTTACAAATGGAGGTGCATGTACACTAATTAGTTAATCTTTAGTAATTCAACAGAAGATAATTGTTTCCGATCGATATTACTTATTCCACCGAGCACAATGAATGACTTGGGACCGATTGATAATGAGGTAGCCAAACTTTGGTGTACGCTGCACTTTCCAACTTTGATCCACTTGTCCTGAGTGGCATCGTACACAAGAATATCATTTGAGATTTGATCTATTACCATTGGTAATACACTGGTTTGCAGGATGGAAGAAAAGAAATGTGGCAGGAATAGTGGTCTCCCTTCTTTCCATTTTATTGCTGTCGAAATTTCTTCATTATTTACAGTTTGAGTGATGTCAATGATTGGAATACTCCATAGTTTACTATTAAGGCAACTGAAAACACACAGCCTATCTTTGCAGAGTGTCATTTGGTGGTATGACAATGGCTGTGGTAGTGTCAGGTGTCTTGGCTGGATCCATTCCTTTGTTGATGTGTTCATTACATCAATACTGTCGGTATCCAAACAAATCAGTCCTCCAGCTACAATGAGGAAGTTGTCATGGTAAAGTACAGAGGGTTGGAATCTCTCTGTTGGCATTGGTGGGTAGACAGACTTCCATTTGTGTTCTATAAAAGTTGATAGTTGTCCGGTAACTTTCCTGGTCTCGGAATCTAGACCTCCTATCAATGTTAGGAGGCCATTTATGACTGTTGCTTGACAACGGAATTGTGGAGCTGGAGGAAGTGTATTCCACTTGCCATCTTCCAAGTTGAATTGTTGCACTATTCTTTCATTTTGTGAGTCATTGCACACTCCACCACAAACAAATATATCACTCCCTGCAATACAGGCTGTAGCTCCAGCGGTTGGTATAGGCATGTCAGGCAGCATGGTTGACTTTACAGTGTGACCCTGTAAAAGGAGAAATGCAGTAAATAAAAATGGTGGTAAAAATGATTACCTATTATAATTATACCAGAGAGTACAATAGTACCAAGTATAGGGATGGCCAAAAACATGGCTACCCTATTCAATATGTATTATCACTTATCATCTCATAAATCAACAACAAATTGATTTTTGGTTACATTTGCAGTCATTTATAACTCCATAAACATGTTTTAATGCTCTACTACATTTGCAAAGTAGCTAAAGAACAATAGGTACAATTCAAAAATCAATATCTCTTTTTCTTACATATAGAGATGAGGCTATTGCTAATTTGTGAGGTGATAATTGATAATACACAGGATGGCCATCTTTTGGCCATCCCTACTTAGAGAGGATCCCTTTTGATACACATAATACAGGCACATAAATTTGGAAGTATTTCAAGTGATAACGAGGACGAGATGAAAAAATCAAAGGAAAAATGTGTTGTTTAATGCTGTCAATTTGAGGGTAGGCATTGACTTCAATTGCATGAACTTCGATCTATTTTCACGCAACTTCACCGGAGGTTTGATATACCTCAAGCAAGTTTCATAAAGTTTGAACTTCCAATGTCTGTCTGTCTATACATATGAATACATGATAATATAGCTCAGTTACCAACAGAATGTAGAATTGAAAAAATTTGTGAATGGATAAATTAGACTCTCAGTTGTACATTTAGCCACTGCTTAAGTTTTTCAGAGAAACTTTCCATTCCAATGAAGTACAGATTAGATGATTATGTATATAGATTGGTTGAACTTACGGTAGACATATCTTTTACAGACTTTGCTTGAAGATCAATCACAATACGATCTAGACTCCCTAATTGGATTCATTCAATTTTGTGAGCTATCAGCTCTGATTTCTTAACCCTGATTTGTTTAGTGACTGATTCCTCGAGTTCCTCCAATGTCCAGTACACTATTGTGATGGAGTTTCCCCTCCTCCATGTCTGTGGAATTAATAAGTATCTAGGAATCTCCAAACTGTCAGCAAGAAAGTCTCGCTCTTCTAACAAATCTTTCACTCGCAAACCACCTGCATCCAGTCCATAGTGTACAGCTAGTTTTAGGAATCCTTCTTTATTTTCACACTCCTCCTTGTGGATCTGTTGTAGCTCGTATATTTTAGTCAACCTTTCTTCAAGAAAAGGCTTCAATTTGATCTGTACATTCAACAATAAACTATAATATTATTTTGGAACTTGATAGATTATACTTTGGCAGTATACATTACAAAAAATTGATAATTTTAATGTTATGGTTTATAAATCAGTGACAGCCAAATTATCATACCTTGTAGTCTTCTATTTCCTCGGCTACTGATTCAAGTGTCAGTTTAAAGTAATCCACAACTCGCTCCAGAAACTCAAAACTGATCCATTTATTCAAACGAAAGAATAATATACGAAGCAGCTTCTCCAGATCTTTACATAACTCAACATCATCTTCTGCTTTAGTGTAATTTGGCCGATCGTTAAAGGCAGCTTCTATTTGGTCACAGCAACACGTCTTTAGATCTTCTAGAGAAGGTGGACCTTCTTTACAAGCATCACGAAACTTGTCCTTAATCCTTATGTATTCGTTGGTTAGCTTAATTTGAAGGTTTTTCATAGGAGCAGATGCTAAATACAAAAATACATTTTTAAAATTAGTCTTACTTTTAAGAGACATAAATTGTACAGGCGTCCTACTTATTCGTAGTTGTTCCAGGCGCTCAGCCACTCCCCCATTCTTCTCTTCAACTTCCTTCAATAAAGTAGTTCCCCATTCCCTGTGTACTTCGTTACAGAGTTTATCAGAGGTGTCGATGAGTAATTGAGCAAACTTTTCTAAAGTGGACAGTGTGCCATTCGAGACGAGATGGTCAATGTATAGTTTATTGCCTTCTCGTCGACCGTCTGATTTCGTTCTTATTTCTATCTTCTCCTTCAATTGTCCGCTCACGAATCCCTTCTCGTACAAGTAGTCGACCAGATTTGTTACATTTAGCTGTTCCAAAAGTCTCGTATAATGTATTTTAATGATAATCTCGACTTCTTTAACGTTCCTGTTATATCCACCTCCTTCCGCCATATTGTAGTCTATTTTAGTGGAAGCCTGAAAGGACATGCATGTGTTTCACTACCACAAGACTTTGCCCACAAGTACATAGCAAGCCTACCTTTCAATGATTGGCTGCAGTGTACTATAGGAATCATAACTTCAAGGAGAGTCTATTAATAGAGAGAAATCTGGATTATTACAAATTTATAATAACAGCATATATAACTTAAACTGGAAACAATCACACTATCTCAGCAGCAAAATACAAACATTAATTATCATACTACAGTATAGGGCGTCGATTAACCGAACGACGCCATCATTGCGCAATCTTGCCAGCTGGGAATCGTAGTATAATATGAGAGCTCTAAACATTGAAGTAAAGCTAGAAACGAGCCATTTAAACAGACAATTAGTGATTAGTTTAGTGAGCGATATGTACACTATAGGCTCTTTAAATTATCAAAACTTCAGTTATCCGAACATTTCAGCTATCCGAGCACCTATAATAATAATAATGATTTTTATTAATGTGACATGCTATTCTGAAAAAAAAGATCAGTCAGAAATAGCCCAACCCATGGTGGGTTTACAAGTCACTGGGTATACATTTCCAGGGCCATGCAGGGAGGGTGTGTGTATTACAAAACCTTTATGGAACAAAAATTAGTGAGAATGAGTGAGAGATTTACGATGAATGTACATACTGTAAATATAATTTGAGATCTTTTGATTTGGTATGTTAGGATGAAATGTTTTTTTTGGATACTTGGGTAAGAGTAGAAGTTAGGGGATAAAAGTGAGCATTCAGCAAAAAGATTACATCTTATATGATTGAAAGCTGGACAGGTTGTAATAAAATGAGTGGAGTCCTCTATTGCACCACAGTTACACAGCTGGCAAATCCTGCTGCTCTCCAGATCAACCTTAGGGTGTCTCAATCTGCCCTTCTCAATTTCGAGAGGGAGGCACCCACACCTCAGGGCTGCCAGGACTCTCCTTTTATCAAAATTACCAGTCCTTATATAGTCATCAGTTGAGGGCGTTCTCTTAATGAGCCTGTAGTCAGCTAACCTGCCCCCAGATCTACTATTTTTGTCTATAGTGTCTAGTCTTAAGGTCCAATCTTGTAAGGCTAATTTATTTATAAGTTGCATTGTATGACTGAGGAAGTGTGATCTATCATACATGATGGTGTTCATGAAATTACTGGGGTTAGAAATAGCAGGATAAGGAGCATCATTGGGGGTAATTAATTTAGAGATTACATCCATAACATTGCTATACCATGTATCTTTGAGGTTAAGTTTGGCTAAAAACAATAATACCTTCTTGGGCATGCATTTAATAGGGAGACCACAAAGGTGATGCCAGAATTTAATGGTGGTAAATTTAGTATGCCAGTGTAATGGCTTCCAGTTTAGTTCACCCATGAGTCCGACAAGAGGAGCAGTCTTACCAAGGCCTATAAATGATCTCATGACATTGTTTTGTACCAATTCAAGGGATTGATATTCTTTTGCACCCCAGACATGTGAGCTATAACTAATTATACTTAGGACTAGTGTTCGGTATAGATGACTAAAGACATTATAATGGAAGTTACCATACGCTCTAGATTTAGCTGTTAAGAGGTTGGCAGCTTTGGAGGCTTTCTTGGATATTAATGCAATGGAATTGCTCCAGGTTAAATGTTCATTTAGTGATAAACCTAAGTAATTATAATCTTTGGTGTATTCTATGTGAGAGGAGCCTATATGAAATTTGAACTGTGATAGTTTGTGTTGAGTCGGGCGGAAATGAATGACCTTAGTCTTATTGGTGTTAATTTGGAGTTGCCATTTAGCACACCAAACATGAAGTATATCTAGTAGACATTGTAAATCATTTACTGATTCGGCACAGGTTGCAATATCATCTGCATAGAGAAGGCAACTTAATTTATCATTATATATATTGAGGCCAAGCTGGCACTTTTTGAGGTCTATGGCTAAGTCATTAATGTAAATATTGAAAAGTGTAGGGGAGAGGGGGCATCCTTGTTTTACACCCTGATCTACCTTAAAGTATTCTGTAAAGGTATCGTTAAGCTTTATTGTGTAGTGGACATTAGAGTACATACTTTGAATAACCTTAAGTAATTTGCCTCTTACACCAATCCTCTGTAGTTTATCCCAGAGATGATTTCTAGGGATAGAGTCGAAGGCTTTCCTAAAGTCAATAAAGCAGACAAAGGTGTCTAATTTCATTTTCATTCTAGCTTCAGTTACACTACTTAAAGAGAAAAGATGGTCGGCACAGCTTCTTTGTTTTCTAAATCCATACTGTTCCTCAACAAGTAAATCGTTAATTTCTAAGTACGAACTCAGTCTTTTGTTAAGTATGTGGCAGAAAACCTTTAGGATGATTGATTGTATGGCAATGCCTCTGTAATTTTCAGGGGAGTAGGGGTCATTGTTATTTTTAGGGATAGGGCATATTAAGGTGTTATCCCAAGAGGAAGGAATTAGTCCAGAGTCAAAGCAATAGTTATAAAGCACGAGTAGGTATCTCTTGACCATTTCATTTTTAGGAATTGAGGTAGTAATTCCATCTAATCCGGGGGATTTGTTTTCTCCTAATAGGCTAATAGCTAAATCAATCTCCTCAGGGGTAATAGTCACATCTAATTCCTCTGGGGGCATTAGAGGGTTAGGTAACTCATTACTGGGGTCATGATCAGTGTTAATGTGGTTTACATCATAGTCAGGTGTTATTTGGGAGACCAAAGGGTTACCTGCTGGGTTACAGTCAGTTGTTCCTGCATAAATACTTTTGAAGAAGGACAACCAAGAATCTTTAACAACCCTAGGATCATTACTTAGATTACCATTATGCAGTCTAACTTGTCTAGGTATGCCTCTTTTTTGTGCCCTTTCACTAGCTATTGAGATTCTGTCAAAGGTTTTCCAAAACTTCCTTTGGTTTTTGGACAGCATTCTTAATAGATTCTCTCGTTTCTTCCTAATTAGAGATCGTTTAGAATTTCTGACTAACTTATCAAAATGTCTTTGGGCAACCTTGTACTTCATAAACAGGTTCTGATCTGATTTATTTTTTAACCATCTCCTCTGTGTACTTTTAAGGGTTTTCCTAGCTGCAGTAAGGGAGCTACTCCACCAGGGTTTTTTAAAGGATCTAATGTAACTGGAGGAAGATTTATGTAAAACTGAAGTAGTGTGGGGGGCAGGGGGGATAATAGTACTGAGAAATGTACTGTAATTGGCTTCTAGGGAGGGGTATGTAACTATAGAAGGGTCCTGGAGGCTTTCTATTAGTGTCAAGATTTGATTTAGAGATTGAGAATCAGTGGGAGTATCTGCGATAGGAGAGGGGGGTGAAGGGATTGAAGGTTTACATATTAAAGGGGTGTGAGATTGTGAGTTGGGACAGAGTTGAATTGCAGAATTTTCATTGTTAACAACAAGATCCCATGTGAGAATAGAGTGGTCTGACAGTTTCTGTAGTGTATCTAGGTGAGACAGGAGGGCCAATAACTCTGTCATAGTGATAATAGAAAGGTTTTTATATCTATCAACAAACTCGGAGGGCAACAGACAGTAGTCTACTACAGCAGAGCCTTTTGGGGAGATAGAAGTAAAGTCATTGTAGTTACCTTGATTATTGGAGTGGGTTCTTCCATTTAGTAAGCACATGTCACAACTATTGAGGAATTCCATGAGCTTTACACCATGTGAGTTCACTGTTCTATCGAGAATTTGTCTAGGGAATACATCTTCTAGGGGGTCCTTAAGAGTGCCACATCGGGCATTAAAATCACCACAGATAAAGAAGTTACCAAAATCTTGAAATTTGTAGGTCTGGGATATAAGAGTATCAAAAAATTCTACTGATGTGTCACCTCTACTAGAGCCTACTGGCGGAAGGTAGCCAACACACAGGACAAAGTCAACAAACATTTGTGTGATACTAGTGAAGCTGAGCCAGAGAATATCATCTACTGAATTATCTAGAACATTAACATTAAATGACCTCAATAGTGATTGATTAATAAAGACCCCAACACCACCAGAGCCTCTGGTGGCTTTCTTTGATAACAGTTTCCTATTAGAGCCAAACCAAATATAATTATGGTTAGAAGGAGGACAATCATTGTTCCTTAAGAAAGTTTCACAAACACAAAGAATATCTAAATCTAGGTGAAACATAATATTAGCTATTAAATTGTTACCTAATTTATTGCCTAAACCACTTACGTTCCAAACACTACATTTTATCTGAGTAGTGACTGGGGGGGAGGTAGAGGATACAGGTATGGAATCTTTCAAGTATATATAGAGTCTAAGTTTTAATCAGTTATGAAATGAATCAAACAGATGATGATGCTGGTATATGAAACTATAATTAACTTTCACCAATCATATAGAGTGATTCACTGAACGCTCCATACAAAATAGACTTTAATATATGACCTATCATATACGCATGAATACATGCTGTACCATACTTACATGTACCTAATTTAAATGGTCCAATTAACATAAAAGCTAAATATCATACAAAAACAGATTTGAGTCTGACAGAGAAATGTTTCATGCTTGGTTCATATCTTTTGCTCAAGACTGAAATGTTTTATGCAATACTGTGATGAAAACAGAAGAAATACATATTATATAACAATCTTTTTTCCATCCTTACTAAAGTCCATATGCACTGCTCCGTGACTCATACAGTCAAGTATACAGACATCCTACTGCCACTGCTAAAAAGGGTGCACAGGAAGTGTACTAGTTTACATGGTAAACAGGAAATGTACTAGTTTACAAGGTTTTATAAATAAAATCTATAAAATCTATAACTATAGAGCTGTATGATTCTATATATATATAATGCAATACTTTTACATAACCATTACACATATATACATATTATACTAACGTTGCAGTTAACCTTAAAGTTAATTACAAGCTTCTTTCTGCAGCTGTTTGTGCAGTTTGTATTTGAACCATTCCCTTTAAAGTATTGTGTGAACCACAAGTGTTATAATTATAGGCTTTCTGAATTACAAACATGTTGTATTTCATTTGATGTACGTATTTAGTCTTTTTAGAATATGGAAAATTGAGTTAAGTTTTGTATTCATGAATTGTAGAAAAACAAGGAGTTCGAGTTTAAAAAACTCGTGGGGCGCCAGGCGCCCCTAAGTAAACTCGAACTACTTGGCTGGTTCTCATAGATATACGGTTAACCGATTTCCGATCGACTCTTGCTGGCCGTCAATGTTTCAAGGCCATATCTCGTAGAAAACGTTTTTGCGCAAGCTTTACGTTACATAGTATTAGTAAGGGTGGTTTTTAAGTCCATTTCGTTCGTTCAATGTTCTACGCTAAGGAAGAGAAAGCTAATTTTAAGCTAGAAAACGAAAGCTAGCCGAACGTCCGCCATTTTTTGACAGATATATACAGTACAAGTTACAATATACTAAGGTAATCTAATATAAATAATATAATATAATTAATTAAATAATTCATATGGCTCCAAGAAAGGACCTAGAAACAAAATGGGCATATCATCATAAAGTTTAGGGTATAAAACTCATTTTAAATTAAGGGATTTTTAATTTAGGCCTCCGTTTGTTAGAAAACAGAGGACAAAATCTGCATATAAAAGGCCATAGGACTATAGAAAACCTATGGGAAATTTATATGCAAACAATGTGTTATATTGATAAAAAATTTCAATTTGTCAGATAACTGTGAAATCAACATATATCATGGTACATGTGTATAAGAAACGTCTGACGAAGTTTTGCTTAATTAAATGAGCAAAATAATCAAGATATAATGAAGAATTCAAAGTTACGATTGCGCAAGCTGGTGATGTATTGTGATGTTTTTCTAATGCGTCACCAACACTTTCGTATGTCGCTCCGTACACACATTTTGAGAATCATGTGACGTTGCGAAAACGTCACCGACTCGTTGCTAAAGAAGATCATCCTTCGAGAACGGCTATGACAAGTCGACGCTCTCCTACGAGAAGGAGCTACCGAACAGGCGAGTTGTAGCGAAGGTTAGATAAAGCGTTTTTGTATACGTTCCCGTCAAGTTTGAGGCAGAGTTGTTCCTATATTGATGCGAAAGACTGGATTCGTTTGGTCGACCGTATTACTTTGGTAATTTAAGCTCTGTCTTCTCTTCTTACGTTATCTGTTAATATTTTTACTTGTCCATGTGTAGGAATTAGGAGTGTTTGTTGCGATCATTACGAGAATAAAGCTTTGTTGAGTGTCAGCAACATGAATTTACTAATTTCCTATTTATACTGAATTGTATTCCCACTCCTCATATATTGCTGATGCATGAAGACCTCTGGGTCGAAACGTCCAGAATTAGTAAATTCATATTGCTGACTTTCAACTAGGCTTTATTCTTATCCATGTTAGTACGTTTTCCATGTGTACTACATACAGTAACGAAATTGCTTATAGCGAATGTCTATAAGTATAGTGAAATACTTTGTTAGCTAATTACACTCAAGTACACTACACAGTGCAAGTTACTAGCAAATATATAAAATATTAAATTACAATCAAGTACTACACAGTACAAGTTACAAATTTAAGAGATCCAAGTGACTATGTAATATTAAAATTACAATCAAGTACTAGCTACACAGTGCAAGTTACAAATTTAAAGAGATCCAAGTGACCCCTAGGATAATCTGTATTTTAAACAGTACAAGACTTTAGTCACACTAGTACTGTTGCAGGCTTTGAAATCCTCAACTACTGCATAGAGAGTAGTAGTTGATACAGATCATCCAATTGCAAGGTAGAACACATGGCCTACCAATTACCTTTTCACACCTTAGTATAGACTGAAGATGATGCATCTGCATGCCATATATCAACAAAGGCTTCAGTATTAAAGGGGTCTCAGCTAATAACCACAGCAGATTTGATTTGCCTTGTGAGGGAGCTAAGAACACCGACGGTTGGTTGCATGCATTGGCATAATCAACAGGGTTAGAGACCATTTTGTAACTTGTACACAAGGGACATAAAAGGCCAAGGCCTTTATATACGTATATGATGTCCCTTGTGTACAAGTTACAAAATGGTCTCTAACCCTGTTGATTATGCCAATGCATGCAACCAACCGTCGGTGTTCTTAGCTCCCTCACAAGGCAAATCAAATCTGCTGTGGTTATTAGCTGAGACCCCTTTAATACTGAAGCCTTTGTTGATATATGGCATGCAGATGCATCATCTTCAGTCTATACTAAGGTGTGAAAAGGTAATTGGTAGGCCATGTGTTCTACCTTGCAATTGGATGATCTGTATCAACTACTACTCTCTATGCAGTAGTTGAGGATTTCAAAGCCTGCAACAGTACTAGTGTGACTAAAGTCTTGTACTGTTTAAAATACTGATTATCCTAGGGGTCACTTGGATCTCTTTAAATTTGTAACTTGCACTGTGTAGCTACTACTTGATTGTAATTTTAATATTACATAGTCACTTGGATCTCTTAAATTTGTAACTTGTACTGTGCATGTAGTACTTGATTGTAATTTAATATTTTATATATTTGCTAGTAACTTGTACTGTGTAGTGTACTATACATATATATATATATATACAAGACTACGAACAGGAAGCCATACGTTAACATAATTTCTGAAAACAATATAGGGGCCCCTGTGGCGCCCCAAAAATGATTTGAATGATAATTTCAAACACAGTTACAAATTGAGGTGCATGTACACAAATTAGTTAATCTTTAGTAATTCAACAGAAGATAATTGTTTCCAATCGATATGATTTATTCCACCGAGCACAATGAATGACTCAGGACTGATTGATAATGAGGTAGCATAAATTCGGTTTACACTGCACTTTCCAACTTTGATCCACTCGTCCTGAGTGTCATCATACACAAGAATATCATTTAAAAAAAAATCCATTACCACTGGTAATACACTGGTTTGCAAGATGGAAGGATCTAAATATAAGAAATGTGGCGGTGGTCTCCCTTCTTTCCATTTTATTGCTGTTGAAATTTCTTCATTATTTACAGTTTGAGTGATGTCAATGATTGGAATACTCCATAGTTTACTATTAAGGCAACTGAGAACATACAGCCTATCTTTGCAGAGTGTCATTTGGTGGCCTGACAATGGTTGTGGTAGTGTCAGGTGTCTTGGCTGGATCCATTCCTTTGTTGATGTGTTCATTACATCAATACTGTCGGTTAGAACTGAACTCTCTAACCATCCTCCAGCTACAATGAGGAAGTTGTCATGGTAAAGTACGGAGGGTTTTATTCTCTCTGTTGGCATTGATGGGTAGACAGACTTCCATTTGTGTTCTATAAAAGTTGATAGTTGTCTGGTAACTCTCCCGGTCTCTGAATCTCGACCTCCTATCAATGTTAGGAGGCCATTTATGACTGCTGCATGACAATTGTAATGTGGAGCTGGAGGAAGTGTCGTCCATTTGCCATCTTCCAAGTTGAATTGTTGCACTATTTTTTCATTTTGTGAGTCATTGCACTCTCCACCACAAACAAATATATCACTCCCTGCAGTACAGGCTGTAGCTCTAGCAGTTGGTATAGGCATGTCAGGCAGCATGGTTGACTTTACAGTGTGACCCTGTAAAAGTAGGTCACTTCTGAAAACCTGAGAAATGCAGTAAATAAAAATGGTGGTAAAAATGAATACCTACTATAATTATACCTGAGAGTACAATAGTACCAAGTATAGGGATGGCCAAAAACATGGCTACCCTATTCAATATCACTTATCATCAATAACAAATTGATTTTTGGTTACATTTGCAGTCATTTATAACTCCATAAACATGTTTTAATGCTCTACTACATTTGCAAAGTGGCTAAAGAACAATAGGCACAATTCAAAAATCAATATCTCTTTTTCTTACATATAGAGATGAAGCTATTGCTGATTTGTGAGGTGATAATTGATAATATACAGAAAGATGGCCATCCCTACTTAGAGAGGATCCCTTTTGATACACATAATACATGCATGGAAGTATTTCAAGTGATAATGAGGACAAGATGAGAAAATCAAAGAAAGAAAAAAGAAAAAGGTGCTGTTTAATGCTGTCAATTTGAGGGTAGGCATTGACTTTATTGAACTTCAATTGAACTTCAATTGAACTTCAATCTATCTTCATGCAACTTAACTGGAGGTTTGATATACCTCAAGCAAGTTTCATAAAGTTTGAACTTCGAATGTAAAGAATATCTCTGTCTATACTGTATGAATACATGATAATATAGTTCATTTATCAACAGAATGTAGAATGATAAAAATGTAAATGGATAAATTAGTCTCTTAGTGTACATTTAGCCACTGCTTAAGGTTTTCAGAGAAACTTTCCATTCCAATGAAGTACAGATTAGATGATTATGTATATAGATTGGTTGAACTTACGGTAGACTTATCTTTTCCAGACTTTGCTTGAAGATCAATCACAATACGATCTAGACTCCCTAATTGGATCCATTCAATTTTGTGAGCTATCAGCTCTGATTTCTTAACCCTGATTTGTTCAGTGACTGATTCCTCGAGTTCCTCCAATGTCCAGTACACAATTGTGATGGAGTTTCCCCTCCTCCATGTAAGTGGCATCAATAAGTATCTAGGAATCTCCAATCTGTCAGCAAGAAAGTCTCGCTCTTCTAACAAATCTTTCACTCGCAAACCACCTGCATCCAGTCCATAGTGTACAGCTAGTTTTAGGAATCCTTCTTCATTTTCACACTCCTCCTCGTGGATCTGTTGTAGCTCGTATATTTTAGTCAACCTTTCTTCCAGAAAAGGCTTCAATTTGATCTGCATGTACATTCAACAATAACCTATAATATTATTGGAGGCATTTATGAAACTTGATAGATTATACTTTGACAGTATACATTACAAAAAATTATCATACTCATATATATGTTATGGTTCATAAATCAGTGACAGCCAAATTATCATACCTTGTAGTCTTCTATTTCCTCGGCTACTGATTCAAGTGCCGGTTTAAAGTAATCCACAACTCGCTCCAGAAGCTCAAAACTGATCCATTTATTCAAACGAAAGAATAATATACGAAGCAGCTTCTCCAGATCTTTACATAGCTCGACATCATTTTCTGCTTTGGTGTAATTTGGCCGATCGTCAAAGGCAGCTTCTATTTGGTCACAGCAACACGTCTTTAGATCTTCTAGAGAAGGTGGACCTTCTTTACAAGCATCACGAAACTTGTCCTTAATCCTTATGTATTCGTTGGTTAGCTTAATTTGAAGGTTTTTCATAGGAGCAGGTGCTAAATACAAAAATAAATACATTTTTAAAATAGTCTTACTTTTATAAGACATAAACTCTACAGGCGTCCTACTTATTCGTAGTTGTTCCAGGCGCTCAGCCACTCCTCCACTCTTCTCTTCAACTTCCTTCAATAAAGTAGTTCCCCATTCCCTGTGTACTTCGTTACAGAGTTTATCAGAGGTGTCGACAAGTAATTGAGCGAACTTTTGTAAAGTGGACAGTGTGCCGTTCGAGAGGAGATGGTCAATGTATAGTTTATTGCCTTCTCGTCGACCGTCTGATTTCGTTCTTATTTCTATCTTCTCCTTCAATTGTCCGCTCACCATTCCCTTCTCGTACAAGTAGTCGACCAGACTTGTTACATTTAGTTGTTCCAAAAGTCTCGTATAATGTCTTTTAATGATAATCTCGACTTCTTTAACGTTCCTGTTATATCCACCTCCTTCCGCCATATTTTTAGGGCGTGGAAGCCTGAAGGACACACCCTCTGTTAAGTGGATGTAGTTAACAGCTCTGCTTCCCGTAATGAATCACTCGCCGAAGTCCTCCCATGTTTCAGTAGCTATACATATGCATATCGTTACTCATATGCATGTCAATCATGCAGTGTTTAGCAGTATAGTATACCTACATATTATAGATATATATAGTATACCTACATATTATAGATTTTCATCGGCATCGAACAGATGATGATGATGATGTTGATACATATGAAAAAGAGCTTTTGTATAAAACTATAATTAACTTTTGTATGGTGTGATTCACTGTCTGAGCACTCCATATAAAATAGACTTTAATATAATAAATGAATTATTGTATTCGTATGAATACATGCTGTACCATACTTTACACACTTATACTAATTTAAATACAGTTGTAGTCCAATTAACATAAAAGCTAACTATCATACAAAAACATATTTGGGCCTAACAGAGAAATGCTTCATGCTTGATTCATTTCTTTTGCTCAAGACTGAAATGTTTTATGCAATACTGACTATCTGTGATAAAACAGAAGAGAATACATATTATATAACAAACTTTCCTTACCAGCAATGAAATTCTATGTGTACTATCTACCAGACATAAGGGTCTATATTCTGAATATAGTTGAGCTTGAACAAGTCAATAAATTGTCAATCAATATTCGAGATATAAACAACATCTCGTCTATCACAGGCTTCTTCAGGTGTGATAGTGAAAGTTCTCCCATTTCCCATATAGACACCACCACCCTATATTGGTGGTAACCTCATTTTACAGGAAAACTGTATCATTCTACAAATCATAGTACATACGTATTCATACAAACCTGATTCTCTGTTTCAAAGGTGGTGACAACACTAAGATCTAGACCACTTAATATAAACATATACACTAAAGATACTTCAAATATGAGGGGTAATTTATCAGAAAAAGATTTACTGTAGAGTCTGCACTGTGTAATAAGTAACATTTATACAGCTATATAGATAAATATGTTATGAGAGGAATATTTATACTACTAATATATTGACTTACAAACTTGTCAATCCTTGTAGCTAGTTCTTGATTGTTTTCATGAGTAGGGTAGGTCTTGATTACTTCAGAAAGCGTCTGAAGCTTACGGGCTGAAGGATCATTGAAGAAGAACTCGTAGATCTTTTTATTGACCTCCTTAACTGAAGAACATTGAGATAATATTTGTAGTTGTTCATCAGAAAGGACATTCTTCATGTGGAGATCAGCATAGAGAACTTTCATATCACCGTTTTGCATCAAGTGTGTGCCAACATCTTTAAGAAATTCTCTGATTTTTTGTTTTTTGAGTACTACGTATATATATATATTGTAACTTGCACTGTATATACTGTATATATAGAATTATCAAAGTAGAATTACTGTACATATATAAAATATTCACTTGCAGATTAAATAAATAGCTAGCCTAGAAAAGGGTATCCCCCTTTATTAGAACATTTTATCATATAAGTTGACACTTTGGCAATAACTAAGACAGTTCTGGGCAGAGTATTCATAAGCATAAGTTATCCAAACTTAGTTGGAGGAGACTTCATTTAATCAAGCGAGGCAGGTCAGGTCATACAATGTTGTAACTTAGGTGTGGAAGCAGGATTTAACGAATGCTCTGATAATTCAATAACATAGCTGAGTTATAGTATATTTTGTGGCTTTCAATAACTTGTGTAACTGTAACTATTAAAGTGGGCCTGAAATTTCTCATCAGCTATATTTTTATATCATAAAATGTAGAATTGATCAAATCATAGATAGTAGAGAATGTGTATCTCTTGATCCACACCAGTATATGATACAGGTACACACTTAAGTACATATCTGATGGTGTACAATGATATTTCCGGTGCATGGAGTGATACATAGGAAACTTATCCATTACAATGCTTCATCTATTGTCCTTACTTGCTTCCTGTTGTTCCGGGCGCCCAGCCTCTCCTCCACTCTGCTCTTCAACTTCTTTCAATAAAGTTGTTCCCAATTCCTTGTGTACTTCGTTACACAATTTATCAGAGGTGTCGACAAGTAACTGAGCGAACTTTTTTAAAGTGGGCAGTGTACCTTTCGAGAGGAGATGGTCGATGTATAATTTATTGGCTTCTCGTCGACTGTCTGATTTATACCTCTTTTCTATCTTCTCCTTCAATTCTCCACTCACCATTTCCTTCTCGAACAAGTGATCAACAAGATCTGGTACACTGAGCCCCTCTGAAAGGCTCGTATAGTTGCTTCTAATTATTCTTTCAAATACATCCGCCATTTTCTCAAGGGGGTTCCCAGGGTATACGAAGCGGAAGCTGAAATTGGCCCAAGTGCCTTGATGGCACATTTGAACGCTGCCCAGATGGAGCGCCGCATGTTGCAAGATTTCAGATTGTATTATAATTGAATGCGAAACCTATATATATGTATATAGCTACTCACACCATTAGCCATTTCATGTGTATACATTTATCTGTAATAGCGCTAGCAAGAGTACATAAAAGATATCTCTTGGCAATATGGAAAATTGACTCTTCTCTGGTATGCATGGGCAGAAACAAAAAATTACTTTTAAGACTAATCACTAATTTTGTAACTTTAATTACTCATCAGTATTGTACAGAATAGGCACAGCATGTAGGAAAATGGTGTATTAGATTTTTCATATACACGTACGTATATATTTGAGCATTCTATGCATAGATATATTTAGCTTCCCAAATACACATGTACATGCTATATATGTGTGTGTATGGAACCAGGTACGTATTAAGTTACTACACAGAAATTTACATACATACATATATAAACATACTTACAATATTAAAAAAGGGAGAAAGTTACACTAAAACTTGTATATAATAAAATTACTAAATTACTATTTAGAAGTCTTAACTTCCAGTAATTCAGGATGTTTATTCATAACATTGATAAGCAAGCTCTCAATGTAGGCCTGGAGGCGTTGACAGTGCTCACTTTCCTCGCTTAACCTCACCATCAGCTAAGGAATGGCAAGAGGATATACAGAAAAAGAATCTTCTGTGTTGAACTTAGTGTTTAAGTGGTTAATCTCTCAATTTTGAGGTCAATGAAGAACTTTATCAAAGTTGACAAAAGTCATACAAACTACAATTCTAGATGCTCAAAATGTCAAAGTAAAAGGACACACTATATCTTCATATCACTCATATTACCCTAGATCCACTCTTCCCATTTATGTATTATACATAAACTAATTAAGTGTGACAAAAGTGTAGCTACGTATAATGCATTAGTGATTATCTAAAGCTCACCTCATCTCTCGATTTTGCTTCTAGTTCAGCAGCTAAAGAAGACTACAAATTGAAGAGAGAGAAAAGGAGTGTCAGCCACTAGTGGAATCTTAGGCACTTTTAGCTTACTCTGTCTGAGGCTACCAAAGACCTCCCTTGCTGCAGCAGATCAGCCATCAGACGAGCATTCTCTTCCTTTAGTTGGTCATTCTCCTATCATTGGTATGTACACATACATACATTCATACGTACGTATAAGGAATTCATAGGGATATCATTGGTATGTACACATACGTACGTATAAGGACAAATCACACAATTACAGTAAGATTTATACAAGCAGATACACTGTACTTAAAATAAAGAGATTATGCCTGTAAAAGACTACTAAGTGAAGTGTTACGATAGTTAGTATAATAGTTTACCATTTCAATGTTTTAAGTACATACTTCAAGATTTCCATGTACGTACATACCATAAATAGCTAAACAAAAGTTATGAGATATGGTAAGTGCAGACAGGTTCAAGTGAAGAACACTTAAGACTTTGGTCCCCCAGCCAAGATTAGAGTGAGGTCACTTGGCTGGTTTGGCGTAATGCATTCCAGTGATTATTAGCTTATCATCCTTTGCAGGTTCAGTGCAGTTAACTTCCTTAGTTCAATGCTTACTTTATTTAGTAATTCAATCTCTTTAGTGAAGTCCAGATCTATAGAAGCTGTAGATCGCCTATGGGTGAGTGCATTATCCATATCAGCCTTAAGGATTGAGTTTTGCTGAGCAAGGTCATGTAACAATCTTCTCAATTCATCTCGTTCTGTCAACCACTTTTCTTTCTCTCTTCTATATATTTCTTGACTTTTGGATAGCTTCTTTTGATATATAGCCAACTCCTTTTCAGAGTCAGACAAAGCCTCTTTCACTGATACAAAGGACTATGTGGATAGAAAGATATATAAAGTATGTATGAATAAAGGAATTGAAGGAAGTTTGTAAATATGGAACACTAAACAGCAATAGTGAAGGCTATAATTTCTTACTTCTTTTTCCTCTTGGAGTCTCATTTTCAGTTCAGATTCAGAGTTGTGAAGTTTCTCATTCTGTAAAGTATATTCTTCTAACCTGTAAATATATTATATACTATGCAATGCAATCATGCAGAAATGTGAAATATAGTCACAAACCTGTGTCTTAATTGAAGTAATTCAAATTCTGTTTCCGCTTGTATTTTTTTCTATAACAAAAAAAAATATATACTGTAAGTTCATTGCAAGTTTACAATGACCAGGAGTATCTCACAATTGTTTCGTTTCTTTTCTGTTCACTATCTCTCTTTTGTTTTTCTAACTTTCTTTCCTTCTCCTTCAACTGATCAAGCACTAAATCTAACCTACATACGTACATACATAGGTTTGTATGTACAAAAGTAAGGCAGGTAATACTCTAAATACTACCTCAATTAAACACATTCACAAATGTACGTACGTATGTACGTACGTGTATAAAATACATAATATGCATGTACGTATTGATTCCACTCCTTCCTTAGTCCATTAATCAAAGACTTCCTAATACACCCACTCCTACATCCTACCACACCCACTCCACATCCTACCACACCCACTTTTTCCCTGTAAAGCAGTTCAATTCTAACCTGTCCTTCAAAGATGAGTTGGTTTGTTGGAGGTTTCCTTGCCGTGTCAAACTATTCGTTTTTTCAAATTCCAACGATTTTACTTTCTTTTCTAATTTATCCACCTAAAGGATGCAGTTTGAGGAATTGATGAGTGCTTTAATGTGGGGGACATATGTAGCTCTGACAAACCTGACTACTGAGTTCAAAATAATCTTCCTCGGTTATATCTCCATTGTCTGAAGAATACAATGGATTGAAGCTGTGATGTCTAAACTTGGCTTTCGGACTGTCCCTCTTAAAATGAGAAATAGCCAGCGATCCCACACTTAGAGAATGGATAGGACTACATGGATAATATACGGTATTAGCTAACATACATACGCACAATTGTTATCAACCTATGCTTATATGCTCATATACTCATATGCTCATATGCACATTACAGAGTTAACTAATACGTATGTATGTAAGTGAGCCATTAGTCATGTAATTATGGCCCATCCATAGGAATGATAGTCAGCTGATTCTAACCAATTAAATCATCACTGATTGGTATTATAATGGAGGATAATGAGTTTGGAAGTTAGTTTAAGAGGGAGGCGTGAAAGGAGCACTGTTGGCAATTGTAACTTTATGGTAGAGTTACTTAAATCAGCTGTCCTGGGTTCCACTCCCAGCAATTGCTCTTATATTTGAGAATGATTACTTGTGGTTTGATTATCATTATATACAGCATGTTGTACTATAATAGTTATAACATGTACGTACGTAACTACATATGTACATACGTATGACTACGTATATACAGACATGTTATAATTAAGGTACATATTATATAATTACATAAGGTACATACGTATACATATAATTAAGGTATGTACTATGTACGTATGACTATGTATGTACGTACATGCTATACATACGTATGTATGTATTATGATTATGTGCACGAGTTCAACAATTGTACCAAAGATAAGATGTGTAAAAAGTTTGTACGCTCCAACATTAGCGTCAAGTAACTTTCGGGTGTCATATTGGAAAAGCAGTGAGATTGCCACACTTACTTGGAATGCTTATCAGTTCCAGACACCTTTGCTCTGTTTAGTCCCACATCCGACTCATCACTACATACATCTTCATCGCTTGTGGTTAGCTTGTAAATGGCAGGCCTGCTCAAGCCAGCTGGATGAATCTCCTCGCCTGAAAAAGCACTGTCAGAATCCTCCTCAGAGAAGGTCTGTCAAGTATGAAATGGAGCTCGGTGACAGGAGTAGTAGTACTTCATGGATAAACACAAACATAGTAGGAAGTCATGTGACAGTCACATGCTAGCATACCTGCGTGGATGACACAAGGTTGATGTCACTTGAATCAGATGTTACACTGTCAAAGCTGTCACCTTTTCTGGTCGATCTAGCTGTAAGTATACAAGTAAAGATTGAGGCAAGGAATTTCAATCTGAAAAAGAACTACATACATATACTGTAATAACCATATAGAATGAGTACATATTAGTAGGTCAATACAATAGGGATGTATCATTGAAGAATTACCAGGGTTTCTTTTAGAGGGAGGGGCAGGGGGCAGGGGACATTTGCCCCCTCTTAAATTATCCATCCCCGTAAGAGAAAGTCATATTGCCATATTTTTATATTTTAATAGCAAACAGTAAACTAGGTTGCCTTCCCAAAATTTAACTGTATTGTATTTCGTCCCACTTGTGATATTTTCTAAGATAAAGTCTGATTACTGTGGTAATCTTTACTCAGTGGTAGAGGAATGGTGGTTAAAGTAGAAAGAAAACAAACAGATTCAAGTATATGGTACTTTAGACAGTCAAAAGATCAGTTGCTGAAGAAGACCCCCAGGGTCAAAACATCTGAAACCCTAAAAGAACCAACTGCTCTTGACCTTCAAGAGATGAACCATCTCAAAGATTAGTTTGGAACAGTTAGAAGAAATCCCTATCTGTATCATCTAAGATAAAAGTGTTAGACAGTGTGTCTACACACAGAAGTCCCATATAACCTCAAGTGTGTGTGTACACACTTCTACATAGCAGTGCTCTATTGAACAGTGTATGAATACACATGAATACATATGCACTTTTAAACTGCCATATTATGAATGGCAGCAATGAGGAATGACTTGCTTGGAATGTAACAGTATTACAGGTATGTATGTAGGTTGCAAGTGTCCACACTAGATAAATAGGTACATGCCACAGATTTGGTGAATATTGAACACTCATTAGAGAGACAAGACCAAGGAGTGAAGTCACCATTAATGGCTGCATTAACACCTTCACCTGTCAATGATTTCTTATTTTACACAATTAAAACCAGGGTCCATTACACAGTGGTTATTGTGTATAAACTGGAGTTGAGACTGGTCAATTTACAACAAATGTCATTTCAACATAATATTTTGAATAGTTAACATTTTTCTTACATGCTACATCTACTTTAGAGCAAGGGCCTATAGATTAAACCTAACGAGAGCTTTGGATGAGGATACAAGAGTTTTCTCCTTCTATTTCTCTTCTTCTCTACTGGGACCAACAGCTGTCTCATGCACTGATTACAAACATACAACACATAATTACGTACATACATATTACACACTCGAGCAATACAGCATTGAGAAACTGGCATAGTACTTCAGCAAGTGGTTAGTACAGTCCGTCACAGAACTACTTACTGATTAGAAAGGTCTTGATACCATCACAAAACTGTTCAAATGTGATCACTCCCTGGCCTGCAGGATCAAGGCTCTTCACTAACAATGACATTTGCTGCATTGGACAATGAGAAACACACACCTGTGAAATTCAATTAGTACATGATCCAATAACCTCTATCTACAACACAAGATATCTTTACTGTATGCCATTATCTCAAGGAATCCTGTGAACCTAAGGGAACACATCAAGCTAAGCCCTGATGACACACTTCTGAGAACACACTCATATCAGGTATCAGGTATCACTATTATACTAGAACTCAAGTTAGGTAATAGGTTTAAGAAAAGCTAGAACATATAGGCTTCAGAAAGGAACAATCCAGCTGCTCATGTACAGTGCATGAAGGGGGGGGGGCATTGTTGTGACAATTGTAGCGCAGTGGCAGAACACTGGTTGTCATAGCCAGCTGTCCTGGGTTTGATTCCCAACAATTGCTTCTTCCTCTTCATGATGTGTGACTGAATATAATTACTTGTGGTTTGATTATCACTTTGATTACTCATATACATATGTATGTGTAGATATACTCAGTATTGTTAAGTGTTGAGTTGCTTGTATCCCCTAGCCCCACACTGTCCAGATGAGAGAATGCCACTCCACCCCAGATCACACCTTCAATACCTAGAGTGCCTGCTTCTGACACACGTGGTGTCACATATTATAGGGTTAGTCTCTTTGGTACCATTCATGATCCTAATACAACAATACATTGTATCAGTGGCATCTAAACTTTAGACATTATCACTCCACATACGTGTGTACGTCCATCCACTTCTATAACCCCTAAGCATAATCTATACAGTCATATAATTGGCTATAATACGTATAAGCAGATAGTGAGTCATTATTCTGTGTACTCAACCTTGCCCATTAACCAAAGGTAGTGTTTAGAAATTAGCTGAATTATTATATGAACTCCACTGTATTGGTGGACAATAGCACTAATTAAGAAACCAGTCATTCAGTATACCTCAGAGTGTGAGTATAGCCAGTCTTATGAGGAGTCCCACATAAGTATATGAACAATCTACAATACCATCGTCCCATAGATATGGCTGACATCAGTATGAAGCTAAGGAGAATACAGAACTCAGAATAGACCATTTTCCTAGACTAATAACTAAGGAAGCATCTATAAAGGCTGCATAATTAATTATCTCAGCCATCCTATCCCAAACTAGGAAAGAGTAAAATAACCTTACACTGTTCAGTAACCTTTTGCTCCACTTGTAACAGTGTCACAGTGAACAGAGAGTGTCCCAACTTGCTACATCTGAACAATCACAACATTTCACTTGCACAAGTTCAAGGTCAACAGCGTTGTGCAACAAGCAAGGACGTCTAAAGGATGTGTTCCCAAACATAACACACCCAAAAGGGTGCAACACCTATGAGCTGTTATTAGGGCTGTTGGAAGACAAACAATATGGGGACCCTGTGAATACAAACTTCTTCCCAGTCTATATACACAAGTTTGTACAAAAGCACTACTACCATTAACAATCACTGAAGATGTTTCACCATACCAGGACACTGCTACAAAATAGTTGTCAAGCATTCATTCTTAAATGCTAGATGGTATTATAACAACCCCATGATCCAACATATAGTAGTGTACGTATATATACAAGTAACACCAGTACATTGATTGTCATCCAAACTAGTTAGCTCCCTCAAAGTGTGAATGTATAAAGTACATAGTACAGTGAGTTAGGCAAACGGTCATTCTCCTCCTGTTTCTCCCAACACAACATGATGCTTGACTTGTTTGAACACAATGTTATCAAAGAGTTAAGATAGCCGTCTACAAACACTGGAATGTGTTATATTCACACCTAAGTGTACATTACATTGTTATTGTACATACGTACTTACTCACAGCCCGTGGGACATTATATTAACGAGTTCCATTAGATAGCCAAATAAAAGACAATGTAATTTCCACACTATTCACTAGACCATACCAATCCAATTTAACTATTGAAAGCTAGGAGAAACGTCACTAAGAAATATAATAAATGTACGAAATTCAATCCAAACCATTTGATATGAAAATCCCTCTACTTTCATATCGTGTTTCAGGACTCGAGTGTCCCGTCCCTCCTTCCCCCATCAACCACTCCCAAAATCTACACGCCTACTAACCTTTCCGTAACTAAGCATCTCTTTTCGCTGTAGTAGCTCTAAAATGGATATTTTCCCGTCGCCATCTTCGTCACATAAGTTAAATATGCTACGCAACTGTTCTACCGCTTCTCTGTTATCCATTCGCCGACCAAGTTGCCTACCCACGCTATCTTTCAAATGCCCTTTCCCATACGTTTATATACGTAGGTATAATCTCTGGTGTAAAATTGTGCAATGTTACCATAGTAACATCAAAATGGCTGATAAACTGTAACAGTATAGATATCATAATTGATCATTTGTTGTAAATAATGCTATAGAAAAGGTTGGAACTATTCGTTTGTATTTCTGACCAATCATTGTGCCTGTGGCTTTAAACAAAAAAGGTTTTTAGGTCCAAAGTTCTAGTTGTTAGAAGCCACCATGTTCTCATTAGATATGATATGTGAAAATGGACGAGAGTTGAGATCATTTGAGCATCATCTATAGTTGAGGGTTCGGACCTCTTGTTCCTTTTTGTCTTTAAAAGTGAAGCTGGAATCGTTAAATTAAGGGGTCATATGAGCGAAGAAATACAACTGCCAATTCAATTCAATAGATAGGGGCCCATTTAGAGTTACGGTAATGATACTAGTTGGCATTACTTGTATACCCTGTACATAATGTATCCGTGCGGTCTCATGATTTACCAGCAGACGCCAATTAGGAGTGTGCCACGTAATAGTGTCGCTTCGTAGCAGCCCTAGAAATACAACGCCTACAAATGTAGGAGTCGTTATATCAACATACTAATATACTACAGGGGCGGATCTAGAAAATTTGTAAGGATGCTAAGTTGTGACAGAGAAAGGGCATGAAATGGTTTGGCTAGTGTAGTTTGAAGTATGGCTAATACAAATTTCAGGGTGTGTGTCAACACCCTAGCACCCACCCCTAAATCTGCTACAAAAGCCTGACCCACCCCCACCCCCTGAGTGAAATGGTTTGTAACTGCTACAAAACCCTGACCCACCCTCACCCCCTGTGTGACATGGTATATTGCTCCTTAATCCCTTAGAGGTATGCACTGGCCTGTGAAGAGGAGTACATTGCTGATCGGTGTAGTGATTGTGTTCTTGATATCTTATATATACCAGCTGAGGCAAGCAGTAAAGACTTGCTTTGAACTACCCTACGAAACTAAACTTCAACTCTTCCTACCTGTCCTTCATGATGGGTCACACCCTCTGGAGAAGAATGACCACGCCTCTAATCTCATGATCAATCACAATTGTCAGCAGTTTTCCGATGAAGAAGCTATAATTTGCCAGGTTCAAAGTAGCCTGTATTTCTATCACTATGGCAACCCAACAGCTATTGTTCGTGACATTTCAATAATGAATTATTTTGCTCAACGAGACCTACAGGGATGGTCCATGTTGCTTAGCAACCTCAGTTTCAACACGGCAGAATATTCTCAGAGATCACCAGTTCCGCTGAATCTGTTCAACTTTCTTCTGTGTTTGGCTATCAACAACCAGGTAGTTTATCTCCTTAGGCCATCTGTTTGATAATTTAAATAGTTGTGTTTTTCATATCATTTCTGTGACCCAATTAGGATGATTATTTAAATGGTTGTGTTTTTCTTATCATTCCTGTGATCCCATTAGGATGTATTATGCTTGAAGAAGGACAGTTATGTGCACTTAACACAGGGACAGAGGGTTAACCAGTTTTACAATGCTAGGAACATTATATGGAGAAAGGATACGTTTTGTGATATAATGAACAAAGTGCTCCTAAGTATGTAGATATTAGTCATGTGACAAACACATTCAATAGTCTTGCATAGTTACATATATAGCAGAGAATGGTAGTGAGATCTGAACATATCCTCATCCATAGCTATATAGGCTTATCAAGTCATTAGTCTAGTGAAATTGTATTTCTTATTCATGTATATACTTAGCCTAATATTCATGAATAATCTAACACACCATTTTCTTACATGCTACATACATCTACTTTAAAGTAAAGGCCTATACCTAGTGAGAACTTTGGATAAGGATACAAGAGTTTTCTCCTTATCTTTCTCTTCTACTTCACTGGCCAGACAGCTGTTTCTAGGAATTCCACCTTCATCAGTGACCCTGGGAATCTTTGTCTTCTTGATCCTTTGTGAGTCCTTCCCGTGTTAGCCATTGGTCCAGGAAATGGAGTTTAGATTATTCATTTAAACTATTATTCAATTCTTCAGACTCTCCAATAAATTCTGATTTTATTTTTCAATGCTGGAACCTGCCAAAGGACTTGGATAAATTAAAGCCTCTAATGGAGGGAGGCCAAAGAGACTTTATAGTCAAGCCAAGTGATTCTGGAGAGGGACATGGTATCTTCATTACAAGGAACTTTACAGAGTTGACATCAGATGACAAGACTAACTTTGTGGTACAGCCTCTTCTCACAGACCCTCTTCTGGTTGAAGGAAGGAAGGTGGATCTGAGAACATATGTATTAGTCACCTCAGTGTTACCATTAAGGTATTACGGTACACACGTTACGTGTATACTGAAATATATGATTAATAAGTATTTTATGTACACACATTATATTTAGCAATTATTGGGAGCACTTCTTGTGGCAATTGTAGCTCAGTGGGAGAGCACTGGTAATCATAATCAGCTGTCCTGGGTTCGATTCCTGGCAATTGCTTCTTTTGTATCTTTCCCTCTTCATGATGTTTGAGAATGTTTATAAGTACTTGTGGTTTGATTATCACTTTTATTACTTATATAGTAGTACATGCTGCTTTACTGCAGAGCATACTTGTATAAAGAAGGACTGGTGAGGTTTGCCAGTACATCCTACAACACAACTACATCTACCAATGTGACTAAAGATGAGCGTCAATTTCTTACTAATACTTCAGTTGGAAAGAAGTACATGAACCTTGCTAATTTGACTTGGACTTTTGAGAAGCTAAGATCCTGGTTGACCAAACAGGGCTATGCAGCTGAAAAGGTCTTTGAAGACATTAAACTGGCAATTGTGAAGACATTACTGACAGCAGAATATGGTTTTGCTGTTGATTATGCAACTAATTTATATGGTTATAGTTGCCAGCAGTGCTTTCAGCTACTGGGAGTTGATGTTCTTCTGGATTCAAAACTAAATCCAAAAATAATAGAAGTCAGTATGGAAATAGATATCTAAATATCATACATAAATACGTATAGGAAATGGGTATTCATCATCAGTACAGATTAGGCTATAAGTAATTAAGTATACGATATATCTTAATGAGGGATGAATTTAGGTGAGAATATGTGTTGTTTTTCTCTGTACCTCTTTGACCAACAAAGAAGGCTTTTTGTGTCTATTAGCACTAAATAAATTTGGAGGTTCAAGTTAAAAGGATTGCCTTACTGTATAGACTTTTAGTGGAACCTGGGATTCCTGAAAATGCAGAAAAACAATACTATGGTATTGATACAAATTGTCCACTTTACCAAGGTGTTAGTTATTTATATCTATAGTTATCGACCACATTAGACAGGTTTTACTATATATTTGTTTCACTTGCCAGTTGGAGGAATAATATTCCATAATGATATTTGTGACAATAACTTAATCACTTATCCTGCTATCTTTTGTACAGATCAATGGTTTGCCATCAATGCAGCTATCCCATGAATTGGGGGTTCCCCCCAACCTCTCTAGTGTGTACACACAAACGAAGCTTCAGATGCTAGGTGACTTGTTTCGTATTGTTTTCCGTCCTACTGATGTCATGACATCACTGATGGAATCCCTTCAACTGTTTAAAATAGGAATTTCCCCTGGGCCTTTTTGTAAGAAAGGCTTGCATATGACATGCATAGATCGTAAGGATATTGAAACCCTGATCAATTTTAAGAGAGAATACATGAACAGAGGAGGCTTTAGTCTGATTTATCCGCATTCAAACGGAGAAGAGCTGACAAAGTTGATTAGGCATGTTGACAGTATGTTAGACTCCCATCGCCACACCCTGCCAATAGCTAGAACTAGTCACCGCTACCATCACCTGTTAACATCTTTATTAAGACTGCAACATGCAAAGGAACAATACAAGGCATGACTTATTTTGCTCACTAGCAGTGCAACTAATTGTGTACATACATACATGAATTAATTGTGTCAACATTTTTACTGCTATTTGTATTTCAGTATATTTCTCTTTCATCACTTATGAGTATTTATGTTAAATGTATTCCTTATTATAGGTTCATATATAGCGTATTAAGAAAAAAATAAAAAAGCGTCCCCAGTGTGTTTGGATACGCAATGGGTTCCCAAACTTTACTTCAATTATCGACGATAACGAAAAAAGAGAAAAACAGTGCCAAGTGTGTTCCTAAACCTTATAACGATTATCGAACGATAATCAGCAAAAAATAGAAGAGAAAAAAGACCAGTCACGTTAGCCAGCAGAGACTGCTGTTACCATCGAGCACCACGAGGAGGTGTGACTTGGATTTTGCTCGACGCAGGGAGTTCACGCTACCATCCACAATGCGAGCCGTCCTTCCATCGCTGGTCGTCTGGGGCCAGGATCGTTGGTAACGCCTAACTGGTGCAGCTTCGGCTTTGGTAGTCACAGAGTGACAGAACCAGCCTTGTCCGTCCCCGGGTTCCGTTGTATCGATAAATCGATAATTGGTGAGCACATCCCCATGGCACCAACCGATACAGGGCAGCTACGGAACCTAGACACTGCCAAGCCAACGAGTTTGGACTTACTTCCTTACCCGAGGCTCCACGCTGGCAGGCCTGAATGGTCATGTTAAAATGGACTATTTATACTCAACTCTGTATGTGCAGAAAGAGAAAAAAGAGGGAAAAAGGTTACTTGTGTAATCGATCCAACTGCTGACTCCTGCGGTGGTAGCGTACAAGCTTGATCCTCGAGTCACTGGCTACCAGTGAAGCTCTGAGCGAGCGTAGAAATACGCTACTCATAAATAGCTGAAACTACGTTGCTATATCTTTAGCAGCAAACGCAGTGCATGATCGTGTAGATTTAATTAGCAAAATAATACGTATATATAACGTATATTATATATTATAACATTATATTATAACGTATATACGCTGCTAATTCCATTCATGACATTCAATCAACATATCCCCAAGCATGGGGGTTGTTCCTACACTATACAGTTCACTTTTACAATTGTTTTACATGTGTAGTCTTATTTTCATTGTAACATTTCAATAATTGATATCCTCCCCCCCCCCCCCCCCCCATAGTCCATATATACTGTACAAACAATCAAATGATGTGGCACAATCTTCAAAATTCATCTCTCCATCTTTTTCTGGGGCTCCCTCTGAGTCCAACTTGTCCATTCATTACCCAGTTCACTAGACTATCTTCATTCTGTATCACCTTTTCATGACTTAATAACTCAAATATATTTTATATTAAATTATTTGTAATAAGCAGACTGCATTTGTTCTATCTATGGCATGCACCAACTATTCTATTTTAAACTATATCAGTGCAATTTGGTGTGCCAGATTTGGCCTGTGATGTGAACAAACTATATTATATATATTATTTATGTTTATTGTCATTTTTAGTGCTACATTGGACTTTTGTAATGTCCTAGCACCTGTTGGTGTGGTGCACTCTAATCATGATATTGATATTGATATAGACAAAATAAAGATATGTATATCACTTTATATTGGTACAAAACTTTAACATTATGAGTTAATAACTGTGCGATGGCAAGTATACTACAGTTGGTAACGGTTGGAAGTAGGTTCCCTTGTACATAACAGTCATTTGCTTTTCAAGATGGAAACCACTTGAAGTTAGCCATCTCACAAGATCTGGATATCTGGCAGGACTAACGTGAATACGTACTGATAAATCCTCCTTTGAAAGTTCTTGAAACACCTTTGCTATTAAACATTTAAGAAATTCTACATTTTTGGCTAGAGTATGTCCATCAAGATAAAATCCCAGAGTGTAACCAAGAAGTTGTCCATCTTGTGATTTAAGTGTGAAGGAGGGCCAATTGGACTCTGACTGGCTTTGGTTGAGTGCATCTTTCAATCTAGGAGTACACGACAGGTGGCCATCAAAGGAATCTTCGTACAATTCCGCACACTCTTTTAGATCTTTTTCACAAAATCTCTCGAGTGTGCAGTCACGGCTAAGCTCGGGCAAATCACAACTAAGTGTCCTTCCGGTTTTCGAATCAAAATGTAATACATTTTCTGCCGTATTAAATCCTAGAGATGCATACAAGCAAAATGATGCAGAATTGAAGGCTACCTGCGTTAATATGAGATTATTAATCTGGTAATCGTCATTTATTCTTTTCATGGCATATTTCATCAGTTCTTTTCCAAGACCTTTTCCTTGCCTTCCCGGTGAAACGACTATTGGACCAATTCCTACTATTTGTGGATTTCTAGCATCCAACACTACAAACCCAACAACAGAACGGTCTTCTTTCATCACACAAAATTTAATATTCTTTGATTCAAAAGCTGATTTTAGGTAATTTAGCGCCTCCTTATCAGAAGAAAACGGAGGCTTTACTCCATTGTGGGTATTCAGCTTGTAAAAAGCTTCATAGCAGATCTTGCTCGATTCAATTAAGTCAGCAGCTGAGCCCGGCACAATTACGGTGGCCATTTTACTGGGTTAGATAAGCCACAAAAACGCCCATAGTGTACAGAAAGCTAAAATTTGCACCATAAACATAGTAGACTTGCGTCTTCGATTAGTTAAATTCCGCTTCCTCCTACGGAAGAAATCGAGCTTCCTTATACATCCGGTCTTAAGAAGGTCATGTGTGTAGTATGTTTTAAAAAGATGGTTTGGGTACAAGGATTGTCAATGTTCCTTTCGCTTCTCTCAATCTACTACTGCGAGGCTACACAGCGTTCGTCCGACGGAAGAACTGTTCTTCCTCTAGGTGCGCTTGCAGCTAGAGGGGAGACTACCGACTTTGCTGATCAAATACCTGCTCTGCAGCTAGCTGTCGACATTATTAATAACGACACCAGCTTATTAAAAGATTACTACCTACAACTTCATGTCAAGATATCGCCAGTATGTTAAGGATAGGGAATTCATGAATCAACACTATATGCGTATTCTTAAGAAGAAGCTCAAGCCAGTATAATGATACTTAATGATCTTCTACTGTCTTTTTTGTAGTGTACTGGTACAGATGCTATTAGAGATTTTTTTGATTTAACTGGGAATTCGAGGGAGAATTCATCCTTCAATCCCTTCATGTTTATTTTCGGTGGAGGGTGTTCTCCTCGCAGTGAAGGCATCAGTGAAGTTGCTCCATTCATGAATATACTAGTGGTGAGCAGAGTCTTCATGTCCATAACGGTCTTTACGTAGACAGGCGCTAAATATTTTGTTTTTGCTCCAATCAGGTTGACCATATAGCCACTTCTGCTGTTCTCTCTGACCACAATCGTTTTCCAAACTTTTTTCGCATTGAATATGTCGAAACAGCGAACCATTTGGCCCAAGCTTATTATATCAGAAATCTCAATTACGCAAGCCAAAGGGTAGGCATTCTGCTCCAAGAAGAAAGGATATTTACAATTGTAAGTGACAATCAGAGATTGCTGGAATAGCTATATTTTTTTTTAATTCCACCTGTATACCTCCTGTATACCTCCTGTACATTTTGAAGAATTGGGAAATGATAGAGAGGGTCTATACATCAGCAGGCATTCGTACAACTGTTGTACGTTTCACAGATAAATCTTTGGAAACGTTAGTGGATCAGCTATTTGTAAGTGCCTTCATATGTACATATAGCCATTATACGTCCTAACACTACCTACTTAGTTATTTATCATTAATTTCTATATATATAGAATGATCCACCAGCTATGTTTGTGATCAATGCTTATGAAGGGTTAGCTCGACGTGTATTTTGTAAAGTAAGTAAATTACTATTATATGGTCTATACACCTTTCCTTATATTTCATTGACAGTGGTTTTCATTTTGTATTGTGAAACCTCTAAACAATTCCTGTAATAATGTAATTGTTTCATATTGTTACAAGAAGCTCACCAACTAATGTACACTGTTATGTAGTTCATCATTAAATTAAATAAACAAATGAGTTATCTTTATATGCAGGCTATGCATAGATTTAGTAGTACGGATATATAGGACTAACAAAAGATCAAGAAGAAAACAAAGATTCTCAGGGTCACTGGTGAAGGGTGGAATTCCCAGAAACAGCTGTCTGGTCCAGTAGAGAAGAGGAGAAGGAACTCTTGTATACTCATTCAAAGCTCTCATTAGGTTTAGTTTCTTACACGTCTTTTAATCTAAAGTAGATGTAGCATGTTGAAAATGACATCTTAGATTATTCATATACACCTTGAATATAAATAATTTATAACTGCAATGGGTATATAATTAATGTGCAATCTCTCCTAATACACAGGCTGTGGAAAGAGGCCTTGTATATCCCAGGAGTGGATGGGTTTTGCCAGGATGGTTTGGGAATGGGTGGTGGAATGTCAGTATACATGAAGACAGGTGCCCAAACAGTGTTATAGAAAAGTTTGTTGAGAGCACCATTTCCGTGTTAACTGTCGCTAGAGAAGATAACATAGACAAACAGACAGATGTTAACTTAGTAAGGAAATCCTTACAACATTAGTACTTGAATGTTTGCATTTTATAACTTTAATATGAACACGTGTTTTTCTCATGTTCGTAATTATATTTGTTTTAACATACGATCTGTTATAATATAGTGGAAATTGTTAGACATGCTGGTTTATTATTAAAGCCCGAGAAGGGTGAAACGTTGTAGTGATTATTTTTGAAGTGAATTGTTCAAAGACGTGTGCTAAAAGTCCTTAGGCTAATAATTTACCGAATTTATGACTTGTTATCTTTAAAGTATCACATGCTCATCATGTGATTGTTCTGTGTCCATTTGCTCTCTTGATATTTTTAGACTCTAAGAGAATTTGTTGAGAAATTTGAAGAATACTTTTATCAGTCTTCTTTTATTAATCCCAACATATCAAATCCAAGAAGACATCCTTACTATAATAATTATGGCTACGATGTTGTCTGGGTGGTTGCTAGAGCAATGAATCAATCCATTCCTCTCCTTGAGGCAGAAGGATTTAATCTTGAAAGCTTTAACTACTTCAAGCAGGGGGAAAAGATTTTGCAAATTGTGCGGAGTCAGCTGAAACAGACCAATTTTACCGGATTATCTGTACGTTTGTTTGTTTCTTAATTAATAATAAGTGCAAACTTCTCTTCTGATTTAAAGGGACCAATTGCTTTCCAAAATGGTTCTGGTAATCGAATAGAAATACCAACTGTTCTATCGATACACAGAAAGAATGAGAAAGGTTAGCTTATATTAATAATTGAAGTGATAATCAAACCACAAGTAATCATTCTCAAGCATCATGTGTGTATATATATATAAAGTAAATAAAAAACATTTACAAAAATGATGTTAGAAGTAGTAATGGCAGTGTTCACTAATACATCTGCAAAAAGTATCGAAACAAGACACTGAAGAATTCAACATTTTTTGCTTTCAATAGTATTATATCTTTCTTTGTTAAATTAGGAGAACTATATGTAGTTGATATTGGTTTAGTGAAAGGTGATCAAGTTGCGCTAACTATTAACAAAGATGACATTTATCCAGGTATTTCATTTCTATTTATGCTTCAACCTCTTGGTTATGTTTTAATTATCTTCCATGCAGGGGAGATTCCCAGACTGAATTTGACAGAGCCAGATCCAGTTCTCTATTGGTTCTTGGTGATTACAGCTATGATTGCCACTGCCATCTCCATCTTTTTCATATGTTTTACTATTGCATGCAGGAAAAAAAAGTAAATTTGTTGTGAATATATAGTATTGGTATATATTATGAGGTTAAAAAAAGACATTTCAATACTGGGCAACTTCAGTGATTGAGGAAGACCCCCAGAGTCAAAATGTCTTGATTCTCAAGAAACAAATGCGTCTCTCGATGCTTTAAAGAGTAAAGATTAAAGATATTTACTCATATATAACTATTAGGCTATAGCTATGTGTCCTAGCTGCGTAGTTACTTCATTTTATATACATTTTCAATCATTTAGGAGAATCAGAGCTACTAGTCCGATATTTAACATAATTACAGCAACTGGTAGCATTTTGTTTTATGTCACAGTTCCAATAATGTTTGCTCCTTTCAAAACACCTGAAGAACATGACTTGAGATGCCAGGTTAGTTGGAATGATATATATATATTAAAATTTTATATTAAAATACATATATTTAAAATTAGACATCCCTCTTATTCACCATTTAATCTTACTGTAACCATCATCCACTAACTATTGTGACTAAAAGGTCAATTTGGCCAATCAGTTTCCTGATTGTCCCACTAATATTCATTATAATTATTATTTATTATATATATATACGTATATATACTTATATTATATATTCATTTTGTCTACTCATTTTAGCTAGATCTATGGAGTCCGAGCATTGGTTATCTCTTTATCACATTTCCGCTCTTGTTGAAGACCTGTCGAGTGTATTACATTTTTCATTACCCTTCTATTAATTCAAAGGTATAATGCTTATTCCAAATAATGCATTAAACCATATGTATAATTTACATAGTATAATAGATTTATATACCCTATATACACTACTGCTTAATTATTCAAGTCATATTCTGCTTACAGGCTTTGAGAGATTGGAAATTGCTACTAGTGTTTTTGATAACACTTGTCCTAGTGACCATAATGGCATTGATTTTCACAGTTGTACCAGACATTAAGACAGCACCTCAAGAAGTATACATCGTAAGAGAACCAGCATTCCATGTACCTACCTACTTTAATATACGTATGTACATGTATATGACTTACTACAGGTTTGAATTGTCCTGGAATATTTGTACTATATTATAACTAATTAACTACTTGTTTTCTGGTATTTGCTTATATAAAGTAAATTAGAATTACATAACCACGTGCAATAGCTGTTATATTATTATTATTATTATTATTATTAAAGTGACTATCAGTATACAAGCTGACCAGCCAGGTTTGGCTTATTAGTCACAAAAAAGATTGGTGAGGGTGTTTACAATAAATTATGATGGGAATAAAAGGGATTGTCTAAGATTATACATTCTATAAATAAAATTAATGACTTTTGTATTGTCTGAGGTTAAAAGATATTGTAATTTAGTGGAGGGAGGCATACATGTAAAATTGGGATTAAGATTGGTACAGTAGGTAAATAAATCTTTTCTTATAATATTAAGTTTACAACAATCAAGCAAAAAATGTGCTTGGTCCTCCACCTCACCCCCAGCACAGACCTGACTGTACATATGTATAACAGCTAAGTGTTCTGTGGTACCGCCGTCAAACAAGTGACATAAGTGCTTAATACTTACTAGGACAATTACATTACAAGATTCTTCTTATTAATTTTTAAGTACAGCTATTTGCACATTATATTATATCTTACTTCTTTATATTTAGATTAAGGAATTGAGAATATTTTGCAGAGGAGGAAATGTTATTCCTGCCTATATTATGATCTCCATCTTCTTTGGAATCATTCTTCTTATTGGATCAATACTGTCTTTCCAAACACGAAACATACGTATAAAGGCCTTTAGGGAATCGAGACAAATATCTGCTGCTTTTCTTTTGCTAACGCTCAGCGGAGTACTGATTTGGCCTTTATATTTCTTTGCCACCATACCTCTGAACGTGCTAACTGCTTTGGTTGGTCTGAGTATTATAGTCAGTACAGCAATCTCAATGTGCATTATTTTCCTGCCTACGGTAAGCTTCCACTAGAGGGTACCAGTGTATATAACTATACTATACTAGCTAAACTACATACGCAAGTGACCTAAATCTTGCATGGATAAAGACTGGCAGCACACTGACATATATGTATATATATGATACTATAAAGGTTCATTGCTGCGTAATTATGTTGAAGAGTTGACTTAAGATATTAATGATATATATACGTTGAAGAGTTGGGGGGTAATTCTTGGAGCATATCGCAGCAGGGAAACTTTCAAATTCAATCAATTCAAATTCGTATTTCACACCTATTTTGGTATATAAAGTTGTGCTTTACCTATGTTTTTTGTTTACAACTGATGAAGATCTACGGATCAAAACGTCTTGTAATTTTGAATTGATTGAATTTGAAAGTTTCCCTGCTGTGTTATGCTCCAAGAATTACCCCCCGACTCTTCAACGTATATATATTATTAATATCTTAAAGTCATAGTTCACCTCATTCATATATTCATATACGTATATATTTTATTAATATCTTAAAGTCATAGTTCACCTCATTCATATATCTATATTTATAAGGATATCAGCTTATCTGTAAAGTTTGCAGTATATGTAATTGATGATGAAACTTTCATGAAAGCAAAGCTGCACAGACAACTTCTAGCTATACAGAGATTTATATTATTGTTAGGTATATCTAATAATAATAAAGAAGGATGATGACATAGACTCCACTTGGACACAAGAAGAGGATTTAGCTTCCTTACACAGACTAACAATCTCATCTTTACAACAAGAAGTTAACCATCTTTCAAACAAAGTAAAGGACCTCTCAACCAAAATTAGTGTTTCCAATGTAAGTTCAGCTGAAATGGATATGACTGTGATACCCATCTCTTTACAATGTACCTTTTAAATTAACTCCCATGATATCATATCAGCTTAATATTTTTCAATATTAAGAATATGTATGCATCCATTTAATCTTCATACATTAGATTGTCAATATTATAAGGTTTATGTTTTGTATTGTAGATTCAAACTCAAGGAGGCCATAGAACAGGAAACAAGCTAGCTCATATTTTATTTCGCAAGAGGGCAGCAACTGATAATCCTATTGGTTCAACAAGCAAAGCTTACTATGAAGTGGCAGAATTATAACAGCACATTATACATTGCAGTCTCATGCATTTGGCAATTGATTGTTATCATTGAAAGGTGGTATTATGTATATAACAAGCTTAAGCAATTAAGACATCATCAAAGAGCAAAATATTATCAGGGAGTACGGTAGTACTCCCTATGTAGGGATGACACGGTTTTTTTCGTTTTCCCCATACATTGGTATAGGAGCGAAATCCCGAAATAGGCCGAAAATCGACAAAACAAGGCTATGTATAGCTAAATATACAATATACATACTCTAAATAGACCTTAAAAGCAAGCGAATATGTCCCGCTGGCGAAATAATAAACTTTAAAAATTCCCATTTTCGTCTTCTTCATATTCTTCTTCTTCTTATTCTTCGTCAGCCATAACTAAAAAACTATATAAACTTTTGGACTAATTGTTACACGAAACTACTGCAAATTTTCCGAGCTGTATTCTTTTGTAGAAGCGAGAGCGATAACGCTATTATTGAGCATGGCGGTTTTCATGACCCTAGAGTCAAGGCCTCAATAAAGTCGCCATTTTAATGACGTCATAATCAGTCGAAGATTGCGAAACCAAAATGATTTTAATTATACGAATCTAATTCCTAGCCCATGCTCCATAAAAAGTACAGAAACTAGAAATATTAAAAATTTTCTACAAAAATAGTGAAGATGTAGGGATGGCATAAAAAGTAGAGAAACAAGAAAGGGATGTTACACAGTGAAGCATTAGCTATACATGAATCCTACAAGCAAGGGTGTTGTATGATTCATGCACAGCTAATGCTTCACTGTGTAACATCCCTTTCTTGTTTCTCTACTTTTTATGCCATCCCTACATCTTCACTATTTTTGTAGAAAATTTTTAATATTTCTATGTATATACATGTAAATAGATGCATGATGAATGTTCCCACTCTTTAGCAGCTGTGCATGTGCAGCTGTCTCTGTTTATATGTATGTACGTATGTATCATGGTTTGTTTAACATCTATGGCAAAAATGAGTTCCCACATATAAGCAGTACAGATATGCAAATTACATTGGTATGCATCTTTTTGTAGCAGTGTTAAAATTCACACTACACAATTTAATTTTGTATTCACATGCACATTATTACATTAAAAACACATAAATAAGAAGTGCATAAATTTGTTTAGAGGCCAAATTTTCATAAATTTTCACATGCATACAATTGTACCTTTACGGTATCAATCTGGAGGAGGATCATATGCACATTACACCAATCAGCCAGCTGTCTCATACAAAAAGTAGCCAGGAATTATATACAGTATATCTAGTAATTAGTAACCAGTCATCATGTGTGTGAAAATTAACTGTGTGTCAACATGTTAAGTACCTTGCTATTATTATTGTTGTTAATTGTTGTTGTTGAAAAACACCAGTGAAGGTGCAAAAGAACAGAGATAAACGTAAAGTGATTAAAGTGTTAAGGTTACATGGTGGAGATACAATAAAGTCTAGTTCGCATTGAGTAAAATGAGGAATGACAGAGTGAGTATCTCGGATCTCTCTAATTAGATAGCTCACAGCAACATGATCAGTGGAATAAGATTTACAATGAGAGTTTCCATACATACAGTTATACCCTACAAAGCTTGAATTGCATGCTTGAGAGTTGTCATAAAATACAGAACGAATGAATCTAGCTAGATGGGTGAGATGATGCTGTTGAAAGTAGTCTGATCAAATGACCAGGTCCGGTCCATAATTCTACACATTTTTAAGATTTAATTTTGCTACTTATAAGTAGTAAATCATCTCTAGGCCTATATTTGTTCAGTTGATACGTATATTTTAAAATTAAATGTACTTGTTGCTATACACTGAAAAGGTTTCCATTTAGGAGCTGCATGATGGAAAGCAATGTGCTGAAATTCTATTATTCAAAATTCCAAAACTGTACACAACATGTTGTTGTTGTGATAATTAGACAACAGGGAAAGGTCCCTAGTCAATTCAATATAAACAGGCTAATGTAAACTAACCACGAATCAACAAATTAGGTAGTTACATAAATATTCAAAGAAGAATTTTGGGTCACTGATGAAGGGTGGTATTCCCATAAACAGTTATCTGGCCCAATGAAGCAGAACAATAAAGAGAAGACCCTTGTATCCTCATCCAAAGCTCTCACTAGGTTTATACAATTAGTTCCCAAAAATGCATAATAAAACGTTTACTAGAAGAGATGTATATGTACATGTAACAGCCAATGGTATACAAAAAGGTATGTATTTCTTCTTATACACATCTAGTTAGAATCAAGTATAAGCAAGCTATAGTATGCTTAATTAAGGACTGTCTTGTGTCATCCAACCTCCAAAGAAATGATCAAAAAAAAAGAAAATTTCCAGGGTCACTGATGAAGAGTGGAATTCCTAGAACAGCTGTCTGGCCCAGTGGAGCAAAAAAAAGAAAGAGAAGACTCTTGTATCCTCATTCAAAGCTCTCACCAGTTTTAGTTCCCCATATACAGGCTGAATCATTACAGAGTAGGCATAACATGTAAGAAAATGGGGTATTAGATTATGCCTATAAGGAAATATATAATTAAAGAATACTGTATCAGCCAGTCCAATAGTACTATATGACGTGACTATCCTATTTAATGTAATACATCAAGTCAGCCAGCAGGTACAGAGAATGAATTTTCAGCTAAACCTATTCTTAAAATTCTTAAACTTTAGAATTTAAAAATATTCCCTTTACAAATGTTATTCAAAGGATGAAAACCACAATTTCCTTTCTGCAACTCTACACTTCACACCCGCATTTCCAAGAACTTGAAATGGAATTACCTATTACCTATTACAATTATGCTTTACTTTTAAGTGCAATCATTCATAACATTATATGTGTATATGTAAATATAGGTGTTACATTAGTCACGTATAGTAAAATTACAAAGCATACACTTATTTACTTGCTTTGTTTCCATATTATATAAATTGCTATAATATAAACATAAATGTTTATTTAAAAAAACTAGCTCAAAATTACTGACTTCTAAATAACAACAGAGTACTAGTTTTAACTTAGTCATTTTTCAGTTCAGTTTAGTTCTTTTTTAAATAAATGGTTTAATAATAAATTATATACTTTATTTAGTACATGGAAGGCATGGGAATGTACATAGCTCATTTAAGAATCTGTAAACATCTAAAAAAATATTCCAAACTACTCACATCATGGAATATATTGCAGAATACAATAATATTATGTTATCCTACAAAATGTACGCATGTAATCAGGTATATGTACAGTAGTATAAAAAGAGTTAGAATTGATCTATGCTTGATCTACCGGTGCTTCTTCATTGTGCATGCATAAGTGCAGTCAGCCTTTAAATGCATCATAAAATCTTACACTACAGGGATGGAGAAGAAAGATATAATGTAGAGTACGATAAATGTATAAATTGGAATGTACTCACATCGTCATTTGATCTAGAACGCTGTGGGGGTGGATTGGTGATGGCTGGTGGATTGTGATGCTGTGGGGCGGAAGGGGGAGGCACAGACTCCGCCTCTCGATCAAACTCCTGCTGGACCTGATATGCAAACATTCGACTGCATACAGAAGTGAGAGAGAGAGGTAACTGGATAGTGCAGTGACACAATCCTAATCAAGTCACATACGTATGGGACCAATAGGTCAACACTAGGAACTACTTCTGTATATATATACCAACTATATTTCGGGCTTCGAAACCAGAGCTATGACCTACAAGAGGCGAAAGTTTGGAAAAAATCCTTCATAGCTGATTAGACCACAACTAGTTAATGCATTAGACAGGCAACTGGATTGTCGGGGTTTAAAAGTATATTAAAGTAATATAGTATGAAGTTTTGGAGCTTGATTAGAGTGGTCACTTCAATTGCAAGCAAGTGACCATCCTAGAGAGGTTACAGCTCGTATAGGTTCTACTGTAACTCCACAGTTATGGCATGCTATACAGATACAGATACAACATACCTCTGGCGATGCTTCACATAGCAGGATTACCAAATTGGGTAATATCTCGAGGTCATGGTGGGAGGGTATACATCAAATTAGAGTGTATACTTCCTTTAGTTACAGCTATCTACAAATTGGTACATTCCAAACACTTACTCTTCTTCCTCCTGCAATCGTTTGCATTCTAGTTCATCTATGATAGGTTGGGAAGGTTGTACGGCTGAGGGCGTGTCTGCCACCGTGGTCTCCTTCGGGGGCTGATCGATTAATCCTTCTCCTTCTTCAGCAAGCAGGCCTACTGCCACTTCATGACTGTGAGAGATGGGTTGATAGTTACCATGACAACCATACAGTACAATTGAAGGTGTTGAATCAGTGGCATGACATGTAAGTATGCAGGTATGAGAATCAGTAGGGAAGCCATATTAATAATATGATAACTATTTCACAACAGGAAGAGTTGTCTGGTGAGTTTTAGAGAGGGTGTAGCTAGCTGAGGGGCAAACTGGTCACATGACCCTACACAGTCATCATGGAAACAGGTGAACCCAGACACAGTACTTGGAGATGAATAGCCATAATAGGTTACATAAGAGAGCTAATTGTGCTGAGATTAGTTTAAAGGTTGCCATGGTTCCCTTCTGAGGAAGCAACCCAGTCATAGCAATGTCATATATGTGTGAAGTTATGACATTAAAGTGAAAATAACCAAGGTTAACTGACTCACTCTAACTCAGTTTTCCTTCTCTCTGAAGTCTGAAGTCTGAACTGTGCGTCAAAGAAGTCTCCATTGCCATGGACATCACTAAGACCCTGCCAAATGTGACCCTGCTCATTCAGGTAACCCATGTCTGTTATCAGCTCATACAACATACCCTAAGGTAGTGTAACCATGACAACTGATAACCATGACAACCAGCCATCTAGATAGCTAATCACCACTTCTCTAATTTACCCATAGAATAACATACATGGTTCATCCCAATATACAAAGTGGTACAAGTGTCAATGAGGTAACATGTACACCTGTAGTTCCACCTACGCCAGTCGGGTATGTAAACGCTTCCATGACATCATACTGTGATAGCACTGTCATTGTGCATACAGTAATCATACTCTAATTATTGTTAGGAGTGATATAAGTGATTAGAAAACCAGATATTTGAACTATGGTTGCCATTGGTAACAGACCCAAAGTCTGCAATTGTAACATAGTTTGTGTTATATATAGTATATACTGTATCAGGTGCGCAGCTGCCTGAAGTCATATAATAGATGCATTACACATTACATATGCAGGCAGATAGGGTATCATTACACACAATGACACACGCCCCAATATTGACTGGTACTTACACCATTTCAAGCAGACAATAAACTTGTGTGGGGAGGTATTTAACTAAAGGGTCAGTTAGTGGCAAGTGAGAACACTTGTGGTAAATATTATCTTTTGTTAGGTGAATGGCTCTAACTTATCTTGTCTCTGTAACATTCTTTAGCTTTGCATTTGAGCATATTGTGTTGCACAGTCATATATAATAAACACACACCTCCCCAGAAAGGGATGGAGATAGGAATGACAGATTTACACATCTATATACAGTGGCTGTGGATAACCTCTCAGACAGAGTCAAGTTGTATACATTCAAAACCCACACATGGAGGAATGAATTGAAGAGAGAAGATATAGAGATAAGTCACTTCTTTATGGAGTGAGATCTCAAAAGGCTGCTTCTCTTAGTGGATCACTTAGTGGAATTGCTCCAGAGAGATGAGTCACTGAAGTGGGTGTGCTTATATTGATTAGAACATTGAAAAAGATAAAGATAGTACAGACACTTATTGTTATCACAAAGTGACACCTTGCTCTAAGACAAGCTAGTACACTCCAGTCAACCTCCAAACAGTTGCTTAGCAACAACATTCAAATCAAGTACACTAGCTATGTACATGAGTGCCAGCAGTACCCAATGAGCATGTATGGCCGCGACTCAATCTCATTGGCCTGTTTACAATCCTGAAATGAATGCATACTGACAAAGACAGCTGATGTATTGAATGCATTGGCAGATGAGGAGGACCACACAAGTGGTTATTGAGCGCTTTACGAGCTGACATGGAGAAATGTGACAAGGACTTGTAGCAGACAGAGATCAGTGGAAACGGACAATAGCACACAGATGTGTTCAGTTTAGACAGACCATTTGTGTTGCTATGTGTTATATCACAGTGCGAGTACTGATGAGTATTGATGATTCTTTTAATGCATGGGAAACTTGTGAGAGCTGTACTTCTTTTTGTAAGTGAAGAATGTTTGTAAAGTTTCAGTTCCTGAATACACAATATATCTGGTATTAGGTGCTACCTTTAAATAGCTGCTTGTAACTTAATTCATATTCCTTTCACTCATCCCTTATCAGATGGGAGTTTGTCATAGGCAAACCTAATATAATAGTGCATTTAACTTCTGCAGTGTCTACTCTACAAAGGGAGTATCTTTTAGGCGGTACCCACAGAAATAAACATCTTTTAAGTTACAATTGAAGATTAAACATTTACAATTCACAAGTTGCAATTGTTGATAATATTTCACCAATTATATGCATACATACGTACTATATTAGACATATATCTACAAAACATATGCATATAATTAGACATATAATAATAAACATAATAGACATACGTATATTAAAAAGGAATCAAAACTCCAAAAATCAAACTAACGGTACAAAAAATTCAACAATGAAATTGAACACCTAATGCAACGAAACCAGTCCATCTCACGTATGCATGGTACTTACTTGGTGCTTGTGGATCATACTGAAGTGGTTGTTTCTAAACAGGATGGCAAATTGGTTATCTTCGATTGTGGTTTGGAGGGCGGCCAATCCGTGAGAAGTTAATTGCTGAGCAGTATTCTCCAAGAATACACGAGCCAGCATGACTACATAAGCGGGCAATTGAAAGAGTATTTGGAAGATAACTATTTACACCATATTTACACAGTGTTGGCTCATACCTGCCCATATTAGGAGCATGCATTACATCATACAAAGGAATGGCAACTATACATGTACTACACCAGATCAGGTGACTTGTATTGAATACTAGCATGCATTTACAATGTATAGTTATTTTACATGAATCATCCTACGCTGTAACTAACCATCCTGACTCTCCGGTCCGTCTGGCTCACTGGTCCCTTCCCTGCATCCCTCTATCACCATGCCAACCAAATGGTTGTAGCTAGTGGAGGCTACTATTCTGTATGTATCAATCTCCTTAGGGTCGGCCAGCCAGCCATGGTAAAGGGGAACCCCCAGCAGATCAAACAGACCAATCTCTGATGTAAATTCAAATCCTGATACGCTATTGGAGGGAACACAATTTCAAGTCATGTGACTGCTGATCACCATGTATATATCCATACACTTCTAAAGAATTCAATTATCATCACCTTTACAAAACTAATTACTACAGTTAGCTAGATATGTCTGGAAGGGACAGGAGTTTACTATACCGCACAATATCAACCACAATCACCGATAACTTCAATCAATTTCAATAGTAACAATAGAGAATCATCAAGCTTAGTCTCAGCTTACATAGTAATTGATTATATCTACTCTATCGTTCAATTAGCAATAACTTTAGAAGTGACGTTCCAGGAGATAAACCCTTCACTATGGTACTCACTAACATGCGATACTTATAGCTACTATTGCAGTTGTATAATTTCCTACATATAAATACAATAGGAAGTGTGACTTTCCATGCTAGAATTGCGCCAATATGTAACACTATGGTCTTAACGTTTGAACATTACATAACACTAAAAGGCTGGTAAGTTCAAACTGCACCACTACATAACACCAACTCATTACTGATGAAGACCTAGGGGTCCAAATGTTCAAGCCTGTTCAATATAGTCAGTGTTGCTAATACTCCAAATAATTATCAACTATAACACTAACTGTATACTTAAATTGGTATAGTTAAATATTGTGGGAGTATATAAATGGACTTTGGCTGTTATTGAGAGCAGCAGTGTAAAGTACAGTACAGAAATAAGAGTGACCTTTATCTACAAACTGAACTAAGCATGACATTACACAATCAATGATTTCACATCCACAAACAGGTGAACCTGTGTACATGTGTTAACCTTAACATAGGCCGATGGATGTACCTAAATCTATTGCATGGTAAGGTGCAATGGGGGACAATGATGGAAACTATATATGGGATAATAAACTGTATCTATATATAGCATAGATTAGCACTTACAAGAAAGCACCCGAACATTATGAGATTTTCAACTTACAAAGTGAAAGATAAGACAAAATTGACATCACACAATCTTAATCAAACACTAAAATTGGTCAAATGTGCACATCAAGAAGAGTATTCTCCTCAGATGGCCATTCTGGGCTAAGGGACAGCTGTCAACAGGTAACTCTGACAGTTTAAGGGAATAGCATGTAAATATTTGCACGCATAATTAAGCATCCAAGTAATAAAAGGCAATCTATGAATACTATTACAGCTATCCATTAGTAGCAAAGCCATAAATGTTCAACAGCTGGTAAGTTGTTTGTGGAGGCTGCAACCTTTCTTAATATCAAGCATCCAACACAGCTAACCTCTTCTTCAAAAGTCATGCACCTTTAAGTACACTGACCAGCACACCAGATGAATACCATATATTGACATTATCCATCACTTTAAACTCTAATAATGACAGCCAGGAACCCCTACAGTGTATCCACTAGTGCTGAACACCCTCACCTCTAGCAAATGAGTTCACTGCTCTCTCATGTGAAATAGATACAGTATAGCATACCTACCTACATATATTTACACACACACACACACTCATACACACACACACACACACACACACACACACACACACACACACACACACACACACACACACACACACACCTGCATCACAAAAAGATTCAGACTGCAAACTTGAGGTTCCACACCTCATCACTTCAATGAAATTCTAAACAAACTCTATATTCTGCAGAACCATCTACAAGTACACACGTATGCACATATGTATATATACATATACACATGTACACACATATACACATATGTATATACGTACATGTACACACACACTTTGAACTTGAAATAATGCTATTCAACAAAAGAATGATATAGAAGTCAGTCAGAACAAGTACAGGTGCATTCATACAAAACAGTTCCACTAAAAGGTCTTATGCAAGAATGGATGAGTAAGAGGAGAGGCTAACCTGTCAAACTTGACATTTACATCAATGCCTGTCTGCAATTTTGGGAAGATTGCCAAAGCATCTTGTACTATCTGCTCATAGTTGGCTGTTTCTGCTTCAGACAAGTTCTAAGGCAAAGATTAGAGGTAGAATGAATAATGACATACAAATACGTAGGTAACTTTGGGGGAGATAGAAAGTTAAGAAAGGTAGAGAAAAATTAACAGAAGATGCAGATAGGGCAATGAGATAAACAGGCTAAAGAAGGTAGAGAGAAGAAAGAGAAGGCAGAGAGAAGTGAAGAGAAGGCAGTGAGAAGTGAAGAGAAGAAAAGAGAAGGTAGAGTGAAGTGAAGGCAGAGAGAAGTGAAGAGAAGGCAGTGAGAAGTGAAGAGAAGAAAAGAGAAGGTAGAGTGAAGTGAAGGCAGTGAGAAGTGAAGAGAAGAAAAGAGAAGGTAGAGTGAAGTGAAGAGAAGAAAAGAGAAGGTAGAGTGAAGTGAAGAGAAGAAAAGAGAAGGTAGAGTGAAGTGAAGGTAGAGAGAAGTGAAGAGAAGAAAAGAGAAGGTAGAGTGAAGTGAAGAGAAGGCAGAGAGAAGTCAAAAGAAGGCAGAGAGAAGTGAAGTAAGAAGTAAAGAGAAGGCAGAGAGAAGTCAAAAGAAGGCAGAGAGAAGTGAAGTAAGAAGTAAAGAGAAGGTGAGAAAGGAGATGAGGAAGACAGAATATGTGAATATCAATAAAGTTTGAAGGGAGAGGAAGGGAATATTTATAATATATCATGAGGACAAACCATATCCTTACACATGTAGGGTAAGTTATTATAAGCAAACACACACAGGAAAGGTGAAACTGCTACTAGTGGGATATATTACTGTAAAAAGAACATGTTTTAAACAACAATCTGTTTCCACATGCTTTCACATTCCTGTTTACAGAGAGAGAGCCAAGGGGGGGAGGAACCACTTGAGACTGGCACTGGAAGAATCAGACATATATGGTATTCCCCAAGACAAAACTATAAATGTAGTACATTTAATTTGATAATTATGATTATTCATGTAATGTCTAAGTCTGATAATTATTATGATCAACATTTGTGTATTGGAGTATTGGACACCTGTCATGGTGGGAAAGTAGAGGAAGACAGAGAAATGTAAATATGAAGGTTTTCTCTGAGACAGTGTCTATATATGGCCAGTGTCTATCTCAAACAGGTCTACAGTAGGAGCTAGGAATCCTTTGCTTGCATGTGATCACAGTCATATATATATGTACAATCAAGACTTCTCATTGGTGGAGCCGTTTGCAAAGGTAATATACATCATAATCCTAAAGCTCTCAAAGAGATTTTAGAAAGGATAATCCATACATACAAGTACACTAAACTGAGACGTTTTGAACAAACTATGGGATAGAAAACTCGAAATAAATAAATAAACCTAAAAATAGGATAAATGTAAATCATAATAAAATATCTGTACGTAAATTAACCACTCGAGTGTGTGCATCAATGGATAGATAATTAATTGTACTAATGGCATCCAGTTCAAGGTCTGACCCTTCAGAACTACGAACATTTGTACTCGACTAATTGGAATATGAGAGTACATACTTATTATTAAAAGCATCTGCAAAATTCATGCTATTTCTCTAATAGCAAATTTACTAAATTTCTCAATATAGGAAATGAAACACATGCATCTGTTATGAAAATCCTTATATGGCTATAATGAAAGAGGAATCACAAGTGATTGTAGATTGGGACAATTAGTAAATTTAGGAAGAATCCTCATTAAGTGAATTAGTCCTTCCTGTACGTATACGTATATATGTGACTATAAATGGACAGAGTATACTTCAGCTGAGCTCACATGACACAGTAGGACACACAATACAGTAGCACCAGGCTAGTCACTCAAATTTGTATCACTAAACACAAATAAATGTGTTTAATATACTATACAATCATCCCCTATAGGCTTTTTTACAGAATAGCACGTTGGAAAATGGTATATTAGATTTTTTATGGGAGCAAGACCACATACATACACCCACAGGATTTCTTTTAGAGGGGAACCTAGTTTGCTGCTGTTAAAATGGGGCAATTTAACATTCATCATTTGGGCACTTCAAGGGGGGGAGGATTTCTAAGAGGGTCAAATGTCCACCTCCTGCAACACGGGCACTCACACACACACTCAGTTTGGTTCAGCAGAGAAGGAGAAAAGACTCTACAGTTGACGTGCATATTCAAATTGCATGGACAGGAAAATGGCGCCAGTAAAAGCAGGTGATATATGTGACACTGTATTCTGGGAGCAATTGTTTATAGTGGCTGCTCCAAATGAGCTACCGTGAATGGATAGCCGCTCATTCCCATGGCAACCTCAATAGGACAGGAAGGCACACAAACATACAAGTGACTCGTTTGATGACCAGCAAACTGCAGCATGACTTTCTTGAGAAGATCTCCTTTGATCAACAAATATTTATAGATAACAATATAATCTCAGTATTCTCCCAAACAAATACAGTCAATTAAATTTTTGTAATACTTTTAACAGCAAGTCACAATTACTCAGGTCTAGCCAGTCCATGGTTAAATTTGATAACTGGCTTGACAAGGCAATTGTAAAAGCACACATTCATACCATGTGCATGAGCAATTTGTGATAACGCACTCAACATCATACTTTACAGGAAGCAGAAAGACTTTGATTTCAGTAAAAATGGTCTGGTGAAAATACCATAGTCACTGAATGTCCACTGTATGTCAAAGTTGCATAAAGTCGGAAAAGGTAATAATTTGTCATGTGCAAAAAGCAGAAAGGTTTACTGTGATCTTGTTTCTCTTCTTTGTTTCCCACTAATGAACCACTTAATAGTACTACTATACCTACATATAAGGCATGACATAATTATGTATTTAGTCAAAACATATTTGCTTACAAAAGGGAAGTACTTGACAATGAAGTTTGTAATATTTATGGTGTTTCAAAGATGAAAATCTTGTCTTCACAAACCGTGTCCCAATTATATTACTTGAAACATAAACATTTAAAACTGCTGTTCATGTATAAAGGACACATTCATAAGATTTTCTGTTAACACCATAAGATATACAAGATCCCAAAACTATGTATTATTATTATGCAATGTACCTCTTCCAACAAATTCAGTCTAATTCACATAATGACACAAAAACTACACATCGCACCTAAAACATGTTGAAACATTACCGTTGGACGATTTATAAGAAGATGCTCGGCAAGATGGTCTGATAACTCTTCAGATAGAATAAATGTCTGTCCGGCCTCGATCTTCAATTTTCCCTTGAAAATAAGGACGTTTGTGAGCGCTAGCAATGGACACGGACCATTCTGATTTTGTGTAACTATGGGAATAAAATCATCTTTCCACGGAATCCATTTTAGCTGGTACGCTAAGGGTTCTTTACGCTCCTTTGAACTTAAAGTTTCATTCGGGGTGTCAGCCATTTTGTAGACCTAACTTTAATTACATTCATACTGATCACCATGGTATAAATAGAAACGCTGGGACGCATTCGTTGTGAAGCTCGTTTCTTGTTTCTAAATTGTTCAGTCTGTTACGGAATAGAATGAAGAACATATTGCTCTTCATAGTCTACTGTTTGTTTAACTTAGCGCACGGTGAAGAAGTTTTATGCAGGAGGTCTTTGGGGGGCGAACCAGAAACTGTCGACAACCCGATCAATAAGACGTACTCGTGCGATTCTCCTGACAGCTGCGAAGTATATGTCAACCTTTGCAGTGAATTGCAATCCCTTGGGTGAGTTCCTACGACGAGTTAGCTGTTTAGAGAAGGCTTAGTAGAGTTGAATAGCAATGTTAGTAAACACAGCGATTCATAATTCCCGGCCGACCTATTTGGGTGGTACGCTTATTAAGTGCTGTACTGGGCCAGTTAGCGAAGTTATCCTTTTCTTTCTCGCTTAGGATTATTCAGATAAGAATATCTGACTATGTGAACTTTTACTGCTCTGAGATAGGGCAGCGAGTATACATTGTGACCAAGGAGCAATATGACAATTGTGAAATACCAAGTGAACCAACAGAGATGGTCGGAAAATGTTCAGATGAGTTTTTCATTAATATACCACAATACTTTTCACACGAGAAAGTAGAATCAAGCTCGAGAAAGCTTGTACAGAATGGAGAAATTGTTTACTTTACAGGTAACTTTTATTTTGTTAACAAGACTGTTTGAAGGAATAATGTAATATTTTAATAATACAACTGAAAATAAATATCTTTTTAACCATTTCTATAATTATTACTTTGTTATTTTTCTTTTCTCAGCTTTCAAAGAGGATGTTAATCATTGTCTAAGTGGTGTAAAGTTGGCAGTGCGAGTTGGAGAGTTAGGTGAGTGTCATTGGCATTTCTTTGGCGGCTTGATAATTGCACTGTTAACGTGAGAATTTACAAGTCCCTACTTTTACACCTTTGTATATACTTGTGACTGGATATGTTAGAAACATGCATCTAGTTCAATTCAATAAGGAAGTGATATTTCACTAGTTATTACTCTCTCTGGCAGGTTACCATGACACTGTACACTAGGAATGTGTAAGGTTGATTTAGGTGGATTAAATCAACTCCTCTTGTATCAAATATGTCAACTCTATAATTCAACACATTCCATTTAACCATCGAGAGATAATTTAGTAGTCTACTCTGTTTCTGGAAATTCGTTTAATCTGATTAATCTTTCTAATTTACTGTAATTATTTGGAACCGCCAGCTTGTCTGAGAACGTAGCTCCCTGAAGGTGTGGGGAGGGGAGGTTCCTGGAATTCATGATATTCATGATGTGTGAACGATATTCATGATTACATAAACGGAATTCATACTGTATTACTGCCCCCCACTGTAAGGTTGACTGTAGTCTGTAAACTTTATGGAGATCTACCCACCTTCACACCAAACAATTCCCTGTTCCTGAACTGATATTGCTATTATAGTAAAGGTGTAGATGTGTTTGTATGTGAGTGTGAATACTAGTAAATGTGCTATGGTATTCCATACTAGTCTCATTGCAAAGGAAATATTATGTATTATTTTGCTAAGTGTTCCTCATTTTATCATCTCAAGTACTCTGGTCCTGACAATATGAAATGTCACATTGTTTATAAGGCAAAACCAAAACGTTAATACTTGTTGTTGGGACAAAATCATTTCAATTACCAAGTACTGTCACAGTGTTATAATTATTTCCTGACAAGATTTGTCTACAAAACAGAATCATTTTGTGTTCCAATATAGGTAATTGGAATGTTGTATACATAATTATATCATTTTGTGTTATGTTTCTGTGACCTGACCCTTGTCTCCTCATTCCCTCTATATTAGATGGGACAACATCAATGCCAACAAAGGTACCTCCTGGTACAGCTACACCAAAAGCTGAAGGAGTAGAGAGTTCTGGTGCAGTACTGACTGTTACCATGGTGACATTACTTTTGAGTATTTTATCTAGTGTCATGGTTTTATAGCATGATGCTGGAAGTATACATTGACCTACCAGTGTCTTAAGCTGATCATTTGTGTGTGTGCCATGTTTTGTCCAACTATTCTCTGTTATTGTACAAAATGACTTTTTATCTTATCATTTACAGCAACAATGTATTGTATATAAATGTGTAATTTAATTTAATACTTTAAGTTGGTTATGTACAGTATCTATAATATTGTTAGAAACAATCATAAAAGGTTGAGTGCCTATATCCTGTTTCTACAACCGCAAAGGGAGATGCATTAGCAGTTATTTGATAAGTGATTAAGACAGTTAGATTTCTCAGTGGAATACATAAAGACTAATCTATGATCTATGACTAATAGCTTATAAAATTTACTAGTTGATTAGCCCAAAGAGATTTGATAAATTAGATACAAGTCTTCTCCTTGGTGTATTGGGTCAAATAACTGTTTCTGGGAATGAATGCTGCTCTTCAACGATGCTGAAAGGTTTTGAATTGTTATATCCTTATACCCCCCATTATGTTCTAATTTTAGTAACATTAGTTTTCTATAACACCTAGTGATCAATGCCAGTATAGGATGTTAGTGCCCATACTTTAGGAAAGACGTCATGTGAAATAATTATCTTCTGTAACAAATCAGATTCCTGTTCCTCCTACGGATGGATGAGCACCTTCCCACAATGTTTTGAGAAATAATATAGTTAATTGATAGCTTTACTTGAATAAGTGTCAACATTAGGTAGATATTGCACTCTTTAGAATGTACAGGTTTAATATTTTTTACCCATTAATTGTATCTATCTATATATCGAGAGAGAGAGAGAGAGAGAGAGAGAGTTGACTGTACATCCTATACATTTCAATACATGATATCAATTCAGTATTAATTAACACCTTTATTCCTAGTTCTTAGAATCGCTTGACACTACTTAATTTTGAAACTGCAGTGGTGAACTAAATTGATAAAAAGGATGAATTTTGAATATGAATATAATTTAATTTTAATAGAGCTATATATTCAATAAGGTCTACTTTTGAGTTGTCACTAAACATACAAATTTGTCTAACACTGCACAAGCATGGGATTCTCTTGTAATTCAAAGCTAACCTATGCAGGATGATGTGGTCATACTGCACTGTTTCACCCATTCACTTTAAACATTTTTTTCCTTAATTGCATGGAATATTCTTCAACATTTGGAGATCTGTAACTGTATTAGCTTTACATGAAATGCTGCAATACAGGTGCAATACTGTCACGTATATCTGAAGGCCTATTGTAGCCACTTTGTGGTTTCTGTGTAGATTAGATAAAGGGACGCAGGAACAGCCAAAAGTACGCTAAAGGTTTACTAGCTAGCCCACGAACAGATTTGGAGACCCACCACATACAGACTCGTGTGATGATCACGTGATATACTTTTGTGATACGGAGCATAAATACGGAAAATATCAGTGATACACGGAATTTAATATGGCTGCTGTGTGTTAAAAATTACAAGCTTTAAGTCAAACTTGGAGGTTTTATTGAAGAGGTATGTTTATTGGAATCTACTAAGCATATCTTGCTATATTTATGTGATTTAACTGGAGACTGTGGAATAAATGATCAGAGTAGGATACTACTTAAGAGTAGGTGTTAGATTTATAGGAGGGGAACGAATCGTTATCATTTAGGATTAGAGTAATTCTTAGAAAGATGTAACGTTGTCCTTTTGTCTATTAAACTGTGTCGAAAAGGTTAATCTGCTGGTCTATAAGTGTAGTAATGGATGTTTCGCGGGTATCACTTTCGCTTGTATGTGTGACCGTCATCTTGCATAGAGCTGATATTACAAATTAGTAGATAGCCAAATATACTTTCTAGACGGTACACAAGTATGGAATGGTCGGTTTTTCCCTCATTATTTTACCTCTTAATTAAAAAAATTCAGTCAAGTATTTAAAATGGAAATGCAGTTGATTAGTTTTGTAGCATTTTGTTGTGATGTACCTTTAGTAACTTCTCCATCTTGTATTATGGTACAATGTACATATAATGTACATTGTATATAATTGTGGTACGTATTTGGTGTCATGTTTATATATATATATATTTTCATTTATTATTTATATAGGAATATTAATACTAAATTTAATCCGTGTTCTTGCGAGATATCGTAGAAATGGATTGGCGAAATTCAAGCTGGTATCACGGCCCTGTTGACAGATTAGAGGCCGAGGCTTGCTTGGTCGGACAAAGGCCCGGGGTCTTCCTAGTAAGGGACAGTGCTAGTTCGAGAGGAAACTATGTATTGTCAGTAAGGTATGTAGGGGAGGGGGTTGTGAAAGTAAACTTGTACTCTCTAGTTGTGTCATTGCGCTGTGAATTGGATTCTAAATTGTAATATATATATAAAATAACAACGACATCATTATTTGTAGTGCAATTACAAGGCATGACATTTTACCCTGTTATGTAATATTTTGTACAATTCCTTTCTTTCCTACATTCATGTACCTATACCGTATAGCTGGAAATTTTGGCGGTAAACTTATTTTTGCGGATTGGCAGTTTGAGAGCAATCCACCAATATTTCAACCACCAAACTACACTGAATGTAGGAGAACAAGTGTCCTGTAAAATTGCCAAAGTGAAATCCTCCAAATGCTGTAATTTGAGCAATCCGCATAATATTTTTTCCCCCAAAATTTCCTGCTATACTGGATCTTGTATAATGACAATTTTACGTAGGTAACATGTAAAATGCCTTCTATAAGTGACCTTGGTTGAGTCATTTTACTAGTGGAACTTACTGTGGATATATGTACGTACGTACACTAAGCTCCATGCTTACATGAAAGAAGAAAAAAACATACTTAACATGCTATAAGAATGGAATCTTGTGTTTTCACCACTCGCGGTATTCTTTTTTGAGAAACTTGATAATTGAATTTTTTGTTGCTAGTCGTTTGTACACACATACCTTATATGTATGTATTATAATTATTTTTACACAACCATTGTAGTGAGAACCTTAAAGTCAGTCACTACATCATCACACACAACAATCAACTAGGACAATATATCATTGGTGACCAGAGCTTCCTAGATTTGCCTTCAGTGATTGAATTCTACAGAAAACACACACTGGATACGACCAGTCTCACTGAAATAGTAAGCAACCTGTGCTGTGCTACAAGCCTTGGGCCTGGAACAAGCACTTAATAACTAGAGGAACACTACAAGAAATACAGTAATATTCAGGGGTGCATTTAGGGAGGGGTGCATTGGTCCCCCTTGTATTAATGTTGCCCACTTTTAAAAATTGCATAAAACATTTAGCTTCCTTGCTTGGAACCTCAGTTTTGCCCCCCCCAAATAATTTTTCAAATATAGCACTGATCTTTCAATGGACCTCATTCAAATGCTTTTTTCTAAAACCTCTTTGCAGTCGTGTATATGTTACTAGCACAATTAGCCTTTTGCTGAGCGCTTAGTGTTAATATAATACATACGTACATGCGTATATTGCCAATCCTGTAGGCTCCCAAGGCCAGCAATGCCCATCCCCCATTTAGGGGCGGGATGCCAGGTCCTCCCCCGCCCTCTGGGATTGATGGATTGCCACTACCAGTTGAGGTTAAGGGCATATTAAAAGTTCAAGGGAGATTTGACTTCAAATCTGTAAGTTGTACACCCAAATGACTTCTCAATGTTTCTTGCACTTCCTATTACAACTACGTACGTACAACATTTAAAGGCTTTTCTTGCAGTGGTTCCCCTGGTCCAGGGCTGGGTATGAGACTAGGGCTGGCCCTGTGATCCTGTAATATGCCATTATGTACAGTGCATACCACCCTACTGAATGCCATTGATATCTGACCGTTTCTCTTTTAGTATGTGTGTATTTGGAGTCATTCCTGCACCCAATAGATTAGTGACAATTTCTTCTGCTATTCAGCAGTAGATTTCATTCAATGAAGAGCCAGGATTTACAATATCATAGTGTTTAAGTAGCGAGTGTTTTTATGTGGTTCTCTGTAATGATAATTGGCTATTGAAGGCCTCTGCTCACTACTATTTCTTTATTTTAGTGATGTTTACTACTGAAAAGCTAATTGCGTCGTAGTTACCTTATTAGGACTGGTGAAAAATAATTATAAACGTGGCACTTTTGACCTTTGCTGCATCATTGCTTAAATCCTTGTCTCTCTGTGTATGATAGAGATAGTGAGTCATCTGTAGCATAAAGTAATATGTACCAGACTGTAGAACGTACGTATGTATCAGACATATAGTGGGTCCTACATAAGAATGACTGTTGTGTATATACGTACGTATATTCTGTATCTACTGATGTGCTATGTAATCACTACATATTGTATGTATATCAGGAGTTGATCTAAAGAATGTGATATTGCGAGCTTTGCCTGCATCTGCAATCTTTTCACACGCATTGAATTGACACCTCAGTAATTCTGTATACTAGCCCATATGCGTACCTTACGCTTCATCTCGCAATCTTTTAACCACAATGTTTTACTTAGACCTGTAATTGCAATCTATTACCCTCACATTTACATAATTCCCAATGTACAGTATATTGTTGTCATATGTACATACGTACATATATACGTATGTACAATGCTACAATATTAAATACTGCAGGAAGACCCAGAGGATCTCTCCTTCAAGAAAGGAGATGTGATGACCGTTATCTCCAAAGACGAAGATGACTGGTGGACAGCAATACATTCTGACGGCAGAAAGGGATCCATACCCAAACCTTATATAGAAGTTGTAAGTCTTGTCCATTTCACCGGTCAATCTATCCAGTGATTCCCCAATGCAAACATTGTTAAATTATTCTCTTAACCCACTTCATTTCATATCATTATTATACAAGTACTTACGTATATGTACCTCTCTGCCCTTAAAAAGGCTATTATTCAGGGAGCCCAGTGTTCTTAGATAAACCTTCAGAAATGCCTAATTTTCATTGCACAATGGTATTACTTATCAAGTTATTTGCCTACATACGTATTTTACATATGTGTGTTGCTTCGGTTAAATCACTGTTTTCCAATATGATCGACATGCTAACATAAATACAGATAGAATAGCCTTTTTCTGGTGTTGTTACGTACGTACGTACGTACTTCCTGCATATTTGACTGTATAGATACAAGATAGTCAAGGGGAAGCTGTTTTGAAAGCTAAAGCTCTTGTAACTAGGGAGTGTCCCTACGATGAAAGTGCTCTAGCATTTAAGGTGAGCATTATGGCATCATGATGAAAAGTGTAAAGTGTATTTTTCAGATGGATTGATTGCATAAATGACACCATGTTACATAATGGATATCAAGTTTAAGAAAATACATAAATAGTAACTTGCATATCTAATTTAGTATGTCGTGTTATTACTACTGATGAAGTAATTATGTAAGTTAAAAGAAGTTCAATTTCACTTATTAGCTCATTGTGCTCTTCAGGAGACATGAATAGTTGGGGTAAAATCCTGAGTTAAATGATGATGATGATTCAATCTTCCCTATAATTACTACTGTTTCCTTATCCAGCTGACTTTTGTTCATTTAAGACTTCTAATTGACCCTTTTCACAGATTGGGGACATAATCACAGTTACCAAACAGAATGAAAATGGGTTGTGGGAAGGTAAGATTGGTGAAAAAAAAGGTCACTTTCCCTTCACAAATGTGGAAGTCATCAGAAGCTGAGCTTGCTTTCCGTGAGTGCGACAATGATTACAACTCATGTTTTGAGATTCTGTTAATCAATTGGAAATATGTAGTCTTCCTCAGTTCTTAATTGACAATGTTTATAATCCATTTCCTAAGTGTTGCACACTCATGCTATGGACTTATTTTCTTAGTATTTAAAACTGCATTCTATAAACTTTAATCTTGGTAGAGGCTCATAGTATTGTCAATGAAGAAGAACAATAGAATTTCTGAGCAAAACACACGTTTTAAATTGAAAATAGGGCAAAGCGTTTCGACCTTGTTTTCAGTAGTTAAAGACATTTGGATTGAAATGTTTTGTACTATTTTCAATTTAAGCTGTGTGCTTACATAAAATCTTTCTTCTTTCTCCCTGCAGAACCACTAAATCATGGGTCTACCAATGACAATTACATGTTCATATTGACTGGTTTGCTGTGTATACTACTCGCATACCTTTCTCTTTCAAAAACTATTTCCTGGTTTTGTAGAAAAACACTATTTGCTTATTCTGTTGAAGTTTATAATACATGTTTACTCTATAATTAGATTCATATATATTTTGAACGAATTTGATTGGTTAACGTATCGCAGGACACGTGATCTATTTGAAAAAGAGGCGCATAACTCATCCCACGTTAGCAAGGAAACGAAGCACCGATTGTAAATACTGAGTTTCCTAGTGAGCAGGTCTCTTTAGAAAGGATCCAAATAACTATACGAACTCTTGATACAAGTTAAGATGGCTACGCAGAAACACAAGGCAGCTAGTCAAAGTAGTAGGATTTCTAACATTCACGTGCCAGAGGTAGTGAGGGACGACAGCACAGGGAGACAGTATAAAACTGGAAAGTTCTTAGGAAAGGTAAAACTATGTGTTAACAAGATGAGAGACACTAATTGAAAGAATTTCTCTGTTACAGGGCGGGTTTGCTAAATGTTATGAATTAACAGATCTCTCGAGTAATTATGTTTATGCTGGGAAGGTTGTTCAGAAGGCGATGCTCACAAAGCCTTACCAGCGTGATAAGGTAATATACACTGTGACGTATTCTAACAAACTTAACGTCTTCTCTCCCTCCATTTTTGGCTTGAACACTTTTGACATTCTACTTTAGATGGCAATGGAAATTGAAATACACAAGACTTTGGAGCATAAGAACATTGTAAAATTTCATAGATTCTTTGAGGACAAGAGTAATATTTACATCTTGCTAGAAATTTGCAGAAGAAGAGTAAGTCTGTTGGATATACAGATATTGTCAGCTTTCGTTGATCTGTCCTAACCCCCTTCGACTAGTCCTTGATGGAGCTTCACAAGCGAAGAAAGGCTTTAACCGAACCAGAAACGCGTTATTTTATGGTACAGATTCTCGCGGCTGTAAACTATCTGCACAAGAATAACATTATTCACAGAGATTTGAAACTCGGAAATCTGTTTTTAAACGATGACATGGATATTAAGGTTGGAGATTTTGGTCTAGCAGCTAAAGTAGAAATGGAGGGAGAAAGAAAGAGGTATACTTGTAACTGCAGTAGGCACGTGATGACAGACATTTAATGAACGTTTTAATTTGTTTTAGGACATTATGTGGTACGCCCAATTACATTGCTCCAGAGGTACTGAACAAGAGAGGTCACAGCTTTGAGGTGGACATATGGTCCATTGGCTGTGTATTGTAAGTTTATATTTATAAGCAATTACTTTCTGTCATAAAGAATCGCTTTCATTCTGTACAGCTATACTTTATTGGTTGGCAAGCCTCCATTTGAAACAGAAAGTTTGAAGGAGACATATGATAAGATTAAGAGGAATGATTATCACACCCCATCTCGCATCTCTGATCCTGCCCGTCACCTCATTCAGCAGCTGCTAAGGCACAACCCAACAGAGAGGCCCAATACTTCAGAGATCCTCAAGCACGGCTTCTTTAACGGGTACATACCCGCCAGATTACCCACTTCCTGCCTCTCCATGGCACCACACTTCAAAAAGGCAGGATCCCAGCCCCAGGAAAATAAGACTGCATCTTACCAACCAGTTGCTACAGACCTGCAGCGTAAGCCACTGGGTCACATTAATGCTATATCAATGGAGGTTGGTATTCCTGTCACAAAGCCCATTCAGCCAGCCCTGGACCTTCCGTCCAGAGAGGCTGGTGAGGGCGTGTCTTCAGTGGATTGGCACCTCTCCACCCTCAACCAGCAACTCATCTCCTGTCTCAGTTCAAATCCCACTCAAAAGCCAGCTGACCTCTATGGTATGGTAGTCACCCTACATTAGGTGGTTCTTTATTCCGTGTCTCACATTCTCGTATTTTGTGCTGCAGATGAAGCTGAAGATCCTGCTGCCACGCCCATCTTTTGGATTAGCAAATGGGTTGACTACAGTGACAAGTATGGCTTAGGATACCAGTTGTGTGATACATCTGTTGGAGTGCTGTTTAATGACTCAACAAAGCTACTGCTCAGCTCAGATGTAGAGTGCGTTTGAATATCTCATTCAATAGCTACCATTTATGTATCATTTCTTTCTAAATACTATATACTTTTTCATATATAGGAATATGCAGTACATCAATCGATCTAATGAAGAGGAATTTATGTCATTTTCCAACTTTCCTACTTCACTTGAGAAGAAGGTGAAACTCTTGAACTATTTTAGAACTTATATGTCAGAGCATTTGCTAAAGGTTAGTTTGTTGAAAGATCACAAGATTAATGTCTTCTGTCTGATCTGATATAGTTTTTGCTATTATCACATACTTTTACTGGCTGTAGGCTGGAGGTACTGCCGGAGAAAGGCCCCTTGAGGATGGGACACATCTCCCACACCTGAGAGCTTGGTTCAGAACTAAATCTGCCATTGTACTTCACCTCTCAAATGGGACCTTGCAGGTGTGCATGGACTCATTGTCATTCTATTGCAAGGCCTCAATAATTAAGTACACATCGCATTATCTCCTCTTGTAGGTCAACTTCTTTGAAGACCACACCAAAATCATAATTTGTCCTCTGATGCAAGCAGTTAGCTATATTGATATGGCAAAGAACTTCAGAACCTTCAAATTAAGTACAATTGAAAAGGTAATGAAACAAAATACATAGGAGGTATCTCTGTTGTCTCTTGATACAAACTGTATGCAATAGCTCAAGTCCTACTTTTAAATTTTAGGTTGGCTGTGGAAAGGAAGTTGCCTCCAGATTAAAGTACGCCAAGGCCATGGTTGAGAAGTTGCTTGAGAAGCTGTCTCTACCACTGCAAGGCCCTGCCCAACTGCCAGCAGCCCTGCCCACAGTGCCAATCTCATCTAAAGTTGTGACATGACTTATCTAACCTAGCCTATGTGGTTCTAAATAATGAATAACATACATTTGGTAGTTTGTTACAGGTATTTCAAATTTATGCAATTGTATTACATACGTCCATTATTCTGTACCTACTGTGTTGAGTGAATGTCAATTAAAAATGGCTGCCTGCAAGAACGTTTTCATTGTTGCTGCTAAACGCACTCCCTTTGGAACCTTTGGTGGAAAACTGAAAGGATGGACCGCTACGGAACTGTGTAAGGAGGCGAGCAAAGCTGCTCTTGCGGCTGGAAATGTTCCTCCCGGTGCCATCGATTCCGTAGTTGTTGGTAATGTTGCGCAGGTAAAGGATATCGATCACATGCACTGTAATACTAGTTCATAGTAAGAATAATATACACGTTACCTCACCTCTTGAAATATACTGTAGGAAAGGAACGATTATGTAGATAATGGCAAGTTTTGGCTCAACTAACCTAAAATGCCCTGTTACAATATGGATTACAATAAAAGTGATAATTATTTTTTAATGTGGTATGCTATTCAAAAAGTGATATTAGTTAGGACTTTATTTATAATTCACATTCAATGTCAGAAGTTGGAGGTTCATGCTCATAGGTAGGATGTGGGTGAGGTGAGGTGAGGTGGGTGGGGTGGTGTGGTGTGAGGGTGAGGTGGGTGGTGTGAGGGTGAGGTGGGTGGTGTGGTGTGAGGGTGAGGTGGGTGGTGTGGTGTGAGGGTGAGGTGGGTGGTGTGGTGTGAGGGTGAGGTGGGTGAGGTGGGTGGTGTGGTGTGCAATAACTGGAAATATGTTAATCCAGCCATATATAGCCACCTGTGTATTTGTATGTATTTCAATTTCCCGAATTACGGTATTTCATTGTGTTACTAGACATCAACTGATGCTCCCTACTTGGCCAGACATGTTGCCTTGAAGGTCAATGTTCCCATAGAAACGCCAGCTCTTACAGTGAACAGGTGAGTATATACTATGGCAATGTTTACCTTATAAAATAGCAAAAACCTTTGACTACCTAGATTATGTGGATCTGGTTTTCAGTCGATAGTCAATGGAGCTCAGGTAGAGTGATGTACACTGATAACCTTAAATAATGTTAACAATAGTTTTTGGTTAACTTGTGTAGGAGATCCAGCTCGGAGAAGCAAATGTGGTTCTAGCAGGAGGAACTGAAAGCATGTCTCAGGCTCCTTATGCAGTGAGAGGGATCAGATGGGGAACAACGTTTGGGCAAGACATCAAGGTAGTTTACCAATTTCGTAGCTATGTGTCTCTTTAATTATTTACATCATTTTATTAGATGGAAGACACTCTTTGGGCTTCATTGACTGATCAGTTCATTAAGACCCCAATGGCTATTACTGCAGAGAACCTGGCTGAAAAGTACAGCATTTCAAGGGAAGACTGCGATAGGTTTGCTCTACAAACCCAAAAACGTTGGATTGAAGGTACTGAATACTTGCTCGTGGGTAATGCCGATGTGGTAACAATCATGGATAAGAGAAAAATACTATTTTTCATAAGTATATTTATGTACAGTTTTATTAAATATTAGCCAATAAGAATGGCTGGTTTAATGATGAATTGGTTGCCATGGAGATCAAAACAAAAAAAGGAATGGAACCTTTCACAGCAGATGAGCACCCAAGGGAGACCACTTTAGAGAAGTTGGCCAAATTGCCTCCTGTCTTCAAGGAGAATGGTGTGGTTACTGCAGGTAATGCTTCGGTAAGTATCACTTTGTTCATCATATGTAGAAACAGAGTTTTCACTCATTTTCTTGCTCCCACTTCAAGGGCATATGTGATGGTGCAGGAGCTGTTGTCTTGGCAACAGAGGAGGCAATAAAGACTCACAATTTTTCTCCATTGGCCAGATTAGTTGGATATAGTGTCTGTGGGGTAGACCCTAAAATTATGGGTATTGGTCCAGCCCCTGCAATCACAAAGCTACTAAAAGCTACCTCTATGAACCTTGATAACATTGATCTTGTTGAGGTAAGTTCACCTCTTTAAGGACAACGGCACTAGAACATGTCTAATTCTTTTTGTTCGTTACCAATTTTGGTGCATCAACTTATCTTGAAGAATTAAGATACGTATATTCATTGGTACTGTGCACTAGAAATGGTTCATTATGTTGCCTAGCTACATAATAATATACTGGAAGCTTATATTTGAATCTATTCTGTCCAGTGTGTATGTCTGTGGCTGTTAGCTTGTTCTGATAAGTGGAATCACCACTAATAATTAGCATGAATGGAGACTGATTAGTTAGTTTAAACGACAGGAGTGGAGCATTGACGTGGCGAGTGTAGCTCAATGGTAGGGCGCTGGTGGTCATAACCAGCTGTTTTGGGTGCAATATCCAGCAGATGCTTCCTTCACAGTGTTTCCTCTTTTGCAATATGTGACTGTAGTTACTTGTGGTTTGATTATCTTATGCTGCAGGTCAATGAAGCCTTTGCTGCTCAGTTCCTGTCAGTGAAGAAAGAGTTGGGTCTGGACAACGAGAGGACCAATGTTTGTGGCGGTGCTATAGCACTGGGACATCCCCTAGGTACATCCCCTTATCCTCCCTCCCTCTTCCTCCTCCGCCTCATTCTACCCTCTGCTGTATATATAGGTGCCTCTGGAACACGCATTACTATTAACCTGGTACACATGCTGCATCGCATGAATAAGAGATATGCTATCGGGTCTGCTTGTATTGGCGGAGGACAGGGTATAGCTGTCTTGCTGGAAAAGTGTTAAAGTGCAAACTTATTTAAAATATTATATACAGAAAGGATTTGGTGATAGTTTTAAGTGGTATGGTAGGTATGGCAATCAATGCCAGTCCATATATTGGCTATGTAATTTGAGTTTCTTATATTTTTCTACAAAATTTATACGTATACATATTTCAATTGTTGCATAATATGTATATCAACTAGTAATGATAGGTTGATCTGAATGTGTTGCCATTTGTTGTATTGTATATATGTAGTCAAGTCCTTGAAATGTGCATCTCCTCGTAATATTGCCATGGAAACACAAATATTAAATAATGCACAGGAAGAACAATTCACAATGTAGGCATGCATGTACACAGAAAGTATGGAACAATAAAAAGAAAAGATATATAATCTGGTGCAACTGTGTTAATTTGATCTAGTGGTCAGACTTCCAGATCTTTATAGTTTTGTCGTTCTCAAGTGCTCCTGATGCAATCATGTTCTCTGTCGGATGACATGCACAGCACAAAACCACGTCTACATAAATGGATGGTCACCATGGTAACAGCAATACAGATTAACTACAAACAAGAATATGTATGTATATGTAGTAGTATACTAGGAAGTAATACAGTTTATCATCATTGGAAAATTATGGTTCCAAAATTAAAATTAATGCGTATGTTACAGACTAGTTACTGATAACGTTTTGGCTTGAAAGTTGTGTGTTTAAAACAGTATGCAAAGGGACACCCTTCGCCCATATGTATTTTAAGTGTTACAGCATACGTAGGTATTCAACATAATTAAAAGTACAATTGTAGAGCTTGAAAAAGATTGGAGATCCCAAACAACAAGCAGATTGACTTGGGGATCAAACAACACTAGCTAATATGTACACATATAATATAATACCTATATATGTACATATGTGTACGTACACATATGTACACATATGTACATATATATAATACGTATGTACATGGGTGTCAGCATACCTATGTACTGTATATGTATATAATACGTATGTACATGGGTGTCAGCTGACCTTTGTGACCTTCCAATTTTTGAACAATCTCTTTAGTTTGCAAGTTCCATATGTAAATCATGTGATCCTCTGAACCGCACACTATCCACTATACCAAAATAAAATCAATACAATTATACACATATCCAATGATCATACTTAATATATACGTAGTAGGATACAATTATTGCATACCTTCCCTCCAGTAACGGAAAAGTTGGCAAATATGCAGTACATTTCATTCTTGTGTCCTGTATAAACCTTCAGACACTGTTAAAAACAGAAAGAAAGTTGAGTTAGGTCAACAAGAATTACATACCACAAGTGTAGGTGCTATGTATGTAGTAATGCAGAGTTTTAATCTAGGGGGAGGGGGGAGGGGGTGGGAGGGGCCCTTGAAGAGAGTAAAATTGCCAAATATTTATAGCAAATAAACTTTAAACTACGTATGCTGTCCCTCAAAATATACGTAACTTTATTGTATTTCCCCTCTTATGATGTGTTTCAAAAGAACCATGATTATGTATGTACGTATATGTGGTCTTGTTCCTGCGATTATGAAGTCTAGATAGTAGTAGACTGCCTAGTGTAATACATGTAATCATGTCCAGTCACCTTGGCCTTCTCGTAGTCCCACAACTTCAGTGTGCTATAAAAGTGAAGTACAGAACCAGATCAGGAAGAGTTAAAAGTGCAGAATATACAATGATATGAAAAGGATTTCTTCTAACTATGTCAAATTTAACTTTGAAAGAGTTCATCTTTCAATCTTTTTGAGCATCTAAAGATGGAGTTTTTTTAGGTTCAAATTAGATCGAAAGATGAGCAAGCTCACATTAGCTTGTCAAAATTCCAGTGACAGTACAGTGTCTTAAGAGAACTCATGTGAACATTGCCATCTCATTATCTCTTACTTGTCAAGTGTAGCAGCTAATATGTACTTTCCATTGGGGGAGAACTTGACAAAAGAAACGGGAGGTTTGTCCTCGTCCATCAATGTCTTCAAACACTGTCCATTTGCAGTATCCCAAATACGACTACAACATACACATGTAGAATAGAGTAACATTGTCCAACGTTTGTGAAGATATATTCACTGAAATATCATGAAATTTAATTTAGGAACAGGAAAGGCATGATTTAACCATCTCCCTATAAACTACATCCAAAGTATCTAATCTTACTCAGCAGAATGGACAAAATTATATTTTCACCAGTCATTCCTGAAAAGTAGATGCTAACTGAATTTGATTGGCTCATTTCAGATCAAACTACATGCAAACTACATGCAAACTACATGCAAACTACATGCTTCCAAGGCTATACTTACAAAATGCACAAGTTCTATTCACACTTACACATTTCCATCATAGCTACTTGATACTATAAGTGTACCATCCCTATTAAAATGGACGGCAGACACAGGATCAGAATGAGCCGGAAGTGTTCTTATAGACTTTCCAGTCTTCACATCCCAAATACGAATGCTTTCGTCAAACTGCAAAAGGACAGACAAACTCAATGCATCAAGGGGCTGTCCCCTCTACCCCAAAAGGTCAGACAAACTCAATGCATCAAGGGGCTGTCCCCTCTACCCCAAAAGGACAGACAAACTCAATGCATCAAGGGGCTGTCCCCTCTACCCCAAAAGGACAGACAAACTCAATGCATCAAGGGGCTGTCCCCTCTACCCCAAAAGGTCAGACAAACTCAATGCATCAAGGGGCTGTCCCCTCTACCCCAAAAGGTCAGACAAACTCAATGCATCAAGGGGCTGTCCCCTCTACCCCAAAAGGACAGACAAACTCAATGCATCAAGGGGCTGTCCCCTCTACCCCAAAAGGACAGACAAACTCAATGCATCAAGGGGCTGTCCCCTCTACCCCAAAAGGTCAGACAAACTCAATGCATCAAGGGGCTGTCCCCTCTACCCCAAAAGGTCAGACAAACTCAATGCATCAAGGGGCTGTCCCCTCTACCCCAAAAGGTCAGACAAACTCAATGCATCAAGGGGCTGTCCCTTCTACCCCAAAAGGTCAGACAAACTCAATGCATCAAGGGGCTGTCCCCTCTACCCCAAAAGGACAGACAAACTCAATGCATCAAGGGGCTGTCCCCTCTACCCCAAAAGGTCAGACAAACTCAATGCATCAAGGGGCTGTCCCCTCTACCCCAAAAGGTCAGACAAACTCAATGCATCAAGGGGCTGTCCCTTCTACCCATCCATATCATAGAGTGTTTCTATGTACGTACGTACTTATGTATGAAAAGGGAGTTATTTACACTAAGCCAGTACAAAGGCTATGATGTGCTAGAAATAATGTATATATGTATCATGTGTGTATGGACAGTAATAGCTAACCAGAGTCCTTTGATCTATTATACTGTCCCCCCACAATACAGCGGAATGAAACATGCCAAAAAAAACAGAATCTACTTTACAGCGCAGTATTCCAAGTCTTATACACCCACACATTCACACATTCACACATTCACACATTCACACATACAAGGTGACTCTAGGATTAGATCTCCTTGCATCAATGAAAAACATTCCAAAAAAACAGTCAGCAGGGTTTCATCAATAAATTTTTAATCCAAGGGGGGGAACTCTTCAGCAAGGGGGGACAAATGCCCCACCCCTGAATGAAACCCTGGTCAGGTTAACCAATTATCCTTCACTTGTACATAGGTATAATCTTGAGATTTGTTAATATTAATTAAAGACCCAATGTTCTAAATGTGGCAGTAAAGATACACGTGAGCAGATGAATGAATATACTCACCGAACCGGATACTATAAAGTTAGATTGGGGATTGAAGTTACAGCAAAACACATAATTTGTATGTCCTTTCAGAGTCTTCATACATTTACCCTAGCAGGAAGAGATGTCATGTGACTTAATGATATTCATTACATGAACTAAGCTTACAGTAGCTGCCTCCCATATTTTTAATGTCTTGTCATCCGAGGCTGACACAATGTACTTGGAGTCCTGAGACCAGGCTACATCAGAGATGCCCTGCTTGTGGCCGGTGATAGTTCTCTCATGTTTCCCATCATAGGCATTCCATATTCGGACAGTTTTATCAGCAGCTAAAGAGACATACATACGTACATGCTTATAACAATGATTATTTATGCATAATCTAAATCTTAGGCAAAACGCGTAATAGGGCCTACAAGAGTGAAAATAAGCTTACAAGAACTAGCTAGCCACTGTCCATTTTGGCTGAACTTTACCGCAGAAATCGCCTTGGTATGACCAACTAAGGTATGTTTGAGTGTGTAGTTTGGTTTTACGCCATCATTGGGTCGACTGCGAGACTGCAAATGTAGAGAACTATATTATTATTTCTATTTCTAATAACAAACGTTAGACAACAATACCTTTGAAGAAGAACTTGATCGGGGCGCACTCTGATCTCGCGGTTTCTGTTCAGCCATTTTATTTAACACGTGTGACTCCCGTTTCCGATAATATTACGGTACACATCCGGTATGTATTTCCACTGAAGAAAAGATTTCGGTGTGTACGTTCAAATGGAACACATCTTTACATTATTCACCAAATTCAATGACCCATTATTGACATACTTGCAAGCAGACAAAGAGTGGGTAATACAAAAATAGATATCCAATGTCCCTTAGCGCATTGCTTGTACCTGTAAGTGTTTTCCTTTAGTAACTTGCCATGTATTTAATTTTATGTTTTGTGCAACAATGAAATGACAGAGTTATACTCAAGTCACTGACATTTCATGGTACTCATGTAGTGATTACTTATAATAATGAAACAACTCAGGATGTTTTAAAGGGATAATCTCTTAGACATGTTATTATCAATGCATAATAGCCTGGAGAACTGAAATAATATCTTTATCCCTTTTTTGTGAGACTAAGCTCGTATATATTCCAATCCCTTAAAAAGCCATGAAGCATTGATAGGCAGTGCAGTACACACAAACAGGAAATTGTTCAAATTCAGACATTTTATCAACCGGAAGCTAGTTTAAGACACACACACACACAGTATGTATATATAAGAGGAAACACTGTAATCACTGACCTTTCAGTTAGAGGATTATAAGAAGAAGCTCTAGAGAATGAATCGCCCTGGCATAGGGGATGCTCCTGCTATAAGAAGTGAAATTAACATAAAGCAATCTAGTATCAAGGAGGATCCATTGAATAAGAAAGGGTTGCAATATGTCTCAACTGACAGTGGAACAGGCTCAACATTTAACATGGATAATAAGGTAGCACGTGTCAAGTGTGTCCGTATACTGCTAGCATTACTGCAGTATAGAGCAACTTTCTACTAAACAGGTTGTATACAAGAGTATGCAGTTTCAGATATTAGTACATATACATTTAATATGTCACACTTAAATATACAATGTCACATAGTTAAAAATTTATGTTAGCTATCACTGCAGTATATGTGCAGTATATAACTACGTACGTATGTACAAAGAACTGACTTGTTTAGGGTGTACATGAATGGACAGCCTTAGAAATTGAGGAGATTTTTAAAAAAATGGCATTAGTGGAGAATAGGTTACAGCTACTTGAAGGGCAGGGGTTACAGAATAACGAGGAATGTAATGAGGCACTGTCTAAGCCAATTCAATCCACAGAAGAAATACCAGAGAATACAGCTCTGTGTGACTCTATGCATCCCACTGTTAGAGTTATCACTCACACAATTGAAACTAAGCCTATAATTGGATCAATGAATGCTAAACCTTGTAAAGAGAAAAGACTGCCAAAAAGAAGAAATTCCTTACCAGAGCTGAAAGAAGAAAAGAAGCTACAAAGTTCAAGCAATTTCCCTATAAATGAACAGACCAAATATTCACTGCCACCAATTGATAGTCACAAAAAAAGAAACAGTAGTGCAAAATAATTAAATGTATAGCCAGCTGCTAACTATACTTGAAACAGTGCAATGTAGTTTATGTGTTGTGAATACCAGAGGTCTGGATTGATATAGCTGGTGTGGATGTACAGGTGGATCCAAGAATTCTATATGATATATGAAGACTTGACCAGTATATTTGTGTTAATAAATAGTTTGCTAGTGTTAGTAGTGTAGGGTTCTCTTTTAACCTTCTTCAAGTACCATTTATTTTTGTTGTATTGTTATACATTAATGTAGTATATACGTATACACTTGTATACATTGACTTTGCAAATTTCATTGTGTGGAATCCATGAGGCTGCTGGATTATTATATTCATAGACCTCTTGGGTGGCCAAGTGTCTGCCAGCCCATCAATACATGCATAGCATAGATTATTATATTCATAGATCTCTTGGGAAGTCAAGTGTCTGCCAACCCCCTTGCAGAAGCAACTATTGGATGGTGATTAATACATGCATAGCATGTGCTTGGTAAGGGCGTAGTTTAAAAGTGTAGAGTGTAGAATGCAAAGTTAAAAAAATGGAAGAATCAGAGCATGATCATGTATACGTACTATGAAATGTAATTCTGAGAGTTAAGATGACTATTCTATGACCTTGTTCTTGTTGCTTTTCTATACTTTAATGTCAATACTGCATTTTACGCGTGCATGTTGGTCTTTAGTTAAAGTTGTGCTTATGTAGTTTTTAATTGTAAAAGGACCTTAACAACCATTTCCAGGCATGCATAATTGTAAAAGGACCTTAATAACCATTTCCAGGCATGCATAATTGTAAAAGGACCTTAACAACCATTTCCAGGCATAATTGTAAAAGGACCTTAACCATTTCCGGGCATAAATGTAAGAGGACCTTAACAACCATTTCCGGGCATAAATGTAAGAGGACCTTAACAACCATTTCCGGGCATAAATGTAAGAGGACCTTAACAACCATTTCCGGGCATAAATGTAAGAGGACCTTAACAACCATTTCCGGGCATAAATGTAAGAGGACCTTAACAACCATTTCCGGGCATAAATGTAAGAGGACCTTAACAACCATTTCCGGGCATAAATGTAAGAGGACCTTAACAACCATTTCCGGGCATAAATGTAAGAGGACCTTAACAACCATTTTACCTGTCTTTAGTAGTTGAATAAACATGGCTGAAAATGTATTTTGTAGTCATTGATTAATTAGAAGGAAATGAAACAATTTGTATTTGCCTTTTATTTAATAAAGTTTCACATTCAATCTGCAAGCAACGTTAACTTTACCTGACCCCTGCCATTTTAATCAGTCTACAAAAGTGTAGGCCATAGCTACTGACCATGATTCATAGTCAATCATCTCCACACACAGAGATAGTGGTGCCAATTAACGGAGAATGATTCAAGGTTTGTACTTGGTATGTTATCTTTAGTTGTGACAATTCAATTCATTTCTTATCAGTACAAATGAACTGTATATATACATTTATACATTTTGTCATGTACGTATGTTGGACTTATTTTATATGCATCTGTTAAAAGGGAAATGGAGACCTCATGCATGTGTGTGCATGCTATAGCTATTAAAAGTCTGTTTTAAAAACTTAAATATTTTATTATCCTCTATATATGTACCTATAACTACACAGTAGTCAAGCACTACGTATATGTATAGTGCATACGTATGTACTTATAGTATACTCTCCAAGCTGAACATATATATATATATACATGTATATACAAGTATTATGTAAAGGAAATTGTTCAAAATTAATTGATGAATTGCAAAATGAATACAAAATATATGAAAGATGGAGTCATTTTGAAATGTCAGTATATAACGCAGTGCTATGTACATTTCATACAGGATTGGTGAAGCTAAAATGAAGAAAATGAATTAAATGTTTCAAAAATTGTAAATATTTGAGTTGACTACAAAAGTTGAGAGTAATTAACCTGTTAGAGATGAAAACTTGTCATGAGCTACGTACAAGGAAATGATATAAAGTTGTTGAATGGAATGGGTAACCTAAGAAATACTCCTTCCACTCTTGTACATGTTATGTTGAGATTACAATGTGTCTTGCGTGGTAATACCTGATCAATTTGTCAATTTGAGTGAAAATGGTACAATGTACATGTGTGACTGTATAAAGAAGGTCTAAAACGTCAATTGATGAGATGATAAAGAAATGATGGTCATGTGATGATCACACTGAAGGAATAGTAATGGTATTGGACGGACTGAAGAACCCTCCATATGGCTCAAACAATTTCTCCTCTGATTCTGGCGTCAGGCAGTCAAGCCAGTCTAAATCTCCATTCTGAAATCCCCCTTGAGAAGTGGAGTAGGAATTGAAATCAAACAGGTTGCTCTCTAATGGTGACAGGCCAAGGCAGTCAAATTTGGGGGTGCCAAGAGAAGGACTCATCAGCGGATGGTTGTCACTGTAGAGACTGCATCTACTGGATGAGTTGGCAGAGGGAATACTGTCAACCCTCTCAAACCTATGCATCATAGAGAAGTACCCGGTAGATAAAATATGTACTTGTATCCCTTAATGCAATTTAGTACAGGAATTTACAGCCAATTAACTTAATTAAAAGATATCTTCGGTGTGTGATAACATATAGGTATGTTATAGTTAATAGACCATGAATATATATGAATTTCACATATGCTAAGTATGCACACCTGATGTTGGTTACGTAGTCGCAGTGAGATGTTCCTGTGAATAGTGAACTGGACAGATCTCCACTGAGTGGGTAGTCGGCCTCTAGTCCCCCCTGCTCAAAGGGGTGTCCCGGTTCAGGAGATGAGGATGAGGAGGCGTGTGAGGGAGAGGGGGTGAGAGGAAATGATCTGTAAGAAGCTGAGCCACCTGGAGATGCGTCATGCTGCAGAGGAGGGGTGTACTTCACGTCAACCTCATTGGAGAGAGCACAACTGGGAGGGTAAGATTGGTCCTGGGAAGAGGGGAGGTAACTCTGAGGTGGCTGTTGGATCACTGATTGACGGTTTTGTGGTTGGCAGTGTGAGGAATAGTATGGGGGATAGTTGCTACTCATCAGCTGCTGAGAGGAAAAAATAACACTAACAGGAGTAGATTGGTCAGTAAAATTTGTCTTGGTTGCCATGCCAACGGTGGATGATACAGAACCTTCAACAAAACCTGTGGAAATTAAAAGCAAGAGAATTGATCGAGGTAAGTTTTTGATTATTAACAGTCCTGATGTACATGTGACTTTATGGCCCTTACGTACATTTGTCTCCTTCCTTTAGTATGTCTTTGTACTGTTGCTCAACACATTGGAACTGCAGTATCTCCAGCACCATGGAAACATATTCATCCAGAACAAGGATAAGGTCTCTGAAAGAACCTAAAGAGAAGACATAGTTATATTTTATGAAGGGATATAAAGGCCAAAATCAATCATTTTATCAAGGGAAAAACATGAAAGAAAAAAAGCAACTGCTGGGAATTGAACCTGCTATCTAGATAAAAGCTAGTATGTATGTTAAAAGGACTTACTGTAGCTTCTTGCTTGGTTGAGTGTAAGTTCTCTTTCCACACTTGACCCAAAGTAGTTCCACAAAAGAAGAAACTGCTGAGAAAATTTGAGCAATTCACCTCTGTTATTTGGTGGTACTTTTTCAACATGTGTTTCTAGTACACTGTCGAGCCATTCAAAGAGCTGATCCAACGTGGGTTGCTTCACCAGTAACTTCTCAAGTTCAGACCCAACTACACACACAGATACATCATTACATAATCACTGATCACTGTACTCTGTACCTGCATCACAATTTAGTAGGATATAACCAGGAACCAAAAATCTTCATTATGGTCCAGTACTTACAATTTCTGACAATTTCTTCCACATTTTCAAGAAGAACGCCTTCGTGCAACACTGTGGAGGCTTGGCTTGAAATGGAGGAGAACTTGACATTTCTCCAATCATCCAACAAGGATGTTATGGTCTCACTGCTTCGAAGAATATTACGAGCAGGTTGGGCCAGTTTGACAAGTGAGATTTGTCTCTTGATCTGTTTGCTAAACATGTCTGCTGCCTGCCACTTTCTGATGCTCAGCTGTGAAGGCATTGAAGATAGAGCACATCCTAGCCACTCCAGCATGTGATCACCAAACTGGACCATTTCAACCATCAGGCTGAAAAAAGAAAAAAAGAAAAATCATATTTGTGGTCAAGATGAATCTTTTGGTTAACCAATGGATACAGCATGGACAAATGGTTGGGTTTTAGAGTTACTATTTATATCATATCATTACTGGTGGTAAAGTTATCTTCACCACATGTTCAATAGTGCAGTGAACTACATTTAAATCATTAATATCCCTCACCACAGATTGTGTATTATGGTTTATATAAGGTAAACATCAATGAATATTGTTATCGTCTGGGCACAAGTGATTGTGTTTCGCTACCACAAGACTTTGCCCACAAGTACATAACAAATAAGCCTACCTTTCACTGATTGGCTGCAGTGTACTAGGAATCATAACTTCAAGGAGAGTCTATTAACAGAGAGAATTCTGGATTATTACAAATTCATAATAACAGCTAAACTGGATACAATCACACTATCTCAGCAGCAAATACAAACACTAATTATCATACTATTGCGAAAGATTTCATCTAAATACTGTATCTATAAGTATATTATTACAGCAGTCTCAGATATTTATTTCTTTGTATAGTAACAGAATTGAAAGCATTTTAAAACCAATCTGTTGCGATAGCATTGAGAAGCTCTAAAAAAACTAATTGCATTCCACTCATATTGAAATCTGTAAACAACCTTATCTCCATACATACATACATTGCTAGTCTTTGAAAGTAACCATAGCAGTGTATGGTATGTAATAAAAAGATGAAACATCAGATGCATACTGGAGTGAAGCCCACCATTAAAGAACATAGCGGACATGTAATAAGGCTATCCCAAACGTTTGGGAATTCAAAGTTGAAAGCTAGTTAAGCATGCCAATTTAATGGTCAGTCAGAATACATTATGAACCAGTGAAAGTTTGGCAAAATGTCTGAACATAAATTCAATACAAATGTGGTTGACTGTGTAGTTTTACAGTATTTCCTTGAAAGATGTACATAGATTATTATTTATAGTTAGCCATGTCATTAGATTTAGTCACCTAATTGGAAAGGAATTTTCACTTTCAAAAACATTAACTTAGCATCTATGTTACTATTTATAAATCCTGCCATATGTAGGATGCTTCTTGTGGAACACGAGACATGAGTGATAATGTCATGTGATCTAGCATATGATTACCTGATAAGTAAGGAAATCTGCCACAGTGATGAGGTTATTGGTGATGGGTAGGGTCAAGATGGAGAGAAGGTGGGCTGGCATCCCCTGCCAGAAATGAACTAGAAACTCATTAACCTAATGACAGAAAATTTAACATTTAGTTAGATTTAGTTTCTCTCTATAATAAAATAATTAAAAATTCTAATCCAATATTTGCAATATTGGCTCATCAATTGAATAGTGGTTAGTATCTAGAGATACTAATGTATATTTCTATAAAAATAACAATTTACAAGGAATATATGAACAAGCCAATTGCACAGTGTTTTCATTGGCTAAGATGAAATACATTTTTCTATTAATATTTATACTCACATCATTGAAGTTTGTTCTGACTACAGTGTCAACTATTCTTTGGCAGTGTGTCCTGTACATCATCATGAAGGTTTCCAGCTGTGGAGAAAACATTAAATATGGTTACTATGGTCACCAGGTTTGCAGGTAGGGCATGTCTTCAGGGTATTTTGGTCTCATGGGTCAAGTAAACCTGTATCAGCTGTGGTTGGTGAAGGTGACAACAAGGATGATTTAACTACCACAGATATGTCAACTTAATCCCTCAAAAGAAAACAAATATACATACGTATATGAAAAGGTTAAATATAGAGCAAAAGTTTTATACTTAAAATGTTTAATATATGTAGTTCATCATTTCCAACGAGATCAAGACATAAAAGAGTTCCCAAAATATTAAATTGTATACCAGACCTTCTCAAGTTACTATTATCCAATGATTAATAGTAAATTTAGTTCCTCTCATGTGTCACCATTCCGGTGATACCCATACAGGACCAAAGGCAATAACACTTCTACTAAACCATCAAAGACTTTTAAAACCTTTGAAACACAATCAATTAAGTTTTAGAGGAGAAACTTGGTTACAAAGCAAGGCTTCCTTGATAGTAAAGGAGTGTTCAAGGCGGGGATCTAGAAATCTACAAGGGGAATGCTAAGTTAACAGAAAGGATGAAAGTAGGACACAAACATGGCTAACACTAAGTCAAATTCAGAGGGATCCTTCAGTATCTAGAACACTTCCCTTAATCTGCCACTGCAGGGCATGTACAAAATATTTTAAGCTTTGTATCTTTTGCTATATACAGTAAATTCTACCACTTATGTACAGTATGCTCTATTAAAATACTGTAGCCTCCTCTAGCTAGAGGTTTACTGAAAAAACCTGTTATATATTCATATGAGGTTGTCAGATAATGTTTGATAGCTAATGCTAAGATGGGCAACTAGGCAGATACATATGTTAGGCGGGTATGAAGCCGAATTTAACTGGAATATACTCTTCACTAGACTTAACTTAACTTAAAAAACAGTTTTCCTAGCAACAGGACACAGTGTTTAACAATAAAGAGAGTGCTTGAAATTCTGTGGTTGAAAATCTTGGGCTTCTAGAAGGTAGCAAGTTTATGAGGATCTGAATAGCACATGCATGCAAGCCATCTAACTGCTATGACTTAGGATGTGATGTAGCCTGAAATTTTACCAATATGGCTTCTGTGCATGCTTAGCGTGTGTCAGTGAAGAGTGTTCAGTTGATAGCTATAATGAAGTCATTGAGATACAAGGCGACACATTCCGACAGATGGGGGAGGAGAGGGCAGAGATTGCGCTTATTGCATACTTCTTAGCTACTTTCAGACCAGTAAAGTGCGCTTATTTTTTATCTACATACCAATCTCTGCAGTTCAAAATGGAGACATTCTGCACGTTTACATTAGGCATCTCTATTCACTGGTTAATAAATCACTATATATCTAATCTGGTATACCCTTTCATACTGCAACCTCACATTTAGATGGTATTAATTTTACAAGGTCACAAATGCTATGTATGTAATTCAGGTAATCCCTTGGTTATTTGGAGAAGAAGCTAAGAGTATTTTACTGACCTTGTCAATAGGGAAGGTGGGAGGAGTTGGTAAGTCCTTCAGTGAAGGGAACTCTGGCAACAGTGTACCACACTTGCTGTTGGGGGTATAAAATTGGTTGGCCTATATAGAAAGAGAAAACAAAGGTCATGTACATGTAATAAAAGCTATGAATATTATGCAGTTTTAAGGTGTGTGCCATGGTTTATCAGTTGAGCCAATTTAGGTTCCCCAGACAGGCCCACTTGTACAAGAACATGAATCTATGTAATTGACCCATCCTAATTACAGCCCATGAGCAATTACCATGGCAACACCACTCCCAAGAAATAGGCCACAGTGAAAGCGGGATATTATATGGATTTGTAGCAATAATAACAGTTGTTATAAGCTGAAATGACTCATTTTAGAAAACATGGTGAGCTCCCAGTTCCAGCTGGCTAGATATTTCAGTTTGCTAAGATGCGTTTAAAGTCGGACTACTATAGAAGAGTTTATCATTCTGTACTTTCAAACAACAGCTATTATGCATCAATACCTCAAAGATTTCATATAGAATCTGAAGTAAATGTGATATATAATGATACAACAATCTTTGCATACTAGGAACAACAAGAGATGCCACAAAAATGAATTGCTTGTGGTTGACATCACTGATAAGTTAATGGCAGTACAGTCTCATATTCAGTAGAGGGAGGATAAAAAGGATAACTAAAATGGTTTCCACTTCCTATGTCCCGCCCATACAGGATATCAAGGCAGCTATTACCTTGGGGGTACATTGGTGACAGCACCACATGGTTACTTTAAAGATTAGTTGAGGTGAGAGACAGGGGTCAAAGGGCGGATATGGGACTTTATAGCTTCCCAGAGACATACACAGATTTGTATCTCTCAAATAAAACAGTAATTTTCAACAAGAAATGATTTGTAGCCTTGTTACGTGTAATTGGAGTGTTGTTCATCTGCTGTGAAATTACTTCACCAGACCATAATGACATGGTTCAATTATTACAGTTTAGTATATGATTCAAAGCAGACTATATCTTTGGGAACATGCCTATTATTAGATAAGGTTTAGAGGGTAGTATCATAATCTCTAGAGTGGAGGAAGGTGTAAAGGATAGTCAGTTAGTCTGGTCTCAAAATAGTGCAGTCATTCATACTGATCAACCAGTACACATGGAAAGTATGACTGCTTATCCAGCTAGCTCTAACCACTGGCCAGTATTGTCATGACTGGTTGCTATAGTGATTAAAACTTTAGGCTCTCATTGGGTAAGGCTTCCATATTTGAAATATTGTACTTCTAGTTTCAGAAAAAGGAATGTTGATACTGTGAGTTATGCAACAGCAGCCACTTCACATGCTCACAGGTTCCACTTAATCTAATTCTTATGAATATTAGGAAGAGGAATATCCTCATAACTATAATACATCCATCCAATATGGAAATGCTATATACTACGTACATTTACATAGATATAGTGCCTAGTATATAGAATAACAAGTCTGCATTCTGTAGTAAGCTACAGCAGAGATATCCTTTATTATATATAGCCCCTTCACCCAATCAGATAAGGTAAAGAAGACAAAAGTTACTATTTGTTTAATATAGTCCACTTTGGATCCATTCTTTGAAAACTATCAACCTCAAAGCACTTTACAATCACAATCACCTAATCCCATATTTCATCCTCCATCCCACAATACCACCAATTGGAAAAGACCTATCAGAGCTGGCTGTATTTAATTATCTTTCAGATTGCCATGGTAATGCTAACAGATATGCTTGTTAGTGAATTACCCCTAAAATAATTGAAAGTTGATAAATTACAGTTTAAATAGTTTGCAGTAAGCCAAGTGATGGTTTATAAGCTTCTGTCTTTCAACAGTAACCAGCATAAATAACTGTAAATTGCAGATCTATTAACATCATCAAGTGATGCAAACTATATAGTTACAAGTACTTGTCTTGTCAAGGTGCTAAGATGGTCAATTTTAAGTAGATATGTATATCTTGAGTAATGATTGAAAAAACATACTATCAGGTGATTCTATATTATGCAACAAGTCATCTAACAGATATTGTAACTGATTCCCCATATTGCTGCAATGGGGACTAATCATTACAGTTTGCAAAAAAGAACCTAACATCAATTTTAATTTTTTTAAAAGTAATGTTCTAGTATGGGTAGATTTTAGATTTTAGACATATAAACTGAAGACCTTAACATAGATGGTACCAGGTGGTCAGTGGTTGTGTAGGAGGCAGAGATAGCCTTTGCAGTTTATTTTTTATGCTTATTTAGGTACAGAGTGTCATAAAGAAAAGCATCTCCCACAAATATACCTTTCAGCTTATATAAGGTACTGATAGCCTACGAATTATAAACCTAGGACATGAAATCATTATGGTAAGGTGTAGGCCCATTGAAGAGGTGGTCAGGGGAATATTTCATTCCTACACGACTCAGCCGAGTTATTCCATTAAATAGAGAGACTTTGAACTTGTTTGTGGTGAGATCTCCCATGGTGAAGTATTATATAGGTACTGTAGCATACAGTGCATTATCAATCAATAAATCTACACCACCAATCTAGCATTTCATATAAATCACAATTTCTGGATCCAAAGGTAAATTTCCTTCTAAACTATTTTAATCAATATCCATTTTTTAAATTGGACTTCCTGTGCACACATTCCAAACCTCACCTCTTTCTTTGGATTCAGAATGGTACCTTGAGTGGAAAACCTGGAGAAGAGTGGGAATGTCTGGGGTTACCAATTGCAATGTATACGTATATATCCATATAGCACAATTGAGTACAAGATAAAGAATATGAATTGGTCTCTGTTACCTGTTTTTCTACATGAATATACAATTGAATCTCATTGCAAAGAGACTATCTAATGACTGGACAGTTTTATTTGAAAGGAGGTGGCAACCTCTCTGATGAGAGTAGTGTTACAGTAGTACTATTGGAGAGGTTGAATATTATTTAAAAGTTAGAAGGTGTCAGATTAAGTCATTTTAGTCTTGTTACATGAGAAGAGCATCCAGTATTCTTGCATAGACTCAACTCTATTCAATGATGTACCATCTGATGATTAACCACAATAGTAATTAGTATGTATAGTATATTGGTTAAGTTGACCACTCCGATATGCAATACATACGTAGCAACAGGTCTATTCTTCTCACCGTGTAAGGCCTTTCTTGGAATACACTGAATGGAAGTATGGAGATGTCTCTTTAATTGCAATGCCATAGTAGTGATATCTACAGCAGGATAAAAAGATGAAAGTAAGGTTTAGAGTGAGATATCGAACATCTTATTGTTGGCTCATCTCATCTCATTCCTCGGTCTTATCTCACTAGGTTGATATGCCTTCACTGTGTGAATACTCAACTCTGCTTTAAACACAGTGAAGGGTTTCACATGAGTGCTAATAGCAAACAGTGAGTCTATATGGAGATTTGACATTCTTTAAGCTATGTCTTATCTATCAATCTAGAATATGTGTAAACAGATACTTAGTCACACTCTATACTCTACTTGGTTAATAGGACTAGTTCACAATCTTGGCATGTGATATCCAAGTGAGAAAGCTTTTGGAGAAATATTTGAAATGTGTGGTGTATTATAGAAAGCCTTACAATCAAGTGGTTACTAAGATCATTTCAATTGAAAGCAGTTACTAGACTACTATAGTCTATGTAAGATGGGTGTGTCTAAATTTGGTTGCCCATCAAAAACATAAGCCAATAGGATTGACTAACTTTGACTGTCCTCTTGTTCCTAGGCGACGAGTAGAGAGGTTGGGAAACTTTTGACGAATAAACTAACAAGTAAAAGAATATATATATATATATAAAAAATAAAATGCAACAACTACTAGTAATACAACTTATAGGCTATGAGTAATAAACATATATATATCCAGTCTTTACATATATAATAACATGGCAAGTCACATACTGTACAGATCCAATTTAGAGTGTATCTGACTAACTTTTCCGAAGCTCGCTTGGCTAACTGGATCAATTGCATTCTTCTTACAAAAGTCTTGGTAGTGCATGTATAAAGTACTTCTTGGGAGACACTGATCCTTGGCCTCCACATAATTATCATCAAGCCTGCATTCAAATGAAATTAGATCTATAAATCCATGAAACATAATAGCTTTTAGCCTAATATGGAAGTGTGTATTTTTAGAATATAATCCTGTTATGTGCACTTGGTCTAAAACTTTGTAAGTATATGTGTAATGAATATGTATTATATCTCCAGGAATACAATGTAAATTATACTGTAATAGTTAGCATAATTTTGGTATTAAAAATGATGACTTAAGTCGTCATATTGTCAACATGGTTATGTGGGAGTGCTGTGTGATATCTCTCTGTGGTACCCACTGTTCATTTGTTATGGTAGGTTTCCAGTGGGAGGTGCCCAGAGACAGAGCTACCAACCAATTAAGCCTGGCTGGGCCACACCTCTCTGTGTCTGGGCAGATGTGTCTATCGGCAAGGGGGTGCTTGCTTGACTTAGCCACAAGCTATGCTGTTGGTAAAATCAACAGTATATTTTTAGGAGTATAATTTAGTTTGCTTCAAAATTACAAAAAAATATCCAAGGCCATAGTATAATTTAGATGATATTTGGAGATATAAGACAATCATCTCTTTATTAATCTTACTGCAGCCTTACCATTGTAGTGTTATAGGTGTGGATCTGGAAAGTTTGCTTTTGGCAGAAACAGCTTTTGACTTCTTCTTTTGTCCTACATTTTAATAAAAAATAATGGTGTTATCTATATATAAGGAAGAAAACAGTAGCCATATTGGGGCCTGTATATGTAGGACTTTGCACAAAGACAATCTAAGTGTCTGTGGTGAGACCAATTCTATTAGTGAAAACTTCCAAGTGAGATGGTTTATACACATTTCCGAATTTCGAACACAAGATATTATTAGTGCACATGAGATTCGATATATGCAGTCTTCCTAGGCTAAAACCGACTAGAGGAATATTGGTTGCTACTGCATACGACCGGGGATAAAAAATTGCAATTGCTGATTACTTTTGGATCATCTGATAACAAACACAAAATTAAATAGCAAAGTCTATATAGCTTCTGGTATATCTCAGATATAGGGCGCCATTTCTCAACACTGTATAATGCAGTGTTTCTCACCTCCTTGGCTGAGAGAGAGGCTACGCTGCCGTTTTCGACCGCATACAGTAGAATTTCCATCTTCCGTCCATTCCTCCTCGCTGTTCAGTTCCACAAATTCCGGAGAAGCAGTTCCTGAGCTAGTGGAATCTTGATAGAAGGGGCTGTGTGATTCATTAGAAGGTTCCATATTTTGTCAAGTTTAGATGTGGTTACAGGACTGAAGCGATGGGCGCCCTTGTAAGTCTTCGAACACGATTGTAAGTAGACCAAGCTAATGTTGGTGCAAATGCTCGTGTATACACTGATACCTGTAAAGATAAGTATATAATAATATGAACGAAGGAAGCAAAGGGCAATTTATTCATTAACTGCAGAAAATAATATTGCTTTCAGCATATTAGGACATTAGCATATAATATTAATCTGATTACACCCCTTTGCAGAAAAATGTTTTAGATTATATATGCAGTGTACTTGTGAATTGTATCGATTTAAAAATTCATTTTAAATAAAAAATAAGTCCTTAGCTTTATTAGCATGCAGTGGGTCGGTTTGGACTGAAAGTTTGATTTCTGACTTGCATGCATGCATGCACTTACCTGTGAGGCTGCAAGCAACAGAGATATACGATGTCTTCTTCCTTGTGTACACTGGCAAGCCCGTAGGAGAGCTATGAGCTATATACACCTAAACTGGAGAGATGGAGGAGTGACTCACTACCTGTGCAATACGAGGACGGGCCGTTTTTATGCTCCAGTGAATGCTGATCATTAATTACGTCACAGAGATAAAATGTATGGACTCAAAGGGTTAATGCCTTGCATTCTACCCCGGTCACGTAAGCTCGCGTTTCTTAAGTATTGGTAAATTATATAATTAAAGTTTCAAATTTGAAATTACAGATAGCAATAGATTTGTATAACTATATACAACGTATAACAAATATTTACCTACAAACATTCGCGTAAACTATATGCATAGTTAGATAACATTGAATAAAGTTATATGATACAAAATCAATTGCTATTGCAAATTTTTAGTTTTGAGAATTTCAACATAAGAAGAGGGGAACAGGCCTTCTTCTCCGCCACATTTTCCAAACATCCATCCATCCCTCCGATCCTCCTTCATCACTACAATCTAAATGAAGAGACGTTAAACTATGTAATATACTTTTTATATTTTGTGGAGGTAGTTAAACACCATACTCTCAGGGCTTTTTGATCTAACTAGTCCCATTACTGACTAAACCAAGTATATGGAGTCAACTTAGAGAATGTACACCAGCTGGTTGATCAGATCGATCAAAACAAGTCTCCTACAACCTTTGCTACTTACAATAGGCACCAAATACTAAATTTGAGCAAACATAAAATTTATTTTCCCTGTCTCCTCAAACACCTTAGGGAGGGGGGGGGGGATAAATAACTTTAAAGGTCCTACTCCAAGTAATTTGTGACCAGTGAGTGGTAAAATGGAAGTAATGTTACGATTATACAACTTTTGAACATATATGCTATATGGAAAAAATAGGGAAACTTTAAGATCTATAGCCGATCTTAAAGCATCGATGCCATCATCGTTGAACTCTGGATATTACCCCTGCCCATATTTTTCCATATTAGTGGTCAGCCACTGAGTGGCTAGGGGGAGACTCTGGTTCCCATCAAGCAAACTTCGGTTCCGCCCATTAGCTCATTGCGCTCCTCAGGGGACATGAGTGGGCAGGGGTAATATCCAGAGTTCAATGATGATGACATCGATGCTATATCCTTCTTTCCTATTGTACCATTATTCAACTGCTATTTGTTTAGAAATTTACATTTCTTGAGAGAAACCTTGGAGAGTCTGCTAAATTATACATAATACTTCCTAACAAGACCACAAAGGTTGTGTAACCAGGATACTGCACCTTTGTGTGGTAGTGGAGTCAATTTATACAAACAAGGTATCTTTAGCTACATTTAGAGATTGAGATGAATCAATTTGAATGAACACATTAAAATGCTTTAATAAAGCATCTACTAAATTTCTACTGAGCAAGACCTCCAGGTTTAAATAAATAAAATTATTGTTGATGACCCTTATAAACTATTTTCTCCCGCATAATCTATGCATTTCAATGAATTTAAGAGGCTGAATATAAACATTGAATCTCTGCCAAATTAGGTAGCTCTCCTTCAATAATTTGATCACTTATTATACGTATATGTTGTCATAGTTCATGACAACAGTTGCTATATGATAAAAACTGGGGTAAATTATAAGGTTCTCTTACCTGTCCTTCGTAAAGATTCAGCTCTCCCCCAGACTCAGCAGTAAAGTCATATAACACTCTCATGATGACATCACTGGGCTTCAGAACCTAGATGTGGGGGGAAGCTATATCACATTACATAGTTCCCTTAATATTAAATTACCTGGGCATGTAATATACTAAAGTACTCCCCTATATCAGTCAATTTTATGTGATCACAATGCTGTGTTCATATCAGCAGTTTTCAGTCACTAAAATTAGTAACTAACCTCTGTATAAGATGCTGGGAAATATCCAACCTGTCCATTACATTTCCCATGCCACCATCCATTGGTCCCTTCTTCCAGTAAGTCAATCATATCCCCAGGGCTACAGGGTAGGGCAGTAGGTAAAGATATGAATATGCATATTCATATTCATAAATATGTACAGTATATGTGTGCTCTAGATTTACTGTATATATCACACAAAAGGTCCTCTGAGATTGACCACTTTAAGTTGGACATTAATGTCTATGGGGTGGGGCAACATTACCGATATATAAATATCTGACTTAAATAAAGACTAAATCTCAATTAGAGCCCAGGGCTATAATTTAAATGGTAATAGGCCTGGTCTTGATAAAGGACATCAAGCTTCTGACAGCTACGTATATTTGGCACTCAAGGCATAACCTGAAGTGTTACTAGTTCAAATTCAAGCTGCAGCAGTGATGTCCAATAGAAGGTGTAGTACAATAATGCTGCAAAATTTAAATTAAATTTTGAAATAAGAGTTAAAGACATAAATTTTAATATTTTCTAGAAGTTGGATTCAAACGGAGGCAGCCATTTGGACAAATATGGTACATGTATTGGTAAATACAAACATACCTTAACGCAAGATCACCATCATTTGAGGCGAAATATTCATACAAAACAACACATTTCTTGGTATTAGCACTACTGTTCCTAAATGGTGGAGGAGATCTGGACTTCCAACCAGGAGGGGAGTATCTATCTGAATATATATTCCCAACTGAATCCTACAAGAGAAGACAAATGAGAAAATGCTTCTTATGTTCAATGTTATTTGACCTATGAGTATGTAGGATCATTTTCAAAGAAGAATTTGCATAGAAACCAAATGATGCTGTTGTTTAATCCTTTTTGCATAGTAACCTCTTAAAGAAGCCATGTCTTATATGCTTAAATGGAATAGCTTAAATTGGTGTAGTTCAACCTTTAGAGATGTGCATATTTCAAATTCAAACACCTTTCATCCAACATTCAACCAACCAAATTACAGGCTTCAGTGTACTCTGACTTAGTCTACCAACTATTGAGGAATGAGGGTGGTCCCAATATTCCTTTCCTGTTCAGACCACTTAAGATGGATGAACTCTGCAAACCTATCATTCAATGGGTGGAGAAGTATTTGAAGTATTTCTCACACCACTCTGACCTTCATTAATTGGTTTAATCAGAACATTTGATGCAAAATTTTATAATTAAATCTTAATTAAACCAAAACAAAATGGAGGTTATTGATAATAAATTCTAACAAGTGCATACTTCACAAGTACCCAAACATTATCTTCCTACTGTACAACAAAATTGACAAGTTGACCTAACACATTAAATACTATCATAGACAATGAAGAAACATAGCATGTCTCCTCCAGCCACAAACAGTTAGATAATAATACTACATTGTTTGTAGTATGTGTAATTAGTCCAGTTAACTACAGTAGGTACGAATGTTATATGATCGGTATTGTAAATTACTAACTACATAAGTTGAGTTGTTAGAAAATATTATATTAAACCTAAACTCAGATTACCTGAAGAGTAGGCAGTACCATGTTTAATAAACAAGATACCGCCACAACAGAAACGTGAGAAACTAGTACATGAAATACACAGGTATGTGTAGATCAAAGTATACAACATATTTACAGATATACTCCTTTGGTGAGGATACCTAGAATTCCCTATGGAACACATATAATTCATCTGTCATACTTTCAAAGTGATATGTCTATTTACAAAGTTACACTACTCCAGGTAATAATCATTATCAAACACAAATACAATGTTCCATCTTTAAAACAACCAGTTACATTATCAACATCACTTGTGACCAATTATACAACTGGGATGCATGTGATATTTCATAACATACGTACATAGATGTGGTATTTCATAACATACGTACATAGATGTGGTATTTCATAACATACGTAGATGTGGTATTTCATAACATACGTAGATGTGGTATTTCATAACATACATAGATGTGGTATTTCATAACATACATAGATGTGGTATTTCATAACATACGTAGATGTGGTATTTCATAACATACGTAGATGTGGTATTTCATAACATACGTAGATGTGGTATTTCATAACATACGTACATAGATGTGGTATTTCATAACATACGTACATAGATGTGGTATTTCATAACATACGTAGATGTGGTATTTCATAACATACGTAGATGTGGTATATACAGGCTAAGGAATAAAAAGACCAAAGATAAAGGTTCCCAGGATCACTGATGAAGGGTGGAATTTCCCCAAAGAGTTCTCTGATCCAATGGAAAAGGGAAGAAAATTCAATAAAATTAAACTGCCACCTCAGCCAAATTTTATAGTCTTTACCTAGCAATAGGTCTAGTGGTTTAGTCTATTCTATATGCATTAGGTACGTCAGCCTCATATTTCAACCATCCCTACAGAAAAATGGTGCTTTAGATTATTTGTGGAAATTGAACTCTGTAAAATGCCAACATGCTAAAGGTCGTAAATAGGGTACTACAACGAGTAAGATTGTAATTCAAAGGAACCACTAATATACCACAGAAAATGTACTGAAATTGAGGCTGCAGCTATTATATTACTCTTTGGCTATGCATGACTTAATATGGACTTCAATTTTTATCTTACAAGCAAATAATATAGGACAATTAAGGGATATGATGTCATGATAGGCAAGAGTTACATAATGATCAAGTTCAACATATATTATTTGGAGAGTAATATAGGCAGAGAGTATAGCTTCAGAATGTTGGTTTGGTCAGGAGTTCATGCAGCCTTTTAAGTGATCTGACACCAATCATTTAGCAATGGATCAGAAGTGATCCTACTTCCTATATAACCAAACTAATTGATATTATCAAACAAGACTGCTGGATAGAAGACAGTGGTTGCGTTGTCATTGGATACCATGGATACAGTCTTCGCCTCCAATCATATTCAAATTACAGGTTTGGTCAATGACTCACCAAATACCATGACACACTACAGCATATCAACAACATATTAAACAGTAATAATCCCCACTAACTGCATTTATATTGCATATTACAAAGAGGAAGAGATTGAAATTGGTACCACAACTTTACACTAGCTCATGTGGCCAGTTAAAAGAAAGAAATACAGTTATGAAACCGTATCCTCCTTCATCCACACTTCTATAGCCTTCACTAAGTCACATGCTTAGGAATTCTATTCTATTAGCATGGTTCCTTAGCAACACATTCATGTCAACCATATCTACAGGAAAGGGTTTTTAATCTTGAAGCATGGGCTGAAATACATATATATTTATGGACAATTTTAAACTATTTCATTTGAATTAGGCTTTGTGACATCGGGCAGTCTACCAGCTGTGTTTCACTGTCATAACTTCAATCAAGGAAACCATAAAAAAGTTGTTTACAACTGTGACCAGTGTTAGCTGTTTTTGGGCTTTGTAGGGCAGCCATTTGAGGCAGCCATTTCATAATTAGTGAGATAGCTGTGGTGATCTCTTTGGATACTTACTGAATTCTTTGAAACTGTTCTGGGAGCTGTAAAGAGAAAAGTGAACAAGTATGAATACCCTAGCAGTGAAACAATCCCATCTGTCCACATGGTTGCATTGTGTGTGTGTGTGTGTGTGTGCATTGTTATGACTGAAAGTGTAAATTGACTTATTGCACAACACATAAACAGACAATTCAACACCAAAAAGCCATTAAATTAGTCATTAATCCATTGCATGTGTAAATAATGTTCTTGTAGAAATAGTTGACATGCACTAGGCTAAAAATGTATGTGAATAGAATAGATTAGGACATCATTTGAAATTCCTAAATCTGTTATATTTAGGAAAAGTCTATAGAGCTTTGGATGAGGATAGACTTTCATACTGACTTTTCTTCCTTTCTCCATCCAATCTACATGCTTGTACGTATATAAATTGGTAAACACACTACAGCTGCCTGTACTGTGCTTGTAAGTATGTAAACATTAGTTAAAAAGACAAAATATTTGTGCAATGAAAATGTGTAATCTAGGACTGATGTCACCATTCACTATTGTGAAGGCATTTTCACTCCTTATCTAAGGACACACTACTTCCACAAAGTATCCAAACAGTTACACAATTCCTCTCCTCTTTATCCCTATATCAAGCTACTGTCAGTGTCTTAGTCCTGATGTTTTGGATCAGACATTATGTGATGTTATGCAGCACTCGCTAAAGCCACAAAGTCAGAAACCTCAGTGAGTGACTTGACTTCATTATGACTTTTGATTCCTCTAAATAATGGTTTCTCTGTTTAGCTCCAAAGTGATCTCAAGGTGTATCATAATAGGTCAGTCCCTGTTCCCATCACTGTACTGGATAGTGACAAACCACAATGGCTTATTGTGGCAATAGAATCTCCAAAAATGGGAAATTCTTGAAAGAGGATTTCACCCATGCTAATATTTTACATTATTGTTTAAAAACTGCACTTGATAATCAAAATTTTTCAAAAAACGTATAGACTAATTTATGTTACTGTTAAACACACTAACAATACTTTTAAGAGGTCACTGATGAAAATAAAGTAAAATACCATCAGTACATGCATATCATTTGGCAGGTACCAGCTTGACAAACGTCTGGTACATAACTAAGAAAAGGTTTAAAAATCCAAATATGGCATTGTTATTAAAAGTTTAGATTCAAGAGGTCTGGGCTTATTTCTTCATGATTTTTAGTCTACAGGATATATATACTTTTGATGACTAACATACGTACTTGTGGTAAAATTATCACTTAGATGGGTCAAGATGCTTAGCAGTTAAATGGTGTGTGCCTCTGCCCACAGGGCATTCCCAATGCAGGAAAGGTTTATAACCTCTTATCCCTAAATTAATTCTCTCTCCACTTGAATCTCATTGCATGCAGTAACAAATAACACAAAATAACCTTGGAACGCTGAATAGATATCGAGCATTTCAGATGATGCAATAGCTTTTGTTTAGAGTGGTGTCACTGTCATAGCACAGTTAAAGGGTTTACCGTTGTATTCGTCAGGGACACTTGTTCTCCTTGATCATACTTTTTGTTAGCAAACAAACATATTGAAATCTGCAGGTTGCTCCCTCAAATGTTTTCTGTATCCTACCCCCCTCCCTGTGATAGTTTCTAAAAGAACCTTAGAACACCTTTAATCAGTTATCACAAATGTTTATGTAGCTAGTGTATATGCATATGAAACACTTCTACTTAATCAGCAAATACAATAACTACAACTTATTTCTGTTCCATAAAAAGCTACTCATAACCTATAACCTTGCAATACCACCCAGAATGCAGGAAAATCAATCTTAGAAGGACTAAAATTGATTTTTTTCTGGAGAACATGCACCCAAACCCCGTATTATATGCCAGAAAGAACATTGGTGCACTAAATATGTTTGCCTCCTTCATTTCTATTGTATCATCATTTAGCCCCCCCTTGCTAAATAATCACGGATCTGGCTAGTGTAATGCACCAATTGTATATCTTAGCTGATAGCTCAGGCCTCGTCAAGAATTAATGAATAGTAGATTGTTATGTATGCTGGGGAATTGGCACTGATATTGCTCCATTCATTCTACAAGCATATCACTATGCCTACAATAACATCACAGGCAGTACATGTGTACTTAAGGCTTCAGGCTCCAGTAGCTGGCGGGTCTACACTGGAAACTTAAGCAAACTGTACCTACAGGCTAAAGATACAGTTAAATATCAACAGTTCATTAAAAAGGATGTACGTACACACCAAAAATGAGTGGGTATGTCACAGATGTGATAAGGGCGTATCATAGATATAATGTAGGTGTGCCCAGTGGAAAAAGAAAGAAGAGACCAATTGCATCCTCATCCAAAGCTCTACAGGTGTTCCCCAAGTAATAAGGCTAGTAATATAGTATTTTAGCCTATTCTATTCATTTGTCAGCTTAACCTTATATGTATTGTATGTAACCCATACTTGACTGTTTATGTGATGTGGGTGTGGCTAAGCTTACGGAGTGGAGGAGGAGTGTCAGACACATAAGCACTTTCACTTTCAACTGATACATTTTTCCTAGGCAGGTCTATACCTCCTCCAATGATAGCCAAAGGCACTGAGGTCCTTCTGGGGGCAACAGGGGGACTCCCCTCAAAGTCATTCAACCACTTTGGAACCTCGTAGGATTGAGGAAGAACTACAAAACAGATATAGAAATTGATTGAGATTAGGAGAAAGGAGTGGAGTAGTTAGTATGGGTAGTTAGTGTGACACAGAGAGGTTGAAATTGACACAACTATCAGTTATCTAATAGTAGGTATATTCTTTCAATTCAAGCCCAGTAATTGGACACCAAGCTGTGGAGGTCACAAAGCCAGATAAGCAGGGGAATCAGACAACTGAAGGTCAGATAAGAAATATATCAATGTTCAAGCTAAGGGATCACTATACAGGTTGTCACTAGATATGTGTGAGCTGTTCAACCAACCCATGTAAATCTCACGTGCCTAAATAAATATATACAAGAAATTTGGTATGTACAATCATTTAATATATAACACTACAACTTCAGTACATTATGCAGCGAATTGAGGTTACTGACAACAGTAGGATGGAGAACACACTATAGTCACCATGGAGAACACACTATAGTCACCATGGAGAACACACTATAGTCACCATGGAGAACACAACAGGTACATAAAAGTCAATGACTCAGTACATTTTGATTGTATGCTTGTCAATAAAGTTGTAAGGCATTGTTCTAATTGTATTCATTGATCTGGTTAATTCTCTTAAATGAGCTATCAGTAACAAAATGCAATAATTTGAAAGTTTCAATCCGTAGGTCTTCTTCAACAATATTGAGGACAGAAAATTACAGTTGCTATTTAAGAGGAAAAGGTCGACATGATTTGAGCAATGCATGGAAAATCCTCCATCTTCTAATTGTTTATATTATTTATCCTAAAATGAGGACATTCCTTAAATCAGGACATTTTAGTTGATGTGAAAGATATACACATACGTACATACGTAGGTGCACATGAAAATTACGTAATCTTATCTGATTAGAGTATGTCCTAGTGATAGGTACTACTTTTAGATTTTATATTGCAGTGAGATACTTTCTGAATGGCAATACTTACATCCTAATGATGGTGTTGACATTGAGGTGGCTCTTCCCCGAACATCAGACATCATGCGAGGCCGTGCCAAAGTCCCCTTTGAGATCTGACGTTCCTAATGGCAACAGAGAAAGCTCTGGTGACTGATCTTAACAAATATTCAGTGCAGCAGCTCTTTATATATTCTGCTATTCACAAGACTATATTGCAGATCAACTATTAATGGCATTACTGCACGTATATCTATGTAACATTAGGCTAAAAGCTTCCTCAGCTAAAATAGGAATCCAAATCCAAATCCAAATCTCATCTTTCAAATTGAAAAATTATTAAGCCAGCTAATTATTTTCTCAAGTTACCATTTACATAATAGCTGTGTGACTCTTGTTTTTGAAAGTGTAGTTGACTATATGATATCCCTCAAACCTATTGCATATGTAGCTTATATTTCTTAGATATGTAATTTTAATGAATTTCTACATGAATTTCTAGTCCTATGTAGGCTATAGGACTAGAAATTCATGTAGAAATTCATTAAAATTACAGAGTACAGGATAACATACGTATATACGTATATATATATGTAGGATAATCCCTAAAGGATTATGTATAAATTTATATACATTTTGTTTTCAGAAAATGATCACATCTTCAAAATGTCATGTCTACTAATGCAAAGTGTTTATGTACATATCTACATGGTAGGGTAATGTAAAGGGCGAAAGTGAAAAAACCTAAATCATAAAAGTTGTGAAAATGAGTTTCTGTTAATCAAGTCAATTCACATGAATAATCTAACATTTTCATGCCTACTCTGTAATAAATTAAAAACCCTATAGGGAACTAAAACTGGTAAGAGCTTGGGATGAGGATACAGGAGTGAGTGATAAATGAATGACTAAACAATTAATAATATGTACGCATACGTAAATGTAATGATTATGTTACATGAAATAGCGCATAAAGAACAACAAGCTAACATAAGGAATATTAGCTCATTATCATCTTATTTACTTACTCCAGAACAGTAAGGAACGTGCTTCTTGCACTTGTGGTGAATTGTCATCTTGCATTCCTTGCACTTGACACCTTGCTTTGCAATGCCCTTTAGTAGTTGGCCGCAGTAATCGCACGGCAGAGGAAACTTGTACTGGATGTCCACCCAGTCATGCTCCTGACCAGCGATGAGGGAGGAACGGCTCCTCCTTCTGTGAATGTTGGGAGAAAATTCGTCATCTTCACTTAGGCTGGCCGACACATTGACACGTTCATACAGAGTAAGCTGTATATAATTGAAAGACAAATGTGTTTATAAATGTACGTATGTATGTAGACACCCTCTGACATCCTTACCACCCACCCTCTGACATCCTTACCACTCACCCTCTGACATCCTTACCACTCACCCTCTGACATCCTTACCACTCACCCTCTGACATCCTCACCACTCACCCTCTGACATCCTTACCACTCACCCTCTGACATCCTTACCACTCACCCTCTGACATCCTTACCACTCACCCTCTGACATCCTTACCACTCACCCTCTGACATCCTCACCTTTCCTCTGAGTGTATCAAGGTCAAGTTTTGTTTGTTTCATGTTCATTTGTAATTCTAACAGTTGGTTCTCCACTGTTGCACTGTCACCATAGGATGGGTTCGCCTCATAGCTACACACATACGTACAGCACAATATGTTGGATAACCTATAATAGGATGGGTTCGCCTCATAGCTACACACATACGTACAGCACAATATGTTGGATAACCTATAATAGGATGGGTTCGCCTCATAGCTACACACATACGTACAGCACAATATGTTAGATAACCTATAATAGGATGGGTTCGCCTCATAGCTACACACATATAGCACAATATGTTAGATAACCTATAATAGGATGGGTTCGCCTCATAGCTACACACATATAGCACAATATGTTGGATAACCTATAATAGGATGGGTTCGCCTCATAGCTACACACATATAGCACAATATGTTAGATAACCTATAATAGGATGGGTTCGCCTCATAGCTACACACATACATACAGCACAATATGTTGGATAACAGGTATCACATGTAATGTACATGTACGTAGGTATTCATCACATCTTTCCAAAATGTCATAGACGATTAGAGGTTGTATGAGGTTGAGGTTGAAATATAACATGCAGATATATTTCAAAATTACAAAATAACACTACATTCTCACATATGTACATACGTATGTACAATGTAACATTGTATATTCTCATGTCTCAGGAATACACAGCAGCTTAAAGTCTAATAAGATACAAAGAGGCGGAGTTAGGTGTCTACACCGGAATGGTTGCTCAGGGCCACCGGAATGGTTGCTCAGGGCCACCGGAATGGTTGCTCAGGGCCACCGGAATGGTTGCTCAGGGCCACCGGAATGGTTGCTCAGGGCCACCGGAATGGTTGCTCAGGGCCACCGGAATGGTTGCTCAGGGCCACCGGAATGGTTGCTCAGGGCCACTGGAATGGTTGCTCAGGGTCACCCTGGCAGGTTACAAAGGGGTCGTGTTGATAGCTAGCCTACAAACCTATTGCTCACCTTTGTTTCAAGTTAACTAAGGAGACACACTCCTTTTCTCCTTTTTCTATTTGCCCCTTCAATTTTAATTCCTAGACAATATTGCATTTATGAAAATATAAAACTGTAGTTCAATCTAGTTGCTATGGTAACACACCTCCTCTATCAATTTCTCTTGTGTGTGTATAAGTGGTGCTTGTGTTAGTGACTTCACTAAAAGCCGATCATCAAAGCATTTCTAAAGAGTAAACAGAGCAGTGTAATGAATAAACTAACACAACATACTACATCTACGTACTTAATTACGAGTAAAAGGTCTACGTATATATAGGGAACTAAACCTAGTGAGATCTTTTGATGAGGATACAAGAGGTTTCTCTTTCTCCTTGTCTTCTTCTCCACTGGGCCATCAACATTAACTTATTAAGAGTTACAAATATGTATGTATGTATGTATATATTCACATACGTACGTATGTAAATGTATATATATAATTCCATTAGAAATCATGTACAAAGGTGGATGGAATAACCTGTTTGTGCAAATTGTCAATTGTAGTTTGTATTTAAAATTGCATGGTTCACTATGGTTTGGTAGTTATCCAACACATGATAGATCTAGAATGCTACAATAATCTGGAATGATCGGAAGACTTGACTATTCAGTCAGGGTGGTGTGAGTAGGTAGAAAACCATAGCATACAAAGCTGCAGTCATATCCTGCACATAGGGGTTTAATACATAGCTTCTAAGTGAGCTCACTTCGCTCTGTTCTGGAGTGACGTAGACAGAGAGCGTAGGATAGAACTCTTCCTTCTGTCCAGTTGAAAGTATAAACTCCTCAATGTCCTTGGTACAATCTACCTCACTGACAATCTTGTTCAACTCTGCCAATCTCTTCTCCCCTGACTGATGCTGGGGAAAGAAGAGATGCTCTTGTTAGAAGGATTGCTTAGCAACAGACATATTGAAAGGGTGAGTATCGAGTGTGACTTGCTTACCTTACTAATTGATTTGTTAATGTACGTTTTAAATGACTTTGTTATTCCTTGTGTAACTTCTACTTGCAAATCTTGTACCATCTGTGGGTTACCGTGGTAATAGAATGACAAGTAAAACTGTGGTATGGTATTGATCACTATCTATCAATCATTCAGATATAAAGTAATTGTGACTGGTCAATACTATATAACATCTCAAAGGCTGAACAAATTGAGTTCATTGGCAGAAATACATACGTAATTCAAACTGCCAGTTAAGTGAATATCAAAACCAAGACCTATTTGGTAAGTCGTGTACACAAGTACAGCATAACACAAGCACTTACATCCAGTAACCCTGGTAGGACTGTTTTGTAAAAACTGTCACATTTTGAGTTGAAGAATTGAATGGCAAAAAGATAGTCGTTGTGTGAATTGTAGCACTGGAGGATTTGGGAGCCCTGATTGGAGAAGAGAAAGCTAGGAATTTCTGAAGAGTAGAGCAAGTTGGTGTGTGGTGTGGTGTGTGGTGTGGCGTGGTGTGTGGTGTGTGGGGCGTGGTGTGGTGTGTGGGGTGTGGTGTGTGGTGTGGTGTGTGGTGTGGTGTGTGGCGTGGTGTGTGGTGTATGGGGCGTGGTGTGGTGTGTGGGGTGTGGTGTGTGGGGCGTGGTGTGGTGTGTGTGGTGTGGTGTGTGGCGTGGTGTGTGGTGTATGGGGCGTGGTGTGGTGTGTGGGGTGTGGTGTGTGGTGCGTGGTGTGGTGTGTGGTGGCAGATGAAAGTGAGCATCTCTACCTTCAGCGTACTCTGGTCTTCTGGAGCTGTGAATTTAGTCCATTTATCTTGATAGTCCTTATAACACTATATACATATGTACATACATTACGTAATCCTAAGGCCTAGACATTATGTAATCCTAAGGTCTAGACATTTTGTAATCCTAAGGTCTAGACATCATGTAATCCTAAGGTCTAGACATTACGTAATCCTAAGGTCTAGACTTTGAGGTACATAAAAAGTACAACACAAATTTATGTCAAGAAAAATAAACTGCTTATTACAGGAAAGTTTGGGTATCACAATGCATCTCACCAACGGTCACACTCACCCTATTGACATTATCATCCGCCTTGTCCAGTTTATTGGTCATACCTTCTCTAACATGAAACACCTTCTTCAGGTGTGACTTTTTCCTATGAAACAGTTCATTCAGAGCAGACCCAACAGCTGTTGAGCTACCGGCAAGCGAGGAGCTATCACCTGCAGTAGTCTCAACCTCTCCCAGCACCGCCTCCCACATTGCAAAGAGACCAGTCAGGGTGGACCTGCAGCAAGAGGTCAAAGTTCAAAGGTGAGAATTTACAGGTCTATACTGTAAAACCATTAATATTAATGTCCATTATATTATGTGTTTTACCATATATGACTTATTAGTGTCAATTAAATTTAGTTTTTTGTTGTACATAAATACTTGCTCCACACTACTGCACATGCGTAATAATAAACATTTTAGTGACCATAAATGCAAGTGAATGATATTGCATCATTAATTTCACTAACATTAATGGTGCACTAATATATTAATGGTTTTACAGTATTCAGCGTTGCTGTGTGAGCATACTTGTCTCTTTTCAAATCGGTAGTTTTTCTTCTAAAATTTCTCACAAGATGCATCAGCTGCTGTTGATGTGATTCCTGCACCTGTGCCAGTTTCTGGAAGAAATCACAAGCTAAGACAGAGAAACATACACAGAGACATTAATAAGAGATCAAAACTAACCACAAACACTACACTGTATATCGGGATTGATTGTGATTTATCCAAATTATAGATATACGTACGTAGGTAAGACATTGTGGTTAAAAGAAATGCGAGATGAAGATTAAGGTGTACGGACTACGCAGTATATGGAACTACTGAGATGTCAAATCAATGAACATGATTGCGGATGTGGGTAAAACTTGCAATTCTCAATTCTTTAGAAACATGCATTTATGTAAATATACGGTATATACATAGTATATATCGTAGTAGTATATAGTACTGTATGTGTATATAGTAGTTATACGTAGTAGTATATAGTATGTGTATATAGTAGTTATACGTAGTAGTATATAGTATGTGTATATAGTAGTTATACGTAGTAGTATATAGTACATGAACAGAAACAAAATGATTGCTGGTGGAAATTTAGTAGTACGTACGTATATAATATTTAAAGAAAGTCATGTTGTTAGTATACTAGCATAGTTTATATTCTTCCCTCCCTTACAACGAGGAGATGCTGAGAGGTATTGTACATACTATATTCTATAAACTGTTAAGAAAAAATGCAATGTACTCATATTCCGAGTCATACTACACAAAGATCTCCAGTCCGTGTCACGCCAGTGTCAAAGTGTTTCAAACGTTCTCCATAAAAATGACACAAATAATGTGATAGTAAAAACTAATTGGGATTCTACTATCATCACTGAACCACAACTGTTTATAGGGACTGCTGAGGAGCCATACAAATCCACATTCCATTTCATGGACTCAACTGTTTCAATATGGACAATTTTCAGTACTTTATTTGATAAGATGAATGCTTCTCTATTTAGGTACCAAAAGGAAGACAGCACTTTCCTAATATACCTTCACAAGTGCTGTATCCATACAGTGTATATACCTTAAAATTACTTCCATGACAACCAACTAATCAAGTGTTTACATACCAATTTCCATTTGTAAACTGACAAACTGAAAAAGGATGGTGAAATGTAATTGAGTGAGTTTCAGTATGAAAGGTGATATGGGTTACAGAGTGCCCCATATAAGGAAAGTAAATCCATATGTTTCAATTCTCTCTCTAAGACAGACAGCTGCAGATTAGCTGCCATATTGTTGTTATTTATATGAGAAGCAAATGTATTCAAATTCAAACATATTATTTTAACAGGAAAAATCTTCAGCCATAACACCTAAACCTGTTATAATTCAAGTTCAAATCCAACTATCTAATATTAACTGAAAACCTTTGTTTAACCATTGCAAATGCCTTAAAACTACTGGTATCTGAACAATACAATACATTTTACAAACAATTACTCTACTAAACTACTTATAACATTTCATAGATACAGTATATATACGTACGTACATACAGTTGATATATGATTACTGGGGTAGAAAATATTCAAGAACTAGAAATGTCACATGATGGTCACATGATGGTCACATGATTGTACGTATATACTTTAAAGGTATTCACTTACCAACATCTGCTAATTTACAGGTCATCATAGCCTGTGCTCGTATTGCTTCGTCATGCTCCTTTTGAACTAGAAATGACAGCTTCCTAGGTGAGCTTGTAGTGGCCATCACTCTTAATGGGGTCCTATAGAGGGCAAAGTTGAATTTAATAATGACTACAGTTGAAGTGAAAATTGTACATACATAAGTCTTCAAACATCATAATGGACAAACAAAAATTAAATGTAAGGTCACCAACTTTCTCACCAAATGTTTGACATACGTAGGTACATTGAAAATTGTAAAAAAGATCAAGAAGAAGACAAAGACTCCTAGGGTAACTGATGAAGGGTGGAATTCCCAGAAATAGCGCTGTCTGGCCCAATGGAGCAGAAGAAGAAAGAGAAAACTCTTGTATTCTCATCCAAAACTCTCACTAGGTTTAGTTCCCATAGACCTATTTCTATGGAATAGATGTAGTACGTATGTATGAGAATTAATGGTGTTTTAGATTTCTCATGTACGTATACGTACATGAACCTAATAAAACTGAAGGTAATACATATGTATTTACATATAAACACTAAGGGATATTAGTAGAAAATGATTACCAGTAACACTATTTGGATACAAAAATTGAATGGTTCACTTTCTGTAGTGTTGCTTAAAGAACATGACATTATACCTATGTATGTACGTATACACAATACAGAGCAGGAATATTTTGAAATATTGAAGTCAAAGCTATTGAAATGGATGTGCTCATTTTCACAGAAGTGCACACACACATACGTACGTATTCAAGTACATGGTTTTATAGTTAAACAAGTCCATATAAGGAGTGAATGGCTATTTACAGAAGTTGCCTACTGTTGGCAAGACAATGTATACTAAGCTAAACTACATATTGTAATGTTTCCATTTGAATGGATTTGTCTATAACAAGTCTTCATAGCACAGCATAAGCATTAAGCATACGCCCTTAACCTTATTAGTTTTGCCAATTAATCCATTTGAATGCTCTATTTGTGTAAACCAAACCTGGACACAAAGCTTCTGTCTAGTGATAGTGTCTTCTTTAGATCAGACACAATCACATTGGAATCCATTTCTATGTATGTAAAGTATGAACCACTACATCTGGTTAATGACAATGGCAGTTGTAAAAACAAAAACAAAACACATTATATAAGGCAGTTTAGTAATATATATGTACACTTACATACACTGATATCATAATGACTCAAATATCTAAAAATAGACTTAGTTTGTACAAATATTATATTTGAGAAACGAACCTTTCACAGTTTTCCTAAAGTATTTCTCTATAAAGTTTACATGCTTTTATGGTACCATTATCTTCAGTGTGTGTAAACATGAACATGTCATTATCAAAAAGAAAAACTTACATATGTGCACTGAAATGAAACACTAGAAAGGTGGACTTTCCCACGAGCACCTTAATTTTGTGTTATACGTGTGTGCTTTTACAAGGCCCTCTGTACAAAGTAGACTTAAAGCTCATGGGACTTTCCCCATTTGAATAGGAATGCTGATATTGAATAGTGGAATCACACAAGAGACACACTTAACCTGGAATATTGAAAAGTGAGAGTTAAAGAGCTTTTACAATTTTATTCTTTATACTCCACTTGAGAATGTGGGTATCTAAATCACATTACAGAAATGTATGTACATATTTGGAGAATGACACTATTTGATTGTATATAAACATATGCTGCTATTGTATTTAAATATAGCTAAGAATGTTCACCAATGTGTCGTCTATGTATACAGCTAATGGATTCTACATGTCCAGCAGATATACCTGACAGTCCCAGCTACAGAAAACTATTCAACTAAAATTGAGAAATGCTTAGCATGAGATTCCATTCTACTTATAAACAAAGCAAAAGAATGATATACGTACGTACATATTTACTGGTGTAAAACTGCTAAATCACATACGTACATATATACTGGTGTAAAACTGCTAAATCACATACGTATATACATATGCATGTACACACAAATGCTTTAAAACGCCATTTTTAACATTATTTAACAGTATTTAGCCATGAGAGATACATAGGTATGACAGTATTTAGCCATGAGAGATACATAGGTATGACAGTATTTAGCCATGAGAGATACATAGGTATGACAGTATTTAGCCATGAGAGATACATAGGTATGGCAGTATTTAGCCATGAGAGATACATAGGTATGGCAGTATTTAGCCATGAGAGATACATAGGTATGGCAGTATTTAGCCATGAGAGATACATAGGTATGACAGTATTTAGCCATGAGAGATACATAGGTATGACAGTATTTAGCCATGAGAGATACATAGGTATGGCAGTATTTAGCCATGAGAGATACATAGGTATAACAGTATTTAGCCATGAGAGACACATAGGTATGACAGTATTTAGCCATGAGAGATACATGTGACCAACTCATGCATACATTGCACCACAGCATACAACTGTACATGTCTTAAATGATATCACTCTGACCAGTCTGTGGGCAAATGAAATGGTTGTGGTTTACAAGCAAATGGTTGTGGTTGACAAATGGTAACACAAGGTGTTGTACAGTGAAGACTTTAGCATACTGACAAGTGAATTGTGTAGATGAATGTGCAAGAATACATAAAAGTATTCTAACAAAACAAGCCTTATGGTAACCTGATGATGGCAATCAGTAATTAAGGGTAAATCAGAGATTTATCAGATAATCCCATTAATATTGTAAAGGATAATTAATTTATTACAGTCTGCAACACACAAAGGAGATCACCTTCTCACACACTAATAAAGTCACACATACAGTATACGTATATATGCATGATGAATAATAATTATTTGAGCTATCAGCAACAATTATTATCAATCGAGGACTTTTAGACGGTAGATCTTCCTCAAGAACCCATATTCATTCATATATGTATGTACGCATGTATACATATGCTGCATGTATGTACGTATTTAGCAACATTGATTGGGTCACTATTATCAACACCACCACTACATAAGTCAGATCCAGATTAAAATTCACATCGTCAAAGATCTGGAAAATGTCTCTACAAAATTAACAAAGACACTTTAGAATTCTCATTGTCACATGTCAAAGGTCCTTAGGAATAGGTAAATTTAGACTCTAATTCCTACGTATTTTCTAATACTTCAATACTGCAGTATATCTTGTCCAAAAAACCCACTACAAATTGTTTTATACATGCAGACAACACTCCAACCCCTCACCCCACCCTCACATACACAATATCCAGCCCCTACCCCACCCTCACATACACAATATCCAGCCCCTACCCCACCCTCACATACACAATATCCAGCCCCCACCCCACCCCACCCTCATGTACACAATATCCAGCCCCCACCCCACCCCACCCCACCCTCGTGTACACAATATCCAGCCCCCACCCCACCCTCTCATACACAATATCCAGCCCCTACCCCACCCTCACATACACAATATCCAGCCCCTACCCCACCCTCACATACACAATATCCAGCCCCTACCCCACCCTCACATACACAATATCCAGCCCCCACCCCACCCTCTCATACACAATATCCAGCCCCTACCCCACCCTCACATACACAATATCCAGCCCCTACCCCACCCTCACATACACAATATCCAGCCCCCACCCCACCCTCTCATACACAATATCCAGCCCCTACCCCACCCTCACATACACAATATCCAGCCCCTACCCCACCCTCTCATACACAATATCCAGCCCCCACCCCACCCTCACATACACAATATCCAGCCCCCACCCCACCCTCACATACACAATATCCAGCCCCTACCCCACCCTCACATACACAATATCCAGCCCCCACCCCACCCTCACATACACAATATCCAGCCCCCACCCCACCCTCTCATACACAATATCCAGCCCCTACCCCACCCTCACATACACAATATCCAGCCCCCACCCCACCCCACCCCACCCTCAGAGGTTTTATGGATCCTCTATATCCCTCCCAGTAATTGTATATAGCCACTTAAAGGGCTAGTTAGATGTCAATCTTCTATGGCTTATCACAATTATAAAAACATATTAATAGCATTGTAAATATATACACCTTATTGTGATAGCCCATGAACTACTTATGTAGAGTCAACATGAAAATAGGTCGCTTGACACTATTGACAAACACCTGAAACACACAAACAAATAATTATTATACACACTTAAAGTAGGAATCTAAAGTCAAGTCCAAAAGTGGTACAAGATAACTGAAATGTTCAGATTCCAATCTCTTAGATAGGAGACTGATAAAGCAGTGTTCCGTAGCAGTAAAGGAAAGGCTACACGTATTACAGGGGAGAGCCGAACTGTAGACTAACAATACCTTGAGGCATACCATAAGTACAAAATGATAAGAGGTTGCTCCTTAATTAATAGCTTTAATAGCTAGTGTGACCATGTTCAGATATTATACACACAAAGTGCTAGCTACAAAGAGGCGACAAATAATGTACATACATAGAAACACACAGTGTCATAAGTACATAGAAACACATAGTGTCATTAAGTACATAGAAACACACATTGTCATTAAGTACATAGAAACACATAGTGTCATTAAGTACATAGAAACACATAGTGTCATTAAGTACATAGAAACACACATTGTCATTAAGTACATAGAAACACACATTGTCATTAGGTACATAGAAACACACATTGTCATTAGGTACATAGAAACACACATTGTCATTAAGTACATAGAAACACACAGTGTCATTAAGTACATAGAAACACATAGTGTCATTAAGTACATAGAATCAGTAGTCTACTCACTACAGTAATGTTGTATATGCGTACTAGTTGAAGGGAAATATGAGCCTGTTAGCTAGCACTTGTCCGTTGACACAAAAATGTCAAAACTTCATACAATAGTGTTTTCCACCGGATAAACAACAAATGAGGCGCTGTCATACGCGGTACTAGCGGAGAGCCATTTAGGAAAGGTTTGCGGGTGTGTCACAAAAGAGAGGTGTGCTTAATGAAACGGTAAAGGAATAACAGACTAACAAAACAAAAGAATTTAACTTTCGCACGTCAACCAGCAGAAGACACGCTAATAGTAGGGTTCAAATCACCACAGAGGAACACAAGATACAGCCGTCCCTATGTGCTCTGTTCCCCAGAAGTACACTTATACGCACAGCAATAACAAGACAGTACAATAACAACACACAGAGAAACTTCTAATAGGCACTCTTGATGAAACCAGAATGGTTTCTATGTGGTTATACAGACACTTTAACGTCTAGCTGCGTCATCCTTACTCAAAGCTACTCTAAAGTCCTCAGTTCCGTCGATCTGAAAAGTGATCACTTATTTCTCAGTGATGAAGCAAGTCTTCCACACAAATCTTAACCGACACAGCCAATCTAGATATGGTAGCGATAGGTTAGCTTGCTCCAAGAATGGCTTCTCTGGGTCCGCGGCTCGGCAATTAAAATTCTCGTGGCGAATCACTTCGTGAGTGCGGGGGTTCTCAGACGCTTTTGGTATAAGTGTCTAAGGAGTAAGAGACACGCCTTCAGAATCTTTGTATGGATTGCGTAACAAACCGAAGAATAATAAAATGGAGGTCAGTTCTTTTGCAGTTCAAATTCTTCGACTACTAAAGCTATCAGATATTCATTGTATTTTAATAAGTAATGTAATAACCCACTTGAGAACATTTTAAAGTGGCTAGTCTTAAGACTATGTTTGAAATGTGTGAGTCGATCAATCATTCGGAATCCTGAATCTAATACAACTCTTTGAACCATTCAAAAGAAGCTCGACGCAGTTAGAATAAATCCTTATTCTTTCTTCGTGTCTAGTCTAGTATTGTATAGATTCTTAAGTTTTCCAGTAGGATTAGCGAGTTCATTTATTATACGATATGCTCCTCGTGGATGGGTTACCTACGGTGCATTCGGAATTGCTGTACACGTTAAGTGACTGCAGAAAGTCTCCGTACATTATGCGTTCATTTTGCGTCCTCCATGTATATGTCCACAATTGTGCCATTCGTACTACCTCTAGAGCGGTATTATTGAATGGTTTAATTTCTTTGTCTAACTCCAGTAAATCCAGGTACATGTGTTTTTCCCTAGGTCACATGCATTGAGATAGAGGAGTATGGAGGAGAAGGAGGCAGTTACCAGAGTTACATGGACCCACCCACATCTCAAAGCATGAATCATGGCTCTAACTCCAATGGTTACGGTGAACATGACCCCATGTCGAGATCAAAGGAGTCATTCATCAAATTGCACACATATCAGGAGGCTCCACCCTTTATGAGGGGAAATCCCTATATTACACAAGGCTATAGGGTTTATTTACCAACAAGTTCATGTTATAAAAGGTAGTTACAGAAATCATTATATACGCTTAATATTTGTACTATATATTATAGTATAAATAAACACACTGAGTGTATCAGCTACAGTGTACGTATATAGAATTATTGCTAAACTATTTGTATGAAGGAATAAGGAGTGCTTGTTGCGATCATTAGAGAATGAAGTCTTATTGAGCATCAGCAACATGAATTTACTAATTCTGGAAGTTTCAACCCGGAGGTCTTCATCAGCAATATATTATTATTATATTGCTGATGAAGACCTCCGGGTTGAAATGTCCAGAATTAGTAAATTTATGTTGCTGACACTCAATAAGACTTTATTCTCAAATATTTGTATATATGTATATTCATTCAGGCAGTCAGGCTATGTACCTGAGCAGACAGCCTGGTAGTCCTGCAAGTGGCGATGGGTTATGCGTACAGTATGTGTCCAGGTATATAGTATTGTGCCCCTTAACCAGCACTGGCTGGCATTTACCTACGTACCTCTAAAACTGTATGTATATATACATAGGCACTCTAATAATAATAATACTAAATGTAAATCTCTTAAGGATCATGGAGGATAGGTATTTTCTATATATTGAAACTTTTTTAACAATTTGCAACTTACAATTTATTTACAATTTGAAACGTTTCTGTAGCATTTACAGTAAATGTGCACTTTTACTTTCCATCATGTCAGTATTGGAATGTGGTGTGAATGGTATCAATGCATATTTAATGTGTGCTAAGATGAATAACACAAATTAACTAATGTGACAGGCGATTTACGGCCAATGGCATCTTTAGTTATGGAATTAAAAATATTATCCACTTCCCAGTTTTGTAAATTATAACTTTAAAGATATACTGTGATACATTAAGCAGTTACGGTGACTGCCAACAAGTATTTCTTTTATAGGGATTTATATTATTCCTTGCAGTATGTTTGTAATGACCAATGAGACAGTTAATATATGGACACATATCATAGGATTTGTATACTTTGCTCTAATACTGCTGGATGACAATATTATGACAGTTCCGTCCTCCAACGGTAACCTAGGAGACCATCTTACCTTCTCTATTATGGATAGCTGTTTTATGGTATGTTATCTCAATACAAGTGTAGCTATAGAGATTGTGGTTTGCTTATCACTAGTTCATTATGTACATGTTTAGGTACTAAGTATTTACACTTGAATATGAGCATGAACGTATATAGATATGTACGATTTAGTATGCAGTACTCATTAATATGAAAAGAAGTGATATTAAGTTCATAGATAATAGTTTATTATGTACATACCTTAAGAGAGTCATAGAATCTTGTAAAGTCCCTTAATTTGAAAATGAATGTTATACGTACAATTAAATTTAAACTTTTCCTTATTTCTGAAGAAAACTTTCCTACTAAAAATGTAATAAAATATTCAATTGGGGTATAAATCTTGTCCCCCAAATCAAGTTCTAATGGAGACATACTGTAGGTTTATTGTTCTCGTAATTCTTTGCACAATTTACTGTCTTTAGACCTGCCTGCTTTGTTCAGCTGGATATCACTTATTTAACTGTCAGTCAGAGATGACGAGTCAGCGATGGTTCAGCATGGACCTGATGGGTGTCTCCATTGGACTAATTGGATGCTACTTTCCAGGAGCATATTATGCCTTTTATTGCCACTTAGTAAGTTACTCTACCCACCATTAACAACTGAGTTGGGTAGCACCTATCTTTTAGTCTGTTAATTCTTTCTATTAGTATTTTATGCCACTAGGCCTTTCCTTCTGATAATATATGTTCCTACTTAATACTGTGTGTGAAGGTAGCTCTTCAAGGGGGAGTGGCACTGAAGTGGCAGGTAAAGGGGGAGGGGTCAGGCACAGAAGATGAATATTTTAATGTACAGATATGTAGTCTATCCTCAGTCCTACGTATATAATGTTCCTTGTGTGCAAAGTGTCTTTAATGTATTCTGATTGATGTGTAGTCAATCCACTATATATTGTATGCCCAACTTACTGGGGTGAGTATCATTGCTTTCAAAAGTAAGTTTGCAATCAGTTAATGTATTCTTCCTTCTCTAGTCCTTTCAGACTATTTACATGATTCTCCTCATTTTGGCTGCATTCTGTTCTGTTGCTATGCAACTACATTCTGGATTCCTCACTCCGAGATGGTACTGGAGGCGGTTTGCCCTCTACTCAGCTCTGGCTCTGATGGGCGTGGTCCCAATGTCACATTGGGTGTGGCTCAATGGAGGTCCAACAGCTGACGTTGTTCAAGTACTGTGTAGTAGATAATAATGTGGCTATTGCAAACAAGGAGTAATTAGTAGACCCTAACTAAAAAGCCAAAATGAAGTGTATAATACATTCTCTGGTGACTTTATATCCTTCTGCAAATGTTGAGTTACTTGTAAGGCAACTAATGTAGTGGAAATTATTAATAATTAATTAATGGCACCATACAATTATGTAGCAGATAGCTCCCTCAGATAACTGACATGTACACTTCCTTACTCCATCAGGAAGTGTATTAACTTCACTTTGGTATGAAGGGTACATTCAGGTGTTCACAAAGTTATCAGCACTCTCTTACTGAATCATATTGTTCTGTATGCAATCTACTGTATTGGATTCGGTCTACCAACTGTCCCCTCTATACTACATATATATATTTGCTGTATCTTAGCAACTTTTAATTGTGCTCTTCATTTCCTGTAGTTGTTGGTTCCGAGGGCATCAGTTGCCTATGTATTCGTTGTGATTGGAGGTGTGTTTTACGCATCCAAATTTCCAGAATGTGTATTTCCTGGTCGCGTGAACTACTTTGGATCCAGCCACCAGTGGTGGCACGTGATGGTGCTAGCAGCATTTCTCTGGACCCACCACACGACTGAATTTGTGTTTAATTTCTGGCAAACTGCTAGATGTGAAGATTTTTATGTAGCCACGCTGTAACAGTTTGTATCCTTTATACAACAACATTAACCAGACTCCATTTGTACAGGATACTTTAATAAATTATTCACATTAATTATATTTTTATTGTAAAACTGTCATTTTATCCAGTTATAAACAAATTAACAGTCACAACATTGATACATACATAATGTATACATGCAAAATAAACAAAATTAATACATATATATACAAGTTCTCATTTAATAATCTGGTAAAGCATTCCGCAACAATTCTTTGTTTGCTTCTGCTAGTGTTCGTGGAAATTTAACATCAAATCTCACAATCAAGTCTCCCTTCTGTTTTGGATTCTTTGGATAAGGCATTCCTTCATTGGGTACCCTCTTTCGTGAATCTGGCTTAATAACTTCCTTCAAATTTAAAGTCTCTACTCTTCCACTTATGGTCCTTACATCTACCTGCCCTCCACAAAGGGCTGTTTTCAATGGAATGGAAGCAGTGTAGATCAAGTCATTGCCTTCCCTTTTAAATAATGGATGTGGTTTTTGGACTATTCTGAACACAATATCAGCCGGCACTCTCCCCGGATACTGGTCTCCCTCTCTGGAGAATGTAACCTTCGTGCCCTCCTTCCAGCCCTGCTTCACATCAATTTCAACAACTTTATCTTCTTGTGTGGCTATGCCATCTGGTTGAATAACCTTTCTAGTAATCTTCATCTTCTTGGTGCAACCATTATAGAGATCTTCAAGACTAATGGGAAGCCTATGTTCAACTGGTGGGTCTTGACGCTTCCTTCCACTTTTGCCTCCCAAGCCTGTTGTAAAGTCCATGTTTTCTATTCCTTCACCTCCAAATGGACTACCAAAGGAAAACCTGTTGGTATGCATTGGTCCACTAGTGAAGGTACCACCCCTTGTAGCGCCAGTTCCTCCAAATCCTCCGCCAAACATACCGCTAAATGGATCTTCTGAACCAAACATCTGCTTAAAGAGGTCCCTTGGATCTCCCTGGAAACTGTAGCCTTGGAAACCAGCTCCAGAGTCGTTGGGAGCGCCCTTTAAGCCTTCCTCGCCAAATTTGTCAAATACTTCTCGCTTATTTTTGTCGCTCAAGATATCGTAAGCCTCCGCTATTTCTTTGAATTTTTGTTCGGCTCCAGGGTCTTTGTTTTTATCTGGGTGGTACTTCAGGGCCATCTTGCGGTACGCCTTCTTAATCTCGTCATCAGTTGCCTTGCGGGTCACACCAAGTATATTGTAAAAGTCTCTACCCATCCTCTTAGCGAATTACCAAAATTGAGTCAACAATTTAACTGTATTTACTACCAATAGTCTTTACTAAGCCAATATATACAGACACGTTTTTCTAGAAAATTTGCGTTGGAAACATACCGAACGCCCTGGTGATTTCGAGAATGTTCCACTGTTCTACAATTACAAGGGTCTTCCCCAAATGAAGCATGACCACCACGTGACAAATATGGGAGCTAGATTAGGCAGGTTTTTAGGTAGAGGAGCAAAGGCGACCATCCCAGTAGCTCAACGACAAAGGCAACAAGCTAACGTGGAAAGTGTACCTATCCAAGAACCGAAAGCTGACTTTTTAAACCGACTGAAAGATGTTTATGTGGAAAGTAAAACAGAAACAGTCCGAGTAAGCAAAGGCTTGGAACAAATCACTCTTTTCTTCTTTTTAGTCTTAATATGTACATTTCTTTTGTAGTTCCTCTTCCTCCTCAGACGTAACCCGCACATCCATCCACACTGAAGTTGTAATTTTTAAGTCCTCGTAAATCGCCACATCAACCAAAAGCTCTATGGCAATCTTTTTACTATTTTGTAGAGGGAAAATCCTTTAGGACAGCCAAGGAAGGTTTCTCACGTAGAAGAATCAACTGATGGTGTAATAGTGCCCCCTGGATTTTTAAACATAGAAAGCATTCTAGAAATTGTACATGATCAAATGCATCAATCCAGTGGAGTGTTGTCAGTTATCAAAGAGCAGCAGATTAGCAAGAAAGATGTACAAAGTCTGCAGAACTATTATGGAACACTAAAAGTAGTAGCACATCTAACGAGGAAGACTAAATTAGAGTGAAAAGTGACAACTATATTTGATTAGTAATCTCCATTGTATGCAAAAATGAGTTCGTCAATATACCCTTTTATCTAGATCACTGATTTTTTTATACTTTAACTGTTCAGCAGAAACACTGGACAACTGTAATTTGAATAATAATTCTAGCTCCTAGGAGATTCATGTGAACCAAACGTTCGCTATACCATCAATGTAAATTTAGCAGAATTTTTAATTAAGCTACTATTGTTCAGTAAATTGAGGATGAACTTAAAATATAAAATTATTGGATTGTAACTAAATGTACAGTGTATCTATATTGATCAAGTATGTGACATGCATACGAATATTCCAATTGCCAACAAAAGATATGTAACATATTAAGGATGTCATAATGAGCTCAGTGGGGAAATAATATTTTGATAAATTGCCCGCAAATATACACATTCGCAGTATATAGATAGCTGACTTAGGTTATGAAGAGGCTGTGTTTCATATTTGAGTGATTGGCACAGCTGCAGATGGTCTGGTAGCTGTATGATAGCATTCATAGACATCTATAAAGTATATCTATTTATTTATTTTAATTGCATGATGTAACTAGAATTGTATATTAGAGCTGTAACTCTGCTAAATGAGCTATAGTGAAGCAACAATTTGCGGACAGCATTCACAAGTATAATCTATTGAATTTTTGAAAGGTTGATGAACAACAATATATTTGCTTTATATATCAAGTTCTTATACAAGAATTTCTTTTTAGTTTTTCCTTTTTTTTCTTTAGATAATACTTTCCTTCTTTTTCTCTTTTTCCCTTTTTCGTTTACTTTCCTCTTTTTTTCCTTTTTTTCTTTTTCTTACTTTTTTTACTTTCCAACACGAATGACATCATACATGTCTGTCTGTGTCCGGACGTGGCCGGGAATTTTATAATTAAGTCATAGTGATATGATAAAAAGAATTATCACGGAAATCAAAGTTTGTTTCCTAGCAACATGTCCAATTAAGAAAGAATAGGGCTGAAAGTATTGGATCAAGGGAAATTTGTATGAAATCAGCAGTGAATATAACAGCTGTAAAGGACCTGGACTACATCTGTTCAATGGTACTACCATATTTAGCATGTTTACCATTCCCTAGTAACTAGTAACTCCCAGCTACCATAGGTCAGTTGGGGGAGGTGTGCATACCAGGTTCTCTGTATCCGACAGGTCAGTTTACTTGCTATTTGGCCATGAAACTGTACAATCCCTTTGAGTAAGTTTAATGGCTTTGACATTAGATGATCTAGTCAGTAAATTGTAAAACTGTTCAAAACTTTACTTGTTTCTGTGGCTAGTTGCTAACAGACAATCTATTTGTTTTACTCTTCTTGGTATTTGATAGCGGAATACTTCAAATGACGTCAATTAAATTTGTCCAACTGATATACCTGATATAGGGTCTTTTCCAGCTCCTAGTTGCTATAGCTATACTCATTTGGGGGAGTTGTTACAGTGCTGGGTTAGTCTAAATGTGTTAACTTGTACATCTTGTACCTACCTTTATTTCCAATTTATTTAATACAGAAAAGTCTCCATAACAACTGGGTTCAGTTGCCTGGCAACCAATCAATTGGAAATAAACCAGGCAACCATTCAATTGGAAATAATTGTTCATGTGACTTTCACTTGTAGAGCAAACTTCACACATGTATGTCAAGCGATATCTTCACCTCATCAGCTGATCACAATTGAGATCAGGCAGTTTTTCCAAAGTCATTATTTATGGGTGTACATACATTAATTTTGTATGTAAAGGTGATGCAATGTGTGTACTTCATGTGTACGTATGTCCTTTTTTATAGGACCTACTGTACGTATGTATATACATAACCGTGACTGCAATAAGTAGAGAATTACTTTGTATCAAATTATCATTGAGAAGCTTTTCTGTTCAACTGTTTCACTGCAACAGCACATGACAGTGGTTGATGCAATAACATGTTTTGGCAGGATTTGTGTCTGAGCATGCACTAATTAATATTGAAATAATACATAATACATGGTATATGTATAATTGTAGTGTTATATATATTTAGGTTAATATCCAATAACTCCAGGAAGGTTGATTCCTATTACAGTGATGAATAAAACAATATCGTACTATTTTACTTACTGATATACACATAATTATATATAAGTCTAAAGTTTGGCTATCACAGATTGGTATCCTTAAAGACCATAATGTAAATACGTATATAATGATCCAAAGGTAGATTATATACGAGAGAGAGAGGGTGCTCCTTAGAGACGTACTGCAGCATTACACCTTGATGTTTAGTCTCACTGCAATTGAGATTGCTTGAATTTGCCTTTAAGCAGCTCTTTGGAGTACACTTTAAATATTGTACATCAAGCGGCTTGACAGTGCATCTGCCTATTATTACAACATCATAATGCACAACCATGGTGGTGTCAGGGTGGCTTTCATTTGCCTGACACTTTATAATGCACAACCATGGTGGTGTCAGGGTGGCTTTCATTTGCCTGACACTTTATAATGCACAACCATGGTGGTGTCAGGTGGCTTTCATTTGCCTGACACTTTATAATGTACAACCATGGTGGTGTCAGGTGGCTTTCATTTACCTGACACTTTAAAATGCACAACCATGGTGGTGTCAGGGTGGCTTTCATTTGCCTGACGCTTTATAATCAGGTAAGTGCCCTAGTCTGAACATGTTGCTTAGCCTTAGTGTAATGTAATATTTATAGAGTACATTCTCAATTGAGATTGCAATTCATCAAAGGTATATCTAGGATATTCATTGAGTGTTGATATGACACCTTCAATTGGGAACTATAAAGGCTTTTGTTGATAATGACACCTTTAAATGAAAAATAGATTGTCTGAAAAATTCCTTCTCATTTGAAGGTGTCATTTTCAACAAATTCCTTTATAGTTCCCACTGGAGGTTGTGTATAATTCATCAAATTTACATAAGGATATTCATAGAACTATAGGCAGTGAAACCTACTGTAAGGCATTACATTATGCAACAAAAGTACTTGTAGAATATAATTAAAAATTACAGTCTGTTCTGTAATAGAGTAGGGGATGATATTGTTTATAATGGTAGGGTTATTTTGAGCTTTCTGTAGGAGCACAAACAATTTACAACTTACTTGAGGTGTAAATTAATTTCTTGCATTCAGCTGGTGGACCAAGTATTCCATATAACAAGGTAGCAAGGTGACTGCCCCCTATACCATATAACAAAGTAGCAAGGTGACTCCCCCTACAATATAACAAAGTAGCAAGGTGACTCTCCCCTACCATATAACAAAGTAGCAAGGTGACTACCCCTACCATATAACAAAGTAGCAAGGTGACTCTCCCCTACCATATAACAAAGTAGCAAGGTGACTCCCCCTACCATATAACAAAGTAGCAAGGTGACTCTCCCCTACCATATAACAAAGTAGCAAGGTGACTCTCCCCTACCATATAACAAAGTAGCAAGGTGACTCTCCCCTACCATATAACAAAGTAGCAAGGTGACTGCCCCCTATACCATATAACAAAGTAGCAAGGTGACTGCCCCCTATACCATATAACAAAGTAACAAGGTGACTCTCCCCTACCATATAACAAAGTAGCAAAGTGACTCCCCCTACAATATAACAAAGTAGCAAGGTGACTCTCCCCTACCATATAACAAAGTAGCAAGGTGACTCCCCCTACAATATAACAAAGTAGCAAGGTGACTCCCCCTACAATATAACAAAGTAGCAAGGTGACTCCCCGCTACCATATAACAAAGTAGCAAGGTGACTCCCCACTACCAAATAGCAGGGTGACTCCCCCGACTCCCCCTACCATATAACAAAGTAGCAGGCCTAGGGAGACTTCCCCCTACCATCCTGTGTACTTGTTTCTCTTACATATTCTTTTTGTTTTGTTTATACTCTTTTACAGAGTGCTATACAAGGGGGAATTGGTTACGTATGTATTTGATATGACTAAGAGAAGAACCTATGGCACAGTAGAACCAAGTACTTGAGGTTACCTTAGAAAAAGACCAATCTGGGCTCGTGAAATATGTATGTACGTATACGTATCTGTGTACTCCAGTCCTGAATATTTACATCAATCTATTTCAATGACAACCACCTATGATACATCAAGATATAAAAATATCAAGGTTTGTGGCAACCCATTTCTGCTAAGTAAACTGTTGACATTTTTCAGATGGCGCATTCTTAAACTTTGTCACTTGATAAGTTATATAAATACTTGTGGTCATGGGGTGCAGCTCTAGCTAGATCAAGACATCCAGCAGTTAACAGTGCTAGTAAGGTTTAGACCATGTGCATGCATATATACAACTACTACTATATTGCTTCAATAAGTGGAATGTACTTCTGTAATAAGTGTATACAGTCGACTCCACTTTATAACGAACTCGCTCATAAATTTTGGGTTATAACGAACGATTGTCAAAAAAACAATTTCCTGTCCATTCAATTCCTTCTGTTTATAACAAACAAACTTCTATTATAACGAACGTGTTAACTTATAATTATGTGTGTGTGAAACCAAAAACGGCTTTATTTATCAATCTTAAACTGAAGTTACTGGACGAAGTGGATAAAGGGAGGAAGGAGAAGGGTATTTGTGACGAATTTTCAGGAGCCAAGTCCACCCTGAGTGCCATTAATATACTATTTTACATAAATTTAATTTTTATAAGCATGCTACAGCTGTTTACTGTATTCATACTGCACTGATGAGTAGTTCATTTGTATAGTTATATGCAAATGAAGTACGTACATTTGGTTATAATGAACAATTATGCTGGGATTTTGGTGTTTGCTATATCAGGAGTCAACTGTATATTGATCTTTTTTGAATGTTACTAGTGCCATCCCCACTTCCTTTTCATTTTTTGATCCGCTTATGTAGTTATATTGCCTTGTCTTAACTGGTCATGTCAATGTTTTTCTTATATGCAGAGCCAAGTATGGCAGAGATTTCCCTTGAAGGTGGTCTCGGTCTTGCTCCAGTTAAAACTGATCAAAGGAGAGATGAAGAGGAAGAGGTGCAAGAAGGATCAACCTTGGAAGGTTGCTAAATATACATAAGCTAACATAACTTAAATGTTATTATAGTTAAATCTTTGGCTAAAGTTAATCCATTTCATTGCACTGCCTTCTCTTAATTATCTACATATATACGTACTACGTACAAATATCAATAATCACTTTTAACTAATTATCTGTATATTTGCTGTAACAATTTATGTAGACTATAGGTTTAGAATAACAAAAATGAGGTATCCGAGGCTCATGCAAGTTCACTTTAGCAGCACATGCTATGCACTGCTAGTGCAATGTAATACTAATATGTATAATTATGGCACTAATGATATCAAGAGTATGGAAAATAGATCTATACAGAAGCTCCAGGTACAGGTGATGTAGTTAGGTACAGACATGATTGCATCTAAAAACAACTTCGCTAGCCAAGAAATAAAATTTTAAGTCAATACTATAGGCCACTTCCGTTTGATTCATTCTTGTGCTGGTTACAACTACATCAGATTAACACACTAAACTAGGCTACATTTTTGTATGGTTAGTGCCATCATTTTTCACATGCTTTTATTTTTTATATAATATGTGTACATTTTATATAATATGTGTATGTATATACATTACACACGTGTATATACTGTATATATATGGTCTATTGATTGTGTGTACATACGTATGTATGAACATTAGGTGGCCCTGAGGTTCCTCTATTAGGTGTGTCTGAAAAGTTTATTTTAAAGCCTCAAGAAGATGAAAGTCAATCCAAAGATGCTCCACTACTGGTGGGGCAATCTGCAAAGGGGAAATCTAGTCCTGAAGAGGATATTGTCTGGGTACAAGTTTTCCATCTGACAGATCACAACAGAGAAGAGGAGGCAAATGAGTCATTGAAAACTGACTTTTGTGATTGCATGCTCAATGAACTGAATGTAGTATTTTGGAAGGCTGCTCTCTACAGGACCTATGCTGATGAACACCGTGATAAGGTAATCTTCACTCTGCATCTTCACTTGTTTGGCCTTGAGTGTCTCACTGAAGAAGTGAAGAAACAGATTCGCATGGAGAGAGTCAAGTTTGAAAGCCAGTTTTCTGGAACTTTGACATGCATTAGCACTGGACTAGTTTTTGAAAGAGGAACCTCCTTTAGAAAACCAGTCTTCAAAAAGCCAGTCTCCCAGTAAGCTACATACAGGGTTCAAATTTGCTTGAGTGTTTGTAGTCCATTTACTTTAATTATATTATAACTCTTATACATGCATGTATGTGTGTATGTGTATATATATACAGTAGAATATCTCGTTAACACAAAATCGGTTAACGTGAAAAATTGCTTATCATGAACATTTTAATTGGTCCCTATATTTGCACTATACTTCCCCATACATTAGTTCCCTTTTAACATGAGATTTCTAAGCAGTCCCTTGGACTTTGTGTTAATGAGATATACTGTATAATAGGTTATTCAATGTAGTTGCTACGTATATATAGAGGCATATATATGTAGAAAAGTATGAGTACACCATATACAGTGGATGCTTTAACAAAATGTATAGCTAAAGTGATCTCAAACACTGTTTATGGTTTCAAATTATTACTCTAGCCATCTGTAGTTATACATATAATTTAAGAAATTAAAGTATATCATCATGAATAAACTTAAATGTGACTAAAGAATAAATTGCTAAGTAATGTAATTAATTACTATTTACAAGTACTAGATATGGTCAATTTAGTAAGTTACAGAAAGAAGGAATTGGTTTTGTAAGTATCCATATTTGCAATATCAGGACAGCCTATATACTCAGAAGGATGAATTTACCCACATACAGTACACGACACAAAAGGGGCTTAACTATAGGAAATTACACCTAGATTAGTCTCACGTAGAGATGGCTTTGGATGAGGATATAAAGTCTTCTCTTTGTTCTTCTGTTCTGTTGAGATGGAGCATATTAATATTTGTAGTACATTATGACTTTCAAATTCCAATTTGTACATTTAGGCCTCCCGAAGGTACTGATATTGGCTCTTCAAAGCCTCCACCTGACACAAGAAATTGCCTTCTAAAGGTAACCAAACAATTAACTTAATAATTTCTTATCATATAGAATACTCCAAGTATAGGATTATTGCATGGTTTAATGCATTATCCTGTTTAGGGTTATACATGTACATACATACTAGGTTTATATATATACTCCAGTTACTTAGTACATGTATTATGTATAATTTGATGTTTAATGGAACCTTTTGAACTTTATTATATAGGCTTCTTGTATTGATGCTTAGAATTATATACAAAGAGCCTGTGCATAAATACAGTACTATATATAATATAAATATAAATACAATACTATATAATTATACATTACATTACATATACGTAGATATGTCTTGCAAGCCGGCATATATAGTATTATGTGTACATAGTACGTAGGTATATATTATATGACCACAATTATATATATTTTTGACTACTCTATTATGTATAAACAAAATGACTGTATATAATAGCACTACTCTTCCAGTTTCTAGACTATTGGCTAATAGTCCCTAGGGTGCAGTGGGACTTCTTTGACCTTCTCTATCAGATGTACACATTCGATATTGCCCATCAAGGATTTATGTGAGTTTGCAGAACTGAAAAGTAATTGTTTCATTGACCAATATACCATATCCTCTCCTTGCAGTCCAAAATTTGTTCACTTCTTCACAATACCGAGTATTGTAATACTCTTTTTTGTGTTTATGGCCCAATTTCCTTTCCAGCCAAGCCTGATGGATGGCATAATTCATGTTAACGAATTTGTCTTTGACCTCAACTATGGTGCTGTAGCTCTGATCATTCTCATGGCAGCCTATATCGTTATGGGATTTCTGAGAAAAAGTCCACTTTGGGGTTGCACAACTGCTTTTTGTCTAGTCCTCTGCTACATTGTAGTAAGTTTCACATTTCACTGCAATATAATGAACCCTAGCTATATAATATCGTATAGCTATAAGAATACTAGTCTTACGTACATAGACCATACTAATTTTGTAGCTATAAGACCATACTAATATCATATAGCTATAAGACCATACCATATCGTATAGCTATAAGACCATACTAATATTGTATAGCTATAAGACATACAAAGACCATACTAATCTTTGAGGGGATTACAATATTGGTTCTTATATTACAGGTATAGCCTATACAAATGGTGTATATATTTTAATATATGTATAGGGGAATGCCCTTTATGACCAGTGGAGATACGATGCTCCCTATCTTGATGACATGCGCTACAATGGGACCAGGAGACCCTGGTATGATCCTGTCAGGACACCCTACCATCCCATCCTGTGGAGCTATGTCTTGGCTGCAGTGCAAGCCTCATCTCACTTCTTTGTCCCTCAGTTGCCTCCCTTCATCACAGGATTGCGACACTGGGAAGGAGTTTGGGTGTTTCTCCTTAATCCTGACAACAAAGAGGAATTGAAAGGGCCAAAGATTTGCCTGTATAGGATACTCAGTATAGTCCTGTTTCCTGTACTGTGTGTGTCTGTTGCCTACTTCTCCTGGCCTCACCTGATTGGAACAGAGGTGTTCTACATTATGGCTGGGGTAGGTTATCGTCATGATTTCTTTGAGAAATACAGACTCGTTGCTACTAAGGCTGAATTGAGTGGGGATCCCAAACTATCCAAATTCCCCACCAGTGTAGAAGAGTTGACCCAGGTATGTATGTATGGATCCCTTAAACTTACTGAACAATAGCTTTTGTTGTAATACCTACACAGATTAATTGATTGAGTTGTAATTGAGGATTATTGTTGGTATTGAGGTTACTATGAAAGTCTCTCAAGAGCACTTGAACAAATCGCAGGTCTTATATACCATTACATATGTTTTGTATGTAATGGTATATACATATATCAGAAGAACAATAAGATATATCAGAAGTGTAAATATGTATATAAATCTATGTAAGTATGTTACATATACTGCAAGAGAAAGATGTATGTCTTACATACGTACTATATAGTAAGGTGATAATTCTTTGTACATCATTACATCATTGTATATATGCGTAGAACCCTCCTCAGTGGTTGATTGACAGAATGCATAATGCCAAACTTATTACCAAGGACAAAGCAAAGCCTACAAATATCGCAAGGGAACTAGCTGCCCTTCACATCTATCGACAATATTTCTTTAGAAGGGATCACGTACGGACAAATGAAGATACTTATAAAAGATTTGCCCATCTTAACAAGTGAGTTCATACTCTTTGAGTGCTGTACACTGGATCTGCTTCTGTCAATTCACTGCTCTCTCTCTCTACAGAATGTTGGAAGACACTCACAGATTCTCCAATTGGAGAAAGGAACGCACTGGAGACAATGGAAAGACATACTTCCCTCTGTAGTTATAGAGCTTACAGTTGCTCAGCCATATATAGCCATATATGACACTGAACACATTAGGAATTTAGTTATACTACATAGCTTAGTATTCTGAACAAATATAGATCCATTATTTGAAAGTTTGTAGAAGCTGTAGAATTGAAACTAACATTGTGTTGCTTGAGTGAATGTACATATATACATGTGCTTTAGAATGATAACAACATAATAATATTGATTGCTGATATTAAACTTGCATACAGTATCTTAAATGGTTCTGAACCTTTTGATACAAGTCATGTCATGTGTACATGTGTAATTATATACCTGGGAGGCTTAGAATGCATTATATATACGTATACGTATAATATACTGCATACTGCATGGTTCAGTATTTTATTCATGTCAGCAAAAAGTCAGCATATGCACTGTAAATAAAAAGTGCATGATATTGCATATATATACTCGTTAAATTTCTAATTCAAGAGACACTAATGTATTGCTAAATAATGTTTTTGGACATGCTCTATAGATGTCGGTGAATGCTGATACAAAGTGTTAGCTTCATATCTCCACATTTGACAGAGTTACAGCCCTCAATGTACATTAAATTCTGGTATACTACATTAATGTATGGTAAGAGAAACTTTTATATAAGTACCAGCAAAATTTCAAAAATCTTTGGACATGCTCTATAGATGTCTGTGAATGCTGACACACTGTTTTAGCTTCATATCTTTACTTTGGATAGAGTTACAGCCCTCAATGTACATTAAATTCTGGAATACAACATTAATGTATGGTGAGAGATAGGGCAAATATTAAGTTTCAGCAAAATTTCAAAAACCCATTGGACATGTTCTATAGATGTATGTAAATGCTGACACAAAGATTTAGCTTCATATCTCTCCATTTGATGGAGTGACAGCCCTCAATGTACATTAAATTCTGGTATACAAAGTTAATGTATGGTGAGAGATATATAAGGCAATTTTTTTTAAGTTTCATCAAAATTTCAAAAACTCGTTCAACATGCTCTATAGATGTCTGTGAATGCTGACACAAACATTTAGCTTCATATCTCTCCATTTGATAGAGTGACAGCCCTTAATGAACATTAAATTCTGGTATACAAAGTTAATGTATGGTGAGAGATAAGGCAAATTTTAAGTTTCAGCAAAATTTCAAAAACCCATTGGACATGTTCTATAGATGTATGTAAATGCTGACACAAAGATTTGGCTTCATATCTCTCCATTTGATGGAGTGACAGCCCTCAATGTACACTAAATTCTGGTATACAAAGTTAATGTATGGTGAGAGATAAGGCAATTTTTTTTAAGTTTCATCAAAATTTCAAAAACCCATTGGACATGTTCTATAGATGTATGTGAATGCTGACACAAACATTTAGCTTCATATCTCTCCATTTGATGGAGTGACAGCCCTTAATGAACATTAAATTCTGGTATACAAAGTTAATGTATGGTGAGAGATAGAGCAATTTTTTTAAGTTTCATCAAAATTTCAAAAACTAGTTGGACATACTCTATAGGTGTCTGTGAATGCTGACACAAAGTGTTTGCTTCATATCTTTCCGTTTGATAGAGTGACAGCCCTCAATGTACATTAAATTCTGGTATTCAAAGTTAATGTATTGTGAGAGATAGGGCAAATTTTTTAGGTTTCATTAAAATTTCAAAAACTAGTTGGACATACTCTATAGGTGTCTGTGAATGCTGACACAAAGTATTTGCTTCATATCTTTCTGTTTGATAGAGTGACAGCCCTCAATGTACATTAAATTCTGGTATACAAAGTTAATGTATGGTGAGAGATAGGGCAAATTTTTTAGGTTTCATTAAAATTTCAAAAACTAGTTGGACATACTCTATAGGTGTCTGTGAATGCTGACACAAAGTATTTGCTTCATATCTTTCTGTTTGATAGAGTGACAGCCCTCAATGTACATTAAATTCTGGTATACAAAGTTAATGTATGGTGAGAGATAGGGCAAATTTTTTAGGTTTCATTAAAATTTCAAAAACTAGTTGGACATACTCTATAGGTGTCTGTGAATGCTGACACAAAGTATTTGCTTCATATCTTTCTGTTTGATAGAGTGACAGCCCTCAATGTACATTAAATTTTGGTATACAAAGTTAATGTATGGTGAGAGATAGGGCAAATTTTAAGTTTCAGCAAAATTTCAAAAACCCATTGGACATGTTCTATAGATATATGTAAATGCTGACACAAAGATTTAGCTTCATATCTCTCCATTTGATGGAGTGACAGCCCTCAATGTACATTAAATTCTGGTATACAAAGTTAATGTATGGTGAGAGATAGGGCAATTTTTTTAAGTTTCATCAAAATTTCACAAACTCGTTCAACATGCTCTATAGATGTCTGTGAATGCTGACACAAAGATTTAGCTTCATATCTCTCCATTTGATGGAGTGACAGCCCTCAATGTACATTAAATTCTGGTATACAAAGTTAATGTATGTTGAGAGATAAGGCAAATTTTAAGTTTCATGAAAATTTCAAAAACTCGTTCAACATGCTCTATAGATGTCTGTGAATGCTGACTCAAACATTTAGCTTCATATCTCTCCATTTGATAGAGTGACAGCCCTCAATGTACATTAAATTCTGGTATACAAAGTTAATGTATTGTGAGAGATAGGGCAAATTTTTTAGGTTTCATTAAAATTTCAAAAACTAGTTGGACATGCTCTATAGGTGTCTGTGAATGCTGACACAAAGTATTTGCTTCATATCTTTCTGTTTGATAGAGTGACAGCCCTCAATGTACATTAAATTTTGGTATACAAAGTTAATGTATGGTGAGAGATAGGGCAAATATTAAGTTTCAGCAAAATTTCAAAAACCCATTGGACATGTTCTATAGATATATGTAAATGCTGACACAAAGATTTAGCTTCATATCTCTCCATTTGATAGAGTGACAGCCCTCAATGTACATTAAATTCTGGTATACAAAGTTAATGTATGGTGAGAGATAGAGCAATTTTTTTTAAGTTTCATCAAAATTTCACAAACTCGTTCAACATGCTCTATAGATGTCTGTGAATGCTGACACAAAGATTTAGCTTCATATCTCTCCATTTGATGGAGTGACAGCCTTCAATGTACATAAAATCCTAGTATACAAAGTTAATGTATGGTGAGAGATAAGGCATTTTTTTTTAAGTTTCATCAAAATTTCAAATACCCATTGGACATGTTCTATAGATGTATGTGAATGCTGACACAAACATTTAGCTTCATATCTCTCCATTTGATGGAGTGACAGCCCTCAATGTACATTAAATTCTGGTATACAAAGTTAATGTATGGTGAGAGATAAGGCAATTTTTTTTAAGTTTCATCAAAATTTAACAAATTCGTTCAACATGCTCTATAGATGTCTGTGAATGCTGATACACACATTTAGCTTCATATCTCTCCATTTGATGGAGTGACAGCCCTCAATGTACATTAAATCCTAGTATACAAAGTTAATGTATGGTGAGAGATAAGGCAAATTTTAAGTTTCATGAAAATTTCAAAAACTCGTTCAACATGCTCTATAGATGTCTGTGAATGCTGACTCAAACATTTAGCTTCATATCTCTCCATTTGATAGAGTGACAGCCCTCAATGTACATTAAATTCTGGTATACAAAGTTAATGTATTGTGAGAGATAGGGCAAATTTTTTAGGTTTCATTAAAATTTCAAAAACTAGTTGGACATGCTCTATAGGTGTCTGTGAATGCTGACACAAAGTATTTGCTTCATATCTTTCTGTTTGATAGAGTGACAGCCCTCAATGTACATTAAATTTTGGTATACAAAGTTAATGTATGGTGAGAGATAGGGCAAATATTAAGTTTCAGCAAAATTTCAAAAACCCATTGGACATGTTCTATAGATATATGTAAATGCTGACACAAAGATTTAGCTTCATATCTCTCCATTTGATAGAGTGACAGCCCTCAATGTACATTAAATTCTGGTATACAAAGTTAATGTATGGTGAGAGATAGAGCAATTTTTTTTAAGTTTCATCAAAATTTCACAAACTCGTTCAACATGCTCTATAGATGTCTGTGAATGCTGACACAAAGATTTAGCTTCATATCTCTCCATTTGATGGAGTGACAGCCTTCAATGTACATAAAATCCTGGTATACAAAGTTAATGTATGGTGAGAGATAAGGCATTTTTTTTTAAGTTTCATCAAAATTTCAAATACCCATTGGACATGTTCTATAGATGTATGTGAATGCTGACACAAACATTTAGCTTCATATCTCTCCATTTGATGGAGTGACAGCCCTCAATGTACATTAAATTCTGGTATACAAAGTTAATGTATGGTGAGAGATAAGGCAATTTTTTTTAAGTTACAACAAAATTTAACAAATTCGTTCAACATGCTCTATAGATGTCTGTGAATGCTGATACACACATTTAGCTTCATATCTCTCCATTTGATGGAGTGACAGCCCTCAATGTACATTAAATCCTGGTATATAAAGTTAATGTATGGTGAGAGATAAGGCAAATTTTAAGTTTCAGCAAAATTTCAAAAACCCATTGGACATGTTCTATAGATGTATGTAAATGCTGACACAAAGATTTGGCTTCATATCTCTCCATTTGATGGAGTGACAGCCCTCAATGTACACTAAATTCTGGTATACAAAGTTAATGTATGGTGAGAGATAAGGCAATTTTTTTTAAGTTTCATCAAAATTTCAAAAACCCATTGGACATGCTCTATAGATGTCTGTGAATGCTGACACAAACATTTAGCTTCATATCTCTCCATTTGATGGAGTGACAGCCCTCAATGTACATTAAATCCTGGTATATAAAGTTACTGTATTGTGAGAGATAAGGCAAATTTTAAGTTTCATCAAAATTTCAATAACTCGTTCAACATGCTCTATACATGTCTGTGAATGCTGACACAAACATTTAGCTTCATATCTCTCCATTTGATGGAGTAACAGCCCTTAATGAACATTAAATTCTGGTATACAAAGTAAATGTATCGTGAGAGATAGGGCAAATTTTTTAAGTTTCATCAAAATTTAAAAACTAGTTGGACATACTCTATAGGTGTCTGTGAATGCTGACACAAAGTGTGTGCTTCATATCTTTCCGTTTGATAGAGTGACAGCCCTCAATGTACATTAAATCCTGGTATAAAAAGTTAATGTATTGTGAGAGATAGGGCAAATTTTTTAGGTTTCATTAAAATTTCAAAAACTATTTGGACATACTCTATAGGTGTCTGTGAATGCTGACACAAAGTATTTGCTTGATATCTTTCTGTTTGATAGAGTGACAGCCCTCAATGTACATTAAATTCTGGTATACAAAGTTAATGTATAGTGAGAGATAAGGCAAATTTTAAGTTTCATCAAAATTTCAAAAACCCATTGGACATGTTCTATAGATGTCTGTGAATGCTGACACAAAGATTTAGCTTCATATCTCTCCATTTGATGGAGTGACAGCCCTCAATGTACATTAAATTCTGGTATACAAAGTTAATGTATGGTGAGAGATAAGGCAAATTTTAAGTTTCATCTAAATTTCAAAAACTCGTTCAACATGCTCTATAGATGTCTGTGAATGCTAACACAAACATTTCGCTTCATATCTCTCCATTTGATGGAGTGCCAGCCCTTAATGAACATTAAATTCTGGTATACAAAGTTAATGTATGGTGAGAGATAAGGCAATTTTTAAGTTTCATCAAAATTTCAAAAACTCGTTCAACATGCTCTATAGATGTCTGTGAATGCTGACACAAACATGTAGCTTCATATCTCTCCATTTGATGGAGTGACAGCCCTTAATGAACATTAAATTCTGGTATACAAAGTTAATGTATGGTGAGAGATAGAGCAATTTTTTTAAGTTTCATCAAAATTTCAAAAACTAGTTGGACATACTCTATAGGTGTCTGTGAATGCTGACACAAAGTGTTTGCTTCATATCTTTCCGTTTGATAGAGTGACAGCCCGCAATGTACATTAAATTCTGGTATTCAAAGTTAATGTATGGTGAGAGATAGAGCAAATTTTTTAGGTTTCATTAAAATTTCAAAAACTAGTTGGACATACTCTATAGGTGTCTGTGAATGCTGACACAAAGTATTTGCTTCATATCTTTCTGTTTGATAGAGTGACAGCCCTCAATGTACATTAAATTTTGGTATACAAAGTTAATGTATGGTGAGAGATAGGGCAAATTTTAAGTTTCAGCAAAATTTCAAAAACCCATTGGACATGTTCTATAGATATATGTAAATGCTGACACAAAGATTTAGCTTCATATCTCTCCATTTGATGGAGTGACAGCCCTCAATGTACATTAAATTCTGGTATACAAAGTTAATGTATGGTGAGAGATAGGGCAATTTTTTTAAGTTTCATCAAAATTTCACAAACTCGTTCAACATGCTCTATAGATGTCTGTGAATGCTGACACAAAGATTTAGCTTCATATCTCTCCATTTGATGGAGTGACAGCCCTCAATGTACATTAAATCCTAGTATACAAAGTTAATGTATGGTGAGAGATAAGGCAAATTTTAAGTTTCATGAAAATTTCAAAAACTCGTTCAACATGCTCTATAGATGTCTGTGAATGCTGACTCAAACATTTAGCTTCATATCTCTCCATTTGATAGAGTGACAACCCTCAATGTACATTAAATTCTGGTATACAAAGTTAATGTATGGTGAGAGATAGGGCAAATTGTTTAGGTTTCATTAAAATTTCAAAAACTAGTTGGACATGCTCTATAGGTGTCTGTGAATGCTGACACAAAGTATTTGCTTCATATCTTTCTGTTTGATAGAGTGACAGCCCTCAATGTACATTAAATTTTGGTATACAAAGTTAATGTATGGTGAGAGATAGGGCAAATATTAAGTTTCAGCAAAATTTCAAAAACCCATTGGACATGTTCTATAGATATATGTAAATGCTGACACAAAGATTTAGCTTCATATCTCTCCATTTGATAGAGTGACAGCCCTCAATGTACATTAAATTCTGGTATACAAAGTTAATGTATGGTGAGAGATAGAGCAATTTTTTTTAAGTTTCATCAAAATTTCACAAACTCGTTCAACATGCTCTATAGATGTCTGTGAATGCTGACACAAAGATTTAGCTTCATATCTCTCCATTTGATGGAGTGACAGCCTTCAATGTACATAAAATCCTGGTATACAAAGTTAATGTATGGTGAGAGATAAGGCATTTTTTTTTAAGTTTCATCAAAATTTCAAATACCCATTGGACATGTTCTATAGATGTATGTGAATGCTGACACAAACATTTAGCTTCATATCTCTCCATTTGATGGAGTGACAGCCCTCAATGTACATTAAATTCTGGTATACAAAGTTAATGTATGGTGAGAGATTAGGCAATTTTTTTTAAGTTACATCAAAATTTAACAAATTCGTTCAACATGCTCTATAGATGTCTGTGAATGCTGATACACACATTTAGCTTCATATCTCTCCATTTGATGGAGTGACAGCCCTCAATGTACATTAAATCCTGGTATATAAAGTTAATGTATGGTGAGAGATAAGGCAAATTTTAAGTTTCAGCAAAATTTCAAAAACCCATTGGACATGTTCTATAGATGTATGTAAATGCTGACACAAAGATTTGGCTTCATATCTCTCCATTTGATGGAGTGACAGCCCTCAATGTACACTAAATTCTGGTATACAAAGTTAATGTATGGTGAGATATAAGGCAATTTTTTTTAAGTTTCATCAAAATTTCAAAAACCCATTGGACATGTTCTATAGATGTATGTGAATGCTGACACAAACATTTAGCTTCATATCTCTCCATTTGATGGAGTGACAGCCCTTAATGAACATTAAATTCTGGTATACAAAGTTAATGTATGGTGAGAGATAGAGCAATTTTTTTAAGTTTCATCAAAATTTCAAAAACTAGTTGGACATACTCTATAGGTGTCTGTGAATGCTGACACAAAGTGTTTGCTTCATATCTTTCCGTTTGATAGAGTGACAGCCCTCAATGTACATTAAATTCTGGTATTCAAAGTTAATGTATGGTGAGAGATAGGGCAAATTTTTTAGGTTTCATTAAAATTTCAAAAACTAGTTGGACATACTCTATAGGTGTCTGTGAATGCTGACACAAAGTATTTGCTTCATATCTTTCTGTTTGATAGAGTGACAGCCCTCAATGTACATTAAATTCTGGTATACAAAGTTAATGTATGGTGAGAGATAGGGCAAATTTTAAGTTTCAGCAAAATTTCAAAAACCCATTGGACATGTTCTATAGATATATGTAAATGCTGACACAAAGATTTAGCTTCATATCTCTCCATTTGATGGAGTGACAGCCCTCAATGTACATTAAATTCTGGTATACAAAGTTAATGTATGGTGAGAGATAGGGCAATTTTTTTAAGTTTCATCAAAATTTCAAAAACTAGTTGGACATACTCTATAGGTGTCTGTGAATGCTGACACAAAGTGTTTGCTTCATATCTTTCCGTTTGATAGAGTGACAGCCCTCAATGTACATTAAATTCTGGTATTCAAAGTTAATGTATGGTGAGAGATAGGGCAAATTTTTTAGGTTTCATTAAAATTTCAAAAACTAGTTGGACATACTCTATAGGTGTCTGTGAATGCTGACACAAAGTATTTGCTTCATATCTTTCTGTTTGATAGAGTGACAGCCCTCAATGTACATTAAATTCTGGTATACAAAGTTAATGTATGGTGAGAGATAGGGCAAATTTTAAGTTTCAGCAAAATTTCAAAAACCCATTGGACATGTTCTATAGATATATGTAAATGCTGACACAAAGATTTAGCTTCATATCTCTCCATTTGATGGAGTGACAGCCCTCAATGTACATTAAATTCTGGTATACAAAGTTAATGTATGGTGAGAGATAGGGCAATTTTTTTAAGTTTCATCAAAATTTCACAAACTCGTTCAACATGCTCTATAGATGTCTGTGAATGCTGACACAAAGATTTAGCTTCATATCTCTCCATTTGATGGAGTGACAGCCCTCAATGTACATTAAATCCTAGTATACAAAGTTAATGTATGGTGAGAGATAAGGCAAATTTTAAGTTTCATGAAAATTTCAAAAACTCGTTCAACATGCTCTATAGATGTCTGTGAATGCTGACTCAAACATTTAGCTTCATATCTCTCCATTTGATAGAGTGACAGCCCTCAATGTACATTAAATTCTGGTATACAAAGTTAATGTATTGTGAGAGATAGGGCAAATTGTTTAGGTTTCATTAAAATTTCAAAAACTAGTTGGACATACTCTATAGGTGTCTGTGAATGCTGACACAAAGTATTTGCTTCATATCTTTCTGTTTGATAGAGTGACAGCCCTCAATGTACATTAAATTTTGGTATACAAAGTTAATGTATGGTGAGAGATAGGGCAAATATTAAGTTTCAGCAAAATTTCAAAAACCCATTGGACATGTTCTATAGATATATGTAAATGCTGACACAAAGATTTAGCTTCATATCTCTCCATTTGATGGAGTGACAGCCCTCAATGTACACTAAATTCTGGTATACAAAGTTAATGTATGGTGAGAGATAAGGCAATTTTTTTTAAGTTTCATCAAAATTTCAAAAACCCATTGGACATGTTCTATAGATGTATGTGAATGCTGACACAAACATTTAGCTTCATATCTCTCCATTTGATGGAGTGACAGCCCTTAACCCTTTAATGACCGTTGACGATATACATCGTCATGATAATTATATGCAGCCGATAACCGTTGACGATATACATCGTCATAGATAGGCGGCAGGCTTTCCCGGCGAATTATTAGCATATGCGTGGCCAAAGTAAACTCTAACAGGTGTTAAGTGGTCGTCAGACAGTTGCACTTTACGATTAGTGCACACAGGTGGCAGGAACCTTCCCTCCGTGGCGAAAAAAGCCTACGAATTAACCGTATACGTACCGTGTGAGTGAAGAGAACTGACCAGGCTCTGAATGCGACCGCATAGGGTTAGGGTTAGGGTTAGTGCCTGGTCCGTTCTCTTCACTTGATTCGAAAGGCTAAACTTGACGAGAATCCACTTCCTCAGTCGTAAAAACAACCTTACCTTACACGTAGCACTTACAGTACATCACGTGGCCTTCGAAAAAGTCAGTCATAAGGTATAGGGCCGCCCACGCAATAAGTTGGCGCGGAAAGGGTTAATGAACATTAAATTCTGGTATACAAAGTTAATGTATGGTGAGAGATAGAGCAATTTTTTTAAGTTTCATCAAAATTTCAAAAACTAGTTGGACATACTCTATAGGTGTCTGTGAATGCTGACACAAAGTGTTTGCTTCATATCTTTCCGTTTGATAGAGTGACAGCCCTCAATGTACATTAAATTCTGGTATTCAAAGTTAATGTATTGTGAGAGATAGGGCAAATTTTTTAGGTTTCATTAAAATTTCAAAAACTAGTTGGACATACTCTATAGGTGTCTGTGAATGCTGACACAAAGTATTTGCTTCATATCTTTCTGTTTGATAGAGTGACAGCCCTCAATGTACATTAAATTCTGGTATTCAAAGTTAATGTATGGTGAGAGATAGGGCAAATATTAAGTTTCAGCAAAATTTCAAAAACCCATTGGACATGTTCTATAGATATATGTAAATGCTGACACAAAGATTTAGCTTCATATCTCTCCATTTGATAGAGTGACAGCCCTCAATGTACATTAAATTCTGGTATACAAAGTTAATGTATGGTGAGAGATAGAGCAATTTTTTTTAAGTTTCATCAAAATTTCACAAACTCGTTCAACATGCTCTATAGATGTCTGTGAATGCTGACACAAAGATTTAGCTTCATATCTCTCCATTTGATGGAGTGACAGCCTTCAATGTACATAAAATCCTGGTATACAAAGTTAATGTATGGTGAGAGATAAGGCATTTTTTTTTAAGTTTCATCAAAATTTCAAATACCCATTGGACATGTTCTATAGATGTATGTGAATGCTGACACAAACATTTAGCTTCATATCTCTCCATTTGATGGAGTGACAGCCCTCAATGTACATTAAATTCTGGTATACAAAGTTAATGTATTGTGAGAGATAAGGCAATTTTTTTTAAGTTTCATCAAAATTTAACAAATTCGTTCAACATGCTCTATAGATGTCTGTGAATGCTGATACACACATTTAGCTTCATATCTCTCCATTTGATGGAGTGACAGCCCTCAATGTACATTAAATCCTGGTATATAAAGTTAATGTATGGTGAGAGATAAGGCAATTTTTTTTAAGTTTCATCAAAATTTCAAAAACTAGTTGGACAATCTCTATAGGTGTCTGTGAATGCTGACACAAACATTTAGCTTCATATCTCTCCATTTGATGGAGTGACAGCCTTCAATGTACATTAAATCCTAGTATACAAAGTTAATGTATGGTGAGAGATAAGGCAAATATAAAGTTTCATCCAAATTTCAAAAACTCGTTCAACATGCTCTATAGATGTCTGTGAATGCTGACACAAAGATTTAGCTTCATATCTCTCCATTTGATGGAGTGACAGCCTTCAATGTACATAAAATCCTGGTATACAAAGTTAATGTATGGTGAGAGATAAGGCATTTTTTTTTAAGTTTCATCAAAATTTCAAATACCCATTGGACATGTTCTATAGATGTATGTGAATGCTGACACAAACATTTAGCTTCATATCTCTCCATTTGATGGAGTGACAGCCCTCAATGTACATTAAATTCTGGTATACAAAGTTAATGTATTGTGAGAGATAAGGCAATTTTTTTTAAGTTTCATCAAAATTTAACAAATTCGTTCTACATGCTCTATAGATGTCTGTGAATGCTGATACACACATTTAGCTTCATATCTCTCCATTTGATGGAGTGACAGCCCTCAATGTACATTAAATCCTGGTATATAAAGTTAATGTATGGTGAGAGATAAGGCAATTTTTTTAAGTTTCATCAAAATTTCAAAAACTAGTTGGACAATCTCTATAGGTGTCTGTGAATGCTGACACAAACATTTAGCTTCATATCTCTCCATTTGATGGAGTGACAGCCTTCAATGTACATTAAATCCTAGTATACAAAGTTAATGTATGGTGAGAGATAAGGCAAATATAAAGTTTCATCCAAATTTCAAAAACTCGTTCAACATGCTCTATAGATGTCTGTGAATGCTGACTCAAACATTTAGCTTCATATCTCTCCATTTGATGGAGTGACAGCCCTCAATGTACATTAAATTCTGGTATACAAAGTTAATGTATGGTGAGAGATAGGGCAAATATTAAGTTTCATCAAAATTTCAAAAACCCATTGGACATGTTCTATAGATATATGTAAATGCTGACACAAAGATTTAGCTTCATATCTCTCCATTTGATAGAGTGACAGCCCTCAATGTACATTAAATTCTGGTATACAAAGTTAATGTATGGTGAGAGATAGAGCAATTTTTTTTAAGTTTCATCAAAATTTCACAAACTCGTTCAACATGCTCTATAGATGTCTGTGAATGCTGACACAAAGATTTAGCTTCATATCTCTCCATTTGATGGAGTGACAGCCTTCAATGTACATAAAATCCTGGTATACAAAGTTAATGTATGGTGAGAGATAAGGCATTTTTTTTTAAGTTTCATCAAAATTTCAAATACCCATTGGACATGTTCTATAGATGTATGTGAATGCTGACACAAACATTTAGCTTCATATCTCTCCATTTGATGGAGTGACAGCCCTCAATGTACATTAAATTCTGGTATACAAAGTTAATGTATTGTGAGAGATAAGGCAATTTTTTTTAAGTTTCATCAAAATTTAACAAATTCGTTCAACATGCTCTATAGATGTCTGTGAATGCTGATACACACATTTAGCTTCATATCTCTCCATTTGATGGAGTGACAGCCCTCAATGTACATTAAATCCTGGTATATAAAGTTAATGTATGGTGAGAGATAAGGCAATTTTTTTTAAGTTTCATCAAAATTTCAAAAACTAGTTGGACAATCTCTATAGGTGTCTGTGAATGCTGACACAAACATTTAGCTTCATATCTCTCCATTTGATGGAGTGACAGCCTTCAATGTACATTAAATCCTAGTATACAAAGTTAATGTATGGTGAGAGATAAGGCAAATATAAAGTTTCATCCAAATTTCAAAAACTCGTTCAACATGCTCTATAGATGTCTGTGAATGCTGACTCAAACATTTAGCTTCATATCTCTCCATTTGATGGAGTGACAGCCCTCAATGTACATTAAATTCTGGTATACAAAGTTAATGTATGGTGAGATATAAGGCAATTTTTAAGTTTCATTAAAATTTCACAAACTCGTTCAACATGCTCTATAGATGTCTGTGAATGCTGACACAAAGATTTAGCTTCATATCTCTCCATTTGATGGAGTGACAGCCCTCAATGTACATTAAATTCTGGTATACAAAGTTAATGTATGGTGAGATATAAGGCAATTTTTAAGTTTCATTAAAATTTCACAAACTCGTTCAACATGCTCTATAGATGTCTGTGAATGCTGACACAAAGATTTAGCTTCATATCTCTCCATTTGATGGAGTGACAGCCCTCAATGTACATTAAATCCTGGTATACAAAGTTAATGTATGGTGAGAGATAGGGCAAATTTTAAGTTTCATTAAAATTTCAAAAACTCATTGGACATACTCTATAGGTGTCTGTGAATGTTGACACAAAATCACAACTTCATATCTTTCCATTCGATAGAGTTATAGAACTCTAGTTAATGTACTGTATTGTTAGTGAAAATTGCGTAATACCATATATGGCCGACCGTTAGAAGGTGTATGTAAAGACAATAGTCGATACTATATCCGAAAATCTAGAATACTTTCTAAATTTTATTATACACTGGGATATGCACTGTGTAGTAATTGATTGTTATTGAAGCACTATCTATCCATATTTAATATATGGATCTGGTTAAAGTGAAATTTCATCAATCGACAGCCAACGAAACTCCAAAGAAAAAAAGTTGGACCATACCGAACGCTACCATCCACGACGCTCATAGGCCGGGATCGGTGGTAACGCTCTGCCGAGTTGAGCTTTGGGTGTCACTTGCGTGAGAAGAACCAGTTCTTCTCGATATGGCCGACTCATATGAATCCTTAGATATCAGATGCCAATCCCACATTACGTGGAACCCCCCCGAAATCCGGATTATTGGTGAGCACGTCTCTATGGCACCAACCGATTAGGAGACAGCTTCAGAGTCTAAGCGCTACCAACCTCTATGGGAACCGCAACCACCATAGAGATGTGTCCAGGTAGGCCTACTATATAAGGTTTTTCGCTTCTATTTATATGAAGTTTTGTCCAAAGAAAACAGTTGTGGTTGGGGCTTTTTTTATATATTTCTCGTTATTTCCAGATCAGTGAATTGTTCCAAGCAAGTTTAAAGACATAGTCAGTATTAGTGGTTCATCTGAAAACTGGGAAAAGCGGAAAAATTCCTGTAAGTGTCTTGATGGGCCGAGGAGAACGACTTTTCTGATCCCAATTATTTTCGAGAAATCGTCAATTTATTCCACTCTAATTTTAGACCAGTGAATCGTTCCGAGCAATTTTACACACATATGCAGTATTTCCAATACATCTCAAAACAGTGGCAAATGGATAAAAGCCTGTATGTGTCTTAGTGGAGGGAGGAGAGCGACTTTTCACGATACGGCAAACTAGATATAGTGCGAGGTCCGATATTTATCGCTAGTACGATATTATTGTCTATGATCGATTTTTCAACTAGGCCGGCTGTATTAATTCTAAGTCTAATTCCTAATTCAAGAGAGAATCATGTATTGATAAAATATAGCTAAATAATGGTTTAAAAGCAAATGTAGCTCCAAAAAATACAAATGTACGGTGAGTGGGATAAGGGCACATTTTAAGTTTCATCAAAATTTCAAAACCTCGTTGGACATGCTCTATAGATGTCTGTGAATGCTGACACATAGATTTAGCTTCTAATCTCTCCATTTGATGGAGTGACAGCCCTCAATGTACATTAAATCCTGGTATATAAAGTTAATGTATGGTGAGAGTTAAGGCAATATTTTTAAGTTTCATCAAAATTTCAAAAACTAGTTGGACATACTCTATAGATGTCTGTGAATTCTGACACATAGATTTAGCTTCTTATCTCTCCATTTGATGGAGTGACAGCCCTCAATGTACATTAAATCCTGGTATATAAAGTTAATGTATTGTGAGAGATAAGGCAAATTTTAAGTTTCATCAAAATTTCAAAAACCCATTGGACATGCTCTATAGATGTCTGTGAATGCTGACACAAACATTTAGCTTCATATCTCTCCATTTGATGGAGTGACAGCCCTCAATGTACATTAAATCATGGTATATAAAGTTAATGTATTGTGAGAGATAAGGCAAATTTTAAGTTTCATCAAAATTTCAATAACTCGTTCAACATGCTCTATACATGTCTGTGAATGCTGACACAAACATATAGCTTCATATCTCTCCATTTGATGGAGTAACAGCCCTTAATGAACATTAAATTCTGGTATACAAAGTAAATGTATGGTGAGAGATAGGGCAAATTTTTTAAGTTTCATCAAAATTTAAAAACTAGTTGGACATACTCTATAGGTGTCTGTGAATGCTGACACAAAGTGTTTGCTTCATATCTTTCCGTTTGATAGAGTGACAGCCCTCAATGTACATTAAATCCTGGTATAAAAAGTTAATGTATTGTGAGAGATAGGGCAAATTTTTTAGGTTTCATTAAAATTTCAAAAACTATTTGGACATACTCTATAGGTGTCTGTGAATGCTGACACAAAGTATTTGCTTGATATCTTTCTGTTTGATAGAGTGACAGCCCTCAATGTACATTAAATTCTGGTATACAAAGTTAATGTATGGTGAGAGATAAGGCAAATTTTAAGTTTCATCTAAATTTCAAAAACTCGTTCAACATGCTCTATAGATGTCTGTGAATGCTGACACAAAGATTTAGCTTCATATCTCTCCATTTGATGGAGTGCCAGCCCTTAATGAACATTAAATTCTGGTATACAAAGTTAATGTATGGTGAGAGATAAGGCAATTTTTAAGTTTCATCAAAATTTCAAAAACTCGTTCAACATGCTCTATAGATGTCTGTGAATGCTGACACAAACATTTAGCTTCATATCTCTCCATTTGATGGAGTGACAGCCCTTAATGAACATTAAATTCTGGTATACAAAGTTAATGTATGGTGAGAGATAGGGCAATTTTTTTAAGTTTCATCAAAATTTCAAAAACTAGTTGGACATACTCTATAGGTGTCTGTGAATGCTGACACAAAGTGTTTGCTTCATATCTTTCCGTTTGATAGAGTGATAGCCCTCAATTTACATTAAATTCTGGTATACAAAGTTAATGTATGGTGAGAGATAGGGCAAATTTTTTAGATTTCATAAAAATTTCAAAAACTAGTTGGACATACTCTATAGGTGTCTGTGAATGCTGAAACAAAGTATTTGCTTCATATCTTTCTGTTTGATAGAGTAACAGCCCTCAATGTACATTAAATTCTGGTATACAAAGTTAATGTTTTGTGAGAGATAGGGCAAATTTTTTAGGTTTCATTAAAATTTCAAAAACTAGTTGGACATACTCTATAGGTGTCTGTGAATGCTGACACAAAGTATTTGCTTCATATCTTTCTGTTTGATAGAGTGACAGCCCTCAATGTACATTAAATTTTGGTATACAAAGTTAATGTATTGTGAGAGATAGGGCAAATTATAAGTTTCATCAAAATTTCAAAAACTCGTTCAACATGCTCTATAGATGTCTGTGAATGCTGACTCAAACATTTAGCTTCATATCTCTCCATTTGATGGAGTGCCAGCCCTTAATGAACATTAAATTCTGGTATACAAAGTTAATGTATTGTGAGAGATAGGGCAAATTTTTTAGGTTTCATTAAAATTTCAAAAACTAATTGGACATACTCTATAGGTGTCTGTGAATGCTGACACAAAGTATTTGCTTCATATCTTTCTGTTTGATAGAGTGACAGCCCTTAATGAACACTAAATTCTGGTATACAAAGTTAATGTATGGTGAGAGATAGGGCAAATTTTTTAGGTTTCATTAAAATTTCAAAAACTAGTTGGACATACTCTATAGGTGTCTGTGAATGCTGACCCAAAGATTTAGCTTCATATCTCTCCATTTGATGGAGTGACAGCCCTCAATGTACATTAAATTCTGGTATACAAAGTTAATGTATGGTGAGAGATTAGGTAATTTTTTTTAAGTTTCATCAAAATTTCAAAAACCCATTGGACATGTTCTATAGATGTATGTGAATGCTGACACAAACATTTAGCTTCATATCTCTCCATTTGATGGAGTGACAGACCTTAATGAACATTAAATTCTGGTATACAAAGTTAATGTACGGTGAGAGATAGAGCAATTTTTTAAGTTTCATCAAAATTTCAAAAACTAGTTGGACATACTCTATAGGTGTCTGTCAATGCTGACACAAAGTGTTTGCTTCATATCTTTCCGTTTGATACAGTGACAGCCCTCAATGTACATTAAATTCTGGTATACAAAGTTAATGTATTGTGAGAGATAGGGCAAATTTTTTAGGTTTCATTAAAATTTCAAAAACTATTTGGACATACTCTATAGCTGTCTGTGAATGCTGACACAAAGTATTTGCTTCATATCTTTCTGTTTGATAGAGTGACAGCCCTCAATGTACATTAAATTTTGGTATACAAAGTTAATGTATGGTGAGAGATAGGGCAAATTTTAAGTTTCAGCAAAATTTCAAAAACCCATTGGACATGTTCTATAGATGTATGTAAATGCTGACACAAAGATTTAGCTTCATATCTCTCCATTTGATGGAGTGACAGCCCTCAATGTACATTAAATCCTGGTATATAAAGTTAATGTATGGTGAGAGTTAAGGCAATTTTTTTTAAGTTTCATCAAAATTTCAAAAACTAGTTGGACATGCTCTATAGGTGTCTGTGAATGCTGACACAAACATTTAGCTTCATATCTCTCCCTTTGATAGAGTGACAGCCTTCAATGTACATTAAATCCTAGTATACAAAGTTAATGTATGGTGAGAGATAAGGCAAATTTTAAGTTTCATCAAAATTTCAAAAACTCGTTCAACATGCTCTATAGATGTCTGTGAATGCTGACTCAAACATTTAGCTTCATATCTCTCCATTTGATGGAGTGACAGCCCTTAATGAACATTAAATTCTTGTATACAAAGTTAATGTATGGTGAGAGATAGGGCAAATTTTTTAGGTTTCATTAAAATTTCAAAAACTAGTTGGACATACTCTATAGGTGTCTGTGAATGCTGACACAAAGTATTTGCTTCATATCTTTCTGTTTGATAGAGTGACAGCCCTCAATGTACATTAAATTTTGGTATACAAAGTTAATGTATGGTGAGATATAAGGCAATTTTTTTTAAGTTTCATCAAAATTTCACAAACTCGTTCAACATGCTCTATAGATGTCTGTGAATGCTGACACAAACATTTAGCTTCATATCTCTCCATTTGATGGAGTGACAGCCCTTAATGAACATTAAATTCTGGTATACAAAGTTAATGTATGGTGAGAGATAGGGCAAATTTTAAGTTTCATTAAAATTTCAAAAACTCATTGGACATACTCTATAGGTGTCTGTGAATGTTGACACAAAATCATAACTTCATATCTTTCCATTCGATAGAGTTATAGAACTCTAGTTAATGTACTGTATTGTTAGTGAAAATTGCGTAATACCATATATGGCCGACCGTTAGAAGGTGTATGTAAAGACAATAGTCGATACTATATCCGAAAATCTAGAATACTTTCTAAATTTTATTATACACTGGGATATGCACTGTGTAGTAATTGATTGTTATTGAAGCACTATCTATCCATATCTAATATATGGATCTGGTTAAAGTGAAATTTCGTCAATCGACAGCCAACGAAACTCCAAAGAAAAAAAGTTGGACCATACCGAACGCTACCATCCACGACGCTCATAGGCCGGGATCGGTGGTAACGCTCTGCCGAGTTGAGCTTTGGGTGTCACTTGCGTGAGAAGAACCAGTTCTTCTCGATATGGCCGACTCATATGAATCCTTAGATATCAGATGCCAATCCCACATTACGTGGAACCCCCCCGAAATCCGGATTATTGGTGAGCACGTCTCTATGGCACCAACCGATTAGGAGACAGCTTCAGAGTCTAAGCGCTACCAACCTCTATGGGAACCGCAACCACCATAGAGATGTGTCCAGGTAGGCCTACTATATAAGGTTTTTCGCTTCTATTTATATGAAGTTTTGTCCAAAGAAAACAGTTGTGGTTGGGGCTTTTTTTATATATTTCTCGTTATTTCCAGATCAGTGAATTGTTCCAAGCAAGTTTAAAGACATAGTCAGTATTAGTGGTTCATCTGAAAACTGGGAAAAGCGGAAAAATTCCTGTAAGTGTCTTGATGGGCCGAGGAGAACGACTTTTCTGATCCCAATTATTTTCGAGAAATCGTCAATTTATTCCACTCTAATTTTAGACCAGTGAATCGTTCCGAGCAATTTTACACACATATGCAGTATTTCCAATACATCTCAAAACAGTGGCAAATGGATAAAAGCCTGTATGTGTCTTAGTGGAGGGAGGAGAGCGACTTTTCACGATACGGCAAACTAGATATAGTGCGAGGTCCGATATTTATCGCTAGTACGATATTATTGTCTATGATCGATTTTTCAACTAGGCCGGCTGTATTAATTCTAAGTCTAATTCCTAATTCAAGAGAGAATCATGTATTGATAAAATATAGCTAAATAATGGTTTAAAAGCAAATGTAGCTCCAAAAAATACAAATGTACGGTGAGTGGGATAAGGGCACATTTTAAGTTTCATCAAAATTTCAAAACCTCGTTGGACATGCTCTATAGATGTCTGTGAATGCTGACACATAGATTTAGCTTCTAATCTCTCCATTTGATGGAGTGACAGCCCTCAATGTACATTAAATCCTGGTATATAAAGTTAATGTATGGTGAGAGATAAGGCAATATTTTTAAGTTTCATCAAAATTTCAAAAACTAGTTGGACATACTCTATAGATGTCTGTGAATTCTGACACATAGATTTAGCTTCTTATCTCTCCATTTGATGGAGTGACAGCCCTCAATGTACATTAAATCCTGGTATATAAAGTTAATGTATTGTGAGAGATAAGGCAAATTTTAAGTTTCATCAAAATTTCAATAACTCGTTCAGCATGCTCTATACATGTCTGTGAATGCTGACACAAACATTTAGCTTCATATCTCTCCATGGCCATTTGATGGAGTAACAGCCCTTAATGAACATTAAATTCTGGTATACAAAGTTAATGTATGGTGAGAGATAAGGCAATTTTTTTAAGTTTCATCAAAATTTCAAAAACTAGTTGGACATACTCTATAGGTGTCTGTGAATGCTGACACAAAGTGTTTGCTTCATATCTTTCCGTTTGATAGAGTGACAGCCCTCAATGTACATGAAATCCTGGTATATAAAGTTAATGTATGGTGAGAGATAGGGCAAATTTTTTAGGTTTCATTAAAATTTCAAAAACTATTTGGACATACTCTATAGGTGTCTGTGAATGCTGACACAAAGTATTTGCTTCATATCTTTCTGTTTGATAGAGTGACAGCTCTCAATGTACATTAAATTTTGGTATACAAAGTTAATGTATGGTGAGAGATAAGGCAAATATTTTAGGTTTCATTAAAATTTCAAAAACTAGTTGGACATACTCTATAGGTGTCTGTGAATGCTGACACAAAGTATTTGCTTGATATCTTTCTGTTTGATAGAGTGACAGCCCTCAATGTACATTAAATCCTGGTATACAAAGTTAATGTATGGTGAGAGATAAGGCAAATTTTAAGTTTCATCAAAATTTCAAAATCTCGTTCAACATGCTCTATAGATGTCTGTGAATGCTGACTCAAACATTTAGCTTCATATCTCTCCATTTGATGGAGTGACAGCCCTTAATGAACATTAAATTCTGGTATACAAAGTTAATGTATGGTGAGAGATAGGGCAAATTTTTTAGGTTTCATAAAAATTTCAAAAACTAGTTGGACATACTCTATAGGTGTCTGTGAATGCTGACACAAAGTATTTGCTTCATATCTTTCTGTTTGATAGAGTGACAGCCCTCAATGTACATTAAATTTTGGTATACAAAGTTAATGTATGGTGAGAGATAGGGCAAATATTAAGTTTCAGCAAAATTTCAAAAACCCATTGGACATGTTCTATAGATGTATGTAAATGCTGACACAAACATTTAGCTTCATATCTCTCCATTTGATGGAGTGACAGCCCTCAATGTACATTAAATTCTGGTATACAAAGTTAATGTATTGTGAGAGATAAGGCAATTTTTTTTAAGTTTCATCAAAATTTCACAAACTCGTTCAACATGCTCTATAGATGTCTGTGAATGCTGACACAAACATTTAGCTTCATATCTCTCCATTTGATGGAGTGACAGCCTTCAATGTACATTAAATCCTGGTATACAAAGTTAATGTATGGTGAGAGATAGGGCAAATTTTTTAGGTTTCATTAAAATTTCAAAAACTATTTGGACATACTCTATAGGTGTCTGTGAATGCTGACACAAAGTATTTGCTTCATATCTTTCTGTTTGATAGAGTGACAGCTCTCAATGTACATTAAATTCTGGTATACAAAGTTAATGTATGGTGAGAGATAAGGCAAATATTTTAGGTTTCATTAAAATTTCAAAAACTAGTTGGACATACTCTATAGGTGTCTGTGAATGCTGACACAAAGTATTTGCTTGATATCTTTCTGTTTGATAGAGTGACAGCCCTCAATGTACATTAAATCCTGGTATACAAAGTTAATGTATGGTGAGAGATAGGGCAAATTTTTTAGGTTTCATAAAAATTTCAAAAACTAGTTGGACATACTCTATAGGTGTCTGTGAATGCTGACACAAAGTATTTGCTTCATATCTTTCTGTTTGATAGAGTGACAGCCCTCAATGTACATTAAATTTTGATATACAAAGTTAATGTATGGTGAGAGATAGGGCAAATATTAAGTTTCAGCAAAATTTCAAAAACCCATTGGACATGTTCTATAGATGTATGTAAATGCTGACACAAAGATTTAGCTTCATATCTCTCCATTTGATGGAGTGACAGCCCTCAATGTACATTAAATTCTGGTATACAAAGTTAATGTATGGTGAGAGATAAGGCAATTTTTTTTAAGTTTCATCAAAATTTCACAAACTCGTTCAACATGCTCTATAGATGTCTGTGAATGCTGACACAAAGATTTAGCTTCATATATATCTCTCCATTTGATGGAGTGACAGCCTTCAATGTACATTAAATCCTGGTATACAAAGTTAATGTATGGTGAGAGATAAGGCAAATTTTAAGTTTCATTAAAATTTCAAAAACTCGTTCAACATGCTCTATAGATGTCTGTGAATGCTGACTCAAACATTTAGCTTCATATCTCTCCATTTGATGGAGTGACAGCCCTTAATGAACATTAAATTCTGGTATACAAAGTTAATGTATGGTGAGAGATAGGGCAAATTTTTTAGGTTTCATTAAAATTTCAAAAACTATTTGGACATACTCTATAGGTGTCTGTGAATGCTGACACAAAGTATTTGCTTCATATCTTTCTGTTTGATAGAGTGACAGCCCTCAATGTACATTAAATTCTGGTATACAAAGTTAATGTATGGTGAGAGATAGGGCAAATATTAAGTTTCAGCAAAATTTCAAAAACCCATTGGACATGTTCTATAGATGTATGTAAATGCTGACACAAAGATTTAGCTTCATATCTCTCCATTTGATGGAGTGACAGCCCTCAATGTACATTAAATTCTGGTATACAAAGTTAATGTATGGTGAGAGATAAGGCAAATTTTAAGTTTCATCAAAATTTCAAAAACTCGTTCAACATGCTCTATAGATGTCTGTGAATGCTGACACAAAGATTTAGCTTCATATCTCTCCATTTGATGGAGTGACAGCCTTCAATGTACATTAAATCCTGGTATACAAAGTTAATGTATGGTGAGAGATAAGGCAAATTTTAAGTTTCATCAAAATTTCAAAAACTCGTTCAACATGCTCTATAGATGTCTGTGAATGCTGACTCAAACATTTAGCTTCATATCTCTCCATTTGATGGAGTGACAGCCCTTAATGAACATTAAATTCTGGTATACAAAGTTAATGTATGGTGAGAGATAGGGCAAATTTTTTAGGTTTCATAAAAATTTCAAAAACTAGTTGGACATACTCTATAGGTGTCTGTGAATGCTGACACAAAGATTTAGCTTCATATCTCTCCATTTGATGGAGTAACAGCCCTCCATGTACATTAAATTCTGGTATACAAAGTTAATGTATGGTGAGAGATAAGGCAAATTTTAAGTTTCATCAAAATTTCAAAAACTCGTTCAACATGCTCTATAGATGTCTGTGAATGCTGACACAAACATTTAGCTTCATATCTCTCCATTTGATGGAGTGACAGCCCTTAATGAACATTAAATTCTGGTATACAAAGTTAATGTATGGTGAGAGATAAGGCAATTTTTTTTAAGTTTCATCAAAATTTCACAAACTCGTTCAACATGCTCTATAGATGTCTGTGAATGCTGACACAAAGATTTAGCTTCATATCTCTCCATTTGATGGAGTGACAGCCTTCAATGTACATTAAATCCTGGTATACACAGTTAATGTATGGTGAGAGAAAAGGCAAATTTTTTAGGTTTCATTAAAATTTCAAAAACTAGTTGGACATACTCTATAGGTGTCTGTGAATGCTGACACAAAGTATTTGCTTCATATCTTTCTGTTTGATAGAGTGACAGCCCTCAATGTACATTAAATTTTGGTATACAAAGTTAATGTATGGTGAGAGATAGGGCAAATATTAAGTTTCAGCAAAATTTCAAAAACCCATTGGACATGTTCTATAGATGTATGTAAATGCTGACACAAAGATTTAGCTTCATATCTCTCCATTTGATGGAGTGACAGCCCTCAATGTACATTAAATTCTGGTATACAAAGTTAATGTATGGTGAGAGATAAGGCAATTTTTTTTAAGTTTCATCAAAATTTCACAAACTCGTTCAACATGCTCTATAGATGTCTGTGAATGCTGACACAAAGATTTAGCTTCATATCTCTCCATTTGATGGAGTGACAGCCTTCAATGTACATTAAATCCTGGTATACAAAGTTAATGTATGGTGAGAGATAAGGCAAATTTTAAGTTTCATCAAAATTTCAAAAACTCGTTCAACATGCTCTATAGATGTCTGTGAATGCTGACTCAAACATTTACCTTCATATCTCTCCATTTGATGGAGTGACAGCCCTTAATGAACATTAAATTCTGGTATACAAAGTTAATGTATGGTGAGAGATAGGGCAAATTTTTTAGGTTTCATTAAAATTTCAAAAACTAGTTGGACATACTCTATAGGTGTCTGTGAATGCTGACACAAACATTTAGCTTCATATCTCTCCATTTGATGGAGTGCCAGCCCTTAATGAACATTAAATTCTGGTATACAAAGTTAATGTATGGTGAGAGATAGGGCAAATTTTAAGTTTCATTAAAATTTCAAAAACTCGTTCAACATGCTCTATAGATGTCTGTGAATGCTGACTCAAACATTTACCTTCATATCTCTCCATTTGATGGAGTGACAGCCCTCAATGTACATTAAATTCTGGTATACAAAGTTAATGTATGGTGAGAGATAAGGCAAATTTTAAGTTTCATCAATATTTCAAAAAGTCGTTCAACATGCTCTATAGATGTCTGTGAATGCTGACACAAACATTTACCTTCATATCTCTCCATTTGATGGAGTGACAGCCCTTAATGAACATTAAATTCTGGTATACAAAGTTAATGTATGGTGAGAGATAGGGCAAATTTTAAGTTTCAATAAAATTTCAAAACTCATTGGACATACTCTATAGGTGTCTGTGAATGTTGACACAAAATCACAACTTCATATCTTTCTATTCGATAGAGTTATAGAACTCTAGTTAATGTACTGTATTGTTAGTGAAAATTGCGTAATACCATATATGGCCGACCGTTAGAAGGTGTATGTAAAGACAATATTCGATACTATATCCGAAAATCTAGAATACTTTCTAAATTTTATTATACACTGGGATATGCACTGTGTAGTAATTGATTGTTATTGAAGCACTATCTATCCATATCTAATATATGGATCTGGTTAAAGTGAAATTTCGTCAATCGACAGCCAACGAAACTCCAAAGAAAAAAAGTTGGACCATACCGAACGCTACCATCCACGACGCTCATAGGCCGGGATCGGTGGTAACGCTCTGCCGAGTTGAGCTTTGGGTGTCACTTGCGTGAGAAGAACCAGTTCTTCTCGATATGGCCGACTCATATGAATCCTTAGATATCAGATGCCAATCCCACATTACGTGGAACCCCCCCGAAATCCGGATTATTGGTGAGCACGTCTCTATGGCACCAACCGATTAGGAGACAGCTTCAGAGTCTAAGCGCTACCAACCTCTATGGGAACCGCAACCACCATAGAGATGTGTCCAGGTAGGCCTACTATATAAGGTTTTTCGCTTCTATTTATATGAAGTTTTGTCCAAAGAAAACAGTTGTGGTTGGGGCTTTTTTTATATATTTCTCGTTATTTCCAGATCAGTGAATTGTTCCAAGCAAGTTTAAAGACATAGTCAGTATTAGTGGTTCATCTGAAAACTGGGAAAAGCGGAAAAATTCCTGTAAGTGTCTTGATGGGCCGAGGAGAACGACTTTTCTGATCCCAATTATTTTCGAGAAATCGTCAATTTATTCCACTCTAATTTTAGACCAGTGAATCGTTCCGAGCAATTTTACACACATATGCAGTATTTCCAATACATCTCAAAACAGTGGCAAATGGATAAAAGCCTGTATGTGTCTTAGTGGAGGGAGGAGAGCGACTTTTCACGATACGGCAAACTAGATATAGTGCGAGGTCCGATATTTATCGCTAGTACGATATTATTGTCTATGATCGATTTTTCAACTAGGCCGGCTGTATTAATTCTAAGTCTAATTCCTAATTCAAGAGAGAATCATGTATTGATAAAATATAGCTAAATAATGGTTTAAAAGCAAATGTAGCTCCAAAAATACAAATGTACGGTGAGTGGGATAAGGGCACATTTTTAAGTTTCATCAAAATTTCAAAACCTCGTTGGACATGCTCTATAGATGACTGTGAATGCTGACACATAGATTTAGCTTCTAATCTCTCCATTTGATGGAGTGACAGCCCTCAATGTACATTAAATCCTGGTATATAAAGTTAATGTATGGTGAGAGATAAGGCAATTTTTTTAAGTTTCATCAAAATTTCAAAAACTAGTTGGACATACTCTATAGATGTCTGTGAATTCTGACACATAGATTTAGCTTCTTATCTCTCCATTTGATGGAGTGACAGCCCTCAATGTACATTAAATCCTGGTATATAAAGTTAATGTATTGTGAGAGATAAGGCAAATTTTAAGTTTCATCAAAATTTCAATAACTCGTTCAACATGCTCTATACATGTCTGTGAATGCTGACACAAACATTTAGCTTCATATCTCTCCATGGCCATTTATGGAGTAACAGCCCTTAATGAACATTAAATTCTGGTATACAAAGTTAATGTATGGTGAGAGATAAGGCAATTTTTTTTAAGTTTCATCAAAATTTCAAAAACTAGTTGGACATACTCTATAGGTGTCTGTGAATGCTGACACAAAGTGTTTGCTTCATATCTTTCCGTTTGATAGAGTGACAGCCCTCAATGTACATTAAATCCTGGTATATAAAGTTAATGTATGGTGAGAGATAGGGCAAATTTTTTAGGTTTCATTAAAATTTCAAAAACTATTTGGACATACTCTATAGGTGTCTGTGAATGCTGACACAAAGTATTTGCTTCATATCTTTCTGTTTGATAGAGTGACAGCCCTCAATGTACATTAAATCCTGGTATACAAAGTTAATGTATGGTGAGAGATAAGGCAAATTTTAAGTTTCATCAAAATTTCAAAATCTCGTTCAACATGCTCTATAGATGTCTGTGAATGCTGACTCAAACAGTTAGCTTCATATCTCTCCATTTGATGGAGTGACAGCCCTTAATGAACATTAAATTCTGGTATACAAAGTTAATGTATGGTGAGAGATAGGGCAAATTTTTTAGGTTTCATAAAAATTTCAAAAACTAGTTGGACATACTCTATAGGTGTCTGTGAATGCTGACACTAAGTATTTGCTTCATATCTTTCTGTTTGATAGAGTGACAGCCCTCAATGTACATTAAATTTTGATATACAAAGTTAATGTATGGTGAGAGATAGGGCAAATATTAAGTTTCAGCAAAATTTCAAAAACCCATTGGACATGTTCTATAGATGTATGTAAATGCTGACACAAAGATTTAGCTTCATATCTCTCCATTTGATGGAGTGACAGCCCTCAATGTACATTAAATTCTGGTATACAAAGTTAATGTATAGTGAGAGATAAGGCAATTTTTTTTAAGTTTCATCAAAATTTCACAAACTCGTTCAACATGCTCTATAGATGTCTGTGAATGCTGACTCAAACATTTAGCTTCATATCTCTCCATTTGATGGAGTGACAGCCTTCAATGTACATAAAATCCTGGTATACAAAGTTAATGTATGGTGAGAGATAGGGCAAATTTTTTAGGTTTCATTAAAATTTCAAAAACTATTTGGACATACTCTATAGGTGTCTGTGAATGCTGACACAAAGTATTTGCTTCATATCTTTCTGTTTGATAGAGTGACAGCTCTCAATGTACATTAAATTTTGGTATACAAAGTTAATGTATGGTGAGAGATAAGGCAAATATTTTAGGTTTCATTAAAATTTCAAAAACTAGTTGGACATACTCTATAGGTGTCTGTGAATGCTGACACAAAGTATTTGCTTCATATCTTTCTGTTTGATAGAGTGACAGCCCTCAATGTACATTAAATCCTGGTATACAAAGTTAATGTATGGTGAGAGATAAGGCAAATTTTAAGTTTCATCAAAATTTCAAAATCTCGTTCAACATGCTCTATAGATGTCTGTGAATGCTGACTCAAACATTTAGCTTCATATCTCTCCATTTGATGGAGTGACAGCCCTTAATGAACATTAAATTCTGGTATACAAAGTTAATGTATGGTGAGAGATAGGGCAAATTTTTTAGGTTTCATAAAAATTTCAAAAACTATTTGGACATACTCTATAGGTGTCTGTGAATGCTGACACAAAGTATTTGCTTCATATCTTTCTGTTTGATAGAGTGACAGCCCTCAATGTACATTAAATTTTGGTATACAAAGTTAATGTATGGTGAGAGATAGGGCAAATATTAAGTTTCAGCAAAATTTCAAAATCCCATTGGACATGTTCTATAGATGTATGTAAATGCTGACACAAAGATTTAGCTTCATATCTCTCCATTTGATGGAGTGACAGCCCTCAATGTACATTAAATTCTGGTATACAAAGTTAATGTATGGTGAGAGATAAGGCAAATTTTAAGTTTCATCAAAATTTCAAAAACTCGTTCAACATGCTCTATAGATGTCTGTGAATGCTGACACAAAGATTTAGCTTCATATCTCTCCATTTGATGGAGTGACAGCCTTCAATGTACATTAAATCCTGGTATACAAAGTTAATGTATGGTGAGAGATAAGGCAAATTTTAAGTTTCATCAAAATTTCAAAAACTCGTTCAACATGCTCTATAGATGTCTGTGAATGCTGACTCAAACATTTAGCTTCATATCTCTCCATTTGATGGAGTGACAGCCCTTAATGAACATTAAATTCTGGTATACAAAGTTAATGTATGGTGAGAGATAGGGCAAATTTTTTAGGTTTCATAAAAATTTCAAAAACTAGTTGGACATACTCTATAGGTGTCTGTGAATGCTGACACAAAGTATTTGCTTCATATCTTTCTGTTTGATAGAGTGACAGCCCTCAATGTACATTAAATTCTGATATACAAAGTTAATGTATGGTGAGAGATAGGGCAAATATTAAGTTTCAGCAAAATTTCAAAAACCCATTGGACATGTTCTATAGATGTATGTAAATGCTGACACAAAGATTTAGCTTCATATCTCTCCATTTGATGGAGTGACAGCCCTCAATGTACATTAAATTCTGGTATACAAAGTTAATGTATGGTGAGAGATAAGGCAATTTTTTTTAAGTTTCATCAAAATTTCACAAACTCGTTCAACATGCTCTATAGATGTCTGTGAATGCTGACACAAAGATTTAGCTTCATATCTCTCCATTTGATGGAGTGACAGCCTTCAATGTACATTAAATCCTGGTATACAAAGTTAATGTATGGTGAGAGATAAGGCAAATTTTAAGTTTCATCAAAATTTCAAAACCTCGTTCAACATGCTCTATAGATGTCTGTGAATGCTGACTCAAACATTTACCTTCATATCTCTCCATTTGATGGAGTGACAGCCCTTAATGAACATTAAATTCTGGTATACAAAGTTAATGTATGGTGAGAGATAGGGCAAATTTTTTAGGTTTCATTAAAATTTCAAAAACTATTTGGACATACTCTATAGGTGTCTGTGAATGCTGACACAAAGTATTTGCTTCATATCTTTCTGTTTGATAGAGTGACAGCCCTCAATGTACATTAAATTTTGGTATACAAAGTTAATGTATGGTGAGAGATAGGGCAAATATTAAGTTTCAGCAAAATTTCAAAAACCCATTGGACATGTTCTATAGATGTATGTAAATGCTGACACAAAGATTTAGCTTCATATCTCTCCATTTGATGGAGTGACAGCCCTCAATGTACATTAAATTCTGGTATACAAAGTTAATGTATGGTGAGAGATAAGGCAAATTTTAAGTTTCATCAAAATTTCAAAAACTCGTTCAACATGCTCTATAGATGTCTGTGAATGCTGACACAAAGATTTAGCTTCATATCTCTCCATTTGATGGAGTGACAGCCTTCAATGTACATTAAATCCTGGTATACAAAGTTAATGTATGGTGAGAGATAAGGCAAATTTTAAGTTTCATCAAAATTTCAAAAACTCGTTCAACATGCTCTATAGATGTCTGTGAATGCTGACTCAAACATTTAGCTTCATATCTCTCCATTTGATGGAGTGACAGCCCTTAATGAACATTAAATTCTGGTATACAAAGTTAATGTATGGTGAGAGATAGGGCAAATTTTTTAGGTTTCATAAAAATTTCAAAAACTAGTTGGACATACTCTATAGGTGTCTGTGAATGCTGACACAAAGTATTTGCTTCATATCTTTCTGTTTGATAGAGTGACAGCCCTCAATGTACATTAAATTTTGATATACAAAGTTAATGTATGGTGAGAGATAAGGCAATTTTTTTTAAGTTTCATCAAAATTTCACAAACTCGTTCAACATGCTCTATAGATGTCTGTGAATGCTGACACAAAGATTTAGCTTCATATCTCTCCATTTGATGGAGTGACAGCCTTCAATGTACATTAAATCCTGGTATACAAAGTTAATGTATGGTGAGAGATAAGGCAAATTTTAAGTTTCATCAAAATTTCAAAAACTCGTTCAACATGCTCTATAGATGTCTGTGAATGCTGACTCAAACATTTAGCTTCATATCTCTCCATTTGATGGAGTGACAGCCCTTAATGAACATTAAATTCTGGTATACAAAGTTAATGTATGGTGAGAGATAAGGCAAATTTTTTAGGTTTCATAAAAATTTCAAAAACTAGTTGGACATACTCTATAGGTGTCTGTGAATGCTGACACAAAGTATTTGCTTCATATCTTTCTGTTTGATAGAGTGACAGCCCTCAATGTACATTAAATTTTGGTATACAAAGTTAATGTATGGTGAGAGATAGGGCAAATATTAAGTTTCAGCAAAATTTCAAAAACCCATTGGACATGTTCTATAGATGTATGTAAATGCTGACACAAAGATTTAGCTTCATATCTCTCCATTTGATGGAGTGACAGCCCTCAATGTACATTAAATTCTGGTATACAAAGTTAATGTATGGTGAGAGATAAGGCAATTTTTTTTAAGTTTCATCAAAATTTCACAAACTCGTTCAACATGCTCTATAGATGTCTGTGAATGCTGACACAAAGATTTAGCTTCATATCTCTCCATTTGATGGAGTGACAGCCTTCAATGTACATTAAATCCTGGTATACAAAGTTAATGTATGGTGAGAGATAAGGCAAATTTTAAGTTTCATCAAAATTTCAAAAACTCGTTCAACATGCTCTATAGATGTCTGTGAATGCTGACACAAAGTATTTGCTTCATATCTTTCTGTTTGATAGAGTGACAGCCCTCAATGTACATTAAATTTTGGTATACAAAGTTAATGTATGGTGAGAGATAGGGCAAATATTAAGTTTCAGCAAAATTTCAAAAACCCATTGGACATGTTCTATAGATGTATGTAAATGCTGACACAAAGATTTAGCTTCATATCTCTCCATTTGATGGAGTGACAGCCCTCAATGTACATTAAATTCTGGTATACAAAGTTAATGTATGGTGAGAGATAAGGCAATTTTTTTTAAGTTTCATCAAAATTTCACAAACTCGTTCAACATGCTCTATAGATGTCTGTGAATGCTGACACAAAGATTTAGCTTCATATCTCTCCATTTGATGAGGTGACAGCCTTCAATGTACATTAAATCCTGGTATACAAAGTTAATGTATGGTGAGAGATAAGGCAAATTTTAAGTTTCATCAAAATTTCAAAAACTCGTTCAACATGCTCTATAGATGTCTGTGAATGCTGACACAAAGATTTAGCTTCATATCTCTCCATTTGATGGAGTGACAGCCTTCAATGTACATTAAATCCTGGTATACAAAGTTAATGTATGGTGAGAGATAAGGCAAATTTTAAGTTTCATCAAAATTTCAAAAACTCGTTCAACATGCTCTATAGATGTCTGTGAATGCTGACACAAAGATTTAGCTTCATATCTCTCCATTTGATGGAGTGACAGCCTTCAATGTACATTAAATCCTGGTATACAAAGTTAATATATGGTGAGAGATAAGGCAAATTTTAAGTCTCATCAAAATTTCAAAAACTCGTTCAACATGCTCTATAGATGTCTGTGAATGCTGACTCAAAGATTTAGCTTCATATCTCTCCATTTGATGGAGTGACAGCCCTTAATGAACATTAAATTCTGGTATACAAAGTTAATGTATGGTGAGAGATAAGGCAATTTTTTTTAAGTTTCATCAAAATTTCACAAACTCGTTCAACATGCTCTGTAGATGTCTGTGAATGCTGACACAAAGATTTAGCTTCATATCTCTCCATTTGATGGAGTGACAGCCTTCAATGTACATTAAATCTTGGTATACAAAGTTAATGTATGGTGAGAGATAAGGCAAATTTTTTAGGTTTCATTAAAATTTCAAAAACTAGTTGGAAATACTCTATAGGTGTCTGTGAATGCTGACACAAAGTATTTGCTTCATATCTTTCTGTTTGATAGAGTGACAGCCCTCAATGTACATTAAATTTTGGTATACAAAGTTAATGTATGGTGAGAGATAGGGCAAATATTAAGTTTCATCAAAATTTCACAAACTCGTTCAACATGCTCTATAGATGTCTGTGAATGCTGACACAAAGATTTAGCTTCATATCTCTCCATTTGATGGAGTGACAGCCTTCAATGTACATTAAATCCTGGTATACAAAGTTAATGTATGGTGAGAGATAAGGCAAATTTTAAGTTTCATCAAAATTTCAAAAACTCGTTCAACATGCTCTATAGATGTCTGTGAATGCTGACTCAAAGATTTAGCTTCATATCTCTCCATTTGATGGAGTGACAGCCCTTAATGAACATTAAATTCTGGTATAAAAAGTTAATGTATGGTGAGAGATAAGGCAATTTTTTTTAAGTTTCATCAAAATTTCACAAACTCGTTCAACATGCTCTATAGATGTCTGTGAATGCTGACACAAAGATTTAGCTTCATATCTCTCCATTTGATGGAGTGACAGCCTTCAATGTACATTAAATCTTGGTATACAAAGTTAATGTATGGTGAGAGATAAGGCAAATTTTTTAGGTTTCATTAAAATTTCAAAAACTAGTTGGAAATACTCTATAGGTGTCTGTGAATGCTGACACAAAGTATTTGCTTCATATCTTTCTGTTTGATAGAGTGACAGCCCTCAATGTACATTAAATTTTGGTATACAAAGTTAATGTATGGTGAGAGATAGGGCAAATATTAAGTTTCAGCAAAATTTCAAAAACCCATTGGACATGTTCTATAGATGTATGTAAATGCTGACACAAAGATGTAGCTTCATATCTCTCCATTTGATGGAGTGACAGCCCTCAATGTACATTAAATTCTGGTATACAAAGTTAATGTATGGTGAGAGATAAGGCAATTTTTTTTAAGTTTCATCAAAATTTCACAAACTCGTTCAACATGCTCTATAGATGTCTGTGAATGCTGACACAAAGATTTAGCTTCATATCTCTCCATTTGATGGAGTGACAGCCTTCAATGTACATTAAATCCTAGTATACAAAGTTAATGTATGGTGAGAGATAAGGCAAATTTTAAGTTTCATCAAAATTTCAAAAACTCGTTCAACATGCTCTATAGATGTCTGTGAATGCTGACTCAAACATTTACCTTCATATCTCTCCATTTGATGGAGTGACAGCCCTTAATGAACATTAAATTCTGGTATACAAAGTTAATGTATGGTGAGAGATAGGGCAAATTTTTTAGGTTTCATTAAAATTTCAAAAACTAGTTGGACATACTCTATAGGTGTCTGTGAATGCTGACACAAACATTTAGCTTCATATCTCTCCATTTGATGGAGTGCCAGCCCTTAATGAACATTAAATTCTGGTATACAAAGTTAATGTATGGTGAGAGATAGGGCAAATTTTAAGTTTCATTAAAATTTCAAAAACTCGTTCAACATGCTCTATAGATGTCTGTGAATGCTGACTCAAAGATTTAGCTTCATATCTCTCCATTTGATGGAGTGACAGCCCTTAATGAACATTAAATTCTGGTATACAAAGTTAATGTATGGTGAGAGATAAGGCAATTTTTTTTAAGTTTCATCAAAATTTCACAAACTCGTTCAACATGCTCTGTAGATGTCTGTGAATGCTGACACAAAGATTTAGCTTCATATCTCTCCATTTGATGGAGTGACAGCCTTCAATGTACATTAAATCTTGGTATACAAAGTTAATGTATGGTGAGAGATAAGGCAAATTTTTTAGGTTTCATTAAAATTTCAAAAACTAGTTGGAAATACTCTATAGGTGTCTGTGAATGCTGACACAAAGTATTTGCTTCATATCTTTCTGTTTGATAGAGTGACAGCCCTCAATGTACATTAAATTTTGGTATACAAAGTTAATGTATGGTGAGAGATAGGGCAAATATTAAGTTTCATCAAAATTTCACAAACTCGTTCAACATGCTCTATAGATGTCTGTGAATGCTGACACAAAGATTTAGCTTCATATCTCTCCATTTGATGGAGTGACAGCCTTCAATGTACATTAAATCCTGGTATACAAAGTTAATGTATGGTGAGAGATAAGGCAAATTTTAAGTTTCATCAAAATTTCAAAAACTCGTTCAACATGCTCTATAGATGTCTGTGAATGCTGACTCAAAGATTTAGCTTCATATCTCTCCATTTGATGGAGTGACAGCCCTTAATGAACATTAAATTCTGGTATAAAAAGTTAATGTATGGTGAGAGATAAGGCAATTTTTTTTAAGTTTCATCAAAATTTCACAAACTCGTTCAACATGCTCTATAGATGTCTGTGAATGCTGACACAAAGATTTAGCTTCATATCTCTCCATTTGATGGAGTGACAGCCTTCAATGTACATTAAATCTTGGTATACAAAGTTAATGTATGGTGAGAGATAAGGCAAATTTTTTAGGTTTCATTAAAATTTCAAAAACTAGTTGGAAATACTCTATAGGTGTCTGTGAATGCTGACACAAAGTATTTGCTTCATATCTTTCTGTTTGATAGAGTGACAGCCCTCAATGTACATTAAATTTTGGTATACAAAGTTAATGTATGGTGAGAGATAGGGCAAATATTAAGTTTCAGCAAAATTTCAAAAACCCATTGGACATGTTCTATAGATGTATGTAAATGCTGACACAAAGATGTAGCTTCATATCTCTCCATTTGATGGAGTGACAGCCCTCAATGTACATTAAATTCTGGTATACAAAGTTAATGTATGGTGAGAGATAAGGCAATTTTTTTTAAGTTTCATCAAAATTTCACAAACTCGTTCAACATGCTCTATAGATGTCTGTGAATGCTGACACAAAGATTTAGCTTCATATCTCTCCATTTGATGGAGTGACAGCCTTCAATGTACATTAAATCCTAGTATACAAAGTTAATGTATGGTGAGAGATAAGGCAAATTTTAAGTTTCATCAAAATTTCAAAAACTCGTTCAACATGCTCTATAGATGTCTGTGAATGCTGACTCAAACATTTACCTTCATATCTCTCCATTTGATGGAGTGACAGCCCTTAATGAACATTAAATTCTGGTATACAAAGTTAATGTATGGTGAGAGATAGGGCAAATTTTTTAGGTTTCATTAAAATTTCAAAAACTAGTTGGACATACTCTATAGGTGTCTGTGAATGCTGACACAAACATTTAGCTTCATATCTCTCCATTTGATGGAGTGCCAGCCCTTAATGAACATTAAATTCTGGTATACAAAGTTAATGTATGGTGAGAGATAGGGCAAATTTTAAGTTTCATTAAAATTTCAAAAACTCGTTCAACATGCTCTATAGATGTCTGTGAATGCTGACTCAAACATTTACCTTCATATCTCTCCATTTGATGGAGTGACAGCCCTCAATGTACATTAAATTCTGGTATACAAAGTTAATGTATGGTGAGAGATAAGGCAAATTTTAAGTTTCATCAAAATTTCAAAAACTCGTTCAACATGCTCTATAGATGTCTGTGAATGCTGACACAAAATCACAACTTCATATCTTTCTATTCGATAGAGTTATAGAACTCTAGTTAATGTACTGTATTGTTAGTGAAAATTGCGTAATACCATATATGGCCGACCGTTAGAAGGTGTATGTAAAGACAATATTCGATACTATATCCGAAAATCTAGAATACTTTCTAAATTTTATTATACACTGGGATATGCACTGTGTAGTAATTGATTGTTATTGAAGCACTATCTATCCATATCTAATATATGGATCTGGTTAAAGTGAAATTTCGTCAATCGACAGCCAACGAAACTCCAAAGAAAAAAAGTTGGACCATACCGAACGCTACCATCCACGACGCTCATAGGCCGGGATCGGTGGTAACGCTCTGCCGAGTTGAGCTTTGGGTGTCACTTGCGTGAGAAGAACCAGTTCTTCTCGATATGGCCGACTCATATGAATCCTTAGATATCAGATGCCAATCCCACATTACGTGGAACCCCCCCGAAATCCGGATTATTGGTGAGCACGTCTCTATGGCACCAACCGATTAGGAGACAGCTTCAGAGTCTAAGCGCTACCAACCTCTATGGGAACCGCAACCACCATAGAGATGTGTCCAGGTAGGCCTACTATATAAGGTTTTTCGCTTCTATTTATATGAAGTTTTGTCCAAAGAAAACAGTTGTGGTTGGGGCTTTTTTTATATATTTCTCGTTATTTCCAGATCAGTGAATTGTTCCAAGCAAGTTTAAAGACATAGTCAGTATTAGTGGTTCATCTGAAAACTGGGAAAAGCGGAAAAATTCCTGTAAGTGTCTTGATGGGCCGAGGAGAACGACTTTTCTGATCCCAATTATTTTCGAGAAATCGTCAATTTATTCCACTCTAATTTTAGACCAGTGAATCGTTCCGAGCAATTTTACACACATATGCAGTATTTCCAATACATCTCAAAACAGTGGCAAATGGATAAAAGCCTGTATGTGTCTTAGTGGAGGGAGGAGAGCGACTTTTCACGATACGGCAAACTAGAGATAGTGCGAGGTCCGATATTTATCGCTAGTACGATATTATTGTCTATGATCGATTTTTCAACTAGGCCGGCTGTATTAATTCTAAGTCTAATTCCTAATTCAAGAGAGAATCATGTAATGATAAAATAATGGTTTAAAAGTAAATGTAGCTCCAAAAAATACAAATGTACGGTGAGTGTGATAAGGGCACATTTTAAGTTCCATCAAAATTTCAAAAACTCGTTCAACATGCTCTATAGATGTCTGTGAATGCTGACACAAACATTTAGCTTCCTATCTCTCCATTTGATGGAGTGACAGCCCTCAATGAACATTAAATTCTGGTATACAAAGTTAATGTATGGTGAGAGATAAGGCAATTTTTTAAGTTTCATCAAAATTTCAAAAACTCATTGGACATGCTCTATAGATGTCTGTGAATGCTGACACAAAGATTTAGCTTCTTATCTCTCCATTTGATGGAGTGACAGCCCTCAATGTACATTAAATCCTAGTATACAAAGTTAATGTATGGTGAGAGATAAGGCAAATTTTAAGTTTCATCAAAATTTCAAAAACTCGTTCAACATGCTCTATAGATGTCTGTGAATGCTGACACAAACATTTAGCTTCATATCTCTCCATTTGATGGAGTGACAGCCCTTAATGAACATTAAATTCTGGTATACAAAGTTAATGTATGGTGAGAGATAGGGCAATTTTTTTAAGTTTCATCAAAATTTCAAAAACTAGTTGGACATACTCTATAGGTGTCTGTGAATGCTGACACAAAGTGTTTGCTTCATATCTTTCCGTTTGATAGAGTGACAGCCCTCAATGTACATTAAATTCTGGTATACAAAGTTAATGTATTGTGAGAGATAGGGCAAATTTTTTAGGTTTCATTTAAAATTTCAAAAACTAGTTGGACATACTCTATAGGTGTCTGTGAATGCTGACACAAAGTATTTGCCTCATATCTTTCTGTTTGATAGAGTGACAGCCCTCAATGTACATTAAATTCTGGTATATAAATTTAATGTATGGTGAGAGATAAGGCAATTTTTTTAAGTTTCATCAAAATTTCAAAAACTCATTGGACATGTTCTATAGATGTCTTTGAATGCTGACACAAAGATTTAGCTTCATATCTCTCCATTTGATGGAGTGACAGCCCTCAATGTACATTAAATCCTGGTATATAAAGTTAATGTATGGTGAGAGATAAGGCAATTTTTTTTAAGTTTCATCAAAATTTCAAAAACTCGTTCAACATGCTCTATAGATGTCTGTGAATGCTTACACAAAGATTTAGCTTCATATCCCTTCATTTGATGGAGTGACAGCCCTCAATGAACATTAAATTCTGGTATATAAAGTAAATGTATGGTGAGAGATAAGGCAAATTTTTTAGGTTTCATCAAAATTTCAAAAACTAGTTGGACATACTCTATAGGTGTCTGTGAATGCTGACACAAAGATTTAGCTTCATATCTCTCCATTTGATGGAGTGACAGCCCTCAATGTACATTAAATTCTGGTATACAAAGTTTATGTATGGTGAGAGAGTACTATATAAGGTACACGTAGGGCTCATATTTAATTATCACATGGTATATACAATATACGTATGTATAATTGTAGTGTTATATACGAATATTTTGGTTAATATAAATTGTTATTTACATTAAATAATTCTCATATATAAGTTATAATGAGTTACTACAAACAACGAAACAAACAACAAATATTTGTGCACTAAATTGAGCATGCCTATCTTCAAACACAAAACAGTATAAAACTCGTGCAGTGGGAGTTACTACACATAAAATAGTTTGTGCACATACACATATATACGTAGATAGTATATTACAGAGAACATGAAAAACTAAAATTGTATAGTTACAATGAGATAAGACAGGGAACTACTCTATTTCACAGGAATATATAACTGTTACATTGGTTTGGCTTTTCCATGAATAAAATAAGTAGTGACATCTCCTTTTCCTTTAATCGAAACCAGTCCTCTCTTCTCTATCTGGTACCCAAGGTCTGCTAACTTGAGTGCAGTCTCCTCTGTAACCTAGGCAACAGAACAGAGCATTTCCAATCTAAGAATGGATTTATAGTTAAAAATTTCACATGTGGTTTTATTTGAATTATATGTACTGTAATGTGTAGCTAGGAGATACATACAATACTACACTTGGTCTTACTTGAGTTTTTCCAGGTACACCAGTAGAGTACATTCTACTGGATACATTAACAGTATCACCCCATATATCATAGACAGGCTTTTGGGCTCCAATAACTCCAGCAACTACAGGACCATGGTTGATTCCTATTACAGTGATGAATAAAACAATATTGTATTAATTGCTTCCAAGTTTGGCTATCACAGATTGGTATCCTTATTATGAAAGACCATAATGTACATAAATAGATAATGATCCAATGCAAATGAAGGTACATAGATAATATACGAGAGCTATATATACGTAGTGATGTGCTTCTTACCAATTTGTAATTGAAATTCAGTGAATGCATTTCTGTTTATTTGATCCAACTTTCTTGTCATTTCAAAGGCAAAGTCAACAAGAGTCTTTAGATGATTGCTTTTCTTTCCCTAAACATTCACAGAGAGGGAAATGAGGTGTGGGTGTGTGAGTATGAAGGGGTGTGGGTGTATGGGTGTGTGAGTATGAAGGTGCGTGGGTGTGTGAGCATAAAGGAGTGTAAATGTGTGGGTGTGTGAGAATGAAGGTGTGTGGGTGTGTGAGTATGATAGAGTGAAGGTGTAACAGTTCTTCCTTTAAACTTAGGCATTCAAACCTCAATTCCACTGCCAAGTCCTGATGCTGCCATGTAGACATGACCTATAGTCTTAATCTTCTCAATACTGTTAAAACGTGGCCTTTCTAAAATCTAAATAACAAAAGTCCAGTTAGATGATGTCAGCCTGTTTCCATGGCAATGGGGTATAAATAAGTATATACGCACGTAGGTTGCTCTACATATGTTAATAATTAATGTAACTACACGATGTCTGTTTTACAGATTGGGTGTCTGCATTTCTCAGTAATGATAGAGTGTATGTTTAAAGTTTTATATACTGTATAGTTGGCCCGATCATGAAAATATTTTAACATGAAAATTTATTTCTGCATGTGAAATTCCTATGATAAATTTTCATGTTAACATATTATGTTCGCAAATAGAACTCACATCGTCAAAATCACAGATAATTTCATTGAGTAATCTCAAGCATTCCTTCCCTTCATTGTTGACTGTGTTCTGATCATAATAATCATCCCATCCATTTATTGAAGCAAACATCACACACACGTCTTCATGCGACTCTGAATACAGCTCCTGCAACAGTGAACATATACGTAGTCACAGGAATTACACAAACACCAATATTTACAAACACACAAGTAAAGTGAAGACTTTACCAATGTCTAACTCACAGTGGCATGCTGGCCATTATCTATGAAATGATCTGCAACATGTTGTGGTAAAATGTTTGTGAGGAGGATATGGTTAATTTCTTCCATCTTCGTTCTGGACTCTTTTTCCTTTTTAGCTTTGCATTTCCATAGAAATGATAGTCTGTTAGTTCTCTCAGTCTGTTTGGGTAAGAATCACAAAAGTGATGCTATATATACAGTGGAATCTCATTATAGTGAAGCCCAAAGGGACCAAAATAAGTTCCTTATATCGAATATTTACTATATTGAATGATGTATATAAAAGTATACAACTTTGATGGGGCTAGCAAAGTACATGTACTTCACTATACCGAGACATTCACTATAAGTAATTTCATTATAATGAGATTCTACTGTACTTATATACCGCAGAGTAATCAAAACTTTCTAGTTTACGTCGAGAGGCCTATAGGGAACTACAATGTACACCATGCACTTTTGACATGTTACTGGCATTTGTTGTCATGGCTACACTCACATGTCTTGTCAGCACAATAATAACAATGAAAAACCTCATTAGGTAAACAAGGTGTTGAACTGAAAAGGACTTGCTGTATTCACACCTACCAAGATATGTACATATGTATATGCATATTAGCAGAACAAGAATGAGTGAGTGATGGAGGGAGAAAGGATGTGAGTATGTGATGGAGGGAGTGAGGAAGTGAGTATGTGATGGAGGGAGAGAGGAAGTGAGTATGTGATGGAGGGAGAGAGGAAGTGAGTGAGTGATGGAGGGAGAGAGGAAGTGAGTATGTGATGGAGGGAGAGAGGAAGTGAGTATGTGATGGAGGGAGAGAGGAAGTGAGTATGTGATGGAGGGAGAGAGGAAGTGAGTATGTGATGGAGGGAGAGAGGAAGTGAGTATGTGATGGAGGGAGAGAGGAAGTGAGTATGTGATGGAGGGAGAGAGGAAGTGAGTGAGTGATGGAGGGAGAGAGGAAGTGAGTATGTGATGGAGGGAGAGAGGAAGTGAGTATGTGATGGAGGGAGAGAGGAAGTGAGTGAGTGATGGAGGGAGAGAGGAAGTGAGTATGTGATGGAGGGAGAGAGGAAGTGAGTATGTGATGGAGGGAGAGAGGAAGTGAGTGTGTGATGGAGGGAGAGAGGAAGTGAGTGTGTGATGGAGGGAGGGAGAGAGAAATGAGTACAAGAGGGAGGACATTCGTAAAATTATTGATTCACATGAAAATATTAAAACAGGCTTACGGTGTACAATATCCAAAGACAGTTCTATCTCTGTTAAGGAATAAGCAAGGTTGGATACTAAACATAATACAGAGATATACTGCCAGAGCTATCATTACAACGGTAGACCTGAGGATCCAGTTCACTTTTAGAAACATCACCATTGCAATGAGGGCAACAGAGGCAGATATGAGAAAATACTATGAACAAACAAGATGAACAAAAGTTAATAAATAACATAATCTTACTATACATATATGTACGTATATATATTTTGTGTATGGTCATGTTGAAATGCTACTAGAATTACAGGTACGTACATACGTATATATGTAATTTAGTATGTACAGTACGTGTATAGTACGTACATAACATAATTCAAATTAAAAATACGTATATTAGATGGCTAATTCCAATCTACCGACATACAATAAATCTTCATTCCAAGCTCTTCTTTGGTAGATTAGAGGTATTTGCCATTGCATGCATACAAATATAGAGTGAATATAATTGGTCACACACAAATCACACAGCACAGATGTTTCTATTTCGTTTTAACTATTTTTGACTTTGTTCATGAAACAACTCTTTTTACCTCTGGAAACTGACAAGTGTAATCTTCAGTAGATGGATGCCTTACTATGTCCTGCCAAGATTCAAAGCTGTTGCAAGTACAGGAACTGAAAAAAGCGGTTGTTGGCTGATTTGTGTTTCTTTCACAGGCAGACATGTTTACAAATGGAGCAGCCAGGATTAGAATAAATGAAACAACAGCCACTAAGTTCCTTGCAATAGGATTGCATATTAGCCATAGGGATAATCTAGCAAAGGGATTAGATTGGGACTCATCTTGTCGATTCTAAAGGGGAGAAGATGCAGATTTAGATTACGGAGGCAACAACAATACAATGATAAAGTTAACGTGAACACTCTCCCTTAAAAATAAAACCTGAAGAGTTGGTACACTCTTTTTTTAGAGGCTATATGTATTCTAGGCTAAATAAACTTGTTGGATTTGCATTCTGCACATCTATAACATTCATACAGGGAACAAAACCTCAGTTAAGGGATAAAGCCACTGTTCCAGGTGTTCCCTTTAAAGGCAGTTCCACTATATTACGTATGCATATACAGTATGTATATTTATTGTCAGCTGGAAATATTGGCAGAAGTATGTAATATGGATTTGACAGAATGCTGAATTGTGGAATTTGATAAATTATTATTCAGCTGTTCTACGTATCTTTAACAATGACGTCACACTACAGATCTTATAGTACGTACTAATGTGACTATAAGTATGTACATATATAAGATTGATGATCATACGTACATTCTCTCAAACACCCTTAAGGCCCATATTGCTTACCATGTGTATCTTGTAAGATGGGGCTTGTACATATCACTCTACACAATTACCTAAACATGCCTGCCAATGTTTCCAGCTATACAATATTTGTGTTTTTGAACTAAATATTTAAATATACATGTACATACACCATATTCTCAGGTTGCCATAGAAACGTACTCTTGTAAGATGGAGAGCAAAGAGAATGACAAAAATGACAAGTATAATTGTTCCAATGAGAAAATATACCAAGGTGGCCCAGGATCTGAGAGAGACAGCAAATAAAGAAATAAATGAAAATCACAAATATGTACATACATACGTACAGAAGTGTACCAGTCTCTGCTGTATTAAAGATATATTACATAGTTCCAGATAAGGAATTTATGTACGTATATACATATACTTCTCCGTACAATAAACTGTTTTTATGCTTCTATTGAAGGAAGTAACAGGAATTTAGCACATGGATGCAGTGCATGGTCCAGTGGAGAAGAACAGAAGTAGTCCTCATCCAAAGCTCTCACTAGGTTTACGTACGTAGTTCCCTATAGGTTATTACTCTAAAGTAGATCTACTGTAGTAAGCATGTACCTACGTAAGTAAAATGGTGTTACGTAGATTATTCATGACTGCTTATTATACTGCCGTGGCAACATACGTAAGTATGTACTTACTTTGGTATCATGATCAACTGGACTAATAGGATGGTCAGGAACAAGCCTAGAGTACTGGCTAAGTAGAACTTGAAGTATTTGTCCTTCTGTGAACCAAACTAAAGGTTATTAGAAGAAGAGCAGTTAGAGGAGGTTGGATGTGGAGATAATAGTGCAAGGGTGAGAGAGGGGAGCACAGGATAGACATGACGGTGCAAGGGTGAGGGAGGGGAGCCAGGATAGACATGACGGTGCAAGGGTGAGGGAGGGGAGCCAGGATAGACATGACGGTGCAAGGGTGAGGGAGGGGAGCCAGGATAGACATGACGGTGCAAGGGTGAGTGGGAGTGGAGGGGGAGCAATCACTAATCTATCTGATTCTAATGAAAACCACTTAATAATAAGGCGGTATGAATGAGACATCTAGGCAGCATACAGTAAGTAGCAAGTTTAACCATTATCCATTATTCTAATTATTCAGACAGATATGCTACACGGAAGATGAAATCCAACATGCATAAATTGGACTGACCTCTTTGTTCAGTTTAAAAGATTTGTACAATAGGGTAAATTTCTCTAAATCCTTCAGTGAGGCTATGTCCTTGATTCTGAATTCCAAGAGAAATAGGAATAAATGACTTGAGGAAATGTAGCATTCCTAACTAACCGTTTGACTTTCTCAGGGTCTACACTGTGTTCTCTGTTCCTTCCTTTGTGAAGAATTATGTTATCCATCTCACGTCTCGTTTCCTCTTCAAGTCTCAGCTTTCCAACTGCAATACTTGTTCTCCTGTGAAGAGGTCAAGTGGCAGGACATGGTCAGGTAGAAACACATTACTACTCAGGAGGAGAGGTACGTATTACTACATACAGCGGACCCTTGCACATCCAGACCTCAAATATCTCTCCACTGGGATTATCTGGCAAAAGATTTGTTTTGTCTTTACATTTACATGTGTGTACGTACGTATGCAAGAGTGGCTAGCTAGCTGCGTGTCTAATTCAGTGAAAAGGAAGTGTATCGTTGCTATTGAAGAAAGGAGACAAGTTTATGCTTTAATACTGTATCCTCTTATTCAGGTATACTACGTACAGTATGTACGTATATTGGTGCATATTTATAGATTAGCACTTAATTACTATGGCTTGCATTCTAACCCTCCTATTGGATTTAGGTGAGTGAGCCATTGTACAGACACATACATATATGTACGTATGAACGTAGGCGGCGGGACAGCTGGATCCATACACAGTATGTACGTACATATAGAATGATATGAATGTACGTACATATAGAATGATATGAATGTACGTACATATAGAATGATATGAATGTACGTACATATAGAATGATATGAATGTACGTACATATAGAATGATATGAATGTACGTACATATAGAATGATATGAATGTACGTACACATAGAATGATATGAATGTACGTACATATAGAATGATATGAATGTACGTACATATAGAATGATATGAATGTACGTACATATAGAATGATATGAATGTACGTACATATAGAATGATATGAATGTACGTACATATAGAATGATATGAATGTATGTACATATAGAATGATATGAATGTACGTACGTATAGAATGATATGAATGTACGTACATATAGAATGATATGAATGTACGTACGTACCTCTGTTTTTTGGGGAGGAGGACATGTTGTGCTTGACTCGTGACACTCTCCTCCACCCCTTCCTCCTCGTTCTGGAAGGGGACCTGGGCACCCCAATCTGCCATGTAACGGGCCATCGGATTGATCTGGTCATCACCAATGGACTCTCCTCTACTGCGCTGGAATTCACATCTTGACAGATCTTTCTACATAAACATTATGTGGAAGCAACATTAACTACTTACTGAAAAAAATCAAAATTTTCATATTTTTCAAGTTTTCAAATTTTCCTCCTATGTACGTACGTACGTATATGTAGTTCTGACATGTACATGGTTAGTCAACTATCACTTCATATGTTTATGATTATTTATGTGTCATTTAATTACTGTAAACTACTCATTAGCAATAAATTATAAACCTTTTTGAGAGAAAACTTGTCAAAGAAATGAGACAAATATATCCATAGAAAAGGAGCACACGTACATTAAATAAAAGGAAGGTAGAAACTAAAGGCTAAGTTATATAATATGGACTGTTATGCGAGGTTTGGTATGAAGTTCCAATGCTTATTCACATACAGTATATGCAATGAAACTTTTTGAGATACTCTGACCATAGTCTATGCTCTGACTACACAAGACATACCACAGAAATGAGGAAAGTATCAAATTGAGACTCCTTGTAGCTTGTTTCTCTCTGTTCTATGTCAAACTCATTGACTAAAGCATCTCTTGTAGCCCGTGATATGTGCACTCGACTGGACATGAATACAAACAGACAATAAACAGGTACAAACATGTGTACGTATGTGTGCATGGATTGGTTCATGTACGTACGTATTACAAACATATGTACGTACGTAGGTACATTTGAGGTTCTTATGCATGAGACTAGATAATGAATTCAATAACCTTAAAAAACAGTCTAACTTTATAGTTGACTTACCCAGGGACTCCTCCTGATTCCATCATATTAGCTAAAGTGACATCATTAGACCACACATCAAACTGCCACTTTTTCTCTCCAATCCGTCCATACAGCACATGACCGGTATGAACTCCCACTCTCATGTTGATTGGCACCTGGGTGGCATTACGTACCTCACTGTGGAGTGGGGAGGTGTGACATTATACGTACTTGAAGTGCATAAAGAGAAGGAAATATTGTTGCTACGTACGTACGTTTGTACATTTACCAATCACCATTGATTACAGAAAGACATTACATATTTACAACAAAATGTATACAATAGGTCAGTACATATGTACATAAGTATGCACAAAATGATACGATATGGCTTATTTGTTGCGTTCATTGGATCAGTGGATTCCATATGAGCATCAGCGACAGTATGTTTGTATACATATATACGTAAGCATGCATACTGTATGTAGCTCTTAAGGCCATGTCAACAAGTCACATGACCAGGGTAAGAAGATTCCACTATAGGAACATACATACGTACCCATCTGCATAGATTTATGCATGATATACGTACGTATGAAGTTCATTGAGCAACAGCAACATTAAATCTTTGGAATAGAACGTTTCAACCAGTAGGTCTTCATCAGCAATATGAAAAAGTGAGGAAAGTGAGGAATTCATTACATCATTTTTCACACTTACCAACTTTTTCATATTGCTGAAGACCTACAGGTTGAAATGTTCTATTCCAAAGATTTAATGCTGCTGTTGCTCAATAAACTTCATATATCATCATGATCGTGACAAATAAACCCTATCACTTCAGATTTATGCATGTACCATGAAGAACCCACTTTATAGCTTCCACCATAGCCAGCCCCATCTTGACGCAGTTATCTGCATGGTCGTCACATGGCTCCAACAGGCCAGACACGCAGTAGTAACAATCACCAAGGATCTTGATACGGAGACAACTGTGATGCTATTCATGTGTACATATTGAAAGGGGAAATTGGAAACATAAACAAAGGCAGGAACACCTGTCATGTACATACGTACATTCATACACTCATTTATACAGTACATGTATATGTACACATACGTACGTAATCCTATATACATATGTACGTATGTACGTACCTCTGCAAGCTGGTCAAATCTTCCAAACAGCTCATTTAGGGTTTTAACCAAGTCTTGAGGAGTACACCCAGAGGATAGCTTTGTGAAGCCAACAATATCTGCAAACAGAATGCTACACAGAAATCAATAAAAGCATCTAATACATATGTATGTACTTGTATGCATACGAGTATATACTGTATGTATGTACGTACGTATGTACAGTATGTAAACTTTGAGAAGATCATCTTTGAGTATTCCATGTACGTAAAGTTACATACATACGTACGTAGATACGTACAGTGTTTGAAGATCTCTAACAAGACACAAAACTTTAGATCATAAAGATGAAAAATGAACAATTTAAAAGGTTTAACACAACTAAAAAGTTTAAGTTTGAATGCTGTAGTAGTACTGATTTCATCCCAATACCTTACTCACGTATGTAGCATATCACATACGTACGTACGTACCTCCATATGTATGTACATTCATACATGTATATGGGAAAATATACATTCCACAGCAAATTTTGCTGCTGGCTTTGAAATACGTATGGTGTAACAGCTTTGAAAAACTTTGTATCTTTTATTGGTAGGGGATATGTACGTACATACGTATGTACTGGTAGGGGATATGTACGTACATACCTAATAAGGGGATATGTACGTACATACCTAATAAGGGGATATGTACGTACATACCTAATAAGGGGATATGTACGTACATACGTATGTACCTAATCTTTTACTGGTAGGGGATATGTACATACGTATGTACCTAATATTCTGAGCACTGCTAATGTCAAGAGCTCTGAATGGATTGACACGGCCTGTGCCTTCTCCCTTGTCTTTCTTCATTAGATTGAGCAATTTTTCTTCTTTAAAATCCTTTATCATATTCAAAGGCAATATTGAACCAAGAAGGCGATCCTATCCATAGAGAAACCAAAGGTTTGTTACAGTGAGACAGAAGAGATATTGCATGGTTCATGGAGACATGTATGTATATATTATTATTAATATTATTATTATTATTATTATTATTATACGTAGTATTAGTATTATTGCATATACAGGTACACCATACATACGTACATACGTACGTACAATAACAGATAATTTTGAGAATATCAATTGCGATTCTCCCCTTTTGCCTTCTGTCTAAAACATTAGTATTGGTAGATATGTACGTATATTGGTATGTGTGTACAGCTCCATACATATACGTATGTATTTACATACGTATATACCCTGGTGATAATGGTTTTATATAAAGGTATTCATGGTTGCTAGGAGTCATACCACTTTCTTGTTTTGTGAGTCAATAGCAATAAGCGCTCGAATGAATTTTCTTGTTTCTCCAAATTGTTTCCTCTGAGAGAGTTCTTGAATGAAATTGAAGAATATTCCCATCAAATTTACAGATGTGAGCACAATTAAGTTGGCAAAGAACTACAGAAATATACATACGTACGTACGGCATAGACAGAATACATAATATGCATATGTACACACATATATTTACTACGTACAGTATATCAAACAAACTCTATACTACATAAGTATGCAATTGATAATATTATGAACCCTTGTTTCTCACCTCCCTAGCTAATATTGCTGGATGTTGCGTCTCTATGGAGCCTAGCTGCATCTCGCTCTTGCTTTGGGTTCCTGCTACTGTGGTAACCAATATGAGGTAGCAGACGGAGATGATGACAGCTGCTATAAAACTGACTAGTAGGCGAAGGGGGGTCATTGTGTAGATGATAAATACCACAAAAATGATCAGAATAATCTAGGACGAGAGAGGAGAGAGAGAGAGAGAGAGAGAGAGAGAAAGAGAGAGATGGACTGCATGTTACGTATATGTACGTACACTGCTCTATGATGAGAAAGAAAGAATCGCTGGGAGATACGTATTATGCCTGAACAACCAAGTGACTAAAGTCTGATCTTGGTTGGGAGACCAAGTCCTATTGAATAACCCAACCAAGATAAGACAGCCAAATATTCTTCCCATCACCATTTCCGGCTTAACAGTACATTCAGTGAGATATCTAAACTATACAAGTTGTCCTGAAGTCCACTGATGACGACATTTGAGCTTAAGATCAATCTTATTTTTCCAATACAAGTTAATATACATACGTACATAAGTACTGGTGCTGGAAGGATGTATATTGTATGAGTACAGAGATCCCCTAACCTCATCTGACCCTGAGTGGTAAGGTTCCACCACATATGTTCCTAATGCTAATAGCAGCAGTGCTGCAATCACCAATACGGCATAAACATTGATACGAAGAGGTGTAGGTCGCTTGTCAACGAATATAATTACTCCAAGCACTAGGAAAATCAATGATGTTATGACAATAACCAACAGATTTGGCAGTGCACCCCAGGCAAGGAGATTCAGCTGCATTGAGAAACATACGTACGTAAAGTGTAATATGCAAATGTGTACGTACGTATATGCAATGTTGCTATGGTGACTCCCTCACCCCTAGTTCAGCTCCGTAGGATGGAAATGATGATGTCCTATTTCCTCCTATTGGACACGAGCCTTCATTTGTATCAAATACCTGATAGACTGGCAGCTGATACTAAAGAGCAGTAGAGTCATGTGACTGTCAGGTGCTTTCAATGTACAAATGATTGCATAACATGCTATGCTCATTTGGACACGTTTCCATAAAATGCTAGATACGTACGTATGTACGAACGTACGTACATACTTACGTATTATGCAAGTTTGAACACTCTCTCTGTACATAGAGAAGGAGTTATGTCTTTTGTAAGCATAGCATTCTGCATGTAGACATAACTATGTATATATGTACGTAAGTACATAGCAAATACATAAGTACATACGTATGTACATATTTAAATAAGCTAATAAGTACATACAGTATGTAAATACGTACACATCAAATATGTAAATAGAAAGTATGTACGTATGTACATATTTTATATTGATAATATGTCTGTAAAGAGGTATGTACGTATGTAATGGAATGTTCACACTTGTTGAAATGTGGGCAGAGAGCGTAAAAAGAATTGGATAACTTTCAAATATGTGTTCAAGTCTAGTTATTTTAGCATCCAATAAACACTAGATTTACAACCACACCGTCCATTTAAGAGGACCCTACCCCAGCACCACATCACACAGTCCATTAAGAAGACCCTACCCCAGCACCACATCACACAGTCCATTTAAGAGGACCCTACCCCAGAACCACATCACACAGTCCATTAAGAGGACCCTACCCCAGAACCACATCACACAGTCCATTAAGAGGACCTTACCCTAGCACCACATCACACAGTCCATTTAAGAGGACCCTACCCCAGCACCACATCACACAGTCCATTTAAGAGGACCCTACCCCAGCACCACATCACACAGTCCATTTAAGAGGACCCTACCCCAGCACCACATCACACAGTCCATTTAAGAGGACCCTACCCCAGCACCACATCACACAGTCCATTTAAGAGGACCCTACCCCAGCACCACATCACACAGTCCATTTAAGAGGACCCTACCCCAGCACCACATCACACAGTCCATTTAAGAGGACCCTACCCCAGCATTACCCACCTAACCATTTAACGTAAACCATAAGTGTATTACCTAATAGAAGGAACTTGTTATCAAGTTAAAAAAGTACATACAATACAAGTACACAAGTACCAGTTACATATGTACGTACACAAGTACACAAATTAAAAGGGATAAGATATAGACGTGGCATTAGGAAACACAGTCACAAGTTCATACATACGTACATAGTAGTTAAGCTACGTAAGTAACTGTGTAACAAAACTGTACGTATGAATACTAGTACGTACGTATGTGTGGATATCAACAGTAAGTTCTGATGGTAATGGTAATGGCAACTACATATTGAAAATTCCATTCTACATATCTAATTACGTACATACAGAAGGAATTTGAAAGGTACCATGAAGACAAGCACTCCCAGGGTCACTGATGAAGGGTGGCATTCCTAGAAACAGTTGTCTGGTCCAGTGGAGAAGTGGAGAAAAGGAAGAAAGTAAGTCTAATTGTATTCTAAGTCTCATATGTCCCACAAATCATAAGTCATGTGTTCCAGTCTATCAGATTGTTTGTTTTCTTAACCTCTTAAGCTTGATAGCCATGTTTCCCTTTAAAAAATTCCCTTCAACATGAAGTATGTAGTCAAATATAAACTGAATAAGATTCTGTCATCCATAGATAAGAAAGTACATATGTAGGTACGTAAATGTGATGTTTACTAAAACTAACCTTACGCCGAGCGATAAAGGTGATATACTCAGTTATTGACAGAAGTACCACCACAAAACAGATCCAACAGAGCAAGTACACAGACTGTCTAGAGACATTTAATCTGTGGAAAAAAGTAACGTACGTACGTATGCTTGTCTGAACTCTAATATAAATTGTTTATGTCATGTGAGAGACAATTAGTATGACATTTGGCAAAATAGGTAAACATTAGCTATCATTGTGTACCTGATTGCATGTATGTATATCTATACTTAACTGTCACGTACGTATATAGCCCAGTGAAAAGGAGTGAAGTACGTATGTAAAAGGAGAAACCCTATCCTCATCCAAAGCTCTCACTAGGTTTAGTTCCTATAGGCATTTTACTCTAAATTAGCATATTAAAGAAATGGTGTGTTAGATTATTCATATAAGTAAGTCTGTCTGTATAATGTACATACGTATACAGAAGGCTACAATACCTATAAATCTTCTCATATCCAGGGTGAGCAAACTTGATATCCAAAAATCCGTACTCCCTCTTCAACACATCCTGTCCATCGCCATTAACGCTATGGTCTTCATGTTGCATTGGGTCTGAAATGTTTACAGCTTGGCTCCTTGTTAGCTTAGTGTGTCTCCTTCCATTCTGTATCTCTACCCCTGATCAGAAATAAGTATGTACGTACGTACGTATACTGACTTGTGTGTACTCATACACATACACTGGAACCTGTATAAATGGTCACCTCTCTAGGATGGCCACCTCTCTAGGACAGTCACCTCTCTAGGACGGTCACCTCTCTAGGACGGCCACTTCTCTAGGACGGTCACCTCTCTAGGACGGCCACCTCTCTAGGACGGTCACCTCTCTAGGACGGCCACCTCTCTAGGACGGCCACCTCTCTAGGACGGCCACCTCTCTAGGACGGCCACCTCTCTAGGACGGTCACCTCTCTAGGACGGCCACCTCTCTAGGACGGCCACCTCTCTAGGACGGCCACCTCTCTAGGACGGTCACCTCTCTAGGACGGCCACCTCTCTAGGACAGCCACCTCTCTAGGACGGTCACCTCTCTAGGACAGTTACTAGCAATATCTATATACATATATCTATCATACGTATATCATATATCTATATGTATATTATATTCTCAATATAATATTTATATACGTACATATACTTTATAAACCAGTCATCCATCTAAAGCAGCTAGTTATAATTTCTTATGAACATAGGCTCCACAGGTGACCATATTAGGCAGGCTCCACCCATGGAGAGAGAGGCATACTACGTATATCCTCATACAAGCTCCACAGGTGACCATATTAGGCAGGTGCCACCCATGGAGAGAGAGGCATACTATATCCTCATACAAGCTCCACAGGTGACCATATTAGGCAGGCTCCACCCATGGAGAGAGAGGCATACTATATCCTCATACAAGCTCCACAGGTGACCATATTAGGCAGGTTCCACCCATGGAGAGAGAGGCATACTACGTATATCCTCATACGTACAAGCTCCACAGGTGACCATATTAGGCAGGCTCCACCCATGGAGAGAGAGGCATACTATATCCTCATACAAGCTCCACAGGTGACCATATTAGGCAGGTTCCACCCATGGAGAGAGAGGCATACTATATCCTCATACAAGCTCCACAGGTGACCATATTAGGCAGGTTCCACCCATGGAGAGAGCGGCATACTATATCCTCATACAAGCTCCACAGGTGACCATATTAGGCAGGTTCCACCCATGGAGAGAGAGGCATACTACGTATATCCTCATACAAGCTCCACAGTCAGTATATGCACTCTTATCACAGGCGTAGGAAATATGTTGTTACTGTAATTCATACGGACACCTGATTATGTACATTGACAATGTCATCTGAGTAGGCATTAATGAAAAGCTTTTGATGTATCAATGTATATTGAACACATATGGAAGAGATTACATACGTACCTACATAACTATTGCAACTGTAACATGGGCAACCGCCCCAATCAGTGAATTACGTAAACTTGATGAATGACTTGCAAAATAACAAGAAGGCAAGACTAGAGATGTAAAGTGGAATTACTAGAAACAGCTGTCTGGCCCGTTTTAAAATGTTTATAGAAATACAGTAACCTTAAAACCTTAATTAAGTGGTATTTTTCTGTATAACAGCTGAAGCTGTTACATTATACAGGCTGGTATACTAGTGAAGCTGTTATATTATACAGGCTGGTATACTAGTGAAGCTGTTATATTATACAGGCTGGTATACTAGTGAAGCTGATATATTATACAGGCTGGTATACTAGTGAAGCTGTTATATTATACAGGCTGGTATACTAGTGAAGCTGTTATATTATACAGGCTGGTATACTAGTGAAGCTGTTATATTATACAGGCTGGTATACTAGTGAAGCTGTTATATTATACAGGCTGGTATACTAGTGAAGCTGATATATTATACAGGCCGAACAACTACGTAACTCAGTATATACAGTCACTGTACATAAACATTATAAAACATTCCCTCTGAAGCTAAATATGGTTCTTCATTTCATATTCAGTAGTGAAATTCATGTAATTGGCATATTCAATTGGTCGTCATGACTACACTCTTTGATGTGTTTTTAAGTAGTCTGCTCTGTCATTGCAGTGTCTATTTGATGTTCTTTTCAGTTCTGGGATGGCCTGAGATAGCTTGTACCGATTGCTTAAAAACTAAATTTGTAGGAGAGCAGCGCTCTACAGTAATTGGCGAGGTTCCAATTGATTAAGCAACGTGTAAACTGCATTCTCTCGGCTACATCAAAGGATATTCCTTGCACTCCATCCCATAATTTAATTTACAAACAAACGCGCGACGTGACATACCTACGTACACATTATCTGTTTGCTCTATGTACACGAAGCTACGAAGGAGCTAGCGAGACTGTCTAAAGAGATATATTAAGGCCACGGAAGGGGAGACACAAAGAAATTTCGAAAAGAGGATTTCTAAATCATGTTGACAAACAATGCAATAAATAATCTCATGTACAACACTTCGTAAGGGTGTTTCTGTTCGCTAATTGCCGAACTGAACTGTGAACTAAGGTCACGGATCTATTGAATACTTTACAGACGTAGTAAGTATACTACACTTGACCCAGTTTACTAACCCATTTAGATAAGATAGCGGGAAAAAAGGAACACAGAGATTTTGAACAAGACAATGGTAACCTATAACTTTAACTACAAGTATTTCTTGACTTAACTGGTTTGGTTAAAGAAGGTCCCACACAGGAATGTGCTAAACTTATTAAGTATCCCATAAACAAATACGAGAACTTACCTCCATCGTTTGAGAACTTCGCCGCCATTATCACAACCCACAAATTTCGGCTGCTGAGTTTCAGACTATCGTAAAACTCTCGTTGGAAAGTTAAACGACTCGTAATAGTCTTCCTGAACCACCTTCCACTAAGCGAACACTATCTGGCGTTAACCATCTAAATGACGCCCGTGCGTTTACTAGTGGAGCGCAGTCACGTACCTTGAGAACTAATACATAATTTACACTAAATTAATGCAAATTTGATAATTGGAGAATAATGGATTCCTAAGAGGTCTGAGGTGTGTGACTGGCGTCTTCAGTCCCACCCCCTGATCTTGGAAGGACTTGGATGTAATTCTGTGGTACCAAACTACACACAGAATAAGAGAGAATGAAATAAAAAGGACTGGCTGTTCTGTAAGGTGCGTCATCTGTAGAACACTTAATTGACCCTCACTGCATGACAGCTAACTCAAGTGGTATACAAATTTGATGCATTTAGTTATTCGTATACAGTATATTGTGTCATTTCACATTACATATAGGAATCTTTTTAGACAAGAAATAATTTCCCTCTCAAAAATGAATCATGTGTTTTGTAAAACTTCTACTTGTGAGACTGCCTGTTCACAGTATAAGGTTAGACACTTGGATATGCAAATAAATGTGACAAGAAGAGTTCTTACCCCTGAGAGCGGCCATTTTGAGCCAAAGCCCATCCCTGAATCCTTGGTTGCTGGGTGCTAGGGGCTAGGATCTATTTGAAGAACATAGGAAATACACAGTTTGTAGTAGCAAGTGAGCAAATTGGATCTGTGACTGTGTGTTTGTACCTTCCATTAGCTTGCACAATGTGGGTCATACAGAAGCTTTAACGTGTAAATGTACATTATACAGAGTGACTACAAACATTTCCAACATCAGTGCCCACATATGACAGTGAAAAGAACTTTTGAACACATGGTGTTTTAGTTGAGCTACAAAGCTTTTTTGATGAACTACATGTCTATTTTAGATGAACTTACAGAATATGTGGGTACATTACTAAAGGGGCTTCCAAATAAATGAATAGTCCAAATGCCTCAATTAATTCCACTAAATAAATGTTGGCATTGATCCCTATTAACAGTAACATGATTTAGCTACGTATTTCTAATCTCTATTATGGGATCGATTTAGTAATTACCTTCCAGCACTTACTAGTTGCTCTCCCGCTTGAAATGACATCTCATCATTTCTTTGAGCAGAATAGTTGTACAAAGTAACACACGCAACAGCTCCTGGATCGTTGATCCTGTGATCAGTACAAAGTAGATGAGGAACAGTAGAAGAAAATAGGTAATAATAAGCTTAGTAATTATGCACAAAGGAATTACATTGCAATAAGTAGTTACTACAAATGAGTTGAAAAAGGAACTCTATAATAGTTTTTTCACATTGGTCTAACGCATTTTTTGATTAGTTTAATGTTCTTTCACATTGATTTAACGGACATTCGGATTAATATTCTACAAAGAATGCACACACAAAGATTCCCAGGGTCACTGTGACCCAGTGGAAAAGAATAGAAGAAGGAGAAAATTGTATCTCCATCAAAGGTCTCACTAGGTTTAGTTCCCTATAGTCCTTTACTCTTAAGTAGATGTAGCATGTAAGAAATTGGTGTATTAGTTCATATGTATGCACGATGTGGCAGCATCAAATCACCTTGCATCCAATGATTTTTAAACTGAGAAGAATTACATTTATCTACTTACCATGATGAACATTTTTCATCTTCATCAGTTGACAAAGCTAAAGATAGTAGATAACAATATTAAACCAACTTCATTCAACATCCTATGATTACACTAACCAAACTTTTCACATTAAAAACAAGTTTATAGAACCAAATAACTACATACCTAAGCTTTTGACCAATCTCCATAGCAACCAGGGTATTCCAAATATAGTGGCCAGAAAGGCTAGAGATGGCCAAAGGCTGCGGCTACCTGGCTTTACAACAGTCACCTCTCCAGATGGCATCTCTTGGATATTATTGGCTGTTACCATGGTTTCCTCCCACACATTTTGAACTACTGACGACCTTGGACTTCTCCTTAAAAACTGAACAATTCTTTTCAGCCAGTAGAGCAGCTTCCTAACCAGGGTCATGGAAGCCAGCAGATGCCAAAGATGACTCCTGCAGGATGAGATGAGAAAGAAAGTGCTGAGATTTTAGACACTCAAAGAGTCAAAAGATGTACCATCAAGAGAGGAGAAGTCAGAGGTTGAGTCTATACCTCATTTGGAGAAGGACTGAGACAAAAGCATGGAGGGAGGAGGGGAGAAGATGTAGAAAAGGGAGTGGGATGTGAATAGTGGGAGCAAGGTGTTGGAAGAGATGAGAGATAAGGACAGGTCTAGATCTTCCTCTAAATTTCAGAGGAGCTAACAACAGACACTTACGTACGTACCTCAGTGATGTAAAGTGGTCTATAACTCCCAACAGTGCTCTGAAGCAGCTGTGAATGGCCACATATGTCGACTCTAGCATCATTGCAATCTGTTTAGTGAGAAAGTATACATATCATAGACATCAAACGTGAGCTTGTAATAATTGCAATTTGTGAGTTTTAGTACAAAACACAAATATCCTTTCATATTATTCAACTTACTGTAATGTTATTATAGCACCTACCTTATACTAGGCAATTATTACAAAAGCAATTACTTAAGAAGCCACAAACTCAATTTTATAAACACACACTTAATGCCAATCCATATATGGAATATGAATACGATATACGTATGAATACATACACAGTTACAAAGGTTTTGATGTAATATCAGAATATTGCACTACCTTCCAGTTTTATCCATATTACATGTACATGCTGTATGTATATTGATGTCAATCCATGTCCTTTAGGAAAGGTGCTTTTATAATTCATTCCCAAGGTGTATCTACTTATGGTAGGCAAACTGGTTAATTGTACGACTTACTGAACCAAAAGCTCCCACCACTGATTCAACAGACTGAAAAGCACTTCTTGTCCGCTCCTATACAAAAGGAATTCATGCATGAATCAGAAAATGAGATACAGTCATTCTATACTGTATTTTGGGCAACATGAATGATCGAATACACTATTTTTCTTACATGCTACATCTACTTAAGAGTAAAGGCCTATAGGGAACTAAACCCAGTGAGAGCTTTGGATGAGGATACAAGAGTTTTCTCCTTCTACTTCTCTTCTTCTTCACTGGACCACTGTTTCTGGGAATTCCACCCTTCATCAGTGATCCTGGGAGTCTTTGTCTTTCTGATCCTTTGTGCCTCATACGTATTATACAAATACTATAGATAGCATATATACGTATATACCTTATCAATTGCATTTTACAGTAATTTATTCACAACTTTACATATTGAATACACTGTACGTACGTATGTATGTAGTATCAGCTGTATTGATACAGTTAATAGGTCACAGTAGACAAATTGGTGTCCATTACACCAACACATGCTCCAATAATTATTAGCGACAATCACTGGAATAAGATACCCTGCCATTCAATTACAAGTAACTGCTAGAAGGATGTCCTAACATACATTAGTGATCAAATGTTATTGCCTGGTTACCATTCTTTGGTCTGGGAGGTGGGCATTGGTTGCTAAGTAACAAGACTTGCATGGGTTAATACTACAGGAAAATTCATTTTCAACACACTCAATGTATGAGACAGACTTTTACAGTGAATATCACAGTTGCTCCCACTGTTTCCATGGTAACAAGAGATAAAACACCCTGTATAATATGTAAACTACTTTTAAACAGCTATATTCATTACTATAAAACCTGTTCTTATAATGTTATATGATTTACCCCACCAACTCATGTCTCCCGAGGACATGGAAACCATTTTAAGTAAAACCCAATAATTAATGACTGACCGAGGACTATTAATTACAATCTGTACTACATTTAGAGCATAGACTGTAAAGTCCATACCTTTCAGGTGTCCCTATATCACATTATTGATGCTCCCCTGTGATGACCATATGCTAGCCAATACAGTCTCAATAGTCTGATACTTACTTCAGCTTTTCGGGTGAATTGACTCTCTTCTCTATTATGCTGCCCATAACCATAGCTACCGTACGGTCGATACATGTTATATCCTCCACCATAACCTCCATAAGCTGCAGTAGATGCAAAATGCACATGTAACATATAGAATGAGGCAGTCACTTGCCCACTAACACAATACAAGTGAGTACGTAGACACACAAAAATATAACAGTCCCCATTCAGGTCTAACTAACATTATGTTGCAATAAATAAAATGGAGGCTGTATGTTAAAGATGTACATTTAAACTTACAAGAGAAAGGAGTGCCATATCCACCGTATCCACTTCCATAAGTATTGTAAGCTCCATACCTCGGGTAGACAGAACCTAGTGGAATGTGATTGTGCATAGAAGTTATATTGACGTGTTACAAGATATCCACTCATACTTGTTCCATAGCTTGCTCCATATACTGAAGTGTTCCGCGGGGGAGGGGCAGGGGGAAGGCGACTGGACGTTGGCGTGCTTGTGGATTGGAGCATCGTTGGTCTTGGCGGGCTAACACGAGGGGAGTAACGACCATCTTGGCTCGCACTGGTTGGGAGAGATATGCCTCTTCTGATTTCCCATGGTTTTGGTGGAGCAGACATTCTTTTAAGAGGCACTTTGAGGAAGATTTATACTCTGAACACCAGCTATATACATACATAAAATCTCTAAATTTATATACCATGAACATTCAGTATTTTCGTATAAAATGGACAAAGGGCTCTTAATAATCGCCTAAGAGCATTCAAAATGGCTACACACGAAGGATCTTTAGAGATTACAACTGACATCGATTCACCGTCAGCCGGCGAGACGACATCTCTGACAGAGAGTAAAGAAAGCACAGATGGGGTACGAAAGAGAACTTCCTCAAAAGCAGCGAAAACTGAAGAAGATGAGCCGAAGAAGAAGAATAAACCCTGGGGTACGTACGTATGTCAGGCGTGTGACAGGAAATGCCACTATCACCAGACACACCAGACACGCAGTGGTACACTGTCACTAACACTGGGTACACGTAATAGTGTGCTAATTAATTAAGCATCACTTAAAGATTTACCAATCAGTTAATTAACTCGCTTACGGGTATTCCATAAAGTCGTATTAGGGAGAGGATAGGAAGGAGGAGCAGTGAAGGGGAGGCGAGGAAAGGGGGGAGGGGCAGAGTGGGAGAAAGGAGGTTAGGAGAGTGAAAGAGGGAAAGGAAGGAGGGACGAGGGAGAGGAAGGGAGGGGAGTAGTAGAACAATGTTGTGAATATGCATTTCTCACTCTATCTTATTACAGTAATTGTATTAAACATTATTCAAAGCATTATCCCAAGGAAATTTTCAAATTGGTTATCCTATTAGAACAAAGTTAATTAAAAGCTTCCCTTTATAGTATCTGACTGTCCAATATGTCTGACTGTCCAATATGTCTGACTGTCCAATATGTCTGACTGTCCAATATGTCTGACTGTCCAATATGTCTGACTGTCCAATATGTCTGACTGTCCAATATGTCAGACTGTCCAATATGTCTGACTGTCCAATATGTCTGACTGTCCAATATGTCTGACTGTCCAAAACGTCTGACTGTCCAATATGTCTGACAGTCCAATACGTCTGACAGTCCATTATGTCTGACAGTCCATTATGTCTGACTATGATGGCTACTATTCCTCTGGCATGTATACATGTAGATAATCGTTGGGTCCAGCAGCGGATACCTGCTTGTCGCCCCATTTGGCATCCTCTTCATGTATTTGTGCTCTTTCTGGTCACGGGCCTGATATTTGTCATCCTCGGAGGAGTCTTTCTTGGAGTGGCAATCAGTGTAAGTACCTAATTAAACTTAAATGTTTGTGCTATATCATTTGAAAAAAGTAACAATATATATTGGAATTAGGCCTATTTAACCACTTTGTGAATATTGTAGAACATCCAAGTTTGTTTTAACATTTAGAAAAGAAAAATGTAAATACGTATGTAAATGTCTGCAAATAGTTGAATAAGTCACTTCGCGGTTGATTTACAAGGTGATAATTGATAATATATTGAATAGGCGGCCATGTTTTTTAGGCATACCTACTTAGAGAGTACTACTGTATTTAATAGAGGTATGCGTTTGACATCACACAACCCCATGACTGAGCCATCCCTCATACAGCCATTTTGAATGGATTGCACAACAAATTTAGTGATTAAAGTGTAGCTCTTTATGTAGTATTTAAAGAATGTTTTTTGAATCTCTCCTTTCAGACTAGAGAGGTGGAAGTGGAGTATACGAGTTCAAAGTGTATAGCTCAGGATAACATGAACTGTGAAGACTTCTTGGTTATGCACAATGTGTCTGAAAGGAGGGAAAATCAGTCTCTACTCTGCCACTGCAAGGTTACTTTTCGAGTAGATGAAGAACTACGTAGTCCAGTTCATGTGAGTACTTGTAATGTTATCCTATAACTCATGAAGTGCTGCTACATAATTGCCTTGTAAACCTACACACAGACCTCTTGGGTGAGACAGTCACTAATAAGACCATTACTGTTTTATAGTTTTATAGTTTTAAAATTGAGACAAACTTCCACTATTTGGCACTCATATAACAGTGCATGAATAATCTAAACACCATTTTCATGCACAATACATCTATTCTACAAATGCCTATAGCAACTAAACCTAATGAGAGCTTTGGATGAGAATACAAGAGTCATCTCTGTAGTCTTGTTTTATAGTATGATATACATATAATTTAGAAGTTTTTATAGTTGTGGTATTAAGACAGGTAAATATTATCTTTGCATGAAAAGCATTTCTAGTTCTACAAGCTCTATCTACATGGTGACATTGTATTTCACCATGAACTACAGTTTCCAGTGCTTCTTCGATTTCAAACTCCCTTAGAAAATCAATTCATAGATCAGTATAGCCATACATACAGGCCATGCAGTAACAGATCCTTTAAATTGCTAGTTCAGCTAAACCACATACGTATATACAGTATCTACATGCAGCCTATAATTACACTCTTCATAGACATACTAAAGCCACTTTTGGGTAAAAGCGGCTAAACCCAACTATATATTCCATTAAGACTTTGTATAACCTCTTGTAGGTGTACTATGGTTTAAACAACTTCTATCAGAACCATCGTCGCTATGTGTCGTCATGGTCACAGGATCAGCTAAGAGGTGAAAATTTGGAAGACACAAATGACTGTGATCCGGCGAGCACTAAAAAGGCCGATGGACGGCCAATCCTTCCTTGTGGCCTCAGAATGAATTCATACTTCACAGGTAAATATATGCATATACGTATGTATGCTTCTGTATGGTTAGCCTTATCACATGACCACTGTCTTTGTTGGCTAATTTATGAGATGTACCAATCGCAACATTGAATGTCATTTCTGAAGGGTGTTCTATTAACACCCTTCAGAAATGACCCCATTATGGCTTCAGAAGACCCCATTGTTTTAAGTCAGCAATTAAACTCTATATAAAATATGTTCCAGTTAGAAACAAATATATTAGGTTGGCAGAACAATCTCATCAACTCTTTTCAGTTTTCTTGTTTCTTCTACTGGTTCAACAATATCTTTATCTTTCTTGCATAATGGGAAGGTCACTGTGAACACTTTAATTTCCCTTCCTGTTCCTACTAGCAACTCTTGTTTCTCCTCCTCCATCCTTAACCCTTTACTCACCTTTACGCCTACATACGTAAATAGGTACATACCTCTACAAAAGTGAACTCGAGTAATCTTGCTGACAAAGATTTAAAATTGTTAATTTGTAAGGTCTTGTAGTCTCTGAATTAGTAATCAAAGAAATGCAGTTGTAACTATATGTATTTCATATTTTATAGAATATATATAACCTACATACATATATTAATAATTAGGAAAGTCTTACAGTCTCTGGCATAGGCTTATGTTAATACGTAGAAGTGCAGTGTTAGCTATTACATGCACTTTTTACCATAGGATATATATAATAGTACGTGTAGTATACCTGTCACTCTACATATAGTAAGAACACACTAATACTGAAGGATTGCAAGTATATCACAATTTATTAGAGGCTACATACCTGACTTGCTACAAGTATCTTTTGCTGTGATGTTAGTCTAATAAAATTACACACTAATCTCCAACTCCTAGCTACTTATGAATGTAGAATATAACTGAATGGTCATTTGCTTTTATAGTGCTAAGATTTGGGAAGAACTTCCTTTTATTATGTCAACTGATTACATAACTTGAACTATGCACATATTTGTATGTATTACAGTTATGACCACTGTTTACTGTACAAAAAGCTGTTTTGGATTTGTGTTTGTCTTAATTTACTTATCTGTATATAGATGTGTTGACCTTGGAGAACTTCCTTATTGACCAGAGCAACATTGCCTGGCCCACAGATAGAGCAGTACGTTTTGGCACTAACAACATTACAGAGGAGATAGCAAAGAATGAAACCAGTCCTCCTCCATTTTGGACAAGAGATCTGTCTGAGATTGAAAGTAAGAGGGTATATGTATGTATGTATGTATATGTGTTCCTTAGGAATAATTTTGAGGTGGTCTACCTAGAAATGAATCTTATTTGGCAGAGAGTCATACTCAGACAATCTATGGAAGTCTGCAAGTGAAGAATTTCAAAATGTTTCACTTGAGCTAGTAATGATTTAGTAAAGATTTTAAACCCTATGATAACTGATGCATGTTACCATAGAGACTATCTACATACTATGTAACCATATATGATGTTGCAGACATGTGGAATTTGGCAATATACAGAGTCATCTTATCAAAGTTCTTCGACAGACCAACTTTTTATAGGAAACACCCCTATTTCCTATTTATCATAGCCAGTTTGTAGGATGACCAGTTGCTATATTTTCATTCTAAACCTTGGTACAAAATGATCTTATCCCAAAACTGGAAATATGTTTTTTTGTAGTTCATGTTTAGTATCATACTCTCATTAGATGGTTTGCAAAATGAAAGTTTAATTGTCTGGTTCCGCGCGTCTGCATTTCCTTGGTTCAGAAAGCTTTATGGAAGAATACATAAGAATATACCACCTGGAAATCATACCCTACAAGTGGTGTACAGTATCCATCCATTAGCCTGACATTTAGATCCATCTGTCCATCTGTTAATCCATCCACCCACCCATCTACATGTCCATCCACCCACCCACCAATCTACATGTCCATCCACCCACCCACCAATCTACATGTCCATCCACCCACCCACCCATCTACATGTCCATCCACCCACCCACCAATCTACATGTCCATCCACCCACCCACCAATCTACATGTCCATCCACCCACCCACCCATCTACATGTCCATCCACCCACCCACCAATCTACATGTCCATCCACCCACCCACCAATCTACATGTCCATCCACCCACCCACCAATCTACATGTCCATCCACCCACCCACCAATCTACATGTCCATCCACCCACCAATCTACATGTCCATCCACCCACCAATCTATTCATCCACCTACCCATCCATCCACCAACCAATCTATTCATCCACCTACCCATCCATCCACCAACCAATCTATTCATCCACCTACCCATCCATCCACCAACCAATCTATCCATCCACCTATCCACCCACCCATCTACACATTCATCAATCCTTCAGAGTATTTCTCCAGTCTTCCTTAATGATATTCATAGATTATCCTGTGAAGCCATTCAGTGGTACTAAAATGTTTGTGTTGTCTGAGGTGTCGTGGTTAGGTGGGAAGAATCTATTTCTTGGTTTAGCCTACATTGTCACAGGTTCTCTGTCTGTATTTGGTGCTGTTCTGATAATTGCAATTCATTTTACAATTAGTAAATGGTAAGTATGCCTATATATATAGTAACTTTCTCCCTCTCCTTCACCCTCCTCTAACATTAAATGCATTTTTGGTCAACCCACTCTGCAGGAAAACAAGCCATCAGCAATTTAAAGAACTGACAAATGATCATTGACCTGAAGTCTTCATTTTGTTATCATGTATACGTACGTATGTATGTGTATATATAGAAACTGTATGTATGTAGTTTTCAACGTGTTACAAAATGTATCAACTTCTATATCAAGTAATGTAATTTACATTTGTAGTTTTGAAAGAATTCTACTAAACAGGTCAAGATGCTAACACATAATATAAATTCTAAAGGTTATATACGTGTACATATAGTTAATACAATTGCTCACTTGGTTGATGGAAGAAATACTATATATTATTCTTCTGATAATGTTTACAGGTTATATATATATATAAAAATCTTTGGGGTACAATAATTAATACAATACAAATTACACTATATGTACATATAATCAATGTAAATAAGTCATATATGTAGCTCCCATACATTTAAAGGAATTTAAGAAATAGCTCCCATACATTTAAAGGAATTTAAGAAATTTTAATTTAATTTTCGATTATGCCTCCATTTTGTACAGTATGTTTATGTTGATAAAATACATGGTACATAGGCATGTTTCCCCATATATGTACATATTGTACGTATGTACACATTTAAAATGTACTGTTGTGAAACTTAATAATTGAGTTGAGAAATTATACATGGTCTTTGCGATTAAACCACAACATGGTTGCTAGGTGACGTGTTCATTTAAACAGCTTCCTGTTCTTCATATAAAAAGTACAAAATTGTGTCCAGGAGCTCTTATCTCTAAAGTGTGCCTCCTTATTTAACCCTTCTGGTTGAAGTGTCTTGTACTGTAGGATATGCTTGTTAAACTCAAAATCCAGTTCGTCAATCTTGCAAGAATACAGTCTTAATGTCCAGTTTTTTGCATCTGGATGATCACCCTTTAGGTGTACCTAGAAATATTCATATTACTGTAATTATACACATGAACATGCATACATATATATGCATATATTATATTTGCACCTCATTGCCAAAGGGCTGATAATGTCCAAACTAAATAGTGTATTGATTATTCATATATGTACCTGTACTGGGGTGAGGGATGACTGAGGATTAATGTAGAGAGACTCAAACGTATGCATAAGGTCACTGTACACATTGTAAGACTTGCCAACATATCTGTATAGAGAAGAGAGGAATCCTTAAATATTGCCATTACCATTAATTGTCACACTGAAAAGCATTAAAATGTAATTCCTAAGGAGAACATTCTCCTACATTTATGATTAAAACACACATATATGTGTATGTGTTAGTATTCAGTGATCAATACAGTGATGCTCTGAATGTTGAAGTATATATCTCCATCTGACTTTGACTTTGTATTAGTGCCATATTCTTTCAAGGACCTTACCTCTAATTTAACCCTTCCTATTACAATCATTATATAACTTATAGCAACCCCATTACAAATTTCTAATCTACCACAGTATGCCACAGAAAGTTCTTTAATACTTACGCAAGATACTTGATGGTCTTGTGTAGAAATATAAAGATTCCAGTTCTCATTTTTTGAAAGGCAGAAAGATCATGAAACTGAATCTTTTTCATCAAAACCTTTTGAATAGACCAAGATATTGTTTATTATACAAAACAACAATGTATAATGAATAAAAGTATACTGAATGAAATTAAATTTGAAAGGGAATTTCTAGCACAATAGTTGTAATATTATACAAATGTAATAATCAGTTAACAAATTAGAGGCTTATATAGGGGGTGTCATTTGAAGTATAACATATATAATGTTTTGCACCTAATATTTTGTACATCTACATATCAACTAAATATAGGAAATGGTGTTTCATACATTGATACCCAATTCCCCCAAGGTGACAACTGTTGGTCTAGGATCCAAAAGAACCTTAGCTAGGTAAATACCAATCTCTTCGGGACTCTGAACAACAATATCATATATGTGATAAGGTTGCCATATACTTACCTCATCCAAGGATGGGTAAAACCATCCTGATTTAGTTCTGAATGCATTCATGTCCTTGTATTTTCCTTCTGAGATGGGTGGAACCATTACCTTCTTAAACTTGAATGATTGATCAGGCCCAGGAAGTCTTGCCGGTGGGCGCTCATCTGGCCCAGGAAGTCTTGCTGGTGGGCGCTCATCAGGCCCAGGAAGTCTTGCGGGAGGGCACTCATCAGGCCCAGGAAGTCTTGCCGGTGGACGCTCATCAGGCCCAGGAAGTCTTGCGGGAGGGCGCTCATCAGGCCCAGGAAGTCTTACCGGTGGGCGCTCACCAGGCCCAGGAAGTCTTGCTGGTGGACGCTCATCAGGCCCAGGAAGTCTTGCTGGTGGGTGCTCATCAGGCCCAGGAAGTCTTACCGGTGGGCGCTCATCAGGCCCAGGAAGTCTTGCTGGTGGGTGTTCGTCAGGCCCAGGAAGTCTTGCTGGAGAGTGCTCATCAGGTCTTGTCACAAGACTTGCTGAAGGAGTAGGGGTGTAATGATGACTTGCAACAATAGTGGGTACTCCGGCCTGTACATCTAAATCTTGGACTAGCTCCACATAATTGATAGGGATTATCCCTTCCGTTCCATCTTGTTGCCTAGCAAGGTACCAGAACACTACATTGCATGGCTCAAGCAATGTGAGAATTTCACCTTCGCAGAAGGAGAGATCTTGTGGGTATGTACCTAAGGGATCGAGAAAGGTGTCAGATCACAGTTGATAAAGCAATAACAAATCCTCGGCTACAAACAAAAGAACAATAAAACTGATTAAGTGATTTGGAGTGTCTACATTGATAGTGCCCATTCCGCTTTAATAGTAGATTACTATAAAACCAAAATGTGCTGCCGATTAAATCACAAACTAAAGATTATCTGTTACAGTTCTTACAGAGAAGAGATAGTGACAAATCTTGCATTCCAGTGGTATATCATTTTTTTATATTTATACCTTCAAAATTAAATACAGCTCTACACTTCGTGTATGCCGGTAATGGTCGCTCCTGCTCATCATCTTCAGTTCTCTCCATCGCTCATTTCCTATAACGTATTGGGGGCTCTACCGACATATGTACGTTTATACAGTTGACCGCAAAATATATGAATAAACATATATCGACAGAGGATAGGGAAAAAAGGTCAATTTATAGATAAATAAGGGGAATGAGCTGAATTGTCGATAGATTATGCTGATTCGAACGCGTGCGTAACAGTACTATGTAGTATTATAAGCAGTTTGAAGAGGCTTTTATAATTTAAAATTAATGCTGTATATAATTTATTGTACTACGTATATATATGGGAATAACCCTTTTATCAAATCCTTCTTGTTTGTACATAAGAGATCGTTTTATATGTATTGAATTATCTCAAGGGATTGTACAAGTTTAAAAAGAATTCTGTAAAAAGTTATGAACCATTAATTTTCTAATTTTGTCGTATTATATAGTGGTCAAAACCTGGACATACACTTTACATGTTACTCTGGCAGATTCTCAAAGTGTTAAGCTAGCTTTTTGCCAGTCACTAGCTTCCTTTGTCTTTTTAGAAGCCATGTTACAAAGAAGTACAAATCTATAAACGAACATATAGATATGGCACCTTACTAAAATTCATCACATTTGACATTACCTAATTGGCCTCTAATGTATAAGGATCATTTAAAGGGATGTGATTACGTACTGTATATATATTTATACCCATCCCAGTGATCCCGATAGGATAAAATATATACTTATACTACACTGTATACTTGCCTCTCAGGATAGCAAAAGTTACTTAACTGCTGTATATCTGAATATTATATGTTTTTCAGTATCAAGTAAGTAAATGTGGATTTTATATATACTGAGTTTACTTATAAAGTCTGATCTTATTGGCATTTTTATATATTGGTCTTGTAATATTATTTCTCTAGATCTCTCTCTCTATATATACAGTGCAAGTTACAATATACTATATATATATTACGTATATACCATAGAATATTATAGAACCTTCTAACAGTGTATGTTTTATATATATATAGACAATGGAATTGCCAAAAGGTATTATGCTAGGGATACTCCTGTTTACCATTCTTTTCATTAACGTGAATGGAGCAGGGCCACTGAAATTAGGTGCTTTCAATATAAAAATGTTCGGATGGAGCAAATACTCCACTTCATGGACTAAAAAAGTCATTCAACAGGTATATAGAGATAATTTTTATACCAATACATGCAGCTATATTAATCAAGTGACTATGCAGACTTATGTATTATATGTAACCTTGTATAGGTAATTTGCCAATATGACATCATATTCATCCAAGACATTGTAAATGCTTCCATACTTCAGAATTTTGTTGATGACATAAATACACTTGAGACTGAGTAAGTGTGTATTATATATGCATATATATATGTCCATATGCATGTATATATTAATTGTCACATATATATACACGTATGTCAATGCAATACCTATATAAACATATTATGTATTCACTTATATATATGTACGTATATATGTATGTACATAGTAGGTGTCTGAGGACTATATTCATGTGAAATACAATGTGAGATAAAGGCAGAGTAATATTGTATATATATATCTTGCCTGCCTGAAGTCTGCCATATACATATATATGTATGGAAGTAGGGTATATATATATACCTTGCTATGGTTATTCCACAATGTATGACTAACTGATCATGACCTTTCAAAAGGTGTTGCCTTTCTTTAGAAAACAACAATCACCTTTCTGGGTAATATATATAAACACCTATAAATTACCTTGCTAGCTTGAAATTTATTATATATACTTATATAGAAAGGGTTGTTGCCCATGCATTACGTATATATATATAATTGCATTGTGAATCCTATAGCTAATATTATATACACTCTTATTTAAAGGTCATGCCATGATGACTACAAAGTGGTCCACAGCACACCTCTTGGATGTGGGGAGGGATTTGATGAAGTGTATGCATATATCTATTCGTAAGTTGGAATTTTATATGGATATTGGAGTGACATACGTATATAGGTTCTACTGTATGAAAGCATTAAATAATATTTCATACTGTCTTTACAGGGCTGCAAGAGTTACTGTAATCAGTTCAGAGACCTATAATGACACAAACAGTGACAAATTTCTGCGTCCTCCATTTGTAATTAAAATAACAGGAAATGAAGACACTATATGGCACATAGCCAACGTCAGTGGAGAATACATACCCATAACCATCACTCTGATTGGTCTGAATGCTAGAGCAGGCAACTTATTCCTCAAGGATGAACTGGATGCATTAGCTGATGTCTATGATTACTATTTTAACACAGATAACAGTACTAGTGGTGCACGAGGTATTGCTTATATTATTGGTGATTTAAAGGTAATTAATATACAGTTTGTACAAGAAACACATCTTTAATTATCAGCTCTCTCTATATATATAATCAACTTGCAATTGTGATCTGCATGAATATGTATATATCACCTTGTCAATTATTATTCACATATGTTTCTGAATAACATCTTCCATGTAGTTCTATATACTGCAACCTTTATATTGCAGCTTCAGTTATATATACGTACATGTGCTATATATATAACCTAATGCACCTTTCAATATAGGCCAATTGTTCCTATATATTCTGGTCAACTTTAAAAGACGTAAAGATTTACCCAGACAAGAATTCCACTTACTCCTGGCTGTTAAATGAATATACCAACATACATACTGAACCAAAACGATGCAAATATGACAGGTGGGTACATGTGTAAATATATTCATCTGGATGGCATACATGATGTCATATTACGTAGCCTTATATATATTACTGTATAAATGTAAAATTACACCTAAGTCCAGCCGTTCACACTTAATTGGATAGTATACAGAGCAAGTTGCAATTGCTTGCTTATAGTCATGCAGAACAGTTGGCTGTACTATATGACATGCAAGTTATAACAATTATTAAAGAACCATATAATACAATCTGTGTACTAAATATTGAACTAACTACTGTGAATTGTCCTAGATATATAATATTGAGAGAATGAAAGTTTACTCACTTGTATAATTAAGGTTCTTAATTAATCTAGTTAATCATATATATCTATGATTATCTTGTACAATGTTCAAATATGTATATATATATTATTTTACAGGCTAATTGCTGTTGGGAATATTGCTCTGCAATGCTATCTTGCTGAATCAGCTCGAGTTAATATGTTTGATAACTTCATAGGAGACACTGCCATTGGTATGATGTACGGAACAGACTATCTTGTAAGTATATATACACATATACACATGCAGGCTAGAGGCACCACGCATATATACCCCATTGAGAATCTGTACAAGACAGTCAAATTGCATGCTGTATATATACGTATGTTATTTTATAATGTTTTTTTTTCTTCCAGTTAAAGTACATAAGTGATCACTATCCCGTGGAGATGTTGATTAACTGTGCAAATTAACTAAATTGCATGTGAGAAACAAACAAATAACATACATATTATAGTCTGTGTACTTATCATACAGATGATTCATTATAAAAAGGTATTACCAAATATATACATTATTATAATTAATTATAATTATCCATGTTAGACAGCTTTTTAAATAGAAAATTTTACGAGACATGTAGACTAATAGTCACTTTGTGTGTTATAATTAGGTTTGTACTATAGCTATATAGTACATCTGTAAAAGTAGTGAAGCAAAACAATGATCATACATACGTATACGTAGCTGAAGTAGGGATGCACCTACGTATATAATGTATGATTACGTGCCTCACTCAAAGTGTGCTCTTCTGCTAAAAGAAAACTGAAGCATTTAATTTGTGTTGGCATTTTTTTCAAGACTAATGATAGATAGATAGATAGTTTAATAGGAATGAGCCATCAACTCAAGTTGCTGCATTTGAACCTGTTCGACTCAACTAAGTTACATGTTTTTTGTGTGAATGGGGTATTAGGGTCCCAGAGTTCCGCTCCAGTATGGATGAATAAATAAAATCAACTATATACGTATATATACGAGCCTTCAAAGGGACTCAATGTACAAGAGTTTGTTGATCACTTGCATGCATGTTCAAGAAATATATAGTGAGTGGAAAATTGAAGAAGAAGATAGAAAAACACCAGTTGATGGTTCTGGGCACTTAAGTAACATTTTTTGGCAATTTTTGATAGATACATAGATAGATGACAAATCACATACTCAGTAATAATGACACGGCCGTTTTCCATCAGAGCTAGTTCATTAAACTTCCAAGATGGAGGAAGAGACACAGCTGGATTTCCATTATCAGTCACATTATAAGTAACATTGAATGAATCTCCTTCAGTGATAACCCTCTCTGGAAATGTCTCCCTTGCAAGTTCAAGTGGCCCTTGTATTATAAAAAATATAGGTAAATACTTGAAACTAAAAAAGATATGTATGTACATCTTCTATAATTACATATATTTATACATACAGTCCAAATTTCATTTAAGATGCATATTATATAATGTTCCAGCCATTTCATCTTAACAGGCTTTGACTGTATTATGTATGCAAATCAACTTTTATGGCTTTTGAGTAACTTTATCATATAATATCTCAAATCCTTATACTCTAGCTATATATAGTTTGTTTCGTTATACATTGGTAATAACATACGTACGTACAGTACTTGTGAATGTTGGTCATAGTAAGCCATTGACATGGTTGCAGAAATGAAGGTTATGTAAACCCAACTTACAGTTAACAAATATTATAGGAATTGGTTTCAAATTGGTTTCAAATTGGTTCAATTACTTTGCTTCTATTCTGAAAAGTTCTTATTGAACTGTGCAACTGTGGCTTTTGTAACAAATATCATTCCCTGTCATAGGACAGTTACTGAGTTCCTTTGCACTAGACCTGCCATTGTTCTTTGTTCATAACAATAAACTGGACTAGAACATTCTAAAAACATTCTCCAGGCCCCAGGGCTTTACTTTAAACTAAAATTGGAACAAGGATCACTATGAAACCCAAACAGCTAGCTACACTTCAACAGGAACAGCCAGATACCTGGCTCCAGGGCATAAACACACTTTAAAACTAATTTCTGACCTATTAAATGGCTTGTCCATGACCAAGTTTGGCTGAAGAGCATTAGCTGAGAGCTATGGACTAATTATAAAGCCAAACTGAATGAAAAACAAGTTTGGGATTCCTTTGGTTAACCTAACATTACCTTCCTTCATCACTTTAAGACACAAAAATTAATAATGGAAACAACTCACAGTAATATGAACCTGGGAATAAAAATACTGAAATGTACAATTATTATTGGCCTGGACTGATATAGGCAACTACAAGAACAATTCTTATCATTCTAGTCACACTTGAGGAAAACATGCCTGACATTTAAGAACAAAAAGTTCATACAAGTACAAATTACCATGGTTACATCTAAATAACAAGATTGCCATAGCAACACCTGCAATCCATGCTATCAATTCAGGCTACAACTGAACAATTAGAATATTAACTTAGCTGGACTTTATTAAGAGCATAAATGATTCCCATGATGAAGTTGTCTACAGTACACTTTAAGACCATGCATGATTCCTAAGTACCAAAACCTCACAGAGCTGTGCATGTAGCATCTCCCATCATCTTTTCCATTTATTTGTCACTTTCTTAGTCAAACTTGTCATCTGAGATAATGTCCAGTGCATTGTGATAAGTCCTATGAGTTCATAATAAAGTTGTAAATAATTAGTCAAGACAAACAAGTGCATACAAAGCTGCTAGGATGTGGTTAATACCTTAAAGTGAACAAGAAGAGAACTAATAACTTTAATTTCAAAAGAAAACGTTTTAATAATAAGTTTCGTCTTTGATAGCAATCAACTTCATTCAACTGCCATTTTAAAAATCAAATTGCGTATTCACATCCGATCCTGTAGTCTATTCATATTTGTCTTCTGCTTAGACTGTGGTGTCAATTTACAATATTACATTACACACTCATCTTGAGCTTGCAATGCCCAATGAACAATAATTAGGTTTTATAAGAATTGAAACTGCATGCGTGCTATGTAAGCCAGATTTCAAGTTAATAGTTTGTACATGTAGACTTTGCTTTGCATGTATGCCTCTGCCATGCAAGTATTTTAAGCATATGGTTGTCAGATGTACATTGCTTAGTTATAAGGCTAATTTACTACTAATCAGTAGTTTGGCTGGAGAATGTTCGGATTTGTTAAAAGATAAACACCTAGGGAGGCTAAGACAAGAGTTACGTCAAAAATGGATAGCTTGCCAAATGTCAATGTCACACTGAGGTTGACTAACCCGCCAAATTTTCTTATAAAAGCTCAAACAATAATAATCTTGCTCAGAGGGATTGTGTATAGCCAAATAACAAGGCAAACTGATCTATAGGATACAGAGAACCTGTTAAACACGTACTACACCCTAAATGAATTACAGTAGCTGGGAGTTACTAGCTACTAGGGACTGGTAGACATGCTAAATCTGGTGTTCCCATTGAATAGATGTAATTCAGGACCTTTATAGTGGTTATACTCACTGTAAATTCCATGCAAATTTTCTTTTGATCCAACACTATCTTTTCCCACTTGAATGGGTTAAGCCAATAACTGTAATAATTGCACTCAGTCCTCCTTGTTACTTAATTGGACATGTTGCTAGGTAACTGATATTTAATTTCCATGACAATTCTATAAATAGAATATACAGCAAATCAAGTAAGGCTGCACAATAAGACATATACTTGTCTAATCAACATTAATATGTAATGTTAAGTATAAATTACATTCTGAACAGTCTCATAAGTAAAAATATTTTACATGAGGTAAAGATGCTGATTAATACGTATATATGCTAATTATAACATTAATTAAAACTTGAAAGAAAAAGAAACATTTCCACACAACACAGATTTTTATATATAGTTTGTCTATATAATTCACTAAACAAGATGATTTACCAATGAGTGTTAGTTTAGGCATGGACAACGCCAAAGTTCCTCAAACTAGGCTGCAATTTGAGCAACGGCCATTTTGGATTCATAAATTGATTGAGCAATAGCACCTGAAGAACGCAAAATAGCGTAAAAATGATGTGATTCTTGTTTAATATTCTTGTGACGTTGTCCTGTGTTGTACATGAAACATGCCGATTGTTATGTAGGATTCATACACTTGTGAAATAAAAGAAATAATCACAATCAGAGGTTCATTAAGATACTGATAGCTTGTTTATTAATTAAGCACTTCTATCCATGGGATCACTGGACATTTTATGATTTGCTTCGCTGGATAGCTATGATTGATTTCTAGTCGAAATTCAAAAACAATAACAACTTGCTGAATAGGCCGGGTCATGTACTACATGATGTCTATTGTTCTTGAACAGGACCTCGAAAACAATAAGAAAAATTTTGTGTGCCACGAATTTCCGCCAAGTTCACGATGTTTCCCGCCGACAATTTCTAATAAATAGGCAAGGAAATTTTCAGTCTTTGGCCTCCGGGCTATCAACTCTGGAGGTCTACTTTGGTGTGGATCGATGCGAAAACCGTGGTAGGAGCACGACCATGGTACCATGCGACAAAGGGTCATCGGTGTTCGTATAGTGGGGTGGTCTCTCTACCTATGGGTTAGTGCCTGGAGATGTATCTCACTATTAATCCTGCTTGTGTGTTAAATTGGCACTTGCGGATTCTTGCTATACGACCCGTACCTGGAGGAGCGTGGGTCCAGTGCCACTACGTAGTCGGTCAGGGAGATATTGTAGGCTGCCGCATCAGGTTGGTTTAGAAGATATTTGTATTGCAATTGCAATTTTACATGCGCATGTGTTCACTATTTATAATTCTTTCTTATAGTTCATCGATGGGTCCCTACTCTAAAGCGAACTGGCCGATCCCAATGAGCTAAAGTCTGTGTACAGTGCTCTCAAGCTGCGTTGTGTGCACATGATGATTCTCATTGGTGGGAGTTTGTGGTCCGCCAGGGTCGGGCTTGTTCTGTCCGTAGCGTGAGGCAGTGCAGGACTAGTAACTGGTCACAGGTCGGTCAGGTACGCCGGACTGTTCCCGAGCAACTTCTCTTACGACGCAAGTAGTGGAAGTGTCAAACAGAGTTGAGAAACCGGAGGCCTTTTGGGGCACGAAGTACTTCTACCTCCACGTGGTGTGCCCTGGGGTCACCTTTACACTCAGTAAAGTGATGCGAAACGAAGTACTGCAGCACCGTTCCAGCAAACTCAAAAGGAGAAGAAAGAGTATGGTCTCTTACAACCATGGAAGAACTTATTTAAGAACTACATTGTTTGAACATTTTTTTAATTTAAAGCCATGTACATGTATATTTCAGAATTGTCAAGCAAAAATAATCATTGTGCAATGGTTATATACAATCCCAATTGTCGATAATGATGAATTCATGAGATTGGTATTAATGAGATATATACATTAAAATGTAACCCAGATCATCGCAATTGCATACATCTATATACTTAAGCATTTAGTATACTCTTGTAAATTATTGCATAGCAAGTACATTATTATAAAAATCTAAAGGCCCCCGGGCCCATTTGCAGGACACAGATGTCATACGTAAAGCAAAAAAAAGAAAAAAAGGGAAAAAGAAAAAAGGAAAAAAGAAAAGAAATGGGGGAACAACTGAGAGGAAAGTAAAACGAAGACGAAGAACAACAAATTATTGTATTCGAACTTAATGTACGGCTATATATAGAATATTGCTTCTCATCAGCCTTTCAAAAATTCAATGGATAATACTTCTGTGAATGTTGTCCCCAATTGTTGCTTCACTATAGCTCATTTGGTTACTGCTCTAACATACAATTCTAGTGACATCAATTTAAACTTTATGGATGTCGGTGAATGCTATCATATAGCCATCAGGCCATCTGCATGCAGCTGCATGTGCTTATAGATCTTAAATTATTTATACTGACTTGTATGCATTTTATAAACAAATTCAAAATATTTAATTATTAACACCATATCAAGGTTGAGTCACTTCCACTTCAAGTATTTCGGAATCTTTTTCATGACCTTGTTCTAAATAGATTTCTTCTTCTTCTTCATCATCAGACTCCTCAAAGATCAGTTCACACTTGTCTATTAGAAATTTCAGCAAAGTTCCTGAAGTACAAGCCTCCATCTGAGGGAAGATGGATAGGCCACATGATGTTGCTAGGTTACCAGAGGTCATGTGATTCATCTCTGAATGTTCTGACACCTAATAAAGTAATTGCAGTTACTGTAATAAAGAGAATATAATAAAAGTAATCAACGTACTCTTCTTAATAATTCCACTGTCATTTGTAGTATCATGTAATGTTCTTCTGGTAATCTGGATATAATTGCTTTGGTTCCTTCGATATCCTTGTCACGAGCAGCTGCGGACAGAGATATTGTGGTTTTACCTCTTGGAATTATTGAATCAGGCCTGTTTCTGAAGTACATCTTCAACAAACCAGCAACAATGGCAGGTTCACAGACACAACACAAATCAACAGGCTGACCTACATACATGTATATTGAAACAGAAAGATTTGATGAAAAATAATCCAATTCCACATATTTTATCTTTGAGATTGTAAATATTTTAGAATGTGTACATGTGGACTTTTTATTTGTATTCTTGGTTACACATGTCAATTTGTAGGATAGATAGTCTTCTGGAGTTACCTATCTGTAGACACTTTAAATTACTGGAAGACCATTTTAAAGATGACTTCTTGATGCAGTTAAAGAAAGTTTCACAATGACAGCCAAATTATATGAGATAAAGAACATTGTAATATATAATAATCTAGAGTTTACTTGATTGTTTAAAAATACATGTATGAGTAGTGAGTAGTGCAACTTCTAAAGTTAATATTTCAATAATCCTCTTTTAGGTACAGCATACAATAACATTGTAAGAGTGTCCATAATCTACTCACCGTTATTAAACTTTCCATAAAGTCTTTGTATTTTTGTGAGATCACCTGGTATTCTAAAGAGTCCTTCTTCTCTTAACACTGGTTCTCTGTTAAGATAAGCCACACACTGAATAACTAAAGGATCAACAGGAGAATCCTTCAACTCTGCTGGATCTGAAGGAGAAAGAATAAAGAGGACTGTGAGGTGCTCTAGAAGAAGATACAGCTACTGATCATGAGTATATGAGTCAATCTTAGAATAAATGCCATCTTTGACTCTACATTTACAGCGCCACTCATATATCCATACCGATGAGTCCTAAAAAGGATAAAACACCCGTCAATGGTGCAATCATCTCTTTGAGTGGCTACATAAGGGGAGACTCTGGTTCTCATTCAGTGGACTTCAATTTCACCATTTGGTCAATGTACTCCTCAGGAGATGTGAGTGGGTGGGGTAAATCCAGAGACAAATGATGATCCACATATATGTAAAGGCTCTATTAGCATATATACACATGGCTAACACATGTACGTATGAATGTATGTACAGTGTATATCATAGTAACTAATATAAAGAGTTAATCTCACCAAATGGTTCTTCTGAACAAGAATTAGATCGTGGTGGACGCCCCAGAGGACACAAAGCAAGTAAGGATCTTTTCAAGCCTCTTCTTCTCCGAGGGGTGCCTTCTGCTCCAGATTTACACTTTGTAGGTTCGGTGTGTCTGGATTTGCCCTTATTTCTTGCTTTTGACCAAGCTGGGTATTCAAAAGTTTCAGTCTCTGAAATGGAGAATAAAAACGGGTTTACAGAAACACAAACACAACAAAGCGCTAGAGATTATTGGGTGTTATATCTTTTATCTGCTCACATAATAAAGCACTCACTACTTACGTTTATATTGTTGGACTATAGACTTACATGATTTTTTTGTATCTATGACCTTATCAATATAGCTTATCACTATTATTTTTACAAAAGGACATTCCAATCCAAGGGTCCTCATTGCCTAAATAAACATCCTATTATAAGAATAATTTGTGATAAGTGTTACTGATATGCTGATTAATCTATAAAGAATAAATTCTACACCCTAAATAATATTGTCTTATATGACATTAGTATACTCACTACACTTATTAATAATATTAGAAACTGCTCGTTAAAATGTCAAACAACATATATTGTTCAGCCATGTAATAGATGATATATACATTTGTATGGGACTAGTGCTTTGCTAATACCTTCAATGACTTGACCAGCCACGGGTGCCTGTAGCTTCCTCATTAGGTCCACGCCTGGACACTCTCCATCTGATATCCCCACAAATGAATCCTCTCTCTGATATTCTATTTCGGCCTCATTATACGACTGAGTGGCAAGAGACTTAGGCTTCTGGCGATATTCTTCATACAGATGACTGGCAGGCCGGGGTGGAGGGGGTGGGGGACGACCAGGTGGACCAAATCTCACCGATTTTTTATGTGCAGGCTTTTCATCAGAATACTCCTCCGCCTCTTGAGGGAGCAAAGGTTTTGGAGAGTTATTAGATTTCTCTCTTTCATCCTCTCCAGGTGACACAGAAGCAGCTTCACTAATGGTAGTGCACACCTGGAAGGGTGATGGTTCTTTTGATGTCCGCCTCTCTTGCTTACGTGAGAAGCTGTTTCCAGTTCCCCCTTCTGTCACGCATACATTAGTTGGTGTCACTGTACTACCAGGCTGATTAGTAGGGAGTGAGCGAGCTGCAGTTTCATCACCAGGGGAGTTGGACTGAAGATAGCCTGGCATTGGGGGGCGGGAGGGGCGTGGAGGAGGAGACCTTGTGGGTGTGGTTTCTTTAGCAGCTGAGGGGGAAGTTGCTGATCTACTTGTTGCAGTCTTCAGAGGACGTATAGTGGAAGGTTGCACTTGTTCAGCAGAATTAAGACTGAGATCTAAAGTTTGACAGAAAGAAGATATTTATATACATTCATTAGATTTATACTGTTATTGGCACTGTATATATAGCATAAACCACTGACATATATAGGTTAACCTGCTTGGATGTTACATACAGTTGGCTGCAGAAACATCATTTAGAGAATGAGCACACAAGTATATACGTATATGGATTCGTTGGTTGCTTACTTCATTAAACATGTCATCAGGCTATAAACAGTTTAAAAGGATGTTGGGTGAATTGGTATGGAAGTTGTTCAAATGAATGGTGTCTACACAACTCATACACAACAAGGTATAGTCATGGAATCACTTTAGTGAATGTTCTGGCTTCAAGTTATGACAAATGAATAACATCATAGCTCATAACAAAATTAAAACATCGCCTGATCACAATTATCAGAAGATCAAAGATTAAGGAGGCCAAACATATGCATTGCATATATTTGTATTCGGAATGAAGTGAAGGAGTTACGTAAGTATACTAATCCTGCATGTGCAAAGGCTATGATGAAGAAATGAAAATGCACTGAAGAATATTACCCTGATTATAGCCAAGTGATAAAAGTCTTATTATTGGCTGGGGGAACAAGTACTATCAATAAAAGGGAACCAGTGATCAACTCTAGTCATCCAAGATGAAAAAATATCATCAAAGAGCCTGAGACATCTGTTTATATATCAGGCAAGTCAAACATTGTGGTTGCATACTTGTTTATTCCAAATGACATTGAATTCAAATTAATAGAACTTCACTGCATTCCCTAGGGACCTCGAGTATTACTGTAATCATTCCTTTATAATGTACGTATGTATGTATGTATGTATGTATGTATGTATGTACGTACAGGTTGTTTATAGTACTCTTAGCTTGTCAGGTGCATGAATGAAATATTTATATGATATCCTATACACAAAAATACAATTAAATATAAAGATATTAATCCTATAGAATATAGACCACCTATTGTATGCATGACCATTAAATAAAGGTACGAAACCATCCATACTCTATTGAGGACACTGAAAGGATTCACCGTATGCATATGTGCGCATTATACATACGTACACATATACATACGTACACATATACATACGTACACATATACATACGTACACATATACATACGTACACATATACATACGTACACATATACATACGTACACATATACATACGTACACATATACATACGTACACATATACATACGTACACATATACATACGTATACATATACATATGTACACATATACATACGTACACATATACATAGTACACATATACATAGTACACATATACATACGTACACATATACATAGTACACATATACATAGTACACATATACATACGTACACATATACATACGTATACATATACATATGTACACATATACATACGTACACATATACATAGTACACATATACATAGTACACATATACATACGTACACATATACATGCATGATAAGGACTTAGAGAAAAGAGAAGATAAAGACTCCCAGGGTCACTGATGAAGGGTGAAATTCCCAGAAACAGCTGTCTGGCCAAGTGGACAAAAGAATAAAAATCGTTATAAAACTGTATCCTCCTCCAAAGCTCTATAGATTTCCCCTAACCAATATACACGTCTAGGAAAGTAGTTCTAAATGTTTTCCCTATAGCCTCACATTGATGTCAACTACATATACATACGTCTTTATGTGTCTTTAGGAAAGTAAAGTTTTAGATTATTTATATACAGCGCATGTAACCAAGATTGTATAATACTCTTATAGACTGATAGATTTAGGGGAGTTTAAAATTACTTAAGTCAAAACTAAAAGAATTCTTCTCTTGCGTACATGACTGCCTCCCCCTCAAGGAAATATTTGACTGATCACAATCTTAAAAAGAAGTATATATTCTCCAATAAATCCTATAGGTGATCTACCCTGTTCTAGTGAATATGAAGCTACGTATAGTGCATAAATTATTCATATGGAGTACGTACAAGCAAAATTATCTCAGACTGCAATATAATGTAAATATATATGTAGTTCTTTTGAGAAACAAACATTCTAACTAACTAGTTATAGAAACTTACATGAGTTTTAGAAAAACATAAGTTTTTTTTATTATATTTCTGTTTGTCAGTAAATAAAAGACAGACTTTAAATATGAACAATATACCTTTCAGCCGGGATAAATGTACTACACACGTTTGTAAATACAGTGAAACCTTCCTAATCCCAGGACCTGGGATCTAGTTTGTTTGGTTGCTTTAGACAGAGAGAGGTAACCATTAATATTGGTTCTATATACTGTAGTTGTAAAGCATGCCAACATTAAACCAGCAGATTATATGTATAGTTTAAGAATTTATTCAGGCAAAGCACCTATATATATAAAAATCTAAAAACATTTGCAAGTGCTACAAACCACTCTTCTAATCTTATAAAGGCATAGAATATAGAAAGTCAATTTGTAATTAGGCTTAAAGGCAAATGGTTAACAGTGTAGAAGAAGAATTCTATAAAGTTCTAGTCAAAGACTATGATTGAATCTTTCTCTAATACTGTTTGCTCATGAATGGATGTACTGATTTATACCATATATGGATGATAATATGTGGGTGTTGGTAAATACCTGATTGGGACTGAGTTGTGCTTCGTGGAAACTGAAGTTCCTGGCTACTACCGGAGAGTGTGTGACCTTCACTATGAAGAGAACTATCCCTGCTCGAGTCACCATCCGTCCTGCCTTCCTCACTACTTTTATGGATCCCAGAATCTTGACTGCCATGCTTTCTGTCCAGCAGGCATTCTTCGGGACCGCATGCCTCAGCAGTGCTCACTGCAACATGATCCTGCTGAACAGCACTGTAATTGGATGTCGCTGCATCTGAGTGCATGAAGGCGTTATAAATATAGGGATAGGAATGAGTGAAGTTTAAAGTGAAAATACCTTCTTATACTCGTGATGCAGTTAACGGGTGAAGCACAATATTTATTATACATTAAAGCCAAATGGCTTTTCAAACAACCTAATATGTCCACGCAACTACAGCTGGGAATGACTTGATTGCCACATACATTACCTAATATATTATATATTATCTAATATATTATATATTATCTAATAGACACTACATAGTTTAAGTTTTTACATACCATGTCTAATAAGTCTACAAAGGGATATCCTAAACTTGTGTGCTGTGCATAAGACTGTTTTAAGGAAAGCAAAGAAAAGTATTCACTCTCTACTTAGTATACAAATGCTATATATTATAAAATGAACTCGCAGTTTATAGCTCTTTAGGGCTGCCATTAGCATATAGACGTGGACCATACTATAGTAACGTACGCCACTTAATCCATAATTTAGCAAAAGCTAATTACCATTTCTTTCAAGCGTTTTGCTCCTACTGACTGGCTCCTTCTCCGCTGTTGAACGATGCATTCCATGCTTCTCTAGCTTCAAACCGTGTGGAAGGGTTGATGATCGCGCACGCAACATGTCCTTGGTTACACGATATGTTCTCGGAGGCTTTGCGGGCGGTGTCTTTTCACTCGACTGGTGGAAATTTTGAGTCGACGAACGATCCCTTTTACCCGGCGATGCCTTTATAACTGCGGTCTGTTCGGTTGATGGCCTCGCTTCCGGCCTTTTAGGTGCGCTCCCTTTGTAGGACGTCGCTCTATTCAGGGACGGCGGAGGAGGACGCGGAGGTCTAGTTTTAACTGAATTAGCTTCGTCCATTCTCTCCTCATAGGCAGTGGAAAATGGCGGCCCGTATTTAGTATTGAAGCCGCAAAATGCAATCACCTGATTTAGGACTGATTTTTGACTGATTATTGTCAGACACACTGTATACGGAAATATTGTCTACACGTACATATCAAAGAATTTTAAGGTTAGCTAATTAATGTAAATAAACAGATTGATATTTTTTGGGGTAACGGTTTAATTGATTTGTTCTTTTAGATCATCAATACACAATAAACACTTATACAAACAAACACTGAAACAAAACAATAAAACAATAGTTTGCAGGTTTACAAATATTTGTTATAATAATAAAGTTAATCTCTCTTCATTCCCTAGGCCTAGTTATGTGGAATGTAGCAGATTGTATTGACCATATCTCACACGCTTGTAGAGCAGTATAATTACTAGAGCTAGTAGAGCCAACAAGATACAACCACCAGCTACAGAACCTATTACAATGCCAGCCTGAGCACGTAAGGAAACACAAATAGGATGGAGCATGAGTGGATGGATAAATGGATGGATGGATGGATGGATGGATGGATGGATGGATGGATGGATGGATGGATGGATGGATGGATGGATGGATGGATGGATGGATGGATGGATGGATGGATGGATGGATGGATGGTGGATGGATGGATGGATGGATGGATGGATGGATGGATGGAGAACACTCACGACAGGTGAATCGGTTTCTTCATGGCAGTTTTTCTTATCTGGTGAGGCACTGTATCCATTGGTGTCAAAGGGTTGAATTAGAATGTTTTCAAAAGTTATGAAACTCTTCTTATATAGATCAGTAACTGTGACAGAATCTAAACAACAGTTAATATATCATAATACAATATACAATAAAACAGATACCTATAAGTAGATACATACATACATGGTATGGTGTTTCTATATGATAAACTGAATTGGAGATGCATATGTAGAGATTAATGAAGGGTTATAACTAATGAGTCATTTCAAAGTTGCATTTAGAGTACATTTATTATCACATAACCGTTGAATTATGCACAAGTACATTTATTTCCAAGAATGATTTATTACTATGTGTTTGTAATATAATACTGATTTGGGTATAGTCCTTTGTTACAGGACTTACCAAGCATACAAGTTATAATGATTACCAATCTTTGAAATAATAGGTATTGATAAATAAACTTAATAAATACATTACTTTACTTAGAATGGATGTCGTAAGTAGTAAAATGGTGTTTTAGATTTCTAAAGATATATGAACATATATACGTAACCATAGTAACTAAACCAACCACATTCAAAGGCCTGCTGGACAAAGCCATTGATTTCCTTGGAGACCTCACTGTTGTTGAAGACTACCAGATTTGCTCCCGATTTGGTGTAGTTCTTGTACTCCAGATAGGAGATGTGCCAACTGTCACTTTCACCAGTCCGATTGAACTCCATCTGCGAAATCACATTCTTACAATTAATCAAAATCTTTAATATGATTATGAAACCACAACTGTTTCTTATTGTACAAATTTTTAAAGGGCTATAAACACTACACTCAATGTTATTAATCATAAGCATGCAGGTTTTGTACACACTGTTTAATCTACCAATGCTTCCCTTTATCAAAGCAACTATGCATCCGCCTCTTTTCAGAGATTTGTACATAGGTACTAAGAACATAGGTACTAAGAACATAGGTACTAAGAACATAGGTACTAAGAACATAGGTACTAAGAACATAGGTACTAAGAACATAGGTACTAAGAACATACGTAGGTACTAAGAACATAGGTACTAAGAACATAGGTACTAAGAACATAGGTACTAAGAACATAGGTACTAAGAACATAGGTACTAAGAACATAGGTACTAAGAACATAGGTATTAAGAACATAGGTACTAAGAACATAGGTACTAAGAACATACGTAGGTACTAAGAACATACGTAGGTACTAAGAACATAGGTACTAAGAACATAGGTACTAAGAACATAGGTACTAAGAACATAGGTACTAAGAACATAGGTACTAAGAACATAGGTACTAAGAACATACGTAGGTACTAAGAACATAGGTACTAAGAACATAGGTACTAAGAACATAGGTACTAAGAACATACGTAGGTACTAAGAACATAGGTACTAAGAACATAGGTACTAAGAACATAGGTAGGTACTAAGAACATACGTAGGTACTAAGAACATAGGTATTAAGAACATAGGTACTAAGAACATAGGTACTAAGAACATACGTAGGTACTAAGAACATAGGTACTAAGAACATAGGTACTAAGAACATAGGTACTAAGAACATAGGTACTAAGAACATAGGTACTAAGAACATAGGTACTAAGAACATAGGTACTAAGAACATAGGTACTAAGAACATAGGTACTAAGAACATAGGTACTAAGAACATACGTAGGTACTAAGAATATACGTAGGTACTAAGAACATAGGTACTAAGAACATAGGTACTAAGAACATACATAGGTACTAAGAACATAGGTACTAAGAACATAGGTATTAAGAACATAGGTACTAAGAACATAGGTAGGTACTAAGAATATAGGTACTAAGAACATAGGTACTCTGACACATTTAAATCTGTTTACATAAGTCATAGTTCACAGTTAATTTGTTATCTTTGTCAAAGTGCTAGACATATACTTAAAGGTATGTAGGCGTACATATGAATATGAAATGTATGTAGGTGTATATATGGGATAACACAAAATTGACTAAACAATTCAGTTGTGACTGATTAAGTGCACTGCATGCATCTACATTTCTGTCACAGCTCATGATGTAACCATGCCAACACTGTGGAATTAGCTAAGTATCTAAGCAACAATTTTATTCATAACACGCTATTCATTGTCACTATGCATACTCTTACTATTGCACAAGTAATTTGTACAGTGACAATAGAACTACCTATAACACTCTAATCTTCCAGTATGAGTGTATACAAATGTACTCTATGCATAAAGGTGTCATTCAACAGTACTTAAAGAGCATACACTGCTTAAGGAAGCCGAAAGTTATTAAACTGCTCATTTGGCGAATTGAGGCACATACATGAAAAGAATTTGAATTGAGGCAGTACTTAAAAGGAATACATCCATTGGTACATGTATTACTTGAAAACCATTTAATGAACACAAATGCTATAAAGTGATGAAGAAGGACATCCAGGATCAATTTAGACCCACGTACGTATGTATCTCACGTGGAACAACACAGAGGTTTAGCTATTAGCACACACGACACAAACAACACATTAGCCAGGAATGTAGAATTGTGTATTCACAGAGTCACATCATATAATTCCATTAAGAGAGAGAGTGGTCAACCGTTATGTGAAAACAGGGAAGATTACATTTGATGCATGATTCCAGAAAAACAGTTAAAAACTTGCGGGGCTACTGCCCTTGCATATACATAAATTACACACCCCACCCTTTGTTTATACTCTCCTACAGTTGTGATATTTATGATTTGCACCCTATAGGTATATATCCTCAAAAGTATAAAGAAGGGTAGAAGAATAGAAACAAAATTTGATTCATTTAAGCTTCCAAATATTGCAATTATTAATTAAATGAATTTACATGTAATTAATATTTGTGAATGAACCATATTAAAGGATGAGTTTGACAAGCGGAAGTATATAGCAATGAAAACACTACAGGCCAATAAAATACAGGTCAATAAAATACAGGCCAATAAAATACAGGTCAATAAAATACAGGCCAATAAAATACAGGCCAATAAAATACAGGCCAATAAAATACAGGACAATAAAATACAGGTCAATAAAATACAGGCCAAAGATGTGTACTACGCATGAAGCTTTATGTTAGTGATGACAGGTGCATACCTTTAAATAGAAATCTGTTTCGTTGTCTGCACTGCCTTTTGTGTAGTTCAGGTATACCAGGGTCTTGGCTTTGCAATCAATGGACACTTTAGGGTTGCCATAGAGATGGCACAGGTTTTTAGTATTGTTAACCATAGACATGTTTGCTGTATTGCAGTAGAAGGAGAGAGCACATGCGTAGAAGCCAGACTATACGATGTTGACATTATAAAGGCTAATACATCAGTACTGGAAATATGAAAACAAGCGTATAATGAAAATGGGAATATTGATTATCTAAATCACAACTATTAGCATTCAGCAAATAGGAAAGAGGAAAACAGGAAATATATAATAATCACATCCTGAACATCTGTATACAATTGTGGTTATATAGCCTCCAGGTGCAAGGCACAATGCTGAGACTAAATCAGTCATTTTCCACCCTTCTTGCATGCTAACCAATCTTTTTATACAAGCCACTCAAGTCGGGTGTTTTAAATAATTTATACAAAAGCTATGTATGTACAATTTTTGTCTCTAAATTATGCTCACTTTGAAAGGTTATCAAAGAAGCACTCATGTAGAAGCAATTAAATTTGCTGTACTCGAGACCGTTGCAGCTGCTGGCAGTAGTGCTGAGAGGGGACCACCACAGCATCACTAGTGCACCTGCAATAGGCGGACAAAAACACTTTTCAATCTGATACAAAATACTTAGCTTTACATTTACTTAATTCACTTCATTACAAAATCTCTCAAGGATTAAGTAGTCAACAATTTTATTGCATTTGTGCTATAGTTTGTAGAATTACTTACAGCATCTCAGCTTTGTGGATATAGTGTGTGAATTTCTTCGAATATATACACTAAATTCCTATGAATGGTTTAACACAGTAAATTATGGGAAAAACGGAAACTTTAAGATCTAAAGATGATATATCCCGAGTTCAATAATGATGCTATCAACGCTTTAAGATTAGCTTTAGATCCCAATATTCATATTAGTGGTCAGTCACACATTTGGCTGTACCCCTTATCTGCTGATCAAGAAACCACAAGCTTTTTGGCCTTTGGGAGTTCTTATTAGCTGAGTAGCCACTCAAACTTCCATCATATGCCATACTGATGAGTAGTCCTAATAAGGACGAAACAGCTGTCTATGGCTCAACCTCTTTTTGAGTGGCTAGGGAGGGGTTCCCATCAAGCGAATTTCGGTTCCGCCCATTAGCTCATTGCACTTCTTAGGGAACATGAGTGGGCAGGGGTAATATACAGAGTTTAATGATCATGATATCAATGCTTTAAGATCAGCTTTAGATCTTAAAGTTCCCCTATTTATTCTACACTTACATGTTACAGTCAGTTTGTAGAACCAGTCAGTAATACCGGTGAACATCTACAGTAACGTGGAAACATTTACAAAATTCACATGATATCTTTAGGAAAAAGACATAATAAAATCGTTACCTTTCCGACTAGCTATGCTAAATGGTGGAAGGTATTCACAACGGTAGACATTTAATTCATCACGAGTCACGTGCCACAGCTGGGTGTTTCTATGGAGCGCAGTTTATAGGAGGAAAACATACAGACAAGCTCAAGATGGGGTGCGGGTCATCTAGTGCTGCCGCAGTAGTCGATACGGCTGTAACAATTGAAGCCAAAAAGCCAGAAGATACCACGCAGAACAGTAATCATTCTCAGGTCGAACAGCCTACAACTTCAACAACTGGAGAGGAGAAGGACGCCAGGAGCCCTAATTCCCGTAGGCTACTTTCCTTCCCATGCTGACATTAGTTGCCTTTACTAGAAAATGGCTGAACCCAATTATCCCTCTTGTAACTAAGGACTTAAACAGGCCATAGTGATCCAGTGTTGTAGTAGCATGCTGAGTTATCTAACCTATCACATTACAATAATAAGCAAATGCATTTTCACTTTGTCCCAGATTTCAATGTTAAAACGGAAGCTGAGACCACTATTGGAATGGGAACCAATACAGAAGTGGGATCCCCTGAGAGACTTATCAACAAGGCCACACCCCCATTACCTGAAGCTCCCCATCACGACTCCACCCATTTGGACACACCCAAGGGCGTGGCCTTTGATGTACCAGCCTGCAGTGAGGGGCAATTTACAGCCAAGAAGCCACCTCCCAGGAGATTAGAGGTGAGGTGGATTGTGCTAAGTTATATAGGGGTGTAACAGAGAAAGGAGTATGAGGCGAGCATAGTGTAATGGAATGTACAGTATGAAATTATACCTTTGTGTGTTGTAGCAATGTTCTATTAATCACATTTCCTTTAAGCTAGTTTAGTAAGGTTAACCTGAATGTGTTTGCAAGATTTCATAAATCTATAATGGTGTCTCAGGCAAACCATGCATTATGCTATTTATACGTACATAAATTAATTTACTATCATAAAAAGATTATATTGCTGTGTGGACCTATTCTGCTTGCAGTGGTTATTGAGTGCATACATTGATGTTGCTATGGTTACGTTGTGTGTCTTCTTAGAAACTTGAACCTTCTTCAAAGTTGACATCAGCAGAACTGGAGCAGAAACAAAAGGCTGCTGAAGAGAAGAGAAAGAAGGAGCTGGAGAAGCGAGCAACAGTTGGAGAGCGTCTCAGCAAGAAGGAGAGACTTCGCAGAGAGATCCAGGAAGCGAGAGGATTGGAGTGGTCCCAGCAGAAATCTGAAGATTTGGAGAGAAAATTGAGTGCTGGGCAGGAGAAACGAGAGAGAATACAAGAAGAGGTCAAACAGAAGCAGAAACTGAAAGAGCAGCATGCTAAGAGAGTCAGAGTGAGTATATGGGTCACTTGATTGAAGCCATTATCACTTTAAAAACCCGAAACTGACAAAGATGTGAATATATGTCCAAATTAATTATCTTGTGAAAGTCACCAGGCTAGTGTTTTAGTCCATCCCATTTGTATAATCCTTTAACCTAATATATACATATTAATCATATCTCATATCTATAGGAAAGATTATTCATGTGGTAGTCTCCATGGAATTAGCTACTAATCGCAAGTATAAACACAATAACAACATACATTTAGTGCTATAGGTATACAATGTTGGACCAAAGTAGCTTCCTGCTGAACTGTTGTACCAATGAATTTGAATTATAGGTCATATGCTAGCTGTAGGAAAAATATTGAGTTGTACCTTATTCACACTATTGATGTAATTGTTGTACGTATATACGTACGTAGGCCCGAAGGGAGTACAGCCAAGATGGTTCAGAAAAAGAGAGTTATTCAACTGGAATGGATATAGAAACAGATACTATTTACAATGATCATACAGGAGGTAGAGTGTCTACTAGTTATATATTCAGCCGCGGTCAAGATTGTTTGTGTATGGTGTGTTGGTCCGTGTGATAGGTAACTGGGAGGATGAAGCTGTAGATGTTGATGGAGAGGCAGGAAGTGACGATGATGATGAGTTCTTTGATCATAAAAGACAGGACGCTGAGCAAAGGAAAAGTCTTGAAGTCTTCATGTAGTCAAATCACTGTCATTTCATGAAAAACAGAAACCATTCTTAAAGAGTTTTAACAAGCCATTATATACATAGATACAAATATAGCTACTAGAATATTATATGGACAGTTATATTTAATTTATGTACATATAATAATATTCTAAGGATTCGTTTTCTTTGTTTTTAAAGGGATTCAATGGTTTTCCTTCAGAGCTTCTAATTAGGACCTGACTTGTTATGGCTTCTAAAAATCGTAATATCCGGAAAACTGAAAATTAGTATATTTCCGCTTAAGGGGATCAAAGAAGATGGCCGTCTTCAGCAAGGCGTTCTGATTGTAATTTTTCACCGTCCTTCTTCTTCCTCATAAATCTAGAAAATAAGGAAAAATTCAAACATAAGTACTCAAACGCAAGGTTAGTTTTTATTTCTTGGGTAAAGCGATTAATACTGCAAAGGCTATATGTTTGTGAATGCATGCGACCTCCGCTTGTTTAATGACTCATTTAATGCGTATTTAATCTATTGACGGAGAGTTTCAGCTAATTTGTTTGGGAAGGAAAGTACTTTAGTTAATTTGGATAGGTTAGCAGATCCATGATTTTTCTCTTCCGTTTAGGTTACCTGTTTTATAGTCGCCTCTTGGTTGATTGGATCGTGCAAAAGGATGGCCGAGGAGTGAGTTACACTATTAGCCAGTATATTACAGTCAAATATAGTCTAAATCGGTAATTCAGAGCTATGATAAGTGTGGTACAATCTCAGTTTTGTCTTCCTCATAAATTCGTTTGTATTTATGACCCCTATTGAATAGAGCGCCCATTCCTTTTAATAGGCCGTGATTGATTCTTACGCTCAATCACTTAAGTAGTCCATTTTAATACTGCTAAAGAGGAATATGTTTTTAATAGTACTAAAGAGGAATATGTGACTGGATGTTGGCCCTTTAAAATGTTGTGCATATGTGTGCAGGCATATAAACGTTTAGCTGTATATATTCAGACACCTTTTTCCAAGTTAATATTTAAGGTCTAATTTATCAGTCGACTTAGGTTTAATGTTTGCTTTATATATGTTTGTATACTGGTGCTCAATGTTTTTCAAAAATAGAGAATATTCTTCAATTTACTTAATTTTGTCATTTTTAAAATTCTTGGTTCAATGGGCTATGTATCTTGTCTAATTATCACTCTGCAAGTTGTATGTATTTACTGATCTCCTAATGCATCAGTTACCATCAAATTCTCAGTTTTGTACGGATGGACAACCAGAATAGGAAGTCACATAGTCCTTCCAATCAGTATAGTAATAACTTAATATAATTGAATAATCTGACACACCATTTTCTTACATGCTACATCTACTTAAGAATAAAGGCCTATAGGGAACTAAACCTAGTGAGAGCTTTGGATGAGGATAGAAGAGTTTTCTTATTCTCCTTTTCTTCTTCTTCACTGGGTCAGACAGCTGTTTCTAGGAATTCTACCTTTCATCAGTGACCCTGGAAGTCTTTGTCTTTCCTTTATCTTTTGTGAGTCCAGTACATGTTTACTGTAACAGCAACATAAAATTATTGTAATAATAACAATAATTTTATGTTACTGTTGCTCAATAATACCTCTGGATTAAATCACGATTGCAACAAACAGCCCTTAGCACTTCATGTTTACTGTATTACTGTAAGCAGTGCTAATAGTTATGTTCAAATATGCTGAAGCATCCTAATTGTGTATGTAGCTGGATAGGATGGCCATATTTCATTCCTTTTCTGCTAGAGAATGCTATAGTGGTCCCTGTGATTGTGTGTTTATCAGTGTGACAGGATATAGGGTGGTTAGTTCTGCTGATGTGTATGTATGTACAAGGTGCCCTATCTGCCTACACAGTGTGTGCAGCAACACTTATGAATGAAATATGGCCGTCCCATCCAGCTACGTACACAATTAAGGTACTTTGCCCTATTTGAAGATAGCTATTAGTATGTGCGCCTTGGGGTGCTGTTTACAAAGGGTCCTCACTAGCTCTGGCTTTGGCTGGGTTCTGATGGCATGGAGATTGAGGTAATCATGTAACTATGTAAGTTGAAGTCGGTTGCATCACTGGAATTTTGATTTATTCAGTTTGTGGATGTGGTCACCATATCTACGTACGTACGTATGAGGAGCTAAGGAGATATAGGGAAAGTAGACTAAGGAGAGTAGACTAAGGCACTTTAGACTAATGACTTAGGGCAAACCTACACAACTTTGGTGAGGATACAGTTAGCTTTTTCCTTTATTTCTCAATTGGGCCAGACGGCTGTGCTGGGAATTCCACCCTTCATCAGTGGCCATCTTTTGTGAGTCCTGATTACCAAATATTTTGACATACGTACGTAGTCTCTTTATGGAATTGTGTGTACTTACCCTGGCAGAGTTGTGTGAATTGGAATGTGTGGTATGTTCGGAATACAGCTAATTTGAGTCATTTTGTGGTGTATTCTATCTTTACTTGTATTTTGTGCAGTGAGACTGTGTATATGTGTGTGTGTGTGTATGTGTGTATGTGTATGTTTGTGTGTGTGTGTGTGTGTGTGTGTATGTGTGTGTATGTGTGTGTGTGTGATTGGGTTATGATTTGTACTCTTCTACACTAACCTTGCTTCTCATGAGAACTACCTTAGACTCACCTCCCTCCTCCTCCCTCCTCCCTCCTCCTCCTCCTGTGTGAGTACGTACCTGCACAGTTATCATGATACACTGAGAATATTAGCATCGAACTATGTTGGCATTCAATTGGGTGTCATGCCCAACAGTAGAGACCTCTCAAAGTATTCCTGATTCTCATGTTACATACGTACCATTCAGATGTTCACTGACACTACTAACAGATGTACACTTACGCATTGTTTCGTTAATATTCCAAGTGACCTCCTAATAAGGAAGAAACAGCTGTCTATGGCTCAGCCATTATTTTCAGTGGCTAGGGGGAGACTCTGGTTCCCATCAAGTGAACTTCAGTTCCGTCCATTTGCTCATTGCTCTCCTCAAGAGACATATGTGTATGGGGTAAAATCCAAAGTCAAATGATTATGATAGCAGATACCATTCGTGTTGCTGATATTGTTAACTTAATAGATATATGCACATGCACACATTGTTACAAGGCTGATATAATTGTGTGTTTAAGGAGGTATATACATACGTATGTACGTATTTATAAATGACTGAGTCATCAGATGGATAATAATTACAGGCTTGTGGTAACTCTAGATTTGATTGGTGTACATATGATTGGTGTACAGAGCACAGTATGGAGTTGTGGCTTTTATAATTCATATGTATTTTCAGTTTTCAATGACTGTTAGACAGCCTTTACCATATTTGGGAAAGGTAGTCATGGGAATTATACAGATAAATTGATAATTTTGGACGTCTGACAGTTTTATGGTGTTAGGAGGAGTTCTATTTAAGTTAACACCATTTCTAGTAATTTCTGCTATCATATTCAGTTAAATCAGACAGCTAAAATTGTTTACCAAACGTTTCGATAGTCATACAACTGTCATCGTCAGTTCATTTTGGCTTTTGGATTTCACTGCATATGATAGTTAAGAACTTTCCTCATCGCTCAAGGTACTACCATAGCATTCTAGTAATTGAAAATACTAATTATTGCTAGAGTTTGTCTATTTTTGATATTGTTATGTATGACATAGTCTTCACTTCCATATATGTATTGGGTTCTGTAAACTGATTGGCTGCTTCAACTAATTTGAAGAGGTACACACCTACGTCAGTTCCTTTTTCATTTGAAACTGAATTACACAGTAACAATTGTATTAAATGGCAAAGCAAATCTTGTATTAAATGACAAAGCAAATCTTGTATTAAATGGCAAAGCAAATCTTGTATTAAATGGCAAAGCAAATCTTGTATTAAATGGCAAAGCAAATCTTGTATTAAATGGCAAAGAAAATCTTGTATTAAATGACAAAGCAAATCTTGTATTAAATGGCAAAGCAAGTCCTCTTTAGAACTTTAGTTGTTTTAGTTATATGTACGTAGAACCTTCTATACAATGTATATATGCAATTTTAATATGTTCATCAATTGAATGTATAAAACATTTCTAAACAAATTTTTAACATGTAATATTAACAAGAATAAAGAGGGAATACAAGATAAATAAAAAATGAAATTAGAAGTAGGGATGGCAGTGCTTCCAACAGTCACTAGCACATCTGGAAAAAGTAACGAAACGAGACAGGGATCATGTGACAAGGATAACCATACAGAAGTGGCATAATCTTAACCATACACATCACCTACCTGTTTGGGTGCATTGGTATAGCTGAAGTAGGGATGTCACCATCATTGAAGTGTACCACACTGATGAGCCCAAATGAGGATGAAACAGCTGTCTGTGGTTCTTTGATGATTTTTTCCATCTTGGATGACTGTGAGGCGATCACTGGTTGCCAATTTAATAGGCTTTGGTTCCCCAACCAAGATGAGATTGTGGTCACTTGGCTGGTGTGGTGTAATATATTCCAGTGATTATTTCATTTATAAGTTTGTATGCACATACGTATGTACGTACATATATCATATTTATACAGTATATACGTATACGTACGTGTATGTCATTGTACCTACGTATATATACATCTGTATGTACGTATCTATATCATTATATGTACGTACGTACCTACGTATGTACATATATATTGGAAGCTCAGCTGATGGTTTAGCCTAGTTTCAGAACAGGAGAGATTCTTAACAAAAGCATTTCTATGGTAGTGACTATGTCATAGGTTACGTAATTCCCAGTAGCTATGTACCAAGTATTCTTAATTATCCATTAAGTTATTGTACAGTCACTTTATTATGCACACATATGTGCATTACCATTATCACACATTAAATTTAGACACTTCATCAGTGATTCAAACTGTCCTGCAGGACTGCTGCTTCATTGATCACATGACACCATGTGGTTAAATTATATAGTGTATATTACGTATGTACATGTGTACTTATACGTATGTAGTGTTTACTGACATCTTTTCTGATTTACTAGTCAATATGACTGGGTGGAGATCATTGAACCCAGTTCCTCCCAGCGAATGTATGCAAATGTGAAGACGGGAGAATGTTTGTGGGAGCCCCCTGAAGGTGTTAATGTGTAAGTATAGGGTTTTACTCTTTTGCTCTGCTGCCAGTCAGTACATTTGTTACTCTAATGGTTGCCTAGGAAACCAAAGGATGATAATCAGTGGTGGGAGTTAGTGGATCAGGAATCGGGAGAATATTACTACCACAATGCTGTTACCAATGAAACCGTGTGGGAGCGTCCAGATGTGGGAGACATTATTCCACTCACTGAACTTCAGGTTAGCTGTGGACTTTGTAGTGTCATCTTTATACTTTACATCATTAGTGGAAGCCATTTTAAGCAAGACTTTGATTAATTATATTAGTCAGTGATTCCTGAAGATGGTGAAACTCAAGGTTATGATAACCATGACAACAGCCAGGAGCCATCAGGAAGTGGAGAAGTGTCACAAGAAAGGAAGCTAATCACCCCTCCGAGGAGCAGAGAGACAACGCCACAGCTGACAACAACCACACCCACTAGTAACTCCGTAAGTGACTATCCCGCCCATCTCATCTTCACCCATCTCACCTTCACCTTCACCCATCTCACCTTCACCTTCACCCATCTCACCTTCACCCATCTCACCTTCACCCATCTCACCTTCACCCATCTCACCTTCACCTTCACCCATCTCACCTTTACCCATCTCACCTTCACTCTCCACTGCCAATCTCATCACTCCCCACACCTCTCAACTCCTCCCCTCTCACCCATCTCAGCTCCATCCCTCTTTTCTCTCCCCTTTCATGCCCACCCCTCACTCTTCATCCAATATACGTTGTATTCTTTGTGCATTGCTGTAGCTGCATGGCTCTTATAGGGAAGCCATTCAAGATCCAATGCGATTTTCCACATCATCGTCACATGATGGTCACCATTTGTCATATGACCACAATGAGGATCCATTTGATAAGGAGGTCAGTTTTATAGCCCCTCCAAATTACCTATCCTGAATGTACGTACGTGTTCAGAGGTCTTGTACCTGGTGCGTCTTTGTATATTCCATGGTACAATGGGGATCCCAATTGAAAGATTGTTGTGTGACTCAATGATATGTATATCACTGAATGATCATTGAATGGTCACTGAAACCAGCTGTCCTGAGTTCAATACCTTTAAATTATAAAATTATTTAACATGAATTACTTGTGGTATACGTACAGTATAATCATAAACATTCTACTCGCATACCCATACATATACCTGTACATGTACTTGCTGCAGGTTTGTTGATGGAAGGTTAAAAATATAGTATGGCTATGGGTACGGCCGTACTGCTTTAGTGCTACAAGAACCCTAGTATATACACTCGTTCACGTACTTATATATGTAGTTGACCTTATAATCATTATAACCTTTACTGTATACAGTTCTTTTGACTACGTCCATACCCGTACTACGTCCATTCTTGTGGCTTGCTACACCCATACTGATACCTGTACATACCCTGCAAATTGTTTATTATGATTTGTACCGTATGATGCTGTTGTAACTACTCACATGCGTACATGGTTACAAACAAGATGGTTTGTGTTTGAATAGATTTCTGAATAAGCCCTTCATGTTCATATCATCAGGATAATAATACGGACATATGTAAAGTACTAAGAATTCCTCCTATGGTCCTCTTTGTAGGGTTCAGTGCGTCAGTCACCTATAAGTCCCACTGTGATTACTGGCCACTCCTCGGCTACGCTGCCCAGACAGACTGTTAATGAGCTGCAGAAGTTGTTGGGGAGGAGTGGCAGTGTGGGGTCCAGCCCACAATCTTCCAGATCCTCTGTCCCAACAAGTGGAGGTGGACCAAAGTCCCCACCCACGGCCCCACCTGTTCCACCTTTGTACTCGTCTTTTGAAAGTCCAACATTGCAAAAGGAGCCAGAGGTACTTAAGGATGAGCTAAAAGTTATTAAGCAAACTGCATCATTTTAATTTAGAAGTGCTTAACCAACTCTCTCAGTGGAATTATTAATACGGGTACCTACTATACATGTATGTACATACGTACGTATGTAGATATGCAAGTGTATGTTTGTGTTTACTGATCTTATTTTGTGTACACAAGAACATGTTTATCAGTGTTTACCTTCCTACAATGTGTGCAATTAAAGAAACCCAAACGGAGTGCAAGTGTAACTGAAGCTAAACCAGCTAAAGTGAAGGATAGAAAGCCAGCTCAACCTGTACAGAAATTGGAGGAGTTTACTGATTTATCACGCCACAAGACTGGTTTTATAATTAAGAAGAAAGTATCCATTGCAAATATGCTTTCCTGGACCAAGGTGAGTGTATACTCGGTCAGTTATTGCATATCATGTAGCATTTCAACTTCATTTGCCTATGTATCTGCTTAATTGCCTCCCCTGCCCGCCTGCCCGCCTGCCTGCCCGCCTGCCTGCCTGCCCCCCTGCCTGCCTCCCCTGCCTGCCTGCCTGCCTGCCCGCCTGCCTGCCCGCCCGCCTGCCTGCTCGCCTGCCTGCCCCCCTGCCTGCCTCCCCTGCCTGCCTGCCCACCTGCCTGCCCGCCTGCCTGCCCCCCTGCCTGCCTCCCCTGCCTGCCTCCCTGCCTGCCTGCCCGCCTGCCTGCCCCCCTGCCCCCCTTGCCTGCCTCCTCTGCCCCCGGCCTGCCTCCCCTGCCTGCCTGCCCGCCTGCCTGCCCGCCTGCCTGCCCGCCTGCCTGCCCCCTGCCTGCCTCCCCTGCCTGCCTGCCCGCCTGCCTCCCCTGCCTGCCTGCCCGCCTGCCTGCCCCCTGCCTGCCTCCCCTGCCTGCCTGCCCACCTGACTGCCCGCCTGCCTCCCCTGCCTGCCTGCCCGCCTGCCTGCCCGCCCGCCTGCCTGCTCGCCTGCCTGCCTGCCCGCCTGCCTGTCCGCCTGCCTGCTAGCCTGCCTGCCCCCCTGCCTGCCTCCCCTGCCTGCCTGCCCGCCTGCCTGCCCCCCTGCCTGCCTCCCCTGCCTGCCTGCCCACCTGCCTGCCCCCCTGCCTGCCTCCCCTGCCTGCCTCCCTGCCTGCCCGCCTGCCTGCCCGCCTGCCTGCCCGCCTGCCTGCCCGCCTGCCTCCCCTGCCCGCCTGCCTGCCCGCCTGCCTCCCCTGCCTGCCTGCCCGCCCGCCTGCCTGCCTACCCGCCTGCCTGCCCGCCTGCCTGCCCGCCTGCCTGCCCGCCTGCCTGCCCGCCTGCCTGCCCGCCTGCCTGCCCGCCTGCCTGCCCATCCTGCCTCCCCTGCCCACCTGCCTCCCCTGCCCATCCTTCCCATGTACCTCTGAGTGTCGATATGTGTTTTCCTGTTTATGTCGTTCTACAATGTTCACATTCCCCTGCAGGACGGCATTAAGGCCCCAATGATCCTGACCAGCGACAAACAGTTGAAGAAGGATTCTCCAGAGTTGTTCAAACATATCCTCTTTACATTAGCTGTACTTTTCACACAACCCTATCACATAGTAGGACTGTTACTGGATGTACGTATGTAGGTCTTTGAATGGAATGACTTAATATGTACTTGAATGAAAATTTATTTCCTAGAAGTTGTGCAATTATGCACACTTGTGTGTCAACACTACCTAGAAGTTGTGCAATATTTCTTTTTGAATTGCAAACCTACCTTTATAAGGAAGGGTTGAGTCTCCAAAGAATATGTACATTGAGCTTCTCTTCTATAGATTTTTTAATTTTTACTTTCCAGAAAATAATGAATCTTGGTCTTTTGTTGAAAACTTTCTTTTAACTTCATATTCAATTCTGATGTGAACTTTTTACAGTACATATGTACATAAGTCTATTAAGTGTAGCCATTGTGTTTTGAAAAGGTTTGAAAACCTTAACTGAATCCCACTAGTTCAAATGTATATGAATGATAGGAAGGGTAAAGGGAAATCCCCTGACAAGCTTGCCTTGGAGATAGCAACCAGATGCTGGGAGAAGAAAGCTTTGAGGGATGAAGTGTACATTCAACTCTGCAGACAGACCACCAACAACACTAAACCGTTCGTTTCTCAGCCATTGTGAGTCCACTTCTCCCACCACTCAGCTTTGTTTTCATTTGGTCCTTCTAGTGAGAGCTTGCAAAGAGGTTGGGAACTCTTCACCATTTGTTTGACAATGTTTCCACCATCAATGAAATTTAGGATGTACTTGGAGGGGTATCTATGGAGACATGTAGAGCCAGAAACAGATGTACAAAATGTATGTTTACAAATCATTCACAAGCTTAATTTCAGCAAGTCTTGAGTCAGTCTGTGTAAATGTGCAAGTGTGCACACTTTGACTGATACTTCATTAGGTTCCTATTCACAAGTATGCTTCGTACTGCCACAAGAGAGTTGAACGAATGGCTCTAACAGGTGGAAAGAAAGGAGTCAAAAAGCCAACTTTGGATGAGATAACTATGGCAAAGGTATGGTAGCACCAATAGTGACTTCCTGTTTATATGCATGCCTGTCTCTTTAAATTTCACTGTTATTCTTCTACATCCATTTAATTCATCCATCCACCAACCATCCTTAACCATCCATCCATCCATCCACCATCCATCCCTAACCATCCATCCATCCATCCGTCCATCCATCCATTCATCCATTCTCCTGTTCATCCATTTAATGTGTTTCTTTTGTTACATGTAGGCGGTTCCCTTCAATCCGTCCATGTTTGGTGGTAGTTTAGAGGACATTTTGGAAACTCAACGTGAAAAGCTTCCAAAAGCCGATGTTGACCTGCCATGGGTAGTAGTGATATTAGCAGACACAGTGCTCCGATTAAAAGGACTGGAAACAGAAGGAATATTTAGGTAACAGACAACTTGAGTATACTGTCAATTTGAATGCTCACATGCGTCTACTTTTCTAACAGCAATAATATAATATATTATTGTTGTTAGAAAAGAGCATGTGAGCAATAAGCTGTTTGATGTACTTACGCATGTATGTATGTATGTAGCCACTTGTAGTGAATGCTGGGTTTCAATTAAGTGATTATGTCCAGCCACATTTCATTCAAGACAAATCTGATATGAAACATGGTTTTTTCTAACAGATAAATCAACCACAATTGTTGATCTGAAAGACTAGTATTTAAAGGCCACCACACATGTCATCTACATGTGTGGTGGTGTCTAGCCTTTCAGATAGCTATCGTCATTATGTGCTGAACTGCTATTAAAGGCATGCCCTGATTATTCACATACAGTACGTAATCAGTTTAGTCGAAACTTTTAAAATATAATTGACAACACCAGTTTAACTGAGCAGTTTTACATATCTTATTTTATAGAAGGGATGTGATTATTCTTATTTCACCTGTTTATAGAAGAGATGTGATTATTCTTATTTTACTTGTTTGTAGAGTACCAGGTGATATTGATGAGGTGCATTCTTTGAAGCTGAGGCTCGACAAAGGGCTGGAGCCACCCGACAGTCTGAGGGATCCCCATATTCCCGCTTCCTTGCTGAAATTGTGGTTTAGGGAGCTGGAGGATCCACTGATACCAGAGAACTACTAGTATCCTATCAATACATGTAGAGGATATGTCCACGTTTTCTGGTATTCTAATCTGGGATATGTGCTATTTTTAGTTGGTAATATTAATAAATATATGTATGTCCTTGTTTAATGCCTAACATACATAATACATACACCTTTTTCTTACGTGTAAAGATCTATAGATAACTAAACCTAGTGAGAGCTTTGGATGAGAACACAAGGGTATTCTCCTCCTCCTCTTCTTCTCCACACTGGGCCAGAAGCTGTTTCTGGGAATTCCACCCTTCATCAGTGACCCTGAGAATCTTTGTCTTCTTCCTGATCTTTTGTGAGTCCTTGGCTCTCTGTGGTACATCTAGTGGTCTTGTATATGCAATGTATGTATTTTATGTGCATGTATTGAATGTTTAAAAGGATCACTATCTGTGAACGTTAGTATTCTGTTCTATTGTATAATCCTTAACTTTACCAGTGATGAATGCATTAATAATGCTGAGAAGAGGGCAAACGCAGTATCCTTAGTTCATTCATTGCCGATGAAAAACAAGTTAATAGCTGCCTTTACTATCAGATTTTTGCAGGTAATTTATTACAAAGGAATTCCAAATACTGTATCCATATTGAACATGTTATGCCAGTTAGAATTGCATTGGCTGGAGTTTCTTCTAACTTCCCTAACTATCACTACATACTTATCAGTTGTTAGGAAAGAATCAGACTACGTAGTTTCAAATCTTGGTCCTTTTTGTATAAATTATAAGTTTTCACTAAAGAATTGTGTGCATTTGAGGTATGTACATACTAAGTACATATATAGTTTTTCTAATTCTCTCATTGTGATTTAATGCAATAAGGTTCCAGTTACCATTGAACTAATTGCCCTTATGTGCTGTTACTATTTATAGAATGAGCAATGCTCCAGTTTCCATAGCAATTGCATATTCACTTTCATTTAGAACTTTGTACAGCCAGGGATAGTTGACAGAACAAAGATGGGACTGGAAAATATTTCTATGGTTTGGGCGCCCAACTTTCTACGGTGCCCTTCTGAAGACCACACTCTTATATTCCAGAATGCCCGCCGTGAGATGGCCTTTCTACGCACTCTTCTAAAGCACCTTAACACAGGGGAAATACTACGCAGATAAGCAGGGTATCCAGTAATTCCACAAAATCTGTTGGCTCTCAAAGTTGACTGTTATTTTATTTGTTTTTTTTGGGTGTTCTATGGAATGTTGCCACATATCTGTACAGTTCTTTTGTAGAAATATGATTTGTGAACTTGTTGTAGTATAATATTCAAACCTAGTTATCTCTTGGTAACCATTTTCTACAACTTTGAAAAGGAGAGAATGTCAAAAACTGCAGTTGTTAGTAATGGAACTAACCAGAATTGACATTGTAGGATGATGTAGTAATATTATTGAGCTACACACACATGTACATTGAGAAATTAGATATTAAGGACAGATACTCACAAAAACATTTTACAGATGTTTACACAATACAAGCTACATGGAAAACTCATTCTCCTCATGCTTGTATGGGTATGTTAAGTTATTAATATGATGTCACCTTCCTCCTATAAATAGAAAGGTCCAGTAATAGCTTGTGCTGTGTGCCTTAGATAATTCCAAAAATACCTCATAAGGAATTGTCACTGAGGTAATATACTTAGCGATGGCCATTGTCTGTTTATGGATGCAAAACCGACACGCCTATAAACGGAAACGGAGAGTTATCCGGAATTATACGATTACTTGATTGGATGAGAATAGCATTTCGAAAAGATGGCTTGCAAGGTAAACACCCACTTGGGCTTTTTTGTGGCGAATTTGCTTTTATGTTGAAGAAAAGAAGTTAATCCGTAGCTATTCTTTAAGCTTTTTACTCCTCTATTGATCCGTAGGCGCGCGTGCTCTACGACTTTGATGGCGTTCCAGAGAACAACGAGCTGACGATTAAAGAAGGACAGACTGTTACCGTTATCGGTCAGGTTAGTCAGTAAACTGTAGATAGTTGTCAGGGGAGACTTGCTATTTTTGTATGCTGTATCTACCGCTACTCGATCGCGGAAGGAGGTATCTTCTCTGTCACGTAAAATACTCTCTCTCTCTCTCTCTTTCTCAACTTACACTTTTTCCAGACACTTTTTGATCAATTTAACGGGTGTTGATGAAGTGTATGGCTACTTCATCGCTCATTGTATTCATACATTCGTTGCGCCTTGTAACAATTGTTTCCTAACAGAAATAGCTGATAGTAGTTGTTCGAGATCCGCTAGTTTTGGAGTCAAATATCACTTGTTTTAGAACTGTATTGATCACGTCAACGAAAGTGAAAGAAAACAACGACTATACCCTATCACTGATCTCGTGTATGTGTTTGTCTGTCTATAATTGGCTACCTTTCGAAAGAAGATCGTGTTTGCGATAGAAATAATCACTGTTGGTTACTACGCCGGACCGACCAAGCCAGTGAGCGTAGCCTGATCTCGGATGGTTATCGTATCGTTGAACCTGATGCTTGGGAAGTGCTAGGTCACCCGTCACAACTCATGCATAACTGCCTAATATAAGGGTCTTATCTACTGTTGAGATTTAGTCATAGGTAGATTGTTCTTTTGGCTGTTGCCATGGTTATAAATGTATCTTTTAGTAACTTTTCAGTGAACTTTCTAGAACATCATATTCCAAAACACTTGTGGTTATCATGCCCTATGAAGCATATAGAGGATAGATTTGAAAACACATTTTCCTAGACTAGTTACTTGGGGCAAACTTAAAAGAGCCTTGGATGTGGTTATCGTTTTTTTCTGTCTTCCTCCACTGGCATGCATAAATTTATGTAGATTGAATACAGGATCTTTACTTGCTTACAAGCCTGCATAATGAACAGACAAAGTGTCCTACGTAAGGAGTTTTTGGTTCACATCAATTGATGTGTAACAGAACACTTCTTAGATGTACGTATGATAGACCCCTATAATCTGAACACCCCTCAGAATAAGGACAGTGTTCTAATTATAGGGGTCTCCTCATTTTAGGGTTTTGATTATGGAATTTGCACTAGTGTATACTTGTATGGTTTTAATGTGTAAAAATGATGTTATGATCCGTATCTGCTAATAGTCAGTATCAGTTTTATTTTTAATTTTTGTATATACGTAGATAAAGCATGTGCGTATACCTATGTACGTATTGATATGGATAGCAGGATTATGATGTACGAATGTAGCTATTCGGTTATGATGTAATCACCACTCCAGGATTCCATAATGTGTACATACGTATTTATCTGTTACGTATATCACATGTGGATGTTACCATAGAAACCATGTGGATGTTACCATAGAAACAGAAGTGAATGTTGCATTCATGTACGTGATTAAATTTTATATATAAGATATTACCATCATGACACTTTGCAAAAGAAGTAGTAATGTCCATATTCATTACTTCTAAAGCAATGGATATGTACGTACGTACGTATGTATATCTTTACAAATGGACTTTATACTTCACCAGTTTATGCATATGTACACTTGCAGGGTTTCTTAGGGGGGAATATACGTTTATACTTGAATGGTTTTATGAAAAATATTTCTGATCCTTGAACACCAAGTTGCATTTAAATATACATAGATATGATGGTTACTATGGTGATGTTCTGCACGTGTGTGCTAAACCTAACTCCTTAATGGATGCCTTTTTTGTTACATCCATTAGCTATCTCACTTAGAAAAGTAGTTTGCATTCAGATTAATTGTAAAATACAAAATGGAAATGCGTAGTTGTTTATGAATTGATATACATCACAAATGGAAGGGTCACAACTGAATAGTTGATATGAAAATGGAGTTGAAATTGATCTAAGTTGTTTTGTAATTGTTAAGCCCCACCATTATTGTTAATAACAGACCTAGGCCTTCTTTATCTTATTGTTATAGATTATATGACAGGTTAAAAGGCAGTTTGAAAATGGCCTGTTTAATTCATGTTATAGTTTTCATTTCCATTTGACAGTAACTTCATTAAATACCAGCCTAACCACATCACTAGTACCAGTAAGTAGTTTGTACAGACGTTAATTGGTTCTCAAGGTGTATGTACGTATATGAATATTCTATTTAATAGTCCTGAGCTTAAAAACCTACAAAGTAAAATCAGTCTCTTTTGGGGAGAATTGAAGAGCATTGGAGGTGTAAAGGTATTAGGATTAAATTCCTTCTATATCTTGATCAGTAAAAGGCTTAATTTGTAGGTGAAACTATGACAGTTAGATTTTGAAGTATCTTAAGTACATGTCTAAGTGGCCCGGAAAGGATAAGAACACTAAATGTATAAACAGAAATCATTTCTTTAATCCCAAGTGTATTTTCAACTTGGTAGACATAACTCATAACCACCACTGCTTGCTGTGAGGGTGTTTATTGTATCTGGGCTAATTTAATTTGAACCTCTGACTGAGTGTCTTGTTTGGTCATTGCATTGTCACCTTTAATTAGCCAATAAAGACACCTTTGCATTGCATTCTTTTATTAAATTTGATTATGTCCTTCACTGAGATACTCCTATGATTTGTACCCACTGCAGGTATTTAATGACACTGTTAATCTGACACCTCCTAACGTGTGCTTAAGACACCTTTAGGACAGTACTAAATCTTATATATACTGTCTTTATCTTTTGAAAGGATAATCTTTCGTCTAAAGATGCAGTTTTGTTGTCTCTCTTGACCGTTGGACATTTCAGTCACTAAAGAAGTCCCTTGGGGTCGAAACATCTAACTTTCAAGAGAGATAAAAAAAATTGCATTTTTAGACCCTCAAAATGTTGCAAGATGATCCTTTCAAAAGATACGTTTGATGCAGTTAGAAGAAATCCTTATTCTATTATACAGTATTTATCCGAATAGAGACCCAGCCTCAATTTGAGCAGTACATACGTAGATACGTATTTAAGGTACGTACGTACATAGATACGTACGGCCATTTAACACGTTGCGTAAGCGTTAATCAAGTGCTTATTAAGTGTGTACCTGAGCGTACTCACGGACAAACCTCGCATAGCATAGTAAAATTCCTGTAATCAGTACTGTATATGTACGTATACATACAATGTCTGTACAAACAACTTACTAGTGCTTTGTGATGTGGTTAAGCTGGTACATACATACGTATTTAATTAAGTTACTGTCAAATGGAAATTAAAAGTCTACAGGAATTAAACAGGCCATTTTGAAACTGCTTTATTAATAGGATAAATGAGGTCTAACAACATACGTATGTATATATGTACGTATGTACTGTACATACGTATACGTACATGGACATACCTACGTATTTAATTTTAATGTGAGTTATCATTTTTCTGTTATAGGACATAGAAGTAGTACAGATTACTTATCAGTACCATTTCTACTTTAAAGGCCTATAGGGAACTAACTTAGTGAGAGGTTTGGATGAGGATACAAGAGTTTTCTCCTCTTCTTCTCTGCTTGGCCAAATGGCTATTTCTGGGAATTCAACCCTTCATTGATGACTCTGGGAATCTTTGTCTTCTTTTTGATCTGTTGTGTGTCCTTGCAACTCTGTAGATATTACGTACATCTATACGTATGTGGAAATGTTAATGGATTCCATATTTGTATCTTAATAATGCCTGATACTTTATTGTTTTGTAATGGAGTAAGGCTATTAAAGTTACTTTAACCCCAAGGCAATTAGTCTAACTGGTGTGGTTGTTGAACTATGGACTAGTGGTGCAAAACAGCTTTAAAACTACATTCAGCTAATGAAGTGGATCTTCATGTTTGATGTTCTCTATATTTGATTTAAATGAATGTTTTTGGAATGGCCAATTCAGTTAGAAACATGAGATGATTTTATTAAGGTACTCTTATGAATAATATAAAGCATCAGTTTCCTATAAATGTTGTTGATGTGCCTAGTACAAATAGAATATACATTTTTTATAAAATACGTACGTATTTACGTATATAAACTACACTTCAATAACTCGATGTAACAAAGGAAATGATGGCAATTAAGATGTGAGAGGGACTGAACTGATAGAACTGAATAGAATAGACTGTTTTCATAGGCGTATTAATTAGGGAAACCTATAGAGCTTTGGATGAGGATGCAGTTTTATACCGACTCTTTTCTTCCTTTTTCCACTCGGCAAAGTGTACAGAAATTAGGAATGATGTGACTTTAATAGAGCCATGTCTATATACGTAGGCTATGATTCAATAATTAAATTGTATGTGTATAGGATGTTGGTGATGGGTGGTGGGAAGGGAAACTCCCTAATGGAAATACAGGCCTGTTTCCTGAGTCTTATGTTGAGGTAAGTATCATCACATGATAATCAAATGCATGAATAATCTAATATACGTTCGTATGTAACGATTCTGTTGTACTGTATATACGTACGTATGTACCTAGTTAGCATATGTACGTATGTATGTACTTAGAAGGTTAAGGAATAGAATAGTTTAAAACTCACTTTCTTATAAGTACTTTTATGATTCAAGTATGTGGATCAATCCTAAATACGTAGCTTTGGATAAAGATACAGTTAAACTTGTCTACCTTTATCTTGCCCAGATAGCTGTTTTTGTTTATTTCATCCTTTGTCAGTTACTCTGGAGTACCTGTCTTCTTGGTCCCCTTTAGTTTATTAACCAATATGTTGATACAGTTTTCAGTTATGTAGTTTACACTTATCTGCTACCAATGTCACATGATTGTCACATTACTGCCATTCACTACCTTAGGTTATAGACAGCAATGGTACAGCCAATAATGAATATGGTAACATGCAGCCTTACAACCAGACTAACACTGACGGCTACAACGCACAGCCTCAAGGAGGAGGCTATGATGAGGATCCCCCGGACTGGGAGGAATGGGACGAGGACGGAGGGCAGGTAACCAGTCCGACCAATGTCACCGGAGGAGCCACCAGCTATGGACGCTATCAATCTGACAGGACCAGCAGCAGAGAACCAGGAGACTCAAGTAAGCAAAACTGTCTTCTAGATGACACTATACGTATACATACACATACGTACATACGTGTGTATACAGTCAAACAAACCTTACTTATAATGATTACCCTGCTATAATATAATAGACTTCAAATTGAACAAATCTGGATCAAAACTGATCGCAATTTGAAATAAATTGTATCTCATTTGATTTATTTGGAATTGATCCAGATTAGGGCTCGGTGTGAACACGCTCTTAGAACTGGTTTCCACGTATGTAAATTGGTCCTTCCTGGCTGGTTATTGAGTAAGATAAATGATATAGATCTTTGGATCAAAAATGTTCAACTCTGAGGAAATTACTGTTGTTGTAGCTCAGTAATTAGACACTAAACTTTGTGTGTATGTTTTGTAGTAACAAAAAGAAGTAAGAATTAAGAAAACTATTTTTCTAAATTTGAACATTTTACAGTAACCCTGTACGTTAACAAATTATGGAATAAAAATATTAAAAAGTGTTTAAGTTTCATTTTATACTCGAGTATTTGGTCTCAATATGGAATAAAGAGGTTTTTGCATTTCAGAGTTTCTTACATATGTACACATTGAATTTGTTAGCAAATTTGCCAGAGTTTCAGACTACAGTTTTCATAATCCATATAGTCTGGTACTGTATTTATGTTACCTGTGACTTGTATATATAACTGTAGCCCTAACTGGAAGCCAATCTGGAGATGGAACTAGACAGTCAAAAACAGTCCGCAGAAATATAAACAGGTAATGCTGGCATGAAACTAACTTTTAATTTTTCCCTAGGGCTCCATTTATGTACGTATGTAATGTTTAAGGGGGCAAAAATTTTCAAGAGTGGGCAATTCCCCCACCCCCTAAAAGAAGCTGTGTGGATATGTATGTATGTATAATAGGTAGGTTTGGTACAGTTTTATATTGAAATGCATTTTTACAGGTTTTCGGATTTTGTTAAAACTGGAACGGAATCCTTTATCCTCGGAAATACCGGCCGCAAGGGTGCAATATCACCTGTACCGGAGAAAGAGAAGATTAGAGTTGTGGTACGTTTGTAACTCTCAGATTTTATACAGCCAGTTCATTTTCATTTTACATAAAGATTGTATCAATTGAAGAGATTATTAAGTCTTACATTTATGTATTGTCATAATATGGAAATTAATTGTACAATATTAATGCTTGTGTAAAGACTTTTATGTATATATATTTCCCATTCCCATTCCCATTCCAGTATTCTAATGAGGGTCAGCCAATGTGGGAGCCAAATCCACGACCTTATCAGGTTGAAGTGAGAGATCCTGAAAAGAAGAGCAAGTTCAAGGGAATTAAGTCCTTCATTGCTTACACCATTATCCCAGATGTAAGTGAAAGTGGAAGTTCAAATAAAGACACTCGCCACTCATCTTATCTACATACTTATGAAATATAACAGTCACCTGATGTGGCTACTTATGTACATATGTATGTACATACCTATTAACACTGCCTCGTAAATTAACTGGTTCAATGTGTTACAAAGTGTACGTACGTATCTGTTGTTGCAATTGAGATTACAATACTCTGTATATCTGTAGGTACGTAATTATGCCTTTAGAATCACACTTTTAGTTACATGTCCAGTAACTGTTACTTCTCCTCTGATCCAGGATACGAGGAATCCGGTCCAGCGTAGATACAAGCATTACGACTGGCTGCATGATAGACTTCTCCACAAGTTTACTGTTATGTCTGTTCCTCCACTTCCTGATAAGCAGTACTATGGAAGATACGGTGAAGATTTTATAGAAAAGAGGAAGGAAAAGCTTCAAATGTGGACTAATAGGCTAGCAAGACATCCAATCATCTCACGATCAGAAGTGTTTAGACACTTTTTAACTTGTGAAGATGATGCAGTAAGATTTCATTAACTTGTATCTTCCTCCTCATGTATACATCCATCCGACCATCTGTTCCTTAGTCTGGCTTGCTAGACCATCTCTAAGCAAGTGTCCAGAAACTGAAATGTAGTGACAGTCTAGCGGCACTATAAATTAAATTAAACTTCTGTGTGATCTACGTATGTATTAACACCTCAATTTCGTATTCACATATCTGAGTAGTTGCATATGATTATTCGAAAGGTGTAATTTAATTTAAGTGCCACTAGAAAGTCACTATACTTCTAGAAAGTCACTATATGTACTTCTAGGTGTCTCTGGACTCTTGTTTAGGGATGGTCTAGAAAGCCAGACTATATGTATCTGTTCCTCCATACATGCTGCCATCCATTTCTCACCTCCACTCCTTCATCTACACCTACGTATAGTTGAACCCTGTTAAGATAAAATGGCTGGGACCACTAATTAATTAAGTGGGTTCAACTGTATATATAAAACACCTTTTGTTCCTTTAGCAATGGAAGGCTGGTAAGAGAAGGGCAGAGAAGGATGAAGTGGCAGGTGGAGCTTTGTTGATGTGCATAGAGCATCCTGAGATTCATGTGGAGCTAGATGATGCGTAAGTGATACTGTCCTCGTGTCTCTTTCTAAAGTGTTTATTGTACAGCCAAACCATATGAGCTATAGTGTCTTGTATCATATGACTATACGTATACCTATATGTACACTTACATACGTATATGTTCATTTGTACATACAATAAAGATTTCATAAGTGTTGACCAAGTCATATATTCTACACTTGTGTGTTTAGTGAAGGCAGGATTGACAATTTTGACCACTTTCACACAACCTTGACTGATTCTTGCATGAAAATGAAAGAAAAATTTGAAGATCATTGTACCAAGATGTCAGGACGTAAGTTTTCCATCAGACTCTGAAGGATTCCGTGCAGTACGTATGTCTTTATAACTTTTGCCAATGTTATTAAATGTCAGTTCTTTAATTGCATAGTATATTAAATTGAAACTGACATGTAATTGAATGTAAAGTGCTTCTGTCATACCAATTGTGAAGTCGATTTTGAAATTCATTTTCCTTGCACAGCAAGCATCGTAGCTTACTCAATTTGTATATAAAACAGCTACGTATACTCTCTAATCTATAATCTCCATTTTGCAGCTTTTATGAGAGAGTTTCATCGTATGGCTGGGGTATTCAGAACAATGTCTGACTGCTTTGCTGCAGAAACAGAACCATGTAAGCTCTTAAGGCACACTCCCAGTTACGTAGCCCCTCAATTGCTTATTAAACCATACATACATACAGATCAGATGTATTATCTTTAACCTTATTAAACCAAACAGGTCCTCATCTAAAGCTCTATAGGTTTTCTAGGAAAACAGTTTATTCTAAATATATTCTCAGCCTAATATATATATCAACCATTTCTTTAAGAAAATGGTGTTTTAAATTATTCCAAGGCAAAACGTATGATATACGTACGTACATTTTGTAAATACGTACGTATATATTATGTATGTATGTATGTACGTATGTAGATGCAAAGGGTGTAAATCAGGCCATGCAGTTTACTGGAGAAGTGTATGAACAAATTGCTGACTTGTACACTGAGCAGCCTAAACACGATATGATCCCAGCTCTGGATATCCTGAAGGAGTATCTTGGTCTACTAGAAGAGTTTCCAGATACACAACACTTGGCTAAGGTGAGTCAACTCTTCATATTCTGGGACCCTTGAAGCTGTACTCTGAATAAAGCTACGTAGGCTGATGAGGCTCAATAAAGCTAGGCTGATGAGGCTCAATAAAGCTAGGCTGATGAGGCTCAATAAAGCTAGGCTGATGAGGCTCAATAAAGCTAGGCTGATGAGGCTCAATAAAGCTAGGCTGATGAGGCTCAATAAAGCTAGGCTGATGAGGCTCAATAAAGCTAGGCTGATGAGGCTCAATAAAGCTAGGCTGATGAGGCTCAATAAAGCTAGGCTGATGAGGCTCAATAAAGCTAGGCTGATGAGGCTCAATAAAGCTAGGCTGATGAGGCTCAATAAAGCTAGGCTGATGAGGCTAGGATACTTAACATACGTACGTAGGTACTGTATTTGTCCATGTATAAGCTGGGCAACGAATAGAGGCCAGGGTCTCTTGAATCAAAACATTGGGTACGTAGCAAAACCAAAGAAATAGTCCTAGCTACTGTGTCTCCTTTAAGTAAAAGACAGCGAAGACTAAGTGAGTGGGTGCCGGGAGTTGGGTGCCGGGAGTTGGGTGCCAGGAGTTGAGTGCCAGGAGTTGAGTGCTGACACCAAGAGAATTATATTATAGAAGCCAGGGTCAAATTGAGGCAGGCTCCAAAATGACTGATATGAAATAGAGGCCCGGGGCTCTATTTAAACAAATAGGATGAGTGCCTCCCCCATATGTCATCTGCCTTCTTGTTCTCAGAATTGGCATTGTTTAAATGTGACATCTCTGTCTTGTAGACTGAACTGCATACATATGTACACACATACATACGTACGTAAGTGCACGTTTTTCCAAGTATGAAATGTCCTACTGCTAGTGTGTATGTACCCATTTACGTAGATAGTCTCTATTGGTGTAATGTATGTAGTTCTTTTTCCCTTTTTTTCCTCTTTTTTAGAAATCAACTGGTAAAGTGAGGGAAGGAGAGAAGTTGGACGGAGTCATTGATGTAAGTATACATACGTTTATGACTCCATTGTCGTATAATGTCACAAGGTTACGTTGTGGGAGTCACACAGAAATGGCCTTAAATCAGATTTTGGATTAATCATCTTTGTTTTTTTTTCACTTTTGTCCAGTTCACTGAATTGGCTGACATTAGAAGCAGAGCTGAGACTGTGAATACAGCACTTTTAGGTATACCCCACAATTTCTTGTATATACGTATGTACATGTCAGAATATTTCAACTATTAATGTTCTTCTATTCTATGCTTGCAGCTGAGATACATCATTTTCAACACGAACGTGTTGTTGATTTTAAATTGATGATGCAAAATTTGTTAACATCACAAATTACCTTCTATCAAAATGTGAGTACATTAGACTATTAAATACTTATAAGGTTGTCTTTGGTGAAATCTTTAATTCAGTGTGCAATAATACATCCACAAGCAAAACTCGATACACAGTAGGAACTTTCTTAATCCAAATTCCTATTTTGACAGATCTTACTTACTTACTTGAAATAAAGAAACTTTAATTTATGAGAATATTGTATATCTCAGAAAATGTTGCATGTGTGCAGACTTCTATTGAAAGACTGTCTATGCCTTCAGAATACATTTCGTGGTTTTTTTTCCACTAAATAGACAAATTTACATATTATTTGAAGTCTACACTTTAGAGTGTGTTGGAGGTAGCCTTTGAAGGTTGTATTTCGTTACTCACATCAGTCTATAAATAATTCTGAAATTTGCATTTGCAAGATTTAATTCTAAATTTTACTTCCCCTAGTGTTATTTATATTGTAGCATATATGTATGTATGTACATACAGTATGTATAATATGTTATTATTACTGGTTTACTTCTCTTCATTTAGATTGTTCAGAAGCTTCAAGGGTCTCTTAGCAAATATGATGAGTAGAACCCCATAATTTTATTATGGGTAGAACCAAGCTGTTAACTTATGAATATGTATTGCCTTTTTAAGTCCATATTTTTCTATCAGATATATTCATGCACAATATCCTTCCATATAATACAATCACCCTATGATAGTGTTTATGCACACAACTGATAAGTTTATGTGTATTATCTTTCTAATGTTATACATCTTGCAATCATTTTATTATGGTGATAGTCGCAGTCATAATCAGTGAAAAATATAATACACAGTGCATGTTTATAGATGACACTTAAAATTCGTGTTATAGAATCCTATAAACTTTGAAGTTTATCTATATGACCTATACTATGGGCCAGTCGCCGGAAGTGGTGGCCACAAATCTATCCCCCGAGAGGTCAGTTTTCAAAATGGCAGCATTAAGTTTAAAGGAAATCTATTTGATTTTTCATATACTCTCAGCTAGTCAAGGTAGGAGTCGGTAAAGCTATACAGTGATAGTCTCGACACCCTCTATATCTTTATATATCTATATTATTATGTTTCATATAAATATTGAACTTTGCTCTAAACTAAATTTGTGACAGATTAAAGTGTGTCTTGAGTAATTTAAATCAAAGTTACAAAACCAGCGGTATTTATTCATCTGCCTCTTAAAGATGAACTTCACCCTTTTTCATTTCCTTCGATTAGCTATCGATGAATCTCTCACGTATATACTGGGTGCGGGCGAATTCGAATGCTTTTTAGAGAATTTTAAGGTTACAGAGGAAATAGAAGTGGAATATCAGGTGTGTGTGTACATGTGCATGTCTTATGTTACATAAAGTATGGAGTTAATTGCACTGAGCCTGTGCAAGTAATTGTTTTCCATCTCGGATGACTGGCAGACGATCACTTTTGTCCCCATGCTATGTATGCCCAGCCAAGGTTAGATCTCAGTCATTTGGCTGGTTGGTGTAATGATATTCATTTCCCCTATGTTACATATAAGTGTATGCACCAGGTGTGTATATGAAACTTAGATATAGACCTAAATACCTCTTCACTGATACCGTTATAGCAAAGTAATTGACCAAACAAACCCATGTACAGTATGTATTTAATTCTGAACTACAAATACATACATCTTTATACCATGATTTTTCAGTTGTGCGTGAAATGCATAATTTTTTAAGTAGAGTATATAGAGTACCTAGTTCCAAAGTACCCAACTATGACTTTACCTTAGTGTATATCTATTAGGTGATCAGTGGTGGCAATTTAGATATCAATTTCTTTATTTCTGGGCCCCAACCGGTTGGCATTGTCGTCTCAACGTACAAGGAACGAGATAATTTTCATCATTTTGAAGTGGAAACACCTGGAGAATATCAAATATGTTTTGACAACTCGTTTAGTACCCTATCTGAAAAGATCATCTTCATGGCAGTTTATTCTGATGATGATGAAGACTATTTTGATGATTTTGAAAATGTAGAGAAGGAGACAGAGGATCCAGAAGCCTTTAGTCTGTCACTGATCAGGGTAAGTCAGTTTACTTGTGATGTAATGCAGTTTAATCAAAGTATCCGATATGCTATAATGATAATCTTGAACTTTAACATCAGTTCCACCCATTAGCACATTGTGCTTCTCAGTAGACATGAATGGGTGGTTACAAATCCAGAGTCCCATATCCAGTGGACCATGTGTGTGGGATTGCCTGTTATGAAAGAACACAGTATAGTAACACTTATATGACATTTATACTAAGGAAGGTCTATTTAATGTAGTAACACTAATATCACATTTATACTAAGGAAGGTCTATTTAATGTAGTAACACTTATATGACATTTATACTAAGGAAGGTCTATTTAATGTTTATATTATGGAATGTCTGTTTTGTGTTTAGAATGTAACAGAAAAGATCAAGCAGTCACTGTCCAAAGTGATGATTGATCAGGCACACTTCAGAGCCAGGGAGGCCAGACACAGGTCAGTACCATAGCTGTACAATTTTAAAAGACAATAAATTTATCCAACAATGTGCCTACATGTTGAAAGGGTTATAATATTATAAAATTAATGAAGTTCTATGGTTTACTACTTGACTTCCTGGGAAATTACAAGTGTTTGGTTTGGTTCTGAAATAATTACTTTAGGCTTATATACCTCTCCTATTCTCCCTCTCTTTCTCTACATCTCCTTCTCTCCCTCACTCCCTCCCTCCATCACTAGTACTCTTCTCTCTCCTTTTCCAGGTACACTGTTGAAGGAAATCGTTTTAGAGTTGGTTTCTTTTCGCTACTAAATCTCATTATTATGGCTACAGTAGCTGTTATTCAGGTAGGAATACATATAATGATACATGTATACTCTACTATTCATTGGCCCTCTTGCTGCTATTACATGTATATTGTATTCTGTATCTTTAGGTTGTAGTATTAAGAAGATTATTCAGGCAACCAAGAAAGGATAAACTTAGAGCTTGAATTTCATTTTATAAATCTAATAGTCTTTTTTCTATCTTATATACATATTACATGCATTGTCGACAAGTGGGCGTGGATTATAAACTACAAATGGCAGACCTAGAGGATGCTACGCCCTCTTCAAAGGAGAGAACGACATCCCCAAAGCGTTTCTCGCTATTAAATTTCTCGTCAAACAGAATTAAGCCGACTCCTGAGGAGAAAGAAGAGCTCAGCATTACGGAAGTAGAAAATGACTCATCGAGTGGTAGACCATTGCAGGCCAAGAAAGAAAAGAAGCGACGCCTTAAGTCGGCTCCACCAGAGCGTGGGACAAAGAAGACGTTACCTATAGCTGGGTCAGTGCTATTAAGTGCTGCCTTTATATACGACATATATAAAGCATATTTAATTTTTATGGCAAGCGAAATTTGTGAACTGTACATGCTGTAAATATAAACGTTTTAAGGGTTGGTCAAGATGCAACTGATTAGGGCACATTTAGCTGTCAGGTACTGAAATAAATACACTATATCTACCAATACTTTATGACTTTATTTTACCCTTTCATGGAAACTACAAATTTCAATTTATTTAGCTCACTAAAGAGAAATATGTATAATCTAACTTGCTAATCATGTCCCTTGTCTATTTGTATAATTACGTTTAGTAAGCTCCGGGCAAGCACTACTGAAAGAAACGAAATAACTGAAATTGAAGAACGACCCCAGTCTCCTACAAGCATTGCAGATAGTGGCTACACAACGTCACAATGTCACTCAGTGCTGTCTACACACTCTGCCAAGGTAATTATAAAGAGATAGTCACATGACATGGTCCCAATTAACTAACAAACATATAAATAATATAATAATAGTAATAATAAATAAATGCAGACCTTTTGAGGATATTCCTGTCATTTGCTGGAGGTGTCTGGAGGTTTTATGTAGTCCTATCCCACATACAGGACAAGTTTGAAGAGATGGAAGAATTGACACAAAGACTACTGATTCGTCTCAAAGATGTCAAGTTAGATTCTGAGAAAAGAGAAACAGAGCTTCACCAAATTCAGCCAACCCATGAAGCATTGGTAACAGAGCACTCTGCTCTTGAAAATAAGTATGCCACACTTCAACAGGAGCATCAGGTAGTGGCAGAAACGTTATCAAATTTGCAAAATTCACACACGCAGCTTCGGAGAGAAAAAGACATTTTGCAGAAGAAATTATCAGAACTACATGTTCACTTGAAGACTACCATACAGGAATATTACAACCTCTCTCCAAACCAAGTAAGAGGTAATTTGGAAAACATTGCAGAGCAATCCGGATCTACAGAGATTACCAATCCTCTCTGGTCTGCAAAGAAGGAGATCATTACAGTAATTTCTGGAGATCCCAGAGGAGTAAGTTAATCATATACCTTCGCTTTTTTCATAACTACTCTAGCCGAATACGGCTAGAGTAGTTACGAAAAAAGCAAAGTTATTATGGTACCTAGCCACTCGAGTGTTTTGAAGTTAAGTTAATCATACGTATGTCACAATGATTATTTGAGTGATTAAAAAGAAAAGTATTAGAAATTGACCTTATCCATTTTTATTATTCATTGTAATATGCATTGTGTAAGCTTCTATCCATTTCATTTAATTTACTACGATGTGAAATATAATTTTTCACCTTGTAAGAATATGTCCCCAGTATTTGACTCACAAATAGTTAAGATTCTAATTCCTTGTAATACCTTACACAATCTTCCTGCGATGCTTAATAATACCCTGTATAGGTTTGTATGTCTTTCTGTTTATAGTTGCCAGATCACAGTGAATTGGTCAAAGGGCCAAAGTATAGTCAGTCCAACTCAACTGAGGTGGAGACCCTTGGTAGTCCTGTAGGAGTGGGTGTGGCTGGTGTCAAGTCTTCGTACGCCACAAACTGGAAAGTGACTAGTGAAGAAACTGTACTGCCACATCAAGTTCCAAGCAATGATGATATTAATGACATCACATTAAGCTAAAACTAAATCTCTCACATGCACAACCTCTCTTGATACCTGTACCATTTAAAAAAGGGATTTCTTAAGGGATGCTCCCTCACTTCTTTGATCAATTATTATTATTATTATATACACTATGAATATCACTAATATAGACTGGTCATGATCGTTACATCATATATTGTTAATAACTCATATTGGTTTACTATGCTTAATATATAGACTAATTAATGTGTGTGTGGCCTGCTTTTTAATTTGTATTGTTGCAGTTTTTGAGTTTGAATAAGACTAGTACAGCAAGAGCACTGTATAATTAACCTCAAGTATGCATGCATTTAACGTCTCTCCCTCTGTACATGCATGTGTGCCTTTTAAGCACTTGGACAGGAATTGGTGTATATATGCAATATACAATGATAAATTATGTACATCAGATGCAATTCTTATATAAGCTGTGATTTCACCATTTCGCTATATGTATACTTAATTGGTCATGATGTGGCCTATATATATAATCATGCATCATAAACACCACCCCCATATTGCTGATGAAGACCTCCGGGGTTTAAACGTTCTCTTTAAAAGAATTCATATTGCAGTTGCTCAATAATCTCAGTATCCTATATTATGATCGCAACAAATACCTCCTATCACTTCATGTATACATGTGTGTGTAAACTAACTTCAGTTTAAGCTATAGTAAGCTAATCAATTAACTTAAGATATGCAGTGCTTGTGTATACATTGTAGCTATACAATTTAAGAAATATATAGCTCCTATCCATTTCTCCTTAAGGTCTCCAGTCTTTATTTCCTTTAAACTTTAAATTAGCTAGATTTTGTACATTAATAAGTGCAATGAAAATATTCCTAGTATATAAATGTTATTTGCATAATGTGATCATATATCATATATATCACATGGTGCATGCAGATATAACTTATATAATTTCTCACCAAAATACATATATATGTATGTATACACTAAAATTAAGGTTGACACACTTATATGTACGTATATGTATACTCAGAGATTACATGTACAGCTATCAAAGGTTATCTATATCGATAGATGAAATATAATGCCATTTTGTAAGTTTTGCAATAGATGGGCAAGCCTAGGAATGGTGAATGAAATTCCTTTGTAGCTTAATGATATTCATTACATTATAGGATAGTGGCCACCCAGAACACACAGAGAGAGAGATGGATCTGGGATGTCCTTCGTCACAGAGTTCAACTGGTTCTTTAGGCCCTCTAAACAGTGCCAGTACAGGCCATTTACAAAATCACCCTGCCTCTTCAAATGATGGCCAACTAAAGAGCCACCAAGAACTTTATCCATCAACTGACAGTGGCTTTCAGAGTAGTTCCACTAATAGTTTAAATAAAGTGAGAAACACAACACTAATTAACCAAGCATATATATACCTCTAATGTATATACCTCCGCATGTATCTCTGATAACATTGGAAAACTATATCAACATTAAAAAGTATAGTATACTTTCTAAAATTCCTACAATCGTCACTTCTTAAAGGCTGGATTAATTAGATAACCATCAGTATATTAAAGTTGCTGTTTGACAATTGCCATCACTATATAGGCCTATATATATTTACCTAGTCCTCCATTATATGTTATGTTATTATCTTCCTATTAGTGTGAACATGCACAACCATACGTAAGCAGCTTACGTAATAGAATTGCCAAACAAGAAGGTGAATTACAATCACTGAGAAGTCAGAAAGATCAAGCAATACAGTTAGCTTCAAAAGGACTGGTTGAGGCTGATAATATGACACCAGGCCAACATAAAGTACAATATCAGCAAATTATAGAAACGCTTACTGGGAATCCTGTTGAAATATCACAAGAAGAGAAACCAGAGATGACAGAAGACCATTCATTGGAAGACAATACTCCGACACAGTGCACACAGAAAACAGCTGAAAATGAACAACTTTGCCTTGAGGTGGCTACACCCACGGAAAAGATACCAATAATCAGCTCTGAAAAAGACTCACCAGTGGAGAATGTATTGCCTGTTGTCAGCAGCCCCCTTGCAGCCCAATCTGAAGTGAACAAAACACATGATCTATCACCATGGCCAGATGGTACATCTGATCCTAATTCTACTCAATCCCAGGTAAAAGTGGTCCCTAAGGCTTCAGGACTTCCTAAGAAACAAGGAGATGTACATAAGACAAAAACAAGCGAAAAATCAGTTTCAGGAGGCTCTCAAAGGAAGGTCAGCCAATCCCTCAAAAGACCACCAACTGCTAAACCACCTCAAAGGCTCCGTCATAATACTGAACCATCCCCACTTTTGCATTCACAGAAGAAGTCATCAGGAACTTCTAAAGAGAAGCCAATTGCCTCTAAGTCAGCCTCAGATGATACTTCCTCTAGTCAAGGCAGACCAAGAACCAAATCACAACAAAAACCAAATTTTAAAAAATGAAATCAAAAACAGTCCTAAACTACAAAGTGCTGTTCAAGGTGTAGGTTCAACAGATGATGAAAAGATTCCCTTTAAAAATACTTTGTCAATAATGAACGGTATAGTATTCAATTTTTGAGTGTACGTACGTATATATACATTTGCAGTGATACACTTCAAAAGCTTGAGTCTCTGCATTAGTGTTTAAGGCCTAGGTTACATAATAGAGATATTTATTTCGATTTTTTTGTCATGTGTCTTTATTGTCAATCTGGTTGTTTGGTGTAATAGTATTCATGAATACACATTCCAAGCATTTTTAGTGGTCCCAAGCTTCTAAACTAGTGTGTATGCAATATATAATAGGTACAAGAGATAAGCTTACCAGGTTTCCTATAATTATGAAGAACTCAAAAACCAAAGATATTTGAACCTCTTATACATAATTTACATGTGCTAAGTGGAGAGCAAATAAATGTCACCCACAAGTTGAAAATAAAAAGTGAATATTATATATGAAACAATTACAGATAATATAAACATGCAACAGTTGAACAAGCAACCCAAGTGACTTTCCAATCACAACTGTTTAACTAATATTACACAAACGACAAATCCAAATAAATAACTGTACAAGTTCCATGGAGCCAGGCCAGAATGAAAACAGTGTCTTATTTCTTGCAAACACTAACAGTTAGCTACCCCTACGGTACATAATTACGGTAACAGACTGTCTGACGGCGACTTGAAGGAGGCCAATGTGTTATGAATATCATTAACAGTGTATAGGTAGATATCTCTTCTGAATTAAGACTATTCAAATACTCAAGGTCTGTCTCATTTTGAAGAAGTGTTACACTCAGATATTCTCTGGTTTGAAGAGGAACTAGTAAGGAAGATCAGCCAATCCTTCAAGAGACCACCAACTTCTAAACCACCTCAAAGGCTCCGTCATAATACTGAACCATCGCCACTTTTGCATTCACAGAAGAAGTCATCAGGAACTTCTAAAGAGAAGCCAATTGCCTCTAAGTCAGCCTCAGATGATACTTCCTCTAGTCAAGAACCAAATTACAAGATAAACCAAATTTAAAAAAATGAAACCTAAAACTAGTCCTAAACTACAAAATGCTGTTCAAGGTGTACGTTCAAAAGATGATGTATAACAGTTTCCTTTTAAAATACGTACTTATAAAAAACTGTATCTCTTATTATTTATGATGTTTGTGTACATTTGTAATGTTACACTTCAAAAGTTTGAGTCTCTACATTAGGGCCTAGGGTATAATAGATATTTATAACAAGTTTTGTTATAATACATGTGTCTTTTTGTCTTTTGCAACCTGACTGTTTGATGTAATGGTATTCATGAAGTAAACGCTTCAAGCATTATAGTCCCATGCTAATAAGAATGTATGTTTTAAGCATGATATACGTACCAGGAGGTCCTAAAAGTAAGCTCCACCTTAATTGATTATATTCATTGCTCAGATTTTGCTGAGTAAGTTAGATTTTTATACTACTACACACAATCAATAATGATGTGATGAATGACTTTGATACAATTACAGCAAATATTTTTAATGCACCATGCATTGTCATGCTCATGCATCTGATGTGATATAAGTACGTGTATGTACAAAGGTTAAATGCATACGCAATGGTGTACCTGCAGCTGCCCAAGACCAACTGTTGAATTACTGAAGACTTTTGATTAAGAACCCCTAATTATATAATAATGGGCATCATTAAATAAATCCAAAGGGTGACCTAATCAGCTGTGGGTTCAGCTATGATTATGGTACTTTTAAATGAATACCATTTAGCAGTGGGCTATAGTTTGTCCTTTTTATATCAGCTGTTACATTGTCAGATGGTTACATCATGCATGGTGTATATGTATATGTATAGAGAAACCAACTTTGAATTCAGTTATTTTCCTATGAATACTTCAGCTATCCATGATGTGCCCAAACTCAGAAGTGAAGTGTATGGATAAGTAACTTAAATCTCAGTATGCCACTTCTGTATGGTTAGCTGTATCCCTCATGCATGATCACTTTCTTGTTTCGATACTTTTCCCAGATGTACTATCCACTATTGCACACTGGCCATCCCTACTTCTGACATGTTTTTATTTCATATTTAGGTGTGTACACTCAGGGAGGAGTGTGAAATAACATACATATTAATCCTAAAATTGACAAATAAAGGGCTAGATATTTAGTGAGCCAATTGCAAAGTAAATGTATGTCGACTTCCAGTATGAATATATATATACACATAGTTATTCCTATATACCTCTATTAAAGAGTATTATACTGTAATATATATTCTCTGATTCTTGCATGTTGCACTGACAAATAATATAATTTGCACATGTATATATATACACAAGCATTTTCTATAGGGATAATAACATATGTAGTTTGACTTAAAGTTAAATCTAATGATATTCATGACTATAATATGATTATCCGTTTGCTAATCGGATTATATCCTTATAAGCATTAGGGATTATATATATAATGAGCTGCACTCTTGCAAGTTGACACAATTAATGAGAGAGCCTATGTAAGAAGGAGACTTCTGTCTGTAAGCTATATTGCAATGGAGGAAAACCAAGTTGAACCTATAAGGAGGATAAGTACTATCAGCAACGATAGTGGCTTTGTAGCAAGTTATGGAAGAAGCAGAGCTGTAAGCATTTTAGTAAAATACGCAAATTTAAGGCTTAATCTGTGCTTATATAATACATATGTTCGTGCCTGTGACCTATATATCACTAAATTTATAGGATAACGTAGAACTACTGAGGAAGCTAATATATACACTGTTTGATGACTTGCACTCTTTTTCAATGAAAGTGGATGCAGAAGAAGTAAAGGAGATAGAAGATTTAAAATCCTTACTCCAACAAATGGACCAGCAAAAGAAACGAGAAGGAGAAGAGCAAATCCAAGAAATCGAAAAGCGAGACAAAAAAATCCAAACAATGGAAAAGCAAATCCAAAATATGGAAGAGCAAATCCAAGAAAAGGACCAACAAATAGAAGAAAAGGACCAACAAATAGAAAAAAAGGACCAACAAATAGAAGAAAAGGAAAAGCGAACACAAGAATTGGAAGAGCGAACACAAGAATTAGAAAAAAAACTGAGAGATGTACAGACACTCAATAGAACTCACATCATTGATATGGCCAAACGGTCAATGGAATTGGAAGGTTCACGTTCAGAAAACTCTTCATTGAAAGACGAAATTGCGAGGAAAAGTAAAATGGCAGAAGACTTGGAAGCCAAGAAAAGTCTCACTGATACAGAGCTGAAAAAGTCACGGTCAAAACTAAACACTATCATGGCTCATGCCGAAAAGGGAAAGAGAAAACATGGAAAACTAACATCCGATGAACATCGTGAAATCTACATCGATATTTTAAAAACAATCAACGACACAGCAGAGCCAATCGCTAGCCCAGTGGAAGAGTCGGCCTCCCGAGAAAATATAGCATCTCCAAGCGACTCAAAGCTAAATACTAAAATATCCCTGAATAGCCCATCAACCGAATCGGTCGCTAGTGTAGCTAGCGTGAGTAAACCTGAAGTAAATACGAATGCCTGTTCAAAGAAACCATCACCTCATGATCAAACCCAAAAGTCTGATAAATTTAATAATAAAAAGAAGCCTTCTAACTATAATACCAACAGCAAAGCACAAAGAGATCAGCCAAAGTCTGGACCAACACATGCAAGTATGTATCACCGCACACATACTAGCAAGAAAATCTAACTACATCATAGATAATAATTATAATGATTTTTATTAATGTGACATGCTATATAACAATGCTGAAACGATCAGTTAAAGAATAGTCCAACCAATGGTGGGTTTACAAGTCACTGGCAGAGTATTAAACAGAGTTCAGTTCAAGGACCAGGGCCAGGGTGCATGCATTATAAAACCATATATGGATCAAAGAGAATGAATGAGTGATTTACAACGAATGTGAGAATAAAGTAATTGAGTGTAGGGTATATGACATGAGAAGTGGCGGATCCAGGGGGTGGAGGCACTGGGAGCAATTGCCCCCCTTTAGGGATCCCCTGCAACAGAATGCTCACCCTAAACATTACTTTAATAAACATACAGCTATTATAAGTTACTTGTATAATTTATACACATTCTATAAACAATGAAATATTTTATATGTTCTTAAAAAAGGGGAAACATTCTTTGAATGCCATATATACGTACATACATGCTTCATATGATCATGACTTTAATTTTGTCAGGCTGAGCATATAATAGCACAATTCGTGATCACCTTAACATTAGAAATAGTATTCATAAGTTAATTATGAATAAATCCTCAAGGGCATGCCCTCCCTGGCTTAAAGAATGCATGCTTGAGTGGGAGGATGGGACATATGTCTGTGATGACACACAATATATACAGTATTCATTGCTTCAGAATTTGCTGAGCACAATAGTTAGCCAATTAGTTTACTAATCATGATGAGCCCAAAGGAGGGCAAAATAACTGTACATGTCTGTGGTTTTTTGATCATAATAAATTCATTTTTTTTCATCTTGGATGACTGCATGGGAGACAATCACTGGTTGCCATTTATATAGGATTTCAGTCCCCTGGCTAGACAAGATAAGATTTTGGCCACTTGCATTGACTGCAGCTGGTTACATAATTCAGGATGCACTAGTACTGTATATATGTACGTATGTCTAGTTTCATTTTTGCTTGTTACCATGGCTACAATACAGACTAATTATAATCAGTTACATCTATATACATATATACTCAAATGAGGTACATGCTACTTTGAATGGTTAATGGCTATCTTAAGTTCAATGCTTGTCATCCAATAGTTAAGAACAGTTGTATTATATAGTCATTTTGGTCAATTGTTTTAATCCTGTACAATCCTGTGGTTCTTTGATCCTGATTAATTCCTAACCATATAGATATGAAACTCCTATATAGCCAAAAGATATTTGAACCCTCTTAAATATAGTTTACATGTACAAAGTGGACAACAAACAATTGTCACCCACAAGTTTAAGATAACTAAGCACTAAGTGGATATACTTATAATCCTACTAAGTAATGAAATAATAATTGAAACAATTGTACAGGTAAACATGTACACCCCTTCTCCTAATTAAAAGAGAGTTATTGATTATTAACCATCTCAAAACTTTAGAGTCAGTTCAGAGTTTAGTGTATCCCCTTTAGCCTGGTAAAGTGTAATTAATTTAAGTCACCAATACCTTAAGATCTGCATGGACTGCACGAGGTTGCATGCATAGGTCATAGCACTTATGAGATAATAAAAGTGCACGTGCATGTGTATAAATGTAAGACCAAAAATTACACTTATTGACAAAGAGAAAATTATATATAAATATACCCAGATTGAAGTATAAACCACAAAACATATACACAAAAGGTGATATAAACAGCTACCCAGTATATCTTAAAATCAAAACACTTTAATATAATTTCAGTTGTGTCTTTGAGTTACATGATTAAAGGATCATAGAGACATATTATATTATGTATACTGTTTGCTTTCTTACGTACTAATTAAAGATTTATTTCCAATTGGTTTATGTGCTGCATATTATAGTATATCAAATGGATAATACGTATATATGTTATAGAAAAATCTTCAAGGTAGAAAAGCTGTATATATACATAGATGTATAACCTGTTTGTCTGGGTCTTGCATGAAATCTCAATTTGGATGCCATATAACTAAGAAGTGTCAGCTTAAATGAGATTGTCCCTGCATTTAGTTTTGAATACCTATAACCTCATAATGAATCCATGCCATGCAAGGACTAATAATGCACACATTATACATAACGCAATAGACAAAGAGGCTAAGTACACGGGCAATTCAAGGCAAGCACAGAAGGTGACACCTCATGAGAACAGGGGAGTGTAAACAGGAAACTATGAATGTATTTAAAATTTAATGAATATTATTAACAGTTAGACTCCCCCAGAGAACAACAAGGCAGTAAGGCCCTGAAGAGAAGCAGTAGCGAAGCACTAAATGTCAGCTTTGGCAAGACATGCAGAAACTTCAGTACTTCAGTCATCTAGTAAAGATGTGACAAATTAAAACATTCATCTCAAAGAGCTTCTCGGGGACCAGTGAGAACTGGAAGTGATACTTGGAAAAGAGTGATTGGAAAAGAATAAGCCAATCCCAAGAATGTAAATCCAAAATTGGCAACAATCAATCCACACTTCTCAAAAAGGAGATACACGTGAAGATCTTGGAGATAATTTGTTTGACTTTACTGAAAGTGGATTTACCTGTGATAACCTAGATCTATCCGGCTCTGATTCATCTCTAAGTTGTCCTAAGCAAGAATCAACACAGGTATATACAGGTTATGTACTTTTGCCATATAATGCAAATTTTCACATATGTATGTATTTATTTTCATTAAATACTACCTCAAGCTTGTGTAACTTTCACAAGCCAACATTAACTGTATGGGACTGACTAGTTGAATGTCCATGCCTCGAGCTTAGGTTAATATAGTATAGAAAGGCACTTAATTATGTAAAAAATCTTATGTGGTAAATGTAAATGTTTTTCAAGCACAAATACAAAGGCACTGAGGTGCATACACCTCCTTTAATGATCGGTAAAGGGAATAGTGTACATGTATTAACTATTACCACCAATGTTCCTAACATATACAATTATAAAGCCTGGTTAACTGAACAAATTGCATAGACAAAAATATGTATGTAAGAATTTAATCTTAGTCATCAAATTCACTCATTGGCCATTCATATTGACCGATGACTATACAGACTTTAAACAAGGCATATAACAGCTCCTTTTGGGCCAGGGAATATTCAACAAAGAGCTGACGGTGGTTTATTAGACAAAAGTGGGTTATACAATCCATAATTTACTACAAATGCAATGCAACAGCTAATCAAGGATTAAATGTACCTGTTCTGCATGTCGTTCATTACAAGAGTAATATGGGATCATAGGGCAAATGTTGTGATTTTGGTGCCACACCCTACTAGTCTGCAGAGGTCAAATTGCCATGGTCTGCTACTCCTTCAGAATCTTTTATTTACAAACCTCACAAGGCAGTATACATGATTGTGCAATATTCAAACATGCACTACGCTTTACAACTAGAAATGTTGTGTGCATGTGTATACAGTCTAAACAATACATCATAATGACCATGTAGGTTAAGTACATAGATAGTCAGATCCAAAGAGGGTATACGTAGATAAACAATAGATAAAAAGAGATTTCACAAAACATTTTCCTAGGCCATGTACACGAACAGCTTGTTTTTTATGTTACAATATACTACAATAGGATTAAACAGTGGCACTGTCACTCTTATACACAGTTACATTCTCTTTACATATAGCCAGAAAAGCATGCACTATATTGTAGGCATTGTACGTTACTATGCACACAACATATGAGTCTGTATAATGTACGTATACTATGTAAATGTTTGCTTATATTCATATTGTGTATACCTATATTATGTACTTTGGATATCCTTTAATTTTTTATAACTATATAACTATCATGTGAATGTGGCATCTATTAGAGATCTAGAAGGTAAATTAAATGAATTTTGTGAAGGCTTCAAAGAGGTTAAAAATAAAAGTGAAAACATGGAGACTATGCTGGAGACGTACAAAAGTAAGTGTAATGCAAGGAGCAAGGAGGTAAAAGAACGTGCTCAGACCATGAAAGAGAGATTGAAAGATTGAAGAAGGAACTTAGGGAGAGCGAAAAGAAATATCAGAGTGAGGTTGAATCTCATCAGCAAGAGGAGAAAATTGGAACTATTGAAACAATTTGCTGACCAAGCTGCCGACATTATAACTGATCTCAACCGAAATTTCATCAGCAAAAGTTTTCAGGAAGTAATGGGTAAAATACAAGTACTATTTGAAAGGTCCTGTGAAGTACAAAATAGACTGCAGCTGAGAGCTGAGTTATCTCCACGAAGTGACTCGCCAGTTTCTCCTGTCCAGTCACCTGTATTTATAAGACAACATCCAAGAGTAGCAGATTTACATCAAGGATCGGCAAGAGACAATGTACAAGCCTGGCATCCAAAGGACTCTTCTAAACAAAACAATAAATAACTCTTTTATTCAGATAAAATTACATTGTTTAATTTAGTGGTTCTGGTATCTATAGATATAAAAAAACAAAAGATATTCGTAATGTATACAGAGGTATATAATTAAGGCTCCTATTGTAGCTACAAAATTGCAAGTACATACGTACGTATGTAAAGTATGAAAGCTGTGCATGTGTGGGAGTAATGATCTGTGATTCATATACAAGAAACCCATGGCTAAATATATTTATAGTGGCAAACAGGGAGTGCAAGCAGACACAGTTCATGTTGTATAATAAACTTAGTACCAACTTAAAAGGACATACATGTATATGATTATTCTCAAACAAACGGTCATGGATCTGCCTCTGGAAAACTAACTAAAACTACTTATAAACATAATAATATATATATAGCAAAAACCACTTCATTGCAGCTCACTGACAAGCTCTAATTGTCATGATATGAAAATTTTACATATTTCTTTTTTAAAATAGGCTATAGTGCCTGCCATTTTGTGAGAAGCCTTGCTGCTCCGGAAGTTTATGACTATGTTTATATAACTTATACTTGGTGACGTACTAAAATAGACTATAAATAAGGTCTGTTCTGTGATATGATGAAACAACAGTAGCTCCAAGGCCTATTTCTTTTGATAAATTGTCCAATTTAAAAAAAAGTTAAAGTAATGTCCTGGCCACCCCTCTCCATTACTAATCAACCCCAAAGCTTGGAATGCGCAAGGTCAGTCAATACCCTCCCTCCAGGAAGAGGACTAGGTTTTACCAGCTCAACAACTCTAGGTAAATCAAGCCCAGAGTATCCCCTCCGCCCCCCTCCTCACGTTGTAGAACGAAAGAGGCCTAGGACACAATCGAAGGAATCGGATAGTCCGCGTCTCAGAGAAATAGAAGAAGAGGAAGAGGAGGAGGAGGAGGAAGAACTCACGAGTAAAATACGTAAAATTTTCCAAGATAAGAAAGTAGCCGAAAAGAAGGCCAATGAATTGAGAAGTGAAAGCAAGATAATCTTAGACCAAAATTCGAAGCTTCGAGATCTATTAAAGGTAACTAAGAAGAAAAAAGAAGAACTTAACGAAGAGAAGGAAGAACTTGAAGTAGAATTGGGCAAAAGTAAAAAGGTAAATGAAAATCTTCGTAGAGCCCTCAAAAGTCTCAAACAAGAGAAAGAAAGTCAGAATAAGAAATTTACCCTCTTAAAATCTAAATTTATCGAAGTAGTTAAAGGTATTGAGAATATACAAGATACTGTATTCATAACAAGTCCAATGGATATGATATATAGGCTCAAAAAGTTAATTACAGAAAACAAACCTTATACTATTCAAGATTGGGTTGATGTTAACACTGGTCATCAGGAGAATATTAATAATTTCATGGCTGCAAATTCTAAGCAACCAAAAATTCCCATATTGAATGAAAATGATGATGCTGATAGCACTTGCAGTTCCAGTTCTTTCTCCAGTGCATCCGTTAGAATCCCTGTACAAAGAGAACAAACTGACCATTCTAGTCAGGAATATGACTAGTAATTGTTCATGGATACCACTGTGACAGCAACACATGTACAAACACAAATAGAATAATAAACTAGCTAGTGATCATATGCATGTTTGTATACTTGTTCTAATTATAAATACATACATAAAGTGCATGTGTAAAGCATGAAGCTCACAAGATAGCCTATTATATAATCATGAGAGAGATGTTTATGGTATATGTTTATGTAACATGTTCATAAAATGCTTAACTTATAATATACCTATGAATTACATATTAAAGGGTTTATTGTGTTCAGAAGGGAATGGCTGCATGTCTCTGGCTCATTCCTTTAAATTTAAAGATATAAGGTATGTATCTATAGACATTGAATATGAAAACACTACCTACTTACTTACATACATACAAAATTGGAACCAACATAGTTTACAATTCCAAAAAGGCAAGGACGACAAACAAACTTTCACCCACAAGTTCAAATAAGTGAAATATATACTTGGTCCTTTATGTATATATACTGTGATAGCCAGTACAAAGGGATGAATTGAATAATCACTGCAGCATACCGTCATACACATTTCATCAATCCTTCTTCCTGAATTGCTCAAAAGAACAACTAAAATATACACTGTGTATACATGTATGTGCACCTACCAAGATATATATGATAAAATTTAATTTATAAAGTATAAATTTGATAGTATATATATACATGCACAGCTGACAGACAAAATAGTAAGTACTGTACATGATCATGAGCAATGGGTGTATAGCATGAAAGGTATTACCATTCAAATATCAAAACAAGCCATTTATGCATTAGAGACCCTTAATTAAATTATGCAGCAAGAAACATGCATATTATGATAAGGGTTACCTCCAAGGTTGAAGTGAATAGATAGTCTACGTACTGTCACTGGCTGAATGGCTACGAAGAAAGCTACCAGCGAATTATTAACCAAGGACAACGTTGACATTGAATCAATACTTCTTAAGAAAGGTTATTCTCCAGCAAATTTTAGGAGTTCTGCCTCTGGAAGAACAACTAAAGGCATCACTGATAGGGCTATGCTCAAGAGTACTGGTAAAGCTGAAAAGGTTCAAGTCAGTTCTGCAACTGGCCATGGCCCAAGGGCTACCACAGTTACTAAGTCCAGTGTGGAGACTGACCCTCCAAAAGCACCCCAACACCATATTTTTAAAGATGAAAGTACACAAGATACATTATCAGATCTTTCTCTGTCTACAGAAGAGTCCAGCCAGGTGTGTACGTATATATTGCACTGAAAACTATACGTATGTACCAACACTATATTAACACTATACTGTCCATACATATGAATTGATCTGTGAGATGTATTATGTAGGGTATACATGACAACGTTCGAAAACACCAAAGAAATCTTGAAGCAGCAACAGAGCAATTACTAGAAAGGAACAGCAAGTTAGAGGCTGACAATTGTACTCTTGAGAAAGAATGTAAAAAGTACAAAAGCACAATTAAACAAAAAGATAGAGAGATTTCCAAGCTTGAAGAACAACTTAAGGCAAATGAGGATAAATACCAAAAAGAACTAGAAAATCTACAGCATATACAAAAAGAAAAGGATAATTTGGCTGGTTTTGCTAGAGATGCTGGACCTATAATTACTGATTTAAGCAGCAAATATCAAGATATTACTCCTAGAGAGGCAGAAAGGAAGTTAAAAGAGTTATCAGGCTTGCTTTTAAATTTAAATACTAATATACAGCTTTCTGACATTTTAGCAAACTCTCCTAAAGATTCTCCACCGCTGTCCAACACTGGTAGCACGGAGCAGCTGATTCCAACTTCTCCCGGACAGTCACCTCGTCTTCCTAGGAGGTTACCTCCAGTATCGGATTTGCATAATACTTTACAGCACTCTTCTGCTGATCCTAGAGATGCAGGTGTTCCAATTGCCTGGAATAAGCCACAGGAACGGCCTTGACATACGTAGATACTTTATAATAGCATACATACGTACATACAGTAGATATTGCGACCAATATAAGGTAAAATAACGTTTTTAATCTGCAATATAATAGTGCACAAATTACCATAAACTAAACACATGTCCACGCGAGAGCTAGGCCAACCATTTTTAGTATGAAAAAGATGGCTGCTGCCAAGATTACTTTGCATCTCTTGTTTGTCGCTCTCCTCCTTCTTTCTGCCTCTTCTAAACTGGAGGATATATCTGAACTAGTTGCTGTCCCCACAAAGTGTCCCTGCAAGGAGGAGCGACTATGTGAACCGCTGAAGGTCCCCAACCATCCTCAGCTCTTCGGGTTCATGACAAGCAGTTCCAACTACAAGAACTACAACTACACGTATCTCACTTCAGTGGCAGTGTTTGGAGAGCTGGAGCCAGAGGTAAGACCACGGGGATAGGTCCTTTTAGGTCGTGATTCTCGTGTTCAGTATAAAATGTAACGTGTAAGTATACACTAGTCAAGATGTTTTAGAAATTGAGTCGAAATGAAAGATGTCATATTTATACTCTTAAACCATTTGTTGGTTAACTAAACTGCCTACTAGCTATACACTATATGAAAATCTCAAAAGAGGTTTAGCTCCTTCCTCTTCCAATACTTTGTAGATGGTTTGCACATTTCATGAGAACAAAGTGAGACTCATTCTGGTAGCTGATGCATTTGACTTGACTATGATCAGCGACTCCGACTATCGAGACAAGTGGGCGTTACAACAAGTGGAGAGAGTCATCAGCAACTTTGCAGATGGTCTGAACATTGACTTTGAAAAGGCTCTTCCAATTTATAGCAAGAACAACTCCTATTTTGTTGATTTGGTTTCAGATTTGAACTCCTACTTGAAGAAGGTTTTGCCAAATGCTTTGCTCAGTATTGATGTTCCATATAGCCCTCCTTGTACCTATGGTCGTTGCTATGACTACTATCAACTGGGTAAGCACATTGACTTCCTTATTATCATGGCGTATGATGAACAAGGAGTGGGTCTTGGGCCTTGTATTGCCAAGGCAAATTCTCCCTTCCTTCAGACCATGCAAGGTATCCTCGGCTATATTCAATCAGGCGTACCAGCCTTTAACATCATTCTGGCTGTCCCGTGGTATGGGTACGACTTTACTTGCACCAAAGTGAACGAAATGGGTGAATGTGAACTAGATTGTGCAAGTTTTGAGGACCCACTCCAGAATTGTCCCAATATTTGGAATGGGATTGAAACTCAGGTAGCCTACAAGGACATAGTACCCGGTCTGCTTAACATGTCTAATACTGGTAGGGAATGGAACACTACCATGAAGTCACCGTTCTTCAATTACGTAAGTAAAGAAGGTGCAGTCCACCAGGTGTGGTATGATGACCCCGAGAGCCTTGGGTACAAGTATTATTACGCAGCTAAGAGTTTGATTGGTGGAGTAGGAGTGTGGCATTTGGACTGTCTAGACTATGTACATGACCTCAACTATACGCATGAAATGTGGTCCACCTTTGATCTGTTTTTTGGGAACTTATGAGAAGTGACACTCTATTCCATGCAACTCAAAACATTATCTTTACATGACCTCAACTATACACATGAAATGCAGTCCACTTTTCATTTTATATTTATATGGTTTTGTAGTTTATATGTAATATATATAGTACCCTTAGCGCTATATCAAGGGGTGGTTACCCCGGTAACAGGTGATATATATATACATACACAGAGTTTTCCATGCAATTACTGTAGATTTTATGTTACTTGATGCTTTTCATCTATTTAGAAATATAGACATCTACATCATCCAACTTGAATATTTTTCATGTTCAACTCTGTTGTTTGTAATATTGAATGTTTCTAATCTTGGTTGCAGCTATAGATTATAGACCAGCTTGTATTCATGAGGTTTATTTCATGCCCTAATAGGGTCTCCAACCCATTTACACAATCTCACGATATGTTCTCTTGGTTTGGTTTCATTACCACGGCAACAGCAGAATCATGTTTTCAGCACATTTTCATTTGACTTCTTCATGGTCTTTCATTTATAATGTCTCATTGTTTACATGTTCATTGTAACACAAATAATCTACAGCCATGTATGACCATGGTAGTTAGTTGGTTATCTGCAAACTTCAATTATCCAAACACATTACTTAACCAATTGCAAACAATGCCTTATAATTGCGCAATTGTCAGCCACATTGAATCATACTATACAAAAACCAGTGGTGTTATTTATCAGATCTGTATATGTAACATTCATATTATGTTTTGTTCATATATTATAAATAGGTGCAACTCCATGGCTACCATTCAATTAATTGTTAATGCATGTGGCTCTCACTTGTAGAACAAACCATAACCTTATTGTCATTAAATTTAAGTTCAAAAGTAACAGTAAATAGCTATTCAAAAGTTAGATTATAAGAGTATGTTACACAGTAACTTAATTGGCTCTGTCAAATGAACAACTTTATGAAAACAATCCGCAGACATACACACAATCTGCATTTCACAAAATAGCTGGAGACACCTCAATATGCTACAGAATGAAAATGCATGCATGAAATAAAAGGATGCAATTTTACATTTCAAAAGTGACTTAACTTGAGAAAAATAAATCTTGAAACTGGTCATGTACTTCTCTCAGCACAACTCAAGTAGAGCTGTCCCAGGGCACACCACGAGGAGGTGAAAGTACATCGTGCCCCACCCCACAGCGTTGACACTAACTATTGTGTAACAGAAGCTGTAACTGCGCAGTAATCTGCACTCATGGAGTTACTAGCCATGACATAGGAATCGATCGGCGTTAGCCTCACTTTCAGCCTATGCCAAGTCCGACCCTCCCGAACCGCAAACTGCCCCGATGAGAATCAGTGTGTTGCCACACCTTTAACTCCTCAGGATCGGATGACGTCCTTGAAGTGGGGACTGGCGAAACAACTGCCCAAATCAGGTGTCGACAACCGACTTCAACTTACATAGTTACGTGATCACCTCAATCACCGTGCCGTCAGACCCCAGCCGAAGCCAGAGCTAGTGAGGACCAATCCCAAGCACCAACCCTCCCACTGAGTTCCTGATCAAATTGCATATCCAACGTGACACCAGGCCGCATTCTCAGCTCGCTGGCGGAGCCGAGGGGAATCCTGGGTCTACTTGTCTAGCGCTTCGAACAGGACTACTCGGGATAAGGAAAGACCACCGTCAGGCACAGAAACTTTAGCAATCTCACGCGTCAAGTAAGCCACTGGGGGTAAAACTGAAATTTTCACACCTCGCCATCTTTTATATGGCTGCATTCCATTTTTCCCGCGCAAACTCCAAATTAGGAAATTACAGTCACGTGTTTTGATGACGTCAGACTTAATTTGGCTTGGGATTTCACACCTATATCGCAATAGATACAAAATGGCTGACGGAGTGCTAACTCAAAATTGAAGAGAGGCGCGTGCTTTGGTAGGTAGGCCTACGCGTACCTGAAATTGGCTCTGCATTGATGTATGCTACTGTATGTTGAAAGCAAATCTTCTGGCCTAGCGCCTAGGACAATTTATTGTATTAATTAGAAATATGGCTCCCGTGTAGCGCTGCTAGCGCCATGCTATTTCATAATTAGAAAATGGCTCCCATATCTTTCATAATCAGCGCTCTAGTTCTTTCAGGTCTGGTATCCACTCTACAGGCTAAGAACGCCTGTCCCTGCTCCGATCCTTCTCTCTGTAAGCCTCCAAATGTTCCAGATCGTCCGGAGCTTCTGGGCTTCATAACTAGCGGTGAAAACTGGAAGTATTACAATTACACCTATGTCACTACTATAGCCGTGTTTGCCGCCAGCTGGGATCCACAGGTAATCAAATTGTACCCAACCACAACTTTTATAGTAAATAGTCTATGCCTAATCAAATTCATTAGTAAATTAGGAAATATTCTAATGCTAAATTAATCCATGATTCTATGACTATGTTTACCCTTCAATGTTTGGTCTGATTAGTAATATTGTGCATTATTCAGCTAATCTGTTATGCACATGAGAAGAAGGTGCGAGTTGTTCTTGCTTCAACCTTTGACTCCTCCCAAGTGACTGATCCAGAGTACCGCAAACAGTGGGTGCAGAATGAGACACAGCGTGTACAAGCAGTCTATGCAGATGGTCTCAATGTCGACTTTGAGGGACCCATTTTTGCCAACCAGACCACTGTAAACGCTGCCTTTGTTCAGCTCATGGCAGACCTGAATACCACACTTAAAGCTCAAGTGCCTGGATCACTTCTAACCATAGATGTGGCATGGAGTCCAGCTTGTATTGATGGAAGGTGTTTTGATCATTACAACATCGCTAAGCATGTGGATCTGATGGTCTTAATGGCCTATGATGAATCCAGCCAGATTCTAGGACCGTGTATTGCTTTGGCAAATTCTCCCATTCAGAAGACTATGCAAGGACTCCTAGAATATATAAACAATGGCATTCCCCGTGACAAACTAGTTCTGGCTGTCCCGTGGTACGGCTATGACTATACCTGTACTTCACTTAGCACTAGTGGTGATTGTTCACTCTCAGAGGTCCCCTTTAGGGGAATACCCTGTAGTGATGCAGCAGGAGTACAAAGGTCAAGTACTGACATGATATTCAAGTATTTGAAGCAGTCTTACACAGGTAGAGTGTGGAATAATACCATGAAGACGCCATTTTTTAATTACAAAGATTCAGAAAACAAGTATCATCAGGCCTGGTTTGATGATCCTGAGAGTTTAGCCTATAAATATTACTATGCATCTCAAGCAAAGATCAGAGGTCTGGGAATTTGGACCTTTGAATGTCTAATGTTTCAGGATGATGAAACAAAAGAATTTAACATAGAAATGTGGTCAATGTTGGATCATTTCTTCATGAAGTAACTGCCTACACGTACACATGACAAATTAGTTGTGCAGATTGTAAAAGTGTTTAGTTGTTACAAATTGGCAAAAACATTACTTATTTTCAGATGCTGTGTATTTCATTTGTTGTAGCGTTTCAATTTTGATGCATATGCAGTTATATTATTATTAATATTATATACCAGCCAATACCCTAATAGTCGAATTGATACATAAGTATCGGGTCAGGGATCACATTGCTAAGCTAATTTATGAACGTTTGACTATTACGCAATATACGCACATCACATGAGCTAATAAAATGGCTGCTCTCCTGTTATCCGCGTTACTACTTATAATCCCTGCAATACTGACTCCCGCGGTTGCTGTCACACGCGCTAAGAACGCCTGTCCCTGCTCCGATCCTTCCCTTTGCAAGCCTTTGAATGTTCCAGACCGTCCGGAGCTTCTGGGCTTCATAACGAACGGTACAAACTGGAAGTATTACAATTACACCTACATCACTACTATAGCCGTGTTTGTTGACGACTGGGATCCACAGGTAGGCTGTTAATTGTATTGAGCTATTTGAATCTGGAGTTAGGTAACCGTTTTCTTATACTATAACATCTGAAATTAAATGATCTTTTAAATGATTTCCTTACTACAATGATATAGTTGTTGTTTATATGTAAAGAGTGGATCGATCAAAGTGACTGATGAAATGAGACTCTAAACTTTATGTTTCAGCAATTATTGCATAAATTTAAGGTCTGATTACTGGTGATTTTATGGCCTTGGAGTAATGATATATACATCTGCTATATCTTGATATACTCAGTTATAGTTACAACCTTTTTATTTTACAGTTAATATGCACTGCTCATGAGAAGGATGTTCGTGTTGTATTGCATGCAAACTTTGATCCCACACGGGTAACAGACCCTGTCTATCGTGTAAAGTGGATTCAAACCTATGTACAGAATGTAATTGATGTCTATGCTGATGGAATCAATGTGGATTTTGAGGATCCTATTTCATACAACCAAACAGATGTTAATACTGCCTTTGTTCAACTGATAGCAGATCTGTATGTGGAACTGAAAAAAGAAGTCCCAGGATCTCAGCTCTCCATTGATGTGGCATGGAGTCCAGCTTGCATTGACGGAAGGTGCTTTGATCATTACGGCCTCTCCAAGTTTGTTGACTTTATGGTTATCATGGCCTACGATGAGTCCAGCCAGGTTCTGGGGCCGTGCATTGCTATGGCAAACTCTCCCCTTCTTAAAACAATGCAGGGACTGCTAGAGTTTATAAACAATGGTGTCTCACGTGACAAGCTGGTACTGGGTTTGCCGTGGTACGGGTATGACTACTCTTGTACTAAAATGAACAATGCAGGGGAATGTGAACTGGCATATGTACCATTTAGGGGAATCCCCTGTAGTGATGCAGCAGGCAGCCAGAGATCTATCACTGAAATGGTTTACAAGTACTTGAAGTTGTCCGATACTGGTCGAATGTGGAACAACACAATGAAGTCTCCCTTTTTCAACTTCAATTCCACAGATGGCTCCATCCATCAGGCCTGGTATGATGACCCAGAGAGCTTGGGCTACAAGTACCTTTATGCTGCCCGGGCCCAGATTAGGGGTCTGGCAATTTGGAATTTTGATCACCTGGACTATCAGAATAGTGAAACAGTGCCTCTTAATGTAGCAATGTGGTCAACCTTTGATGTATTCTTTAAGAAATAAGACAGCTATATATGGAACCTTTTACTCTTTACTTACAATACATATACAGTATGTTGTTTTTCTTGTGTGATTTGGAATAGTTTGTTGAGTGTGCACATGACCTTGGTTATTATAAGATCACATGATGATTCCATATTTGGACGAAGGGAAAGACCAAGAAATCTGAACTGTTAAGAGGGCGTAACTATTTTATAAACTGCTACAGCTTGTTTACCCAGTAAGTGTTTTGTAAGTTCCTTTTGTTACATCTTTTCCTTCTTAATTTGATGTTTAATCAATGTTTTCCAAGATTAATCTATAGTTAATATAAGATTTATTATAAGTTATAGCTAGCTCTGTTACTGAGGTGATTGTATTTCAAAGTTTTAGTGGCCTAATCTCAGAAAGATGTTTGTATGTATTTAATATACAGGTTCAGCTAAAGTATGGCTTACAGTGTTGGACCATCTATGAGGGTGAAGGTGTTATATCCTTATGATACTGGGATTGAAGATGAGCTAACTATCAAGCCTGGAGATGAGATTGAAGTGTCCCGAGAAGAGTGGCATTCCAATAATAAATGGATCAAAGGAATTATAGTCTTAAATTCTCAAAAAACACGAGTTATACCAAAATTTTTCTTTAAGCCTCTCACTGTGGAAGTAAAGCCAGTTAAACCAAAGGAGCTCCCACCTTTACAAGACAAGGGAATTATTGAGACGGCCTTCAAAGGACAGAAATACCACCTTGCAGAGAAGCCAGTGGAAGATTGGCTGGAGTGCATTATATGTACCGAACTGCCTGAAGAACCACAACTCACTAAATGTTGTGTGAAGACAATGTGCCAGAAATGCATTCAAAAGTGTAAAAACAAGAAGCAAAATTGTCCAAATTGTAGACAAAATGGATTTCAATGCAGTGAAGACCTAAGAGCCAAACAGCGCATTCACACACTAATGACACACTGCCCCAATGATAGATGTAACTGGAAAGGATTCCTAAAAGATATGAATGGTCACCTAGCAACTTGTCAATGGCAAATGGTCTGCTGTGACCAATGCAAAGAAGCCAAAGTTCTAAAAGCTCATCTCAAGAGTCATAAGGATGAGGAATGTCTATACAGAAGAGTAGTCTGTCCAATGTGTAAAAAAGAAAGGAGTCCAATGTGTAATAAAGAAAAAGGGAATAGAGCATTTTTATCATTTCTTTGGGTAGATAGTGGCTTGTTTACATACAATGGTATAACCACCAATCACTATAGGAGATGCCCTGAATGGCCTCACCGCTGCCCTAATAGATGTGACTCCCAGCTATGTCTGACAAATCAAACATTGACAGCACACTTGAGTAATGATTGCCCTGAACAAGACGTAGCTTGCCAGTTTGAATCAGTTCAGTGTAAAGAGATGATTAAGAGGAAGAACATGAAACAGCATTTAAATGAAAAAATGGCCGACCACCTGTCTCTTCTTATGAAGGACCATGCCAAGTTAATGTCAGAACACTTGCAACTAAAGCAAAAAGTAACTGAATTAAAGAAGTGATCCAAAATTGAAATACTTTCGATATAGTATACGTACATTTAATATAGGTCAGTATGTGGACTCCTCTTTATTTGCATATAGCCTCTCTCGACTGAGGGAATTTATATATATATATATATATATATATATGTGAGTAATAGGAGTATGCAATTAATCGCATACTTTGATATACGTTCATTCATGTAAATGGCTTTATAATAGTACAAATATACGTACATAATGCAAGAAAAACAGAAACAAAAAATGAAATTGTTAAAAATGTCTTGCATGGCTGTTTGTCTTAATGACTGATCAGCCATCCCTCTGTTGCTGTGAAATCTATAGTCCAAGATTTTACCCCACCATTCATTTCTCCTGCATGTGAAGTGCAATAAGTTACGTATGTTACATAATTAGTCATTTCATTGTGGATTTAAAAAGGTGATTAATATAACCTGCACAGGATATTCTAGGATATTCTGCGAAATTAAACCATAATACGTATATAGAATAAGGATTTCTTTTAACTACGTTGAACTTAAGCTTGTTTTTTGAAAGGATATCATCTTTGAACTTTTAAAGTGTCTAAAGAAGCTTGTTGTCTTCAATGTCAGATTAAAAAGAGAGCTTGGGCTACAAGTACCTTTATGCTGCCCGGGCCCAGATTAGGGGTCTGGCAATTTGGAATTTTGATGATTTGGACTATCAGAATAGTGAAACAGTGTCTCTTAATGTAGAAATGTGGTCAACCTTTGATGTATTCTTTAAGAAATAAGACAGCTATATAGGGAACCTTTACTCTTTACTTACAATACATATACAGTACAGTTTATGTTGTTTTTCTTGTGTGATTTGGAATAGTTTGTTGAGTGTGCACATGACCTTAGTTATTATAAGATCACATGATGATTCCATATTTGGACAAAGGGAAAAGACCAACTGAACTGTTAAGAGGGCGTAACTATTTTCTTTATAAAAATTGCTACAGCTTGTGTACTTGGCAGAATCAGAGATCCTATAGGGACATTTGATCAAAAAGTGTACATGTGTGGTATCCTCAATCTCATCAAGAGGTTGCACTTACAGTCTACAGACCCGGTCCTCCAGTGGCACCCATTTTTAATAATCTTCGATGTAGGTTATTTAATGAATGCATTAACTATATCACCCTCACTTCTTTAACACCCTTGCAAAAGTGCCTTTTTACTCTATCATATCCTAGTAAACAAATCACCAATTTTATTTATGATATGTATTTAAGCACAAATCCCTAGCTTAGCTAATTATTTACCATGGATTTTTATAGAGCATGCACCCCCACCCTATACCTAGCTGTCAATCCCAGAGGAGCAATAAACTTCCAAGTACAACTGGTTGGGTGCCATCCTTCCCAATCTTATAATTTAACCATAAACTATTATTATTATTATTACCTTAAGGACAGATTTAATTGCGAGTACTATTCGCGTGTATTAAGTATTGCGATTTCGATCTAAATCGTACCCGTTATTAAACCTACTCCTAAGGTATATGCATATAAATATATTACTTCCGGAAGTCACATGATTCTCTATAATAATACTAGGCATGAACGCAGTTCAGACCCTCGCTGCCATCCATTTTGAAATGTAACATGATATATCGTTAAATTAAAAATATGGAAGTCAATATGGCTGCTCGTTTTGATTGTCCCGAAGAGAAATTAGTAGTCCCCGCTATTCCTGTAAGTGAATCGAAAAATGTTTTCCACAGGAAAGTTTAAGGTTGTTCTTGTTGTAATTTTGAGACGATGGACATTATCCTAAGGCCCAACCTCGATCTCGGGGCGCTTGCCCAAGGAAAATATTTAAGCCACTTTTACGCATCGAGTAAGTTGTCTACATTGAAATGTCAACCGTCGTTCGATGCCTCACTGTTGGCCCTTTAGGCTGTAGGGTAAGATGGTCTTCTAGCCCGTTTGTAACTTTAGCTACACTTGACACAAAATTTAGATATGGGCCTAAATAAACGGGAAAAATTTCTTTGCCACACCTTAAAGCAATTATGTGCGTGGGAAGCTCGATCTGACTCCCCTATCGACGGAAACAATTAACCTCGCTATACCGCTCGGTAATTATGGCGAGTTACCACCAGTCTAGCTATATACATTAATTTTGGCTGTCATCTTTTGTACCGAAACACATGGCATTAAGCTTTGGTAAAGACTACGAAACGAAATTTAACATCGAGAGCTATTTGGAGTATTACAAAAATAGGAATGGTGAATCAGTGTCTGCCACGATAGCTTTCTTTTTAAAGGAGTTGCATAGCTTCTACAGTACCTGTATCGAAGAAGAGAACAGAAATTGGAATATATTGGAGTTGGGATGCGGGCCTATTATCGTTTATCAGATCAGTGCTGCTAAAATAGCGTCGGAGATAGTTCTGGCCGAGTACACAAGTAACAATCGACAGGCTGTACAACAGTGGCTGAATAAAGATCCATCGTGTATAGATTGGACATTTGCCTTTAACTTTGTGGTCAAAGAACTGGAAGGTGGCAGCGATGCCGATGTTGAGAAGCGTCAGGATGAACTTCGCCAGGCCGTAAAGTCCGTAATTCCTTGTGATGTTACCAAAAAGGAGATGATACCTGATGAGCACAAAGGACCTTATGACGTGGTCTTCTCTAGTCTGGTTTTGGCCGCTGCGTGTAGGACAGTAGAAGATTGCAATGCTACCGTAGCTCGCATCGTCAAAAACTACGTGAAACCAGACGGACGGATCGTCATACATTTTACCATCATGGAGAAGCCAAGTTCACTTGACGAGCAATGCTTCTATAAAGTAGGCGAAGAAAGATTCTTTGCTTTGGGTCTAAATGAGGGTATTGTTCGTACTGCTTTGGAGAGCGCCGGATGCTGTGATATTATTACTAGAATGATAGATAAGAAGACTACAGGGATCCCAGATGGTGCCACATGTCCATCATTCAAAGGTTTTATTTTTGTTTCAGCCAGAAAGACATTTAAATTGTAATCTTATTGATTTCAAATTTAATTTGTTGCATTTTGCTTGTGATTATAGAAATGATTAGGGTTATTGAATGATGCATAACCATCTAGTTTAAAAACTCGTGGGGTGCCTGGTGCCCTCGGCCCCAAACTCGGATTTCGAGCTCTATACTTGCTGGTTCTTAGAGGTCCGGTTAACCGATTCCGACAGTGTATGATGTCGCTTGTGTGCAAGTTACCAAGTGGCCTCTAACCCTGTTGATTATAGTGAATGCATGCAACCAACCGTCAGTATTCCTAACTCCCTCTCAAGGCAAATCAAATCTGCTGTGGTTATTAGCTGAGATCCCTTTAAGACCAGAACTTTTGTTGATATATGGCATCTAGATGCATCATTATCATCTTCAGCCTATAGACTAAGTTGTAAAAAGGTTATTGGTAGACCATGTACATGTGTTCTACCTTACATAGATTTGTATTACTACTCTCTATGCAGTAGTTGAGGATTTCAAAGTCTGCAGCATGCAGTGTGACTAAAGTCTTGTACTGTTTAATATACTTGTGATTAATATAAGAGTCATATGGATCTCTTCAAATTTGTAACTTACACTGTGTAGCTAGTACTTGACTGTAATTTTTATACAAACAAGAAGCCATACATTTACATAATTTCTGAAAACAATATAGGGCACCTTTGGTGCCTCAAAAAGTGACCTGCATGCCTGCATTCTTTTTTTCTCGATTTTATATTATTGCGTGCTCCATGTGTACTTAACACAGCATGATTCTCTCCAAGCACTGCATGGCTAAAGTTGCCAAATTTACGATATATGGGTAGAACGTTTATTTCTTTGGGTGCATCATCCCTACTTTGCATTGGCTATATATCACGATGTGCCCAAACATATGTAGAAGTGCATGATACATGTGTATATATGGTTAAGTTACAGCATGACCTTAAGTCTGCATGGTTAACCTTACCAGATCATTGTCTCTTGTATCACTACTTTTCCAGATGTGCATGCCAGTCACTGTTGCAGGCACCGCCATCCCTATCTATTAAATCACATTTTTTTAATATACATACCACCAACTTAAAGGCAGCCCTCTTGGAATTCCACCAACACAGTCTGACCATCTGGATACCTACCCATCTATGGTGACACCTCCTCTTGTCAATATATATGTACCTTCCCAATTGGAGATTCACTGCCTATATATAGATATCACACAAATCTTTTTGGCATATCCCCAAACACCTCTCAATATTGTGAATATAAGGATCACTGGAGAGGTACTGTAAGAATGCTTATTTACAAACTTTATACAGGCAAAAAGTCAATAACTGAGTTATGACAAAGTAAGGCTACATGCATCCAACTATATGTATTTCAGATGATAGGGGTTCATCTTTAGTCTTATGAATGTCGCTAGATGCTTAAATTTAAAGACTAAAGATGAACCATCTCAACAATATACATTTAGTGCAGTTATCTCAAAGTCAAATTGTATGACATCGTATTTACACTTTCAAACTTCATTATCAGAAATAACCTCAACTTAAGTTAACAGAAATAAACTTAGTAGTCAGGGTATGTATAGGAATCTATAAACACAACTACATTTTATGGATTAAAGTTGGGTTCCTTAAAAATCATCCTAAACAAGTAAACAATTCCAGCTAATTTGAAATTAGCTCGTTTCTGCCATTTTGGTCTTTAGGTTGTCGGCCAACTTATCAAGAAATTCAAAAGTGTTCAAGTAGTCACTTCGTGTCACACTATATGAAATATATATATACATAGCTATATATACGTACATGCATGTAATTCTTCATGTGTTAGACCATGCAGCTAATAATTAAAATATTAAGGTAAATACAACTAAATATGTGGCATAAGCAAGAATTGCTGTAATAGGCTACAAATCTGTACTGTTAAAGTAATTGTTGACAATGTAATCAGTATATGTATACAGAGATTCCCAAGATCAAGAAGGAAACAAAGATTCCCAGAAACAGCTGTCTGGCCCAGTAGAGAAGAAGAAAAGTAAAACCTCTTGTATCCTCCTCATCCAAAGCTCTCATAGTTATAGGCTGTTTACTCCAAAGTAGATGTATAACATGTAAGATTATTTACGTATATACTAAATGAAGGCAAATGTTTGGATCTAATCCAAAAGAATAGTGCAAGAAAGCAACTGTCTGAAAGAGGAGATCATCCATACAGGCTCCATGCACTGTATAACTAGCTACATGTATACGTACATGCACAATCATTTTAGGAAATGGAGGGTGGCATATAAAATATTATATAATCAAATTAAAAAGAATTGATACACTATATATATATATGTATGTGTGTGTATGTTTACTTTTGTATTCCTCTGATGCTACCGGCCAAATCCTTGGTCATGGCTCCTGCTTCAATAGTCTCCACACATACAGCTTCCAAATTAGCAGCAAAACGATTAAGTTCTGGATTGTCTATATATGTAAGTACGTAAATAATACTCAAGTATGTAAAAATAAGATTATAGAAATAGAGATGGCAATGCTGAAAAAAATTAAACTATTACATTAGAAATAAAATAGTGAAACAAAACAGTGATCATGTGATAAGAATAACCAACTCAAGTAATAAAATTCACTAAAACATTCACATCAGTTCTATGTTAGGCACATATCCCTATATACCAAGGGACCAGATTAGCATGAAGTGATAATTATATAGTGGTATTACATTGAATAATTGGTGGTCATGTTTCAGTAATCTCTGATAATGATTACATATACGTAGCAGACTTTCAAAATCCTAACAATACGTAGTCACACAAATGATGACACATGCAACTCACTATCAAGCTTAGAACGATGTTGCAATCCTCGGGTCCAAGCAAAGATGGAAGCTAATTATAAAAACAAAATGGCTACTGATACAGACATTACTTCTTTTCTGTATATTTTGTTTGTACATTGTTTTCATTGAATGATTCGGTTGCATTGGCTTCATGTTACACAATGATATATAGATATATGTATACATATTTAGATATACCTATCTATAATAAGAAAGTTCATACCCAAGTATTATAGGTAGATATTATAATACAAGTTCATCAAATCATTATTACACTTATCTGTACATCATTTTACAAATGTCAGCCAAGTAATTCAATTGCAGGGGTGACAACCCAACGAGTAAATTATTTGCTATGAAAGTTTACTCTGTGATGTAAGGATGGCAATCAGTATGGTGCTGCTACTAGTATCAGTTAGGTAACAAGGACAACATTTGAAGGATGTGTGATACTTTAGGCTACAGTCCTAACAGGTTACACTAGTACACCTGGTGATCCTAATCCATCCCAATAATTCTTCACCTATGGGGTTGGTGGATGTCTCCCCTCCCTTCTGGTGCACTCTGTAGTGTCTGGTGACTGTTCCATGAGCTGCTTCTGCCTCTATAGTCTTTCCATCCGGACACATCAGCACACTAGTCATCATCCCAAGGGAGCCAAAACCTGATCCAAGAACAGGAGAGAAGGAGAGATGAGTAAAGTAGGAATAAAGAGAACAATACATGATAATTGTCATAATACTTGAGTTTTTAAACAGGAATAGTGAAAGGAAGGAGGAACTGTGAACAGGAGAGAGTCAAGAATGAATAAGGAACCTGGGGAAATAGAGGGAGAGGGGCAAGGGGAAAGAGAGGGAGGGGAGAGGCCAAGGGAATGAAATAGGAAGCATCAGGAGAAGGTAAGGGGAGGGGCAAGGGGCTCAGTAGGAGAGAGTTGAGAAACATAAAACTAGAGTTAAAGTGTCTCAGAAATAGCATGTACGTATGCAGTTGCTGAACCATGTAATTAACTCTATGTACTGATGTATGCACATATGTAAGTACATATACGTACCTACGTAATATTTATTTGTATGAATTTCAGAGCAGACGTTATGCAATGGGTGTCATACCTTGCGCAATAGAGTCAGACTGAACATCTCCATCATAATTCTTGCAAGCCCAAACAAAGCCTCCTGCACTCTTCAGGCACTGTGCTACCATGTCATCAATCAGACGATGCTCATACCAGATACCTGCTGCTTCATACCTCTCTTTGTACTTCCTAATAAGGACATAGTAGTGATTGTATAGTAGTCTTGATGCTATAAAAATGACTACATTCCCAAATAAGGACAAACTTGGTGTATATCTCTTCAAAGATGTCCTTAAATCTTCCATCATAAGCTTTCAGGATAGTGTTCTTGGTGCTACATACGGAAAATAACCTCTTGGTATTATATAAATTAAGGGAAATAACCTCTCGGTACCATTATGTATATACATGTGCTGCATTGTATCCACCACAACGTGTGGTTCTTCAATGTATAATTGTGGATGTGTACATACTTATATACGTACTAATATACGAATGGAAACAAACCTCATAAACAAGTTCATTCTCCTGTCAAGTGCCACCTCAAAAGAACTGTGGGCAAAGTCACGGATGGCCTAAGTGGGTCAAAGATAAGGAGACATGGGTATGTGGGTTGATGGATGGACAAACAGATGAATGAGCAGACAGACAGATGAATGAATGGACTTTGCTAATCCTCACCTGGTCAGTGTTGTACATGCCGAGAGTCACTCCTGGTCCTTCAAAATTGTGAACTTTGTACCTCTTCACGTCACTTCCATCGTCAGGAGTGAAGACCAACTCCAGCTTACCAGAGCTGGGGATGACCACATCAGTAGCTCTGTACTGGTCACCGTAGGCATGACGACCACAAACAATGGGCTTCTTCCATGCTGTAACCATGGAAACAAGAATAATATAAAAAGAATGAAATCCTTATGTAGTAAATGAAAACATTTAATATTCCATAAACACACATAGGATGGATATGTGTATGATAAGGACACCTGAGTAATATACTCCAACACAGGTGATGACAAAATCACTTCCAAGTAATTGTAAGCCTGAATAGTATTAACTGTATGTAGCTCTCACATGGCACAAGACGTGGTATATTGGTACAGAGTATCGGCTCCCGAAATACAGTACCACCGAGAATGTTACGGATAGTACCATTCGGAGATCTCCACATTTTCTTCAATTTAAATTCTAATTGCGAAAAAGGCAGCAAGTATAACAAACAGTGACATGATATTCATATTAATAAAATTCAATTTATAAGATTAATATAATAAACAATGTATTAAGATGTATATTTAGATATAATTAGTATGTATCCTACAAGGATGGTTGCCTCTATGCAACATCTACCACATCATTTCCTGAATGTTCTCTTTGAAGATGGATGGATGGATGGGTTTAAGAGCTATGGATACATAATACTTGGAAAGACCTCTCTTGGAGCAAGCACTTCTAATCAGGTTAGGAAGGCCTATTGAATTCCTAGCTATTATTGTCTGCTAATATACAGTACCCCAATACAGCAGGCCCAGTGGAGAAAAAACAACTCTAACTTCATTCGTCCAAAGCTCTACATAGAGTATACTTTATTTGCATGTCTACATCACGTCATCAGTGCAGGAGGAAGTGATACTTTAAATAATTAAGTTGAATTGGAAGTATGTACACACGAAAGGACTATGAGAAGTAATATTACACTTCTCCTCCATAGCATTCCAGTCTCAGTGGCTCCCAACTGACCTTCAACCCTCTCTTCATCTGGAGTGATGGTCGCACACTTGATACCGACATTAAACTTGCGAATGGCCTCAGCACACTCCACAGTAACTGCACACAGTACATATTTATATTAATAGTACACACAATAAAGAGTATGCACATAGTACACATTTATATTATCAATACACACACAGTAAAGCAAACATAATCAGTTGATATTTAATTAAAAATTGATAATATTAATTAATGTATATAATTTGAACACTATAATACAAAAACAGGTCGATCCCTTATTTTTTATATGCCATCACGCAAACTGTTTTACCAATTTCAGTAAAATATTAAAGAGAAATCTCCTGTTTGCCACGTGACCCCAGGTTCACAATATCAGGAGCACTGTTGACCTTATAGCCAAATCTAAAGCCTGGATGGAACCTGCATTTGTTTACAACTTGTACCTCTATCATTTGTGGCATCCCGATTTTCAATTCCCAGATCAAAGTATTTGATATCCAAATCAAGAAATGGAAGAATCAACTTCTCCTTAATCAGGTCCCAGATAATGCTTAATTGGAGTGCAAAGAGAAAGAAAAGTATAGAAATGAAATCAAAAGTGAGCAATTTTAATTTCTGTCTAATCAACACATAGTGTATGGAATAACACTACAAAACCTTACTGGTAGCAAGTAGACATATAATCACACATAATGAAGATTTACACAAGTTCTCCACTAACTACAGACAAGTGCAAGACATTACCTAACATGGCTTCACTTATTACCACAATCAAATCAATCACTATACATTACATTCATAGAATACACATTGCATGTACAAAGATCAGTGTATACATACATGTATTGACATCAATGTAAATAAGTAGTGGAGCAATGGATAAATGAAGTCAATTCTCTTAGAAGTAAGTGGGATTAGCTAGTTTTGTGCAGAATTAAGATGAAAATTATGTAAGTTAGTGAAAGGTACAGATAATAATAGTTATTATTGACAGGCCATACTAATCAGCAAAATGGTCCAACCATATTTGGTTTATAGGTCACATTAAGTAAAGTCATCACACTGTTGCAGTTTGAGTGGATGGAGGAGTGGTGGTGTGTGTGTCTTATAACAATCAGTATTACTGAAATTTGGAATTAAAATACAGTGTTTGTATGGATCCATTGACACTCCCCTACTCCGCCTCTAACTTCAGTATATTTAGAGGAAAATGAGCATACAAGAATTACAATTACCGTGTCATTTCATCTCCTTGCACTTCTACTACACTGCCACCTGTAGAGAGGAGATACAGGAGCGACTGAAGAGTGAACATAATTACTTACAGATATTAACTCAAAGTACTGACACTATTTTGTCAGTAAATGGACATGAAGCCACGCAAGAGTAAACATTATTCAAGTTTGGTATACATAACACGCGTTGAATAGCAGGACCAACGCGCTGTTTACTTCTAAGCGCTTGAAAAACTGTGAAAATTTGAAAAGTCCAATTATAGAGTAACAGTTACTGTGGTTTGGTATAGATACGTACATATAGTCTAGTCATCTATGGTCTAGTGCAGATTTAAATCCAGAATCTTTTAATCAAAAGGTATTCAATCTAAAAGTTAAGACCATATGTACTAACTATAGCGATCAGTAAGATCATACAAACAATCTACTACCTATATCGATGGCAAGGATCGAACCTTTAATCTTTTGTTCATTGGAGTAGAACCGTTTTGTGGCGGCCATCCTGTTTAGAGCGCACATTTGAGGCGCTAGCACGACTCGACTTGTTCTAAGAGCTAACTTGGACAACATTCTTCAAGACGAAACCCAAAATTAAGGGGCTTTTACAACACGTGAACTTGGGGTAAAAAGGGTGTGTGTGCCACGCCCTTAAATTTGCGGATAAATGGGTAAGACCCTGAAATAGATCAGACTCGAGTTTATGGAAGTGGTGAACTCCGCTTTTTATGCCATCTTTTTTATATACGCACATTTTCTTTAAAAGACACTTTCAAGCTGAGAAAATCTCTCAAATTTGCTAAATTTACATTGATGATTCGCGGGGCGCTTCCTTTAGTAGGAGGGACTAGTAAAGGGTAATCCCCTCGTATAGGCCTCCCATGTCTTCTCCACAAAGAGGTAGGATAAACGTGAAGTTTAGCTGAAGAAATGGCTTTTCGGAGAGAGTAGTAGCGTATCTTGTAGTACCTAGTACTATAGAAACGTTCTTTTCTAGCTTATGTTCACACTACTGCTAATTCATGTGGCTAATTATAAAAGAGCAGAATAGATTTGTACGTTGTTATTGGTTATATAACTAAACTGAACTACACTTTTATTACTTTAGCTGCTTCGGCAAAGGCTGTATATCCACTCATTGCTGTCAATGAAGATGAACTCACTCTGAAAGTGAATGACCACATTACAAACATCCAGTGGGACAGAGATGGATCTACCTGGGCCTTGGGAACATGCAACGGGAAAACAGGTTTCTTTCATACCGCCTGCACCACTGAATACAATCCTCTTGTCTCCAGGCTGCAGTATTTACAGGAGCTGACCAAAGGTCGAGGCAAACCTGATGGACATGAAGTTCACTACGAAGGTAACATGTATATATCCAAGGAGAAGCCACAGGATTGGGTATCTTGCATCATCTGTACGGAGCTTGCCAGTGTTCCTGTGCAGACAGGGTGCTGTGGAAGCTCCTTCTGCCTCAAGTGTATTGAGGAATGGGCCAAGTCATCTGCCACCTGTCCCCACTGCAGAAAGACAAGAAAGGATGGTTTTTCCTTTAACAAGGATCTCCGAACTGAGCGTCTGATAAAAGATTTAAAGCTGTTTTGCACTAATTATAATTCTGGTTGTGAGTGGAATGGAGAGCTGAGAGATGTAGCTGATCATTTGGCAAAGACCTGTCAATTTGAAGCAGTTCCATGTCCACTCAAGTGTTTGAGAAAGCTACCTCGCTTTCAAATGAAGCGTCACGTTGAAGAGGAGTGTCCTTTGAGAAAAATAAAGTGTCCATTTGCTGGATGTAATCGATCAATCACTTATAAGTCCATGATAGAAGTACACTATCAAGAATGCCTCTTTTGCCCTGTTCGATGCCCAAATCATTGTAAGGATCGCTTCATTGTTCGCATGGACAAAGAGAGGCATCTAACTGAAGAATGTATGGAAGCTATTATTGATTGTGAATTTGCTGAGTTTGGGTGCAATTGTCAAGCTAAACGAAAGGACATGCCAAACCATTTAGAAGAGGCTGTCCATTTTCATCTCAGCATGTTACTCAAGGACTACCGTAAACTGCAACAGAAAGTGGAGAGCATTGATCTGTCAAAAGATTGATTATAACTGATTTCTCTTATACGTATTTTGGTTCTTTGGTTCCTTATATACGTAGCTAGCAATTTGTACTTTATAGTAGTATTGACCAATTTGAATAATGTAGTGATTTTAATTATGTTTTGTATTACTTTACACTACAGAGTGCAGTGTTTTCAAATAAAAAGTGTGATTGATAATATTATAACTACTGTATACCGTTTGGCTGTGATATACAAAAATGATTGAATTTAATCCTATAGGCTTAGAGGGTTTTCATTTTATTTGTTTTTCCTTGTAAGAAATCTCAGAGATACATACATAATATCATATAAATGTATATACAACCATGCAGACCTATAGAAGGGCGTATACATATATATATAGCACAAACATGCACGGCAATACAATATTATTATAATTATTACAAGAAACAAGGGGTTTAATTTACAAAGTGTACTAAAACAGTTTTTATTAATGCAACTACTAGATGATCTATAATAAATGTACTTTAGATTGGTCAAAGATAAAGGAATTCTACAGAGGTGAGCAAGGTCTCCTCAACATTCTTTGGATTCACACACCCACCCACTACGAAGAGGGCTGTGTTGCTAAGGGGGACCACACAGGCATGTGCTCTTGGCTGGGACAGCCTCCCAACTTGGGACCACTTGTCTTTCTGGGGAGTGAAGGCATAAATCTGGCTGGTGGTATGTCTGTCATTCTTTGTTCCTCCCACACTCAAAGGGTTACTACCAGCAGAAATGTATGTAGCAAATCTGAGAGGAGTGTCCTTGGCTGGAATCCAATCAGCTGGGGTCCTCTTTTTACCCTTCTTTGCTGCATGTAATTGTATCTCACTCCATTTGAGTTTCCATGACAACAGGTTGCCTTCTTTGGTCTGGTCAATCCCACCAAGGAGCTGTATTTCTTCCCCACAGTCAATTAGATGAGCACAGCTTAGAGGCTTTGGGATCTTCAGGCTTGGCAAAGAGTACCACTTCTGATCAACCAGATTTAGCACATCTACAGAATCTAATGTGGTTTCTAAGTCCACACCAAGGCCTCCTGCAACAATGAGTATTTCCTTGTTATTAATGACAGCTGGTCTCACTCTCTTGGTGGGCATGGAGGGCAGGACCTCCTTCCAAGTCTGGTCCTTTGGTATCCAGCAGACAATGTTATCTGTAACCTTCCACTGATCCGCTGTACAGCCTCCAATCAGAGTGATTAGGCCCAAAGCTACAACAGCTTGACCATAAATTTGTGGAGCGGCTGGCAACGTACTCCAAGAATTGTCGGCGAAAGAATACACATAAATATAACGTGCTGACTCAGCATTCTCACTACGTCCTCCACAAATGTAGACCTTCCCACTGAGGTACAGGCCACAAGCAAAAGCAGAAGACTTGGGAATATCAGGGAGTGGTGAAGAGAGCAGTGTGTGTTTCCCTTGTGTCAACAGCTCAGCACGAAACATCTATTAAACAAAAGAATATACCTGATATAACTAATATTAGATGGTAATCAAGATATTAATAAATCTATAAAGTATATTAAGAATTAATTGAAAAAGACAAAATTATCATTTTTTAGTTTTAATATTATTCTAAATCCGTAACTTATATCTTAGATTTGATGGTGTCTGTAAAAGTTGCTAATATTATTGATTATTGGTGTTCTATATATATAGTCAATTGTACCTACGCGATTGCCTCCCTCAGCTATTACTGATAGCTGGTTGTGCAGTGTAATTATGTTGGGCCTGCTGTCTGGATCATCTACAAGGCACATGGAACAGATGTGTTTGAACGGGTTGCCATCCTTTGCCAGTAGTCCAAGATCCCCTTTTCTCCTTTCCATCTCAGTTGGTCTCTCATTTTGCCCCTCTGACAGGGGGGCGAGGATGGGGGGCTTCTGAGTGGCTATCTGGAGAATGATGACGCCGAGGGAGAATACGTCTCCCTTACTAGTATATCGGGGATCATCTCCTTGTGTTTCTGGGGGCAGATAAGGGAGGAGATGCTGCAATTTATCGGCTGTTTTGGGCCTTATCTGATGCTGGCCATAGTGAAATATCTTGGCTATACCATCGCACATGAGAATATTTCGGTCTGAAAGATCGTGAAATGGAACCTCCGGTTGAAAAAGATGAAGATATCGCAATCCTGTAGCTATCTGTAAAGTAATGACTATCTGTTCCTGTCCTTTGAGACGCCCCACGTGACGAGACAAGTAAGATTTTAGATCCTCCTTTGATTTCTCTGCGACAAGCAACAATTCCTCGTGCGGAACATCACAAAAAGTCCCATGTATCTCAATCAAATACGGATGACTTAACGATTTCAAGACTCTCAAGTCTTTCTTAAATTGTAACAGCGTCGCTTCGATGGTAACTTGTTCTTTATGTTTGTAATGATGCAGGAAAACGCCTCCAAGATTCTTTATGGATACGCCCTTTCCGTTATAGTCGCCGCAATACAGCGATCCGTAAGTTCCTCTACTAATCTCAGCTTCTGTCGTCAATGTAGCTGGTTTTGGGCGAAATAATTTCTCTAAGACGGATGCTAAGCTGCTCTCTGGTTTAGCAAGCCCTTCAGCCATCTTACCCAACACTAAGTGGGCGTGTATGTACAAGGTAAACGTGATACAGTGAAAAACAATAAAAGCTGCGCATAACAATGTGTAGTTGTGTAAACCTTTTCCAGATAAAACACGTGCTCAGTTCTAATTAACTGTCATGCTATATACCAAGTGTAGGAAGAATACATGTAGCTATATAGCTAGCTGCACAATTAATTATTCTCCCCGACTTATTATATAAATTTTTAGATAATAGGGATTTCTTCTAACTGTGCCAAAGTAATGGTACATCTTTAGGCTTTTGAGTTTCTAAAGACACGTTTGGCTTTTGAGGAGTGTTTTGACCGTGGCCATAGGGTCTTCGTAAGTAACTGACTGTATTGCCTCTTTATAAAGAATTTTTCATTTACCTATAAATACTATGTACTGCACCATGCATAATTACCTATACAGGCTAAAAAGACCTCTTATGATAGAAAATATATAGGATCCATAAATATAAATGTGGTTATAGGATGTAATTAATGTATATATAAAATATAAAGCCTATAGAGAACTAAACCTGAGGGTATAGCGATATAGGAGTCTTCTCTTTATTTTCTCCTGGACCACTGGGCCTTAAATATATATGTTATACAAATTTGAGCATCCGATATATATATATAATATAGTAAACAAATAGTATATAAACATAAGTTCCAGATTATGAAATAAATATATAGCATGCATGTCATGAATGGATATTATGGTATGAATTCTTCACAATTTTGTTACATATAATAGCTCTGATCTTGTATGTTTGTGATAGAGTATATTACTTTTGAAATTGTTTTAATGCCTAGAATACCAAAGTTGCTACATTATACGTGGTTATATTTATAGATGTCATCCATAGTTTATATATATTTCTCTAAATCAGTATACGTAGTAACCTGCTTGAGAATTCGAAGGATCAAATTTAAAGGTTAGTATAGCCCTTTAATAATATTATTTCTAAGCCTAATGTATCACGATCATGTTTATTATATTCTCAAGAACACAGAGTGTAAAGTTACATTAAATTTGTATTACCAATTTACAGAATACAGATTCAAGGAGTAAACATGTGTGCGTGCTTTAAACTGCAGCTGATAGTGGCTTTAGCAGTGATCACTGAACATGCATATGTGACTGAACCTCAAGGTATATGGCAATGCAAACAAAACCAATTCTGCAACTGTCATATCCCAAACCACATCCCTATATATATATATAATACTCTAGCAGCTGTTTCTATAACCAGTTGCAGTACTAAAATTAAAGAAGTACATGAGTTACATATTAAATATTTATCTTGTTTGACTCTATAGAGACAGTAATTACAGCTACAAGTGAAAATGTAACTGTTGTAGAAGGAGGAAGTGTATCATTCACCAGAGAAGAGAAACGGGAAATAAATGGATGTATCCATAAAGATCGCTGTCGAAGGGATGTAATTTTTGTTCATTGGATTCTTAATCTTTTTGATGAAGATCTAGAGATTAATATAACTTCAAATCAGATCTTTGAAAGCGGGGCAGTGGCTACAATAAGTGATAATTTTGGTTCTCCCCTCAACCTGTCCAGTATTCCAAGGTCTTGGAATAAAGTAACTGTGAGGTGTGCAGCTGAAAGTGAGGTTCAGCCAGAACCAATTCCTGTAATATTTGTTAACTGTAAGTTGGGTTGTTGTATATTTGTATTATAACCTTCATTCCTGAAACCAGTTTCTTTCGGTAATCACATATATCTACTTGTGAATATGATAAGCTACTCAAAAACCGTAAAAATTGATATACAGTCAAAGCCTGTTAAGATGAGTTGGTTGGATCGAACATTAATATGCATGTTAAATGAAATTACTGGACTGTATGATTATACAAATATATGTAATTATAGAAGATGTACATTCATATCTTTTTTAGTGTCAAGTATTTACCTATTATGAATATATTTTTTATTATACAAGGGCCACTTGAACTTGAAGGGAGACATTTCCAGATCGATCTAGAGGGGGTTAATTATCACTGAAGGAGATTCATTCAATGTTACTTATAATGGAAATCCAGCTGTGTCTCTTCCTCCATCTTGGAGGTTTAATGAACTAGCTCTGATGGAAAACGGCCGGGTGATTATTACTGAGTATGGATTGCAGTTTGTGAACGTATCAAGTGAAAACAATGGGACATATGTAGCTACTTTCAACAATACAGCTGGAACAACTACTTTCACTCTTACATTCAGTCAGTCAGTCAGTAGAAAATGCAGGAGGGGTCAAAGTTCAAGGTTAGTAGTGTAGACATATCTAAAACTTACTTTAGGATATACATACAAACATTACACAGTTGTCACGAGGTATCTCTTCTGATATTTAGTGACTCTAACTGCAGGATCATTCTTGTGGTTGTCATGGCAATTACTCCATAATAGCAAAAAGGAATCTTAAACTTACTGTAAAATAGTACTAGAAACAGTATATAAGAAATGTTTCTCTAAAATGCATGCACATATAGACAGACCTGTGTATGCTGCACAAGAAGGACATCTAGTATATAAAATATTCATACAGCTAACAGATGCATACAGTAAACAAGGTAATGGTATTCTTTATTTTCTGTATATTCTAAGCAACGCTAATTAAGCATCTTCATTGTCACTGAGTTCCAGTATCTATGTACAGAAGGACATAATATACATAATTACAATTAATATTGGTTATATATCACGTTACCAGGGCAACCGGGTGATATCTGGGGTGTTACAAACCTTATACTTGAACTAGTGATAAATGCTATATCACCAGTAGGCCTACTTACGTATGTTTACTTATCATCACCTTTACAATTGATTAAGTCATAGTGATATATATTAATTATACCACACTCAAGTGTGGTAAACTACTTATGTATAAATACACGTATAGTACAACGACTAAAAAATACAAATAAAACTGCATACGTACATGTATATGGAACATGTATTTAGGCTATTTATCCTGCAGCTCATTTCTCAGATATACATTTTGTGTGTTTATTAATACAATTCTTAAGTAGATAGTTTAACAGTGAGTATGTGTTATTCAAATTAACAGATTAATAGAGAATAATATAATACCCTCTATTCAACTATTAAATTCCAGTTAGGAATAGCAATAGAATAGTTACCAATAGCAATAGAATAGTTACCAATAGCAATAGAATAGTTACCAATAGCAATAGAATAGTTACCAATAGCAATAGAATAGTTACCAATAGTAATAATGGAACAGACTAAATGAGTTGATATGCTCTAAGTATAAACTGGAAAGTTATGTGGGTATCTATAGCTTCATAAGGATTAGACAATACAGCAAATACAATATCGGACTAACATCAACTTCTGCAGCGATTTTGTGCAATTGACTCAGTCCAGTCAGATCCTCAAGGTATTCAGAATCATTAAATACTTTCAAAAGGAAATCAAATCCCTCTTCTCTGAAATGCTTGATAACCTATAAAGATGAAACAAGATGCTCGGTATGATGAAAGTGTCAAATATAGAGCTATCGGAAGGTACAAAGGTTATAAATTTATTACATCATCAACAAATATGGAGGTGAAATAACAGTCTGGCTATGTGAGACTAACTAAAGCAGTATAGAGCATATTATCAATTAAATTGAGTAGTATATAAAATACTAATTAGTCCATGAAATCAAAGCAACATTTACGTATGAGTAATTATTAATACTAATTTGACTAAAACTCAAATAACACAGTCACTCACAATCTCAGCACATCCTGGACACTGTCCAAATGCCATACTGGCTGGTAGGACACTGGTGAAGTGATAAAGGGACCCTCTAATCTGATGGGGGATGGGACCAAGGGTGGAGGGGACAATCTCAATAGCCTCAGCCTCATCTGGTGGCAGCAAACAGGCTGGTGCCAGTCCCCTAGGGAGGGGGACACTTATATTTAATTGCTGCATAGTATTGCATGTACAGTGCAGTATTGCGTAAGTACTTTAGTGGGTGTTGCAATAGTCCTGTGAGCAATTCAACAGCAAGGGAGCTTGCCATCATTGAGGTACCAGGTCTTGACACTGTACACTGCTGGTCCAATGTACGATCTTTGAGTGACTATGGTAGATACATACGTATGTACTCACAAAAATCAGTTTGATATTAATTATCTATCAAGATTACACTAAATTTGGAGATAATTTATTAGGTGGCATATTTACTTATCCAAAACTAGATAAATGTTTTCATGCAGACAGACACAAAACTTTGAATAATGGCAGAGCTCGTCTGTTTCTTTTTTTCCTCCACTGGATGATTTAACCATTTCTAAATAGGTATGCAGGGCTCTTATAGAAAGTACAAGGTGTTGCATAAGATAGGATACATGAGATAAGAAACAAGTCTTCCCACAGAAGAAATTCCTCTGTACGTAAGCACCACAAAATAGTCTCATGTAAACTTGCCAAATGCTCACATTTGTAGGTCCAACTACATCACTACAGAAATAACAACCAAGTATATTGCCAGCTATACAGGTCTTAGGTAAGGTGGGCGGGGCAGAGGGCGGGCTGTCCTTGAGGGAGCGGTAGCCATGTCTCATCACCATATATGTATCAAATCCCAAAGCAGCATTGATGCAGATCTGGGATTGGAATAGAGTGGAGTTGGTAACAGTGACTTGAAAGTGGCTCATTGGCCCATGCAGTCACCTTGCCGTGTGCCAGTGACATGACAGTGGGTAGCCAGCGGGCCTCCCTTGAATCCAGCAAGAGGAAAACAACATCACTCTCCTTGATGAGCTCATCCAGAGTGTTCACAGCCTTCAATGTCTCCTCCTTAGCTGCAGCTACATGCAGACACATTTATTAGCAGGCAAGAGTGCGTATTATTGAGAGAGAAACAGTGGAAATGCTTCAAAAGCTTACATTCACTGCCAATAGCATGACCTGGCATTGGAATAGTGAATGACACTCCTTTAGCATTCTATATCAAGAATAGAGGATGGATGGATGGGTGGGTGGAAGGATGAGTGGATGGATGTATTGATGGATGGGTGGGTGGATGGATGGATGGATGGATTGATGGAGGGATGGACAGATAAATGAACAGAAGCGGGTAAATAGATGGTTGGATATATATTGAAGGCATTAAACTAACTACTCCAGGGAATATTCTTCTTAGCATTTCTGCAGCAGTTTCGGCCTTCTTCTTTCCTCCATCTTGACTGTCCTCAAACATATACAATGTCTGCCTCACTGGATTGGAGTACGACACCCTACCATTGTCAACTAAAGTAATGTGACGATAACCCCATCCCTACAGAACATACAAAGGGATAACAATTACTGCATGAAACCCACTTTTCTTGTAATATGAGCATAAATAAGACTACAATTTTAAACTCACCAATAGTGCCCTGGCCACATTGCATCCTAACGTGCCAGCCCCTAAGAGAAGACATTTTGTTCCCTTCATAATCTCCAGATCTAAATTCGGCATGAGTCTCCATCTCATGAGCTTAAGGTTTAGGTCAACAGCAGAAGAAGTTAGTCTGAAGAAGTGACAATGGAAAATCTTGGATCCATTCATTTCAAGACTTTGGGAGAAGTATATATACTAAGTCAAGTGTAAGTAACAAAATTGTCAAATGACTGCATTTGGTGATAAACCCACATAATGCTAAATTATATACAAATTGACTAATGAGAAATCCTTATTCTGTTAATGAGGACTTGTTGAAAAGTACAATTTAAGCAAACCATTAACTTGTATAACTAATCTAATAGAGACTACTACGTAGCTACCTCAATGATGCAAATATAAAGGATATTTTTAGTAAATCACCTGAAAATAGTATGTACTTTGTATTGTGCAGTTGATGAAGTCAATCTTTTAGATTGAAAAGTTCTACACTATTTTCAATTTCAGCTGTTAGATTTGCTCACTAGTTTGTTTGTTTTTTATACTAGTGATGTTTTAATAAACAAGAAATTCATTCACATAAATATTATTAACTTATTTCACCTTTACCTTAACTGACCTTTACCTGATTATAAAATGTACATAATATTGCATTGGTAAACATATTTATAAAACATATGTATTAAAAGCTTCAAAATTCTTTACTTAAAACAAAATCTACAGGACTTTCATATACAATTTATTTATTTGTTATATTTCATATATATTTTCCTCAGTGGATGTTTAGGATTACAGTGTATGGTATTAATATACGTATTGCCTGAATTTCTTTCTTTATAGGGTATGGTATGTGCAATATAATATGACAAGTATGCATGGACACATTATTATACATATATAGTATGGTATGATAACAATACATATGAACACAATATTATAAATTCATACGTGCACAATAATATAGTATGGTGGGTATACGTTACGTACATACATTTTAGGGTTGCTTAGAAACGTACTTTACAGGATCCATAGTCCTGCTGAGGTTAACTGTTCTTGGAGCAAGTTTACCATGTTCATTCCTCTCCCAGCCCAAAACCCTTGGCATCGCTATGGAAACAGAACAGAAAATAGTCATGTGTTTGTTTATAGTTTACAGATACATGCACTTAAACAATAAGTAAACATCATAAAGAGATAGAAGCCACTTAAATGTAATACAACACCACAAATGGATGTTTTCTCATATATACGTACATAATTGAGTCATACACAAAATATATTACCAGCGCATATGAATGGGGATGGATGTATACTGTAAATTCAACTCACTATTTCCGTCAGGAAGGTTTGGAAGATCGACACCCTTCAAATATAAGGAGTGAGAGATTGTTCTCCTTCCTTCATGGAAACAGTCTCTGAGACACAATATATCAACCTTCGAAACCTTTGATGACCTGTGTATGACATAAATATGGACCATACATACATACATATAAGACATGTATTGACAGGCCATTGGTAGGACATTAAAATAATAAACATAATTCACCAAAGTGTTGGCTTATATAACTCATTTGCTACTGTCAACATCTTCAAATTACATTCATTTTCAAGCCACTAAATAGCATTAAAAGAAATTAATTTGTCCTTAACAATTGGCCACGGGACATTTCATGGTCAAAGAGATAATTAGATGGTTGGGTCAATAAGTAGGTTGGGTCAATAAGTAGGTTGGGTCAATAAGTAGGTTGGGTCAATAAGTAGGTTGGGTCAATAAGTAGGTTGGGTCAATAAGTAGGTTGGGTCAATAAGTAGGTTGGGTCAATAAGTAGGTTGGGTTAATAAGTAGGTTGGGTCAATAAGTAGGTTGGGTCAATAAGTAGGTTGGGGCATAGTGTTGTGGGCAGAGAGGCGTGAAACATACAGTAACAAGTTTTAGCAAGTCAACTATTCAAACTAACTTTGCACCTTTGGAATAATTATTTTGTAATTCTATACTACAAAGGTGTTGTATAAAGTAGTGATAGCCACTGACCAGAGCTTGGCAGCCAATATAAGGAAATTCCTCAATGGCCATCCAGGGTTAAAGTCCAGAGTACAAGGGTCACAGATTCCTAATACAACCTGCATGTATTAACAAATCATCTAATGATATTGGTACGGAGGATAAACATGCTACAAACATGTGTATATGTACATATATATAAAAATACATACACACATGTATGTAACGCATAGGATATTCAGTATAGTCTTTATTGATATAACTAGTCTAACTAACGATCTTACCTGATCTTCATTTGAGTAAAATGTGTCAAACTTTGCTAGACTTTCAAGTGAAATTTTCCCACTGTTATTCTTCACAAGAAAGAAGCCGGTACCTTTTCTGTTTTCTGCTTTAAATGCATCAAATGTCTTTAAGAGTTCAGATATTGGCTCGGGCTTCCATGCTTGTTGAAGGGAGGTAACGGTTTCCATGGTAACAGGGACTTCAGGGCTCAAGGCAGGGAAAGCGAACCAGTAGACATAATTGTACTTTTTCAAATCCTAAACAGACCAAAGAAGTGGCTGGTAAAGTAAAATTATAGTTCAACTCTTGGAAATTTTACTTTTAGACTTAACTATCTAAAACAAATCTTCAGTATTATATGACTCTGGATTTCCCCCACCCACTCATGTCTCCTGAGTAGCACAATGAGCTAATGGGAGGAACCAAAGTTTACTTAATGGGAATCAGAGTCTCCCCTTCAAGTTTAATAGTTCAGTATATATAGCCATTTCTGTCATTAGAAGTTATTATTACTCAGACAGGCTTTTGTCTCCTATTCAGGAGGTAGCCGCTAATAAAATAAATATATATGTCAAATAAAAGTAAATATGTTCTATGAAGGGATTAGAAGTTACACACTATTAATGAAATAACACATTACTAGAGCTATAGAAAGGATAGACTAGGACATGTGACTATCACATGACCTAGATCAATCCTCTTAACTTACAGCAAATGAGAGCACAAGAAATCTAACAAGCAGCGAAGGGTCTTCCAAAGCTTTACCATTGGAGATGTCATCCCAAATCTAACACAGTCAGGCAGTAAAAGAGTTAAATCCTGTGACCAAGGTTAGATTACATACATACTAACATACATACATGCATGTGGGCATACATGCATACTGAAAGGGGAGCTAATTGCACAAAGCTTGTTCAAAGGCTATGATGAAAATATAAATAATCACTGGAATTACTATGTCAAACCAGCCAAGTAACTAAAGTCTTATTCACAACAGTTTGTGAATTATGTGTTTATTTACGAGGACACGCCCACCTTCTGTCCAAACTGGAGCATTAACTGCTTCTTATCTTTGTCCTTAAATGACTCTATGGTATTCATGTTAAAGAGGTTGCCATGAGCAACATAGTAATTGTTAGGGACTTCCCCATGAGTTCTAGGTAGAAAGGTAGAAAGCTTCTTAAATAGCTGAAAATATATATATACTTGCCTCCTAACAAAGTCAACTGAATGAAAAGACTGTTTACACTGAATACATTTCAACAAAGGAAACAATCAGCATATTAATTTCAGGATTACCAATATTTTCAATATATCTTGAATGTGAAAGCTATAAAGAGACACATCTTTTTCAATTACTACTCTCACCTTTCAAAAGCATCATGTTCTACAGACAGTCTTGTTGGTAGACCAACACGATCACCTTGACGTGCATGTACACAGATATAGGGGAGAATATATATATAGTACAGTAGCTACTACGTGTATGCATACATTGTAATCTCTCTTCATATTTACATTCAGCTATGGAAGACATGTTATTAAAGCTATGGAAGACATGTTATTAAAGCATTGGCCCAATGAAAATGAATAGCACATAATATTCTAATAGACTACCAATTATCAAGGTTTTACTAACTTCTGTTACGCTAGAGATACACCTAATGGAGAGACACAGCTAGAAGCCAGCTAAATGTCAACCCGAAGATCTTTTTAGAGATGTAGTTTGCAAAGGGTTGTTACAAATTCTCTCCGCGAATAAACAATATAATACACTTCTTGATAAGTGAATCTTAAATTGCAACTTCATTACCGAAATACAAGCCATAGACTAATCACTTTTATTTGCCAAACATTACCATTAGAATAGTATCCGGTAATAGGAATATCTTCTTCGCTCAACTTCAATTTCTCTAGTTTTAATTTAGTAAACGTGTGCCAGAATCCGCTTTCTATAGTGCTCGTAAACGGGGCGAACTGCAGGAGTGAAGTATTGGCAGCCATATTCCAATAGCGCACACCCACTTCCGCGTTTATAGTCAGCTGAATTCGAAATGCTTCAAATTTTATGGCATTAATACGTCAAAACAAGTATAGAGTATACATATGTCAGTAGTGTAGTATTAAAATTTAAACAGTTATATTATCTGGTGTATATTAATAGAATCAGCAGCTGGCCTGGATCTGAGCCAGTTACTCCAACTTAATAGCTCTATGTATGCATACACAAAGTATCATTGCCAGGACAGCTCCAATCAGCTCAACAATGCCAACAGCAATGCCAACTGCTCCAATAGCATAAATGTTGGTTGATATGAAGTCTATGGTTGCATTGAAACAGCCCTCGGTAAAGCTGTTATTCAGCATGCAAATAGGTGTATTGGCTTTGCAGCAAGAATTTGGGAGCTGGTAGCTAATGTTGCTATAAAACGTGTTGTTCATCCAATCACTTGTGTTCTTCATCCTATCACTTGTGTTCTTCATCAAATCACTTGCATCATCAATAAACGTGTTCTTCATCCGATCACTTGTGTTCTTCATCCAATCACTTGCATTATCAATACCACAGCAGGAAAACTGTAGGAAGTACAAATGTATAGGGTGATATTTATGTAACATGTATAAATCATAGTCTAAAATTTGATTTGAGCACATGTAATCTTTTTATGCATGTATACTAACTCTGGTTTGAAAGAAGTTCACAGCAGCATCAACATCACTTTTCCCTTGACCAAACATATTAAGAGCTATTTCAAACCTATTTCTGACTTGTCCATTGATCTATAACAATATACCACATACGTATATACTGTACTTACTTGCAGTTGGCAAACTATATCCTGGTTCTTAATATATGTATATACCACTTGCAATATTGTTATTATAACATAAAGATAATTGAGAGAACATTAGCAGAGTGGTCAAAACATATATAAATATAATAATAAACAGTTTTGGAATTATATTAAGAAAACAATTGCAACATACGTATGCAATGCATTGGCATAATACTCTATACATAATGATCATATATACGTACGTAGGCCCTTCTATAATTAGCACTGTATTGAGCTTAAAACGTCAGAATACTGTATAAATTGCTTGCATAAGTACTCCCTAAATGTGCATAATATACTGTACATGTGTGTATATGAGAAAAGTGATTATCACACATAATTCACTTAATTATATAACTCACTATGTTTCTCCATTCAATAAATCCATAAATTCCAGCTGCGATCTCCAAAAGGATTATGATTACAATAATAACTGAATACTATTCGCAAGTAAATTAGAAAGAAATTACTAAAATATATATCATAATTGTACACATGCCATATGATGATGAAACATCTTTGCATATAGAAGTGGGAAATCAAAATAGATTCTACATGTTCATAGTCATGACATACTCACAAGGATGAGTATGAATCTCCACTGAGCCAATGCAGCAATGATCCCAAAAATAGCCAACACTGTTGTGACCACTCCTGCTGCAATAATGATTGCAGCAGCAGAAACAGCTGATTGGGTGATGAACGCAAAGGAATTATTAGTAACAATGAGATAGATGCCTCCAGCAATTATTCCCAGACCAATGAGCTGCAGATGAAGAGGGAGAGAAGTATAAATGTCTGGGATATGGGCACCTGAAACTAATTGGAGGAGTGTTAGCCAATACAAGGAATATTACATATACGTAGTGTAGAGTAAATACTGTAGCTATACATATGCAATATTATATAGGTGTTACTGCCTTCAATTTCAACTGTGAACAAATACATGTGGCTTATAAATATTTCTGTCTTTATTTAGATACATAATATAAAGTTAAATCTAATGAATATACAAATGTTAATGTTAAATAAACATATTACTTACCAGAAATACCACATTAAAGCCGATAAAGAGTACTTTGATAATGTTTCCACAGATACCAATACTTGAGAGCTTTGCCTTGAACTTCATCACTCTTAACTATTAGTAGTGTATATAAAATCATCTCCAGGTATACATCACTTATATAAGAGAGATAAAAAGAATGTTGTAGTGTACAACTTACTGTATACCCTTCGATATAAATTTACACTAAGTTTGAAGTGGAGCCTTTCCTTCTTGAGTTGGTTAAAAACCTAGACTATTTTAGGTAGGCAAGTGTGTATATACGTAGTAGGATATTATTTCCGACTATATATTTATATAGATACTATACATATATAACTATATATAGTATAGCTTTTAGAATGCAAAGTGAAAATTGATTTGTTTAAGTCTATTATTAGTTTAATTTACAACCCAATAACATACATCTGGCTATAGTGGTAGTAAAACTATATAGTAATTTACACTAAGTGCTGGAATATATATAATTGCTATTACATATGTATACTCATATTGTCTATATACGTACTTATTAAGCTAATATGTTTTGAAATTACAACTTCCTATAATTCTATGAGTTTTAAAACATTGAAATAAGTATACAGTGTCAGGTGATGTAACTGTTATAGGAATCTGCAAAGTGCAGTTTCTAAAGTTATGCATGCACGTATACAAATGTATCATATGTACTATAACCATACCAGTGTATATGTTCTACAAACATACAAATTCATGATTTTGGATTTTACGTACGTACATCTATACATGCCAGTACGTGACAGTACAAACATGCATATCTACATAATTGTGATCTCTCATGCATCCGACCAATAAACATGCAGTACTTGTCTTGATATGTAAGTTGGTTTAGTTGGGACGTTACAACAAGCGTTCCATTACAATTCATTAAAGAAAACAATAGCCAATAAAGATGCTTACATCACTTGCAAGGCTAATGGTGTTCCTTAATAATTAAGTTGTGCATTGTTAGGATTATGATTAATATTCTTATAAAATAGCTTTCTTGCACAGGAGTTTCTATTTCAAATTCATTTTGGCTCATCAAAACGGGAATAGGAGTTGGAATCAGTTTTGCAGAAAGTGACAATATAGGTGATGATAGCAATAACCAACTAAACAAATAAAACAACAATTTGTAAATATAAACAACATAAAATGATCAACAAAATAACATTAAAAACATGAAAGACAAATTCTACACAATTGGTAAAGGATTTTGGATTTTGCCAGCTAATATAGACCAGAAACCATTAAGCACATTAGTACTATTACCATTCCTTCATGAAAAATCTAAGATACCATTTTCCTACATGCTATGCCTATTCTGTAAAAGAGCCTATAGGGGAACTAAACCTGAAGAGAGCTTTGGATGAAGATACAGGAGTCTTTTCTTCCTTCTTTTCCCTTCTTTCATCTTCTTCTCCACTGGGTCACATCAGTGATCCTGGGAGTCTTTGTCTTTTTCTTTATCTTGATTTTCTGTGAATCCTTGGCTCTCTATGTTACATCTAGGGGCATGTACAGTAACTCACGAGTACTATAGCAAGGAAAATAGCAACTCCAATCACAGCTCCTATGTACTGATCCAGGGTTGATCTCAGCTTTGAAATGCATCCCTACAGAATACCATATACAGGCATAGGAATAATAATAATAGTTGGATGCCTCATTCATGTATGGGTAACATTTGGACAGTTTAATTTGGACACTTTGGAGCACATAAAATAAAGAACTACGTAGCTTGTAAAAATCCTTTTTGACTTAGACTGGTAATAAATCCTAACTAACAAAAGTACCAGTAGACATTCAGTGTGAAGATCTCAAAAAGACCATTTACAAAAAAGATGTACGCACTTCATATAAATTTTCCTTATTAACACAAAAAATAAACTTGCAATTTTATCATATTTTATAAATTCCTGTTCTCGTCGTATATGCAAATCAAATGCTAGCTTTAAAGCCACAAGTGTCACTTTCTTAATCAGACACAGATTAATATGTATATTAAATAGAAATTTAATTTAGAACAATAATTGCTGAACAAATAAAAACATAGAGAGTATGAATTTCTCTTACTTCATCATAATAGAGAGTAGTATTAGTATAAGCAATGACAGTGCAGTTACTGGCATCCTTGCAACAGGAGGCTGGCACACAAGAATAAGTGCCATTGTTAGTACAAGTAGTGTTCCAGTCTGCACTCAACCAATCAGTGTAGGCAATCACTCCACAGCAGTGGAACTAGCAGTACAAGAAGACAAGATATAGAGTAAGTCATACAGTAAGTCTCATGTTTGATGGTGATTTACTGTAAATTTTTCACAAATACAAATCATAGACTAACAAATAAATTGGTTAGGCTCAGTATGTACATTTATACCATGTATATTACATAGATACACATTAAAATAAGAATTCACAGCACTGTACAATAACAATACATGTACTCACTTCGTTTTGCACTGAATTCCATGAGGTGTAAAGATTATTTTCAGGGATATTTTCAGGGTTGGCTGTAGCAGAGTGGAGGGTTTTATTACTTGCACCTTGCAAAGCATCTTCAATCTAAAATCACAAAATATAGTTATCTTTAAGATGGTACATCTTTCGACTCTTTGAGCATCTAAAAATGCAGTTTGTTTTGATAAATCTTCTGGTCGTAATATAGTTTATATAAAATATAGTTTAGCTCTATATTGCAACTCCAAAAAAAACTATATCATTCCTTTCAGAAGCTCAGTAACAAAGTCATAACAAAGCTGTAGGACAGACCAACGCCTTCCCACCTTCATACTATACACAGGATATTGATAAAATGTCTGGAATATTCTCCACATCATGCAGGCTCAGATGGAATTACTGTTTAGGTAGTAACACTTATAGTCACAACTCATATAAATACAGCAATTGTACAATGGTGCAACATGTACATGCCAAGGATTCACAGGAGATCAAGATAAAGAAAAGACAAAGACTCCCAGTATCACGGCTGTCTGACCCAGTGGAGAAGAAGATGAAAGAAGGGAAAAGAAGGAAGAAAAGACTCTTGTATCTTCATCCAAAGCTCTCTTCAGGTTTAGTTCCCCTATAGGCTCTTTTACAGAATAGGCATAGCATGTAGGAAAATGGTATCTTAGATTTTTCATGCAGTAACACACTCACAGAATTTCTCTCCACAGCAGCTGCAATACCGCCGCCAAGTAGGAACAAGAATACGAACACCAGTATAGTAGCATACTACAGGAATGTATGAGTATAGTAGCATACTACAGGAATGTATGAGTATAGTAGCATACTACAGGAATGTACGAGTATAGTAGCATACTACAGGAATGTATGAGTATAGTAGCATACTACAGGAATGTACGAGTATAGTAGCATACTACAGGAATGTATGAGTATAGTAGCATACTACAGGAATGTATGAGTATAGTAGCATACTACAGGAATGTATGAGTATAGTAGCATACTACAGGAATGTATGAGTATAGTAGCATACTACAGGAATGTATGAGTATAGTAGCATACTACAGGAATGTATGAGTATAGTAGCATACTACAGGAATGTATGAGTATAGTAGCATACTACAGGAATGTATGAGTATAGTAGCATACTACAGGAATGTATGAGTATAGTAGCATACTACAGGAATGTATGAGTATAGTAGCATACTACAGGAATGTATGAGTATAGTAGCATACTACAGGAATGTACGAGTATAGTAGCATACTACAGGAATGTATGAGTATAGTAGCATACTACAGGAATGTATGAGTATAGTAGCATACTACAGGAATGTATGAGTATAGTAGCATACTACAGGAATGTATGAGTATAGTAGCATACTACAGGAATGTATGAGTATAGTAGCATACTACAGGAATGTATGAGTATAGTAGCATACTACAGGAATGTATGAGTATAGTAGCATACTACAGGAATGTATGAGTATAGTAGCATACTACAGGAATGTATGAGTATAGTAGCATACTACAGGAATGTACGAGTATAGTAGCATACTACAGGAATGTACGAGTATAGTAGCATACTACAGGAATGTACGAGTATAGTAGCATACTACAGGAATGTATGAGTATAGTAGCATACTACAGGAATGTATGAGTATAGTAGCATACTACAGGAATGTATGAGTATAGTAGCATACTACAGGAATGTATGAGTATAGTAGCATACTACAGGAATGTATGAGTATAGTAGCATACTACAGGAATGTATGAGTATAGTAGCATACTACAGGAATGTATGAGTATAGTAGCATACTACAGGAATGTATGAGTATAGTAGCATACTACAGGAATGTATGAGTATAGTAGCATACTACAGGAATGTATGAGTATAGTAGCATACTACAGGAATGTATGAGTATAGTAGCATACTACAGGAATGTACGAGTATAGTAGCATACTACAGGAATGTATGAGTATAGTAGCATACTACAGGAATGTATGAGTATAGTAGCATACTACAGGAATGTATGAGTATAGTAGCATACTACAGGAATGTATGAGTATAGTAGCATACTACAGGAATGTATGAGTATAGTAGCATACTACAGGAATGTATGAGTATAGTAGCATACTACAGGAATGTATGAGTATAGTAGCATACTACAGGAATGTATGAGTATAGTAGCATACTACAGGAATGTATGAGTATAGTAGCATACTACAGGAATGTATGAGTATAGTAGCATACTACAGGAATGTATGAGTATAGTAGCATACTACAGGAATGTATGAGTATAGTAGCATACTACAGGAATGTATGAGTATAGTAGCATACTACAGGAATGTATGAGTATAGTAGCATACTACAGGAATGTATGAGTATAGTAGCATACTACAGGAATGTATGAGTATAGTAGCATACTACAGGAATGTACGAGTATAGTAGCATACTACAGGAATGTATGAGTATAGTAGCATACTACAGGAATGTATGAGTATAGTAGCATACTACAGGAATGTATGAGTATAGTAGCATACTACAGGAATGTATGAGTATAGTAGCATACTACAGGAATGTATGAGTATAGTAGCATACTACAGGAATGTATGAGTATAGTAGCATACTACAGGAATGTATGAGTATAGTAGCATACTACAGGAATGTATGAGTATAGTAGCATACTACAGGAATGTATGAGTATAGTAGCATACTACAGGAATGTATGAGTATAGTAGCATACTACAGGAATGTATGAGTATAGTAGCATACTACAGGAATGTATGAGTATAGTAGCATACTACAGGAATGTATGAGTATAGTAGCATACTACAGGAATGTATGAGTATAGTAGCATACTACAGGAATGTATGAGTATAGTAGCATACTACAGGAATGTATGAGTATAGTAGCATACTACAGGAATGTATGAGTATAGTAGCATACTACAGGAATGTATGAGTATAGTAGCATACTACAGGAATGTATGAGTATAGTAGCATACTACAGGAATACACCACATACGTATGTACATTAACATGTATGTACATATATCATACGTACGTATGTATATGCACTTACAATAAAGAGAATAATCTTTGAAACTACTTTGTGTGCAAATATAGTTGCTATAAATGCAACAATTCCAACAATGGCTACTAACAACCCAAAGATAATGAAAATGATAGGTATTTTGAAGCCAGAGGTTGAGATGATGTCAAAATTTGCTTCAGTTGAAGTCTGCAACAAAAACATTGGTTAAATTGGATAGATGAATGGGTTAGATGGGTAGGCAAGTGGATGGATGGGTGGGTGGATGGGTGGATGGGTGGGTGGATGGGTGGATGGGTGGGTGGATGGGTGGATGGGTGGGTGGATGGGTGGATGGATGGGTGGTTGGATGGATGGGTGGATGGATGGGTGGTTGGATGTATGGGTGGTTGGATGGATGGATGGGTGGATGGATGGATGGGTGGATGGATGGATTAGGTTATTTAAGCTGACTTGAGACCAAACTCCAAAGATGAATACACCAATACCAAGCAACTACAGAGAAGTAAATGATAACAATTGACATTAAAGACAACACATCCAAGCTAAACACACACTTAATGTAAATTATACATTTAAGATTTATAAGTCTATTTATTTATAATCATATGTACGCATGTGAGCGAAACCAAGCCTTTCTTGAATTTTATGTTTTTGAATTAAGTACTCATTAGCTCTACATTTATTTATCTCCCTCTCTACATCCCTCTCCCTCTCCCTCTCTACATCCCTCTTCCTCTCTACATCCCTCTTCCTCTCCCTCTCTACATCCCTCTTCCTCTCCCTCTCTACATCCCTCTTCCTCTCCCTCTCTCCCTCTCTACATCTCTCTTCCTCTCCCTCTCTCCCTCTCTACATCTCTCTTCCTCTCCCTCTCTACATCTCTACATCTCTACATCCCTCTTCCTCTCCCTCTCTACATCTCTACATCTCTACATCCCTCTTCCTCTTATATTACATCATCCAGCCTTGCAATATGACACATACGTATAACAATTAGGAACTTATTAAGGTTGTTAAAGTGTGTTTGTTAATTCCATTAAAATTTAAAACTCTTTTCCCTCATGTGTGCACAGCACAACTAATGCACTAATTCAATATTGTGGACACACTACTACTCTTAAAAGTTTTTGGTTAATAACAGAAATGAGGGTTTCTGATCAGAGTAAATATACCAAAACAACAATGTTACAGAAAATAGAGTTAACTATAGCAACCTGTCCCCTGGTTACAACAAGCTACAATCACTTATAGAGCTGCAGGAATTATGACAGATTTGGTGGTAAGTGAAAGGTAGTTAGTAGTGTAGTGTAACTAGGTTAGACTGGGCTGACCCAGAAGCCTTGCAATGACCCAAACATCAAGGATGGCTTCTCCAGAACACTTGTCAGCCTCAAAGGACTAATCCATATTTGGGTAAATTTAACTATATTATACAGTATGTACGGCTTCTTGGGCATGTACATATGCTGGAATATACAATGGAGGAATTAATTGATGCCTACAATCTCAGAACAATCTGGCATATGATGTAAGCACTACATGGAGGTTCATTGCTATGTAGGTCTAATTATGCATACTGGTAATCGTTGAGCTTATCAGCAGTAATTCACAGTTCACAATTAATAGAACATTGCAGTAGGAATAGTTAGCATATAAGCTGTACCAACACCATCCTTGCTAATTACATTTGTACATGGAAGGTCACTTTTAAAAGATTAGAAATTTTAGTTAAATGCATTTTGTTTGCTATATACCATATACACAGATATTACATGGAAAACTGTTTTGCTATTGGACCCTACAATATAACATGTACAAAGATCAAGCCCATTTGTAAATACAGCACTCACGTTCAATCTAAAACTGAATTGAATTGAAAACAGAACATTTGTATTCACGTTACTATTTTAAATATCCCTTTATGTTACCCCGGAAACACGACACAACTTGTTATTTCATTTAAAAACTAAAATTTTCCTTCCCTTTTGACTAAGACAAAAGTTATTCCAATTTCTCTAGACCAACAAGTTGAATTACTTTACTTCTCTTCTACTATGCGCATAGAGATCCTAAAAGAGTTACACGGATCGCGTCTGAAACTTTAAATAGAAATCTCATGCGTAACGCTAAGGAAATACACCCTAGGGAAAGGCTAAGGTTTCCGCGTACACTACTAGTCGGTTCACAGATTCTACCTAATACCGTAACAGTATAATCTCTGTTACTATGCAGCCCTCAAGCAAATCTAAATTAGCGTCTTTAAATTGAAGTTTTACGATACAACTTACTACAACAAAGACATTTATAATAGCCAAAATGATTTTGTTGAATTTAACGCAGCAATCCTTGATGTTCATTCTTCCAAGGTTTCTCAGACAAAGAGAACGAAACACAAAAGCGAACCAACTTAGCAAGTCATGTGACTATGAGGTCACCCAAGAAGGGGGTTTACCTAATTATAATATTCGTTAGAAATGGCTACCGCCACCTCGATAGCCACAGCCCCTGAGAAAGTGTTCAATTTCAACTTGGGCGTGTTGGGTCATATTGATAGTGGGAAGACATCTCTAGGTAGGGGAATGGTAAAAGCAGTCACGTGTAGCTATGATACTGAAGTAGAGCTCGATGTTGAAACGTGACGTCTGTTTATACTATTTGATCCCTTTAAAGCGTCACTACATCAACAGTGGTCTCCCTCACACATCAGACACTGTCAGGTAGATTTAATTTTCTGCATCAAATGTATATAAGGAAACTACCTATAGCAAAACCAAATGAGAGTACATAATTAAGGAAGACATTTTGAAGAGGGCTAGCTGTACGGTTATGTGAAGGTTTCATCAAATAACTGTACAATCATGTTTCATTGGTAGCTAAGGCATTGAGCACCACCGCCTCAACTGCATCTTTTGACAAGAACCCACAAAGTAGGGAGAGGGGGATCACGCTGGACCTTGGTAAGCAAGTACATACCAGCATCTTTATATTTTATAGGTACATACTATAACAGGTAGCTTGGTAAGCAAGTACATACTATAACAGGTAGCTTGGTAAGCAAGTACATACTATAACAGGTACCTTGGTAAGCAAGTACATACTATAACAGGTACCTTGGTAAGCCAGTACGTACAAACGTACATCTTTGTATTTCTCTGTAAATGTATGTACAAGTTCGCTTTGCTCTATCAAGAAGCTGCATGACTTTGGTGCTTTAGTGCTGATGATAGTGATAGATGAATATATATATAATAGTTTATTCACATTTCTTCTTTTAATTCATAGGGTTTTCCTCTTTTTCTGTACCCATCCCAAGTCATTTGGAAGTTAAGTACATTGCATGCTATGTGTGTATATATATATTTAACATTATTCACACTGAATTTATCTGTACACCAGCATACAATGATTATCAAAATGATAATCAAACCACAACTGTTTTAATCAATATGTATGACTATAGCAACCATGAATGAGCTTGGATGAGGATACAGTCTTTTGTATACCACTGACAGTACATATGTATGTATATAATACTCATTGTATGTAGTCTCTGTATGCAGGAAAGGGATATTCCACATTGCAATTCACACTTGTTGACTGTCCTGGACATGCATCTCTCATAAAGACTATAATTGGAGGTACATAGACCTTCTAATTGACCCATTAACATGCTCAGTCAATCCTTTATCCTGACACTGTGACTGTCCTTTATATAGGGGCTAAGATTATTGATACAATGATCCTAGTGATCGACATCATGAAGGGAATACAAACACAGACTGCAGAGGTGGGTATACTAGTGGACAAACTGTAATCAAATAATAATAATGGAGGGATACAATATAGTAAAGTTTTTGAGAGGGTAACCTAGTTCAATATTAATCTTTGACAATTTGATTTTCTTCAAAGGAGGCGGATAAATGCCCCTGCCCCGCCCCTAAAAAGAAACCCTGAGACTGAGAAGTCTGATATAGTTAGAGGTTCCCAATGCAGCATGAGTAATTCCCGTTGAATTGAACTGAGAAAGTAATGTAATACACCATTTTCCTACATGCTATGCCTACTCTGTAAAAAAGCCTATAGGGAACTAAACCTGGAGAGAGCTTTGGATGAAGATACAAGAGTCTTTTCTTTCTTTATCTGCTCCACTGAGCCAGACAGCTGTTTCTGAGAATTCCACCCTTCACCAGTGACCCTGGGAATCTTTGTCTTTTTCTTGATCTTGCTCTTTTGTGTTGGCATGTACTTGTGTAATTAGTGTCTTGTATTCCTAATACAGTGTTTGATTATTGGGGAGATAACATGTAGCAAAAAGTTAGTTGTTGTTTTAAACAAGTTGGATCTTGTTGAGGAAAGCAAGAGAGAGAAGCATATTACAAAGGTAACTGGTGAGGTCTGCATAGTTTTTTGAAAGTGATAAAGTTTCTGAATGTGTGTTAACTTGACCTTCACATTTCTCGAATCTAAGTCCACTTAACAAGCACCATCTCCCCTATGCCACTCAAACATGGTTAAGCCATATGCAGCTGTTTTGTCCTTGTTAGTATCATTCGTATGGCTTATGGCTAACAAATAGTCTCACAAACTTAAAGCCTTATGGTCTCCTTGTTATAGGGGAACACAACTAAAGTGGCTGACCACTATAAAAATAAGGGACTTAAAGTCAATAATAAAGCTTTGAATAATTTTGACTTTGTACAATGTCCACAAATCATGTCTCCTGAGGAGCACATCTGACATTACTTATTGAATGTGCTCATCAGGATCATGAGTGGATGGGGTATATCTAAAATCAATACTGGTACATTAGATGGCATCTAAAGTGATAGGGAGTAATTTTAGTTGCGTTCATTATGATAGATAAGTTTATTGGAGCTACATACTGTACGTATCTGCAAAGAAAATCGAGCTAGATTGAATGTTTTGACCCGTAGGTCTTTATCATAGGTAGGTCATTATTGCTGATGAAGACCTACAGGTCTAGCTCGATTTTCGTTGCAGATAGCTCCAATAAACTAGATGGCATTTATGTACTTACTGTGTTGTGTTGCTGGATTTAGATGAAGAATGGTTTGAGCAAGACTCTGCAGAATACACGCTTTGCTGGTAGTCCTATTGTAACGGTATCAGCCAGGCCTGGAGGACCAGAGGTGAGTGTCACATGTGTTGCCAATGGCAACAGCTTTAGTGACCAGAATAATGGTAATACTGTCTTTCTGTTTCATGCCAGGCATCAGATGAAGAAAAACCAGTTGGAATTCAAGAATTAATAGAAGTACATAAATATGTGGTTGTTTCATGAACTTAACAATCATATAAAAATTGCAGATTTAATCCTTATATTTCAATGAATGAATGAATAAATGAATCAATTCAAATTGTACAATTTGTTTTTGTAGGTTTTGAGTGCTAATGCGTTTCTACCGAAACGGAATGATTCAGGTACTAGTTTTATTAGTGCATGTACATGTGCATACATACATACATACGTACATACAGTATTGTGATTGACTTCATTGAAATGAAAAAAATACATTTCAAGTAATGTATCTATTTTCTAATTTGTCACTCTATGTACGTAAGTAAAGCCCAAAATTTCCATAGTGTAAATGCATTGTGAATCTTTAAAAGCATTTGAATGTTGCTATATCTAGTCATACCATTTATCCATTATACCTTTCACATGCTTCCCACAGTTCTATATGAGCACATGTGGCTCAGTAGATTAGACTGTATCCTCATCCAAATCCCTGAGGCCTGTCCTAAGTTATGAGTCTGGGAAAGTGTTAGATTATTTATTCATGTGTTCCTTAGCCTAATGAATATATAATCTAAAATACCATTTCCTGCAGATATTGTTATGAATAATCTAACACTTATACGCTACATCTATTTTAAAGTATAGGCCCATGGGAACTAAACCTAGTGAGAGCTTTGGATGAGGATACAAGAATTTTCTCCTTCTATTTCTCTTCTTCTCCACTGGGTCAGACAACTGTTTCTGGGAATTCCACCCTTTATCAATGCCCTGGGAATCTTTGTCTTCATCTTGATCTTTTGTGAGTCCTTGGTTCTCTGTTAGTCATGGGTCCATGAAAGTGCTGCTTAGATTGTTCATACAGTATGTCTTATGTATACAGGGCCTTTTATATATTCAGTGGATCACTGCTTTTCTGTCAAAGGGCACGGAACTGTTATGACTGGTACAGTACTCAGTGGAAGTGTTAAAATTAGTGATGTGAGAATATTGTGCTAGTAATACCTGCAGAAAAGGAGATTTAATGATGATACCCATCTTTAGATGATAGAGATTCCAGCACTGAAAGTCACTAAGAAAGTCAAATCTATTCAAATGTTTAAAAAGCCAGTACGGAGAGTGTCTCAAGTATGTAAATCTTTTATTTCATTGTTCTGTTCTTTTAGCATCAGCATGAAGTCTGTCTCAAATACACATGATTCATGTCCTAAGACTACTTTATTTTATTTCCTCAGGGAGACAGAGTTGGAATCTGCGTGACTCAGTTTGACTCAAAGTTACTAGAACGTGGATTAATATGTTCTCCGGGGCATTTACCAACCCTATATGGTATACTGTACATATACATAGCAGTTCACTATAGGTGTACATGGTGTACAATAATTAGTTGTAGTTAGCTGAAGAGGGAGAGCATGAGGGGGCATTGCTTAAGAGGGAGAACATGGAGGAGGCATTGCTGTGGCAGTTGTAGCTCAGTGGCAGTTGTAGCTCAGTGGCAGTTGTAGCTCAGTGGCAGAGCAACTGGTGGTCATAACCAGCTGTCCTGGGTTTGGATTCCCAGCAATTGCTTCTTTTGTGTTTTTCCTCTTTATGATGTTTGATTGATTATTACTTGTGGTTTGATTATCACATCGATTATTTATGTATGTTGGAGTTGAAACTCACTGCAATGTCCTCATGTCTTAGGTGCTATAGCCAAAGTGGAAAAAATTCCCTATCACAAGCAAGCCTGTACCACTGGTGCAAAATTCCATAGTACGTGCTGTGACATGTCACATGACTATCACATGAATAATATAAATTAATTTTCCTGTATATCATAATTACAGTTTTTAAATCCTTTTGGAAAAAGGGGTCACATCAGTAACTTGCCCATCTTCTTGTAACCCTATATAGTTAACATGCAACATGAGTCTAAAGAAAACATACAAACAAAATGTATTGATTAAAACATGATTTTCCTGGTTTTGTGACTTAGATGTTTGAATAAGGATACAGTTTTATATTCTTTCTCCAATGGGACTATTGTGCATGTTGCCATAATTTATGCTCTATAGTACATGCATAGTGTAGTACATCTTCCTCTCTGCCTTCCTACAGTAACTATGGGCCATAAGACAGTGATGGCTAAGGCGGCATTCTTTGGTCAGCCCTCAGATGTGCAGCAACAAGAGGAAGAGCACAAAGGTGAGCAACAAAGGTTGTACGGAAGAGAAATGGGGATTGTGCAAATTTATATCAAAATTAATGCACAATTTTGTGAAGTAGTTAAGTTGTACTCCATTGCTCCTCCTTTCCATTTGCTTTACCTTCAGTTGGTATAATGGGGACACTTTAAGTTCTATAACTGCTCACAAAGCTTCTTTTACCATACATATCATCACTTGATTATGGACTTTCAGAGTCAAGTGATATGTTAATACGTAGTACTGTATAATGTGTTGCAATTTTGTCATTTAAGCCAATGAAATCAATGGACCCATGCAGTGAAGTACATGTATGTATGAAAGTAGGTTTGATTGGCCAGAGAGATAGGTAATCCCAGCATTCAAATTATGCTATAATTTAATTGAATTTCTTACTCAGGATTTCGTTATGAACTTGAGTTTCCATATTTGGATGAATTGGCTACCCTTCCGAAAGAGAAGGAAAGCAAAGGAAAGGAGTCTGAGAAGATGTCTGTTGCTCAAGGGGGAGGAGTCCATCAGGGTCCCATGGCAACTGAGAATATTATGAGATTGGCTCATCACTGGGTTCTCCTGGAGTTTGACCATCCCATTACATGTACAGCTAGTGCTATTGTGATTGGATCAAGACTGGACTTTGATGCTTATATCCTTTCATGTGGTTGTCATGTGATTGTCATGTGACTGTTACATCTATATATGTTACTGATGGTGTGATATTCCTTGACTCCTATTACTTAGTAATAATTGTCGCATAGCATTTCATGGAATTTTGGTGGAGTCTATAACAGATAAAGTCAGTAATGTTATTATATATCTATTTGTACAGTATTTGTTGGAGATATACTGCCTATCCTTCTTTCATGTGCATTAGGATTATCAAAAGAATTTATTACCAAAGATAAAAGTTTTCAAGTTGAAGAAGAAAGAAGGCACAGTTGAAAGGGTTTGACTATCCATTGACCCATTCATCCATCCGTCATTCCATCCATTAATTCATCCTTCCATCCATTCATCCGTCCTTCCATCCATTCATTCTTCCATCCATCCATCCATCCATCCATCCATCCATCCATCCATTCATCCATGTAGATGCAAGATGAGAGAACATTAATTGGTAAAAATCTTTTCAAAAAAGAAACAAAGATTGATCTCTTTACTGGAATGAAGGTGGTCCTGTCTACAGGTAAAGATGTTCAGTTCAAGACTAGTTCTGAAATATTCTAGTTTGCAAAAGTATTTCAGTTACACTTTTGTGATTGCAGGGGAAATAGGAACATTAACGGGATCATTTGGTTCATCTGGAAAATACAAGATTTACATACCAGGTTCACTAATTCTTAATCCTATAAATACTTAGTGTCCTAATTGTGTCTTTTGGCCTATTACTTAGATGGTATTTCACCTGAAACAAGTGAAATATTGTCCCAAGGAAAGAAGAGGAAAGGTAGTGAATACGTATATAAATGTTGTTAGTGAACATGCCTACTCTGTAATGAGTTAAAAAGCCTATATAGGGAACTAAACCAGGTGAGAGCTTGGGATGAGGATACAGGAGTCTTCTCTTTATTCTTTTACTTCACTGGGCCAGACAGCTGGTTTTCTGGGAATTTCACCCTTTACTGTGACCCTAGGAGTCTTTGTCTTTTCTATGATCTTTTGTGAATCCTTGACACAACCAATCATTCTCAAACCTCACAAGAAGGAAAAGCATGAAAGAAGCCATTGCTAGGAAGTGAACCCAGGACAGATGGTTATGAACATCAGTGCTTGTGTCTTTCTGAGTTTACATCCAATTACATTTGATTCACATTGTGGTGGTACTTTTGTGCTTCCTAATAATATTTGAGACTTACGTAGCACTTGTGGTTTGATTATCACTTTAACAGTGCCTATATCCTATAATACCTTCATGTGTACAGTTTTCTAACAATAATCCTTCTAAATTATACGTATATATTAGGAAGAAAAAGCTGTACATGTATCCTCATCCAAAGCTCTATAGGTTTTCTAGGAAAACAATATTTTCTTAACCTCATAGTGATGTCAACCATTTCTTAAAACTTATATATAGGAAAGTATTGCTTAGTAACCAGATCTGGTGTATATGACTATTATATAGTGAGCTTAAAAGCTGTTCCTAAGATCCTTGCCTATATATAGTGTATATCTCCCATTCCTTAGATGATGAGTCTACAGCAGTTTGCAAGGATGGACCTATAAAAGTCACTATTAACTTCAAAAGATATGTATTTGACCCTGAAAAGAAAATGTCACAATCTGGAATATAAATAAATTTTCTTGGATTTATATCCATACTACATACATATATAGATTTGAACATGTACTCTTAGTTTTTTATAGATAGTGGCCAACACATTGGTACTTTTGTTTGGTTTGTAAATTACCTGTATAATCTCAATATGTTACATGCAGTATGCGGCTCTAGATAAACATGTATACTCAGTATATCTATATTCATCACCCAATATACTTATATGCAGCCGTAGCTAGTATATAAGCTAAATCAGTCATTAATTGAATTCAGTGATTTCCCAGACATATATGTATATGAACCCAGACTAAAAACCTGACATCTAGCTCAACATAATAGCTCCTTGACCTAGGTTCATGTTGCATACATGTCACAGAAACCACAAAATTCAAAATTAATATTGACCTTCAATAGTGACCTTCAGCTTAATGGGACTGTAGCCTTCCAAATGCACCATGTTGACTTGTCTGTTGTTTATTTATAAATGTGATGCACTTTCATTAATGTGATTAATCCAATGCACATATGGCCTAAATATATACAATAATAAAAACATGTTATAGTTAATTAGCTCTATTATTGATTGTCTGTTGTTTGTTGATGAATATATGATACATCTACTAATCCTAATGGCCTAAACCTTTTTGGCCACACACTTATAACAAAAACAACAATGTTTATAGATAGTTTTTTTCACAGCTCTATTATATCATTAGTCTATATGGTTAATTGGTATGTATAATGGTGTAGGAAAGGTTGAAGTGGTGATATAGTAGTAGGTTGCCAAACACTTTAAATTTACTGTTATATAATTATTGAATTACTTATCATGTATATACATATTTTATATATTTTATTTAGTCAATCGCTATATACAATACGTAAGTGAGCTCGAGGGCACATGGGAAATTAATTATAGAAATGTACAGCATTAACATTGAGTGGATAAATGATATATAAAAGGAGTAAACATGCATTAGGAGCCCGGGTCAGTCATGATCATGGCTGAACTCTTCTCTTCATCTTCTCCAGTGTTTTTGGAAATGTGATGGGCTATATATATATAGCTGAGGAATCAAAGGGAAGTAGGACCAATTACAGTATATATAAATATACAGAGCCAATACAGTATATAACCAACTTATATATATATATACGTAATTCCTACTTTTTTATTATTGAATGAAATGTTTTTATTAGCAATTACATGCAGTAATAAGTATGTGCACACAAAAATAGTTATAACTAAATTAAAGTCATGCAATTGGTATTATAATAATTAAACAAGTTCTGCTCATTATATAATGAAAACAATCTGTATATATATATATATAGCTAATTTTATAATGTTAAAGCAATGTCCATTAATCAGAGTTCATTGAATTAACGAGGGAGCTTATCATTCATGTCAGCCAGAATAAAGGCATAGATGGCCCACACTACAGTGCAAAGATCCATATCATCAGGGTCTTGGATACTCATCTTGTCTGCAGGTGAATGGTGGTACCAGAAGTACCTTTCTCCTTCATACACATTGGAAAGGCTTCCAGTTGGTACATTCAATGATTGCCAATCCTCTATGTCTGAAATACTGGCAGAGTTAAAAACCCTTGAGGCATCAATTCCTTTCAAGTTTTTCAAGTAGGTTCCTCCGATGATCTCAAGTATGGCTTTAGCTTTTCCTGAACCTGTAAATCTGATTCCAGTTGGAGTGAAGGTTCCATCATCACTTTCAAACATAATGCTGTAATTGGCAGCTTCATTCTTGTGAGCATTGTAATAAGCAGTTGCACCATTTAAATTTGTTTCTTCTCCTGTAAAAAATACAGCACGGAGGGTTCGTTTTGGTTTCAATTGGAGCTGGGTAAGAATTGACAAAACCTCCCAGGAGATTGCTACAGCACCTCCGTCATCCATGGCTCCCTGACAAATATCCCAGCTGTCAATGTGCCCACCGATCATAACAATTTCATCCACTTTTTCAGTTCCCTTAATTTCTGCTACAATGTTGAAAGAATCTTTGTCGGGAAATGTCTGTGCTCCCATGAACATGCTGACACGTGGATTTTTTCCATTAGTGTACATGCTTTGAAGCATTTCAGCATCTTCTATTGTGATACAGGCTGCTGGTATCTTGGGAACACCCTCCTCATAGCTTTGCCAACCAGTATGAACTGTACCCAATGAAAATGGTGTAACACTTCTAATGAGAGCACCCACAGCACCAAGTTTAGCAGCCTCTGAAGCACCCCTATTCCGATACGCCACTGTTTCAATATAGCTGTCAATGGGATACTTGTGTTCTTTAACCCACTCCTGGTTATAAACAACGATTTTATCAGAAACGTTAGCTGTGCCAAGGTTCTTGAGCTCTTCAAAGTTCCTAACAACTACGATGTCTGCTTCCAATGGGCTGTCGTTTGGAGTAGCAACGCTGCTTCCGAGTCCCGAAATTTTAATGTCAACCTTTATCGGCGAGACAAGCTGTGCATTCTCCTCTCCACGGACCCAATGTTTAACTTGTGCCTTCTCCAGAGTGACGTCAATTCCTTCTAGCTTCATTAAGTCAGAGACATGCGTGATGGCGTCTTCCAAGGCCTGAGTTCCCGAAAATCTAGCACCGAATTTGTTTACTAATGCCTCCAGCTTCCTGTAGGCCTCGTGTTTACCTTCTCCATCGAGTAAGTGTTTTTTGATTTGCGAAACCGCTTCGAACTTTTCGCTAATTTCCTTGATAATAGCAGCCTCTTCTTCGCCGGAGAGAGCCATATGGTATGGTCTATTTAGATATGATGAAAATGCTTAAGGTATATATGGATAAAATCTTAAACCGTTTAAAAATAACAGCAAGTTTCTCAGTATAAAGCAAGCATGGATTATACATATTATATACTCACTGTAATTGGTGTGGCTAAGGTGGGCGTGCATGCTAATTAACTAAAAGGGTACTAGACTTTCGCGAATTGAGCCGTTCAAAATATTTCGCGTGTTCCACGCGTTTTATTTGTGCGAAGCTACGATCTGGTAAATGAACGCACAACGGCACTACTAGCAATGACTTGCAGATTTTGATAAACTTGTGCGAAGCTACGGTAGCTCCTGATACGACTTTCGGGGCATCAACGAAGAACTGGTCTTAAGTGAAGTCGATCAACCAGCTGAGCGCTGAATGCAAGTGCGATCGTCGAGCACTGTGATTCGTGCTGCCAAGACCTTTCAGGTATTTAAGACCTAATTACGTACATTCATGGTCAGGGTTTATATATAAACTGTCCGGGCAGTGGTATATGCTGAGGGACGGACGGGGACGATAAACAAGTAATATATTTTACTTTGCCTAAACTAAAAAGTAAGCACTATATAGGCCAAGCTGGGCCAATGAGTCACTATAACAAATTAGTGTATAGTTAGGTAAAGTATGTCACTGATTTACCCACATTTCATTTGTAGCTTTGGATGTCATCTATACCGTAATTGTACCGATTATCTATACTACGATGGATGTCATCATAGATTACGATGTCATCATAGATTATCTATATATAGATACCGTAATACATGGCAGTAAACTTTGGTAAAGACTACGAAACGAAGTTTAACATTGAGAGCTTTTTGGAGTATTACAAAAACGGGAATGGCGAATCAGTGTCTGCCATGGCAGATTTCTTTTTAAAGGAGTTGCATAGCTTTTATAGTACCTTAATCAAAGAAGAGAACAGAAATTGGAATATATTGGAGTTGGGATGCGGGCCTATTATCGTTTATCAGATCAGTGCCACTAAAATAGCGTCGGAGATAGTTCTGGCCGAGTACGCGAGTAACAATCGACAGGCTGTACAACAGTGGCTGAATAAAGATCCATCGTGTATAGATTGGACATTTGCCTTTAACTTTGTGGTCAAAGAACTGGAAGGTGGCAGCGAAGCCGATGTTGAGAAGCGTCAAGATGAACTTCGCCAGGCCGTAAAGTCCGTAATTCCTTGTGATGTTACCAAAAAGGAGATGATACCTGATGAGCACAAAGGACCTTATGACGTAGTCTTCTCTAGTCTGGTTTTGGAATCTGCATGTAGGACAGTAGAAGATTACAATGCTACCGTAGCTCGCATCGTCAAAATCTACGTGAAACCAGGCGGACGGATCGTCATGCATTGTACCATGACAGAGAAACCAAGCTCACTTGACGAGCAATGCTCCTATAAAGTAGGCGAAGAAAGATTTTTTGATTTGGGTCTAAATGAGGGTATTGTTCGTACTGCTTTGGAGAGCGCCGGATGCTGTGATATTACGACTACAGCTATAGATAAGAAGACTACAGGGTTCCCAGATGACGCTGTATCCCCAACATTCAAAGGTCTTATGTTCGTGTCAGCCATAAAAAGTATTTAAATCTTTATCCAATGAAGTTTATATTTATTATATTGCATGCAACTTAACTATGATGTAGCTATATATGAAGTGTGATTGACTGAATTGGTGGGTGGAGCGAAGCAGTCACAGCAGAGGAGACAAATATAGTATGTATATTGGAGTGCTTCATGATCATGTATTTATGCGTCAGCATTCACAAACATGTACGAAACATTTCCAATGAGTTTTTGAAATTTTTTAAATCTTTCCATTTGCCCTATCTCTCACCATGCCAGTATATATTTTAATGTACATTTGGTGCTATAACTCTGTGAAATGAATATATATACATAGATAGGGTAAAAGTAAAGATATATAAAAATTTTGAAAAGTCATTGGAAATGTTTCAGACATGTTTGTGAATGCTGACACTAAGTTTTAGTTTCATATTTGCCACATGCTCACCAGATCGCTAGAACTAGGGCCAAACTGCCCTACGAGGCACAAAACAACAACAATAACGTTAACATTAATGATTAGTGCTCTCTATAATATGCAGAACCCAAAGGAACGTATAGGCAGAAGTTATATATTAGATCTGGAAAATGTCTTTGGTTCAATCCGACACAAACTTCATCTTTGACATATATAGCAAGATATATAAAGATCCCTGAAGAGGTCATTACATATATATATTACCAATGCCTACCACCACTTACAAGGCTTTGTCTCAACAACACATTGGTGTTGTTGAGACAAAGCCTTGTAAGTCACTGAAGAAGACCCCCAGGGTCAAAACGTTTGGCAGAAAGAAGAATCGAAAAAACTGCGTCTCTAGACGCTCCCAAAGTCGAAAGATGAACCTTTACAAAGATAAACACATTGGTGTACTGCCATGTTCCCCATCAGAAGAGGTGCCTTCCAGGAAGACCCTCTCTCTCTAGTCATCTTCCTTACGGCCTTCAATCAAATAATTGCCCTGCGTAATTCTCCCAGTCTTGGATACCAACTTAGACTACTGCCCTCTACCGATGATGCCAGGTACTCTCCCACCAATTCATACGCTTATGTTAAATGGGACGAGGACGGTAGTAGTTAGGACCCAGGCTGGTATAAAGGTCTAGTTGCTGAACATTCAGACTCAATATCTAGCTCTTACAACCCTCCACTATTCTAATGGTAGCGGGACTGAATACATTGACTTAAGGACAGTCCAGTGGAGACCTTAATTGTAGGAAAAATACCAGATAATTTCTACCTATACCACTTACAGTACCTATGCTGCCTCTCTACTCCTCACCACATCAAATTGAAGCATTTGCCGATGACCTCTCTGTCTAATCCACAGATAAGGCAGAGCATCAATCCATTCTGTCCACATTGGACACAAAATGTAAGGAGCTTGATCTCCATCTAAAACCTGAAAAGTGTCATCTTTAATGGTTCCTCAGCTGATAAGATTCAGATTAGGTACAGGTGAAACAACTAATTAGCCATGCATTGTCAATAGATCTCTGAAATCATGGTTAGGCCTCCCAAGGTGTTCTACACTTACTGTGTTATACCATCCAGAGATCTTAAGATGTTCTCTATCTTTCTTATATGGCAGAGAAAGCTCATGGTAGCATGCCAGGACTCATTCATACTGATATTTCATTATGAGACCTGTGATCTTGCCGATACTTTTTTACAACACATGCATGTACATCATTTGATTTTCTGTAAATTCCATAAATAATGCATATGATCGATGTGTTCATTCTCTGCATTGCACTATGTCCTAGTGATACAATAATACGTAAACTAGCTCAATAGTCAGTTCAGCAACAACAAAAAAGGAGGCAACATGCTTCATTAATAATTGCCTGTAAGAGAGGCTGGCATTCGGTGCACCACGCATTACACTCAAGCAGCCAATGGGTAACATCCTCCACCTTCCCTGCCCAGCACTCCCGACATGTCCTCTCCTCTCCCCGCCACCATCCACTCTCAATCATGGGGGGCTGTCCCATCATCATCATCACTCATTTGTGACTCTTGCTGGCCACTAATTATAATTACTCAAGCAACAAATTAAATTTGATATAAATATCGTTCAATAAGATTCATTTAATGTCTTTTTGGCTGAAACAAAAATAAAACCTTTGAATGTTGGGGATACAGCATGATCAGGGATCCCTGTAGTCTTCTTATCTATAGCTGCAGTCGTAATATCACAGCATCCGGCGCTCTCCAAAGCAGTACGAACAATACCCTCATTTAGACCCAAATCAAAATATCTTTCTTCGCCTACTTTATAGAAGCATTGCTCGTCAAGTGAGCTTGGTTTCTCTGCGATGGCACAATGCATGACGATCCTTCCGCCTGATTTCACGTAGATTTTGACGATGCGAGCTACGGTAGCATTGTAATCTTCTACTGTCCTACATGCAGATTCCAAAACCAGACTAGAGAAGACTACGTCATAAGGTCCTTTGTGCTCATCAGGTATCATCTCCTTTTTGGTAACATCACAAGGAATTACGGACTTTAGGGCCTGGCGAAGTTCATCTTGACGCTTATCAACATCGGCTTCGCTGCCACCTTCCAGTTCTTTGACCACAAAGTTAAAGGCAAATGTCCAATCTATACACGATGGATCTTTATTCAGCCACTGTTGTACAGCCTGTCGATTGTTACTCGCGTACTCGGCCAGAACTATCTCCGACGCTATTTTAGTGGCACTAATCTGATAAACGATAATAGGCCCGCATCCCAACTCCAATATATTCCAATTTCTGTCCTCTTCTTTGATTAAGGTACTATAAAAGCTACGCAACTCCTTTAAAAAGAAATCTGCCATGGCAGACACTGATTCACCATTCTCATTTTAGTAATATTCCAAATAGATCTTAATGTTAAACTTCGTTTCGTAGTCTTTACCAAAGTTTACTGCCATGTATTACGGTATAGATGACATCCAAAGCTACAAAAGTGCTAAATGAAATGTGGGTAAATCGCCGTATATGGATATAGGATCATATTACTTCCGGAAGTAATACACTAATTCCGGAAGTAGAATCAGTGGACATACTTTACCTAACTATACACTAATTTTGTTATAGTGACTCATTGGCCCAGCTTGGCCTATATAGTGCTTACTTTTTAGTTTATAGCATTTGTCACTTTATTATTATTTATATTATTATTATTTTACATTTATATGATCTCCAGTATAGGCGACCATGGCACTTGCACTAATTTTCGAGAAGAATATGCGTATAACGTCATGCACATACATCTTCACTATTTTTGTAGAAATGTTTTAATCTTTCTATATCTGTTTCGACGATTTTTCAGCCTATTTCAGAATTTCGCTCCTCTACAAAATGTATAGGGAAAACGAAACAACCAGTATCGTCCCTACATAAAGAGTACTAGGCCCTACTAGTACTATAGTACTCTCTGATAGAGTCTAATATACTCCGCAACTTTCATTTTTGACTTGAAAGATGTACAATAATATGCGTATGCATATAAGTATCATGCACTTTTCTTTTGTATATTAATAACTAAAATGTACATTATTTAAAGTTTTGAGTCAATTTCTGCAGTAATTTTTTACATTAATTTTTACAGCAACACACACAGTAAGAGCACCTACAATCAAATTGTATTATTATAATAGTGTAGATGCTAAAGCAAGCAATGTCCATTGATCAGAGTTCTTTGAATTAACGAGGAAGCTTATCATTCATGTCAGCCAGAATAAAGGTGTAGATGGCCCACGCTACAGTGCAAAGGTCCATATCATCAGGGTCTTGGATACTCATCTTGTCTGCAGGTGAATGGTGGTACCAGAAGTACCTTTCTCCTTCATACATATTGGAAAGGCTTCCAGTTGGTATATACATTTAATGATTGCCAATCCTCTATGTCTGAAATACTGGCAGAGTTGAAAACCCTTGAGGCATCAATTCCTTTCAAGTTTTTCCAATAGGTTCCTCCAATGAGCTCAAGTATATATGGCTTTAGCTTTTCCTGAACCTGTAAATCTGATTCCAGTTGGAGTGAAGGTTCCATCATCACTTTCAAACATAATGCTGTAATTGGCAGCTTCATTCTTGTGAGCATTGTAATAAGCAGTTGCACCATTTAAATTTGTTTCTTCTCCTGTGAAAAATACAGCACGGAGGGTTCGTTTTGGTTTCAATTGGAGCTGGGTAAGAATTGACAAAACCTCCCAGGAGATTGCTACAGCACCTCCGTCATCCATGGCTCCCTGACAAATATCCCAGCTGTCAATGTGCCCACCAATCATAACAATTTCATCCACTTTTTCAGTTCCCTTAATTTCTGCTACAATGTTGAAGGAATCTTTGTCGGGAAATGTCTGTGCTCCCATGAACATGCTGACACGTGGATTTTTTCCATTAGTGTACATGCTTTGAAGCATTTCAGCATCTTCTATTGTGATGCAGGCTGCTGGTACCTTGGGAACGCCCTCCTCATAGCTTTGCCAACCAGTATGAACTGTACCCAATGAAAATGGTGTAACACTTTTAATGAGAGCACCCACAGCACCAAGTTTAGCAGCCTCTGAAGCACCTCTATTCCGATACGCCACCGTGTCACCATAGCTGTCAATGGGATACTTGTGTTCTTCAACCCACTCCTGGTTATAAACAACGATTTTATCAGAAACGTTAGCTGTGCCAAGGTTCTTGAGCTCTTCAAAGTTCCTAACAACCACGATGTCTGCTTCCAATGGGCTGTCGTTTGGAGTAGCAACGCTGCTTCCGAGTCCCGAAATTTTAATGTCAACCTTTATCGGCGAGACAAGCTGTGCATTCTCCTCTCCACGGACCCAATGTTTAACTTGTGCCTTCTCCAGAGTGACGTCAATTCCTTCTAGCTTCATTAAGTCAGAGACATGCGTGATGGCGTCTTCCAAGGCCTGAGTTCCCGAAAATCTAGCACCGAATTTGTTTACTAACGCCTCCAGTTTCCTGTAGGCCTCGTGTTTACCTTCTCCATCGAGTAAGTGTTTTTTGATTTGCGAAACCGCTTCGAACTTTTCGCTAATTTCCTTGATAATAGCAGCCTCTTCTTCGCCGGAGAGAGCCATATGGTATGGTCTATTTAGATATGATGAAAATGCTTAAGGTATATATGGATAAAATCTTAAACCGTTTAAAAATAACAGCAAGTTTCTCAGTATAAAGCAAGCATGGATTATACATATTATATACTCACTGTAACTGGTGTGGCTAAGGTGGGCGTGCATGCTAATTAACTAAAGGGGTACTAGACTTTCGCGAATTGAGCCGTTTAAAATATTTTGCGTGTTCCGCGCGTTTTATTTGATGCGAAGCTACGATCTGGTAAATGAACGCACAACGGCACTACTAGCTCCTGATACGACTTTCGGGGCATCAACGAAGAATTGGTCTTTTAAGTGAAGTCACTGATTCATATTACTATGTAATATGATCCTATATCCATATACGGCGATTTACCTACATTTCATTGTATAGCTTTGGTTGTCATCTATACCGTAATACATGGCAGTAAGCTTTGGTAAAGACTACGAAACGAAGTTTAACATTGAGAGCTTTTTGGAATATTACAAAAATGGGAATGGTGAATCAGTGTCTGCCATGGCAGATTTCTTTTTAAAGGAGTTGCATAGCTTTTATAATACCTTTATCAAAGAAGAGGACAGAAAATGGAATATATTGGAGTTGGGATGCGGGCCCGTTATCATTTATCAGATCAGTGCTACTAAAATAGCGTCGGAGATAGTTCTGGCCGAGTACACAAGTAACAATCGACAGGCTGTACAACAGTGGCTGAATAAAGATCCATCGTCTATAGATTGGACATTTGCCTTTAACTTTGTGGTCAAAGAACTGGAAGGTGGCAGCGATGCCGATGTTGAGAAACGTCAAGATGAACTTCGCCAGGCCGTAAAGTCCGTAATTCCTTGTGATGTTACCAAAAAGGAGATGATACCTGATGAGCACAAAGGACCTTATGACGTAGTCTTCTCTAGTCTGGTTTTGGAATCTGCATGTAGGACAGTAGAAGATTACAATGCTACCGTAGCTCGCATCGTCAAAATCTACGTGAAATCAGGCGGAAGGATCGTCATGCATTGTGCCATCACAGAGAAACCAAGCTCACTTGACGAGCAATGCTTCTATAAAGTAGGCGAAGAAAGATTTTTTGATTTGGGTCTAAATGAGGGTATTGTTCGTACTGCTTTGGAGAGCGCCGGATGCTGTGATATTACGACTGCAGCTATAGATAAGAAGACTACAGGGATCCCAGATGACGCTGAATCTCCATCATTCAAAGGTTTTATTTTTGTTTCAGCCAAAAAGACATTTAAATGAATCTTATTGAACGATATTTATATCAAATTTAATTTGTTGCTTGAGTAATTATAATTAGTGGCCAGCAAGAGTCACAAATGAGTGATGATGATGATGGGACAGCCCCCCATGATTGAGAGTGGATGGTGGCGGGGAGAGGAGAGGACATGTCGGGAGTGCTGGGCAGGGAAGGTGGAGGATGTTACCCATTGGCTGCTTGAGTGTAATGCGTGGTGCACCGAATGCCAGCCTCTCTTACAGGCAATTATTAATGAAGCATGTTGCCTCCTTTTTTGTTGTTGCTGAACTGACTATTGAGCTAGTTTATGTATTATAATAATTGTATCACTAGGACATAGTGCAATGCAGAGAATGAACACATCATTATTTTTGAAATTTACAGAAAATCAAGTGATGTACATGCATGTGTTGTAAAAAAGTATCGGCAAGATCACAGGTCTCATAATGAAATATCAGTATGAATGAGTCCTGGCATGCTACCATGAGCTTTCTCTGCCATATAAGAAAGATAGGGAACATCTTAAGATCTCTGGATGGTATAACACAGTAAGTGTAGAACACCTTGGGAGGCCTAACCATGATTTCAGAGATCTATTGACAATGCATGGATTGAAACCTGGTGATGGTAGTCTTTCTGATTGCATTAACAGCTAGATGCATGGAAGCGCAATGAGGGGGCTAGATAGTGTGAGTAGATCCACGTCTTATATTCACCCCTAACATTACTTGAGTCAATATTATAAAGAGCAGATTGAATTTTGGTCGTTAAGCTAGTACGTATACTATGTACCTGCAGCTGAATAGGCAGCTGATGGACAGTGTGCTAGGAATTTCTCAAGGAACTTTGAGGGATTCCTGCTAATTAGTTGTTTCGCCTGTGCCTAATCTGAATCTTATCAGCTGAGGAACCATTAAAGATGACACTTTTCAGGTTTTAGATGGAGATCAAGCTCCTTACATTTTGTGTCCAATGTGGACAGGATGGATTGATGCTCTGCCTTATCTGTGGATAAGACAGAGAGGTCATCGGCAAATGCTTCAATTCGATGTGGTGAGGAGTAGAGAGGCAGCATAGGTACTATAAGTGGTATAGGTAGAAATTTTCTGGTATTTTTCCTACAAGGTCTCCACTGGATTGTCCTCAAGTCAATGTATTCAGTCCCGCTACCATTAGAATAATGGAGGGTTGTAAGAGCTAGATATTGAGTCTGAATGTTCAGCAACTAGACCTTTATACCAGCCTGGGTCCTAACTACTACCGTCCTCGTCCCATTTAACATAAGTGTATGAATTGGTGGGAGAGTACCTGCATGGCATCATCGGTAGAGGGCAGTAGTCTAAGTTGGTATCCAAGACTGGGAGAATTACGCAGGGCAATTATTGGATTGAAGGCCAGAAGGAAAGAAAAGGTTTCCTGGAAGGCACCTCTTCTGATAGGGAACATGGCAGTACACCAATGTGTTGTTGAGACAAAGCCTTGTAAGTGGTGGAAGGCATTGGTAATATATGTAATGACCTCTTCAGGGATCTTGCTATGTCAAAGATGAAGTTTGTGTGGGATTGAACCAAATACATTTTCCAGATCTAATATATAACTTCCGCCTATACGTTCCTTTGGGTTCTGCATATTATAGAGAGCACTAATCATTAATGTTAACGTTATTGTTGTTGTTTTGTGCCTCGTAGGGCAGTTTGGCCCTAGTTCTAGCGATCTGGTGAGCATGTGGCAAATATGAAACTAAAACTTAGTGTCAGCATTCACAAACATGTCTGAAACATTTCCAATGACTTTTCAAAATTTTTATATATCTTTACTTTTGCCCTAACAACTATACGATGTCTGCTTCCAATGGGCTGTCGTTTGGAGTAGCAACGCTGCTTCCGAGTCCCGAAATTTTAATGTCAACCTTTATCGGCGAGACAAGCTGTGCATTCTCCTCTCCACGGACCCAATGACTGACTTGTGCCTTCTCCAGAGTGACGTCAATTCCTTCTAGCTTCATTAAGTCAGAGACATGCGTGATGGCGTCTTCCAAGGCCTGAGTTCCCGAAAATCTAGCACCGAATTTGTTTATTAACGCCTCCAGTTTCCTGTGGGCCTCGTGTTTACCTTCTCCATCGAGTAAGTGTTTTTTGATTTGCGAAACCGCTTCGAACTTTTCGCTAATTTCCTTGATAATAGCAGCCTCTTCTTTGCCGGAGAGAGCCATATGGTATGGTCTATTTAGATATGATGAAAATGCTTAAGGTATATATGGATCTAATCTTAAACCGTTTAAAAATAACAGCAAGTTTCTCAGTATAAAGCAAGCATGGATTATACATATTATATACTCACTGTAACTGGTGTGGCTAAGGTGGGCGTGCATGCTAATTAACTAAAGGGGTACTAGACTTTCGCGAATTGAGCCGTTTAAAATATTTTGCGTGTTCCGCGCGTTTTATTTGATGCGAAGCTACGATCTGGTAAATGAACGCATAACGGCACTACTAGCTCCTGATACGACTTTCGGGGCATCAACGAAGAATTGGTCTTTTAAGTGAAGTCACTGATTCATATTACTTCCGGAAGTAATATGATCCTATATCCATATACGGCGATTTACCTACATTTCATTGTATAGCTTTGGTTGTCATCTATACCGTAATACATGGCAGTAAGCTTTGGTAAAGACTACGAAACGAAGTTTAACATTGAGAGCTTTTTGGAATATTACAAAAATGGGAATGGTGAATCAGTGTCTGCCATGGCAGATTTCTTTTTAAAGGAGTTGCATAGCTTTTATAATACCTTTATCATAGAAGAGGACAGAAAATGGAATATATTGGACTTGGGATGCGGGCCTGGTATCATTTATCAGATCAGTGCTACTAAAATAGCGTCGGAGATAGTTCTGGCCGAGTACGCGAGTAAAAATCGAAAGGCTGTACAACAGTGGCTGAATAAAGATCCATCGTGTATAGATTGGACATTTGCCTTTAACTTTGTGGTCAAAGAACTGGAAGGTGGCAGCGAAGCCGATGTTGAGAAGCGTCAAGATGAACTTCGCCAGGTCATAAAGTCCGTAATTCCTTGTGATGTTACCAAAAAGGAGATGATACCTGATGAGCTCAAAGGACCTTATGACGTAGTCTTCTCTAGTCTGGTTTTGGAAGCTGCATGTAGGACAGTAGAAGATTACAATGCTACCGTAGCTCGCATCGTCAAAATCTACGTGAAACCAGGCGGACGGATCGTCATGCATTGTGCCATCACAGAGAAACCAAGCTCATTTGACGGGCAATGCTTCTATAAAGTAGGCGAAGAAAGATTTTTTGATTTGGGTCTAAATGAGGGTATTGTTCGTACTGCTTTGGAGAGCGCCGGGTGCTGTGATATTACGACTGCAGCCATAGATAAGAAGACTACAGAGTTCCCTGATCATGCTGTATCCCCAACATTCAAAGGTCTTATTTTTGTTTCAGCCATGAAAAACATTTAAATCTTATCCAATGAATTTTTTAAGTTTATATTTATTATATTTATTATTATTATTATTATTATTATTAAAGTACCCATGCATGTACACACATTAAGGTGTAGATAAATGCCAACCAGTTCTGGTTAAGGGGCACAGGGCTATACCTGGACACATATAAACCATTGCCACTTAAGGCTACCAGGCTGTCTGCCCAGGTACATAGCCCGACTGCCTGGGCGCATTAAGCCCTCACAACTTAAGGCTACCAGGCCGCACATCCCAAACAGTCACGATCACATATACACAAGCACTGAGTTCGGAGGTGGTACATTTTAGTTCAAGTGAAAAAAGGGTGAAGGGTGATTTAGATGATGTGGGTAATGTAGATAATGTAGGTGCATATATACACAAAAGTAATAGGAAAGTAACAATTAAAAATATAAGTGAAATATACACAGGGGAGGGAGCCATGGGGTTATTATCCGACATAGTTTCGTCTTTTCCACATTTTTAATATTAAAAACCCGATTTTAGTACTCCTGTCAATGCCACTATCAGCTTTTCACTATCTAGTTTATTATCAAATTCAGCAACCCTCTCTCTTAACTCCTCGAACTAGCTACTTCTTTCATTACTAATCTTTTCACATCTATAAGAATGAAGTGGTTAGTGTCTTCTACTTCCTGTGATTCACAGTGCTGACACAGACGCTTACTCCTCTCTATTCTAGACCATCTACCCTCTTCGATTCTACCCTCAGTCTAGCTGTGCCACCTCTTATCTTAGAAATAAGGCTTCTAACTTCTCTATTTCTAATATCAGTACTATAACTAGGTTCACTAATTATTTTGCATGCAACTTAACTATGATGTAGCTATGAAATGTGATTGACTGAATTGGTGGGTGGAGCGAAGCAGTCACAGCAGAGGAGACAATTATAGTATTATTATTATTATATATATTGGAGTGCTTCATAATCATGCATGTATTTTGCCCAATGTATATATATATATAAATAAACATTTCCAATGAGTTTTTGAAATTATTATAAATCTTACTATTTGCCCTATCTCTCATCATACATTGTTTTATTATAATTATAGTGTAAATATATTGAGTCAATTTCTGCAATCTCTGCAATTATTCTTTATTAATTTTTGCAGCAAACACACATAGTAAGATTGCATAATAGTGTAATGATGAAGTATGCAATGTCCATTGATCAGAGTTCTTTGAATTAACGAGGGAGCTTATCATTCATGTCAGCCAGAATAAAGGCGTAGATGGCCCACACTACAGTGCAAAGGTCCATATCATCAGGGTCTTGGATACTCATCTTGTCTGCAGGTGAATGGTGGTACCAGAAGTACCTTTCTCCTTCATACACATTGGAAAGGCTTCCAGTTGGTACATTCAATGCCGGCCAACTGTAACCTTCTAATTCTAAATCTGGAACTTCAGCAGAGTTGAAAACTCTTGAGGCATCAAGTCCTTTCAAGTTTTTCAAGTAGGTTCCTCCGATGAGCTCAAGTATGGCTTTAGCTTTTCCTGAACCTGTAAATCTGATCCCAGTTGGAGTGAAGGTTCCACTATCACTTTCAAACATAATGCTGTAATTGGCAGCTTCATTCTTGTGAGCATTGTAATATGCAATTGCACCACCAAAATTACTTTCTTCTCCTGTGAAAAATACAGCACGGAGGGTTCGTTTTGGTTTCAATTGGAGCTGGGTAAGAATTGACAAAACTTCCCAGGAGATTGCTATACCACCTCCGTCATCCATGGCTCCCTGGCCAATATCCCAGCTGTCAATGTGCCCACCAATCATAACAATTTCATCCACTTTTTCAGTTCCCTTAATTTCTGCTACAATGTTGAAGGAATCTTTGTCGGGAAATGTCTGTGCTCCCATGAACATGCTGACACGTGGATTTTTTCCATTAGTGTACATGCTTTGAAGCATTTCAGCATCTTCTTTTGTGATGCAGGCTGCTGGTATCTTGGGAACGCCCTCCTCATAGTCTTGCCAACCAGTATGAACTGTACCCAATGAAAATGGTGTAACACTTCTAATGAGAGCACCCACAGCACCAAGTTTAGCAGCCTCTGAAGCACCTCTATTCCGATACGCCACCGTGTCACCATAGCTGTCAATGGGATACTTGTGTTCTTCAACCCACTCCTGGTTATAAACAACGATTTTATCAGAAACGTTAGCTGTGCCAAGGTTCTTGAGCTCTTCAAAGTTCCTAACAACCACGATGTCTGCTTCCAATGGGCTGCCGTTTGGAGTAGCAACGCTGCTTCCGAGTCCCGAAATTTTAATGTCAACCTTTATCGGCGAGACAAGCTGTGCATTCTCCTCTCCACGGACCCAATGACTGACTTGTGCCTTCTCCAGAGTGACGTCAATTCCTTCTAGCTTCATTAAGTCAGAGACATGCGTGATGGCGTCTTCCAAGGCCTGAGTTCCCGAAAATCTAGCACCGAATTTGTTTATTAACGCCTCCAGTTTTCTGTAGGCCTCGTGTTTACCTTCTCCATCGAGTAAGTGTTTTTTAATTTGCGAAACCGCTTCGAACTTTTCGCTAATTTCCTTGATAATAGCAGCCTCCTCTTTGCCGGAGAGAGCCATATGGTATGGTCTATTTGAATGTAATGAAAATACTTAAGGTATATGGACGGCAATAAGCAAGTTTCTCGGTAGAATATTATTAGAGCAGGCATGAATTATATATACCCTCTTTTTGTACACCCTCGCGTATAGCAGCCGCGGCTTGCGGTTTGCTGGGGGACGTGTTTGATTGGTGATCACGCAGCTGGTAGAGTCTATAAAAGGCTTGGGCTTTTTGCTCGTTCGTAACAAGAACGCGCGCAGAAAATACGTACGTATTGCATAAGTTCGATTCGCAAGAGATTTTGCTGCAATGTGTAAGTTTAATTATGCATGCGTTCATCTATATATAGTGACTTGACTTTTAATGGCACATTTTAAATACATAAGTATAGATTTCTAAATTAACCTATTAATGTCATATTCACTTGCAGCTTATGATCCTGTTGAAGTAGCCAGAAACTTCAAATCACCTGGGGGAAACAATTGCTATGGGTATCTGAACACAGATTCAACCGGATACTATCTTGCTACCACGAAGCTGGAATGTGGCTTGACCTATGTTGGCAATGCTGTCATGGAAGATGAGGTCTTACCTGGCATAGTTTCTTATGACAGCGCTCAAAAGAATGGTGCCTATATAGGCCAAATTAATGCCATAGCTGTGTCATCCTTCACTGGACCACGCAGCGGAGTCTGGGGTTATGATTTTGCCAGAAGTCCTGATCTCAGAAGAAAAAGGCTCTATGACTTTAGGAAACTTAAATTTGGCAAAAAGGAGATAACTCTACCGAACGTAGTAGACGTGTATGACATAGAACCCCTTATGAATGCCACCAAAGCATTATTTGGTAATGCAGAAAACAGGAAAGGGTGGTTTCCTCCGCTGCCTGGTGCCCATGTTACTGCTGCAGCCAAATCGGCCAATTCCCAGCTTGACCAATATGGCAGACCAATTGCTGGCTATGTCTGGTCATACATGGCACTTGCCATAGCAAAGGACCGGGCTAATGATTCAAGTCTGTTCGTTGAAGACTGTGGATACTATCCATTACCAGAGCAAGATGATGCCATCATAACAAAGTATCTTGATGACAAGCGCCTCAAGGTAGTAGAAAGTGTTCTGCTTTGTGGACACAACCAGAAGGTGGAATACAAGGAAATCTTCACCGGCTATGTCTTCAAGTACTGCCCACCTAAATACTATGGAACGGCTATAGCCTATGCTCCCTATGTCCTCCTTGCAAGTGGTGCTTATCCAGCTGCAACTCCTGATCAAACATCTGAGCAACGCCTGACTACAATGAATCTGGATGAATGGATCACTGAAATGAAGGAGAAAAATCCAAAAAGAAAAAAATAGATTTTGCTGAACATTGCAACATTTAGTACTAAACATTTAATTTAGCATATAGTTGGCTAGAAGTATAAACAACAGTCTTTAATTTTTGATAGAGTGAATGGTATATCATAATAGGTTGTTCTGTTTCATTATGTTATGCAATGGATGTTCATGAATTAAAATGTGAAACCGTGCACAAATGTATATACGTATGTACATCAGTGTAACCATGCGGGGGTCTATACGTATATATACACATATTAGATATCGACATAAAAACTTATAAATCTGCTCTACACACACAAATATATACACACACATATAAACAGCACTAGCTCTTAAATCACATGTAGAGAATATCCGTATGTAGTATATTATGCATATAATGCACAAAATTATAATAGGTTATATATATATATAGCTCTTTAAAGTATGTCATGCCCCTATATATATATGTACGTATGAAACTATAGCCTTTGATAAAAATATAAAATGCATATACACAATTATATAGAATTGAATTTCACACCTGCTATATAGGCATATAATAAATATTTGAGTGGTATAATTGAAGTATTTTTGGAGATCAACAATTGCAAATCAATCATTAATTAAATTAAATGTTGTGATTTCCCATGTACAGACATATGCCTATATATATGCAACTTGGACCCAGCTGACCTGACATCCCTATAACTGTTCAATAGCTCCTTGACCTAGGTTCATGTTGCATACATGTCGCAGAAACCATAAATGTCAAAATTATATATTGACCTTCAGGTTAATGGGACTGTATGGCTAGCAGTGAACCTTCCAAATGCACCATGTTGACTTGTCTGTTGTTTGTTTATAAATGTGTTGCACTGTGATTAGTCCCATATTATAAATTTTATTGCCTAAATTTTCAATATACACAAATGTGTATGCATTTACATAATATTATTATACAACATAAATTGGATAAAATGACATAATGAAATTATTAACTGAACTTGTACCTTTGCTAAAGCTTCTAATGCTAGTTGTAATTAACTAATTAGCAATTTGTTAAATTTGTTTTTCTATACTGTTCCTGCCAAGTGTCGTTCATTGACAATAAGCTGGGCAAATCCAACAAGACCACTCTGATGCAGTGCCTTTCATTCATGAAAACTCATATATATAGGATCAGTTGCTGCTCACCAAGTAGGGGGCGGCCTATACAGCACAGTATGAGAATGTAGGGATTGCTATAGGATGGAAGGAGCTCTGGTTGCCATGGTGATAGCCCAATGTACTGGTCTTGTTGCTAAAAGTGAGTGATTTATCATACATGCATGCAGACAAGGGAAGAATTAAACTTGAGAGATGTCAGAGATAATTGAAGGTCAGTCTGAAGAAGTTTGATGTATTCCATTGCCTACTAGAAGAGACGAGCTTGAATGGAACAAAAGAGGAAGATTGTCATTGGTATAGCATGTAGGAAAATGGAAAATTGCAGGTATATATACAGGTAACATGTAATCCTTGGGAATATGAATAGTACAATTTGAACTATTTCATTATAATGGATACAGCACAAACATACGTATGTAGGTAAATGAAGGCAATCAATAAGTTAAAGTACGTAGTAAAAGTTATGCAATTCCATTTCTCATTTTGCACTCCTTGAAGACCTGGTTGAAGGCATCACAGAGTGTAATATCAGGCTGGGACTGGGTGCAGTGTAGGAACTGCTGCAGCTCATACTGACAGGGTGCACTGTTGTTAGAGGAGGCTTGAGACTGCTGGTACTGGTAGTCCTGCTGGGTTTGTGGCTGATACTGCACTTGACTACAAAGAAGAGGTTCAGAGAGAATTATAATGTTACTTAATATCCTACGTACAAGCACAATTATAACAAGTAACAAGTAATTTGAGTTAAAAAACGAGGGGCTGCCGCCCCTGCACTTGAATTACTTGGCCATTATGTAATGGAAAAGAAAAGGTTGATAGCCAAGAAATGTTCTCTCTAGAGGCACTCACCCTTCCGGTTGATTGGATCCAGATGTTCCTCCAGTAATCATACCACCAATAGTGTGTCCCTACATTGTACACATAAGAGAGATTCGTACCTATGATGACATCAGCAATTCATACTTACTACTAACTGGTAGAGCACGAGGGACAAGACATTATGAGAGGTGGCTGGACTAGAGAGGTGGTTGGACTAGAGAGGTGGTTGGACTAGAGAGGTGGCTGGACTAGAGAGGTGGTTGGACTAGAGAGGTGGTTGGACTAGAGAGGTGGTCGGAAAAGAGAGGCAGTTGGACTAGAGAGGTGGTTGGACTAGAGAGGTGGTCGGAAAAGAGAGGCAGTTTGAATAGAGAGGTGGTCGGAATAGAGAGGCAGTTGGAATAGAGAGGCAGTTGGAATAGAGAGGTGATCGGACTAGAGAGGTGGCTGGAATCGAGAGGCAGTTGGAATAGAGAGGTGGTTGGACTAGAGAGGTGACTGGACTAGAGAGGCGGTTGGACTAGAGAGGCGGTTGGACTAGAGAGGTGGTTGGACTAGAGAGGTGGTTGGAATAGAGAGACGGCTGGAATAGAGAGGCGGTTGGACTAGAAAGGTGGTTGGACTAGAGAGGTGGCTGGACTAGAGAGGTGGTTGGAATAGAGAGGTGGTTGGACTAGAGAGGTGGTTGGAGTAGAGAGGCAGTTGGAATAGAGAGGTGGTCGGAATAGAGAGGTGGTTGGACTAGAGAGGTGGTTGGACTAGAGAGGTGGTTGGAGTAGAGACGTGGTTGGACTAGAGAGGTGGTTGGACTAGAGAGGTGGTTGGAGTAGAGAGGTGGTTGGACTAGAGAGGTGGTTGGAGTAGAGAGGCGGTTGGAGTAGAGAGGCGGTTGGACTAGAGAGGTGGTTGGACTAGAGAGGTGGTTGGACTAGAGAGACGGCTGGAATAGAGAGGCGGTTGGACTAGAAAGGTGGTTGGACTAGAGAGGTGGCTGGACTAGAGAGGTGGTTGGAATAGAGAGGCAGTTGGAATAGAGAGGCGGTTGGACTAGACAGGTGGTTGGACTAGAAAGGTGGTTGGAGTAGAGAGGCAGTTGGAATAGAGAGGTGGTCGGAATAGAGAGGTGGTTGGACTAGAGAGGTGGTTGGACTAGAGAGGTGGTTGGAGTAGAGACGTGGTTGGACTAGAGACGTGGTTGGACTAGAGAGGTGGTTGGAGTAGAGAGGTGGTTGGAGTAGAGAGGTGGTTGGAGTAGAGAGGTGGTTGGAGTAGAGAGGTGGTTGGAGTAGAGAGGTGGTTGGAGTAGAGAGGTGGTTGGAGTAGAGAGGTGGTTGGAGTAGAGAGGTGGTTGGAGTAGAGAGGTGGCTGGAATAGAGAGGTGGTTGGAGTAGAGAGGTGGTTGGACTAGAGAGGTGGTTGGAAGAGAGAGGTGGCTGGACTAGAGAGGTGGCTGGACTAGAGAGGTGGCTGGACTAGAGAGGTGGTTGGACTAGAAAGGTGGTTGGACTAGAGAGGTGGCTGGACTAGAGAGGTGGTTGGAGTAGAGAGGCAGTTGGAATAGAGAGGTGGTCGGAATAGAGAGGTGGTCGGACTAGAGAGGTGGTCTGACTAGAAAGGTGGTTGGAGTAGAGAGGTGGCTGGACTAGAGAGGTGGCTGGAATAGAGAGGTGGTTGGAGTAGAGAGGTGGTTGGACTAGAGACGTGGTCGGAATAGAGAGGTGGTTGGACTAGAGAGGTGGTCGGAATAGAGAGGTGGTCGGACTAGAGAGGTGGTTGGACTAGAGAGGTGGTCGGAATAGAGAGGTGGTCGGAATAGAGAGGTGGTCGGACTAGAGAGGTGGTTGGAGTAGAGAGGTGGTTGGACTAGAGAGGTGGTTGGAGTAGAGAGGTGGTTGGACTAGAGAGGTGGCTGGACTAGAGAGGTGGTTGGACTATAGAGGTGGTTGGACTAGAGAGGTGGTTGGAGTAGAGAGGTGGTTGGAGTAGAGAGGTGGTTGGAGTAGAGAGGTGGTTGGACTAGAGAGGTGGCTGGACTAGAGAGGTGGTTGGACTAGAGAGATGGCTGGACTAGAGAGGTGGTTGGACTAGAGAGGCGGTTGGACTAGAGAGGTGGTTGGACTAGAGAGGCGGTTGGACTAGAGAGGTGGTTGGACTAGAGAGGTGGTTGGACTAGTTATAATCTAAGCTACCTACTTCTATTCCACCTAACCCTCTATTTTACACACTGTACAGTATATGAATACCACACTAGTACACTTACTATTGTGGATCCGACAGCTACGCCAGCAGCTGTACTGGCCATTTGACTAAAGAGTCCCGGTTGAGACTGCTGAGGCTGGCCAACCTTGGAGGGTGGGGGTGGGGCAGGTGGGCGCGGTTGCTGGACAGCTGGCAGCCGTGGCTTTGAAGATGACATAGGAGATCGACTCCGCCCTCCTCGTCTGGGCATTTTAGTCTAAGCAAAACCAGGTTAAGTAATTTATGACATTAGGTTTGTACAATAAAACTTAACGGCTTGAATTCGCTTCTAAAATAACTAACCTAGCAGGCTTAGTTGCTTCGAAATGGATTCAAATTCTAATTCAAAAAGGTGTGAGAAATTGGGAACGGAAATCTATAGTCTATAGTGGGTTTCTATAGTATAGAAACCCACGTGTGTAAAAATGGCAGTAGCTCTGGCAGAAAGACGTTCCCGTGAGAAATGGAGTGATGATCCTAGAAATACGAAATGGAGCAAAAGTAGGGGGCTTAAATTTTAACTGCTTTCCTTTACAGACGTGCGCGTACGTATATCCGTCGGATTGAGTATGTTTGTCATCACTATTACTGTCTCACTTCTCTGCAGACAAGGATAAGTTTGGCTACCGTATGCTGGAGAAGATGGGTTGGAAGGAAGGGCGCGGCTTGGGTTTGCAAGAAGATGGAAAGAGCGAGCATCTGAAAGTCAGCAAGAAGACGGATAATTTAGGTAGTAAAAGCAGCTTATTTTCGAATTCAGTTTTCCAAGACGTAATGATTTATAAACATACGTAAATGGCCCGATATCTGTGGCCAGTGGCCATTTTTGTTTGGCTTAAGTATAGGGTGCAGTAGTTGTTACCTGTAGAGATACTGATATTATACCCATAGTGGAGTACCTGAGTATATGCACATATAATATTTTCATATCCAATAGATTCTGCCCCTACGTACGTATGTATTTAGATCAGCATAAGGTATCTAATGATACTATATAGACTGTCCCTCTATTAACTGCCCACAGTGCTTGCAGAGATGGTCTTGTAGGCCAGACTAGTAGGTTCTCCTTTTAGTCTCATTTCCTGTCCATCAGGTTTGGGGGCCAAGGCGGGACTGGATGACGGGTGGACAGGACATCAGACAGCCTTTGAGGAGCTACTGGGCCGGCTTAACAAACATCACAACAGTGATCACCATGGTAATAAGACTTCAGTAGAGCAGAATGATGAAGAATTTAACACCAAGTGCCTCTTCAAGTCAGCAGCTAACAGCAAAGTATTAAAGTAAGGAATTTGTGTGCTTCATAACTATGTATGTATATGTAGTAATAATGACAGACTTTGTTTAGCAGTTTGGCTGATTTTGACAACTAGTGAACTACCGAATCATTTTAAACTTCATTTTACAAACAACTACTAAATCTCAATTTGAGCATTCCATTATAATATTTCTGGCTATAGAGCATGTGTTGGGAGAACATCAGGTAGATATACATATAATAATATAATGTTGAAATTCCAGCCATTCCAAGTCCAATTTTGCCTGTCATATCAACATACGTGATACTTAACAAGTACATACCACTACTAAAGCACATTATCTCCATTTCCCTTTAGATATGGTTGGCATGAAATTGAATAGTCTAACTTATCTATCTAATCTTATGTATCAGTACCATTTTCTTACATGCTACATCTACTTTAGAGTAAAAGCCTATAGGGAACTAAACCTAGTGAGAGCTTTGGATTAGGATGCAAAGATTTTCTCCTTCTCCACTGGGCCATGCATGACATAGAATGTTCTACTCTGATGGCATGATTGTACATTTACTATATAGTCTCTTTGGATGACTTTAGATACAGCAAGTTCCTAAAGGGGAAGGACCTGGCCAGTAAGTCTCAGAAAGACTTGAACTGCATCCTTGGAAGAAGAAAAAGGGTGCATGAGCAATATTCAAATCCAAAAGTTCCATCTCAAAGCTGTCCTGTTGCAACATCTCATGGTATTACCACGGTTACGAGGAAGGAGAGCATGGTGGAATATTTCCAGGACAAGATGGCCACATTTAGTACTGATAAATCAGAAGCTATAAGTCAAGATGTCTGCCCAGATGTACCTCCAAAGAAGAAATTAAAAGGATCAAAGAAAAATCATAAATTAAAAAGAATATTATAATTTAGTTCTTTTTTAAAAATAAACTCCATTGATTGATCACCTTTACATAATGTCAAATGCTTTTTTAATATTTATATATATGTCAACAGGTTCTTCTAATAAAGTCCTTTAATTACCACGTACAGTGTCCTGCTAAGTGCATGTATGGATCATCTGGGGCAGGGCATCCATAGCGATGTGACCATGACAGAGGAACAATCCATTCTAGATCTATCTATATGAAAGACTACCAACTCATTGTTCCTGTGGACAAGTCTTTTCTGTAAACCATGTGTTTCGTTGTAAGGTGCTTTTCCATCTATTAGGCATATTAACATCCGTGATACAGTGGCCCAGTTCTTGACAGAAGCCTTGTTTGCCCGAATGTCTCAATAGAACCACATCTCCAGCCATTGACAGGGGAGATCTTCTCTTTACGGTCTGCTATCACCGACCAGGCAGCCAGATTAGACACCAGAGCCCAGAACTTCTGCAATAGAAGTGCATTCTTCAATGTGAGAGTTTAAAACTCTTTTGCACCTTCCAATTGCACATCAAGTTCTGCTGCATGTTACAGAAAGCATGAAAAAGAGAAGAGAAGGGAGTACGAGAGAAGGGTGATAAATGTGGAGCATGGAACATTCTGTCCTTGGTGTTATCCACCAGTGGAGGATGGGGACCAAGTGCCTGAGTTGCTTTTAAGAGACTGGCCGATCTATTATCCAAGAAGAGAGGGGAGCCGTACCAATTAACCATGAGATATTTAAGGCTGAAGATTTCCTTCTCATTAGTTCGATCAGCACATATGTGGCTCAGGGGAGCTCGTTCTTCCTCCAATCATCCAATTTTTGATGATGCCATCCCGCTGGATATGATAGCTGGGGAGGCAAAAATCAGAGACTGAAGACAAAGGAATTAATGACTGAACTTGCATGATTAGGAATGTAATTATAAGATGGCGGCACCTCGATTGACCACGTGGATTTTGGTGATTTTCTTTGCCCTCTCTTGGCGAGCGAGGCTTACTGTGACAACCTGTGCGGACAGAACTAGTGAGTATGGAGCTGCTGATATCCTATTTGCTCCAGAATTTAAAGCAGGTCCATCTGTAATGCTGAATGTTCTTACCACCAACCCGAGTCAGATTTTGTCACCTCGATCCGTACGAAGATCTGTACGTAGAATTCGTGTAAGAACAAGGACTAACCCTTGTAGACCTTGGGTCTCGAAGAAAACCTTATTGATCTTGGCTCTGTCAGGTGACATTGAGATGAATCCAGGCCCAGTAGCGTACCCCTGTACTGTGTGCAGTAATCCCGTTAAAAAGAACCAGCGCGCCATTCTGTGCTCCACATGTGACATGTGGACACATGCTAAGTGTTGTGGAGTGTCCCCCTCCGAGTATCAGATCCTAAGTGATCATGTGGAAGATCCATGGTTGTGTCCAGGATGCCTGATGGCAGAGCTTCCCTTTTTGGATGATGACAGTGTCCTGAACATCTCCACTCTGGAAATGCCTGACCCTCTGCCAGAACCATACAAATCACCATTGGAAACTTCCTCAGAAACCCCTCTTTTCTGCCATTTGAACATCCAGAGCCTCTTGCCAAAGATAGATGAAATAAAAATGTCTATGGTTAATGCCAAAAGAACAGTCATTCTTGGTCTGAGTGAGACATGGTTGAATTGTACTGTACCAGACCATGAGATCAGTATCCCATCCTACCATACGTATAGGAAAGACCGAGATGGGAGAGGAGGTGGTGTACTTGTCTATGTTCCTAAAGGATGCCGAAGCAGACGAAGACTTGACCTCGAAGAGGATGGAATGGAGATAATCTGGCTTGAATTGCATCTGAACAAAAAAAGAATTCTCTTGGGCAACATCTATAAACCGCCACACACTGATGTAAATGCCATAAGAAATCTGGGTTACCATCTTGAGAGAGTAATTGCTGAAAGGAAGGAAGTTGTACTGATGGGGGACTTGAACTGTAACATGCTGGTGCCATCACACCAGGTAGATGAGCTACTGTTAATCACCGAAAACTACAATCTCTCTCAGTTAATTACTGAACCAACTCGAACAACAGACCGCTCCAGTACTCTTATTGACTTAATCTTTACCACAAACCCAGAGATGTTTAGTGGTACTGGTACACTTGCTCTAACCAGTAGTGACCATCAAATGATTTATGGGGAGTGGTCAAAGAGACTGACAGTATCTGAGAGTGTGAGTGTGGTGAGAAGCTATAAAAGATGCAGCATTGATGATCTTATGTCCGATCTGGAGACAGCACCTTGGCAGGTGCTTGACATCTATGATAATGTGGATGACAAATGGAACTATTGGAAGACTCTCTTTCTTGACATTCTTGATAAGCATGCTCCCCTGGTGAAGGTTAGGAGAAGGAAAAGGGAAAATGATGACTGGATTGATGCTGAACTCAGGCAATTGATGCATGAGATCAAGGAACTACTTTATAGGCGGAAACATTGGAGGAGTAATGCAAAGGAGGACTGGGAAAGATTTAACCACCTGAAGAGGGAAGTAAATCGGCAAATGAGGAAAGCAAAGGCAGAACATTATGCAGCAGTATGCAAAGGCATCTCATGGCAGCCAAAGAGGGTCTGGAGACAGCTGAATGCTGTTCTTGGTAGAGGACAATCAAAGCTTATGTCATCTCTCACACACAAAGGAACAACATTAACTAAACCAGAAGCTATTGTGGACTGTTTCTTGGAGCATTTCAGTAATCTTTCAATCCCATCCCCTGGCAACATGCATCAGTCATTATCCACAGTTTCAAGTATCTTCAGGCTGATAGAGATTGAAGAAGAAATGGTAGTTAAGAAATTAACTACCTTGGATGAGAAGAAAGCAACTGGTCCAGATATGATATCTGCAAAGATTCTTAGAATGGTAGCTCCAGCCATAGCCAACAGCCTTACTGCCCTACTTAATGCAAGCATTAGGTTAGGGCAGATGCCGACTGAGTGGAAGGAGGCAAATGTGACCCCAGTACCTAAGACAGGAGACAAACATGATGTTACAAACTATCGTCCAGTTTCTGTGATCCCAGTATTAGCTAAGGTATTTGAATCCCTGATACACCAACAGTTGTATGACTATCTTGAGGCACACGAACTAATAAATGAGGTCCAGGCTGGTTTCCGACCAAATCACTCCACGCAGGATGTCTTATTGAAAACTGTTGATGACTGGAGGACTTCACTGGATAAAGGTGATATCGTAGGGACTATCATGATAGACCTGAGTAAAGCATTTGACTCAATTGATCATACAATGCTTCTGAAGAAAATTAATGCATACGGAGTCTGTGGTAGAGAACTAGCCTGGTTCACAAACTACTTGCAAGGCAGGAAGTACAGAGTAGTAATGGAAGGAGTGAAATCAGAGTGGCGCACTCTTACGAGAGGAGTCCCACAAGGCTCCATCTTGGGCCCACTTCTATTTATATTGTTTATTAATGACCTGCCCAATGCTGTGGAGAAATGCACAGTTAATCTTTATGCTGATGATATAACAATATACACCTCGGATAGTGATGCTAAATGTGTTAGTATCAGGTTAGAAGAAGACCTTAGTCAGGTAGCAAAGTGGATAATGGAAAATGGACTAAAAATGAACATTGCTAAGACCCAGCTTATGGTGCTTAGTAGGAAGTGCAATAAGAGGAAGTCAGATGATGTACAAGTCAGATCCGGAGATCAGGTATTAACTAAACAAGTATCAGTGAAATATCTTGGTGTCCACATTGACAGAGATCTAAATTGGCAGTTGCATATAGACAGTGTACGGAAGAAATGTCTGGCCAAGCTAGCCCTCATTAGAAGAGCAGGTCACTATTTGCCATGCTCCATAAGGAAACTGCTCTATCTAGCATGTGCTTCCACATCTTGACTATTGTTCTGTTGTTTGGCACTCTTGTGGCACCACTCTCAGTGACAGGGTTGAGAGGATTCAGAATTATGCCATGCGCATGATTCTTCAGAAACCACCTAGAACTAGAAGCCACCCACTCCGACAAATGTTAGGGTGGACTACCCTACACCATAGAAGACATCTAGCTATGTTAGGTAAAGTACATTGCTGCCTGACCAACAGAGCACCTGCATTCCTGACTGCAAAGTTTGTCGCAAACGTGGTTCATAATGTGAACTACCCCTCAACACGCAGGAAGAACAATCTACACTTGAAGCGACCACTAACCAATGCCTATCGTTCAACATTTGAATATCAAGGGGCAAATCATTTTAACTGTCTGCCATCTGCTATCAAAGACATTAGAGATGCAAAATCATTCAGAAGAGCCCTAGCCAACTTGAACTGTACAAATGTGAATTAATTCCATGAACTTAATCTATATCCATTTAAACTCTTTAAATCTATTTATTATATTAACATTATGCATTCACTCTCTATCTTTTTGCATTGTACTTGATCCAGGACCTGCATGAAAATCCACCGATGATGTGGATGCAGCACTCCTGATGACAAATAAAAATATCTATCTATCTATCTACCAGACTATATACCAAACTAGCAATGTACCTATACAATGTATATTCCAATATGTAATATTCTCACTTTATATGTGCTATATGGTAAAAAAGCAGGCGGGTAGGTGCTAATGGCGTGTATTCGCGCATGCCCCCCGCCCTAAGTTCTAATTACGCATCAGCGGTACCTTGCATGAATTAAGTTAGTATGACATCATCGTTTTTAATTGGTACCTAGCACTTATCCCCGACTTACTGTGTAGCGTTCCAGTTGCTCCCAAAATGAAGCTTGTATTCGCAGCCGTGCTGGTCTTGTTGGCGGCCCTGTCGGCCGTTGTCGCCCAAGAGGGCCACTTCTGTACTGGGCTGGATGTCGACGGAACTGCAGACGACTGGATGTCATGCTCTTCTCCAGAGTCCACGCTTAGTCTGCGCCAAATTGGTATTCCTGATTCAGATCTCCTTACAGACAGTATCCGTGCACGGTTTGCGTATGACGATACCCACGTTTACGTGTTGGCACAAGTGCGAGCTGGCTACTATTTTAACCTGACGGGAGGGAACACGCTTTCCCACTCCTTCGCCGTCATGTGGAAAGTCGGGACGGACGCCACAATGCAGGACATGGGCGGCTGCGTCCTCTCCTCTGCGGCAGCCAACGCCTCCGGCGCTTACGACTGTGCAGCGTTCCAGTCTTACTGTGGAAGTAACCCAGAGTTGTGCAACTGCGATGCCCACATGGTGGACGTGTGGCACATGAAAACAAGCAGTCCGGGTTCTTTGCCTGGTGTCATTTACCCGCTGCGCGTTCCAAACGAGTTCCCTGATGAAGGATCGTATGAATCACTGGGGTTAGATCCAGAAGGGCTGGGTCAATGGCAGACTGCTGTAGAACGCCTGTCTAGTGGTAATGACCACAGCAGTAACACTGACGATGAGTACTCAGTTCATCCCTGTCTCCGAGATGATGACGGATCCGGAGCAGCTTACCTGAGCCCTTACCGCAATCAAGGCACAAACTACCGAAACCAGCTCAAGTACGCTTGGAGTCACACCGCCATTGACAGCTATCGGTACCCATTCTCAACTCAGGCACAGGGTACTGACGGTTGGTACACATATGAACTGTCCAGATCCCTCGACAGCCTGGAAAACACTGACGCCAACTTTGCAACTTCCCAGACACTGGAGTTTGCCTTTGCATTTTGGATCCCAAAAAGTATCGATGAAGGTTGGGAAGATTCAAATCATTACGTTGCTCCAGACAATTTCCAGTTTGGTTCCCTCACTCTGGTACAATCCAGAAGCTCATCCACCGTGCAGCTTCCTAGTGTGTGGATGGTCTCTGCAGTGGCTATTGTTTGGGCACTCATCAGTTACAACTAAAGAAGCCACTAGCAATGTGTTTGCACAGCGTACACATAGATATGTTAGAGTATAGTTATAACCATATTACTTTGTTGTTAGAGTAGCAACCATGTAGCAAGCTAGAACCTTTGTAGTCCAAATTTGTATGTTTGTTACAGATTTGTAAGGAACATTTTGATAAATTCTTAATTGCGCATGGAGGATCCAGATCGGAGTGCTATTCCTTAAAATCTTTTGTAACCTACACGCACTGCAAGTGAGCTGCATGCCTGTCATTGGCCTTGTGTTTCTTTCTAAAAAGAACATACACGTGTCACTCTAGCAATGATAATAATAATAATAATAATAATAATAATAATAATAATAATAATAGTAAAAAAATAATCATTATAGTAAAATAAAAAAAATAAAAAATAATATAATCATGCAGTATAGATTGATTTTTCTTTGAACGATCGAGCACACCAGCAAAATCATTTAATACTTTATTGCAACGTTTCGCCCGTCATAGGCTTCATCAGGCATACAAAACACTGAAAAGAAAAGATGACAACTGATATTTATATACTTATATATCAGTGTCACTTTCTTATCACATGCCCCACACTGGCACTTAATAGACAGAAACTATTCACGCACAGTAACACAATACTAAGACCATTTTCCCAAGAATGTTCCGTTATAATTAACTAGCATCGAAGCCCGCTACGGCGCGTTTTACGCCGGCGTATCCAATGCGCAGCATGGAAGTATTACGAACAACGATAAAACATGGCGTCTTTACTGCGGGAATTTGAGACTGGACGCTCTTCTCCGCAGCGGCGAATTTTCGTAAATGAAATACTTCAGGTCACTTCCCAAGTGATACTCCATAATCCGTGAGAGGTAGACTGTATTTCGTCCAGAAACGACGGTGTATAGCGGTAACAAACAAACACACAAACTCTACTGAATTATATATATAGAAGATAGATAACACAGTATCAAATCTCAGGTTTCATATGGCATGAAACGTCTTTAACTGCCAGGTTTCAATGGTATGCACTAATAGATTAATTTCACGGGTTTCATGTTTTTAACAGCCCCCAGGCCCCTTTCTGAGTTTTATACATACTTTCATACCTTTTGAAACCTGGCTGTTCAAAGATTTTCAAATAGGTTTCATGCCTTCTGAAACCTGAGATTTGATCCTGTGTAAATGCAAATTCCTTTTATCAAATGTTCCAGCTTAGGCAATCACTTTTATTTAGCCAATAGCACCATCTCATTCTCGAAATTGTTTACTCAGATTCACTCGTAACGATCTTTGTAAGCCATTCTCCCAAACCCAAACCACACTCACCAGCACATCCATTTAACCATATACCATTTAGATAGTGACCAGTAAGCCAGCCCTGGCTGAGCAGCCTCTGAACTATCATGAGGTCACTTTATATAATTAATAATATTAATATATATATAGTAAAGTGGGCAATTGATTGGTCAATATGGTATACGTAATTAGCTATGTTTGACCAATCAGATGGGTGGATATTGTTTACTCCTCAACATGCCAAATTAGAGAGTTTCACACTGGCTAAGGGGAAACCCCAAGTCCATGTTGTGTCCTGATGTTCATATTCTCCTTGGTACCCTCCACCTGTCCCGGCCTCTCCACTACTGATTTGACAACTAACTATAGTGAACTACCGAATCATTTGGGAGAACATTAAACTTCATTTTACAAACAACTAATAAATCTCAATTTGAGATATTTCTGGCTATAGAGTATGCATGTATTGGGAGAACATCGTGTAGATATATATGCATAATGTTGAAATAATTCCAGCCATTCCAAGTCCAATTTTGCATGTCATATCAACATACGTGATACTTAACAAGTACGTACATATCACTACTAAAGCACATTATCTCCATTTCCTTTAGATATGGTTGGCATGATCATGAGTCTATAACTTATCTATCTAATCTTATGTATCAGTGCCATTTTCTTACATGCTACATCTATAGCTAGGGAACTAAACCTAGTGAGAGCTTTGGATTAGGATGCAAAGATTTTCTCTTTCTTCTCCACTGGGCCATGCATGACAAAGAATGTTCTACTCTGATGGCATGATTGTACATTTACTATATAGTCTCTTTGGGTGATTTTAGATACAGCAAGTTCCTAAAGGGGAAGGACCTGGCCAGTAAGTCTCAGAAAGACTTGAACTGCATCCTTGGAAGAAGAAAAAGGGTGCATGAGCAATATTCAAATCCAAAAGTTCCATCTCAAAGCTGTCCTGTTGCAACATCTCATGGTATTACCACGGTTATGAGGAAGGAGAGCATGGTGGAATATTTCCAGGACAAGATGGCCACATTTAGTACTGATAAATCAGAAGCTATAAGTCAAGATGTCTGCCCAGATGTATCTCCAAAGAAGAAATTAAAAGGATCAAAGAAAAATCATAAATTAAAAGAATATTATAATTTAGTTCTTTTTAAAAAATAAACTCCATTGATTGATCACCTTTACATAATGTCAAATGCTTTTTTAATATTTATATATATGTCAATGGGTTCTTCTAATAAAGTCCTTTAATTGCCACATGCACGTACAGCATCCTGCTAAGTGTATAGATCATCTGGGGCAGGGCATCCATAGAGATGTGACCATGACAGAGGAACAATCCATTCTAGATCTATTTGTACATACATGAGGAAAAATGTGATGTGTATATATAAGCTCCTATAGCGATAAAAGTTTAGAATTATAAACCCCTTCACTTGTAGAGGCTTGCAAACAAATTAAATTAGACTCATTAAATGTCCTTCTCCACGGAAATCTTTAGTAAAAGTCGAAAGATTTATTCGCTTTGAAGAAAGACCAGAGCATGTACCAGAAAATCAGAAATTACTACTTATTTTGGATTATTTAAAAACATTTGTGGTTGGCAATATCTTGCTTATCTACGTACAGAAAACTAAATCTGCTAAATGGCAAATTCAGTCTTAATTTATTGCAGTAGCATTCATTGGAACATAACAGATTTAAATTTCATTTAAGAATTGTAAACCCCTTGTAGGGGCTTGCAAACAAATTAAATTAGACTCATTCAATGTCCTCCTCCACGGAAATCTTTAGTAAAAGGCGAAAGATTTATTCGCTTTGAAGAAAGACCAGAGCATATACCAGAAAATCAGAAATTACTACTTATTTTGGATTATTTAAAAACACTTGTGGTTGACAATATCTTGCTTATCTACAGAAAACTAGTACTAAATCTGCTATATTATTCACTTTGAACAAGATCACAGCATACTCATACATATATCAGTTACAGTTCTAAAAACTTTCTACAAACACTTGTGGTTTGATAATATCAAAAGGCCAACCTTTTTGGAGTAGCCATTTGCTAAATGTGACTGGAAAAAGAAAGGGCATGCATGGTGTTGTCTCCTTGGAAACAGTGCATCACTATTAACCACAAAGGGCATCCTGAATCTAAACTATGTAGGAGTGAATAGCACACACTATTTCAACAATGTCATGTTAAGTTGAATACAATATAGCTATATGATGGATGAAATGCACATGCAAGTAGCATAGAAATGTTTTGATGAATTAGATTATGAGCTTTCCATAGCTGCCCAGGATACTTCCATTCGTAACACGTACCTTCATCATCAGCTGCTTAACAGCACAGTCTGAAAATGGAGGGATTGCTATAAGATGAAGGATGAAGGAGCTCTGGTTGCCATGGTGATAGCCCAATATGATGGTCTTGATGCTGCATGAAGTGATTCATCATGCATGCAGACAAGGGAAGAAGCAAACTTGAGAGATGCATATAAGAGAGAATTGAAGGTCAGTCTGAAGAAGTTTGATGCATTCCATTGCTTACTAAATTAGATGAGCTTGAATGGAACAAAAGAGGAGCAGTTACAAATGACAAAGGAGATTATTAGTGGCATATATATCATCTCTCATGCAGCAGCTAGTATCTCAATGCCAAGAGTCTCAGTCCAATCTTCTCAACAGTTGTTCTCTAAGAAACCTCCTTTGCACTTGAAGGTGATGACAAGAGATGATAGAGGCAATGAGAGCAGAGGATGAGAGAAAGCATTTGTTCTCCATCGTCCTGCATGTGACAGCAGGTGTTCCTGTATTTGGTGAAGCATGTGGTCATAAGAGATCAATGGCACGTATATGAGGTGCAGTTTGTAAATTTCCATCAGGGAAGTGCCATCTGCATGTTATTATTGGAGGACATGATGTAGTATGCAGTCCAGTAGAGGTAAAGGTAGTTGGTGATAGTATAATTATTACGTATACTGCATACAGTCAAGCAGACTCCTGTATCTTCATCCGATTATATATATAGCTCTCTCTTTGCAGGCTTAGTTCCCTGTAGGCTTTTTACAGAGTAGGTATAGCATGTAGGGCTATACATACCACACCTTGTAGTCTTTCCTGTAATAGAATCTACCATGCTTCCCACACACAGCCATCATCATATTGTCAAGGTGTAATCATCCTATCAATCAGCTATCTTGTTGTGTCAGATGAGCATAGCTAGAATAGATGACAGCAGGCTATCAACTCATTTATCACACAGTTGAGTGTTTTGTATGCTTAACTTCAAACTTCTAAAGCTTTTATTTCATTTTAGCCTGACATGACCAACTTGAAATTAACTTTGCCTGCTACATTAACTGTTGTGACCCATCACCAGCTCTTGTTACCACTCCCTGCAATTGACCAATGATCCATTCATCGCTGCCCATTTGGTACTCAATTATACCCCTGTCATCACCGCTCATTTGTGTACTTGTTCTTGATCTTCTTCACAACATACATTACACCTAAGACGGATCACCCATTAACTTAATTGGCAGTTGGTTCCTGCCTGACTGTTGACTGAGACTTGCATGCGTCCTTGCATTTCCTGAGCCCGTAGTTGTGCTTTGATAGTGGATGGCTCAAACCCATCACAATACGATGCATATTTGAATCTTTGGGCCCATTATATTATCTGCAACTGTGCCTATGCATACTATGTTAAGATAAGTAGTAATTCTATTTAGTGTGCATTGTCAAACATATAGTACCAAAAATATATTATGTGCGCGTGCATGCGGCACATAATATTATCTAATTTAGGTACTATATGTTATACTTGTCTGGCACTTCCTTGAATGTTGAATTTTATCTAAAGACATGTAATATATACGTATATATATATGCAGTCTATAACATAAAGTATCGATGAAGGCTGGGAGGATTCAAATCATTATGTTGCTCCAGACAATATCCAATTTGGTTCCCTCACTCTGGTACATTCCAGAAGCTCATCCACCGTGCAGCTTCCTAGTGTGTGGATGGTCTCTGCAGTGGCTATTGTTTGGGCACTCATCAGTTACAACTAAAGAAGCCGCTAGCAATGTGTTTGAGAGGCACAACATAGATAGTGTTACAGTATAGCTATAGTGTGTTATAACCATATTACTTTGTTGTTAGAGTAACAAACATGTAGCAAGCTAGAATTAACCTTTGTACCCAAATTTGTATGACCTCCTCATTGTAATTTGTTACAGATTTGTATAGGAACATTTTGATATTAAATTCTTCTTCACACATGGAGGATCGGAGTTACAATATTTTGTAACCTATATACACACTACTGCAAGTGTGCTGCATGCCTGTCATAGGGTCTAGATTATCATGCTATTGGAAATTCGTATAGGACTTGGTTTCCATGGTAACAGGATAAAAGTATATATGCTTTTGAGGATGTATATTGGTGATATAAACCTTGGCTGTGGGCCTTGGGCGATAATCCTCTAATACATGCACCCCTTCAAAAGTATATTCCAACCCTAATTCATCCATCCCTATACATGTTATATGTACGGGCAGCAGTTCATGTGTACAGGTAAGCCTATCTGTATATATGTAGACCACATGCATAATTATAATCATGCAGTGTAGATTGAGTTTTCTTTGGACAATTGAGCACACCAACAAAGTCACTTTAATACTTCATTGCAATGTTTCGCCCGTCATAGGCTTCATCAGGCATACAAAACACAAAAAAGAAAAGATGACAACCGATATACTTATATATATATCAGCGCCACTTTCTTTGAGAAATTGTGTTACAGTACATTTAATAGTTTCTGTCTAGTAAGTGTCAGTGTGGGGCATGTCAAGAATATTCCTTTAATAATTAAGTGCAAATTCCTTTTATGTAACTCAGATGACACAGCAATGTTCCTTATATATCAAATGTTCCAGCTTAGGCAATCACTCTTATATAGCCAATAACACCGTATGAATTTTATCGCAATATTTTGCATAATGTTGAAATTCCAGCCATTCCAAGTCCATGCAATTTTGCATGTCATATCATACTTGATACTTAACAAGTACATACCACTCCTAAAGCACATTATCTTCATTTCCTTTTAGATACGGTTGGCATGAAATTGAATAGTCTAACTTATCTATCTAATCTTATGCATCAGTACCATTTTCTTACATGCTACATCTACTTTAAAGTAAAAGCCTATAGGGACCTAAACCTAGTGAGAGCTTTGGATTAGGATGCAAAGATTTTCTCCTTCTTCTCCACTGGGCCGTGCATGACATAGAATGTTTTACTCTGATGGCATGATTGTACATTTACTTTATAGTCTCTTTGGGTGATTTTAGATACAGCAAGTTCCTAAAGGGGAAGGACCTGGCCAGTAAGTCTCAGAAAGACTTGAACTGCATCCTTGGAAGAAGAAAAAGGGTGCATGAGCAATATTCAAATCCAAAAGTTCCATCTCAAAGCTGTCCTGTTGCAACATCTCATGGTATTACCACGGTTATGAGGAAGGAGAGCATGATGGAATATTTCCAGGACAAGATGGCCACATTTAGTACTGATAAATCAGAAGCTATAAGTCAAGATGTCTGCCCAGATGTATCTCCAAAGAAGAAATTAAAAGGATCAAAGAAAAATCATAAATTAAAAGAATATTATAATTAGTTCTTTTTAAAAAATAAACTCCAATCATTGATCACCTTTACATAATGTCAAATGTTTTTTAATAATTATATGTCAATGGGTTCTTCTAATAAAGTCCTTTAATTACCACGTACAGCATCCTGCTAAGTGTATAGATCATCTGGGGCAGGGCATCCATAGAGATGTGACCATGACAGAGGAACAATCCATTCTAGATCTATTTGTACATACATGAGGGAAAATGTGATGCGTATAAAGTATAGCTATATGATAAAATTTTAGATTATAAACCCCTTTGTAGGGGCTTGCAAACAAATTAAATTAGACTCATTCAATGTCCTCCTCCACGGAAATCTTTAGTAAAAGGCGAAAGATTTATTCGCTTTGAAGAAAGACCAGAGCATATACCAGGAAATCAGAAATTACTACTTATTTTGGATTATTTAAAAACACTTGTGGTTAACAATAACTTGCTTATCTACAGAAAACTAAATCTGCTATATGGCAAATTCAGTCTTACTTTATTGCAGTAGCATTCATTGCAACATAACAGATTTTAATTTCATTTAAGAATTGTAAACCCCTTTGTAGGGGCTTGCAAACAAATTAAATTAGACTCATTCAATGTCCTCCTCCACGGAAATCTTTAGTAAAAGGCGAAAGATTTATTCGCTTTGAAGAAAGACCAGAGCATATGCCAGAAAATCAGAAATCACTACTTATTTTGGATTATTTAAAAGCACTTGTGGTTGGCAATATCTTGCTTATCTACAGAAAATTAAATCTGCTATATTATTCACTTTGAAGAAAGATCACACAGCATGCTCATACATATATCAGTTACAGTTCTAAAAACTTTCTACAAACACTTGTGGTTTGATAATATCAAAAGGCTAACCTTTTTGGAGAAGCCATTTGCTAATGTGACTGGAAAAAGAAAGAGCATCCATGGTGTTGTCTCCTTGGAAACAGTGCATCACTATTAACCACAAAGGGCATCCTGAATCTAAACTATGTAGGAGTGAATAGCACACACTATTTCAACAATGTCATGTTAAGTTGAATACAATATATAAGAATACAATATAGCTATACGATGGATGAAATGCACATGCAAGTAGCATAGAAATGTTTTGATGAATTAGATTATGAGCTTTACATATATAGCTTCCCAGGATACTTCCATTTGTAACACGTACCTTCATCATCAGCTGCTTAACAGTCAAGTTGTAAACAATTTATACTTTAAATGTAAACAAACACAACTGGGGGAATTTCTTTAACATACGTAGATCATCATGTAATATGACATGCAGTGCTAAAATAGCACCAGATGGTCCAGAAATAGACCCAAGTTAAATAATACTGCTTATACCTTATATCTGACAGATGAAATAATATAATATGACATCAATTTGTTTAAATATTAATTGCTTCTGGGAAATCTTATGATCATTACTTTTGTCATTTGTCATTGAAAATTATATTACATCATCACTCAGTTGGATACATGTACTAGTTACATGTATTGGATGTAGTTAGCTGAGTTCTACCTTCAGGTACTATAATACAAATCATACATATGATAATATATTATAAGGAAACCGTAATTGGGATTTATCTAATTAACATGAACATTATCCAGATGAATAGTTTTGCAGTAATTGCTCACCATATTTTATAAAGGGATTTAGAAAAACCAGACCCCGAGATAGCCTCTCTTTCACTGTTTCCTGTGTCAGTGAGTGGTGTCATGTTCAACCAACCCAATTCACCTGCCCTGCATGCCAGTGTATCATGTACATCCTTATTAGAACCACTGCCCTCTACTAACTTGAAAGAGAAAGGCCCCCTAAAGAAACAGAAAGGAAAAGAACAGTATTAAGAGATCCCTGTTGGGAATTTCCTACTGAATCCAATCTATACTAAAAACAGGCCCGTATATAGTAGTTGAACATGCTGCTGTTTCCAGTTCTGTATTTAAAAGGCTCATGGTAGAAATTAGTAGGTATACATTGGGTTTTGTCATGGCAATGCTACCATGGATCTCACAACTCATACAGCTCAAACCAAATGTTCATCCGTAGACAGAGATAGATACGTACCTTGAGAGCTCTACATCCATTCTTTGCTCCGCCTTTGCACTTGCAAGCAGTACATGGTGGGCAAAGGAACAGTCCTTGATCCACTTTAACAAATCTCTACAAAATGTTGCTGTTTGTCCCTAAACAAACGTTTAAACCACAATTGTAACAGTATACATACGTAGGACAACAGAACACCACTCTCTAATAGAAGTTCTGTACCAATATATTGTAAATTATTCCTGTCTACACTATGTAATATTTTGAGTCTATCAAATAGATAGTTTAAGACTATAGTGGAATACTATACTCCTTTCATATTAACCTCCTATTGATTAAATTAACCTCTCTCTATTCTATCCTTCTAAATCTAGGTCTACAAAGTAATAATTTTAATAATTGTGTACGTATGCACAAAGAAAGTGTTCACCTTGGCCAAAGGTGTTCTGAGTTGAATGAGAACTAATCCATCCAAGTGTTTCTGTTCAGGAAGCTCACAGTGGTACACTGCAGTGACACAGAATGAGACCTATCTATGTAACTGGGTTGAATAGACAAAACACATGCACATAGAAGAGAAGAGAAGTAGAAGGAGAAAACTCTTGTATCTTCATCCAAAGCTCTCACTAGTCTCACTAGTTCCCTTTAGGACTCTTAAGCAGATTTCACATGTAAGAAAAATGGTGTTAGATTATTCATACATAGTAACATGAGTACACTGTAATACTCTACATTCATCTGATTAACCTATTTCTAGATAGCAACATAATTAAGCTGGGGGGTGGTGGGCGTGGTCACACGACAGCTCCTCCCACCTATCATTGGCTGACATTGGTGTTCTTACGATGATAAAGTCAAGATGTTAGCTCTTAGATGCTCAGTTACTCCCAAGGAGAACGCTTACCTTCGCATGCTGTATGCATAAATCCCCTGTCCGCGTCACTACAGTGCTGGTAGGCATTGTTTCCTACCAGGGGCAGTACGGCGGGATGGTTGAGGTGGCCTATCCTACTCATGCGCAGGGTGGCTATAAAGAGGTCACAGGAGAGCTGGGGTACATTTCCGACTGACACGCTTGGCTAAAACAACAGAAAACAAGTTCGTATGAGCTAGCAGATTTTATTATTTAAATGTCATCAGTCGTTCTAAATTGGCGGTAACGTTCAATTCCAACCAGGTCATATTAAGTGACTATATAAATGATATGCTAAAAATAATTTACCAGCAAAAGAACACATTTAGAGAAATTTCTAATCTCTGGCTTGTTCACGTCGATGAAGACGGCCATTTTATTCCAATTTAGGGGGAATTCCCACAGTGGAGCACTCTCTGATTAGCATTCCATCCGCTCAAGAAATGTTTTTTGTGGCTTATGCATCCTTGTTTTGTATAACAGCGTCATGTATTGGAATCTTCTATAAGTATGGAGGATTTGGTCAGGAGCGACCGACGAATCCAACGTTTCTTCAATTTCAAAGGCCATACATTGTTTTGTATACCATTGTCGTCTTTGGAGATTGGATACAAGGCCCTTATCTGTATAAGCTGTATCATTACTATGGATTTTTAGAGAGCCAAGTAGCTATTATCTACGTGTTTGGTCTGGTGTCCAGTGTCCTATTCACACCAGCAAAGGAGGTGATTGCCGATCGATTTGGCCGAAGGAATACGACTGTGGCCTTTGCTGTCCTGTATGGTGTATCCAGTTTGATAGTAGTCATCCCAGTGTATCTGCCACTCATTATTGGGAGGATTATTGGAGGCGTGGCCAACTCCTTTCTCTTTGGCTCCATGGAGGCATGGTACTCCCATGAACATTTGGAAACGCATGATTTCCCAAAAGAATGGATACCAATTACCTTTGGACTTGCAACGTTTGCCAGCAGTATAGTTGCTGTAGCTGCAGGCATCATAGCTGATATTTTAGCTCGCTGGCTAAACTTTGGTCCACCTGCTCCATATGTTTTGGCAACACCTGTGCTGGTAGGGGCTGCAGTGACTATAGCCTTAAAATGGACAGAAAATTATGGCCCAGAAAGCAGTAAAATTTCATCAAAAACACTAAAACGATCCTTGTTAGGGGCTTTTCAAGCCTTGGGGTCAAAACCAGAGGTACTATTGGTTGGTTTAATACAAGCCCTCTTTGAGAGTGTAATTTTCATTTTTGTGTTTATTTGGACACCCACCCTCTCCCCATCCTCTCCTCCCTTGGGAATCGTCTTTGCCTGTTTTATGGTGTCCTTTCTCCTTGGAGAACTGCTGTGTAAGCAGCTAGGGCACAGGGGAATCACTCCTGGAACTGTCTTCTTAGGTAAGTCAAAGGTTAATATAGCTTTTGAATGATGTACTTTTCATACATTTACGTAATGAAGTCAAGAAATTTGTCTAAAGATGAGGTCCATTAATAGATACATGTATAGTATATTGATATAAGTATGTGTATAGAGCATACATTGCCAAGGATTCACAAAAGATCAAGAAGAAAACAAAGATCCCCATGGTCACTGGTGAAGGATGGTGTCTAATATAATATTTCTATTTTTATGCAATTAATAAATACTGATCAATATATTTATCATTTTTAGGAATGTCTGCCATGGGGGGCTTGTCAATGTACATTGCGGCCTACTTTGCTGCCTTTCCTCAGATCACATTTCTGTGTTTCCTTGCCTTTGAGCTGGCTTGTGGGGTTTACTTCCCTGTAATGGCAGATATAAGGGCTCGACACCTACCAGAGGAGCACAGACTGAGCATTGTTAGCCTCTTCAGAATACCTCTGACTGCTATATCTGGTGCAACCATATGGTTGTATCATTATGACATGAAAGGTGGTATCAGAGAGATTCTCCTCTTCTGCGGTGTCCTAATGACCATTGCTAGCCTATGCGCCATTAGATTTACTAAAACAGTTTCTGCTGATAGTCTTTCTGAAGAGGGAAAAGAGGAGGTAGAAACTGGAAAGGAAGATCAAGGGACAAGGGAAGAAACAAAATAATTTTTTAAGTGCAAATTATCATTTCTGTTGTCCATAAGGTCCCTGTAAGGTCTAACAATAACTCTGAAGCGTAAAATACACTTTTTACATTGATTGTTAACTATTTATAGCAGGTATCATCGATTCATTGACTTGTTATTAATATTGATTCCTTCAGTGACACTGTGTATAGTTTGATTGTATTACACTCTACATATATAGATAAGGCTATATAGCAATAAGTATACACACGGGGTAGCCGGCGATCCATATACGCACTTTCCCGTATATCCCTTTACCTTCAAGGCGTAATATTCTAATTATATAGCGGCCATTGTCCGAGCCAATGTGTGTAGTATAAATAAGGACTGCCCCTTTTGTCCAGTTATACGACTTCTATATCGAGTGTAAAGTCTCTGTCGTAAGTTTTATCGTTCCTATCAATAAAGTTACATGTAGTTTCATGACAAAGTAAATCTAGTTTCATGTGTTTTGTCTGTAGGTCTTGTTGAAGCGATGAATCTAGCCAAACGACTTTTGTTGGCAATAGTCATTAGTGTTGTCGGTATAATTGTCCTTGGACACTTTTTATCAAGTAAGTATTCAAATTAGGTTTTTCGTTTATTGTATTGTATATCTGTGGCCTGGCTTCTAAATACAAGCTTTATATTATATAGCCTTTTGAGCTTGATTTTCTCCAAAAGTACAAGTTGGCCTTTCTAAGGCCAGAATTTGGCGGCCACTAGCTATTCTCCTAGCGAGGAGAGACTTAAGACGAGTGGCTTCCTTCTACGAGTACATACATATACATACTCGCTATTCGAAAATGGTTCCTTTCCAAAATGCCCATATTCCATTTTCAGCTGGGATGTGAATGGCATGTGTAGGTGTACGTAGTTAAGATATTTAAAAGTATGCGATATTACTGTAGAAGATTACCTGTAACAAGTGTCACTATTAAGAGCTGTTCCAGTTATTCAATGCTCAGTAGTGAAGTGTGGTTAAGTGTGGGTTTGTGGGTTTGTACGTTCCACATTAATCTTGTTACATTATGTGTCTCTCATGTCCAAGTCATTTTGAAACCTACATAGTAGTGTCAGAGTGCATTCATTAATGACATATGAAACTTCTCTTAGTGTTGTCTTCTTGTCACTCTCCTTTTGGCAGGTCCTAAACAAGTAACTGTTGTAGTATTAAATAAAAATCATCATTTAGTGGAAAAACAAGCAGATCAACCATTGAATACTGATTGTAAGTCCAGCCATGATATACATATGTATGTTATATATACTATTATAATTTAGATGATGGGAATTTCTTCTAACTTTTCCAAACTCATCTTTGAGATGGTTCATTTTTAGTCTTTTGAGTGTCTAGAGATGCAGTTTGTTTCGACTCTTAAAAAAAGCAAAGTGTGTCTCTAGATACCCAATAGACTAAAGATTTATTAAAGTGACACATGTAGGAAGGGCACTGGGTCCATGATGAGGCATAAAGGTACATATTCAGAATACAGAATATTTGTGAGTGGTTCAAATAGAAAGCGAACATTGTTGCCTACATTAGAAATGAAGGAAAGACACTTTTAGTATACGGAAATATACGGAGAAGCGTAGTGACATCACAGTAAGTGACAGCGAGAAAATGGGCACTAAGAAGGCTATTCACGCTCCCCAGAAGTTTCGTAAAGGGCATTCTCGAGTTGCCTATTGCCCAAGAGGAACTATTTTATTTTTATTTTATGATGAAAAGTCAATTTTCATTAGTGGAAATAAAATTTGGATTTTACTTGAACTGCTCACATATATAGTTATAGGAGCTACTGTATCTTTCTATATACCCTACTAAGACTACAGTAATGAGTAGAGGTAGCATATAGGGAGATTTTGATGATAGCATTGATGTGGTAGTCATTACCGTATAACAGGCCAATCTCCTATATAGTGATTTTCTGCTTGTAAATGATAGAAAATAAAGGAGTCCAGTTGTATAGGCAATGTCATTGTACTCTGGACCATGAAGTCTATTAAGTTTTCTCTTCTTTGGAAATATATGGATTCCCAACATGATGTGATCCATTTAGGAAAACTGTTGAATTATTTTGCTTAGTGAAATTAGCAACAACCCATACTTTACCAAAAGCAATTGACCCTGTGGAAAGTGAAGCCGAGATTCAAGAAATTCATGAGCACTTATTTTCCGACAATATTAAAGTTTCTTTGCCAAATCACTTACCAGATGGTGTAAAGGTGGATGTAGACGGAAATGTGTTTTTGAATAACACTATCCTTATTAGGAAAGAGGTAGGTGCAGTAGATCAAATTACTGTATACATACGTACAAATTGACATCATTTTATATGTATTATGTGTGCCTATACAAGAGTACGTAAAAGATAAGAGTGTACAACTGCATATCCGTGTCTTGTATGTCAATTTTATATCAACACATCACAGTTAGGCATGATATTTATATTCTTATGAAAATCTAAGATACCATTTTCCTACATGCTATATGCCTATTCTGTAAAAGAGCCTATAGGGGAACTAAACCTGAAGAGAGCTTTGGATGAAGACACAGGAGTCATTTCTTCCTTCTTTTCCCTTCCTTTATCTGCTCCACTGGGTCAGACAGCCATTTCTGGGAATTCCACCCTTCATCAGTGATCCTGGGAGTCCTTGTCTTTTTATTTATCTTTGTCTTGATCTTCTGTGAATCCTTGGCTTATGTAATGGCAATCATAATTGAAACCATAATCGCAGTGATAATAATAAGGTCATGTACGTATTATTCGATCACTCCTTTCTTCTAAATTGTAAAACTGTCATGTTTCACAATTCATATTTTTATGTAACATGAGCACTTAGGCAGGTATCAATTATTATTTCAGATATATTTTGGTCACCATTTATCATATGTATGTTTCATGTGATCCTGTTACATGTACACTGGATCCGTTGGCTATATGGGAGACCTAATGAGTTCAACAGATTTGAGGAAACTTATAAAATTACAATATGATTTATATACGTATGTATGATATCCGTACTACGTAATTTAGCTTTATGTACTTATACTATTATGAATACGTATTTACTGTATATTAAATATATACATATAACATAGATAGGTGATTGAATGCATGTGTCTAAAGAATATGAGATTTTGAATTTCACTTGCAATCTCACATTCATTTGATACCTCAGTAATTCCGTGTACTAGTCCGTATACCTTACGCTTCATCTCGCATTCTTTAACCACAATGTTTGTACCTGTAATTGCAACCTATTATCCTCACATTCGCTTCCTGATTATTATGTATCTGTTATGTACGTATATGTACCTATATGAAAGATAAGTTTATTGGAGCTATCGGCAACAAAATTGAGCTAGATTGAACGTTTCGACCCGTAGGTCTTCATCAGCAGTAATGAGGAATAGGATTACAGAGTTGGTTTAAATAGAGGAAAGGTGACAGGATGTACCTATATATACCAATGTATCTACATAACTACAATGACTATTGTTATGGCAACAGGCTGGTTATTGGTAGATTCTTTGGGAATGGAAGAAATATGACATATGTAATATAAATAGTATGTACTAATTCCTGACTAATAGTTGTCAGGAAATTAGATAATCACTGGAAAATATTACGTCGACCAGCCAAGTGACTGGCTTGGCTAATTGTTTTATGTGAATGTCATTCATCCCAATCCTTTTCAAGTAAAATGTGATTCCTATATTGTAATACGTACATATATACAGTACCAATGTTATTGTATTGTCACAGATGGTTGGCTATATGAATGTCGACATATGGACAGGTGTGGAAGGTTTCCTAGTCGATGATTTGAGATTGGAACCACAATTTCCTAAAAACCCAACTGTACGTAAGATGTTATGTTCTGCTTCCTTAGTACTTTAGTACAGTTTGTGTTTTTAAATGTTCATATTACCTTTTTGAGCTTTTTTTCCTTTCACCTCTCACACCTCCCTCCTCATCCCTCCTCACCCCTCACACCTCCCTCCTCATCCCTCCTCATCCCTCACACCTCCCTCCTCACCCCTCACACCTCCCTCCTCACCTCTCACACCTCCTTCCTCACCCCTCACACCTCTCTCCTCACCTCTCACCCCTCACACCTCCTTTCTCACCCTCACACCTCCTTCCTCACCCTTCACACCTCCCTCATTCCTCCTCACACCTCCCTCCTCACATGTCACACCTCACACCTCCTTCCTCACCTCTCACACCTCCATCTTCACCTCTCACACCTCCCCCCTCACCCCTCACACCTCTCTCCTCATTCCTCACACCTCCCTCCTCACCTCTCACACCTCCCTCCTCATCCCTCCTCACCCCTCACACCTCATACCTCCCTCCTCATCCCTCCTCACCTCTCACACCTCCCTCCTCATCCCTCCTCACCCCTCACACCTCCCTCCTCATCCCTCCTCATCCCTCACACCTCCCTCCTCACCCCTCACACCTCCCTCCTCATCCCTCCTCATCCCTCACACCTCCCTCCTCACCCCTCACACCTCCCTCCTTACCTCTCACACCTCCTTCCTCACCCCTCACACCTCTCTCCTCACCTTTCACCCCTCACACCTCCTTTCTCACCCTCACACCTCCTTCCTCACCCTTCACACCTCCCTCATTCCTCCTCACACCTCCCTCCTCACATGTCACACCTCACACCTCCTTCCTCACCTCTCACACCTCCATCTTCACCTCTCACACCTCCCCCCTCACCCCTCACACCTCTCTCCTCATTCCTCACACCTCCCTCCTCACCCCTCACACCTCCCTCCTCACCCCTCACACCTCCCTCCTCACCCCTCACACCTCCCTCCTCACCCCTCACACCTCCCTCCTCACCTCTCACACCTTCTTCCTTACCCCTCACACCTCCCTCATTCCTCCTCATGCCTCCTTCCTCACCCCTCACACCTCCCTCATTCCTCCTCACACCTCCTTCCTCACCCCTCACACCTCCCTCATTCCTCCTCATACCTCCCTCATTCCTCCTCATACCTCCCTCCTCACCCCTCACACCTCCCTCATTCCTCCTCATACCTCCCTCCTCACCCCTCACACCTCCCTCATTCCCCCTCACCTCTCACACCTCCCTCCTTCCCCCTCACCTCTCATACCTCCCTCCTTCCCCCTCACCTCTCATACCGCCCTACTCCTTCCTCACCTCCCTCTTCACATCTAACACCTTCCTCCCTCTCAATTGCTGCCCTTATGTAGAATGCTGGAAAGCTGACCTCACTCTATAACAGTTTTGGAATGGACTTTGATGAATATGGAGAAAAGATATATGGATACATTATTCCTTCCAAAACTGGTTGGTCCAGCCCGTGTGTATATATGTATGTAGACTAACATTATCACATTAATGATAACTTAGAGTGCTGTAGTAGGCGGGTCTGCCAAAGGATGGTAGCACTAAAAATATACTGAAAGAACAAAATACTCATGTATACTACCATTGTTATTGTGAAATATTGAGGAAAGATAATTCCAATAGACCCTAACATGATCATTTGTTTATATGAACTCTAAAACAAATGGGAGGCCATTTTGACATTGTTTTCACGAAATTTAGAACCTCAAAAGAATTAAGTTTATAGTTTAGCAATTTTCAAACTATTAGATTTACAAAGTACAGAAAAAGTCAAATTTCATTAGGTTACTGTTATATGCAGAGTACATAGATTACACAGAACAGTTGTGGTATAATTATCAATTGACGATTGGTTAAGATGGCCCCTCCCATTGAAAAAGGGCTGGGTCTTGATTATCAGCTTGTTCTGAACTGAGCATCCATCACTAATTAGTGAATTGCAACTATAATTCTAAGTAGTAGAATAAAAGGGGAGCACTGGTGGTCATAACCAGCTGTCCTGGGTTCAATTCCCAGCAATTGCTTCTTCAGTTTTTTATATTTTAAGATGATTATAATTACTTATGGTTTGATTATCACTTTGATAAGTCTTGTCTGTATGTGTATGAATTCTGTGTAGGACCATATCGTTTTGCTGTGGCCTCTGATGATGCTTCAGAGATCTGGTTGAGTAGCGATCATCAGCCAAAGAACCTCAAAAAGATTGCCTGTCTTGCCTGCATGGATGTGGTGAGTTAGTCTACCGTGTGATAGGATGCAGGATATGTCACTCTTCTGAAACTGATTGTTCCTTTAGAAAGATATACCTCCACTGTTTCCTCCTGCGGCACCACCTTCCTTTTCTGCGGAATCAAACTTTAAAGTTCATCCGAAACAAATATCACCTGAAATGAAGTAAGTTTGAAAGTCCATTCATCCTTCCACCCATCCATTCTTCCATCTATCCATTTATCCTTGCATCCATTCATCCATTCTTCCGTCCATCCATCCACCCATTTATCCATTCATCCATCCACCCATCCATCCATTCATTCATCCATCCATCCCACCATCCATCCATCCATCCATCCATCCATCCATCCATTTTCCACCTCTTCAGTTTGGAAGCATTAAGACCGTACTATATAGAGATACTTCACAAAGAAGGAACTGAAGCAGATTATGTGAATGTAAATGTAAGTCATCCATTTTATGCATACACTATCAATACAGGTGTGTGTTGTACTATCCCTAAGCATTAGAGATCTATACATATTATATATGCATACATTTGGCTGTAGGCAGTCTGTGTGTTGGGTTGCCAGGGAGTGAAATAGTTTTAAACTTTAGAGCTTTATCGGATGCTATTCTTGGTTGAACGTTGCCTAGTAAATATGAATCATCCATTGTCGTGTCAGTCATAGATGCTGTATATACGTATTTGGTAACTGTTAAACTAAATGTAGCTGACCGCATTTGAACTGTTTTCCTTGCAGTGGCAGATTCCAGGTTCTGAGGAGTTGACAGGTGTACCTCGTAACCAGTTTGCAATGGCCAAATACTGTAAGGATGACATTATCTGATTGCCTCTATGGAACACACCTTCCAGTAGACCTTTGTAATACTCATTTCTCTGTGTCTCTATCTAGTGAAGAGTCACTACAATTCTGATAAAGACACTAATATGATCCCCCCTCCACTAAAGGGACCCTATCCCAGTTCTGCCATGCAGCGGCCGATGAAGATACCTTACATTGGAAATGATTACCGAAACTGTTAGTTCATACACACATATACACATGCATACTTGTATTGTTTAATACCCTGCATATCCATGGTATTAGTTAGAGTGACTAACATATATGTATATACAAATATAATGAACCTGGCTATAATAATCCCTCAGGCTATAACGAACCTACATGGGGGAACATGCTTCTTTCTGTATCAATTTACTCTAATATACAATCATGACTAATCGAAGTGATAATCAAACCACAAGGAATTATAATCAGTCAAACATCATAAAGAGGGAAAAACGGAATGCATACAGTATGTTAAGTGGCAGAACACTGGTGATCAAAACCAGCTGTCATGGGTTCAAAATCCCTGCATTTGCTTCTATTATGTTTTTTAAACTCAAAATAGTTGTCTCTTTACCTTCGATGATGATAACTTGTGGTTTGGCTTGATAAAGATTACTTGTGGTTTGGTTTGATAAAGATTACTTGTGGTTTGGCCTGATAAAGATTACTTGTGGTTTGGTTTGATAAAGATTACTTGTGGTTTGGTTTGATAAAGAATATTTGTGGTTTGGTTTGATAAAGAATACTTGTGGTTTGGTTATCATTAGTCTACTGCTCTCTCACTTACCTGTGCATTCAGTCACCATTCTCACTGATGTGCTACCAGAGTGTGAATACTCGCCCTCCTACGTATCAGAACATGAGGTCAGTAGATATACGGGATTTAAGGAGATTCTCCAGTCTGTGGTGTATCCAGACGACCACACTTGGCATAAAAATGGGAGGCATGACAGTGAGGGAAATCCTTTAATTGAAGAAGAGGTGGGTTCATGAAAGAGTAAATTATATAGATAGTATTATAGTGTATATATACAAATTGATTGTCCTCCAAAAAGTGTTGAATATTGTTCAACCAAAGTGTATCACTAAAGAGGGTGAAACAGCTGTCTGTGCTTCTCTGATAAGTTTTGTCATCTTAAGTAACTAAGAAATGGCCATTGTTTGCCATTCAATCTCATTTGCGTTGTGCAATTAACTCCCTCTTGTTATGCTCAAAATAATTGAGTCTCAAGTGTATGTACGTATTTTATACTTAGGAAATGAATTTTGTAAAAAACAAGTTCATTGAAGCCATCAAAAATAGCAAACATGGTTCAAAGTTAGTCAATTCTACATCCTACAGCTATAATACAAAGACTTGATTTATTTGTAGAACTTGTCATCAAATTTTTACCAGTAATTTGTAAACTAGGCATTTCACTAAGTAATCATACCATATTAGCTAGTGCCTCGGTGTACAAGTATAGCTGGCTCACTATAGTGCTTATATGTATGTACATATACATATATACTGTATGTGATACAGGATTTTCATCCAAGGCTCTCTCCAGGTTTAGTTCCCTATAGGCTTTTTACAGAATAGGCACAACATGTAGGAAAATGGTGTATTAGATTTTTCATATGTGATACAGGTATGATGATTTAAAGTTGCGTCTGTTGGAATCTACACCTAATGTCAAAGAAGGTATTAGGAATGGATGGAGGTACATGATGGATACTGTAAGTCATCCTCTGTAGTCATATAATACTGTATGTAGTTTCGGTTCTTGCAAGTCTCACCCTCAGTCACCCTCAGTCACCCTCAGTCTCACCCTCAGTCACCCTCAGTCTCACCCTCAGTCACCCTCAGTCACCTTCAGTCACCCTCAGTTTAATCCTCAGTCACCCTCAGTCTCACCCTCAGTCTCAGTCTCAGTAGTCAAATTTGTACTATAATAATTCCAATAAAGCAACCAAGTAATTACTTGTTATTTGATGAAGTACTTTGTCATTGTGACAGATCAGCATGTCATCTCCATGTACGTACGTACATAGTATTGTATGGGCTACTAGTGTCATGTACGTACGTACATAGTATTGTATGGGCTACTAGTGTCATGTACATACGTACATAGTATTGTATGGGCTACTAGTGTCATGTACGTACGTACATAGTATTGTATGGGCTACTAGTGTCATGTACGTACGTACATAGTATTGTATGGGCTACTAATGTCATGTACGTACGTACATAGTATTGTATGGGCTACTAGTGTCATGTACGTACGTACATAGTATTGTATGGGCTACTAGTGTCATGTAGGTACGTACATAGTATTGTATGGGCTACTAGTGTCATGTACATACATATATACACTCCAAATAGCACACAAATCTCTTCCTATACAGGAGATCTACTGGAAAGGCCATTCAACCCCATCCTATATATCACAGTACATATATCGCAAAGAGGACAAGGATAATGGTCCAGATCTCTGCTTGATCAAAGGACAGCAGTGGAATAGAGAGGCACATGTCAATATAATTGTCACTGTTAAGAATATTGGACGCTGGGTTAGACATCTCATAAGAAACATGGAAGACGTGAGTAGTTAGCCGAAGACCTTTAAAGTACTTGTTGTGGAAGATTGTTATTTCATAGAGGGCAGTGTATGTCAAACAGCAGTTACACGCAATAGTAACTGTTTGTATACTAGTAACAAATAACTGTATGTATGAGTGACAGTTGTGAAATGATCTCAAACAAGAAGGATTACTTACAGAGTACCATCCCTGCACAACGATTGTGAAAGTTTAGATGAGCTTAGTATAATGTAGCAAGTACGTACAACTGTCCTTCTCCTGTGCGCCATACCGTATATGTCTGAAAACAATAGCGGACTGCAGGAAGTACCTCTTAAGGCAGACATTGCCGCAAATACCAATCATGTTAGTCTCAGCCTAGGCAGACATTACTAAAAACGTCAATTTTCATCGCTGACATCCAGTGCAGAATATCAAATCACACTAGATCACCTGTTTAGCAATTTTTGATGACAGATAGCCTGACGGAGGGTATCACATGACCCCTTGTATGATAATATTTACACACATGTACATAGCTTTAATATAACACAATTTCCATGTCCCAAAATTCCTTTGTATTAGTCAATTAGTTATCAGATGAATATAGTAATATACTTGTATATTGCAGTGCATGGTTGATTATAATTAGATACGTATCATTATCTTTGTGGGATAGTAACAATATGATATACTATTTTATTTTGTACAATATATATGTATTTAGATATACATGACTACTTTGGATGACCACTTTTCTTTAATTATATGCGACTTTGAAAGTACTGACTTGAATATATCTCAAGCTTTAAAAGAGAGCAGATTAAAGCCGTTAGTCTCTAAACTTAGCCACCCATCCATCAGTCCACCCATCCATCAGTCCACCCATCCACCTATCGATCCACCCACCACCCATCCATCAGTCCACCCATCCATCAGTCCACCCATCCATCAGTCCACCCATGCACCCATCGATCCACCCACCACCCATCCATCAGTCCACCCATCCACCCATCCATCAGTCCACCCATCCATCAGTCCACCCATCCACCCATCGATCCACTCACCACCCATCCATCCATCCTTCCTTACATGTCTCCTTTAGGAGTATGTACAAGTTGATACGGTTGAATGGTACATTTAGAAAGACTCTTGCTCTACAATCAGGATTGGACTGGGTTGCGGTAAGGGAATACTCATATCTACATAATAATCAGTTGTGCTTGAAATAGACCAAATATAGCCCTAAGAGGTCTCTCTGCTATACGTACATAGGTATAGTACATTGCTACCTATTGTTACCTGTACATCTCTGGTCTGATGAAATCAGACCCTAAACTTACGCAATAATTGCTCCAGACTAGTACATCTCTGGTCTATGTGATAACCAAGCATCAACTGTTTGATCATCTTACGGTTCATATTACTTCCATTAGAACCCAAATGAAATAGCCATGACATTGGATCTCCATTTAACGCTTCCAATAGGAGTCATGCAATCAATACGAAAGGTATACACTTAACCACTCAAATTTACGTAGGTAGCCACAGAAATAGAGTCATCGGTGTAGGAAGTATTTGTTTATATATTTATGTACTGTACGTACCTTGGATAATACGTATATCAGCTTACAACCTTTGCATTCATTTTAATCAAAATTATTTTGTATACTTCTCTATTATGTATTCTTTACACTTACAAGGATCGCATTTACTAAATATTTTCACTTAGAGAGCATGTTTCCTTTGGTAACAGGTACTTAACTTCGTGCACATTACTTGATAAAATATTTAAATCTGTCGAATATTGGCTACATTTTCTATACATTTCAAACTTAACAAATTTGATTAATGTTTTTAGAAAGTGATATTTTAACTCTTTTTTCTCATATCAGCATACCATCAGGGGTCACATGGGATATGCACCACAAGTGTTTAGATTGGGGCCGGCCTTTACTGAACACAATATACAAGGTAATGTCACTAATAACCTGAGAACTGCATTGAACTCATACCTAAGTACATGTTTTACAAGGGGCTGCACCTATTATGAGATTCCTTGAAATTAGAGAATCCTTCAGCCTGTTAATGAGCTGGCCGTGCATAGAAATTGCCGCATACAAACTATTAAGCCACTCATAAATAACAGTGCAGCTGCAATGTTATAAATACCGTCTTTGTCAGAAAAAGGGGCTCTAGGCCTCTATTTTGTATTAGTCATTTTCAACCCGGCCTAAATTTCGAGTCTGGCTTCTATAAAATATTATTCTCTTGAAGTCTCCCCATCTCATAGAAGCCGCTTCCTTAGTCTTCTTCACAGTGCACTTCACAGTATTCAACTTAAAGTAGACATTTTAAGATGTTAAGACATTGTAGTGTCAATTAGAGAGATCTTGCCCTCTCTATTCAAGAATAGCTGCCCCCTGGTTTTATACGGACAAATATGGTATACCTATACTAGAGGACGTTAGTAAATAGTTTATACAGTACATATGCCTAAGCATTGTATACTTATACAATGTAGGGTATTGGGAGACAATGGGATATGGTCTGCTCGCTCTTTACAAGTCAGACTGGCAAGCTATTGGTGGTCAGAATGTGAAGGAATTCAGTGATAAGTGGGGAGGAGAGGATTGGGAAACAATAGATAGGTAAGAACCACAAGTGTTATTTGTCACACAATGTAATGAAAACATCCTTCAAAGGTAGTGGCTGTTTATAAATGAAGTTTAGAGGATACAAAGTTTTCTGTGAGACACCCTTGTTTAAATTTGAACTTTATCAATTCTTAAAATAATTTCTTACTGAGGATGCTCTTGTATTCTTTTGTATTACTGATACACATTTTAAAGGACCATGGGTTGCTATGGAGATGTTATGTTTGTTTCAAATACAGTTTAATGATTTATAATTGTTTGTTATTCCTCTCTCTCCAGAGTCCAAGCACACGGCTTAGAGACATTTAGACACAGATATCCGGGTCTAGTTCACTATTACCACAGTCACAAGGGAATGTGGGCAGAAGAGAGTACATTTAAGTCATAGGAGGAGGATCATTGCTTCAATAACATGAATTGCTTTTTCATAGGAAAACATTCTTGGCTTGTTTTATCCATATTTATATTTGTGCTGTACTTAAGTACATGTAAAATGTTCATAATTTATTCTTCAAAAAATGTTTAAAGATCAAGTACCATTATAGTTTTTAGTGTTTAACAGTTGTGTCATCTGCAGTTCAAACATGATTATGTTTTCTTATAGAAATGTCCATACATATATGTAATGCATCTTGATACAGTTAAATTGTATATTGACAACTCCTATATATATAATATATAAACTTAAGAGTTCATACAAAGTTTTCATTTGAATATCCAATTATAAAGGCACGTACATACGTACATACACGTATAACACACACTTTTAAAATAGCAACACTTGCTGGTTCTTAGATATCCGGTTAAGTTAGACACAGTTTTCTAAAAATAATGAAACAAAAAAGTGATTCTTATAATTTATAAGAGGAACGAGAGCTTCTGTCCACAGGACCTCAAATCCTCAGTCTATCCTCCTGGCTGTGGCTGAGGGCAGAATCATTTGAACAAATGACTATCTTAATCATGTAGTTTCATAATAACAGTATGACAGTCAATAAACACTTTAGTGGTTTTATTTTATGGCCATGATGCACATCTTAAGCCAGTGACTACCTCTGTTAGTAGTTAGATATGAAAAGACATTCATTTTGTTCCAATAAACCATCTTAATCACGTGTTACAAAGCGTCATCTCCCAATCAGAATGAAACATTCAATAAAGTGAATTTATAGTACAATAATAATGTAATGTATGTCCAAACAATAGTTTTCAAAGTGTCAACCTAATTTCTCTTCAGAATGTGAGTAATAAGAGCTGGAAGATATTTGCCATAGAATAATGATGTGTCCTTGAAAGCACTATATGATAAACGTTCATACCAAGTCAAATCATAAACAAATTTTATTCAACTTGTATAATATACGTATATAGATTTGTTCACTTCCTAAGCACTGTATATGTATTATTAAACATGTATTTAGGTATACTAAGGCCAACTAGGTTATATAGCTGTTGCCACTATGTTTAGTTATATGAATATTCCCTTACCACTCAATAACTGTAATGATCCCCTACCACTCAGCCTTCTTATTCTTAAATTGGACATGTTGCTAGGTAACTAATATTTGGTTTCTATGACAATTCTGTAACGAATTAATATAGAGCAAATAAAGTAAAGGCTGCACAATAAATGTTAATTACGTAAATTGCACTTCGAGTTCAAACTAGATTTTGAACACACAAATAAGCATTCTAACACGAGTAAATGATATGGTAATCAAAACATTGTAACTTAAAGGAAAACAAATATTAGACTTGTTGAAATGACTAATGTTAAATTAAAACATCATTTAAAGTAGTTATAGATATATAAAGTTTGTCTGATTCCCTAAACAAGACGACCTACCAATTAGTGAATCAGGGCATAAGTAGCAATTGACCTTCTGAAGCAACGGCCATTTTGGATTCACAAATTGATTGAGCAATATATCATAAGCCAATGACTTTTATAAGTACTAATGATTATTTTGAAGTGCATTTATACCTCGCGAGTCTGCCGTCATACAGAACTGATCATGAGAAGGTACAAAATTTTATGGCACAAGGATTTAGTTAAGTACATATTCATTATTGCTCAATACTCTTCATTGTTTATATTTAAAGATATAATAATTTAGGAACCTGTGATTCTTACTAACTACATCTGTATCATTGATTCTCAACGTCCTGTGTTGTGCATGCTATAATCAAAAAAATGCAAGTCAATGACATACTAGTATTCATGTGCTCGCAAGAGTTGTGCATGTGTTTAAAAAATTGATTTACGCTAATGAATTAAAAGTTCAAAGAGATATTATTATGCATCTACATGCAGTGATTTGCTTAGCTAAATAGCCATGCATGCTTACTCAGTAACAATAACAACTTGCTGAATAGGCTGGGTCATGTTCTGCATGTTGTCTATTGTTCTTGAATAGGACCTCGAAAACAATAAGCAAAATTTCAATTCCACGATTTTCCGCCAAGTTCACCAAGTTTCCCGCCGACAATTTCTAATAAATAGTCGAGAAAATTTTCAGTCGTCGGCCTCCGGGCTATCAACTCTGGAGGTCTACTTTGGTGTGGATCGATGCGCCAACCGTGGTAGGAGCACGACCATGGTACCATGCGACAAAGGGTCATCGGTGTTCGTATAGTGGGGTGGTATCTCTACCTATGGGTTAGTGCCTGGAGATGTATCTCACTATTAATCCTGCTTGTGTGTTAAATTGGCACTTGCGGATTCTCACTATACGACCCGTACCTGGAGGAGCGTGGGTCCAGTGCCACTACGTAGTCGGTCAGGGAGCTATTGTAGGCTGCCGCATCAGGTTGGTTAGAAGACATTTAATTGTATTGCAATTGCAATTAATTTTACATGCGCATGTGCTCACTATTTATGTATTCTCTAATTCTTTCTTATAGTTCATCGATGGGTCCCTACTCTAAAGCGAACTGGCCGATCCCAATGAGCTAAAGTCTGTATACAGTGCTCTCAAGCTGCGTTGTGTGCACATGATGATTCTCATTGGTGGGAGTTTGTGGTCCGCCAGGGTCGGGCTTGTTCTGTCCGTAGCGTGAGGCAGTGCAGGACTAGTAACTGGTCACAGGTCGGTCAGGTACGCCGGACCGTTCCCGAGCAACTTCTCTTACGACGCAAGTAGTGGAAGTGTCAAACAGAGTTGAGAAACCGGAGGCCTTTTGGGGCACGAAGTACTTCTACCTCCTCGTGGTGTGCCCTGGGGTCACCTTTACACCAGTAAAGTGATGCGAAACGAAGTACTGCAGCACCGTTCCAGCAACACTCAAAAGGAGAAGAAACAACATGGTCTCTGAACTTGTTTCAAAACTACATTTATAGTTTGAACTTTTTAATGTACAATGTCATGTATGTTTCAGAATTATCAAACAAAAATGATCACTGTGCAGTATTTATTTACAATCCCAATTGTCGATAATATATACATTAAATTTGTCGATAATGAGAGCTCACTGCATGCATCTATGTAAGCATTCAGTATACTCTTGTAAATTATTGCATAACAAGATCCAAAGGCCGGCCCATGCATGTCCTTAGATTGCGGGACGTGTAAGTTAAGAAATATAGAAAAAAGGGAAAAGTAAAACGAAAAAGAAAAAAGTAAAACGAAGGAAAGTTTAAAATTATAAACGAAAAAGAAAAAAAGGGAAAAACTGAAGAGAATATATTCTTATCGTATAGTGTTGAATTTTGACGTATAGAGGTAGTGTTATTGATTTGTTTTATATAGCTACGTATACTATACTTAAGAAGCCAGCCATTATATTTATAGTATTGTATGTATTCCCTTTCACTGCATATCAGTAGACATATAAAAGGGCACTACCATGAGTGAGTAGGACAGTTGAAATTATAAAACTCGTTTTTTGGTATGCTGTATGTAGCGAGCTCTCCCTTCTACACACTAAAGATGATAGTTATTCTCATAGCAGTAATTCTACTTACTAAGCAGAGTGTCACTCAAGGTAAGCACAGATGTACGTTATATATATGTGTAGTTTATTAGAGTATATATACATGTTATGTACATGATATGGCTTATTTGTTGCATTCGTCAGATCAGTTGATTCCGTATAAGCAACAGTAACAAAATTTTGCTGATGCTCTTTGCTTATGAAGACCTTTGTGGTCAAAACGTTCAATAACTTGTAAATCAACTAATCATACATATACATATACTGTATGTGCATGTGTAAGTGCTTAGATTAACTATAGGATGAAATGCCAATGACATATTTTGAAGACCACTGTATGTACTTGAAAAGAATACAAGTATTTGTACATATCTAGTAGACGTGGTTTCACTATCCATAGTCTATATAAGAATTATACCAGATGTACCTGTATATGTACCTAATATACTGTGAACTACAGTTATATGCATGTGTGTGTTGCTATTGCACACTGTGTATGTTATATATAGCTAGGGGTCCTTTCATTCAGGAAGTTAAATTTCTGTTCATCTTTATTAAACAGAATTATCTGCTATTACACTCAACTCCACCTCAATAGCAGTAGAGTGGAGTGATGCATTTGATGGAGGCAGATTTTCATTAAACAATATTGCATTCATAATTGTGAGAGTTGTGAATGTTGAGACTAGCCAGTCTGTTGTGAAGACAGTCTACCTAACGGGATCAAGAGATGGAGAGACCCAGTTTGGAAGCCTGTCCCCATATCAATTTCATCAAATTGAACTGTGGAAACTTCGTACTTCTCTTAACCAAGGTACCATTGTCAGAGAACAGTTGCTTGTGGATACAGTTAATGTCACAACATCACAAGCTGGTGAGTATGAGTATTCCAGAACACGATTTTCCACATGCATCCGTGACCTGAAATTAATTATCTGTAGAATGTAAACCTAAAATTTATAAATATACTTGTATATACGTAAATCAGGAGCTTCTGTACTTTTTATAGTACATTTGCATAATATTTACAGACACTACGTATATTTATGGACAACACATTTTTGTGTCATACATAAATTGTGTGTACATAAATTTAATCAATATTTGTACAATTTGTTAACACCAATCAGCTACGTATATATACAGTTGTTATTGCTAAATGTCAGTAATTAGACTTGCAGCAGATATAGTGATACAGACTTAGTGATGTATGGAACATAATCATTGCTTGCATATAATTCCTAGAAGTTAAAGAGTTGCCTTTGAAATATTTGTTAAAATCAAAGGTTAACCTATTGTCTGAAAGTACAGACATATATATTGACATACAAATGAGGTATATATCTATGTTATCACAACAATTCTCAGGCACTTTTAAAAGGACCCAGACTGGCAGCTGTATTCAATAGACTCCAAACTTGGCATGATATCACAAGTTGCCTTTATACACTCATTGTTTGGCTTGCTTTTCTCAACAGTTGCTTTATTAGCTACTAACAAAAAGTGTAAAAGTGCATACTATTCTGATAAGGTATAGTATTATTATGTATTCATCATTCATTATATATGTAGCACCCACTGGCACAGTTGACCACATAAGGGCAGACATTTTTACTGATAGGGTTTCTATTTATTGGTCCTTTTCAAGGACTGAGCTCCAAAATGGGCCAATCAGACAGTACATCATACACATTCAGGAATACTCCCAAGAAGAACAATCGTTTGTTGATCTGAGGATGCTAATGTATAGAAATAGTAACAATGGCTCTTTCAAGTTTCCTGATGTAAAGGAACATAATTATGAAGTGGATGGTGACACTCTGAAGCCAGGTACATTATACAGATTCAAGATAGCAGCTCAGAATGTAGAAGGTATAGGTCCATTTTCAGATTGGAATAACTTGAAAATATTCACAAAAGGTATATAAATACATTTTGTGTTAAGAGTTTTAAGGTGTTGACTATGTATATATATATAATCTTGTGGGCAATTTGGATATATATGTATGTGTGTACATATACGAGCCAAGGATTCACAAAAAAAGAATTCCCAGGATCACTGATGAAGGGTGGATTTCCAGAAACTGCTGTCTGGCCCAGTGGAGCAGAAGAAGGAAGAGAAGAAAAAAAGACAGAAAAGAAAAGACTCCTGTATCTTTATCCAAAGCTCTCTTCAGGTTAATTCCCTATAGGCTTTTTTACAGAATAGGCATAGCATGTATATAGGAGAATGGTGTATAAGATTTTTCATATATATATTGTGATTCTGTCTTCTACTTCAATATAAGTTACTGTACATGTCACTTGCAATATATGTAGCACCCCAGCCTCGAGCTCCTAGTAATGTGACGCTAACATTGGATAAGAGTACTACCAATAATACTACTAAACGTGCGACCTTACACTGGAATCCTCAAGTAGAAGCCCTTAATAACTCGGCTGATGGCTTTAGAATTCACATCACTCAAGTACTGTCAAACAATACCATGGTAACCACAGTAACAGACACAGGAAGCAGAGTGCAAACGTATTCATTTCCTATTGAAAATGGGACATTGCTGATTCACACTTCCCTACTAGCTTACAACAATAATGGAACAAGTGAACCAGTTATATCAGCACTATTACTAACTTTCACAAATGGTTCGTTTATATACATATGCATAATATATGCATGTAACATGTATAAATCTACACAATTACAATGTATAGATGTGACAGGCAGTACAAGAACTGATGCACCACATTTGACTGAAAGTACTATTGGTTCAAATATTAGTGGCACAATGCATCCACAAAACAGAGAGAGCTCTCATGTGTTGTCACCTACTGGACCAGACATTGTTGCCATAGCAGCAGGCTCAGTCCTAGCTGGCCTCGTCACTGGAGCAGTTGCAGTAGTTACAGTAGAAGTCTTGTTATATGTTTTCATGATTAAGAGGCAGAAAAAGTAAGATCTTTAGGCAGCTGGTAATGCAACTTTAGTTTCTATCGATATCTATATGCATAGCCTATGAAAAATCTAAGATACCATTTTCCTGCATGCTATATGCCTATTCTGTAAAAGAGCCACATCTGGCCTTTATGCATGGGGTATATATGAGGGGAATGGGAACTCCCAGAATCAGCTGTCTGTACCAGTGGATCGAGAAGAAGAGAAGTAGAATACTCTTGTATCCTTATTCAAAGCTTTCACTAAAGTACGTAGGATGTTGTATGTAAAAATGGTTGTTAGATTATTCATGGATAAAATAATGTACAACACATTTATCATGTGGAATATGGATTACAATTATATATTCAAGTCCTAAAAATCATCACTATCTATTCATTCTTATTTTTTAGGAAGCAGTTGTATACCACCGATGAGTCAAGTAGTAGTGCTACCTTAAAGAAGTATGTTGTGAATGATCACATATACGATGCAATAGATAGAAGTTATGAAAAAGGTAATACAATAGAACTACCTCAGCAAGCAAAAAGAGAGAGGAGTGCGTCAAAGACAATAAATAAAATTGGACAATCTGATGATTGCGAAGATCTACCTTTTCCTAGAATTGGTTAGTTAAAGATTAGTTATGTATAACAACAATTTGAGTATGATGCACATTATATGTCCAGTAGATCTGTATTGAACATTCACCTCTCTGGGATGAGCACTGGCTTATAATCGAGCCAGTCACATGTTTAAATTAATTGAAGCCCAAATTTTCATCCTAATGTGTCTATTTCACACTTTAAGCCTTAATATGTGTCTAATGGCAGTAGAAAATTTAAATATATATATAGGCTCAGGAATATACACAGACAATGAATTATAATGTCTTGCAGGGATATCCTCTCTGTACATTTATTTATGTATATATGTACTGCATAATATGTACTGTACATGCAGAGCAACATAGTATATATATATGTATATTGACACAATGTATATCCTATCTTTAATCTCTTGAATACTATATTAGATAATATACTTTCACATATCAGGTACTGATGGATCACACCGTGAACACAGGAATTATGACTACCCTAGAAGCAGTGTTGTCATGGTAACTATGGAGCGTGGGGAAGATCATTCAAATATTTACCATAACGAAAATGATGGCTACTGTACCATGAAGTCCACTCCATCAATTGATAGAAAAGATGGGAGTCTAGATAAGCCTGGAATAGAAGAGGATTGCACTTCAATTACAGAAGAAGCTACAACATACATTGAACCAATTTCCCTCAAAAGCTGTCAAACTAGTTCATAAAATTTGTGAAATTATATGCACTTATATACATATATCATATACTTTTATATATCTTGTATGAATATTATGATAAATAGGTTCAATTTTTATATAATTTATAAGTGAATCTATAGCTATATACACTTGCATGACACTGACTTTATATGTAAATTGCTTGTATAAAATGTTTCTAGCAATCTCCCTGCAACTAATTAGTGTCCATTCACGTACACGCTATATCAGTGCATGGCCCCAGCGATTTATTCATTTATCATACAGAGCATGGATCTATTAGAACGTAGTCATTTATCAGAGCGAGTTGCAAAATCAGACTCATTAACAGCGGAAGTAAACTGCGTTATCAAAAAATGGAGGCAGAGCCAGAATTCGAAGTGACTAATTCTCAGAGAGCAAGTACTAGTAGAGACCTTTGGTCGTTGCTAGGACGGATGCCGTATCCCGCCGGCCAAGATGCGTCCTTAGACATTTATAGGATTAATCTGCGAGAATCTAAAAGAATTGGGACGTTAACAGAGAAGAAGCGTAGAGATTCAAAGGGATTTGTAATGGGTGACTTTGATTTTGCTCCGACGACTCAGAAAGGTGTTACTAAATCTAATCTTGGGCAAGATACGTTGTTGCAATACCTCACAAGCTATAACAATAAACAACTTAAGAGTAAGAAACCTCATAGAAAACAACAGAATGTCACCTCCTATGTCCCGTCAGTTAAAGAATTGCAGTTGCTGGATATACGAAGTTATACGAGAAACCCAATCCAGAAACAGCACTTGGTAGCGAGACATGCTCCCTCCACCTTTACTCATTTTCACTCCAGATTACAATACTCTAAGAGAGAAGCTAGTCGGCCCAAGACCTTTCCCGTCCTTACGGATGTACCACATCCAATGCCTTATTGTCCTGTACTAGCTCAATGCTCTTACACAGTGCAACCATGTACATATCATAACAGACCAGAAAGTGGGAAAACAAATACTACCTCTCTAGAACTGTAGAATGTCAACAGTTATACTTTTATTGATTTGGAAATCACAAATTTTCATGATGCTTTACACCCATCTAAATCTTGATTGCATTAATTTATGCATATAAGGTTATAGGTTGTGCAAATTTGATTCAAACATTGGATACAAGACTCAAAAGTAATAGATTCCCTGGATCACTGATGAATTTTCTAGAATCAGTTTTATTAACCTAACAAGTATTTCGAGTTTAAAAAACTCATGGGGCACAAATTTAGGCACCCCAAAAACTTGCTAGGGTAATAGGGTAATTTAAATTTAGATGTACCAATTAGCAACAATAATAACAAATAAACAGTATAAACATATTCATTCATATTCATAAAAATATCGGGAATAAGCTTTATATGGTAATAGGGTGTCTAGCCAGCTCCCTGCATGGGGCGTATATTGCCGCGCGCGGTGATTCCTGGAATTACTGCATGGGGTGGCATATGTGTATATAAGTGGATTGTTAAGATTTTATTCGATATATTCTATAAGGGCTTGTGATCCAGGTTTGCAAATACCTTATATAATGGCACGTAAACAATCGGAAAAAATAAATCTGTTGAATGTAGTAAGCAGTGCTGATTCTGTTGCATCTGGGCTGCATAATTCAAAAAATTCATCCAAAGGTACGACTACACTGGAGGAGAGAGTGCTAAATGCAGCTAAAAGGAAGTACGGAGATGATCGTGTAGGCCTAGTTAAGATCTTGCCTATACCGAAGAATCACTTTTTGAGGCAATTGGAGTACGAGCTCGTTGAAATACCGTATCCAAAGTCTAGGCCGAGGTTTTTCATTAATACACAATCTTCTATTCATTACAACTTTGGTAGCGAGCCAGACAAAGCAACAGTTAAAATTAAAAAGGAAGAGGAGATCGCGAAAACCCAAAAATTGAGTCTGACGCAATCAACGGGCACTAGTGTTAGCACTGGCGCAACTGGAGGAATAGGACTATCAGGTCCTATAAGCGGAATAGTAGGTATCTCTGGCAATGCTGGTTTAAGTGGAAATGTAACTAGAACAACAAAAAAGCAGCGTGTGACATCTTCCGACACACAAAATAAAACTAACGAAGAAGAAGAGGGGATCGAGGAAATTACTGTTCCTCCTGGTACTAAAGTCAGGACCACTATGAACACGTACCTGATCAGATACGATGGCAATGTGAAGGTAGATATAAAGGCACCGAAAGATTTGACCCTCGCATTTAAGTTCCTAACTCCTTGTCAATCCTGCCTGCCATATTGTCTGGGTAAGCGAGGGTTCTTAACAGCTGCAGATATCTTCGGAGAAGAACCTACTTTCCGAGAAGAAGATCCCTATATTTTTTATACGGCCGACTTTGATTTCACTCAATACGGGAAGGAGATAGAAGTTCGCAAGGAGCAAGAAGAGATTACAGAAACTTAGGTGTTATAAACTAGTATCCTATATATAGGCCCTGTATGTATGTCCTATACATCTGTAGACTGAACTAACTGTAATAAATTGCTATGTGACATTGTAGTAACACTTTACATTTGTGAAAATTACTAAATTATTAGCATGACATTCAATCCATCACAAAAAGCCTTAAATATACAACATATAGTATCAGTTACTGAAAATGCATGCTTCGTACAGTTAACATAATACAAAATAACAAGTCTTATGTGCTAAAAAATGCCGCCCCACGGTCGATTTACTTGGCCACTTATATATGTTCTTAACGATAGAATTTCTGCTAAGTGTCCACAAAATTATAAAAAATGAATCAAAAATGTGAAGCAATGAAGTCAATTACCAACTAAATGGATAGAGTTCTTAATAGTTCAATTTAATACATTGGGTAACTCCTGGATAAAGGGGTACAGATACATCATACTTGGCCAGGAGAGACCGTGGCACAATCCTGAGCCCAAGATAGTGATGAGGTCCTTTAAAGAACTTGGCACAGAGCTTTGGGATGGTTAAAGATATTAACATTTCTGGTTGCAATCCAATACGGTGCATATCCCCTCCTTCAACCTCCCATCCTTGGGGAATAAATTACAATAGTTAATGAATACAATTAGTAAAGAATGGTTTATGTACAGTGCATGGTTCCTTACATAATCGACCATACGACATGCAGAAATAGAGTAATATGCAGTTAAGTGTGTTTTAGGCATATTCTGCAATAGGATCGAGGAACAGGGTTTCCAATTACAGTGGTATATACTGATTCCTGTATCTGACTAACATTGCAAACGGTGACAAGACTATATTGTATGGGGATAATATTAAATTATATGGATTAAGTAGTAGTTATAACCCACTTCCGAGGGCTGCAGGCAAAATACAATACGAGGCCGAGGCGAAGCCGAGGCCGAGTAATTGTATTTTGCCGGAAGCCCGAGGTAGCGGGTTATAACTAATTTGTACCCCTTTGCCATGGCAGCAGGACACCTTGCGTTATAATTTTATTTAGCGGGAAAATGGACAAGGAGAATAGCGAACCAAGAAGGAAGCGTTTGAAGCTCGTTAAGAACCCAGCTATTACGTATAGATACTTACCATCAGCAACTGCGGCCGTATCCCCTAGCAAGCGTTTCGGGCACGCATCCGCGGAAGACTTATCCTACCTAGCTGAGAAGCAGAACAACAAACTGCTGTTTTCACTATTTGAATGACCTTTTTCCTTGCTGTACTAGTGTATTTCTATTATGCAGTGTTGTGTTCTAATTGAAAGCCACAACTTCCTGTTGATATTACTCTCCTTGCATGGGATTTATTACCCCTACTGATACTGTCCGTTGCCATGGTAATGGGGTACAATAGGTCATATAAAGTGTGTGGCATACTAAGTGTGTCCTCCCTTTAAGCTCTATAGCCTGCTGTATAGGCTTGCCCTAAGTCTCATAAGTCTTATCTATTATATTTACGTATGCATGAATCTAAGATACCATTTTCCTACATGCTATATGCCTATTCTGTAAAAGAGCCTATAGGGGAACTAAACCTGAAGAGAGCTCATCTTTGAATTGTTTCATCTTGAGTCTTGTGAGCGTCTAGAGACAGCAGGAACTGACTGTTCTCAAGTTCACTGAAGAAGACCCTCAGGGTCGAAACGTCTGAAGAAGAAGATAATAAACCAACTGCGTCTCTAGACGCTCACAAGACTCAAGATGAACCAATTCAAAGATAAGTCTGACACAAAGAAGAAACCCCTATCATCTATCTTTATCCTCTTACATGCATGCATAAGCATGGAGGAAAACAATGCCTTAGATTGACTATGCACTGCTACATACGTAGCTTTAGATTGTTTGTGCACTTGTATGAAGCATGTTGCAATAGCTCCTCACCAGATGGAACATCAATAGAACAGATTGGTACCTTGATAGCTTTTAAGGCCTTCAGAATATCATCAAAGGGAGCCCTCACATTTCCTTTGAAACTAAACCCAAATATGGCATCTAACACAACATCATAATCTGCCGAGATGAGGTCAGGAGTGGGTAGGTCTTTAAGGAAGCGAACCTCCATTTTCTCACATTGGCTAACCAAATTTTCAAAAATTGGTTTTGCAGATCTCTTGGGATAGTAAATATCGGGAACATAGTCCTGCACAAGTCATCCAGACAAAGTATTATATAACTGTTAAATTCCATTGAACTATTTAGTCTCACATAGCCAGACCCTTTACCTTATCCCTTCTAATATATACATTTCCCCACTTCCAACAGGAAGAAGCTTGTAAGGGGTATATGGTCTGGCTATGTGAGATTACGTACGCCCACGCACACATGTACGTATATAGTAATATAGTACACATATGTCAACTGACATAGGACATCAGATGTCTTGCAGCCACTAATCCATCTCCTCCGTTGTTTCCAGGACCACACACTATCAATACTCTTGGTCTCTCCCTGCTGAGCTTCTCTTTGCTGTAACACGTGGCCACTGCCTCCGCTACACTAAGACCTGCAAGCTCCATTAGCTGATCCAAAGAGAAGTGGTACTCGTTAAAAAGCTCAAGATCAATCTTCTGAGCATCTTCCTGACCAACATATTTCCGACTCATTCCACCGGACGCATTCGAGTACTATAGCAGTACAGAGGATCACTAAGGGGCTAAAGCATACACTACTCCGGTGAGTCTTTTAGCACATCAGCCCTAGGTACATTCGCATGTAACTCCCTTACAACTTTACAACTACGGTATACGTACCCTCTGAAATTATAAGGACAGTTATCTCACCTTGACAGAAAACAGAGAGGTACTACACGCGACAGTAGTCTTGGATTTGGGAGCGATCCGCTTATGAGATTGACAAGATTGAAAGGGTAGAAACACTCGAAATCTCCGTATAAGCATAAGTTAAAATATAAGTGGCCAACAAAAGGTTCGTTGGCTTAAGGTTGGCTTGAAGCAAAGACAAACCAACTTGCACCTATAACAATCTTCAACGAGCTAAATTACCCACACGTGCAGTTATAGCCGGAAACTTGAAACAGGAAGTTATACTAGATGGGTGGGCATTTGCATCAATCACTAAACTTAGGAGCTGATATTCAATTTGTGCACAAGCAATAGTAGCTAGGTACGTCATTTACATCGCCAAACGTACAATAATATATGGGTACTTTACATAGAGCAGAAAACGTTTTAACCAATATGATGTTTTGTACATGTATGAAAATGTAGTTCTCTCTTAATAAACAGTGGAGTAGTCTCCTTCCTCCTCTCCATCACTATTGAAGCCTTCATAGAAGGTTCGATGACCGTTCTATACAATAGTATATAATGATCAGCTATGGCATATTCAGTAGGTAAAATATACAATTACACTATAATACTATAAATTACACTATAATACTATAAATTACACTATAATACTATAAATTACACTATAATACTATAAATTATACTATAATACTATAAATTATACTATAATACTATAAATTACACTATAATACTATAAATTATACTATAATACTATAAATTATACTATAGTATATATAAAAAACAATTTACCAGAAAAAATAAGAATAAACAATTAAAAACATCTTTGACTACTTTAGAATTTGATCAACATCACAGAAGTGATTAAAAACACATCAAATAGTAACTAAGACTAGATTTAGTAGGTAGTGTGTAAACTGTTACCTGAACAGCTGGTATCTCATCATCATCATCTTCGTCTGATGAACCATAATTTGCCATTTGATCAGATTGCTTGGGACGTGTACCCTAAAAAGGAAGCAGTTTATCACAGAGCAGTGGGAGAGTAAGCATGGAATATTACAGAACAGTATATTATATCACAGTTATAGATTTAATACATTATATCACAATTCTATTACAGTATATGAAATAATAACACATCTTATGGTAGAAGACTCCATTGTATACTTACAATGAAATAAAACTTTAGGTTTAGATACCACAAATTTTATAAGTTGGGTATGGTGTGGGTCGGACAGATGTAGATTAATACAGGCAATGACTTACTGTATTATTAAGCTGTGAAGCAAAGGTTGAAGGAGGCAAACCCACAGCTCTAAAGAAATTGATAAAAGAATGGTTTACATATACAACAAACGTAGGTACTTTGAATGAGGCAGATGAAGCTGAATATAGGACAACAATCAGTGGTTGAATGATCCCACTATATATATATATATGGTATGGTTAATTACATGGCTTACCCTTGGTCTTGACTGACAGGTAAAATAAGGTCTTTGTAACATGTGTCACAGACCCTGAGTGCTTTAGTAGCAATGTCTGGGAGGATAAAGCGTTTAGTGGAGCAAGTACCACATACTACATTCCCGCACTTCCTGCAATGATGCTAAATACAGAAAGCAACCAACATGGCAATAATTGACACAAAATGGGTGAAATAATTAATTGCTTATAAAAAGAAGTCTTGAAAAAACTTGTAAGGAATTTAAACAACACCAGAAATACATCAGTAAGCTTTAGTTTAACTTATTAAAACAACTGCAGCCATAACAATTATAAATTCAGGTGTGAGTCACAACACTATGGTATGTACGTACATATATAAGGGGGTGTAATGACCAATATAGGCGTATGTGATATGATATATATGTAAAGGTGTGTAATGACTAATATAGGCGTATGTGATATGATATATATGTAAAGGGGTGTAATGACCAATATAGGCGTATGTGATATGATATATATGTAAAGGTGTGTAATGACTAATATAGGCGTATGTGATATGATATATATGTAAAGGTGTGTAATGACCAATATAGGCGTATGTGATATGATATATATGTAAAGGTGTGTAATGACTAATATAGGCGTATGTGATATGGTATATACGTAAAGGTGTGTAATGACCAATATAGGCGTATGTGATATGGTATATACGTGTTAGGGGGTGTAATGACCAATATAGGCGTATGTGGTATGATATATACGTGTAAGGGGGTGTAATGACCAATATAGGCGTATGTGGTATGGTATATAAGGCTTCAGCTAATGCTTACTTTTCTGACAAGTGCATTAAATTTGGTCTTAAGACAGCACATACAAATGGAAGCATCACTGTCAGGCACCCAAACCGCTGCTGGCTTCTTTTCCTGCTCCCTCCCACCTAAACAAGAGGAAGAGATCAAATAAGAGGAAGATAGATCAAACAGTCAACAAAAAGTAAACAATCACAATCTCTAGAGAGTCAGCCATTATTACTTACACCTAAACAGAAACATACACAGTCAATCTCAATTATTTTGGTTGTCAAAGTTATGGGCACGACTGTCTACAGGGTATTTGTTTTCCATATGTGCAGCCATTTTTATCACATGATAACAAACACACCATTACAGCGGTGCTAATTTGTTAGTGCTCTATTTCTAAGTTCAGATATCCTAATGTATCAAATTGTATACATACATGCAGTACTGTTACAGTTACCCCTGTTACCACACTGCCACAAGGGTTTACTGTGCAGGATTTTAATTCCTAGGCTGAAATTGTATATATTACTTAACACATTACAGTCAGTCTAATTGGATGGCCAACTGACAACCCATACAATGTTGCAGAATTATCGCACTAGTTAGGCTTGTGTGTGTACACCTGATTATTCAAATGATAATCAAACCACAAGTGTATGCTAAACGTATACTCAGATGTGAAAACAATTACAGTTATTAGCATCACATTCAAATTGTTTGGCAGTAACATTAAATGAAACATACTCTTTTTTGCTTGTATATCTGTGATGCACTTCTTCATGTGTGCCACCCACTCATTCTTCTCAGTAGATGAGGCTGCAAACACTGAAAATGACTTCTTTGGAGAAATGATTTGCCAGCCATTTTTCCAAGCTACAAGGAAATAATGCATAATGCTGAAGGGGAATTTGAGGACAAACAAAAAAACAGAGAATGTGTGAATTATGATAAGATACCAACTGATTATGGTCACACTAAGATAATAAAATCACTCCCCAGACTGGTGTGTTACTCACCTCCATCATCATCCAGTGGAACTATATTGACATCTTCTAGAGGAATAATATGTTGCCTACTATACTGTATTGGCAAAACAAGAGACAGGAAGCAAGAAGGAGGAGACAGGAAGTGGGGATTGAGATAGGAAGTGAGGAGGGAAGCAGGAAGTGAGTAGGAGACAGAAAAGGAAAGATCAATGCAGAATGATACACAATACTACCTTACACATGTTACTAGTAAGCCCAGTGGATACCAGATGGATAACTTTATTTGTGTTATCATTAGGATGCATGTAAGGGTTGCTTACCTTTTTCTTTGTAATAATACTGCCATACACTAAAATGTCATTGAACAGGAAGAACTAGAGAGGAACCATTAAACATCAATGCAAAGTTCTTATACTAGTAACCATAGTTACTCATAAATTGAAACTGTGCAAGTTTAGCTTAGGAATTACAACAATTGACTGATAGGTTGTGAACTCTTAAGTATGTATGTTTGAATACTATAACACAAAACCCTAGGACAGCTGGTTTAAATAACCAATACTCTGCCACTGAGTTACAATTGCCATAGCAATGCTCCAAGAACAATCGATGTGATAATCAAACCACAAGTAATAATCAATCAAACATCATAAAGAGGGAAAAACACGAAAGAAGCAATTGCTAGGAATGGAACCCAGGACAACTGGTTATGACCACCAGTTGCTCTGCCACTGAACTACAACTGCCACAGCAATGCCCCCCTCATGCTCTCCCTCCTAAGCTAACTACAACTAATAATTACATTCTTAATCAGTAGTGATTCTCTTCATACAAGCTGATATCAAGACCCAGCCCATTTCCAGTGGGAGGGGCCATCTTAACCAATGGGTCACTGGCCACCATCAACCACAGGAGAGCTGGGTAAATCTATGAATAATCAATGTGATAATCAAACCACAAGTAATAATCAATCAAACATCATAAAGATGTTTGATTGATTATTACTTGTGATGTACACCTCTGGCATACATAAAGCATGTTATCATATGTATATGACTGATGGGGAGCTAAGAACAGGAATGGTCACATTTACTGACCTGTCTTGCTTTGGCCTTCTTTCTGCACAGCTTTGTCAGAACACCTTCACCTACCAGAACTCTACCAGGTTTACTTAAGGGCTATAATACAATATATAAGATTATTTATCAGTAAAACACTTGTGGTTTGATTGTCACAAAATGTTAACTCTGATACATTACAGTAGAAACTTGAGTTACCTGAACAACAAGCATGTATGCCTGCCATTTTGGTATTGCATCATTATTTGACTAGACATTGGTTATGCCAGCATACTTTTGGGAATAATCGGTAATAAGTAGGTTCTACTATACTTTAATGTCTAATGTTTAGTCAAAGCCTTCTAATATAAACCATTCTAAACCTTCTTAATAGCTGACCCTAAATGAAAATGTCTGAATCCATAGATGTGCACATAACACTCCTACGTATCTGTTCATAGTGGATGTATGCATTACAATCAAAATGTACGTATGTATGTATGTATTGTTTAACTACGTACATACAAGAAGTCAATGAACATTGACAGAACATTGTGGGAGGAAAGGCTGTCCTTCACAAGAACAGACTCTTATCCAGGGGGAGAGGGATGTCATTGGAAGAACACAAGACTTGGCTAATTCATGCAAGAATATATCATAGCACCATGTGACATCATGTGACATCATGTGACTCACTTCTCCAGATGCTCCAAAACGGCTTTCAATTATTGCCATTCTTCTTGCATTAGCTTCACTGTGAGCTGCAGGTGAGAACACAGTCAGAATAATGTATAGGGATAATAAAACCACAACTGTTTAATCAACACATATTATTTAAATGTAGAAATACAATATCTAGAGGAATTGCACACATTAATTCACATGCACTTGTACTCCAACATGCAAATATCCAATTCAAGAAAGCCTTTTGCCATTTACATGTATGTAATATTTATGAGAAAATGAGGCTCATTCATTAAATCTATAATTCTGCAATGCAATTCTCTCAATATCTTTACCATAACTTTGAATAATGAAGATTTCTATTAGGGTTGATATACCATACATAGTGTAGTTACAATACCTCAGGTAGCATGGTATTTTAGAAATATCAAATGGGAAGGTATAGACTGAAATCTCTCTAAACTGAACACCTTTGGGACTAGCTATATAGTTAGCAATATTGACTCAATGAGGTTCCCTATAGTAAAACATGTAGCTGGTTTGCTATTAATAATTTTTACTTTCAAGGGGAGATGGGGGGGAAAATGACCATCCCCACCACTCCTAAAGGAAATTCTGGGTAGGAGAGAACTTCTCTTAATCAAAGTTATACTTCAGTGATAAAGGATGCTTGAGAAACAAAGGATGCTAGCATAATGAAGGCACTTTCACTTCTGAAGTTTATAAAAGGATAGCAAGCTCAGGGGGAATGCCTCCCCCTTAAACCCCTAAAAACCTGAACATTGATAACGATAATATACATTGCTTTTCTGCAGCAAAGTACATTAATTTATGTATTTAGCTCCAACCTATGTACATCCCTTTTATTTCTCGAAACATTGGTTCCGCCCCTGAAAATTTTCCTAAAAAACCTGTGTCATGATGAATAAACTATTCATCCTATACATACAGTGTATGCAAGTCAAGTATGCATTTCTGTTTAGTTTTTCATCTTCAACTACATACATCTACTTTAGAGAAAAGGTCTATAGGGAAATAAAACCAAAAGTGAGAGCTTTGGATGAGGATACAGAGTATTCTCCTTCGACTTCTCTATGTCTCCACTGGGACAGGCAGCTGTTTGTGGGAATGCCACACTTCATCAGTGCCCCTGGGAATCTTTGCCTTCTTCTTGATCTTTTGTGAGTCCTTCCTAATCCATGCTAAATGTGCTATAACTACATGAGTGGGGTCAGGCAGCATCCAATAAGAAGTGGTTCACACCGTGTTTCCTTTATGTGGCTATCTCAGGTTAGGAATCAGTGGACACAAAGAGAACACTCCAAAGCACTGAAGCATAAAAAGTTGTATGTTTAACACAGTTAACAGTTCTTCCGTATCGACATCACACAGTTCAATTCATACCAACAAGTCACAATCATTTAAGGCATCTCAAAAATGTATACATGCCAAAGAACCCATTTCTCGGCAGCAATGCTGGAGACATATACATAACTAGGACAATGCTCACACTGACATTGAATGAGTCATTGAATATCAGGACATTGATAGAGTAAAATTACATATGTACAGTTTATTGAATTGGTTTAAATGACAGAAAAATGCATTCCATAAGTTGTTACATTGAAGGAGTCAATGAACATCTACAGAACATTGTGGGAGGAGAGGCTGTCATTCACAAGAACAGCCTCTTATCTGGGGGGAGGTGTCATTCGGGAGGTTACACTGTATCACTATGTGAATCAAACTCAGTTGGACCAGTTTGAGAATGTGTGCCAAATCAAATTCAGGGCGGGGCTACAGAATCTGGCTTTTAACAGAACAGCCATTCTACATTCTATCCTAAAGTAGTGATGACAATATCCACTCATATCTATGAGCACTACCCGAGCCAGATCTGGCCGAGAAGATGGCGTATCTATGGTAGCATATTTCGTTCGTCAACAGTAAAAAATTACTTGGCTTGCTATAACTTACCTATATAAAATTATCGTTGTACGTTTACAATGATAGAATCTACATGTCATCAGTTTCGATAAGACAGGAATATTGAAAGGCACTTTTTGAGAAGCAATAGCGGAAGAAACAAACATTTCCGTCCTCTGTAGCTGTCACAGGATCAACAGACACAAGGGTAGCTCGAATACGGTTTGCGTACGTTCAACCTCATGTAACAACTAATGAGTACACTATAACCAGTCGTACGACCCTGAAACTGTAGCATCTCAACTTAACGACTCACATAGCACACATGACTATTGCCTGCAATTATCATCGTCCCATCATGTGCATAATCATACTGTATCCTCAATAATAGGAACACCTTGATTATCCATGTTGATGGAAGCAGTTATCCTGATTAAAGTAACATCCAGCTCTATCTATCTATGATCACACCACGCTCGAAGCTCAGCTCTGTGGACTGTGGTTAGTCCTCTAAGGCTTGGCCCATTCAAAGGAGTCATCACCGATAGGCAAAGAGTGTGATTATTATAACTCACCCAATCGCTCGACTCTCGGCTCCACCATCTTCTACTGCCTAACTCACTTAGAGACCAAATATGGGATGTAATTAAATCTACTATCCTTGATGAAGGACGCGAAAGTAAAAAAAGAAAAAACAACTCGCTTCCACAAAGTATTAACTTCCGGTAAGGGCATTTAAATAAAGAATGGCCACCATTTTCTTAGGATTCCATCGCGCGAACACATCGGAAACCGGAAGTAGTTTATGAAACAATAATGACCAGCAGCTGTCAGAGAGAATCGCTGAATAATAGCAACCAGAGATCATGGCTTCAAGGATCCGTCTGGTAATCCTAATTGTTAGCATTACATTGTTGATGTATCTTGTACTTCAGGAATTTGCATGTAAGGAACCTTGGTGCTCTAAGACATCTACTAAATCTATTCCTAGCAGTCAAGAGTATGACACCAAAGTATTTGTTAGAATTCTAGAGGACATTGAACAAATGGATATTAACTGTGGTGAGAAGGTGTTTTATATGCATCGTGCATTGAATGAACTCTATAACAAGTTCAGAGATAGTAGACTAGGCAATGGCATATCTACATTTTACAATAAAAGATTGGCAATTTTAAGAGAGATCGAAAACAATAGAATCAAAATGCAGCAAATTGAAAAAAGAAACCAAATATTGCTAACAAAGATATCAAAATTGAAGTATGCATCTCATATCCATTGGAAAGCAAATGTAGTTGGGATGAATGATCTAGAGGCTCTACCAGACAGAAGTAAGGATGCTTTCAATAAAGGAGATTACCTGAGAGTGACACCCAATCACGAGTTTGATATTAAATTCAAAACTTCATTCAATGAAAGCCATTATTTCAGGCTACCAGTAGGCATTAATGGTCAGCCTCTTTTAGCATTCGATAAGGGGAAAAAACAAGTTATGGAAAATATCGGCAATTTCACATTATTGCTTTTTCTTAGAGGGGATATACAATATTTTAGTATTGATGGTTTGATGAGAAGACATGGAACAGCTGGGGTTGTATATGAACTGCTTCATGAGGATGCAGACAATTTAATAATAAACATTTTCTTCCAACCCTACCTCCAATTACACCAAGCATACAAAGAAAAAGTGAATACATTAATGAGGCCAATTCACATAATTTTGCCAGTAAAAACTGCAGATCTTGAAGCATTTAATGTTTTTGTGAAAGACTTCATGAAACATGATGCAATCAGTGACTATTCTTGCTTCATCACCATTCTGATGGTTGGAAAGAGAAATCGTCTAGAAAATGACTTCCATGAAATACTATCTACTCAATCTGTTCTTACCAAATGTTTTGGTTTCAGATTAATTCCAGTTTCTGCCTCAAAATCAAATCCTACTTTTGGAGAGGTATTACATCTTGGTATCAAGAGTTGGGATTTCGGTGACATCATCACCATGGTAACAGAAGTTCATCACTCTTTTAAAGCACCTTTACTAAGACACTGTCAATTGTATACACGTAAAGGTAGCCAAGTATATTTTCCAATACCTTTTGGATTATACAATACTGATCTGGTCAAAATGGCTTGGGAGAAATATTCACAACTTAGTAGTCATAAAGGTAGATGGGTAGATACTTCTTATGATACTATATGTATGTTTCAATCGGACTGGTTATCAGTGATGGAATCCATAGTGAAGAGCATGGATGGAAAAGGCGAAGACAAAATTGAAGAAGGTTTTGATGTTTTCCAGCTAGTACAGCAAAGGAAAGATTTAAATATTGTTCGGGCACCAGAAAGATACCTGTTTAAAAAGTGGTACAACATGGACTGCAAGATAACCTTGAAAAGAGCACATTACAAGAGATGCATGATTACAAAGTTTAGCACTTTGGCACCACTACATAGGCTTGGAGTGTATATACATACTTGATCCAATGAACTGATACATATAGCTACATATATACGTATAGTGTAAATAATTATTTGTGTACATGCATTAATTAAATTTCAAAACATCTAATATTGCATGATCCTAACTTCACCCACTATAAGGAAATTTGATAACTCATATACTAAACTACATACACCACAAAACATCTTTAAATTTTGTATTGAATTTCAAATTAACATTGTGCATGAGGGAGTAGAGTGTGTTACCAAAGTATATAGGCAGCTGCAGGATACATGTGGCTTCAAAATAGTGAAATACATAATAATAACTAGAGATTCAAACAATATAGTTCTGCAAATTTATTATTGACATATTTATATAGCATTAGTGACTGTACCATGATGCAAAGTGGTAATTCACTCATGCATTATACATGAACAATGAACAAGACACGGTCATGTCACTGCAATCTGTATTGCTGCATGTGCGTGCTTTATTAATTAAGCTCCAGTATCAACTTGGAATTCCTCTTGTCATTATATCTCGGAGACTCTTCTCCGGATCCTCTTTACGTACATCTAGCCACCATTTTATTCCCTCCCCTGCCTCAAACCAGCCCATCACACCTCATGCAGTAAAACCACATACTCTATATTCACTTCTTCCATAGTGCATTTGTTCTACCGCAACATGCATTGATTTCGATTCTTCCACACATGTATGTACATTTGAATTCATACACCCATGCACTATACGAATACAGAAATACAATAATAACAATATGCATGTAAAAATCAAAAGATGCTTTTGCATTCAGACGATCTTATAGCAGTTTCATTTCCATGCATATGCATTCTTCATTTCTATATTATATAAATGGCTAAAATATTATACGTATGAGCATACATGTTGACCACAATATGCATTTGGCTTCAAATTAAACGTTGTGAAATATGCCAGGCTTCACAAAAAGAATTTTCCATACTTTTGACATATATTACATGTTGCTACAGCAACATAATAACATCATCACATGAACACTGCATTCACATGCATACATGAGTAACAATAATACTTTAAAAAGTGGTAGTCTAGCTTAATTAGACTACTCGTCTTTTCGCGGACACAAACATAAACCCTTTAAAGGCTGGAGTTGCAGCATCATCAGGAATCCCAGCTGTTTCCTTATCCAATATTCTAGTAATAATATCACAGCATCCGGCGCTCTCCAATGCACCACGAACAATACTCTCTTTCACGCCCAAATCATAGAATGCTTCTTCGCCCACTTTGTAATAACGCTGCCAACGAGCAGAGCTAGTTCTCTTTGAGATGGCACAATGCATGACGATCCAACCACCTCGTTAAAGGTAGGTAGTAATTATCCGAGCTACGGTAGCATTGTAATCTTCTACTGTCCTACACGCAGATTCCAAAACCAGACTAGAGAAGACTACGTCATAAGGTCCTTTGAGCTCATCAGGTATCATCTCCTTTTTGGTAACATCACAAGGAATTACGGACTTTATGACCTGGCGAAGTTCATCTTGACGCTTCTCAACATCGGCTTCGCTGCCACCTTCCAGTTCTTTGACCACAAAGTTAAAGGCAAATGTCCAATCTATACAAGATGGATCTTTATTCAGCCACTGTTGTACAGCCTGCCGATTGTTACTCGGGTACTCGGCCAAAACTATCGCTGACGCTATTTTAGTAGCACTGATCTGATAAATGATAATAGGTCCGCATCCCAAATCTAATATATTCCAGTTTCTAGCCCCTTCTTCAAATCGAGTTCTGTAGAAACGATGAATTTCTTTAGAAAATATTCGGCCATACAGGACATCGATAGAGACTGAACGTCTTCTTTAGCGGGCTTATAATGATCCATAATGTAATTCTTGACATTGAAGTTTGTTTCATAATCTTTACCAAATCTAATTGCCATGGCCAGTCGTCACACACTAGACTATTATAGAACTCGGTATACCGTCACCTAAGCGAAATATGCAAATTATTTAATGTTTAACAACCATTATAGCTGCATGTCATCCTCATTACCCAATATATAGGGTTACTGGGATAATTCGAGACTTATTAACTTCTCCAGAAACTTTTAAGCTTGCCTATCCCTTTATCCACAATTTATTAGACCGTTATCGACGGCAAAGTTAAATAATCGTACGATCTTTCCGAAATTCATCATATTAATCGATAGCGATTATACAGTGTAATACATATGGCAAATATATGGATCACGCAAGTGTTTTAGGAAAAAGGCTTACACGCAGTCGTTAAAAGGCTATACATGCTTGATCAACACCAGTAGCTACCAACTTATATTAGCTAGCTAGTTCATTCATTCATTCATTTTATTTTGTAACAGGACATACTGCATCTGTATACATAGGAGCACCTCCTCTAATGCTATCAACAAATACAAGCTCGTAATAATATCAGTTGTCTTTAATCACTCCTAGTTGCTCTGCATCTCTTTAGCCAAGCACTTAGGGCCCTGGCTCCAGACCCAGCATACAAGAGTTACCCTTCAACATGCACCCACTTGTCATCCAAATGCTCAGTTATCATATATACAACCACTATAGTATATTTTCCATCTTGTCGTATAATACATTAGAGGTCCGGTGCATGACTTTGTGTATAGGTACATGTGCTGACACAAATTTAAATTTTTAAGTCTATTAAAATAAACATTGTGTCATATATATTAATAGAAATTTCAGACTATTCTTTGAAGGATTTCCTTTGACTTCGAGACTTGAAAGCTGATCTAGCAACAGATGGGTTTGTACTTTTATTAGTCTTCTGTACCTACAAGGATATAGACGAAAATGTACTGCTGATTCATGCAATGGAACTGCATGCATGCCTCCAGTACTTTGGGGATATCTGTTGCTGCATTATAGGCCATAAGAGAATGACTGCACGGTAGCATGTGGACATGTGTTTATAAGTACACTCACCACTTTAACAGGCTCCAAAGTGAGACGGTCCATTTCAGCAAAGAATTGACACAGCTCTGGTTCTCCTTGAAGCTGTCTTGCAAACTGTTCAAAAGATATTCTCCATTCATCACATAAATCAACCGATTCCTCACACGTTTCTGTATTACATTTAAAGTTAGGAAAATAAGAGTTCAAACTGCAATTTGTTTGGGAAAACACACAAAGCTAATGCATGCAGCCAGGCCCTACATAACACTTACCAACTGATTGTAACAATAGGCTCACTGGACCTTTGCTGATTTTGCGCTCCATTTTGACATCCGTTGTTGAGCTTGTAGTTTCAATAGGACCCACAGGTGTTGCCTTTTCAAGCTTACTTCCTTGAGAAGTGGGTTCCAGATCTACTATTGGGGTTGGTGTTGGTGTTGATTCATTAGACGATCTCAATACACCATTAAATACCTTACCACCTTTATCTGGTAGACGAGACACACGATTCCCATCATCTGGGAATGTTAAAGGAAGCAATGAAAATACAGAATATTCCTGTGGTTCTGTTTTGAGGTCTTGTGGAGTTGGTATGCTTTTGGTAAAAGGGGAGCACTTAACTCTTTCTCCCTCCTCCAGAAGCAGGTTTAGTACTGCATTCATGGCAGTGAATATAGTCCTGTCTGTTCCTTCCTTATCTAATAAGGTGTAGAAAGTCTTGCACAACTGGATATACTCACTCTGAAAAGGTTAGAAACAAATCAATATCACATTTTTGAAGAAATAAAGTACATGCGTGCTGTTACAGGATGTGCAAAACTACATTCGTAGTCCTAATAATACAAACCTGCTTCATTTCTGGAGGAATAAACTTTGCATGAAAGGGCCAAAACCTTTGGTGCTCCTCCTCATCAAATTCTTCCTCCTCAGCTGCTGTTCCTTTTTGTGACATTTGAGATTCATTCACTGATTCAATCCCAGAGGAAATATTTGCAAGACCTGCAGTAGTGACCTTCTCATAATCAACTTCTTCCAGTGTACGTGGATTTGCCTTCAAGGCTTCTGTGATTAAAAATACATATTAATTTAAAAATCACGTAATTTGTATACCTCTGTAACTAGAATCACATATTGTAAATATCTATGTGATTTGCTGAAGACCTATGGGTTGAAACATTCAAATCTCTGTTTCTCAAATATACATAAGTGTTGCTGATACTCAAATATATACCTACCATATATGTGTATTGGTATATACGTATATATATATATATATCATGAATATGCTACCTTTAGCTTTCCAGAATGCATCCAACACTCTTTTTTTGTCTAAATGGAGTGTGAAGAGAAACTTCAGTCTGTCCTGCAGCCTACCCCTACTGCTGCACAGGAGGAGGTGGGTAAACGTGTAGAAGGTCATCCTACCAGAGTTTTCTACATCAGCCAGCTACACAATATGTATTTAGCATAATTAGTGAGAATGGATACACTATTTAAGGGTAAATGGATGAATGGATGTATGTATGTATGGATGGATGTATGTATGTATGGATGGATGGATGGATGGATGGATGGATGGATGGATGGATGGATGGATGGATGGATGGATGGATGGATGGATGGTTGGATGGATGGATGGATGGATGGATGGATGGATTGGTGATTTGGCAGGTGGAGAGATGGATAGAAGCCAGCAAGGTAGAGTACCTCAAAGGCAAAGGCAGCCTTTTCTGCAACCTTGCCCATGTGCTTCCATGGTGTAAGTCTACAGAATGTCTCAATAAATCTCTCTTTGTCTATTGTTGGCTCAGTCTTCTGTGATCCATAGATGCGACTGAACTGGAGGGTGTTACCCCAAAAAGATGCTTTCCGATGTGCCTCCTGTTTGATACAATAAGGAAGTAAACTGAAAAAGAAGGTTGTGTTGGCATTGGGACTGACCAAGAAATGTGCATAGAGTATATCTAGTTCTTTTCTGCTTAGTTGAACTTCTTCCATTAGCAACCTAAGTGCTCCTCTTCGAGTAGATTCCTTTAATTTCTACACAAATGAAAAGCTTAAGGTTTTACCAAAATGTTATGAAACCAAGATTCAAGAATGGCTTCACAAACAAGATTTCATATCATATCAATCACTCCCGCCAAGCGACCAAGCAAGGTTGAACATTTGCAAGACATTGTTTACAAGCCTTACCATGACAACCTGGAGTCGTCCTTTGTTCCTTAGCTTTTCAATATAGTCCACAGTCAAGTGTCCATATCGCTTGTAAGACTGGCTGATAAGCTCAGAAACACGAGTACTAACAGTAGGAATCTAAAGCATAAACATCATAAGGAGTAAAAGACAAGAAGAAAGCATTCAAAGAATTGACAGATTTTGCCAACAATTAGGGCTGATAGGCCGGACTTTTGGGAACCCCCTAAACTGCTTTGACACCCTCATACCATTGCCCCCGCCTAAATTTTGAAAAATTTCATTTTGCCCCCTCTGGCCCCAAGTTCTGCATACAGCCCTGACAATGGTTACACAACTGACCAATATATCAGGCAATATCTTGTCCTATCATGTGTAAGATATTTTGAACCTTTTTACAAATTCAAAATTCAAATATAACTGGAACACCTTTAGCCATTGGCTACTATACTAGGTACTTAGCAACATTATGTGAAAAAATGGAAAAAACTGAATTGATAAATAATGGATGAATGTGTAAAGGATGATAAAACTTTGGAGAGGTGCATGTTACCCACACTGGGTTGCTCCCAAAGGTCCATCAATTATACTTACATCAGAGTGTGGTTCAACAGCCATAATTTTGCCCTTTCTAATGAGGGGAGAACCCTGCTCATTTGAGGCCTCCAAGCTGGCAATATTGGTTAGATACTGTGACAAATACACCATGGCTTCACCCTCATCATCTGATGATAGGATTCTACCCTTATTGTTATCCAGTATAGTCAGGGCAACCTGAAACATTATCTACATAGCAAAATATAAGCAGAAAGAAGGATAATAATACTATTTTATAAAATTAGAATTAGCTCCCCCCAATTGTGAAATTGACCAAATTTACTGTCAAATGGAATCATATCTACAGTGGTGTATACTTATGTACGTATATACATTTGAAAATAAAAAATGTGTCCAGTATAGTATGTATGACTATATTGCTACGTACGTAGGTATGTATGTACGTATGTATGTATAAATTCAAAATTAAGACAAACTAGTACACAATTGCATGGGAGTGTCCATGTACTATTGTTTCATACCCTGATTCCATCAACAAAGAAGCAGTCCATTATTTGAAGTGCAGCATCCAGTGACATACAACTAGATAAGGCATAGATCAAATGGAGAACGATTAGACATAAAGTACCTAACTTATATACATATATACGTACATAGATTAGGTTACATTAGGAATACAATTATTTCTATACTGAAAGTTCATAATGACTGTAACAGCTTATACCTTCACAATGGTTTGTACAGTATGCAATTAATTTAAAAAATGAAAACTTAAATAGTATTCAAGTTATAACTAAAATACCATGAAATTGTAAACAATGCAAACATCATTATCTTTTGAATGGTTCACCTTTCACCGTTTTGAACATCTAAAGCATTTAGGCAAATATTCTGTAGGGCTTTTCAACCCTAAACCATCCAAAAGATACACACATTAAGGATCTCTTACTTGATAAATATAGTAAGAAACCATGACAACGAAATGACAGGGAGAAGGTTCAGCTTTTGAATGTGCTCAAACAGATCTGGAATAAGCTCTTTTACTAGTTCTTCAAACACAACTGCGTACATGCAGGAAGAAGTTATCTTACAAGTGGCTACACTTTGAATACAAACAAACAATTACTAGCTTTAAGTTACGCCAACCAGCCAAGTGACCAAAGTCTTATCTTAGCTGGGGGGATGAAGTGCTACCTACTAATGGCAACCAATGATTGATTGCCTCCCAGATATCTAGATGGAATCTTGCCTACTGCCTGTAGTCTCCACCTTCACTTATTATGAAACAAATGCTTCACTTGTGATTAATTTGTTGAAGGCAGTCATCCAAACTCACCAGCAGAGGGTACCTATTGGTGGGCCTTAAAGAGGACAAAGCAGCTGTCTGTGGTTCTTTGATGATTTTTTGTCATCTTGGATGACTGGGAGGCAATCACTGGCTGCCATTTATAGGACTTAGGCCCCCGAGCCAAGATGAGACTTTATTCACTTGGCTGGGGAGCCTAATATTTCACTGCCTATCTATAATATATGTATCTCAAAATAAAAATACAAGTTATTTAGAAAATTATGCTATACTTATTAGCACCACCGGTTTTTGATGTACTTGAAATACTATACCGGTACGTCTGTTCTGTATGACATACTTGCATCAATCTGTGCCCCAACAACCTTAGTGTTGTAGTATTCCGGCAGCATTCTTGTACAAATGGCATTCAGTAACCAAAAGGCCTCTTCTTCATTACAGTATAGTAGCAAAACAGATGTAACTATATTCATTGCTTGACAGTAACCTGAAGTAAGAGATTATGCAACAGAAGTGACTACCTTTATATTCTTAAAGTTTGTAATTATGTATATATATGATTGCAGCCTATACGTAGGTATTTATGCTTACCTCATAATACCTACCTATTTATTGTTGTCCACTTACCAATTCTAGGATTGTGCAATGCACACGCCTGAAGAACTCTTCTAAGGGCTCCAATACCAATGTCAGATTGAAAGGCTTTGTGCTCCGGCAAAGATCTACAAATACACATGCGTACTTATCACATTCAGAAAACAAAATTGTAAGAGCAATAATTAATATGTACCTAAATATGTACATATGTACGTATGTATGCAATGTATTCAGCTATACCAGTGTACATATATTCAACTGTTGGTGCCAAAATTATGTATATAATACTCTTAGATTTAGCACAGAGAGTGAAGGGTTCACAAAAGATCAAGAAGAAGACAAAGATTCCCAGGGTCACTGATGATCGAAGAATGGAATTCCCACCAACAGCCGTCTAGCCCAGTGGAGACAAAGAGAAGTAGAAGGAGAAAAGTCTAATATCCTCATCCAAAGGCTTTCACTAGATTTAGTCTCTATACATAGGCCTTTCTAAAGTAGATAACACAAGTTGAAAGATGGTGTAATTATAACATGTTGCTATTAAGAAGAGTCCAGGCTATACGTACGGTAGAAACAGAGGTTCAGAAATATAAAGAAGCTAGCAAGAAGTGAGTACCCAGATTTTGCTCATGAAACATTGTGAATAACGAGTAATAGACCTTGTATACACATGTTTAAATACTACAACAGACTATACCTGTGCAAGTCTCTCTCTATATCTTCAAATGCAATATTTTTTCTCTTCTTGCATTTTTCCACTAAACTAGCGTATTGTGCAGGCCTTGCATCCATCTACACATAAGAAAGTATACATGTACATACGTACAACAGGTTAGAAAATGGTGAATTATGAAAATGAATTATATTCACTTTTTAAAGAATAAAATAAACAATTACACTCAAACGCCTCTTATCCGGACGCCTCTAATCCGGATTTGCCTGTCTACCGGACGACCTAAACATTGCGCTAAACGCGAGAAAATCAAGAAATTCTCGATGTCTTCTGTAGATTCTATCGATCTGTCACGCCTTCTACATACGTACTTCGTGAACTGTTATAATATACGGATTTTTCTCACTTACGGACAGGGTCTGGTCCCAAGGTGTCCGTAATAGAGGCATTTGAGTGTACAATGGTAGCGTTGTATTAATGGTTGATAAAAGCTCCTTCAAACACAACAAAAATCAAATGAAGAGTTGTGTTTCAACAAATCTTATGTGAACCAAAGCTTGCATGCATGGATTTCATGGATTCACAAAAGATCAAGAAAAAAAACAAAGATTCCCAGGGTCACTGATGCAGGGTGGAATTTCTAGAAACAGTTGTCTGGCCCAGAGGAGCAAAAGAAGAAAGAGAAGACCCTTGTATCCTCATCCAAAGTTCTCATCAAGTTTAGTTCCCTATGGGCTTTTTAATCTATTACAGAGTAGGCATATCAAATGATATACTAGATTATTCATGCTACTTGTAAATATCAAACGTTTCTAAGTTCATCTATGAAAGTATATACATGTACATGGGGCATGCAACAGTGTATCCATGAAGAAAAATCTTAGCTTACCTCATTCATTGCTCCCGAAAAGAGGAGCCAAATTTCTGCTCTATACTTCTCAGGTAGTCCTGTCTGTGCTAGAACTGCAGCTTCCTTCATGCGAAACATACAGGCTCCCCTCCCATTCTCCGAGAAGTAGGTATCCCATAGCGACTCTGTACCTCTCTCCTTTGCCTGGTCTTTCTTTGAGAAGGACAGTGGACCCATGTGCTGTAGAGCCCTCACCGGTTTGAAAGAAGAATCTTTGCTTTTCGAATCAGATCTGAAACAATGGCTTCATTTATGTAAGTGTATTGCATAAAGTTCGTACATAAAATTCACTTTGATAGGACATTGATGTGAATTGTAAACTCAATCAAACCACAATTACACATTCTGACTTTAAGGAAAGTATAGCTATACAGTGGAACTTTGATTTCCAAATTATTGGGGAATCACATGTTCATAAAGTCATTTTTGATTTTCCGTATAATCAAACAATCTATGGTATTAACTATGTTAGTAGATTGAGTAAAAAACTGTAAGCTTTGACTGATTTTGACTTTACAGTCGCTTTTAAAATGAAACAGGTGTGCTAAAGTGATTCTGGCAAATTAGCCCTTGATCCAGGGAGAGAACTATCTCTTCATAGTAGCAATTTTATGACTGTGCAACAAATTGGCCTGTGGGATAATTATCATTTCTGATAATCGAATCGACGTTCCACTGTATTTATTACAGTTCCCAAGAGGCCATTTAAAGATTAATTTTTTTATTTTTTTTATTTTATTATTTTTTGTATTATATAAAAAAATAAGATATATTTAAAGATTTCCACATTTACGTACTGCTGCTTCCTGCATTGTGCCATGAATTTAGTTATAGTTTTCATCATCTCAATAGGCTCTGGTAGGGAATGGATGTAGAACAGATTCTTTAGAAGGGAAAAAAGAACAAAAAATGCATCAGCATGCTTATGTTGAAGGCACATGTATTAAAGATATATAGTTGTGATTAAAATTATTGTACTTCTAAATTGTGCACTGCATGCAAATTACTTGTACAAGTAAAGAAATGGACTTAGTAGAAGTAAAATGTCCACAGTGAGACAATGTATTGCAATAATACGATACCAAATCTAATACATGTAGACTGTCCATATTGAATCAGTGGGAAGTGCTCCTTTCTAAATTATTCTTAAACACCCTCAATGTCTCTTACCTGTTTGTTAGCTGATATGCAAAGTCCAGCTCTCTGACCTGATCTTTGAGAAGCATCTAGCTTATGCACCGTATTGACCAATCGGATTGGAATTACTAGCCACATCAATTCAGGAACCTAAATATGAAGAGCAGTCATCAATATAAGTACATAGACAAATATACGTACGCATTCATATTTCCACTGTACATTATTTATTTATTTATTGCACTTCATAGAAGATATTGGTAGTAAAGAGTCAATAGATGACATATTGAAATTTGGTTTGATAGAGACATATGGAACATATGTATGTACTGTTCGTATATAAGGATCTACAGTTACATATCTATTTACTCATCTCTTCAAATAAGTATTTAAATAATCAATGTCCAAATAAAAGAAATGAAACAAATGTGTTATTGTTATTGTGTTATTAGTGGAGATGGAACCTAAATCTACAGTACGTATATAAGGATCTACAGTTACGTATCTATTTACTCATCTCTTCAAATAAGTATTTAAATAATCAATGTCTAAAATAAAAGAAATGAAACAAATGTGTTATTGTTATTGTGTTATTAGTGGAGATGGAACCTAAATCTACAGTACGTATATAAGGATCTACAGTTACGTATCTATTTACTCATCTCTTCAAATAAGTATTTAAATAATCAATGTCTAAAATAAAAGAAATGAAACAAATGTGTTATTGTTATTGTGTTATTAGTGGAGATGGAACCTAAATCTACAGTACGTATATAAGGATCTACAGTTACGTATCTATTTACTCATCTCTTCAAATAAGTATTTAAATAATCAATGTCTAAAATAAAAGAAATGAAACAAATGTGTTATTGTTATTGTGTTATTAGTGGAGATGGAACCAGTGTCTAGAAAAATCATCCCTTTATAACCCATGAAAGATGACCAAGTCCAGACCGTGTGTTCAGTATAATCATCCAAAGGACCCAATGAGATGATTCATTGAAATCTCCTGGCAACTGCTTATCTTTGAGATGATTCATTTTATTTGTCTAAAACTCTTAGAATGGGTAATTTAAAACCCTTTCCATTAAAGCTGAATTTGCTAGTAAATCTAATTTATTATAGCCTTAACTAAAATCTGCTTATTTCAGTGTTTCATTGACAGTAAACTAACTTTGCTAGAGAAACAGATGTAGTTTGGCGAGATGTAGAGTCTGCCTCCAATTTCACTTTTGGTGGAGGGAACCCAAACAGTGCAGTCAGTATAGCCATCTAGGACCTCCTCCATTGGCAATCGAAAGAGAATACGAAATGCCTCCAACTCCCTGTATGCCTCCAAAATCTTGTTCAGCGGGTTCTTGGAGCCCCTAATAATGCAAGGACTGCTATAACAGGGCAATTCACTAGGGAGTCATGTAGTGGCTGATAGTGAGCTAGTTCTACTGTAAGTGTTCATCTGTACAAGTGGATATAACTTAATTAAACAGTGGAACCTCACTTCTAAGACCACCATTGGAATGACCAAAAGTGGTCCGAGTTCTGAAATGGTTTGATTTGTGGAGAGCTTCCCAAATATGGTTAAAGAGAATGGTCTAATTAATTTAATGCAGTAAAGTGGTTATTAAATTCGTATATGTAATAGTCATACACTCTGCCCCTATTAGCCTTTTCACAAGCTTTAGGTGTTTACTGAGTTATCGGTGGGATATTGCATTGTATAACTATAATAAGAGGCCAAAGTTACGCAACAGTTGTGGAATATAATTTGCCTTGGTTGCCCCAGCAACAGAGTATATACAAGGAAAGCAAATATGCCTTTATTCCTATTCCTAAGTTAATCATCCCTTTACAAACTGTGTAATATGGTTAAGGGTTAGTTGCTCTTGAAGGATACGTGATTATTTAACCACAAGTGTTTTGTATTTATTTAGTATTACCGACCATTCCAAGATTGTATATGTAGTGTTTACCCCATCCAACCAACACTAGAGAGAACTTTTTGTAAAGGCCCCACAAGGATGCTAGGGATCTATATATGTGGTTGACTCACTGGCATCCTAGAGGCCTTAAATATTTAAAAGGAAATTACTAGTTGAGACACCTTGGAAGAGTGTATGTAGTAGTAGTAAGGTGTATATAGGCCTAGGATTCACAAAAGATCAAGATTAAGAAAAGACAAGGAACCCTAGGGTCACTGATGAAGGGTGGAATTCCCAGAAACAGCCGTCTGGCCCAGTGAATTTCTGAGGTGGTTTGATTTGTGGAGAGCTTCACAATACCAAGTATGGTTAAAGAGAATGGTCTAATTAAGGTGCCTATTAAATAGTAATTGAATTTGAAAATACACATGAATTATAGCTATTTTACATACATATACATATACTACCAGCCTTACACACAATGGGTAAGAAAAGATTTCTGAAAGTAAAAACACAATTTACAATGAGGTACAGTAGGGAGTCAACTATCTGAATTTCAATTGTTGGAACACATTGATCAGCATTCATCATTGAACAATTGCCACATTGCTAATTTAGATATGGCTAAAGCTAGTGAAGTTAGTAAGAAGAGAAAAATTGTAATAACCTTAATACAGACATTTTTACTAGGATGAGTTATCAACCTCGTCTTTAGTAATGCATAAAGTCCATTTTAGGATTAAAGTTGTTAACACTTTATGACACTATTCTCCTCGTCACACATTACACTTCAGCTATTCGAACATTTTAGTTATCGAAACACCTTCTGGTCCTGACATATTCGGATACTCAACTTTCTACTGAATAGCAATAGCATCTACTAGTCATTAATTCAACTTTCTACTGAATAGCAATCATTTCGAATAATTAATTCATACAGTGAGATGTACCAGCTGCATACATATATATTTTGTGGGATCAGCTAACAGAATACCAACTTGCATCGGTGGATTACACTTATATACAAAATGGACGACACTGTAATGACAATATGACACTTACGCTCCATTTTCAATCATTTTGTTGATGGCCGAAGAGCCCTCAGAGGACGTTCCCATTATAAAGCTAAACGGGAAATGAGTGACAGTGTAATGTAGGCACATATTTAAGAATGACAATGCTTAGAATCAGAAATGGAAAGAGCATGAAGGCAAAAATAAACAGGAAAAAGGAAAACAGTTGAGGAAGACAGAAGAACTGATAAAAACTTACAATGTGATTGTTAAAATATGCGAGTGCTGACTGTAAAATTGCAGTAAAGGGCTTCAAGTATTGGTTGTCTTACAGTATATTTTGATATGGTAATGTACTTATGATATTTTTAATCTCCTTCGTAAAGAAGAGAATTTCACTCAAACTCGGTACATGTGTTCTCATATACGTACGTAGAAGTTTGCTAGGAAAAGCTGGTGGGTGCCATTTTCTGTGATTTCTACTGGCATATGTATATATTACACTGTTATATGTACCTCCCATATTCTGTTACAGCTAGGTACAACTTACTCTTTCATGGCTAGATAAGTGAGCTGTTGCATTAGCTCAAAAGTTTCAGATATTTTCATGAACAGTCCAAAGTAGAACACTTCATTCCCAACACCAACCAGAATGTTTTCACTACTGTATCCCATTTCCCGTTCCAATTTCTAAATATTGAAACGTGAGCTGGCAAGCATACTCAGTAATGACATACAGTATTAGTTGGTATATGTACTCTATATGTGTATACAGGAAAGTGATATAGAAACATTTTAGTCATTTTAATCAAAATGGGAAATACTTCTGGTATATTGCTTTAGGATTAATGGAGCAGATAAAGAATATAAGAATATTATTAGTCACCAAAGAAGACCCTCGGGGTCGAAACGTCTGACAGCCAAGAAGAAACAACAAAACTGCATCTTTAGACGCTCTAAAAGTCGAAAGATGATCCTTTCAAAAGAAAAGAATACTATTCAACTAATTAACTGAACTAAACTGAAACAATAGAATACATCGGCCTAAAGGGTCTCCAGGTGGTACAACCAAGCAAGTAACTACAACTGCCATGGCAACAACCACTAAAAACCCGAGATATATACGTATACAGGTGATAAAATTGATTATAGCAAAAAACATTAAAGAATTAAACGATATTGAGGAAATCTCCAATGAGGCACTCTACAAGCGATGCAACACCAGACCACTATCTGAGACAGTGACAGAGGCTAGATGGAACATGGTAGGTCATGTGCTACGCATGGACCGAAATGCCCAAGCCCAGAACGTCCTACAGTATGCAGTAGAAGGTGCCAAGAAGTACAGGGACAGACCTGGCCGTCACACAACCAACCTCCTGGACATCCTAAAAGCTGATATTAAGGAAAAAAAACTGAATCTGCGCAACACTACTGATTTAGAACTACTTAGAAGTGCAGCAGCTGACAGAGCAAAGTAGAGGGAAATGATGGAGAAAGACTGATTACAGCACCAATAGCATTAACAATGTTTTTGTATTCATGCTGTAGAAACCAGTTCAATAATAATAATAAGGAAACAACTAGTGTCAGTTATTGGCATCTTCATGAAATTGAAAGTACTATATATCAGAATTGAATGCATGTATCTAAAGGATGCGATATTATTAGTTTTGCCCATATCTGCAATCTTTTGACACAAATTGATTTTACACCTCAGTAATTCCATGTACTAGTCTGTATACCTTACACTTCATCTCGCATTCTTTTAACCACAATGATTTACTTATACATGTACCTGTAAATTGTATAAATTGCAATCTGTTACCTTTGCATTCAATTCCTAATATACAGTAATAGGAAAAGTACTTTTATTGAGACTTCATTCTATCGTGTGATGCTGATATACGCACACAATCAACGATGAGATTATAAACCACATTGGGCAGTCAACCCTAAGTGATTTTCTCATAACAAGGTTTTGCAATATATTCTCTCCTTACTGTAATATCAGTCCATCGGATAACAAGCCTACACTCTCTCCCCATGATGTACGAGTGATGGGCCAAGTGGTTGGTGGAGAGGTACATCCAGCCCTGACAAGGCAGTTTACCATCCCAGTAACTACAGGAGTAGTCTAGAGAAAAGAAATTGATAATATTACATATAAAATAGGGAAATTCCCTGTAGTCTAGAGAAAAGAAATTGATAATATCCCATATAAAATAGGGAAATTCCCTGTAGTCTAGAGAAAAGAAATTGATAATATCCCATATAAAATAGGGAAATTCCCTGTAGTCTAGAGAAAAGAAATTGATAATATCCCATATAAAATAGGGAATCCAAATGAGGCATACAAGCTACATAGCTTGGTATACAAATCAAGGGAGAGGTGTGTTTTGAGGTACACACATGAACTTCTACAAATGTAGTGCAAATTCTTTGAAATGTGACAATTTATACCATGCAGCCATAATATACAAGTAAATTGGATAGGGCGGCCATTTTCTGGCCATTCCTACTTAGAGAGCATTACCGTACTCTCTAATATTGCAACCATATATACACTAAGTGGCCTTATATTGGAACCATTAGAAACATACATTGGACTAGCTTTTCTTCAGGAGGCATCTCAAAAGTCTTTTGAAACCTCCCTTCATAGTCCCTGAATTTGGCTACCTCAGTGTCTATTGGATGGAGAACATGGGATGAACATGGGATGGATGAAGGAGAACATGGGATGGATGAAGGAGAACATGGGATGGATGAGGGAGAACATTGGATGGATGAAGGAGAACATGGGATGGATGAGGGAGAACATGAGATGGATGAAGGAGAACATGGGATGGATGAGGGAGAACATGGGATGGATGAAGGAGAACATGGGATGGATGAAGGAGAACATGGGATGGATGAAGGAGAACATGGGATGGATGAAGGAGAACATGGGATGGATGAAGGAGAACATGGGATGGATGAAGGAGAACATGGGATGGATGAAGGAGAACATGGGATGGATGAAGGAGAACATGGGATGGATGAAGGAGAACATGGGATGGATGAAGGAGAACATGGGATGGATGAAGGAGAACATGGGATGGATGAAGGAGAACATGGGATGGATGAAGGAGAACATGGGAAGGGGAACAATAGTGATATTAGTCTTGTCAGATAGCTAGGCTGGTGAATGTGAAAACAACTACAACTTAATAATTAGGTCCCTACACACCCAAAAGCCCTTAGTACCTGTGACCTGAGATAAAAATTGTGAAAATGGCTGATCTGACATACAACATAGACAGATGGCTTTAGACATACAATCAAGTGAGTCTACTGTGTCCTGTTCGTTTGCTATTAAACTTTTAATCTTGGCTTGAGCAAATTCAATGGCCTCAGGTGTGTTGTCAAACTCCTCTAGTGTTGGAAGGAGATTGTTTTCAAGCCACAACCAATGTTTATCCAAATCCACCTCTGTTGAAGCAGTTGCTATACCTGTAGAAAATAAACACAAGGTCTTAGAAATGGCTCGAGCCCTTAATGAAACCTTACAAGTGGCTTAGCTATAATGGAAAATGACAATACATTGATCTGCATAATGAAACTAACAAGCAAGAAATGACAATTGGTTTGCAAAACTAAGAAAATTTGGTCGAAGCAGTTCAGTGCATTCATTACTATAATTCACAACTTACAAAAACTGAAAACTGAATGGGATTATAAACTGCTATTGGTGAGGTGAGAGGTATTAAAACATATTCTCATACACTAAGTAATACGCATGTATGCAAAGTGCGTATCTTTCCATACTGCAGACTAACTATATGCAATGTCAGCATCTGGGGCCTGGAGGAGGATCCTATAGCCAGGTACATTGGGGTCTATGAAGTTACTGATGGTTCCCCACAGTTTGTCGGCCAGCCCTGCCTTCTCTCCCTGGTTCCTTCTTCGCTGGTAGATGAAGAAACTATTGGATCTGTCCGTAGTCCTGCGTAGTCAGAATGTCGTAGAACATGTATTCAATAAGGGGATATTTTGTGTGTGTGGAGGATGGACGGATAGATGGATGGATGGGTAGAGAGACGAGCTACCAATAATGCGGCTAATTCATAAATAATTAGGAAACGAAACTTAATATTACCTGATTTAATTTATATACTCTTGGCACTACAGTCGTCAACATCATAAATAAACTATAAGACACTATTTGTACAAAATAAGTCCTAGTTCAAACCTACTAATACAATGATCCTGATGCCCTTATAACGACTAATTAAACTGTAAACTATAAGCTGTAATATATTTTTGCACACTTACCAGAGCGGATTTGAAATCAACAAAACTTCTCCTGGTAATACCCACATTCCTCTGCTAAACTACTTCTTCCACTTATTTGAAGACATTTTCTCATTTAGCCCTTTCATGTCACGTGACTTTGTAATCGTAAAGCTGGTCGTATTATAGCGGTAGAGCTAGAGGTCAAGCAATGTACCATGCACGGTACATCTTGGAATTCTAGCTACAATTGATTATATACACATGCACAGCAGATTGTTGTTTGGATATGCCATAGTATATCAAAGAATTAATTTCAAACGTGTTACAAGTTTTATCTGTAGCTATATCTAGCCTATATAAAATAAGAAATTTTATCTTCGGATGGAGGTAGGCCTGGGCGTCCTAGTACGTGTTGAAATTCTCTTCGTAGTTCGCTTTGGACTCCTGTACCGGGTGCTCTGGACCCTTGAAGTTGTCGGTGCCAATTCTAAAAAGATGATATATAGCATATTTTGGACCAATGGCTTTAGTTCACCACAGCCACTAAGGATGTATATACATACATTATAATTATTATTGATTATATAACCTAAAAAGCAATGCAAATGATTTTATATTTTGCATATTAGAAATTGAATGTCTACACTCTATATATATAACTCACTCCTACTGGTAGTTGTTCTGCCATTTATTACTGTGGTTATTGTTATTATATTCCGATTGGTGGATCTAGAGCGCGTGCTACTTCTTTCTTTTGTGGTTGGCGGGGGAGGTGGTAGAGGACCTAAAAATTCTGTTTTTTGTGTGGTAGAACTTGTTTGTAAAGTTACAATTTCAGATTCCTGTGACCCTGGAGATACCCTTGTAGTTGAGCCTGGCCTTCCTTCTGCAGTGGGAGTACTAGTTGGCTGAATCGCTCCACCTCTAGTGGCTGTAGTGGCTGACTGAGTTCCTCCTCCTCTAGCGCCAGTAGTGGTTGGCTGAGTTCCTCCTCCTCTAGTGCCAGTAGTGTCTGACTGAGTTCCTCCTCCTCTAGTGCCAGTAGTGTCTGACTGAGTTACTCCACCTCTAGTGGCTGTAGTGGCTGACTGAGTTCCTCCTCCTCTAGTGGCTGTAGTGGCTGACTGAGTTCCTCCACCTCTAGTGCCAGTAGTGGTGCCAGTAGTGGTTGACTGAGTTCCTCCTCCTCTAGTGCCAGTAGTGGTTGGCTGAGTTCCTCCACCTCTAGTGCCAGTAGTGGTTGACGGAGTTACTCCACTTCTAGTGGCTGTAGTGGTTGACTGAGTTCCTCCTCCTCTAGTGCCAGTAGTGGTGCCAGTAGTGGTTGACTGAGTTCCTCCACCTCTAGTGCCAGTAGTGGTGCCAGTAGTGGTTGACTGAGTTCCTCCACCTCTAGTGCCAGTAGTGGTGCCAGTAGTGGCTGACTGAGTTCCTCCACCTCTAGTGCCAGTAGTGGTGCCAGTAGTGGTTGACTGAGTTCCTCCACCTCTAGTGCCAGTAGTGGTGCCAGTAGTGGCTGACTGAGTTCCTCCACCTCTAGTGCCAGTAGTGGTGCCAGTAGTGGTTGACTGAGTTCCTCCACCTCTAGTGCCAGTAGTGGTGCCAGTAGTGGCTGACTGAGTTCCTCCACCTCTAGTGCCAGTAGTGGTGCCAGTAGTGGTTGACTGAGTTCCTCCACCTCTAGTGCCAGTAGTGGTAGTGGTTGACTGAGTTCCTCCACCTCTAGTGCCAGTAGTGGTGCCAGTAGTGGTTGACTGAGTTCCTCCACTTTGACCTCTTGTACTGGTTGACTGAGTTACTCTGCCTCTAGTTCTTGGTACTGTACAATTTGGAGCTGTATGGCAGCCACTTGGGTTAATGTACTCCTTGAAATCAATAATTTGTTGAGATACACGTCTTCCCCTGACTCTAGTACTGAGTCTTTGAGTGCTCACAGGTGGGATACAAGTCCTCAACGTTCTAGTGATGCTTCGTTTAGAAGGCCTAGTGCATGGGACTAAGTGATGACATATAGAACTTGATAAATTAGCAGACAAAAAATAATGTCTCAGGGCTCCTTTGGTGCCATAAGAAAGAGGGAAGTAGCATGTGTCTTCTCCTTCTATTTCTGTAGTCATATCTTTAGAGATACAGGGTGGGTCTCTACACTGGGGGACTGTTTCCATGGACACCTTTGTGTCACAAGGCACCAAATAATGACAGACGTGAGTGGGTGAATTTGAGCTGGTTTGTGAAGCCAATGTAGATTCTTCAGGCGGCATTGGACATTTGGAAGGATAGGATGTCCTTCTCCTTGATGATCGTGGAAAGTGACATAAAGTTATATTCAGTTGAGTCATCTGTTGATTACGGCTGCTACGAAACCTTCTTTGTGTTGGTTGTGGTTGTGAAGTGGGTCCTGTTTCTGGAGGATCACAAATTAGATATAATTCGTCTGAGATGTCCTGATCTGGTGTGGGATAGTGAGAAATTTGGGCACCCATTGAGGACAGCTGGGATGAGAATTGCAGTATAGATGCATTTTGTGTATAGGGCATGGCATACCGGCACATGGTGATACCACTGGACTGTTGTGGAGGTGAGTAAAACCACACTGGCATATTAACTCTTGAAGGAAACACAAACTGCTCCCTCCAGCTGCTAGCAGCTACAGGATACTTTACTGGAAAATGCCAGAGGTTGCCTGTTGTAATTTCTTGAGCTTCTCTTTCTCCGGGAATTGTTTTAATTTTAGTACTGCTTTCATTATTTGAAGGATGGCAGACTGTTTTTTGACATGGTAAGAGTGGAGCAGAAGGTATTATCTCACATTCTGGAATCTCATTTGGTCTTAGTCTAGAGTCTGGGGACACTTGAAAGCTGCAAATGGCATCACTTGGCTGATCTAATGATCTTACGAACCTTGTGTTCTGAGTAGGTTCTTCCATTGGTATAGCACAAGGAATTATAATGCGTTCTGGTGGACCAGAATCTGAAAATTGAACATTTGAAGATCTAGACCTTGCACGTTCTGCTTCCTTAGAGTCAATCAATGCATATACTTGAGAAAAGTGATACACGGTAACATTTTTCCTCTCTGGTGGAGGGCTGTACCAAACAGCAATGCTCTTTGGAGCCCCAGAAGGATAATTTAAAGCTTCCAGTGTTTGTTCAATCAAGGGGGGAAATGTCCAGTTTCTTGCACGAGAATTTTCACAAGGCATTGGGAAATGACTTGAATCCACAGTAGCTTTGGAAGGTCTTTGGTACTCATAGATGGTAATGTTGACCTGATATGGAGATGGGTAATGCCAGAGAGAAAAATTAAATATTAATGGGGTTGAGTAAACAATACTTGTAGCATCAGCATCAAATGGAAGAGGAATTTGAGAACGTGGACGTCTACGTCTGTCTTCTGCGTCGTCTTCTGCAGATTCATTCTTAGGACCCAGCTGGGCAAAAGTTTGAGGAACTGGCTGGCAAGATGGGGCATTTCTTGGAGCCCCATCTTGCATTTTTTGAGGAAAAAGTGGTGGATAGGTCCATTGATTCACAGTGGTATTACTGCAAGGCAAAACTTGTACCTCTTTGCTGTTAGTCATATTATCTGATACTTCCTCTCTTGGTACAGGTCTATAGTACCATACCTGTATTTCACTATTTGGAAGAAGAGGTGGCCCCTTCCTCATGGCCTCAGTCATATTACCCATCTGTTCATTTTCAGCTGTTTCCTCTGCTGTTGTAAGTCGAGGTAAAAATGATGTATCCATTGGCATAGGAACTGGAACATGCCATGAGCTTCCCATGAGACCTTCAGGGGCTCTAGTACTATCTCTACTAGGTATGACATAATGACACATTTTTATCTGATTAGAATTCCTTGATCTGGAAAACCTGGAAAATGACCTGGATGTTGCAACATTCTCGCTTGTAGTTGGTTCTGCACATGGCATTATGCTTCTAGGTTGTGGAACCTGTGGTGCAGTCTTTGAAAGTCTTGCCGGAAAGTGGAAACCATAATGAAGCATGGTAACATTTCTTTCAATTGGGGGTGGGAAATAGAACAACTTAGCGTCTCTAGGTACTGCCGGTGGAAATGTCAGCAGTGATATATTGACTCTGTCTGGCGGAAGGTAACTTCTTGTAGGGGAGTCATTCTCAGTTGGGAGTTGGATAGGATAATGTTGAAATGGAACACTTTGCTCAAAAGGTGGTGGGAAACTCCAAAGCGTGGTGTTTGTAATTATTGGAGGAGGGTATTCAAGTACGGTGATGTTGAATTGAACTGGTTTTGGGTGGGTGTGAACTCTATTTGAATTTGGAGAAGGAGCTTCAAAGTGCCATATAGGTCCATTTCTTTGTCTCAATAAGGCTGTAGGGTAATGCCATAATGATTGGTCTAAAGGAAAGTCAGGAAAGTTGGAAGACATTGTATCCTCGGTTGTATTTTTTGTTTTGCTTGATTTAAGAGAACCATCAGAATAGTTTCTGAAGTACGGTGGAGCAAAATGCCACATTGCAGCCTTTGAAAGATACAAGTATGGGTCTGAAATCTTATTCATGTTAACCAAAGACTGACACATAGGAACCGATTTAGTAAAAATGTAATTTCTTTGATTTTCAGGTCTGTCATACCAAAAGGAAACGTTGGCTTCACACTGCTGTGGATAGTAATTGATAGTAATATTCCTTTGATATGGCTCTGCATAGTACCACACATTGACATCTGTTTGGTAAGGTCTGGAATAGCTAAATATGCTAGCATTGATATATTTGGGTGCTACAAAATCCCAATCATTAGTTCCTTGGCCAAATTGCAACCTATTTGGAAAATGAATGATGGTACGATTGCTTTGTGTGGGTGGTGGATAGTACCACATCTTGAATGTAAGTTTGCAGGGGTCTGGGTAGTACCAAACGGTTGTACTTTCTGGCTGACATGGCACAGCCCCATTGGCCAGCTGTATTACATCCTCTCGCCTTCTGGACCTGCTAGAACTGGTACTGCGAGAAGACCGAACTCTGGAGCTTGGATTCTCAGGAATTTCACTTACAGAAGGCAAATTTGGTGGTGGCAGAATCAATCTACCACCAGCAAGTTGACAAGGAAGAGGCAATCTTGGACCTTCTGCTGGAGCCAGTCTTTCAGAAAGTTCATAAAACACTTCCCATGAAGCACATGATTTGTCCCAAGCTTTAGAGCAATTTAATTGTCTTCCCAAACTAGCTGCCTCTCGTTGAATTTTATTTCTCTCAATTTGAGGATTTGTAGAAGGTGTGATTCTTCTTTCATCTTCATCATCATCATTACCTCCGACGAGTATATCTGGCATGCATTGGAGTGGAGTACAGCCATAGTTGCAAATAGCCTCATTGCATCTTGAACTGCACATGTCCTGCGTGCATCCAGCACTACAGAGCTCCATGGTACAGTTGCTGATGCACGTTTCTGTCTCCAGACAACTCCCACTTGTAGAGCAATATTGACTGCAGTTAGACCGACAATACATGGGGCATTCATTGCAGCAGTACACTCCACAGTCATGGTCGCAGTAGATATCACAGACTGGTGTAAGGAAAATATCAGAAGTTCTGTTTTTTATACAGTCCAACCTAAAGCTGACTGGATTTCTATCTGTTATTGTCTGTTGCTACAAATTAAAAAATGAAAGGTGTAAATACAATTGTTGGTGTGATATTCTATATACGTACATAATTTCAGAGAGAAAATAAAACTTATAATTGAATAATTATTTTGCCTAATTGAATACTCAGACCTTATTTGTATAGTGATTGTATACAGTATACGTATAAGATTGTATCCTTATTAATAAGAATGTATGTATCTACGTACGCATACAGTGGAGGATTTGCTTAGTCCTACATTATATATATGAAAATCTAATATAATAAGTATGTAAATGATTTTTATACATAAATATATAAATGGTATTTCCTAGAAGGCACCTTACCAGAACTTTTAATAAATCTTTAGTCAATTTAGACCTAGACTCATTTAAAGCATGATATATAATTCCAGAAAAGTCATCAACTGTAGTTGTTTTCAGACATGTTTTTCCTCTTGAGTCAGCAAATCCATTTTTATTATAGTCTGGAATTAAGGAGCGATTGACCTTTCCTAATCCAATAATGCTACAATATACACAATATATATGCAAACCTTCATTATCATATATATGACATATGTTTGTCTTATTATATGTATATATTGTATATAGGAATGTACACCTCTTACAGTATACTTACATACCATATACAATAAAATAAATAAATAGGATGTTTAATATGTACGTATATAATGAAATCAAAGAGAATATTTCTCAACACTAGAGAATTACTTACCTGTCTGTAATCTTGTTTTTCTGACCAAAAACAGGTTTTCCACCTCTAAAAGATGGTTTTCCATTAATAAAATTAAAACGTGTTGTATTTTTCCAGAAGGCTAATTCTTTTATGCTGGTCTCGTTAAGTCTTGATAATCTTAGATCTCCAATCACAAATCCAGCATAGTAGTCTCCATTTTCTATCTCATCTCTACTCATATTGGCTAGAGCTTGTAATGACTGTGTTTATTGAAAAAAAAGCATAATTCATATATAATCCTGAAGAGGTTTAACTCCATATTGGATGATCTCTATATAGTCTATATACATATACTAAACATGATGAATAATGTTGCTATGGATATATAAACAAACCTTAAATATTAGTGAAATATTAGTCTCATGGTTCCTGTATCCAATGAAAAGGAAGGGAAACTGAACAGTTTCGTTTCTGATGTATCTTCTCCCATAACGATCTTTTGTTATGTGAGGTATATTCTGGCTCAATTGAGCTTTAGCAATGTATGGAGGTACTTTAAGATAGTCACTGTACTTTCCTCTGTATATCCGACCACTAACGTCATGTTCTGTCCTGTGTATATAATATAAAATTATTGATGCAAACCTTGATTATAATTTGGCTACATATAAATGAGACTTACGCATGGAAAAATGTGGCAGCTTCACTTGTGAAATCAACGCATCGCCTGTCTGCTGGGAAAGAAATAGGTGCAGAGTATCTATAATTAGTACTTCTGCATACCCTATAATGTGAGAGCAAGTGAAAGTGTATATAACACAAATACATGTAATATACGTATATATATGCATACATACGTACATACACATGTAGTTGAATGATAATGTTAACTTCTATATACGTGTAGTTGCATGTCATACCAATAATTCTCAGTAGCAAAGTTATTTAGGTCTCTGTTGAAGTCTCTCAAGAAGTTCACCTCTTTAAGTCCATAAAGATACACTAACTCATACTTGCAAATCATCTGTAATTCATGTCAATATATACACAAAGAATTCATAAAGATATAGTCATATAACTAATATTTTTTATACAATAATTATGGCTAGTAACGTATATATAGTTTATACCAAAGTTGTATCATGAAAATATGCATAATTGAAAAGTGAGGGCCGTCTATTATGGCATTCATATACCATTTATTCTGTACATATATACGAAATTATATATACAATGTTAAAGCAGGCATTTTTATAACATACTCTCATAAACACTTCTTTAACAAAAGGGTTAGATATTGTAGCATTATTGAGTCCAACAGCTCGTATAGAGCCAATAGAATCTCCACTTTCCCGTATGTATAGAGGAGGCAGTGCTGGTGCCTCTTTTACTTCCATCATTTCACCATCTGCACTGACCACTGTTGTTCCAGATGAACCACTTGACATCATGGTAACCTTTCTGGCATTTGTAGGCTTATCTGGAGGTAAACTGTTTACATCTATTGTGTATCTTCCCCGCTTTATGATACTGTTTTTTGGAGGTAACTTTGGATACAAGGGAGGAGGGGGAGGAGGAGGAGTTGTAATATTTGCACCACCAGGGATTGGTGATCTTGTGATTGTAGTTGTTGATAAGTCGCCTAGAGCCTGAGCGTCTGTGCAATCAAGATAAAGCAACTGTATTGCCAAAACTAGTAAAATAGCTAACCTGATAGGTACAGCCATATCTTCTATAGGAAAAACAATCCAATCAGGGTGGGACTACTCTGTATTGTTGTATGCGGCATTAAGAAATTTTAGTAAACTGTATACACTATTTGTGCATTGTAAAAGTATTACTTTGTACTTTGCAATGTACATTCCATTTACACAGTATTACACAATAATATTGCATTTTATACATTGACGTATTTATTATAAATATATATATTATTTATACAGTCATAACAGCATAAGGTTCATTTGTACTGAGATAATAAATGCTGGTATATATATATATATATAGAAATTATTTACATAATATAATAAAAGAATGTATATAATATCTATGTTAGTATAATACATATACACACACACTTGTATATGTATAATAAAGTATCCTGTAAGTATAGGGAAGTAATTAGCAAGGTTAATGTACTGTATACATTATATTCATTTGCAGCTTGAGATTAAAATTACATCTATAATACAGTTACCTTTTATTATGTAGAACATTATGTATGCATTATGTAGCTATTAACTAACTGTCATTCCATTATGGAAGTGAGGTGTATAAAATTTGAAATAACATAATTAGCCTAATATTCATTAGTATAATAATAATTAAGGGAAAATTGCTCAATGCTTTTGCCAGACTATATATGACTTTTAGTTTGGATATTACAGCCATCCTTGATTTGTTTGATTAAGATTTTATTTGCTTGGACTGAACTCCTTATAATGGAAACCATGACGTAATCAACCCTTCTACGTATACATATACACTATATATGTATACATTCATACACCTTTGTACAGATGCTTTGCACCTGCTAGTGCTCTATCATGCTTTTAAAGGCTGCAATCCTGCATGCCTTCTATTAAGCTACAAGTGTTTCTTTTTGGTGAATTATAGTGCAATGTAAAGGTAGTCATTCATTTAAAATCAGAATCAATTGCAAATTTACCATGCATGTGCACATATTAATGAGTTCATAAGGGATAGTTTGCTATCTTGGATGACTGCTTGCGAGATGATTATTGGTTACCATTATCATAATTTAAAGCTTAGGGTCTTTAATTAGTCACTAGAGGTTTCTCATGGATAATTATATGCTGCTTGCATGCATGCTTGTTCCTCCTTCAAAGCTGATGGCTTTCCAAATGGCATATAATTATATATTATATAGATTATTTCTGCATAGCCTTCTTCCAATTATATAAAATGAATATAAGTATGCAGCAATATTTAATAATGTAATGTTGTAGGGTCTTATAATAATATATTTTTCATGCTACTCAAGGATACACGTAATATATACATATAACGTATGTATATAAATGTATAAATACGTATATACGTATTTATACATTTATATACATACGTTATATGTATATTAAATTCTTCTAATAGTATACAGGTGTGTAGGTTGTTCACTGATCAATATTGCAGTTTTCACCAGGGTTTGCACAGTCAATTTTCATTACCAGTGGATAATGTTCACCAACAAGCCTGTTATACTACAATAAGAATGTACTGGCATTACTAACTATAGCTGTAAAATTTTAATACATTTGATATATATAAGCATAACTTTAAAATTTATATCAGATATATCCAATATGAAAAAAAACTAATTTACTTATGTGCATATATATACGTATATTATGTATGTCATGCATGTATCTGACCCAGTGGAGGAGAAGTGACCCAGTGGAGAAGAAGATGAAAGAAGGGAAAAGAAGGAAGAAAAGACTCCTGTATCTTCATCCAAAGCTCTATTCAGGTTTAGTTCCCCTATAGGTTCTTTTACAGAATAGGCATATAGTATGTAGGAAAATGGTATCTCATGTAATACTATGCAGTCCATATAACACATGACAACAATATATGGACATAGCATTTTCAGACAGATTTTACATATTAACCCACCAAAGCACTGAACACTGGTGTTGTACTGGATATATTTGAAAACATCAATTCAAATGGTTGCACACCTGTTTCTATGCGAGAACAGCATCTGTATGCAACTGCTTTCTCATCAGTTTTGTTAACAGCATCTGCACTACCAGCTATAAACCTAATATTCACATGTAGATATACTGTAACACACTCCATGTCCTATATAATAAAATTACAAGATGCTTACATTTTTTATCAATTTATATGTACTTTGAAAATATCAGGTCTAATTACTAGATGTATATATCTGAAAGAGATCATATTAGTTAACAGTACTGCAACATGAATTATTCAAAATATTAATATATATATATTAAAGGAAATGGATCTAACCGACACATGTATATTCATATTTTGTAAATACATATGAAGCAGACAGGGGTTTTATATACATATATTATTTTTTATTTTAAAATGACACAATCACATAGCAACAAGTACCAAAGTCAAGAAATTTAATTTTCTACATTTTAATTTGCTCCTATAAAATTAATTCATCTAATTATAACATATCTTTATTTTTTATGTATAAAGAGTAACACTTTCTGATTCCTTATTTTGCAGTTTATGAAAAATTGCAGTATATACTGAGTCAAAATTCTATGCCCAAATGTATGTGATTTATGTATTCAATAAAAAGTTTTATCATTGTACCTGTCGTGGCTGAAACCACCTACAGTGGTTGCTGGTGCAGTTAACCATTGAAAACGTCTATCTTTAGTTAAGTCTGATCTTCTGTATTGCCTTCTACCAAAATATCCAGCTTGCAAGTCACCAATCACATACATGTCATCTGAATATATATAGATATATATTTATATGTGATATACGTATATAGACATTTATATATATTGCTATATATTACATATTAAATGCATGCATAATATAACATGTTAATGACTTTATTTCAATTATATATACACAAACATGTGTTAATACAATTTTCTGTTCTATTTTTAAAGAAAAGAAAATTGTATATATAAATGAATTATACAATTTGAAGAAATTTAATGTATTACCTCTCAAATCAATAAATTTAATTGAATATGTATACGTTTTTCATATACAGGAGATTATATGCAGTTATAATAATGAATAATCATCTGCAGAATTAGCTAGATGATCATGAGTTGCCAATTGCAGAAATGTCCAGTACATCTGATGCCTTGCCAAGAATATATAGACTATATATATATATAGTCTACCTGATACCTCTATAGTTGTCATAAACATTATAAACCTTACCCATTCTTTTGTAAATACATATACGTAATACAGCACATGCATTATATATGTGTATATATGAACTACATATATACGTAACTACATACATGTCTCCTTTTATATAATTTATATTATAATTCACATATTTCTCTCAGATTTCAAGTATATATGATTTATGTATATTATATTCATCTATAATTCTTTCTCTAATACATATAATACAGACCTGGATAACTGTATCTCTTTAATACTTCAAAAGCAGGAACAACTTTATCAATTTCATCCAAAATCCTATCTAAATCAGTGTCTCTTGGAGGAAGTCTCCTTGGTGGCTCAACATCTAGTGCAAGTATGCTGAACTTAAACTTGTTCCTTCCTGTAGGTGGATAGGAGAGCTCCGCTGTGTAGACATCTCTAGAGAACCTTGGTCGTCCTCTGAACTGTCTCAATTTAGATATCTGTACTTTCCTGTTACTATATGTATACATTGATTAAACATACAGCTGAACATCTGTAAATATATATATGGTTTGTAGTAAACATCAGTCATCATACATATATATATATATATTACTGATCATGAAGAATAAGTCATTCATCACTGGAAAATATTACGCTGACTCCTTCATGTGTGTCAGTGTAATATTTTATATTTGTCTATATATCTAAAGTAATATCTATCTATCTATCTATCTATCTATCTATCTATTATGCTTACGCATATATAAACATGTATCTCTCATGTTCTCCAGGACATCCTCGACCTCTGCTGCCTCGAGTTATTAATAATCTGTAGGCTGTATTTCGACAAAACGAATTTCTAAATTGAAATAATATGCATTTTATATTGAATGGTATCATCAGACAAATTGTTTAGTATTGCATGATGTGGTATTATCATGAAGGAGATATGTTGTGAACATTGTTATACTGGTATATATATTAAGCATGAATTACTGACCAATATATATATATAGTTAATCTGTAAAGGCTACATCTATATATACGTAGCTTACAATATGTATATATACAGTACAAGTTACAATACAGTACAAGTTACAATATATATACTAATTATATAAAGATAATCTAATATAATATAATATAATATAAATAATTCATATGGCTCCAAGAAAGGACCTAGCAACAGAATGGGCATAGTATCATAAAGTTTAGGGTATAAAACTCATTTTAAATTATATATATATACGTATATAATAGATTACCTACTCTTTTATAAATTTAGATAGAGCAGCATCAAATGGACTTGGATTTCGAAAGTCATGTCGCCTTAAAACTGAGTCCCAGTCATCAGTTACTCCACTTATCATTACCACATCATTCAGGCAAACAAACTGACAGTGTGACAGTGTATAATGTATAAATATATATATATATACAGTTATAATAATGTATACTGCATGTGTGCATATGATTTTGACAGGGAATGCAAGTATACACAAATATACTTTATATACATACACAGATTACATCTGTTATATCTTACTGAAAGAAACATTTTCTGGAAATCTATCACATCCTTATCAATTTTCTGGTTAAACTCATTGGTATTGTTGAATCTCTCCTTTGCGCTAAAATGTGGAATTCTCATAAAGGCAAAAAGAATTGGTTCAATTACAAATGCTTCATGCAGAGCTTCTGATTTATTTAACAGTAAGAGAAATTGTAAACTTATTATTAGAAGAACTAAGCCAACTACATTTAACTTAGTTGTTACAGCCATATCTTCGGTTGGCTGGTAACAGCACTGAAATAAGGCAATCTAGGTCTAATGTATTCATATTGTAGAATATATGTGAAGTTAATCCTATAATATTTTGATTAACAGATGTAATGTACGTATATATTCAATACTAATTATAACATAGCTGTAATAATAATTGTCTAAGTAAATTTATAAAGTACGTATGTACAAATAATATTAAACTTTGAAATACTTACCGTATAAATATAGTATACATACTGTACATATACAATGCATATACAACAATAAATGTATATACACTGACTTAATGCATTCCCAAATGGATTTGTGATAGCATCTAAATAGACATGACAGTTAAGGAAGCTACATATACATACGTAAAGAGTAAGGATTCCTTCTAACTGCGTCGAACTTATCTCTAGCAAGGGTCATCTTTCGACTTTTAGAGCGTCTAAAGACGCAGTTTTTTTCTTGCTTCTTCTTGCTGTCAAACATATATATCATTTTTCAGTATCAATAATACACACATACAACCTATGTATAATGCAAGTCATGATCAACTATAAACAATCAAATAATTCATATGGCACCTATATATATGGCATATGGAGGATCATTTGCACCAAAATATATACTCAGACTATATACAATACACTTATAATTAATCAGTGCAAGTTTTTGTCAATCCATAGCCAAGGCATCATAATTATAAAATTACTCTGCTACTGACAAGAACATTCATTGCAAACTTATAAAGCATAGAGTAATAAATTAATTACAAAATGAATATAGTAGACCATTTAAATTAGTTCATTGTCAAGCTCATGATTCTGCATATAGACCCTAAATAATGTTACTTTACTTCCACTTTAAAGAGCCAATCTTTTGAATAGGTTAATTTATTCGTAATAAATCAAATATGTGCATATCTACCACCAAATTTGTATGAAGCAAATACATATTTTCATTATATCAATTTATTGTAAATTTATTTATGTTTTTAAATGTAACAAAATCAAATTGTTCTTCCACTTTTGCTTCTCTTTGATAAAGTGAGTGAATCATCTTTCTCGAGGACACTTTAGAGTCAGACTTATTGGAAAATGATCACTTATTGTATTGAGCTAAATTTGAGTCAGAAATAGATAGATTAGCAAGTATAATGTGTTACAGTAATAAGTATGCATTTACAGATAGAGTTAGCGAGTCTATATACACTGTTATATATAATGCAGCATGCAGCATGAATATTTAATTAATGATTAGAAGTAATTAACATACTAAGCCCTATATTTATATTTTGTTGATATGCATGTCACCCTCTTATATACGTATAAGTGACTAATTTGATTATTTATAGTATACTATATAGCTTACCAATTCTCTTTCACAAACATTTGGTAACTCGGGTTCATCACTGTCTAGTGCTTTAGCAGTAACTAAGTCTATATAGTCCTTTTGAAACATCTCTAATTGTTTTTCATGATCTGAGGGAGTAACACACTTGAATATTCTCGATGAACGTTTTATATTAGCATAGTTTGCTGCTAATATATAGCTATGTACAAAGGAATATAAAAATGGTTTGCATGTAATATTGGATTCTTTATATACATATATATATAACCTATATGTATATATACATTAAGTATAAGTCTCTACATCCAGTATTCATATATAGTTCCCCTCCTATACGTAATTATATATAATAATCATATTAATGCAAATTGTCTGTACTTGTATAACTATAAATTAATAAAGGAACACACTTATCATAAATATAGCGGCTGTCTTCTCTGTAGTATCCTGCTACATTTGTGTATATTTTATCCCTATTTCTTTGATTTTTTCTGAGGTACAGCAACTGGTACTTATTTCTTTGATGACCTTTTACAAACTTAGTCATCTGATAATCCTCAAGACTCAATTTGTTATCTGAATTGAAATCCCCCATGATGATGGCATCTTTATACTTATTGCTAGTCTTTAATGTGTCTGTATAAAATTCTTCTAATTCATCCATTTCCATTTTCGTGTCTCCAGATTGTGTAAGATGTACTCCAATGAGAAGGAATGTTTCTGAAAAATCCCTTTTATCATCCTTTTTCTTGAAATTTATAATAGCACAAAATGGTTCCCTTGAAAACCCTTCAGCAGATTCGCATCTGTCATCCACGGTAAGTGTAACTCTTTTCGAGCTAAAAGTATTATATAATAATAGTCCAGAAATATGGTGTATACATAAACATATCTCTTATGCACTTGCATATTAATATATATAATTAAAACTTTACATGCATATTATATGTATCATTTTAGCTGGTACATACACTGACAACATATCCCTTACTTGTAGATGTATGCAAAGCTTTCAGCTCTTAGGAAATTGGTTGGCTTTTTAGTTTGTGAGTCACGTTCGGCTGCTCTTAATGGGCTAATTTCAACTTTGTATTCTCGACCTCTGATAAAGTGGGAATGGCATTTTTAATATGTACAGAATTAATTATTAATTGAGTATTATGCCAATTTTTTTAATTATATGAGCATATATTTCTATAACTAAATTGACAAGATGCTACCATTGTTCATAATCTGACATAATATTGTATATAAAAATATAGACAAGACAAAAACAAACATATCATACATTGTCAAGCTTATATATATTATATTTTGTATGCACCTGGGTCTCACCCCTTATTCAATTCTGTCATAAATTCCTCAAAGCCACCCTTAGGAGAGACTTTTATTTTATTATTCATAATAGTTTCAGCAACAAGGGAGCTTTTAATCTCCTGGATCAATATTACATCATGCTTGCGAAATAACTGCATGGATGTACATATATATATATATATATATATAAATTTTATATATATATATATATACACTGTAGATGTAGATTTAATAATTCAGATCAAATTAATAAATATTTAATCTGCATTATTAAATCTACAAGACTAAAGTGTAGGGGTAGACATATAAGAAGCCATTCCAGCCCAAATGTACTGGAATGGGCTATATAACTATTATTTTTGTCATGTCTTTGTTACTTGTTAATAATTCATACAAAAATAAGGAGACTATAACTCTATACCTCAATTAGTACAGGTTGAAACCAAGCATGTAATCCCAGTTTTACATCATTAAGCTGCTGAATGTTAAATGACATAATAGATAATCCTTCTTCACCCACTATATGTAGATAATAAATACCATGATGGTTAATATCTACATACGTACATATATGCTTATATATACAATACCCTTAATTAACCAAATCAAATCAGTAATACATTATGAGTAATTTTGTGAGCATGTATATAGTTCCATGTGTATGTGATACCTATAGTTCCACGTGTATCATCATTTCTACCTCCATTGCTACCTCCACCTTCAATAGTTCTCCTACTTACAGCAGTGCGTGAACCTTCATCTACATATATATATACAGGACACACATTATGATACATATAAAAATGCAACCTATATAAATCTATCATTATTATTATATATATTGATATTGCATACATTTTGTACGTGTGATAGTATTATGTTCCATTAGTACTCACTGTATCTACATATATCACTGCTGTCACAGTTAAAGGTAAACTGAATAGGTAGATGATTACTAACTGCTTTAATCTGAAAGAATAGAAATGTAAAGACGTCTGGCAAGCATATATTACCTAATCTAAGACTAACACATTTTTCTTTATCATAGAGTACGGTAGTACTCTATAAGTAGGGATGGCCGAAAAAAAACATGGCCGTCCTATCTAATGTATTATCAATTAACACCTCGTAATTCAACAACGATAGGATTTTCGGTTATATTCGAGTGTTTGAAGTCGTTTTTGCATGCTTTTCTAAAAGCCAAAATATGTTTCGATGCTCTACAACCTTCGCAAAGTGGAAAACCGAAATAGGCCAAATTCTGAAATTCCTCATTTTTTCTTCTTCTTCTTCTTCTTTTTTCAAATGAGCTAGCGCTAACATACGAACTTACGCAGGAACACCCAAGTACTAAATCGTCATTAATGTTTCCGAACTAGGGAATAGGCTTCCCTAGATTTCAACGCGCTCTATCCGAAGCGTGTTACTTTTAAAAGTGCCAAATTTAGGGCCTCTTTGAACGCCATTTTTTAATTAAGTTTCAAATTCTCTCTATATAAATAAGTAACTCGAGTTAGAAAAATTGGAGGTACTGCCGCCCCCCGCGATCGAATTACTCAGTCCCTTTGCAGGGCCTTTATACAGTCGTATTCTTAACGATTATGGAGCCTTTAATATCCTAATCTGAATGTTAAAGAACGGTAGAAAACTTATTGTACAAATTTGGGATCTTTTCGGACGCCATTTTTTAATTTAGAACTCTAGCTTATATCGTCTATGAATCTGCTACTTTATTTCGAGTTTTCGCCAAGAATACGTTCGAAACAAATGTTAACTAGAAAAAGGGGCAATACAAGTTAAATAAAAACATTCAAAAATGAAGTTAAAAGTAGGGATGGCACTATAACAGTGATTGGCACATCTAGAAAAAGTAAAGAAACAAGAAAGTGATCATATGGTAAGGCTAACATTGCAGGAGTGGCATACTGAAACTTAACTATACACATGTCACTTCTATGTTTGGGCGCATCATGGATATACTAGAAGTAGGGATCGATGCGCCCAAACATAGAAGTGATGTGTATAGTTAAGTTTCAGTATGCCACTCCTGCAATGTTAGCCTTACCATATGATCACTTTCTTGTTTCGTTACTTTTTCTAGATGTGCCAATCACTGTTATAGTGCCATCCCTACTTTTAACTTCATTTTTGAATGTTTTTATTTAACTTGTATATAATCATGCATCTGGTTAACATCAATTACATAATATATGAGGCTATATTCTTAGAATAACTGTTTACCTATATAACATAGACAATATAGAGGAAACATTTATATTCCTTCTATGTATATATACCAGTAAGTCAATTTTATAGTCATGTGTTTGTAAGATGTCTAATAAAAGTAGGCAAAACTTTGGTAGAATGTTAGTTCCATAGGAATGATATACTGCAAATCCCAGTGGCCAAATTCAACCTGGCTGAATGCCATAATCTCCACATTAATATAATATACATATATACAGTGCAAGTTATATATATATATATATATACAGGAGTTAAATGCATAGTATATGACAATAAAGGAATCACAGAAAGTTGCACTTTCCAGCGCTTTGGTCACTTGCCTGGTCAGGCATTAAAACTTTTAGTGATTAGCCAATTATCTACGTTTTTCTGTATAATTATAATAATTACCAGTGGTCCTTCGCAAAAGTCTGGTGGAGACTCTTGAAGATTAAGCTCTTCCTTGATTTTTGCATAAATCTTACTGCTTGGATATCTCCCTCTTTCTTTTACACATTTCTTAGCTGCATCATTAGCAATAATTCTACAAATTATGATGTATGATTTGATTTGATAATTTTTATGATAATATAATTTTTAAACATGATGTCATGTGTTACTGTAACGTATTGCTTAGGTATGTATTGAAAATTGGGATCCAAGGATAATACATGTAATGGTATTTTTAAACACAATATTATACAGCCAGTTTTCATGACTTCAAAGATATTTAGCTTCTGAACCCTTTATTGTAATACCTATATATGTATACCTCATGCTGTATGTAAATCTATATAAAACCTGACTTTAGACTTACTTATCATATCCGCAATGATGATTTGAGAACCCAATACTGTATAAATTTGTACTTGGGCCTGTGCCAGGTACACCTAGAGGCCAACAAAATCCATTGAATTCTTCAGTAACAGCTGCTTTATTATCCCTGCTTAGATAGGTACAGTCTGCATTGAAATCTCCTATCAGAAGAATTGGCCATGACCCTGGATTACTCAGTGACCTTGTGTGTTCAGTGTATACAGCCTTTAACAGCTTCAGATCTGAAAGAGTTTTAAATGAATCAGCTTGGGCATGGAATCCAATTATTGTAATTTTTGTATCCAACTTGCTGACAGTTTCAGTGGCTGTGAATATGTAAGGTGGTCTTAGTGTACTGTGCCCACTATATGCGGTTAGTTCCACCTGATTAAATTTGTCCGCACTATTATAGCAACAATAGTAAAATGTTATCATGCATGAAACATATTTACTACATATCCTGTATTATAATGTATACGTAGCAAGTGAAAACAATACAATTTAGGTATTGTATAAACCCATGTATATATAGTGTGAAGTCTTTTTATTTGCCATGCTTGTATTGAAGAGAGAATATACAATACATTCGTTTGCTCTGTTTTATATAGATCATTCAAACTATAAGATTAATCATACCATTTTATTAGTACACATATAGATTTTAGAATAAAGGCCTATAGGGAACTAAACCTATAGTGACTGCTTACAGTAGGATACAAGAGTTTTTCCGTCTAGTAAGCCAGGCAGATTCTGGGAATTCTAACCTTTATCAGTGACCCAGGGAATCGTAATCTTCTTCTTGATCTTTTAATGCTTATAAATACTTATATATTATAATAATGTTTAACATTATTGTGTGCTCGGTTGTGTGTATAAAAGAAGTGTATTTGTCCATATAAACTTACGCATAGATGAAAAAATATCGTTCTTGTATAAAAGTTGGTCCACTCGCAGGTAGCATTGGACTACTTTTTATGTTATAGCCATTCTCTAAATTTTCCTGCAGACAGCTAAAAACAAACATTTTTAAGTGCGTACTCATGTATATACGTATAAATGCATAAACAATTTGTATTGAATATTTCATGGTGTGCAGCATTTAATTATAATATATGTCATACATATATATATATATATATCTAAGTCTTATAGTCTTTTCAATGGTATATAATATATATAAAATACACAGCCTTACTTTGCTAATTTCCCACTATCCTTATTATGTTGAGACTTTAAAAATCTATTTAGATCATCTTTGAAATCACTTTCTGTAAGGCTATTTTTGACTTCCATTATAAAAACAACATCAAATTCGCAGATAATCTGCAAGTATGAATTCATAATTATAAAACCATGCAGACAAGCTACATTGTAAACATATCTATATAGCAATAAATAGGCATGTATTCTAATCATGTAGATTAAACTTACAGTAATATACATATTCTAAAATATATTCTATATAGACATATTCTAACTGCATGGGTGTTTACTGTTCAGGACACTTAAGCATCCTCAATAGTTAAGATTATGAGTATATACATATACTAAAACCAAATGAAGTGGCCAAGTATAGTTAGAGTGCGGAGGGAGCAGCAAGCCCCACGAATTTTTTTAACTCGAATTACTTGTTATTAATATATAAAGTTTATGTTCATCCATATAAATATATATACTAACCCGAAAGATAGTATTTCTAATCCAATCTTCTTCATACTTTGTCAATCCAAATTGTTCAATATTATAGGACAATACTTTGATTCCACTTGACTGAGCAGTTTCTTCCTCCTCCTCCTCATCCTCCTCCTCCTCCTCATCCTCCTCCTCTATTTCAACATCACTTTCCACCCTCATGGCCTCCTCCTCCCCCTCCTCTATTTCAACATCCACTTCCTTACTTTCCGCCCTTATGGCCTCTGATCCTGTATCCTGAGGATTATCTCTTTGTATCGTAGTTCTTTGTCTCGTAACTTGTTGTCCATCAGCGAATTGATTTTTCCTTTTTATAGCTGCAGCTCTTTGGTTACTTGTGTAAGAGCGAGGAGCTTCACTCTCTTGAACAACGCCTATTAATATTACCAGAAACAGAGTAATCTGCAAAATAGTCATGTTGAATATACCAAATGCAACCATCTCTTATTTAGTTTTACTATAATGGAGTTCTATATATAATGTGTAATTGATATATCTGTGTAATAATTATTATAGAAAGTCTGTATTATATGTATGTATTGGAACCACTTTTTCTGCATATTGTAAAGTCATATATACATATTCATTAACACTCTCTAATGGAATGGAAGGCTTGGAAGTTATGCATATATATAAGTATAGAAAGGTTAAAACTGTAGTTAATGGATTAATATAATACATCCTTGTATAATAGACTTTTAACATTTTAGTTGCCGTATAATGTGATAATGTATATTATACTCCAAACTACGTATATATATATAATATGCATTATACTCTGATTTTTATACATATATACTGTCTATGAATCCAGTGTCTTCATTAGAGAGTCACTCAAAGAGTCAGAAAGATGTATATACCATTCAAAAGTGTCAACACATGTACGGTTATATGAATCTCTATTTCATATATTAATATACAAAATATTATATGGAATGCTATAATCAATAAAATGTATTATTATATATAGATTCACTGTGTGATCACACCAAGGTATTATACATCTCATTTCATACTCTGTCATAGTCAGAGTATATATATAGAGAGCCACATGCAGTATATATATACCAACTGTATATGCAGTACCAGGAATGCTTGATCTATGAGAGGGACAACTCAGCATGTTGAAATTCAATTTAATTTATGTACAGCGGATGTGACTAGTTCAGACTATTACTTTCATGCCTATAACTATGATTAATTTATATATATATATATATATATGTGTGTGTGTGTGTGTGTGTGTATGTAAAGCAATTTTCCAAAGAATGGTGTTCTTACGTATATTGATTTAAAAGTGCAACTTATATGAAATTCAATATTTTTTCTATTAAGTAAGCTATAGGTATAAATGTCTTAATAATGCTCCAACAAAACTTATAACTTGAGTTTCTCAATAATACATCCCATAATGTTTGCTGGAAGGTGAAATTATCCTTGTCAGGTACAATCAATATCCATTGCTATGGGATAGTGATCACTCACTGTTTTTACCTACGTACATAAAAGGATGTAAAGAGAGGTAATAATGAAGCTGTATGATTGTTTGATTGAATTCATGAAAAAGAAATAATTGCTGCATGTATGTATGTATAGAATAATAGTCCACATCTAGTTAAGTATTATTAAATTTAGTTAATATAAATTATTTCATACATAAAATGCTAGTGCATAATACGTACTATATATACAGTGTATATGTGTATATATATCGATACATACAATTATATGTACGTACTAGTTCTTACCAAAGCAAGCACACATTCTTCAGGCATACTGGCAGGTGGTTGTAGTATCTCTCGGATTAGATCATAGAAAGTATCAACCTTTACTGATTCAGGTTTAACACAGCTATAAGCATTTTGTGAAGTAGCTACAAACCTAGATCCAATACGTATATAAAATATATGTGAAGATTTAACATGGCAAAAACTACATAATATGTATACCATATACCGGGAAATTTTCATGTGGACTTATAATTTCACGTTTTTGCGAGCTAACCCTAAAAATTACTTCCGCCATTTTTTTTCTTAAGTATGAATCACAAACATTTACTATTAAGACTATATATTTCAAAGATTGGGAAAAAAATTCTATCCTCAAAAATGTCCCACTTCAGGTACTCATGCAATCTTACACATGGAATCTTACTTATCATAACTGCAAGTCCCTAGGATATTTGTCTTCATTTGGGGACTAATTATCCATTTATAATTATTAGATATTTTTAGCATATTATATTTCCTGGTACTGAGATAGCGACAGTCTGCATTAAAATCTCCCATTAGGAATCCATCATTGATAGGATTAATTTTTCTATTCTTATAATACAGAGAGGCGGTATACAGTGCCTCCAATTCAATCTTTGTCTTTATATTGTTAGCTGTTGCATGCAAGCCCATTAGCAGGAGAGATTTCTTGTTGGAACTATTCGGTGGATACACCATTGTAACTACATATGGGGGACGTGCAAATTTGTCACTTTCTGGTCCATTATATTCATGAGCATTATTCAGTTGAACTTTTCCAGCTCTGTATAATTTTAAAGAATAACACAACTAATTGTGTGGTCAGACATTATCATTATAATAAATGTGAAAAAATAGGGTACTTCAAAATCTAAAGCCGATCTTACAATATTAGAAAACAAGTCGATTATTATATATAAGTATGTATATATGTATTGTATATATAAAGTATGTATGCTTACATGAAGTGATATAGGGGATTAGTTGCGTTCATTATAATAGATAAGTTTAATGGAGCTATCTGCATTATATATATATATATAGTCTTATCATGCAGTACAGGTTATGATTAGGTTTTCATTAAATAAAGGCAATTACATGTATACATATGTACTTACGAGTAAACATAAGCATATATCTCTTGAGCAGCACGGCATGTTTCTGGTCCCAATGCATCACTTGCAAAATATCCATAATCTTGATTTCTGCACACTCTAATTATTTAGAGTTGTGGAAATAAATATTACATGCATACACTTTAAATGCACTTAGCATCAGGTATACATATCTGCCCTATCAGTGCATAGACATATGTATATTATATAGATTAAATACCTTGGATTTTGGGATGCAAAGAAGTTGAGTTCTCTCACTAAATTTCTTACTACTGGTTCTTGTGTAATTTCCATTACAAACACAACATCATACTGGCAAAACAACTGTAGATATGCATACAGAATCCAAGGTTAATATCCTAAGCGCTCCACAGCTAGAGAGGGTACTCTATACATATAGGTGTTAACTCTTAAAAACACTTACATAAAGTACAAAACTGAGTTAGTCAGCATTTAATGTATATACATCCTTCTCAATTGAGGGGCGCTGAACTTACCCTATAAAGCACATCACGGACCCACTGCCTGGAATTTTGTAACTTGTTTGGACTGAAATCTTGAATATTAAAAGAAGCTATCTTAATTTCAGCTCTAGTTTCTTCTATTGTTGTAGTAACCAGTATCAGCAGGATTACAGTGGCTGAATGGAACTTTGATAAGTCAGCCATCATATAGCTATTGTTGAGAATTAAAAGGGGTTTACAGTTAAAGTATAAGGTATTGTATCCATTAGTCACATTAGCATTCAAACTAACAATGCAGGGAGGAAGTTATATAATAATTTTATTGAAAAATTTATAACATTGTTTTTCTATTATGCATGATATGAGGCAAAAGACACATATTATTTAATGCATACAGTTTATATCCTATATGTAGCCCTATATAGGGAAACCTATATATATCAGAGAGTACGGTAGTACTCTCTAAGTAGGGATGGCCCGGAAAAAAATGGCTGCCGTATTCAATGTATTACGGGTTAACACCTTATAAGTAGGCAGCTAATGCGTTTTTACCTCTTTTAAACTCATAATGTGTCTTTTTTGTACGATTTCAATTGAGGGAAGCTGTTTTCAAGAGCGCATATAGGCTCTAAGTTTGTAAAACGGTTTCAGGCCTATATATATAGAGCTCTTTGGATGAGGATACAGTTTATATTATGTATATATATATATACCATTTTCTTTCTTTTTCAGTAGGACCGATAGCTATTGCTTTTATCACAGGTATGCATGATTCAGACACTCTGAAGGCAATATCACACAATTGTATAAAATATATAATACAAGTACAAATGAGCCAGTACTAGTAGTACTAGTGTGATCTCTGGTTATCAGCTTGGGATTAAGTAAAATTTTTGTTATTTTCTCTTGAGCCCATAACTAAGGACTATTAATACACAGCTAATTATTGGGGTTATCCATCATTAAAGAGCCTTTTCTTAGACTTCTGTATGTGCTGATTTATGTACAGTTGAAGTTCTAATTTGTGTTTTATTCTCTTATTATAGTAGTTATTGATCACTGTGATCAATTACAAAGAGCTATCTTTCTGAGTCTGGTCCGGCCCTTATACTCATCAAATGCAAGTTGCTATATCGGAGAGTACAACAGTACTCTCTAAGTAGGAATAGAACATGCATAAAAACATGGCTTCCTTATTCAATGTGTTAAACACTCAAAATATCGGAAGATAAATCTTTCAAAAATAAGTATTATGGGTTACCAGCCTAAAAATCAACAGAGATATCGATACATTTTTAGTTATACATTTACAATGTATATCATTTAGATATATGATATCATTGTAAGATAATGTATGTATACTGCTTTCTTAAACATTATAAGGGAAAACCTATGCCAGGTTGAAATCTGTAGATTTTACAATTTCTCTTCCTTTTTCAAATGGGAGAGACCATGCACATGCAGTTTCTTGCAATTCCACCCATTGATATATGCAAACATGTATAAATGTATGTATACATACATCTATAGTAAATGAATATGTTATATTTTGAACATAAAGTAATGGTCTGTAATTTTTAATACAGCTCTAAACACAATTTCCGATCCTCAGAGTCATCTCAATAGGGTAGTGATCACTTATAATTTTTTTCTACATCAAAATATAAAGACACAGTATATACATGCTTGTAATTGTACACATGTATAGTACTACATTGATATGATAGCCAAGCAGAATGTGTATTATACAACTAAAGGAATGGACAGACGTATACAAGTTCATTTGTCTTAGTGTCATAATATTCTGTTTATTTATACATGTTACATACCAATGCTTCTTCACACTCTACAGGAGTATTTGGATCTAGTGAAAGTTCCTGCCTGATTATGGGGAAGTAACTAGATACTGTAGCAGATCCTTGTACGAGACACCTCTCAACCTTGTCTCCAACTGCTACAAATCTTCATGAGTGTTAATGAGAAATAAAAACGATAATCAAACTACAAGTAATCAAATGCAAATATCACGGAAAAGAAAAACAAAATTTAAAGAAACAATTGCTGGGAATCAAAAGCAAGATCAATGGTTTGATCATAAATTTGATCAATGACAATTATGCAATGCTCATTATTCATCTAGCAATGTGCTCCGCTTGTTACTAAAATAAACTATGTATATAGCCATGATAATACGTATGTGGTATATAATAAGTTATATAAATAGTTCTTGTTGCATTCATTCATATTATCTGCAATAAAATTTAAGTATTTGGAAATTTAGATCAATGGGTCTACAGCAGTAGTAATGAAGACAGAGATGAAGACCTATTGGTGGAAAAATCCAAGGTTTTGAATTTTTGTAGATATATATATATATAGTACAAATGACAATCAGCTATATACATGTAGCTAGGCAGGCCATTATTTTTACTGACTTATCATAGCTGCAAGTTTCCAATACATTCGTTTTAGTTGTAGGATCAATTAACCACTGAAAACCATCCTGCTGTGTTATCTTTAGACTATTGTATGTTCTTTGGCCAATGTAACTGCAATCTGCATTGAAATCACCCATCATGATGGCATTAGGAAAATTTGACTTATATTCTTCCTCATACATATCAACTAGAGCATTTAATTCACGTTCTGTCTACATAATGTATACAATATATATGTAAAAAGTATAAATGTATTACATGCATATTATATGTACACTTGCTTTAATAAATATAAAATTATACCCTTAGGAAAATTTACATATTCTTATATATATATACAACTTCATTCTTTAAATATATTTTTGCTTTATATATTATATATATATATACCTCTCCACGTTTGGCCTGGGCATGCATTCCAATTAGTAAGAATTTTTCTGCTGCTAAGTTTCTTTGGTATAAGATGGACTCTCGAGCTATTTCACGCCTAGTAACTATTTGTAATGTTGTTATGAAAGGTGGACGAATGAATTCATCTTTGTAATTTCCATTGTAGTCATGCCAGTTTTCAAGGTAAATTGGTCTCTGTGGCCTTAAAATTATGTATGTATATATGTAAAAACAGGATAATGATAATTAGCTACGTATAAACAAGTAATTAACCATATATGTATATACATACGTATATCACTTCTGAATCATGATATATAGTTGAAGTGGGGGGATGGTGCACCCAAACACAAAAGTGATGCCTGGAGTGTATGGTTAAACTTTCAGTTTGCCTCTACCTGCATAGTCCTTATCACATGATTAATATCTTGTTTTATTGATGTGCTAGGTGATAATACATTGAATAATGTGGGCATGTTTTTTAGCCATCCCTATTTTCCATGTGCTACTGGACTCTTATATATACATACTCTATACTCTAGGCTATATATAAGAGAACATCTATGCTTACGCAACAAAGTATGCATATATTTCCTGAGCTGCTGCACAATTTTCTGGTCCATGTGGATTACTTCCAAAAGAATTAAAATAGTAATTCCTGCATACACTAAAAGCATAAAGAATATATTTAGCATTTTCACTGTATACAGTCATGCAGAGTTGATAAATCAATTCAAAAACTTTGCTGAATACGTTTTCAACTGAACTTTATATATATATATATATACCTAAAAGCTTTATATATATGTTTATATAAAATTGATACATGTACATATATATATTATATGGATCAATGTATATATGATATATACAATTGTGCAACCTATATCTTATATAGTAGGTATATCTGCTAAAGTGTATTAAGTATTATTACTAACCCAGAATTGTAATTATTTCTTGCATATTCGTTTAATCCCATATGGAATGTCTCTAGTACCATAGCAGTTGTCATTTCCATTACAAAAACGACATCATATTGGCAGAATATCTGTAAATAAGATTAACACCTTATTATGCATGGTTAATATTATATACTAGAAATATTAAAAATTTTCTACAAAAATAGTGAAGATGTAGGGATGGCATAAAAAGTAGAGAAACAAGAAAGGGATGTTACACAGTGAAGCATTAGCTATACATGAATCCTACAAGCAAGGGTGTTGTATGATTCATGTATAGCTAATGCTTCACTGTGTAACATCCCTTTCTTGTTTCTCTACTTTATATGCCATCCCTACATCTTCACTATTTTTGTAGAAAATTTTTAATATTTCTAGTTTCTGTACTTTTTATGGAGCATGGGCTAGGAATTAGATTCATATAATTAAAATCATTTTGGTTTCGCAATCTTCGACTGATTATGACGTCATTAAAATGGCGACTTTATTGAGGCCTTGACTCTAGGGTCATGAAAACCGTCATGCTCAATAATAGCGTTATCGCTCTCGCTTCTACAAAAGAATACAGCTCGGAAAATTTGCAGTAGTTTCGTGTAACAATTAGTCCAAAAGCTTATATAGATTTTTAGTTATGGCTGACGAAGAAGAATAAGAAGAAGAAGAAGAATATGAAGAAGACGAAAATGGGAATTTTTAAAGTTTATTATTTCGCCAGCGGGACATATTCGCTTGCCTTTAAGGTCTATTTAGAGTATGTATATTGTATATTTAGCTATACATAGCCTTGTTTTGTCGATTTTCGGCCTATTTTGGGATTTCGCTCCTATACCAATGTATGGGGAAAACGAAAAAAACCGTGTCATCCCTACATAGGGAGTACTACCGTACTCCCTGATATGTAATAGGTCTATCACCTACTCTGTATAATGTTCTGCTGACCCAGGATCTTGACTCTGTGAGTTTTCTTAAGCCCAAGTCTTGTATATTAAATGATGCTATTTTCACATCTGGACTTTGTTCAGTCGGATTTATGACTACAGCATATTGAATTATACACACCTAGAATGAACTATATCTATATTATATGGAGTGACTATATAACTATAATAATACCTCTTAATGTAAGCCTAGTAAATGTATCCAACGGACGCTGATCTAGACCTGCTTGTGAGGCAGTCCTTTTTCTAGATTCTAAGAGAACAGTATACATTGAAGATGCATGAAGCTGTTTTTGATTCTGTACATTAATAAATGTTATTATAAATTTATTATGAAGTGGAGGGGATAAGAGGTTAATGGGGAGGGCATAGAATATATATATATATATATATGCAATGTATATTTACATAAGGTTTATTGTACCTTCAGACTGAACATATTCTGGTAAAACTATAATTCCTGCTACAAATACTATCATAAAATATATCAGCAAACCCATATTGCTGGCTTATTACAACACAGATTAGAGAAATACATATATATATATATAGCATTTTATAGTTAATGCATAAAATTAGGTATATGGTAGGTAACCACTCTAGGGTATATACGCCATTATCAAAGTCTTTTAACAGTTAAGGAAGTTAAATAAGTACAATATATAGGTTAGCTATTATATATTGTTTGATCTATGTAATATATCTATATATACGTATACACCTATTAGTAATGTGAATAGTTAAGTTTTTGTATGTATTTTATGAATTATAAGCCAAGCATTACCATGGAAACAAATCAATAGGAACTACATGCATGTTGGCTAATTAGCTATAGCTATCTGACTTGTAAGAAGCTCTCAAGAAAGCTACAGTTATACTTATTATATGAACTTATCGTTCTTAAATGTGGTTAGATCAGACTTAGTCTAGAATCATTTTGCATTTTGGAATTGTCTCCACCAATCAATGAAATGTACAGGCAAGCTAGGATGACTAATAAATACTATATATTAATTTGGAGAGAGAAATGTGACATTTACTTTTGAAAAGAGGAGTAGGATGAGTCTACCATACTAATGATATTACCATGATTATTTATGTATAAGGCATGCAGAACACATGTCATTGAATCAATATTATTATGCCCTTTTCTTACATGCTATATGTCATCAACTTTAGAGTAAAAGGCCTATAGGGAACTGAACTGAAATTTTCTTCTCTACTGAGTAATCCTTTTACTTCTCCATTGGGACAGACATTCTGGGAATCCCACCCTTCATTTATTTTAGTAACCCTGGGAATATTTGTTTTCTTGTTGATCTTGGGGATCTTTGTCTTTTTTAATAATCTGTGAGTCCTGACATGTACATACACTAACTACACCCCTTATAGACAGTACATTATTAAGGTTCAATCTAGTGGTCTAGCTTCTCCCCCAAACACTCTGGATCCTTTGTCAATTGTACCAAAGAAATATCTTGCCTATTCAGTAGGCATATATACTGTGTGTACATATTATGAATTAGGTAGCACTTATCTTTTTTTCTAAACAAAGACCCATGAAGAAGCTCCTATAAATACACTGAGTGGGTTACCTTCCAACCAACTCCTCTTTCTTTTTCACTTCTATAAGCTTAGCTGCTTTTAGGGTCCATTTTTAGTTACTATTTAATTAATTTTAATTAATTGATAGTTACCTCTCAGATTGAATTATAATCAATCTCAGAGGGCCTAAAAATTCAGGAGCACCAATCCCCCTAGGGGATATGTACATGGTAGTAGAAATCCACCAAAAATCTTTTTCCTAGAAAGAACCCTGACAATGACTTGTTGACATATATATGTAATAGATATGTAGCAAATTGTTACAGTATATATACGTAGATTTTGTAGAATATTTCCAATGTGTCTTTTTCATGTACATAACTTATACATTCATTATTATTGTAAATATTGCTTTCATTCATTCTGAAAATCAAAATCCATAATATGTGTGAGAAGTACATACAATGAGTCCAACAATATTAATGCAATTTATAAAGTTGTATAGGAGTCTAGAGGTTGTGCATGTATTAAATGACCAAGTGATACATGCAATCCTGCATCAACTACATACAATCAAATATTGCTACTGTGGGGTAGTGATCACTTACAGTTTCAACCTATACAGAAAAAGAAATTGGATTAATCAATAAACATTTGTGGAATAATTACTCCACACATGATATACAATTTGCAGTCTATAGTTATAACAGTTAGTCTAACTGTATATATTTATACACTTTATTGCAATTGAACACATGCAATGTTTACTGTTAGTAGCTCACCAAAGCATGGAGGCATGCATTTATGGGATTTGCTACACCAATAGCTGTTTTAACTAGGTCAAGATATCGGAGAACATAGTTTCTCTTTAAGCATTTAAAGATTTGTGAGTCTCTAAATGATCCTTTTCCACCAGCAATAATCATACTATACATATAAGTATTATAGCCATTAATATAATATATATAATATTATGTACATACAATATTCATAGAAATTTATTAGATAACTTTTAATAAGGGGCACATATATACCACAATGATTTTAAATGAATATTACATGGTTATATATACTTTCGTACATACAGTGCATGCAACATACCTATTCTGGTCACCTACATACCTGGTTCTATTATAGGCCGGTGACTGAATCAGGGTTTTAAAAGTATATATATAAAATTTGTAGTGTGACTATCAGGTATCTAACAAGCTATATGTGTAATAGATATACCACAGCGCTGAGGTGTATGTGAGGTTTTGGAGATACGAGACCTGAGGGAGCGTAGTGACTCCAAAATCTATATACACCGAAGCGCAGTGGAATGTGTTATATACGCCTTAATTAGTACGCATGTTGAAGCACATATACCCCGGTTATGGAATTCAACACCTCAGCATTGCCCCGTCAATGGTGTATATATAGGAAAAGCCATTGCTGTCTAGAATATTATTATGAATTCTAAATCTACATACATAATTATCTATATATAATAATGTGTTTAAATGCAAACTCACTTGTCATAAACACATTTATGTCTTGTAAATTCTCCTAAATTTGTATAATCAGTGTCTTTTTTAGTTTTAGACAGCAACCAATGATATGTAATCTTTTTCATAGAAAATTTAAGGTTGTCGAATTCTGCATTACTTAAATAAGAACAATCTGCATTGAAGTCTCCAATTATAAGACCATCAGGGTAATCATCACTGTATTCATCCTTGTATACCTGTTCAAGGTAATTTAATTCATCCACCACGTCATACTTAGCAGCCCTGGCATGCATTCCCATTAACAAGAAAGTGTATGTCTTGGCTCCAACATTAAATTGCATTTTTACAGAAAATGGTGGACGGACGAAAGATACACTATTGCCAGATTTGGTTCTAGCCTTTTCAAAAAGTCCAAGTGGGCTATCGTCTGACAATGTGACCTTGTCCATTCTGTATATTAATAGAGTATACAAATTATATAACTAAACTCTCCATAGTGTATGATGTATATATACCTGCAAATAAACAACTTGAAGAAAGATTAAAGATAATGTTAGAAGCTTCACTTACGCATAGATGTAGGCATACAACTCTTGAGCAGGTCTACACCCAACTGGACCAACCAATTCACTTGAAAGCGCTTTATACATTCGACCTTGACAGCTGTAATTTACATTAGTAAAATCTTTTATATATTACAATCACTGCATTTGAGTCTTCATGATCTATATTATAAAATGTTAACATTTTACATATATACATCATAATATTATATTCCAGGATCTATATATTACAGTGGAAGAGTGCTATAGCTTGACAGCTGTATAACATAAATACTTTCTATAATCTGTCTCATTAGACTAGTGAGCAATCAGATTGATTATGAGTCAGCGACTGTCTTTGAGTGGTGACATACGTATACATACATACAGGCTTCATGGTATTACCCTGAGTTGACTAACTTATTTTTGGGATCTGCAGCAAACTTATTGAGTTCATCAATTAAACTTTCCAAAACATCCATTTCTTTTGTTTCCATTACAAATGTAACATCATGCATACAGAATATCTTAAAAGATGAGAATATATAATAACAGAAAATAATTATAAACTAAAGGTTAAATTTGTTTTATACATGTACATAAGACATGTAATTGTACTTTTATTATGTATGTGTATATACTGTATATATTGCACACAGTTAGGGAAATAATTAATCCACCAGCATATATACATGCATGTTATTATGGCATCTGTAATTGAGACTAATATAGCAACATAACATCCATGACAATTGCATTGTAAATCATATATATATATACGTTAATTATATATGGAAAATACACTAAGTTTATGATTAATATTATGTATGAATTTAATCTTAATAATATAGGACAAAACATTTGACCAATAATCCAAGTGACATACGGTCTTTTTTACACATGATTATATACGTATACTAAACTGTATATATAGTATTATCAGTGGCTCCATGTGTGTATATTGTTATAATATTTCATGAAATCCATACCTTCAAGAGTACTTCACGAACCCAAGCTCGTGATTCAAATTTATCAGTATTGAAGGTTTTGATATTAAAAGAAGCTATCTTGATTTCTCCTTTAGCTTCTTCAAGGACAATTGTCCCTAGTAAGAAGGCTCCCGTCAGAATAGCCAAGCTTATTTGGAAAGGTAAAGCCATAAATCTTATAGATATATACACACTAAAGAATTGAATTCAACTATATATTAACCACAATTTCTGTTCTATGCATATATATGCATATATATACAGCTGTTTATAGAGAACTTCCATGTACGTATACATCTGTATTATATCATGTGTATGTACTTATGCGTAATGAGAAGTATAAATGTATATATAGTCTTCATGAAATGTATGATATTTTACATTAATTGTATATACGATATACGTACACCATTATGACCCCATTAAGTATAAAAGTCTTATTCATTAGGAATGTAATGGATAAGTATAATGACTACCGAAAGTGAACTAATCGGTCTTTAATATCATAGTGAATCCCAGATGCAGGACCACATGTACTATTCATTTATATAAACTTACTCATGTATAGATATATATCTACGTATATAATTTTATAATTGTATAAATTTAGTACTTGTATATATTACGTAGATACGTATGTCATTATCATGATACATTGCAAAACTACACAAATTATTGAAGTACTTGCGATATGAAAGAACTTTAAGTTTGTAAGTTCAGCAAACATATGACTTATTATATGGGTCTGGTATGTATTATATCAGCTACATTAAATGGTCAAACATTAATGCATTCATTCAAATCCTGGAAAGTTTATTCTTGGAAACTTAAATTTCATTTTTTTCTTGATTAATAGACCACTCCTTCCAAGATCAAATTGTGAAATGTATTTGTCAGTTTTGGATGGCTGATCTGGTAACAATTCCGTTTGCTGCTGTTTAGTTGCCAGACCAATAGCACATTCAATCTCCATATAGATGGGATAATGAGTGCTCACACTTGCCAGCTACAGTGGGGAGAAGAAACTTGTAATAACTCTGCATACAAAGGGTGTAGATCACATGTACAGTATATATATACTGTTCTGTAGACATGCAAAAAATGCATGTGTACCTTATATACATACAGCATATATATAATATTATATGTAAAATATACATATATGTATCTTTCTGGTATATAGAGTTGGGAGATGTGCCCATACAAATGAACTGTAGTTAAATCAATAATATATTATATAGCATATCTATATGGTTACTTACTATTTCTCGTTTGTTTTGGATATAATCTAAAATTTTATTATTCTCTTTGACAAATTTGTTAAAATTGAATACTTTAGCTGGTCTGTCCTGATCGTAGCAGGCCATAGCTGTTTCACCAGCTGCAACAAACCTGTAAAACATTTTTTAAATTTCAAAACCAACATTAAGGATCTATTATACATGTACATTTACCTAATTGTAGTAACAGTTTGCTATATACAATATCAGAAATAGGGTGTATATATAAATATTAAATTTTTAAAGACTCATAAAATATTGCTTTAATAATTATAGATTTTCATTCCCATTAGTGCATCAAAAAATTTAAACTGACTTATCATATTGGCAGTGATCCTTAAAAGCATCAATATTTGTAGACTGTTCTATTAGCCAACGATATGTTGCATTCTTTGAAAAATTAAGCATTTCAAATTCATGCATATCAAGATATTTGCAATCAGCACTGAAGTCTCCAAGGAAATATGCATCCGGCCAACCATTTTCATGATAATAATCATACACACTTGGAAGATAGTTCAATTCTGTAAATGTGACATTCTTAGCAGAACTAGCTTGAAATCCAATAAGTGTTAATTCATACTGTACAGAGACATATCCCTTTGCAAACACCCTTGCATCAGCAGCAGGAGGATAGGTTAATTTGGCGACAAATGGTGGCCTTTGGAATTTATCACTGTTCGGACCTGAATAGAGTTGTACATCTTCCAATTCTACCATCTGAGGTCTATATACGTATGTACATGCAGTATTGAATGAAGGAAAGCCAGGATAAGTAGTCTACAGTATATATTTAGCATAATACCTATTATTTATATGTATAGTAGCAAGTGGATAATATCATACCTATGTATACATATATAAAAAGTTATCAGCTGTAACCGAGTCCCAGAGGTGATTGCATATATGCCTGTACATGTGTGTATATATACATATATAAAAGTTATATAGGTTCTGAATTCCATTGCATATATTATATGTTTCACAAATTACATTTCTAAAGTTTCATTTGAAGACTGTATAATGTATATATTTGTGATGTATGAATGTACATATATCCATAATTGGCTTACGAATAGAAATAAACAAAGGCATCTTTGCAATTTAAGTCACCAAACTTTGGACTGATTTTAAAGCTGTATTCCTTGTTCCTGCAATATCTATAAACACATGCATTATTTATTATACATACATTTAATTAAATAGAAAACTTCTTTTTGTAATATGCATGTATATATTACATATGTATGCAATACACACGTACACCTTGGATTCACTAAGATTTGCATATTCATTTAGTGCATCTGTAAATGCACTAACAAAATCTCTCTCTGTCAATCCCATAACAAAGATTACATCATACCTACAAATAACCTTTGAAAAAGCATATATATAATCCATTATGATTTCATTAATGTACTCTAATAGCTCATAATTATGCTAACTGTTACGTACATACAGTAGAATAGATATTATGAAACAAGGCCTATATAATCCATCCTGCCATTACCTTGTGGATGGTTTAAATGTCAGCATTTTTAGCTATATAGCTATACGTATATATTAAACTAAGTAGAATTTGGCTATATGTATAATATATAATATATTGTAACTTGCACTGTATATACATATTACTTTTAAGAACTAGCATTACCTTTATTATTACATCTTTAACCCAATCCAATTCAAGTTCAGTTTCATATTTTCTGTCAGTGAATTCATCAATGAGGAATGAAGCTACCTTTATCTCAGCTCTGGCTTGTTGAAGTAGTCCCACTATCCATATTGATACCAGTAGACTTATAAAATTTGTAGCTGCTGCACGCGCAGCCATAGTTACCTACGTATATACTTGCGATTGGAGACAGTAAGGTACGGAAGATAATATAATGTATAATGCAACTTTTAAGTGCTATTTATGAATTATCACATATATATTAAATGGCTTCCTGATGTATGTGTATATGCAGTGAAATTCAAAATCTTTTGGGGAGTATCATGTACTAAATCCTAATCCTTATCATCATATCATCGATTCCATTCATAAGTATATATATACTTTTATTTTATTTTTTTAATATATACAGTACAAGTTACAATATACTAAGGTAATCTAATATGAATAATTCATATATTATATTATATATATATTATACATGTATATACTGTTTTTATATAAATATACGTATGATTAGATGTCATTTTGTAGGTTCCCATTATTATTGTTTAATTTACAGTTTCAGGAGAATCTTCTAAATAAGTGTGTGGTAGAAAATACTGATTAATTTGTCAATGAGAAGTATATAATTAACTGACAAGAGCAAGTTTGGTATATATACCATTGGTATGACCAGTATAGCAAGAGCTATATATAAATGCAGTTCATTATATTTTCAGTTAGCGTTGCTATTAAAATTTAGGAGTACGATCTAATAATTTTTCTTTCTTGTCTTCTGTTTCTGTAGAGAATTTTCTAGAAGCCCTTTCACAGTCAATAGTTACAAACACTGGATAGTGCTCACTAAGAGCAAGTTGCTATATACAAATACCAGAGGAAGACACATTAATTTTAAAATAAATTGTTAATGAGAACACAGGTGCTATAGTTAAAATATCACAGAAGTGTGTTTAAGGAGAGAAATTGGCATATGCTGAGAATGTAGCCTTTATATGAGAAGCATATTCCATGCATGTGGTATGCACATAGAGTAAATCAGTTATTAAATTGGTCAGTAGACAAGATGTAAAAAATTAGAGCCAGCTTACTAAGGTATGAGAGTTATACTTGATTTGGTTTTCTATGGTGACATATTCTTCAATCAAGCCCTTAAAATTCAGTACTCCACCTGAACCAGGAATATGACACTCATGAGCCTTTTCACCTCCAGATATAAACCTTTTATATACAGATAGGTGTGAATGCATGGTCATGCAATGTAATACATATATATGTATACATAATACATATACGTACATGTACATGAGTTGCTGAGGCTTATTTAATATTATTAATATATTATATAATTAACATTATGAGCCTATATACGAAGTGTGTAATGTACGGATCAGGACTGTAGCCAATGTAAAGTACATTGTATAAGCATGGATAATCCAAAGCACCATTTTCCTATACACAGGCATATGGCTAGTATCAAACGTAAAAGGTCAAGAAAACATGTAAAACATACTATACCTACATGTTTTTCTAATATTTCATATTGACAATGCTATTTTTATATATACTAATACATTCAGGTATATCAAATACCTAAAGTACGTATATAAATCATGGCTTACGAATCAAAAGCACAGAATAGTTTTGAATCTTCTAATGTGGTATAATCTCCAACGAGCCACTGGAAATTGCTCTCACTAGTTAGTTTTAAATCAATAAAGGTTTCAGGACTTAGAAATTCACAATCTGCAAGCAAGTAAGACTGTTTATAGAGATAGTTCTATGTAATAATGGTTATCAAGTTAACGTTATCAAAAGATTTTTCAAAAAAACAAATAAATATACCATATTACGTATATTCATGAGTATCCTTGTAAAGCCTGCACGCACATATTATGTTGGTATATAATTGTTGCTTCATGCTTAGCCTATTGACATGACCTAGTACGTATGTCCATAAAAAGTACATGGATTTGGAAACTATAGCAGCCAGAACCCAAATGTAATAAAAACATTGGGGGGATGTTGTAAACATATGTATTCATAATTAGTGAATTTTATGATTCAGAAATATTATAAATTTAAAGGTATTAAATTATAGTATGCATTGATATATTAGGTACATACATCAGTGCATTTTCTGTCTATGCCAATTCCTATATAGTGGCCAATATGTATAAATACATTTTTATAAATTTTATATTTAATATACATGTACAATTTTAAGAATATTTCACCTGCATTCAAATTTCCAAGTATGTAAGCACTTTGACATCCCATTTCAAGATACTGATTGTACACCTCTACCAGTCCATCCAGTTCGATGGCATTAGCCTCAGCTTCGGGTTTTGTGTGTATACCTATCAGTCGAAATGTGTATTGTTTGGGTCTCAAATATATCTCTGGGTTCTCAACTGTTTCAATGGGTGGATAGACCACCTCAGTTACAAAGGGAGGTCTGAAGAACAAGCTAGCATTTTGACCACTGTAAACATGAGTGTCTGATAGTACAACTGCATCAGGGCTGGAAAATGGTAAAAGTATAGCTTAGATTTACACCAATATAATAACAGATTTTACAGTAGCGTAGATATATGGAATTTTACAAATGTGTGTATATATAGGTATGATTATCTGCTTCACAATTATATACATAATATTATACTGTTAGTTATTATACTCCCCACATATACTACGTAAATGTATACACTATGTACAATATATTTACGTAAGTTATTGCCTATATATATTATTTGTACATTGCTATATACACATATCGATCAAGAAAGCCAATGTATATATGCAAATGAAACATATTACTGTATATGAATAATATGTATACATATGCTTATAATAAGGAGAGCTGATAGAAGTACTATATAGTAGTATTCCTTCTGAGCTCTTGTGTGTACCGTATGTCACATACCTGTAGAAGTATGCATATCTTTCCTTACAATTGCTGTCTCCTAATTCTTTACTACTTATAAAATTGTAGTTTTCATTTCTGCAGTCACTATTAACCAAAAAATGCATATTTGAGAAATCAAAGTGATATAAAGTAAACACTAGTAACACTAGAAAATACATGAAATATGTAAACAATTGCTGTGAATCAAAACCTAGAGTACTTCTACCATTGAGCTAAGAAATGATCTATTCATTTTTCACTCTTCTATTAAAAAGGAAATCTCATGCACTGATTAGTGGAGATTCAAATTACTAGGATAGACTAATATACTTATTATTGAAAAAGGGAGTTAATTGCACTTGGTCTGTAAGATAATAAGCAAGATATAATCACTGGAAAGTATTACGCCAACCTTATACTTACTATCTAAAATAAATAACATCATTATTACTGCTAAAATAACTGGTTAATTTGGGTCTAAAAGCTAAACGTTTAAGTAACAGGACAATTTAGTCATGATTATTAGTATATACGTATGTGTTAAATTGCTGTATTGTAATATCTGCTATATGTACGTACTATATTCATTTTATATGTTTCAGATAATTGTGGTGACAGGTCTTACGTATGCATACCTATGTACATACCTAGTAAAGGAATTTGTCTTGTTGACTAATTTCATATTCAAAGTAGCATTGACTTCTTGTAGAAAACTGTAAGAGCCTGTTATTCCCATTACAAATATTACATCAAATTGACAGAATATCTACAACATATGTACATACACATATATATTATTATCAAGGTGAGCATTATTATTTAGAAAAGTGTATGATAACTTATTGAGCATCAGTTTCACTGATTGAATCAATAATCAACCTAAAGATCTTCATCAGAAGAAAGTATTGAAGACTTTCTGTTCAAAACATCCAGCTGCGTATTAATGATTTAAAAAAGTGTTGCGGATGCTCAATAAGTTGTTGTAATGATTGCAACTAATACGTACATCTAGATCTTTAGATACACAAAGTTTCAGAGGATATTTCAAAGAACTTATAATTACTAAGTGTATACAGTGATAAGGAGATTATGTGACATGCAATTATATTAATATCATAGTATGGTATATACGTAAATATGTACATACAAAGAAATATACAGTACGTATATACATTATATATTTGTGTGTGAGTGTGTGCGTATGTGTGAATTTAGATATGTAAATTAGGAACTTGTACATATGGTATATATCTTTTTTACTATATATGTAATACCTAACACTGTAACACTCTGTCATTTTTGTAATCTTACTCTTGGAATAACATCTTGTATCCAAGGAAATTCTACATTGTTCCATTTTTCATCTCCAAACTGGTCAATTTGAAAAGAGGCTATCTTTATTTCAGCTCTACCTTGATTAAATAGTATTGCAATCCCTAGCAATAGTGAAGGAAGTACCTTCAAGGAACACTTAGACCGTTCAACCATATCCTGTAGTTTAAAGTCACTTGTGAAAGGAACACTAAAGCTATATATAAGTATAATAGCATTTGCACACAATATATTCGTATTATACTATATATGTGAGTATATGGTGTACGTATATAGCAAGTGTTAGGATATTTTATTGAGCTGAATTATACATTTTCTATATATAACATTATTTTGAACACATTCAATACATATAGTTACATATATAGTTATGTATGTATTCATTAGAGGTATATCTATTAAATACCCTATATAACACTTAAAAGCATTTTATGGAATCTAATGTTGCAGCTATTAGATCTTAATGTTACACTAGAAGTGATGGAAGTTATAAACACTAATTTGTCCTTTTGGAAGCATGGGAAGTTTACTAATGGCATATAGCTACAGCAGCAACTTACTCCATTAACATTATATAGTCTTGCAATACAGTATTATGAAAAGGAGAAATTAGTTAACCAAAATGAAGGCCTTTCAGATAGGCTTTCTACTGGTGTGTGTTTTTATCCAAGATATTGACATTACTCACAGCATCCGCATTGGAACATTTGATATTACAGAGTTTAAGCAATGGAAATTAGAGGATCCAGTACTCAGTTCAGGTTTAGCTGCAGTAAGCCCACAAGGATTGCTATACAAATTAATAAATCTCTATAGATCCATCTTAAATTATATTCCTTATGTAGATGATATGCCATTACGATGTCACATTCTTACAAGGAGCAGAGAGTGAAACATTAGTAGAAATGTTTGTAACTAAAATGAATAGGTATGTAACCTATATAATAAACACAATCTGGTATAAACCCTTAAACGTAAAATCTTATATAAAAGCTATTCAGAATTTAGGTCATTTTCAGCACAATAGTATTTTCTGTATTATATACACTGTAATTTAATTTTTTCTCTCCTTCAGTTTCTGTCCTCTCATAAGTACGGAAAAAAACTATACCTACGAATATGTAGTTGATAAGAATGCATCACCCTGTGAACGGACTGAGCCTTGTAATATGCAAGAGGTTTATGCCTTCATCTATAGGTAAATATTCTACATGGTTGTGTGCATATGTATATTATATTTTATAATTAATGGTTCATATAGGCATAACATAGTATCCTCTGCCCTTTTATATTTACATCTGTATAAAAAATGTAAATATAGGATTGATTTTTCTTCAACAATATAAGGCTATGCATATCTTCACCTTATAGGAGTGAAAATGTGAAGGTAAATAATGTGTATTCACACAACAGTTCCGAATATGAATGTCTACCGTTAGTAGGGAAGCTAGAAATTGCACCAATATATGACATGGACAGTGATTCTACCAATGATACTAGTAATATGACTCTTATTGAGCCAGGATATGACTTTATCATAATCGGACACCATTCATCAAAGAAACAAGCTTTAAATGAGGTCAAAGGACTTGATAATGCCTTCTGTGGAGCTAAGGATACCTACGATTTAACTGATGGCTATATATTAGGGAATTTTGAGGCGGATTGTGACTATCTCAAGATAGAAGATCTTTTATACTCCATTATCTATAAGCCAACCTACTTCTGCTGGCTAACAGATAAATACACTTCAGTTATACAGAAAGAATGTAGCTTTGACAGGTAAAGGCATTCATATATCAGTAGACTTATATATTACGCATATTTCATAAAAAATTATAAATGGATGTTAGCTTGAGGCCATCTATTGTTAAGAGGTGGCTACAAATTTAGAAAGCCTTATGTATATGTATGGTCCATTATATATAAATATGATATTTAGCAAGACTTTAAAGCTGACCATAATTTCGGGGGTAACTGCTCTCCAAGGTGACTGCTTACAATGGTTTTAGTTTAAAATTTATAGCTAGGGTATAAAATTCTGCCGAAATCAGGTCAAATGAGTATCCTTTATTTATGAATGTACATAGAATATTAGCTGCTGGCTACCAGGCAACCTCCTGTGTCCTTGCAGACAGTGCAGTCGCATTCAATGTTCAGGATTACTTTGATAATGTAATTTCCAGAATTGATAGACGATACCAAGTGGGTTGTTAAAGTATTGATTTTGATTAATAGTACGTGGTTTCTTCTTTTTAGTTGTATTACCTATTAGCATATACGTATGTACTATATATATGTGTATATATACATGAATATATATATATATATATATATATATATATATACAGAATGTGTACAAATTTATGTATGTAGTATTATAGACTAATATTATATTGGCTTTAACCAGATACTTTTATATATGTAATACGTAGATATTACACCTGAACAACCCTATATTATATATATTATATGCTTTTGGCAGATTACAGATATAAGTGAACATACTCCGTTGAGTGTGGAAGTGGATTGCGGTGATGGACTAAGAAATAGAAGTCCACCAATCACAAAATGTTTCAATTGGAAGGACTTTTGATAAAAAAAACTATAAAACTAGAACATATATGCATCCCTGATGTATGCTATATACGTACATACAACATTGATAAATAACATTTGAAAAATATTGAGTGCTTGAGTATATAGCTAATGGCTGGTTGAATTTGTAAATACTGTAATTATTTTAAGATATTTGTCAAAACAATTAATGATAACTAAACTGATTGAATTTTGTTCTAGACACATTTGGCTAGCTATATAGGCAAGATTTGCACGTTGACTACATGCATATAGCTACAGTATTATACATTTATATATATGAAGCCATGTGATAGATACATATGAGTAACACAAGTTGCATTTCAACTTCGTCAAGGCTTACTTAAAGGGATTAACTCTTCTTTTAATCCAATCCCTTCCCCTCTGAGCTACTGGTTAATAGAGAGATGTAATGGATGTTGCAATTACACATGTTATATATATTAATGCTGTATATCTCAATCATGGACAGATATGAAGTTAACACCCGGTGTCAACATTCACAGACATCCGAAATGACTGTTGAAAATAGTAATGTAGAAAAATATACATACGTATATTACGTACGTAATGCAAGTTACAAAATGTTCTCACTCTAGAATAACCACAATCAAGTTAGCTAAATATTAAATATTGCAAATTATAGTAACTGCACTGCATTGATGGCCATGGGTAACATAAAATGCACTCTTTTACCAGCAAACCTGACATTGGGACATTGAGATCATCACATACGTATAAAACAGGTCTGATGGCCAATTGGCCAATAATTGGTTTGGTTCAATGGCAATTACTTTGCTTCTATTCTGAAAAATTCTTATTCAAATGTGCAACTGTACGTATACGTGGCTATTGTAACAAATATCAATCCCTGTCATAGGACAGTTATACTGAGTTCCTTTGCACTAGACCTGCCATTGTTCTTTGCTATTCCCCATAACTGTTTATAACAATAATCTGGACTAGAACATTCGAAAAAGTTCTCAATCACAAATAATCTGAAATGATTATCATACAAAGAATACAAACTGACATGCCTTATTTTAAACTAATCAGGCCCCAGGGCTTTATTTTAATGAAAAAAAAAACAAGCAGATACAGCTACACTTCAACAGAAATAGCCAGATACATTGCTCCATGTTGGTTTCAAAGTGATCTGACCAATTGAATTTTTTTCAATATAAATTTCCTATAGGTTTTCTATAGTCCTATGGCATTTTATATCCAGATTTTGTCGGTTTTCTAACAAACAGAGGCCTAAATAAAAGATCCCAATAAAATATATACCCATTCTGTTTCTAGGTCCTTTCTTGGAGCCATATGAATGAATTATATATATTAGATTAGATTACCTTAGTATATTGTAACTTGCACTATAATGCATTCTAAGCCTCCCAGGTATAATTACACACATGACATGACTTGTATCAAAAGGTTCTGGTCTGGAGTCTGTGGCTGTTATGTGTTGTGGAAAGTTGTAGGGGTGTCCGGGAAGATCTACAGTGATGTTGGCTCTTGTTGGTTGATGGCTTTTCAGAAATTTAAAGTGGAAGATGATGTCCAGTATCTTGTCATGCATGTCTCCTGTTGTACCTCCTGTAGTTGAGGGCCTTGTTGCAGTTGTTCAATACATGGCATAGGGTTTGTTTTTGGAAGCATAGCTTACAGGTTGGTGATGGTAATTTTCCCCACAGGTGGAGATTTGCATTTTCTGTGACTGCATTTAAGCTAAACTTGAATATGTTTTCTGTTAGTGATGGAATAGTAGAAGACCACATATTGGGGGCTCGATCAAGGCATTAAGTAAAAATATGGCCTTGTCTTGTTAGTCCAGAACTATGTTCAGCACGGTTCTTCATATCCTGATGAAATATTTTACTTTTGACTCTGGCTATGGTTTGTTTCCGGGATACCCCTGGGTCCTCCTTCATTACAGTGATAACTTCCTGGTGTGGCTTGAAGACGGGAGGTTTTGCTTTCTCTTCTGCTATTGTACTCCTGGTGGCAAGGTGTCTTATCAGTGGGTCCTGTGATGTCATCATAGAGGCTGCTAGAGCACATTTCATTTTCTTAAAGATGACCGCAATAGAAGGGAGTTGAAGTCCTCTTTGATCCTTGGGCAGGTATAGCCGGTTAACATCAACACATCTGACTATTTTTCAGATATCGGGTTGCTAAGGCTTCCAGGTTCTTTACCATCCAGCTATAGGGGAGGTCATTGGTTACTAAATCCCATAGCAGACGGGGGCAGATGCCATCCTTATAAAGGTGTAGTTTTTGTTGACAAGATAGCAGTGTACCATCAACACAGCTGGGGGATTTCTGTAGCTTTTGGAGAATGAATGTCTTAATTGCTTGTGTCCCTACAGTTAGATAGTGAGACGGTGGCTCCAAGGAATTTGAACTCCTCATTCCCAATAAAGGGTATTGCTTGATTGTCTAGGGACAAATTTGGGTTTGCTGGTCTACCAGAAGAAGCTTGGATTGCCATAGCAGCACATTTTGGTACCTTGGCCTTTAGTCCAGACCATTTGAGCCATTCAGCTGTGGTGTTCAGTAGGGATTGGCAAGAGGCTGGTCCATTACCAAGGAGGCAGGTATCATCAGCATACTGGAGTAGATTGCATGGGTGATTTGATTGAGAGATGGAGTATCCGTACTGTTCAGCTTGGGTGATAGTATCCACTAGAGTGTTCATGATGGTGTTAAAGATGACAACCGAGAGAGGGGTCTCCCTGGAAAACTCCTATTTCAATTGGGAAGGGATCAATTGACCAGTTCTCGGTTTTAGCTATTCCTGTAAGGTTGGTATAAAGGTCAGCCATTATAGAGACGAATTGGTCTGGGGCGTGGCAATGCTTTAAAGAATACTGGATTAGAGCATGACAGACACTACCGTAGGCATTTGCAAGATATATCCAGCAAACTGCTAGTGATTTGTGCTTCTTGCGTGCCTCATCAATAATGGAGAGTAACTTGAAATGGTGCTCTGTACAACCTGAAATACCATCCACAAAGGTTTTCTGTGCATTGGTGTTTAGGTACTTGTTTGAAATCATTAAGTGTAACCAGTGAATTTTGAATATTGAGGAGTACACTTTCCCTATGCAGGAGGTTAGGGCGATTGGTCTGAAGTTGGTTGGCTGAGTTGGATCAGACTCTGCTGATTTTTTGCCTAGCAAGCGGATAACACCTACTTTTCAATTGTTTTGGGGTGGTCCTGGTTGCCCAGCAGTGATTATATAGCTGGAATGCCAGTTCCTTAGGAGTAATGGCATCCATATTACATGGTGTTGTTGGTGCAGCTGCGGGTTTCATCCAATTTGGGCGGGTGTAGGTGGTGGCATTAGTGGAATAGGTAGTCTGGAAGTAAGTGGTGGCTTCTTCTTTGGTGAGCTTTGGGTCAATGCTAGTGTAATTGCCTTCATCTAAAAGCCTCTTAGTGTACTTCCAAAATTCTTGTGACATTCTTTTCTTTCTTTAGCTGTATTTCTTTTCAGGTCTCTTTGGTGTTCCTCTTTGACTAGCTTGCTGTATTGTTTTAATAGCAAACTAAACTCTCTCACTAATTTCTTGATGGATTCAGGTGTAGCATCTGTTTTCCTAAGCAGTCTTAGCTTCCTTTTGGCCTCCTTCTTTTCTTCCCTCACCTTCTTTAATGTTCTCTGGTGTTGATGGTGATGATGATGGTGTTGATGATGGTGTAGGTGAGGTGTTAAACTTTGGTATTTGTTGGCAAAGTAGCAGTATATTTCTGTACACAGAATGGAATTTATGTCATCCACTGTTTGTGCATTACATACCTTTGGTACTACTTCCATGTGGAAGAATTTGTCTGCCTCTAACCACTCATCTGTACTTTTAGGGAGGAGAAGATTTGGTAGTAGTTGGCTGGTAGAGGGATCTTTGGTACTGGAGTTTGGGGTGACCTCATCATGGATGAAAGCATTATCTGGTTCATATATGACACTTGTGGGTGGGTCTTCAGAGGATGGTGCTCTAGTCTCTTTGCAAGTGGCACTGTTTCTTAGGTGTGTTTCAAGTCTTTGAAACAGCTTTCCACATTTGGGGCAGGGTAACTTTTTGGCTTTGGTGTGTTTCTTTGCAAGGGTTTTCTGTGAAAGCAAATGCTCATAGTATCTTCCTCCTCTTTTGGGACAGCCTTTGTAGTAGTTTCCAACCCTACTGAAGTCTTTTTTACAGAATAGGCAAGTTTTTGTAGTTGTTGTCTCCATAGTTGAGGTGCGAAAAAATATAAATCCTCAGAACTTGAAAAGTAGCAATAGAAATTCCACAAAACTTCACAGATGTAGTCTTTGGGTAGAAAGCAACTGGTAGACTAGGCATAGCTGGGCCTAGATGAAGTTTAGACAGACTCTATTCACAGTACTTTTAGGACTAGTCACTAACACTTTTTTCCTCTCTTTCTTTGCAAATTTATCGCCAAGAGAACACTTACAAAATAAATTTTAACAAAAAATATTAAGAAAAAAGTGGGAAAAAAGCAAAATAAAAACATTTAAAAAATGAAATTAGAAGTACGGATGGCCCATGCAACAAATGGCTTGTCAATGCAACATTAATTCAGAAAACTATAGAAATTATAATTATAATGATATGTTAACTTCCTTACATCCCGTTACTGTCATACACATGCAGAACATATACAGTGTAAATATATAAATCTTGTTCAATATGGTTATTATAGCTTTGAACCAATCTCTACAATACTAGTTTTATACTAAATATTTTCTACATCAGCAGTCCACTAGAGTTAGTGTTCAGATTGAAAATTCAAGCTTTTCAGATTCTGAAGGCTGCATATGTTTTACAGCAGTGCCAGTTTCAGAACCAGAACTAGTCTGTCTTTTACCAGTGTACATGTGTCCCTACATTATATAAAACAGGTAGGAGTGCTCATTGACAGTCAATTGGTAAACAGAGATCGAAAAGAACATCCATCCTCAAGTAACATACATAACAAAGCATTAGTTAACAAATATACTCACTTCCTGAGGATTACATTGTTGTGGGATATAGTTAATGGGTAAATAAAGAAAAGAACATCCATCTTCAAGTAACATGCATGACAAAGCATTAGCTAACAAATAAACTCACTTCCTGAGAATTACATTGCTGTGGTAGATAGTTAATGGGAAAATAGAAAAGAATATCCATCCTCAAGTAACATGCATGACAAAGCATTAGTTAACAAATATACTCACTTCCTGAGGATTACATTGTTGTGGTAGATAGTTAACAGGGAAATAGAGAAAAGAACATCCATACGCAAGTAACTTGCATGACAAAGCATTAGCTAACAAATATACTCACTTCCTGAGGATTACATTGTTGTGGTAGATAGTTATTGGGAAAACAGAAAAGAACATCCATCCTCAAGTAACATGCATGACAAAGCATTAGTTAACAAATATACTCACTTCCTGAGGATTACATTGTTGTGGTAGATAGTTAATGGGTAAACAGAGAAAGAATATCCATCAGCAAGTAACATGCATGACAAAGCATTAGCTAACAAATACTCGCCATCTGAAGATTACATTGTTGTGGTAGATAGTTAATGGGAAAACAGAGAAAAGAACATCCATCCTCAAGTAACATGCATGACAAAACATTAGCTAACAAATACTCACTTTCTGAGGATTACATTGTTGTGGTAAATAGTTAACGGGGAAATAGAGAAAAGAACATCCATCCTCAAATAACATGCATGACAAAGCATTAGCTAACAAATACTTACCATCTGAGGATTACATTGTTGTGGTAGATAGTAAATGGGAAAACAGAGAAAAGAACATCCATCCTCAAGTAACATGCATGACAAAACATTAGCTAACAAATACTCACTTTCTGAGGATTACATTGTTGTATATAGTAAATAGTTAATGGGAAATCAGAGAAAAGAACATCAATCCTCAAGTAAGATGCACAACAAAGCATTAGCTAACAAATACTCACCATCTGAGGATTACATTGTTGTGGTAAATAGTTAATGGCAAATCAGAGAAAAGAACACACATCCTCAAGTAACATGCATGACAAAACATTAGCTAACAACTACTCACTTTCTGAGGAATTACATTGTTGTGGTAGACAGTTAATGGGGAAATAGAGAAAAGAACATCCATCTTCAAATAACATGCATGACAAAGCATTATAGTTAACAAATAAACTCACTTCCTGAGGATTACATTGTTGTGGTAGACAGTTAATGGGGAAATAGAAAAAAGAACATCCATCCTCAAGTAACATGCAGGACAAAGCATTAGCTAACAAATACTCACCATCTGAGGATTACATTGTTGTGGTAGATAGTTAATGGGAAAACAGAGAAAAGAACATCCATCCTCAAGTAAGATGCACGATAAAGTATTAGCTAACAAATACTCACCATCTGAGGATTACATTGTTGTGGCAAATAGGTAATGGAAAATCAGAGAACAGAACATCCATTCTCAAGTAAGATGCACGACAAAGCATTAGCTAACAAATACTCACCATCTGAGGATTTCATTGTTGTGGTAAAAAGTGAATGGGAAATCAGAGAAAAGAACATACATCCTCAAGTAACATGCATGACAAAGCATTAGCTAACAAATACTCACTTTCTGAGGATTACATTGTTGTGGTAAATAGTTAATGGGAAATCAGAGAAAAGAACATCCCTCCTCAAGTAAGATGCATGACAAAGCATTAGTTAACAAATACTCACCATCTGAGGATTACATTGTTGTGGTAGATAGTAAATGGGAAAACAGAGAAAAGAACATCCATCCTCAAGTAACATGCATGACAAAACATTAGCTAACAAATACTCACTTTCTGAGGATTACATTGTTGTAGTAAATAGTTAATGGGAAATCAGAGAAAAGAACATCAATCCTCAAGTAAGATGCACAACAAAGCATTAGCTAACAAATACTTACCATCTGAGGATTACATTGTTGTGGTAAATAGTTAATGGGAAATCAGAGAAAAGAACATACATCCTCAAGTAACATGCATGACAAAACATTAGCTAACAAATACTCACTTTCTGAGGATTACATTGTTGTGGTAGACAGTTAATGGGGAAATAGAGAAAAGAACATCCATCTTCAAATAACATGCATGACAAAGTATTAGTTAACAAATATACTCACTTCCTGAGGATTACATTGTTGTGGTAGACAGTTAATGGGGAAATAGAAAAAAGAACATCCATCCTCAAGTAACATGCACGACAAAGCATTAGCTAACAAATACTCACCATCTGAGGATTACATTGTTGTGGTAGATAGTTAATGGGAAAACAGAGAAAAGAACATCCATCCTCAAGTAACATGCATAACAAAGTATTAGCTAACAAATACTCACCATCTAAGGATTACATTGTTGTGGCAAATAGGTAATGGAAATCAGAGAACAGAACATCCATCCTCAAGTAAGATGCACAACAAAGCATTAGTTAACAAATACTCACCATCTGAGGATTTCATTGTTGTGGTAAATAGTGAATGGGAAATCAGAGAAAAGAACATACATCCTCAAGTAACATGCATGACAAAACATTAGCTAACAAATACTCACTTTCTGAGGATTACATTGTTGTGGTAGACAGTTAACGGGGAAATAGAGAAAAGAGCATCCATCTTCAAATAACATGCATGACAAAGCATTAGTTAACAAATATACTCACTTCCTGTGGATTACATTGTAGTGGTAAACAGTTAATGGGGAAATAGAAAAAAGAACATCCATCCCAAAGTAACATGCACAACAAAGCATTAGCTAACAAATACTCACCATCTGAGGATTATATTGTTGTGGAAGATAGTTAATGGGGAAAAAGAGAAAAGAACAAGCATCTTCAAGTAAAATGCATGACAAAACATTAGCTAACAAAAACTCACTTTCTGAGTATTACATTGTTGTGGTAGACAGTTAATGGGGAAATAGAGAAAAGAACATCCATCTTAAAATAACATGCATGACAAAGCATTAGTTAACAAATATACTTACTTCCTGTGGATTACATTGTTGTGGTAGACAGTTAATGGGGAAATAGAAAAAAGAACATCCATCCTCAAGTAACATGCATGACAAAACATTAGCTAACAAATACTCACTCTCTGAGGATTACATTGTTGTGGTAGATAGTTAATAAAAAAGAACATCCATCCTCAAGTAACATGCATGACAAAGCATTAGCTAACAAACACTCACCATCTGAAGATTACATTGTTGTGGTAGATAGTTAATGGGAAAACAGAAAAAAGAACATCCATCCTCAAGTAACATGACAAAGCATTAGCTAACAAACACTCACCATCTGAGGATTACATTGTTGTGGTAGATAGTTAATGGGAAAACAGAAAAGAACATCCATCCTCAAGTAACATGCACAACAAAGCATTAGCTAATAAATACACTCACTTCCTGAGGATTACATTGTTGTGGTAGACAGTTAATGGGGAAATAGAAAAAAGAACATCCATTCTCAAGTAACATGCATGACAAAGCATTAGCTAACAAATACTCACTTTCTAAGGATTACATTGTTGTGGACGATAGTTAATGGGAAAACAGAAAAGAACATCCATCCTCAAGTAACATGCACAACAAAGCATTAGCTAATAAATACACTCACTTCCTGAGGATTACATTGTTGTGGTAGACAGTTAATGGGGAAATAGAAAAAAGAACATCCATTCTCAAGTAACATGCATGACAAAGCATTAGCTAACAAATACTCACTTTCTAAGGATTACATTGTTGTGGACGATAGTTAATGGGGAAACAGAGAAAAGAACATCCATAACATGCACGACAAAGCATTAGTTAACAAATACTCACCATCTGAAGATTACATTGTTATGGTAGATATAGTTAATGGGGAAACAGAGAAAAGAACATCCATCCTTCAGTAACATGCACAACAAAGCATTAGTTAACAAATACTCACCATCTGAGGATTACATTGTTGTGGTAGATAGTTAATGGTGAAATAGAGAAACGAACATCCATCCTCAAGTAACATGCACGACAAAGCATTAGCTAACAAATACTCACTTTCTAAGGATTACATTGTTGTGGACGATAGTCCATGGGGAAACAGAGAAAAGAACATCTATCCGCTAGTAACTTGAATGACAAACCAATAGGTAACAAATACTCACATCCTGAGGATTACATTGTTGTGGTAGATAGTTAAAGGGAAAAAAGAGAAAAGAACATCCATTGTCAAGGAACATGCACGATAAAGCATTAGTTAACAAATACTCACCATCTGAGGATTACATTGTTGTGGTAGATAGTTAATAGGGAAATAGAGAAAAGAACATCCATCCTCAAGTAACATACATGACAAAGCATTAGTTAACAAATACTCACTTCCTGAGGATTACATTGTTGTGGTAGATAGTTAATGGGTAAACAGAGAAAAGAACATCCATCCTCAAGTAACATGACAAAACATTAGCTAACTCACTTCCTGAGGATTACATTGTTGTGGTAGACAGTTAATGGGGAAATGGAGAAAAAAACATCCATCCTCAAGTAACATGCATGACAAAGCATTAGCTAACAAATACTCACTATCTGAAGATTATATTGTTGTGGTATATAGATAATGGGAAAACAGAGAAAAGAACATCCATCCTCAAGTAACATGCATGAAAAAGCATTAGCTAACAAATACTCACCATCTGAGGATTACATTGTTGTGGTAGATAGTTAATGGGAAAACAGAGAAAAGAACATCCATCCTCAAGCAACATGCACGATAAAGCATTAGTTAACAAATATTCACCATCTGATTACATTGTTGTGGTAGATAGTTAATGGGAAAACAGAGAAAAGAACACACATCCTCAAGTAACATGCATGACAAAGCATTAGCTAACAAATACTCACTTTCTGAGGATTACATTGTTGTGGTAGACAGTTAATGGATAAACAGAGAAAAGAACATTCATCCTCAAGTAACATGCACGGCAAAGCATTAGTTAACAAATACTCACTTCCTGAGGATTACATTTTTGTGGTAGACAGTTAATGGATAAACAGAGAAAAGAACATCCATCCTCAAGTAACATGCATGACAAAGCATTAGTTAACAAATACTCACTTTCTAAGTATTATATTGTTGTGGTAGAAAGTTAATGGGAAAACAGAGAAAAGAACATCCATCTACATTGACAAGCAACATGCATGACAAAGCATTAGCTAACAAATACTCACCATCTGAGGATTACAATGTTGTGGTAGATAGTTAATGGGAAAACAGAGAAAAGAACATCCATCCTCAAGTAACATGCATGACAAAGCATTAGCTAACAAATACTCACCATCTGAGGATTACATTGTTATGGTAGATAGTTAATGGGGAAATAGAGAAAAGAACATCCATCCTCAAGTAACATGCATGACAAAGCATTAGTTACCAAATACTTACCATCTGAGGATTACATTGTTGTGGTAGATAGTTAATGAGAAAATAGAGAAAAGAACATCCATCCTCAAGTAATATGCATGACAAAGCATTAGTTAACAAATACTCACCATCTGAGGATTACATTGTTGTGGTAGATAGTTAATGGGGAAACAGAGAAAAGAACATCCATCCTCAAGTAACATGCATGACAAAGCATTAGCTAACAAACACTCACTTCCTGAGGATTACATTGTTGTGGTAGATAGTTAATGGGGAAACAGAGAAAAGAACATCCATCCTCAAGTAACATGCAAAAAAGCATTAGCTAACAAATATTCACCTCCTGAAGATTACATTGTGGTGGTTAAGAGTTAATGGGAAACCAGAAAAAAGAACATCCATCCTCAAGTAACATGCATGACAAAGAATTAGCTAACAAATACTCACTCTCTGTGGATTACATTGTTGTGGTAGACAGTTAATGGGGAAATAGAGAAAAGAATATCCATCCTCAAGTAACATGCATGACAAATCATTAGCTAACAAATACTCACTTCCTGAGGATTACATTGTTGTGGTAGACAGTTATTGGGGAAACAGAGAAAAGAACATCCATCCTCAACTAACATGCATGACAAAGCATTAGCTAAATACTCACTATCTGAAGATTACATTGTTGTGGTAGATAGTTAATGGCAAAACAGAGAAAAGAACATCCATCTTCATTGACAAGTAACATGCATGACAAAGCATTAGCTAACAAATACTCACCATCTGAGGATTACATTGTTGTGGTAGATAGTTAATGGGGAAATAGAGAAAAGAAGATACAACTGCAAGTAACATGCATGACAAAACATTAGCTAACAAATACTTACTTTCTACGGATTACATTGTTGTGGTAGATAGTTAATGGGGAAATAGAGAAAAGAACATCCATCCATAAGTAACATGCATGACAAAGCATTAGCTAACAAATACTCACCATCTGAGGATTACATTGTAGTGGTAGACAGTTAATGTGAAAACAGAAAAAGAACATCCATCCTCAAGTAACATGCATGACAAAGCATTAGTTAACAAATATACTCACTTCCTGAGGATTACATTGTTGTGGTAGATAGTTAATGGGGAAATAGAGAAAAGAACATCTATCCTCAAGTAACATGCATGACAAAACATTAGCTAACAAATACTCACCATCTGAGGATTACATTGTTGTGGCAGATAGTTAATGGGGAAATAGAGAAAAGATCATTCATCTTTAAGTAACATGTATGACAAAACATTAGCTAACAAATACTCACTCTCTGAGGATTACATTGTTGTGGAAGATAGTTAATGGGGAAATAGAGAAAAGAACATCCATCCGCAAGTAACATGCATAACAAAGCTTTAGCTAACAAATACTCACTCTCTGAGGATTACATTGTTGTGGAAGATAGTTATGGGGAAACAGATAAAAGAAAATACATCCTCAAGTAACATGCATAACAAAGCTTTAGCTAACAATTACTCACCATCTGAGGATTACATTGTTGTGGAAGATAGTTAATGGGGAAACAGAGAAAAGAAAATGCATCCTCAAGTAACATGCATAACAAAGCATTAGCTAACAAATACTCACCATCTGAGGATTACATCATAGTGGTAGATAGTTAACGGGGAAACAAAGAAAAGAAAATGCATTACTTCTAATACAGACTGCTTTCATATCATTAAAATGATAATTTAATAAATTTCATGCAAACTATTAATAATGTAAGTCCATATGTAGTATCTCTTAGCATGGATTCTGACACACTCTATATAGTGCTCACCTCTCTTGTAGTACCTGTTTCCTTAGGCTTGACACTCGCACCAGTACCTTGTCCAAAAGTTAGTGTTTCTTTTTTTTGAGTTGTTTTCGAAACAGCTTCTAGAACCTACGTACGTACATAAGTTTTACATGTGATGTTTATAGAATTGTATGTATAATTAATTCAAATATATTTGTTGAGCAAAAAACTGTGTAAAGAACTTCATACTCTATATAGTGCACACCTTTGGATATTCTTTCTTGATATTCACACCTTTTCTAATAGTTAGCACCTCTTGTTCCTCCATTTGAGTTGTCTTGGAAACTGTCACACTAACAGGTTTTGCAGCTATTGGTTCTAGAGGTCTCACCTATATACGTATACATCCACTTACATAGGTACGTATGTTATAGTATAGATATATATTCAGGCAATTAATCAGGAAATATTACACTAGAACCTACGTATTATAATACGACACACATACGTATATATACTGACCCAGTCTTCCTTGTCTCCTAAGGGTTGGTCACGAATATCCACACATTCACTCTCTGTATATATATGGAAATTTAATAATATGTCAGAACACATGCAAGTATAGAATCGACTATTTTAGGATATACCGTATATGGACAATGACTTAAAGTAAAGTCTTGTCAGTAACTCTGTACTGACAGAATCTGATTCAGTTGACAACTAAATGAATACAAAATAAGTGGTAATTTATGTACATGCAAAAACTTACACAATATCAATGTTACAAGTATAGATACATAGGTTAACTATACATTAATTTAATATCAAAGGTTTGCAGAGTTACTGTATATAAACAGACTTGCCAGTTCCAATTCACTCACCAAATAGACTGAACCATACAATTGAGCAGAAACATCCTATATACATAGGAATATACATAAATTAACATACATGATACTTTATAAAGTATGCACATGTGATTACCTTTGTAAATCTGAAGAGGTCTCCTCCAGTCAACAACGCATCTTTGATAAGATGGTTGCAGTTGTTCCAGGTGATCCAGAAACAGGCAATTCCACTGATTTGGACTTTAATGACCCGTAACTCCAGTAGCATCCACAGGAAGCGACCTTTCAACATGCAACCTGCAATACGACTAGCATACTCTTTTGGGATATGGAAACACACGGTTGTACTCTGGCTGGGCTTAACTGAGATCCAGTCAACTTTATCTCTCGGAATACCAGCTCCTTCTACTAACACAGCTCTCCACACATCATGGCAGCCTCTGTAAGAAAGATCCTGTATGCTGTTCTTGACAGTAATTCCTACCTCCACCACATCTTTACTGGGAAGATCATCACTGGATTGCTTAATCTCCAGGAGCCTTTTCTTTGCTGCTACAACACTGCGATAATCAAAGAGGTGTTCCTCATAGTGATCCAGAATAGCGGAAGGTACACCTCTGTGGACAGGTGGTAATGCACCCAGCATTGCTCTCAAATAGGATACATCATTCCATGATTTGGCTATATTCATGGAACTAAAGAGCTCTTTAACAGACATACATGTATGCACTACTTGTGGACCTTGAATGCGGAGAATCCCCATTAGATTAAGGCAGGTATCCTTAATATCAGAGAGAAATGGCTGTAGCAAGGTGAGAAGAGCAACATATGCTCCATTGTATAGCAGCTGCATTACAGATTTGGGGTCTTCCTGGCTCAAGAAGCTTATGAGATCTCGGCGGCAGTGTGATAGAATGTCATACTGTTGTATGTGTGAGTCGTTTACCACCGGATTGGTCACCACCAAATGACCACTCAAATCTACAGTAATCATCCTTAATATAGTAACCATGGACTTTCACAGCAAATACCATTAATATTTAATATTCAATCAATCTCTCTACAACTTTTACGATATATGAGACAGTTTCTTAACGATTCTTACAATATGTAGGGCGTCTTTGATATAGAGTTTAAACTGAATCAATGGGTAGATTAAGTAGTCAGGGGAAGCATTAGTAAGAGTACAAAGGCACGTACAGTGCGCATGCATGTTTGCATTATGTTTCTATAGCCTATTAGCTATATTCAATATTCAAATATATAATTTTTAGGTGCACCATGTGCATTGCACACTAGGGCGAGAGTATGCCCCATGCAGCACTATACAAGAAAGCAAAAAGTTAAAAAAATAACACAGTGATGTAACTCCACTATCACCAACCGTCGTTAGGGCTCCAATCCACCAGCTTTTCCAACAATTCACTATGCTTTGGACAAATCTCAGAGGTTTCTTTTAGGATGTTGTAAAATTTATCTAACGTCTTCATGCTAGCACTTTTGTGGAGGTGCCAAACCAAAACGTCGTTCGCTTCTTTTCGAGTTGTACACGCTTTAATTTTCTCCACCAAAGAATCATTTATGACTTCTCCTGCAAATAAATGATTTACGATGGATTTGGCGTCCAAATCTTCGATAAGAAGGAGAAGATTCTTTCTTATGATCTCTTTGCCAAGCTCCATTTCGTGTAAGGATCGAACACGTGAGCTATGGAGCCAGCAGACGTCACTAACTTAATTATGGATAATTCATGTACATAGCTACTGGCTCGTTTATGAATAATTTGTTTATTAGGCGTGAACGCAGTTCAGACCCTCGCTACCATCCATTTTGAAATGTAACATGATATATCGTTAAATTAAAAATATGGAAGTCAATATGGCTGCTCGTTTTGAGTGTCCCAAAGAGAAATTAGTAGTCACCGCTTTTCCTATAAGTGAATCGAAAATGTTTCCGCAGGAAAGTTTAAAGTCGTTCTTGTTGTAATTTTGAGACGATGGACGTTATCCTAAGGCCCAACCTCGATCTCGGGGCGCTTGACCAAGGAAAATATTTAAGCCACTTTTACGCATCGAGTAAGTTATCGACATTAAAATGTCAACCGTCGTTCGATACCTCACTGTTGGCCCTTTAGGTTGTAGGGTAAGATGGTCTTCTAGCCCGTTTGTAACTTTAGCTACACTTGACAAAATTTAGATATGGGCCTAAAGAGAAACGGGAAAAATTTGTTTGCCACACTTTAAGCAATTATGTGCGTGGGCAACCTATGATCCGACTCCCCTAAGCGACGGAAACAATAAACCTAGGTATACCGCTCGGTAATTATTTGATACAAATAACTGAAATCATCAAAAGCCCAACAAGATTTTGTTTATAAGTAAAGTCACCATACTCTTTATAACAATCAATGTCTTAAGTCATAACACCTAACAATAATACACATACATAAATGGTGTATCAAATCACATGTGAGAAATTCACTTAAAAATTGGCTTGTCCACAAAACTGACTAGACAGTTGTCATATAGAGGTGGTTGGCATGGTGACTTGTCCTGTTCAAACACCACAATCTCATTGGATGTCCCATCAGATCTCAAGACACTGGACGGTACATATAGTGTCACTTGAGGAGGTTCCACTGGCCAATATCTGCCTATATTGAACCCATTAATAAAGGCCACACCCTTGCTCCACCCATCCAGCAACAAGAAGGTATCATTAGCAGTTGACCCCTTTGGGAAGGCTGGTAACAGACCTCTGAAGAGTATAGCACTGGAGGGCAGGGCACCAGAGGAGGGAAGAGGCTTCAAGATGTCATCCGGGAAGGACATGTTCATTGGAACAGATTGTGAGGTCCAATCCTTTAAAAGTGTACCATTGAGGAAGATTCCATTAAGAATTCCCTTGTGATCAATGAGGTCGAGACTCTTGCTTCCTCATTCAGTATAGCACACTCTACCCTCATTCTCCACTAAGATGGTTAATCTCCCATGTGAGCCGGCACTTTGATGGATCACAATTGTCATATTTCCTCCATCAGCCTCTTGTCTCTTAACTATACCCTGCAATTGGTTATCAATAAAGACATTGGCTCTGTCACGTATACCACTCAGTGAGAGGCTGAAAGTGGTGGATGTGATGGGAGATGATCTGGTAAGCCTCTCCAGAGGATGGTTGTATGTGTAAATCACAAACCCATAGCTCTGGTCAAGTTCCTAAAATGTGAGTGGATTGTCTGCTACAACTGTTTTAGTGACCAAATAAGGAGTGTCAAAGAGCCAAGCATACTCCTTCATCTCAACCTTCCCATAAGCTGTCTTAGAGCTAGCTGGAGGGACAGGACCAGGAGGTAGAGTTGTTTTATTCATCACTGTAATAGGAATCAACCATGGTCCTGATATTGCTGGAGTTATTGGATATTAACCTAACTACGTATATATAACACTACAATTATTTGTATTATGTATTATTTCAATATTAATTAGTGCATGCTCAGACAGAAATCCTGCCAAAACATGTTATTGCATCAACTGCTGTCATGTGCTGTTGCAGTGAAACAGTTGAACAGAAAAGCTTCTCAATGATAATTTAATACAAAGTAATTCTCTACTTATTGCAGTCACAGTTATGTATATACATACATAGGTCCTATAAAAAGGACATACGTACACATGAAGTACACACATTGTATTGCATCACTTTTACATACAAAATTAATGTATGTTTCTTTATGAATAATGACTTTGGAAAGTCACATGAACAACTGATTGCTTATACTTCCAATTGAATGGTTGCCAGGCAACTGAACCCAATTGTTATGGAGACTTTTCTGTATTAAATAAATTGGAAATAAAGGTAGGTACAAGATGTACAAGTTAACACATTTAGACTAACCCAGCACTGTAACAACTCCCCCAAATGAGTATAGCTATAGCTACTAGGAGCTGGAAAAGACCCTATATCAGGCATATCAGTCGGACAAATTTAATTGATGTCATTTGAAGTATTCCGCTATCAAATACCAAGAAGAGTAAAACAAATAGATTGTCTGTTAGTAACTAGCCACAGAAACAAGTAATTAAAGTTTTGAACAGTTTTACAATCTACCAACTAGATCATCTAATGTCAAAGCCAATAAACTTACTCAAAGGGATTGTACAGTTTCATGGCCAAATAGCAAGTAAACTGACCTATCAGATACAGGGAACCTGGTATGCACACCTCCCCCAACTGACCTATGGTAGCTGGGAGTTACTAGTTACTAGGGACTGGTAGACATGCTAAATATGGTAGTACCATTGAACAGATGTAGATTAGGTCCTTTACAGCTGGTTTACTCACTTTACAGCTGTGCTGACTTCATACAAATTCCCTTGATCCAATACTTTCTTAATTGAACATGTTGCTAGGAAACAAACATTTGATTTCCGTGACAATTCTTCTTATCATATCACTATGACTTAATTAAAAGAAATAAAGATTATAGACTTCATTTAAAGCGGCTATATAGTTTGTCTGATTCTCTAAACAAGATGACCTACCAATCAGTATAGCTTTGAGCATGTACAACGCCAAAGTTCCTCAAACAAGGTAATTAGCTTCAGTAGCAACGGCCATTTTGGACTTACAAATTGATTGAGCAATATAAACATGTACGATTTATTGGAAGTGTAAAGAAACTCAATTGGTTATAGCACATCTCACGAGTCTGCATGAAAGCAGTCATACAAGGGAGGAGGAAGGGGGCAAATTGCGACCGATGCACATAATAAAAATATGCACAAAGTACACTAGCGTAAAGTACAATCACTCAAAGCCTTTTTCCAAAAACATCTATACAAATTTAATGATAAAGGAATTTTTGTTAACAGTTATGCATCTGTATCCTTAATTCTCAATGTTCTGTGTTATGCAGCTTGACATGTCAATTCATGCACTTGCAAGAGCTTGTGCATATATGATTACTGCTGAAACAATTAGTTCATTGAAATATTGATAGCTTGCTTAATTAAGCACTTCTTTTCATGAGTGAGTGTGAGACAAGTAGAAGGAAATGAAACAATTTCAATCTGAAAAAGAAACGTTATAATAAAATTTGTATTCACCTTACAACATCTTCAACTGATGGCTGCCATTTTAATCAATCTACAAACTTACATAATGGACAAACATAAGTCCAGGACCTTTACAGTTGTTATATTCACTGCTGATTCCAGATTACATTTGTAATATCTTTCCTTACTATCTTTTCCCATCTGAATGGGGCCAGCCAATAACTGTAATGATCCCCTACCACTCAGCCTTCTTATTCTTAAATTGGACATGTTGCTAGGTAACTAACATTTGGTTTCTATCACAATTCTGTAATGAATTAATATAGAGCAAGTAAAGTAAAGGCTGCAAAATAAATTTTAGTTATGTAAATTGCACTTCGAGTTCAAATAAGCATTCTAACACGAGTAAATGATATGGTAATTAAAACATTGTAACTTAAAGGAAAACAAACATTAGACTTGTTGAAATGACTAATATTAAATTAAAACATCATTTAAAGAAGCTATAGATATATAAAGTTTGTCTGATTCCCTAAACAAGACGACCTACCAATTAGTGAATCAGGGCATAAGTAACAATTGACCTTCTGAAGCAACGGCCATTTTGGATTCACAAATTGATTGAGCAATGTATCATAAGCCAATGACTTTTATAAGTACTAATGATTATTTTGAAGTGCATTTATACCTCGCGAGTCTGCCGTCATACAGAACTGATCATGAGAAGGTTGCTACAAAATTTTATGGCACAAGGATTTAGTTAAGTACATATTCATTATTGCTCAATGCTCTTTATTGTTTATATTTAAAGATATAATAATTTAGGAACCTGTGATTCTTGCTAACTACATCTGTATCATTGATTCTCAACGTCCTGTGTTGTGCATGCTATAATCAAAAAAATGCAAGTCAATGACATACTAGTATTCATGTGCTCGCAAGAGTTGTGCATGTGTTTAAAAAATTGATTTACGCTAATGAATTAAAAGTTCAAAGAGATATTATTATGCATCTACATGCAGTGATTTGCTTAGCTAAATAGCCGTGCATGCTTACTCAGTAACAATAACAACTTGCTGAATAGGCTGGGTCATGTTCTGCATGTTGTCTATTGTTCTTGAATAGGACCTCGAAAACAATAAGCAAAATTTCAATTCCACGATTTTCCGCCAAGTTCACCAAGTTTCCCGCCGACAATTTCTAATAAATAGTCGAGAAAATTTTCAGTCGTCGGCCTCCGGGCTATCAACTCTGGAGGTCTACTTTGGTGTGGATCGATGCGCCAACCGTGGTAGGAGCACGACCATGGTACCATGCGACAAAGGGTTATCGGTGTTCGTATAGTGGGGTGGTCTCTCTACCTATGGGTTAGTGCCTGGAGATGTATCTCACTATTAATCCTGCTTGTGTGTTAAATTGGCACTTGCGGATTCTCACTATACGACCCGTACCTGGAGGAGCGTGGGTCCAGTGCCACTACGTAGTCGGTCAGGGAGCTATTGTAGGCTGCCGCATCAGGTTGGTTTAGAAGACATTTGTATTGCAATTGCAATTAATTTTACATGCGCATGTGCTCACTATTTATGTATTCTCTAATTCTTTCTTATAGTTCATCGATGGGTCCCTACTCTAAAGCGAACTGGCCGATCCCAATGAGCTAAAGTCTGTGTACAGTGCTCTCAAGCTGCGTTGTGTGCACATGATGATTCTCATTGGTGGGAGTTTGTGGTCCGCCAGGGTCGGGCTTGTTCTGTCCGTAGCGTGAGGCAGTGCAGGACTAGTAACTGGTCACAGGTCGGTCAGGTACGCCGGACCGTTCCCGAGCAACTTCTCTTACGACGCAAGTAGTGGAAGTGTCAAACAGAGTTGAGAAACCGGAGGCCTTTTGGGGCACGAAGTACTTCTACCTCCTCGTGGTGTGCCCTGGGGTCACCTTTACACCAGTAAAGTGATGCGAAACGAAGTACTGCAGCACCATTCCAGTATCCAGTAAAACTCAAAAGGAGAAGAAACAGCATGGTCTCTTTACATCCATGAAGAACTTATTTAAGAACTATATTGTTTGAACATATTTTAATTTAAAACCATGTACATGTATGTCAAAATTGCCAAACAAAGTAATCATTGTGCAGTGGTTATACAACAATCCCAATTGTCGATATAATTTATAATGAGATTGGTATAATAAGATAATACATTCCAGCTCATCGCAATAGCATACATCTGCGTAAGCATTCAGTATACTCTTGTAAATATTGCATAACAAGTGTTATAAAAATCCAAAGGCTGCCCCCATGCATATCCTTAACTATAGATTGCGGCAGCGATGCAGGACACAGACATGCATCATAAATGTCATTTGTGATTGCAAGTAAAGAGGAATTAAGCAAGAAAAAAGGAAAATAAAATGAAAAAGAAAAAAGGGAAAGTAAAACGAAAAAGGAAGAAAATAAAACGAAAAAGGAAAAAAGGAAAAAAGAAAGATGTATTCGGCATGATGTGTACTTCAGAGAGTAAGAAGAGAGCTTTGGACTGGTCAGCTTGCAGTCCTGAAGGTTTCGAAGATCTCCTTTTCCTTCACACATTACTTCTAAGCTTCCCTACTTCTACCATCATGATGCCCTGAACTTTATGATAACATGCCCATTTAGAGCCATATGAATTATTAAATAACTATTGTCACCTTATATTATTGTATCTATCTCTAGCTGGGAATTCTTTTGTGTCGGGATTTGGCTAATGAAATAAACTTATATACCCCAGCGGGACAAGCAGATGTACAATGTAAATGACATAGACTACCGCCATTTTATATATGTAGTTCCATTTCAAAATGTCTGACATCGACAGCGATGAATCTCCTTACAGTGGGAGCGAATCTGAAGTAAGCTTCTCCATTAATTTATTAATATTTGTTTTTTTTACCGTTACTTTGTGAAATGCTAAACTTAGTCCAGCTGTAGCTTCGCTTTGTCGTTGGACACGAACACAGGAGCTGTCTATATATGTATAGGAATTCAAATAGACCAAATTTCATTTTGCGTTGAAGTTCGTTTAGTAACAGTGAAGTTTGGACGTGCTAAACCTTTAAGAATATTGCTGGTGTGGGTACCAGAGCATTAAGAGATCAACATACTTAGTTTTTGTATAAAACCGAATGGACCTTAGGTAAGATGTCTACCAACACTTCAAAGGTTTACTGACAACCTCCCGGATAATACATTAGTTTACTGACAACCTCCCGGATAATACATTAGTTTACTGACAACCTCCCACATTAGACACAGTTTATACTTTTATGGTTTTACTTTCTGAGCTTTGTGTTTATCTGAAAATGAATTTGTAGCTACATGTAATATTTAAATGTACCTAATTTCAAAAACAGAGGAATCACGTACAAGTACCATCTGAACTACTTAATTCTCATTTTATCGTTTCTCTCTCTCTCTCTCTCTCTCTATGTACAAACAGGAAGAGGAAGAAGAGGAACAGGAAGTTAGTAGGGACCAACAGGATGTAATTGATGAGGACGAGGATGAGGAAGAAGAATATGATGATCTTCCTGTCAAGAAAAAGCCAAGAAATGATTTCATCATTGATATGGCTGGTTGGTGTATCAGAATGGTGTTGTTTGTGGTGGGGGGATGGGAGGGTTGAATGTTTAAAGATTGATTTGTGTTATCTTTAAATATAATAATTGTCCTGTGTGGTTAATTGTAACATTTAATTTGACTTTTTTGTTGTTGTTGTTGTTGTTGTTGATCAAGTGTTGTTGTCCCTGTAGAGGAGACTGAGGGAGAAGAGGAGGAGGAGGACTGGGAAGATGGGGCTGCTGATATACTGGACAAGAGTGAGTGATTCTTCACATAGACTGACGGAATGGTACATGTTGAAAGGTTGATGTATGGCATAATGAAATACGTAGCATTGAAAATTAGACAGGCAACCGGATTATTTAAACTTATTTAAAGACAATGTAGTGGACATTTTTGAGACTCAAAAAGAAACATTTGCTACACATGGTGTTGTAAGGAGGTCTGACATTTTTTTCATAGGAAACTACTGTACTCTCTGAGGAGAGATTGAACAGAAACATGGCTGCCCTATTCAATGTGTTTTACAATATGTGTTCATCTTAGGATAGCATATGAATAATATATACAATATTAGATAATATATCATAATATGTAATTCTATCTCTTACAGGTATTGATAGATCGACCCTGATTGAAGATACCAGTAAAGCAAGACAACTTCATCATACCCTCCTGGAGTAAGTGTTATATATAGGAAACTACTGTACTCTCTGAGGAGAGATTGAACAGAAATATGCCTGTCCTATTCAATGTGTTTTACAATATGTGTATGTATATACGCATGGGTACATGAAAAGGGAGTTAATTGAACTCAGCCCAAAGGCATATGACAAAATAATCACTTGGAGTTAATACGCCTGACCAGCTATGTGACCAAAGTCTGGTCTAGGTTGGGAGACCCAGATCCTATTGAATGGCAGCCAGTACATGTATGTACATAGTTAGGAATGTACCTACATACATATATATGATATATGAAGTTTATTGAGCAACAGCAACAATAAATCTTTGGAATAGAACGTTTCAACCCGTAGGTCTTCATCAGCAATAAGACCTATGGGTTGAAACATTCTATTCCAAAGATTTAATGTTGCTGTTGCTCAATAAACTTCATATATCATCATGATCGCGACAAATAAACCCTATCAGTACATATATATGTATGTACATATATACATATTGTAGGAGTATAGGAATATATATACAATGTCATGATATGTATACTGTATTCATATGCAGTCAGGATCACGATCACATTGAAAAGTACTATCGTGAGAAGTATGCTGAGGCTCCTGAAGGAGAGTTTGATGAGTACGAGGAGCAGCCAGAAGACATCCGGCAGCAGAGCCTGCTACCTGGAGTGAAGTTAGCACATAATCTGATTAGGAAGAGAATGTCTTGATCTTATGCATGTGTCTCTTTTGAATGGCTCATCTTTCCATGTAAGGGTGCAGTTGGTTTAATCTTTTGTCAGACGTACCCTGAGGATCTTCTTTAATTTCAATAAATTGAAAGATGTATCATTTGAAAGATACGTATATTCAACACAGTTAGAAGAAATCCTTTGATGTACAGTGTATTTGTACTGTTCACTAAATGTATTAGAATGAATTTGTTTACAGTGAAATTTGCTTTACAAAATTTCATAAATTTGGGTATGTATGCACATAACATAAGGTTGAGTTGCACTCCTCAGGGACCCCAACCTGTGGACTGTCAAGTGCAAACCTGGAGCAGAGAAGGAGACTGTGTTGCTCTTAATGAGGAAATTCCTTTCCAAGCAAGATTCTGACAGTGTAAGAATTGTTACTTCTGTGATGTTACTAGTAACTGATTGTGTCAACAAAGTCTTTGAGTGGGATATAGGTGGAGATAGTTACATAAGTACATGTATATAGCTTATAGCACGTATGTATGTCTGTATTACTGTGTGGTGACCTGTGATTCATTGTATGTTGTATTATTCTGTACTGTACAGCCCCTGCAGATTAAGTCTGCCATTGCAGTAGAAGGTCTTAAAGGATATATATATGTGGAGGCATTCAAACAGACCCATGTCAAACAGGTATGGAAGAGCTTGTACCACTAGCGTACCTATTGTTTGTGATTTTAGAATTATTTTTTAATCATAACTATCTTGTGGCCCCATGGAGCAGAAGAATACAGAGTAGATTCTTATATCCTCATCCAAAGCTCTCACTAGTTAACTACAGGCCTTTTACTATAGAATGGATGTGGTATGGAGGAAGGTATTAGATTACTCATTGCATCTAAATGATATTGCCACTGCTCACTTATGACTCCCAACTGACCACTGCAGTCACTTCATCACTTTCCTTCCTTTACTGGGAATGGATTCTTTCTGTAGACTGTAGAAGATGTCTCCAATCTTCGTTTGGGCAAGTGGTCCCAGATCATGGTGCCGATCAAGGAGATGACCGATGTCCTCAAGGTGGTGAAGGACACTGGAGGGATCAAACAGAACTCCTGGATCAGGCTGAAGAGAGGAATCTTCATGGATGACATAGGACAGGTATCATCTGATTGACTAGACATTAGTTGTGTTATTAAAGTGATAGTCACCCAAGTATCACACTTCAGGGGGGACTGCCTTTTCTGGACCCCTGTTGGAGTACATAACTAAAACTAATGTTTCTTTAACTATGCAGTTAGTCAGGACACCTAGGTATACCAGTAGCTCAACCTCTGTATATGTACAGTAATACTGTATTTAAAGGCATAACCCATGTTTTAATAATGGCTGTCACTGAGTTTAAAATATCCAGACATTTACCTGGCCCAACCCCGTTGACCCTTTGAGCAAGGATCCACTTTATGTATACATACAGGGGCTCATACTGCATATATCCGTATAGAAGCCAGTCTCGAATAGAGTCCTGGGTCTCGAGTAGAGGGCAGGGTCTCGAGCAGAGGGCAGGGTCTCGAGTAGAGGGCAGGGTCTCAAATAAAGGGTAGGGTCTCGAGTAGAGGGCAGGGTCTCAAATAGAGGGCAGGGTCTCAAATAAAGGGTAGGGTCTCGAATAGAGGGCAGGGTCTCAAATAAAGGGCAGGGTCTCAAATAGAGGGCAGGGTCTCGAATAGAGGGCAGGGTCTCAAATAGAGGGCAGGGTCTCAAATAAAGGGTAGGGTCTCGAATAGAGGGCAGGGTCTCAAATAGAGGGCAGGGTCTCAAATAGAGGGCAGGGTCTCAAATAGAGGGCAGGGTCTCAAATAGAGGGCAAGGTCTCAAATAGAGGGCAAGGTCTCAAATAGAGGGCAAGGTCTCAAATAGAGGGCAGGGTCTCAAATAGAGGGCAGGGTCTCGAATAGAGGGCAGGGTCTCAAATAGAGGGCAGGGTCTCTCAAATTGACACACTGGGTCGAGGTATGAACCCATCACAATGTCTAGCCAGTTTATACTGCAGAAGCGATGCAAAAGCGATAGTCCTACGATGTTGAAGGAGAGGCCGTTAAGTGCACTGCAAAGTAGACTAAGTAAGCGACTAGGGAGATGAGTACAGACGTCAAAAGAATAATTTTATAGACGCTTGGTTCAAATTGAGGCAGGGTCAAAATAACATAGAGGCCCGGGGCTCTACTCAGACAAATACGGTACACAAATATGTACATGTAAGACAGTATGCCTGTAAAGAGTGGCCTCTTTTTTTTCTCTTTTCAGGTGGAGTATGTTGACTTGTCACGTAACTCTGCAATGTGTAAGCTGATGCCAAGGATAGATTATACTAAGAAGAGGGGAGTGTTGAAGGCCTCAGGAGTGAGTTGGCTTTCAGTGGGGAAAACCCCAATTTGCTTCCAAGGGAAAATACCAAATGGTAGTAGTCTATTATTAATGACCTAAGGTCTGATGGACTAATGTAATACATATTCACAGTATCCATCCAAGCTAACGTCCTCCAGCAGTGAGGTTATTCTAAGTATAGGAATGTTTTCTGAAAGGTATACTAATATATGTAAAATGTATGTGAAATTGTATTGATAGTCAAGCCACAATCAATCATAGGCAAACATTACGGAGGGAGAAATTACAAAGGAAGCAATTGCTGGGATATGAACCCAGGATAGCTGGTTATGGCCACCAGTGCTCTGCACTGAGCTACAATTGTTACAGTGTATTTGTCAGACTTTATAGATGTACCACTGTATTCTCTGATATAGTCTATTATCTGTGTGTATATACGTATGTAGCAGAGGGTACTCCACTATTGGTGGGTCAACAGAGGTTAGTGAACTGACAGATTACTTTACTGCATCTGATGTAGGAGGATGAGAGGAAGAGACGTAAGAGACCTCCTCAGAAGCACTTTGATATTGAGCAGATCCGGGCCATTGGGGGAGAAGTGTCCAGAGAAGGGGAATACTGGCTGTTTGAAGGAAACCGATACAAAAATGGCTTCCTCTACAAAATGTTTCCCTTGTCAGCTCTGGTAAGTGGAGACTACATATAGATATAGGGGTAGGTGTATGTTCTTAATTGTCTATACACACAGGAGACCTTCATTTCAAGGGAGGCACTTCCCTTGACGGACCTTGCCCACCCATTTAGTGTCAACATGTACCGTAGATAGTGTCTATATTCGTTGCAAGGCTGTTTCCACCTCTACTTCATCCCCATATTCGTTGGCTTGTTCCTAAACAAAGTCATGCTGTAGACCTCTTATTATAAGCTAAGGTTATAAATATCTGTCAAGTATATAGGCTTCAGTTTATGTATTTAGCTTTGTGTTCTATTAGTACATGTATGTTGTTGTATCCAATGTGTTGTTAACAGGCAGTTAATAACTTCTAATTTAATCTTTATTCTTAGCTTCATGAAGGAGTTAATAACTTCTAATTTAATCTTTAAACCTTAGCTTCATGAAGGAGTTAATAACTTCTAGATCTCAGCTTCATGAAGGAGTTAATAACTTCTAATTTAATCTTTATTCTTAGCTTCATGAAGGAGTTAATAACTTCTAATTTAATCTTTAATCTTAGCTTCATGAAGGAGTTAATAACTTCTAATTTAATCTTTAATCTTAGCTTCATGAAGGAGTTAATAACTTCTAATTTAATTTTTAATCTTAGCTTCATGAAGGAGTTAATAACTTCTAATTTAATCTTTAATCTTAGCTTCATGAAGGAGTTAAGCCTACACTTGGGGAATTGGAAAAGTTTCAAGTCACTCCTGAAGAAATTGAGCAAGAATGTGAGTGTGTTACACAATATTAACTGTTATAAGTAATACACTCTAAGATGACCCTATCTACAAGCTCAGATAATCCACATACATACGTACGTATACATCATTATCCCTTGATCTAAAGTCAGATATTCAAATCTCCTCTTCTCTCTGTTTACAGTAAACACAAGTTTGACCAATGACAAAAGTGCCCCGCTGTTCACCCCAGGGGATGTGGTGGAAGTGTGTGAAGGAGAATTGATGCACCTTCAGGGAGCTGTTCTGAGTGTGGATGGGAACACTGTCACCATTCAACCCAAACATGAGGACTTAACGGTCTGTTCACCAACCTTAGCAACCATACCTTTAAATTGAACTCTTAGCAGCCAGAGTCTCTTAAATTGAACTCTTAGCAGCCAGAGTCTCTTAAATTGAACTCTTAGCAGCCAGAGTCTCTTAAATTGAACTCCTTAGCAGCCAGAGTCTCTTAAATTGAACTCCTTAGCAGCCAGAATCTCTTAAATTGAACTCTTAGCAGCCAGAGTCTCTTAAATTGAACTCCTTAGCAGCCAGAGTCTCTTAAATTGAACTCCTTAGCAGCCAGAGTCTCTTAAATTGAACTCCTTAGCAGCCAGAGTCTCTTAAATTGAACTCCTTAGCAGCCAGAGTCTCTTAAATTGAACTCCTTAGCAGCCAGAGTCTCTTAAATTGAACTTTTAGCAACCAGAGTCTCTTAAATTGAACTCTTAGTAACCAGAGTCTCTTAAATTGAACTCTTAGTCCCAGTCTTAAATTAACCAAACCCCAGTCTTAAATTAAAATTTCACTTTTGAAAGATATCATCAGTCTCTTGTACAAGTAGATCATGCATATATTTCATAAGTTTCCTTTTTACTCTGGTAGACTATAGTTTGTTATTTCAGAAAGTTTCAAAATAAAGAGCTACACAATTAACAACTCCAAAATGAATTGAAACATATGCCATCGAAAAGCTTGTCCTATTCTATAGAGTTGAATCCTTTGTATTTCTGTTGACCTTTCAGCTCTTGGTTGACCTCAGTTGAGTAGCCATTTCATTGGAATTAGAAGTCTCCACTCTCAATCCAGTGACATCAAACTCTTACCAATTCTAATACATTAAAGTTCCATCTTACACACTGTATATGCATACGTACGTAGTACTACTGTATTTCTTTGGAGATGCTCTGTAAGTTTAAGTGGTTCTCTCTTTAATCATGCCATCACAACTCTCTTATTATTTGTGCTTTTGTCTTCTGTAGGACCCTCTCGAGTTTCAAGCCAATGAATTAGCTAAGTACTTCAAAGTGGGTGACCATGTGAAGGTGATAGCGGGGAGGTACGAAGGAGACACAGGGCTAGTGGTGAAGATGGAAGTGTCTCAAGCTGTGGTATTCTCAGATCTAACAATGTCTGAAGTAAGTCTGAATGCCAGTATATGCACACGAGTGTTTCACATACATGATAAGTGTTACGAAATGGGATTGGTCTACAAAGTATATTAAAGTCATTACATTTGTTGTTCATACTGAGTTTAGGATTGTAATTATTAAAAACAAGCACTTGTAATTTGCAATTATTGTACTCTCTGGCTTATTACCTATCGTATGATTTGTATTAATTAGTGGCCATGGTTCTATAGCACTGGTAACTGAAATACATTATGACACTAAATTACATTTATAAATTATCTTATTTGACCATGTTAAATGTGTCCAGCACTTGCTACAGTAATATTGTACACTTGTAGTTAGTCTATATATAAGTAAGTATCTGTTCAAACCTTGTGTATGCTAAATGTATCTCTTCTCTTCCGTCCCTTTACTGTACAGCTGAAAGTCAGGCCAAAGGACCTGCAGCTATGCAATGACTCTAGCAGTGGTGTGGACACCTCTGGTCAGTTTCAGTGGGGAGATCTAGTTCAGATTGAGTGAGTTCATCCCTTTTTCTTATGGCTTGCTTGTCCCTGCTTATGAACACCCTTCTGTGGATGGGAATAGATTGTGCGGATGAACCATCATTAGTTGATTTCTATGTTAATAAGTTAGGCAGATTTGCACTTATGAAGAACTATAGAGAATATGCTTATTTTTCCTTTTAAAAACCTATATGCAATGCTACCTTTTGGAAGATATTTAGTACAAAAAATTTGTTGTATTTACTGATTAATTTCATTTATAGACTAAATTTATTTATGTCTGTACACATTAAATAATATGAAGTGTGGGTAGGTTGATTATTCATGAGATACTAATTTTCTCTTTTCCATTTTTGCAGGCAGAATGTGGTTGGTGTTATAGTGCGTCTAGAGAAGGAGGAGTTTAAAGTTCTCACTCAGTATGGAAAGGTTTGTGACTAAAAGCAGTTGTGCTTGTAGAATGATTGCACTGAAACAGAATTGCTTTCTTTTGTTTTCAATGAAAAAGGGAGTTAATTGCAATGAGCCGTACAATAGCTAGGATGATAAGCAAAAAAATTGTTTTCAATGTACAATTTTACTATTTGGTTACTGTAAGCTATATCATTTGCATGGCCAGTATAGATTAAGCCTTCTGGAAGAGTTAAATATGTTTGAAAAGTTAATTTGTTAATGTAAACCAGTTGCCATTACCATCTGGGGTCCTTGTAGGAACGCATGGTGAAGGTTCATGGTGTTCAGAAGAAGAATACAAGACATGCTACAGCTCTAGACAGAAACCAGGTAGCTACAGCTTGCAGCAAATTGTGTTTAGAATTTTCAGTAGTTTCATGTTATATTTATTGTAGCAGGTTGTAAATGTCTCTCTGTTCTTATCGCAGAACGCTATCACTGCTCGAGATATCATAAAGGCTGTTGACGGCCCGCACAAGGTAAAAAATACGGAATGTTGGTTTTATATAGTCCATTTTGTATGTCGTATTTCGGGTTGGTAGGATGGCCGAGCGGTCTAAGGCGCTGGTTTAAGGCACCAGTCTCTTCGGAGGCGTGGGTTCGAATCCCACTTCTGCCAATTTTTTTTCCTTTTTTTACTGTAGTATTGAAATATGATTTTCCTTCTATTCACGTTGTTGTAGACTAAACAGGGAGAAATTCGGCATGTTTATAGAAATTTCATATTCATTCATTCTCGCAATGTTATTGAAAATGGAGGGATATTTGTCTGTAAAGCTCGTCATTTAGAATTGGCTGGTGGCAGTAATGCAGTAAGTAGTTATGAATTAGGTAGCTACGTATAGATTAGAAGATAATTTGTAATGTTTTTCACATGTAGGCTCAAGTGAGCAGTGGATTTGTTCCAATGTCCCCCCATTTGTCTAGCCCCAATCCACATGCATCTGGTGGGCAAGGCAGGGGGAGGGGACGAGGGGGTGGTATGGGGCGTGGCCAGCCAGGGGGTAGGGACAGGTCTATTATTCATAAGACAGTTCGTATCATCAAAGGACCTTACAAAGGTTAGCAAATGTATAACAACATGATTATGAACTTCTAAAGCTATAATGAGACATCAAAGCTTTAATATTAGCTTCAGATCATAAAATTCCCTATTTTTTCATAAAAGCAATTTGGTATCACAAATTCTAAGAACCAATTGTTGCTATAATTAAATTAATAATAGATTGGTGTTATGTAGTAATGACCTGTCATCACACCATAGGAAGTAATTTGAGATATTTACTGATTTACTGTATGTGTGTATATGTGTTTATATGCTGTACGTATGTAAGGAACCCCAGGTAGACCAGCCTTATTGAGCTGATGGGGCTTTCCTGGTTAAATGATGATGATGATGATGAAGACATTTGATCTGAAGAGCACTCTGTGATTGTTCCCAAGTGAAGTTTCTATGTTCATTGTACTTGTACAGTACTGAAGGAATAAGGAGTGCTTGTTGCGATCATTATGAGAAGAAAGCCTTATTAAGCATCAGCAACATGGATTTACTAATTCAGGACGTTTCAACCCAGAGGTCTTCATCAGCATTATAATTAATCAGTGATGCAGTTAAATATTATCTAACTGGAAAGTGTATTTCATGAGACAGAAGTTTCCATATTCAAAGAGAGTAGATATTAATAGTGATCAAGTAATAGGATTAATTTATTGCCTTCAAGAACTAACTGATGAAGACCTCCAGATTGAAATGTCCAGTTTTGTTAAATGTAAAGTTGCATGACTGAAGAAATAGAGCTTTGCTCATTCATAGTGATATGTCAATAAAGGTACTATTACACGTGACACTTGTGTTGTGTGCATAGGCTCAGTTGGTATAGTAAAGGATGCTACAGATACTACAGTGAGAGTTGAGTTGCACTCCACTTGTAAGACCATATCAGTAGATAAGAGTCGTATCTCGGAGATATCGTAAGTAAAACCATAGCACTATCTTAATATTGCAGCACTTATGGAAGTTTAAATGTACTTTGGTTTATGGTGTGATTTGCACTTTATTTTTGACTTGAAAATTGTCTAAAACTATTTAACCCGTGTGAGGTCAATCTGAGTTTTCCAAGTCTCCCTCATCATTGAAGAGAATACATGACCTGTACCATGCACTATATTCAGTCCCTCCATCTGTTCTCTCAGTGATGAGCAGAGAAGGGGGGTTACCTCAATGTGGGGCAAGACACCGAACTTTGGCACCATGACTCCAATGGTGGGCAACCAGACTCCGTCCTACGGCAGCATGACTCCAGGTGGCAAGACCCCTCAGAGAGAAGGTTGGGAACTGATAACCTTGGTGTTATATACAGTAATGTGTAATGTGTTGGTACTATTACATGTGACACTTGTGTTGTGATATAGGCTCAGTTGGTACTATTACATGTGACACTTGTGTTGTGATATAGGCTCAGTTGGTACTATTACATGTGACTATAATATGGTGCTGAATTTAGAACTACTTTCCAATGCTGAAAATTCTGAATGCAGTCAAACTATTTTCTGTTTCTCATTTATTTCACCAAGTAGCCATTCAGCAAAGTCACAATGATGAGTGATATTGTTTCAAAGGCTTCTCCGTTCTTATGTTAGGTGGAATGACTCCAAGCTATGGTTACATGACTCCGTCCTATGATCCCTCCAGGACCCCTCTTCACGGAGGGGCCTGGGATCCCAGTATTACCAACACACCAAGACCTGATGACTATGACACTCCTTCACCCGCTGGGGTAAGTAGTCTTGAACTTAATTCAGTGTCTCTCAGTGATCGTCTTTTACTCTATATGTACTATGTACATACCAAAGTTTGTACTTACAGGAAGTGAATGAAACCAGTGCAGGGTTTACAAGCTAGCTAATGAGATTCCTCACATACCATTCAGTGTTTTGCATAACTTTAGATGGTATGTATGTATGCATGCATTCTTGTTTATTTCTCTTTTAGAGTTACATGAACCCAAGCACCCCAGGAAGTAATACCTATGAAAATCCCTCCACCCCGGGGTCCTTCAGGATTGCAGAATCTCCAGCCTCCTACAGCAATCCCTACACTCCGGGGAGCCTGTTTCAGATGGACTACAGCAGTGCCAGCTCTCCCTCTAACGCCTCCACCACCTCACCCTTCCTCCCTAGCCCCCAAACCCCTGGAACATATGATGGTAAGTCTGTTAGCATTAATCATCTTTGAAGAAATGCAAATTTGTTTTGTAGTTAGTTTTTATTTAAATATGAAGTGATAAGTTTTTTTTGTTGCATTCACAATAAATATCCTAATCTATTAAGAGTCAGATAATGCTGATGAAGACCTCCGGGTCGAAATGTTCAGTTTTGTTTTAAATATAATTGTTGTTGAGTCTCAATAAATTAGAATACTTATTATTTAAATATGTAATGTAACTAGTAAGTGTATCTTATAGGTGACATAGTCTGTATTCACTTTGTTTCATTTACCAATTCTGTCAATGGTATAGTTATATTAATTTTATATGATTTGTATGCACATGTATTGTATATAACATTTGTTAGAATGTGTAATGCTATAGTTATGTTACCTTTCAAGCATGGAACCCACTTCCTCTATTACTCTGTTGTAGATGACCTTCCACCATTGGATTGTGAGGTTGTTATCACAAATTATCAGGTCAGTGTTAGATGTACCTGCAGGCAGTTACAGATAATCAAATTACAATAGGCTTTGTTTGATAATAATAGAATGTCATAAAAGTATTACTGTAAAACTTCGGATCAAAATTTTTGCCAGAAATCCATGCATGCAGTCTGTATCCATGTCCTTCCTTGGTAATGTACGTATGAAGAAGACAAAGATACCCACTGCCAGGATCACTGATGAAGGGTGGAATTCCCAGAAACAGCTGGCTGGCCCTGTGGAGAAGAAGAGAAGTAGAAGGAGAAAACTCTTGTATCCTCATCCAAAGCTCTCACTAGGTTTAGTTCCCTATAGACCTTTACTCTAAAGTAGATGTAGAAGTAGTGTGTTAGATTATTCATATGTGTTTATGTCCTTATAGGATCCCCAATATATTAACAGATGTGCTGTTGTCAAAGCCATTAAAGTACGTATGTACCTGTTTTAATGTATACACGTACTTGTAGTTAGTAGTAAAGACTATTGGGAACACATATAGCTATATACTAGTTATTGAGAAGCAGTGACCACAGTACTTCTCCAAAAAAATATTCCCTATCGCTATATACAGTACGTACGTAGTATATATTGTTTTGATTTAGTATTGATACGTAGTATTGATTGTCAAACAATATATACGTAGTATATATTGTTTGACAATCATGTTTCTGTTTCAATCTTTCTTGTCTAACAACTTTACAAGTACTTTAGATAACTTGATTTTGTCACTTATAAGTAGTGAAGTAGTGAAGTAGTGAAGTAGTGAAACATTGTTCTTCTCTCTAGGGGTCAAAGGTCACCATATATGTGTCAGATATTCATAGAGAGGTGGAGATTTCAGCAAATTCTGTTAAACTGGCAATACCCAGCAAAGGAGATGAGGTTTGTGGTCACCATGATACCATGACCATTTAACTGTCAATATGTAGAATTTCTATTTGAGATGGTTTAATCTATAGTCTTTTGAACATCTCTAAACAAACCATCTCAAAGATAAGTTTGGTGCAGTTGGAAGAAATCCCTATTATCCAATGTAGATTTTCCTTTAAACCTTTAAATGTAACAGATTTAGCCATTTTCTTATTTCACGGTTCATGTTTAGTTTATAAATTTGATAGAAAGTATACGAACCGAACCCTTAAGTGCTGCCAAAATTTGTTTAGTACCATAACATGAAATTTTGCATCCTGTTGCTCTTAATTAAGGTCTTACTGTCTGATCATTTGTTTATTACCAATTAGTAGAGCCATATCAAGAGTATGTACATTAGAGATAGACAGTGTGCAACTGTCTGTCCATACCTACTTGAGGATGCAGTTGTAACACACTCATATCTTCTATATACTCTTGTTGCTATGTATTCTGCTGTCCTCACACAGGTAAGGGTACTTGCTGGACAGGATAAGGATGCTGTTGGAACACTGCTGAGTGTTGACGAGGGAGATGGAATCGTTAGGGTGAAGCCAAACGGAGAAGTGAAGTTTTTCTCCTTGAAGAAGCTTGCTAAAATTTCTAAGTCTTTTTGATTTAAGAAATATCCTTTAAGTTACTGAAACTCATTGTTTACTGTACCTAACATTTAGCTGTTTTGAAATGTTGCAAGTTTCTAAACATAAAAACTAATGTGAAACTTAAGATGAGTTATGTTATTGCAATTTATGTGTAAGTACAGAATGCATCTATGTATTTACTCTGAACTGGAGTTCTCACAGAAGCAATAGACAATGTAATTAGATAATTGTAGAGGAACTAGAACATTCAGTATATATCTGTAACTTGGTAGTTAAACATTGCATCAGTAAACCTCTATGTGGTGGCTATGGAACTGTATTCACGCAAACAATAAGAAGGAAGGATTGCAGACAACGCTGGTGCTCTCAAGAGAAAATTTCTGAATAAGAAAACAGAAGTCACCATGGCAACTGCAAGATAGCAAATATAACTATAATTACCAATTCTGAAGCAAAGAGAAAGGCAAGATGGTATCACATGATGAAGGAAAGTATATGATAGGTGTCTACAGCACCTCAAAGGACCAAAATGGCTAAAGAATTCTGAAAGGCTTAAATTTTAGGTGAGTTAATTGTTGGCAGATCTCACTCCTGTCAACAAGTAACCTCATTTTCATTACTGTGACTGACCCACCTTATCTCATCTTCCTCTCATTTTGAGCAGCTTGCATGTGTGCTGCCATAAAGAATAAGATCATTGTCACAGCACCTGAAAGTGTAGATGTATATCTAATAGTGTGTGAGAGTGCTCACTAATTAGCTGTTACTAAAATACTTATTTCATATGCGAGCTCTATCAATAGCAAATAATTCAAGAGATGCTGTTACAATGAGAGTCATGTTTCAATTGTGGTGCATGCTATAGTGTTATGTGTATATACTGTTTTCTTTTCAGACTGTAAATTCACTGTTCATCTTCAAGTTGCCTTTGCCTGGTTTATATAGCTTTTTACTTGATGGAAATTGGAATAGTAACTGAAATCATAATACTCTTTATTCTGTACCTGATAATGTTAAGTAGGTTTCACACTGTTTTCCTCTTGGAAGCCATTTCATAAAGGTACATTAGCAATTTGAATATAAAAGCAATTAAGCTAAATTTACTTTGAACTTTATGCACAACTAAGCATTTTTGTTTAATTAATGCAACAGCCTTATGTGAACAGGCATATATAGGAAAAGGGATCTATAACTTAATTTTATTATATACTATGAGAAATTTATAAGGACTTTTAAATTCAGCACACTAGGTCTGGTCAATATGCTTGTTCAATCTGTATGATTGTAAGCTGTACAACAATAATATTATGAGTAGAACTATTTTGTAGTCATGAATTTATGCTTAGAGGAGAATTATATGTGCTCAAAGGTCTATAAAAGTAAGTCTAATTTTTGACCTTAATCTTTTTATCTCTTGATCTCATGGGTCCCTCTCCCCATGCCTCCACACAAGTGGTATTCACAACATGTCGATATGTGGGATTTTACAAGTGGAAGTCAGAAATCACAAACCTTGTTAATAATAATAATGATTCAGTTAAGGATATAGAGAGATACGTTAGATAAATATTTTCCTCCATAAAGCATTATAATGAACCATACATATATTATCGAAGAGCTGGCTGTATTTATTATTAATCGTGGGGGGCTCTTCCGTTTTCGTATATATTCGGTTGCGTAATTGCTACCGGTATATACACTCTGTGCTTTGATGTGGTTTCAGTGAACATTGCAAATCTCCAAGCCCACTTCGTTTATTAGTTGCGTACACAGACACCAGCTGGGTATTCAAGCGAGTGGAAAGGAACATCGACCGCTAGCTAGATTCAATAAAGAGCTGATTGCGCTGTGACTGATTAGCTGCTAGCCGCTACGTTATCGACGTCGTTCGGAGTGGAAGTGGATAGCTGTATTACACCCTATATAAGTTGAAGTCATTCTGTTGAAATCATTTGTTTTAAAGGAAATTTGTGCGCTCGTACGCCTCTTCTTCGATTACAACTAGACGTCGGATTGCCAAACAGTCGAAGTTTAATCCTAAGGTTAGTCAATTGTTTATATGTGAAGTATTATGTATAAAGAGGTCGAATGTATAAAAAAATTATAACCAATGGCTTAAGGGTGGTGGATTGAAGTAGTCGTATGTGTGAAGTGTTGAGGATATTGGCGCCTGTACTTATTGTGTGAAAATTGTAAGGCTTATTAACGGAATTCTGTATGAAAGATTTAAGAAACTTCACACGAAAGTGTTTACAACATCAACACTTCATGGTGCACATAATTCTTCAGACAGTACTGCCATATCATTGTGAATCTGTCGGCCGCTGGGCATTCGACCATGGGAAACTCGACGAAGAACTTCGGAAGGGTCACCCAGTAGACCAGAAGCCGTTATCGTGCACATTCGTAACCCATCTGTGACGAATTGGATATATTGCGTTCACTAGCTGTTCACTCTCATACGACATACATAATAGCTAACCGTTATGTTTCAATCTGAAGCTGACAAACATGCCCACAAGTGTCTTCTGTGGGTAGAGGGGAGGTAACTAGCGGTTAAATGTATGTCTGTATTATGTAGAGCGTTATTTATTTATGTACTTAATGTGCGGATGGCACTTCTTAGAGGAGAATGGAGTTGTTTGGGTCGGGGAGCTATATTGGAGCTACCTAGTTAGTGATGTGTTAGCATCATGCAGAATTATGTTCGAACCAGTGTTCACATTTCATCTCTAATTTGGTTGAGTGCTCACTTTGTTCTACATGAATTGACCTATCCACTAGTTGGTTTTACCTTTCCTGAGGGGGCTGTAATTATTTATCATTGGTGCAATGAAGGAGAGTGTTAGTCTGTTCCTACTGACACTGTTTCTGTATCCTAATGTTGTGCTAACCGCTGCCACAGATATAAGGAAGCGGCTAACAGTGTTTCCTATACAGACTGCTTGTGTGTGCGGTTAATTTAATGGTGCATCTGCAAAGTCCACGAAAGCTATTTCCTCATTTATTGGCCTTGCACAAACCCATTGTTTGGAACAGGTACACCAACCTAAGCGTGTCAGACTTGTTGACTCCTGCAAGTGCAGCTGTTAGGAGGAACTACAGTGTTCACACCATTTTTATCATGCAAATGTGTTACATTTATAGTCTAAAGATGGCCTGATTATCTGTATTATAACCCCAGCATATCCATATAGTTTGGTATCAAACATGGATATATAACAGAAAGTAGGAGATGTTATCCCAAAAATCTAGAGTCAAATGGTGATGATGATAATGGCTTTGTAAAGTAGTTACATAGTTGCTTAATGATATGTGGACTCTGAATGCTTTACTTAGTTAAAGATTATTATTTAACATCTTTAAGCTGAATGCCACTGTAATTTCATTTAATTTCTATTATTCAAAGGATCAAATGTAAATGCTAGAACACACACTTGTCCAATTCCTACTGCTATATGTGATAGATATACATACCTATGTATGTTGTATACATACTGTGCAAGCTACAAAATACCATATATATACGTATATAATTATACGTACGTACATATATACAATACCTTATGTATATTGTATACATACAGTGCACTCCACTTCATCCGGTAAATTGTTTCAGGCATTTTTAGGCTAATGAGTTGGCAGATTATACTATGAAGCCCAATTTTCACATTTATTAAGTGCAACATAAATGTATTTTATTTATGCATACATAATAAATACAATAAATAAATATATACAATACCCTATGTATGTGTGTATGTATCTTATTATATATTATACATACGTATGTCTTATGTAAGTATTATTATTAGCTCTTACTTATGTATGCAGGTCTAACTTTTGTTTTGTGCCTAAAACATTTACAGTATGTGCAAGTGTTTAGTATATACCTACTGTATGTACGTATGCACATATACACTTACGTATTTAGTTTCACCATTTTATGTTTGTGAATGCTAGAGAGATAGTTATTTCTCTATCGATTGTCACAAAATTTCATGTTAAATTCACTTGTCTTGTTATATTCATAACACTGGTATGTGGCTAGTCTCACGTAGCCAGATCACTCTCTCACCTCCAGGTGAGAAGGAGAGTGTGTTAATGAGGAAATGGTGTGTTTAATACAGTTATACATATCTCTATACATTGAAGATTTTGTGATTCCTTGTATACCTTTATTGTATATAGTAGGAGTTGCTCTATATGAAACACATGTATTTCTTCATAAACGTGGGAACTTAATTGGTGACCTTTTTATACATATAAAATTGAATTTTCATGGTTTGTTAACTTTTTATTTACTTCGTATATAATATTTATTTGCTAACACAGTGTATGTACTAGATACGTATGTGAGCATCAATGACATATATTGCTAAGTGGAACAGCCTTATAAGGGAGTATATTGATGAATTCATTTTAGGGAATCAATTGGTCTTGGAGTTGTTGTATAAAAGAATTATTTCCATTGTATGTAGAGAATAATATAACAGTTAATGACTACTTCGGATCGTTTGAGTCTTGTTATTTGGAGCTAAGTTGTTTTCTGTCAAAAGTTTTGCATAAACTCATTGACAATTATGATATAGCCAGTTAAAATGTTTTTATTTCAACAACCTAAGTACATAGTTTAAATACACTTTGAAATGGGAGCAGAACAGATTGGTAGGTTGTCATAGCAACCTCGATATTGTAGTTTGAATAATATACTCCAAATCCTGGGAAAGGAAGGTGGTCTGGTAGTGAGGGGGTGAGGAGGTGTTTTGTGGCTTCATGATGTAATGCTTAATCTACAATTTGGCTCTATAAGGCATTTTGTAATTACACCTAGCTGTAGTAGTGTTATGTATCTATCTGTATATGCTTTGTGGTGATTATTGTCAGACATCCTGTTTAAGGAGTGTATGGGATACTGAAGTCACAGCTATATACGTACATACATATGAAAAATCTAAGATACCATTTTCCTATATGCTATATGCCTATTCTGTAAAAAGAGCCTATAGGGGAATCAAACCTGAAGAGAGCTTTGGATGAAGATACAGGAGTCTTTTCTTACTTCTTTTCCCTTCTTTCATCTTCTTCTCCACTGGGACAAACAGCCGTTTATGGGAATTCCACCCTTCATCAGTGATCCTGGAGTCTTGTCTACATATGTATATCTCTTTCTCATTATTTCTCACTATATATGTCTGTACTGCATTTGATATACCGTATGATAATGGTATGATAATGGTATTATAATGGATCTGTTAGCTTATAGATTACTGATATCTTTACATTCTGAATTAATAGTCTCTTCTCTGGTGGTGAGTTTAATTTGGGGTCATTGTCATAAGATAGCCAATGATTGAGGAGCATCTGGATTCTATTAAAATGATCAATGGGTTTTGAGAATTGAATAGATTATTTTGTATGCACGTATGTACATACTTACGTATGTATTTTATTTCACTCCTATTGTCACATACAATGAGAGGTGGTACTATAAATGTCTCAGAATGCTATCTGTAGCACAGATCAATAAGCCTATTGTGATACAGCTTTGACATGGTACGTACGTACATATTAGATATTACATATACTCCAAATTGCTCTGTCTTAACCTTTCCGTGTTGAGGTTGCTACAACACTATATTGTATTACTAATAGGTATGGTACTGCATCCAATTGTTACCTGTAAAGTACGTACTATATGTATGAACTATTTGAGTATTATACAGTATGCTATATACCATGCCTTGAGTACTATACAGTATGTATACCATGCCTTGAGTACTATACAGTATATATACCATGCCTTGAGTACTATACAGTATATATACCATGCCTTGAGTACTATACAGTATGTATACCATGCCTTGAGTACTATACAGTATGTATACCATGCCTTGAGTACTATACAGTATATATACCATGCCTTGAGTACTATACAGTATATATACCATGCCTTGAGTACTATACAGTATATATACCATGCCTTGAGTACTATACAGTATATATACCATGCCTTGAGTACTATACAGTATATATACCATGCCTTGAGTACTATACAGTATATATACCATGCCTTGAGTACTATACAGTATGTATACCATGCCTTGAGTACTATACAGTATGTATACCATGCCTTGAGTACTATACAGTATGCTAGTTTTGTTACCATTTTGTGATCTACTGTATGTATACGTACATATGTATATAAATGTATCTCTTAACAATGAATGTTTGCGTACATACTCGCTGAGAGAGGGGGTACCTTTGAAACAACTTTCTGGTCATGCAGGCAGAGTGATGCTTCTAAATTCCATTAAGTATTGTACTGTGACCAGGAAATGGTGTATAAGTAGATAAGTCGTGCAAATTATGTCATAATATTTGTAATAGATGAGGTAATTTATATACACATGTATAAACCTATGAAGGCTGTAATTAATTTAATTCCTAGACCCTGGTATCATTTTTGGGAGCCTAGAGGGTAATATACATATTTCTTGTCTTCTACGTGTGTATATGAGCTTTGTACGTATATGTACTCATACAGAGAGGCATTGATGGTTTCCATGGAAACTTAATTACTTATATATTTAGATAAGAGGTGTGGTATGCAGATATACTACAAAGGTGTAAATTTCTACATATGCAAAATTAAAGCATTACAAGTGTACTCTAAGCTATTCAACTGGCCCTAGAAGGATGGCTTCACTGAAGTGGCATACAGCACAATGAAAAGAAATGGAGAAATGAAGATAAAGTGTTACACAATGAGGTGGTGTTTCATTTAGCAAAAGTGTGGTCGTTCCAGGCACAGATGCAATATTGTATAACTGAACGTCCATCATCAAGCTTGATAGGAATCAATCATCATCATCATTATCATTATCATTGTACGTATAGTATATATGTATCAACTAATTAGATAGTATGGAATTCGGAATTTTTCTACCTACGTCAAAGCTTCTTATATTTTAGATTGTTCATCTTTTGTCTTTTGAACTTCTCAGTTCAGAGGTTGGCAGAGACAATACACGATTTATAACTTTATAAACTTGAAGATTGGTTAGAGTAAAATTTATACTTCTGTAAACATGTATTGTATTTATAATGAATCTCCTCATTTGAATAAATTGTTTAGATATGTGTATAATTTCAATTTAAATGTTGAAATTGAAATGTTTCAAATTTATTGTAATATTATTCAAGTGTACTTTACTCCCAAATATGAAATGCCTATATACGTACGTACTTGTAAGTGTTAATATACGTAAGTGTAAACAAATATATGGATAATTACAAAGAGATACAATAACTCTGATAATATGTACCCCAAGTAACAAGTGTTTCGATTTTATACTTAATCTTAACGATAGAGGACACTTACGTGTCCTGAACATTATAAATAATGATGGAAAAGCTTCACTAACTGAACACCGCCATTTGCAGTAAAAAATGTTAGAAGTTATGATGGTCAAATATTTTTAATTTAATATATATTTCATATTTTGTACTTGAAATAAGAGAAAATCATATGTACGTAGCTACATATCTTCTACCAATCTTCTTATCACAAACATAAATACATAGACTATTCTACTGTTTATGTTAGTCCTATATCCTTATTAAGAAATGTAATAGATGTCTCCTCCTTTAATATATTATAGTTTTCCCAACACCATTCAGATCAGTTTTTGAAATTTTAAAAGGAACCAGTAGATATTGTAGTTTCGCAATCTGTAATATAAATGCAAGTTATAAAGTGAAAATGGAATATAATTACTGTACCTATAACTACGTATGTATACTGTAAATGAATAATCTAAACACCACATTCTGAAAGCTAGCTAGCATGCCTATGAAGCTATAGAACTTTGGATGAGGATACAGTTAGGCTTCTTTTCTTTCTCCCCTGGCCTAGTGTGAATTTCCACAGTCCAAATCTTTTGTAACTCCTTGACTTGTGTATGTGTTTTTGTAAAAGAATAGTAATATTAATAACAGATACTGTATATTAGGTATGTGTATGTATCTGCATACACAACATCGTAATCATTTGCATTGAAATGTACAGCTGATTCCTTTTTAAGTTAATGTATTATTGTAGGAGGATTGGTATAGGCTGCTTTAGAGTAATGGCCTGACACCTGCACAATAGTAAACCAATTGTACTAATGATTCCTGTTATTAAATCATTTTTAGGTCACATTGAAGCTGTACTTATTCCGTTTGATGATTAGTTACAAATCCCTTGTCCGTTCGTTCTACACCAACAGTCTGATACAAATATGGTAATTGCACTGTGTTTCAACAATGTACATATGTATTTAATGAGTAATCTAAAGCACTTATTTCCTAGACCTGGATTTGTACGTATGACTAATATGAATACGAGAGGTTAAGGAATACATGAAATAAAATAATATTACACTTTTCCCAGACTTGTCACTAAGGACAGGATACTGTATAGCTGTTGATGAGGATGATGTCGGAATTTTCTTCCATTTTCTCCTTGGCCCAATGCAAGCTCAGCACATCTTTTGTGATCATAACAATAAGTGTGGCTTAGTAGAACAGAATGCTCATTCTTTGCATCATATGTACATACGTATATATGTAGCTATTGATACAATGAAGGTAGTATATTGTAAAGCAGGCAGCCTCAGATTTACTTTCGAATATTCCAAATCATTAATATACAGTGGAAAACTGGCTAGCAGGTACTCCTGGGTGTTGTGTTATTGTTATTACAAAGTTTTGCATATACAAAATGTTATAAGACAGTTCCATATGTGTACATATGTTTAAAAGTAGTTATTACGTATAGTCTACGTCTTTGTGAAAATTTATTTCAACACAAATACTTTAATTTTAAAATGACGGAATCGCACTTTTGTTTCTTCTTCGCTTTCATATTGTACTAAATTGCAGATTAAATCTATGGTTAAACTAATAATCAGTTGCCAAATTCTATTCTCATTGACAGTACATACGTATTTGTGTTAAACAGTAGCTTTGTGTTATAAGGACTCTGCTTAATAAGTTTTGTTCACAGAAAGCATTTTAATTTCCACTGTATGTCACTTTAGCCCTGAGTTGCTATGTGTTTGTGCGAACAGGTGGTTTTCATTTGAAGCACCAGTAGTAAGGTCTTTTGGTATGTGACAGCCATGTCACTGGTTATGTGAGACCTTTCTTAGTTCATAGTAGGAATGCTTAGCATTTTCTACATACATACGTAGCTATCAATTGTATGTAGGTACGTACATACATACATTTGGTGCACTGATATGAATGGTTGTGTGAACCCAATGCAGTGCAGGTTTTGCATGGGTTGTGCAACTAATGATGTCCAATCAACCTCATCTGCCATTAACATTATGTGAGCTTCTCTGACAGCTAGCCGCACTTCACTGTCTTCCAACTTTTCCACACTGTTACTAATAGAGGTTCATCTTTGGGGGCTGCAGAGTACCCTAATGACATGTATAATCTAATACACCATTTTCCTACATTCTATGGCCCAGTGGAGCAGAAGAAGAAAGAGTAACATGTACGTAATATATACGTATATACGGTACACACGGAAATTATCTTTACATTCCTAAGGGTACTACCTAAGGTACTACCCTAGCTACCCTTAGTACTACCCTAAGGTAGTTAGGAACTACCAGTACTGAAGTAGAAGTACCTTTAGACAATTTTTGATCACTAAGTCCGGTAACCTGAAAATACCCACGTAAAAATAAATTTCCGTGCCTACCATATGTCCATACGTACTTGTTTGTCAATGTTAAGTTGCCCAATGAAATCTCTTGATAATCAGAAGAGACTCTGTATACTGTTAACAACTATCCAATTTCGAAATAATCAGCACATACATACAATTGAAAATTAAGTTCAAGATCAAGCATCTTTCCTCAAACTCTCCTCGCAAGTCCTGAAGTTGTTCCTTAGTTTGACCAAGTGGACAATCAAGGAAATCTGTAACAACATACATATCTCAATTTAGTCAGAATATGATTAGAACTTGAGACATGTACGTACCATACGTATGTATGGCAAGCCAAGCTACCCACTGAATGCTCCTGATACTCTTGAGGTTCTGTACGCTGTTACCATCTGTACAAATAATAGTTGTCAGTTTCGCTCTGTAGTTTGTAATTTATTAGTTTTGTGTACCTGGTTAGAGGCCAGTGATTTTCTCAGATCAAAAGTTTTGCCTATTTGCAAAAGAATATAGTTTTTTTTTTCAGTCTTCCAAATAAAGTAATTTACAGTTTCAAAGTCATTGAAGTAACACTAGATGATTGCACATACATAAATAGTTTGGTAATACAAACGTACATACATACATAGATGTGTACAAATATAATCAATTATACTGTGTGCTTCAGACTAGGAGACAGCTCTCCTATAGTTTAGCTTACTTGTTTGTACGTAACTGAGCAGTGGTTATTTATTTAACTTTCTCATTGATGGAGCTTCCATCATCTAATGTAATATGTAATTTGATTGACACTTTGATGTTTCCTTTTTTGGTAAAATTTCAAATGCCCTGTAACAAAACATTTTGTAAAGAGTTTTTTAAAATATAGAACATTCAGTTTTGATTTAAAATCATTTTTATTATAACTACATATGTATAGCTATCTGTCTGTTGGTTGGTGTGTAGTTTATATTGGCCTTCTGTTGCGATGAATTTCATGTTTCTGGCTGGATGTTACTCAATATGAACTTGATGTTACGCAATATATGTATCCTTATTACATCTTGTTTGCAAACCACTGCTTGTATTTGTATAATGAAGTGTGTGCCTCATCCAAAGGTCTCTCCAGGTTTAGTTCCCTATATAGGCTTTTTTATTTATTACAGAGTAGGCATAGCATGTAGTAAAATGATTATTATGAATTGTATATACGTCTATTGTTTAGAATATTAACTGCAGTATTAGTCTAGGGCAGTATGTGCAGTACATACGTATGCATACGTATATGTACGTATATGTACATGGTATACCAGTATATAACCTATGTGGAATGAAATCAATGCAAATCATTTACCACCTAATGACCAGTAGTAGGTGTTAGTAGAGATAGAACCATATCAGGTATCCCCACATGATAAGAAGGAGCAGAGAAGCCCTATAATCCATCTCCCTGAAGGAATGACATATGTACGTAGTTTATAATTCTATCCATATCTTCTCTTACTTGGTCATACGGAAATCTAACTTTCCCTTCCTTTGAGATTCAATCTCTTTTCTTAGGAAATCAGTTCACAGTGTTTGAATATGTTAGCTTAATTTGTAAGATTAAATGTCACTTTGTCTGTATGTGTTAATATTTACGTATATGATCATATTTCAGTCGTTTAATTTTTAAATATGATACATATAGTGCATATGTACGTATGTTTGTACGTGATGAAATTTTATGATTTAATTATTTTATGTAGATATTATAGTATCTTTAATATTTTACTTCCTTGATATCGTACATAAAAGTATGATCTTACATATTTCACACAGGAATGTTTATATACGTATCTCTCTAATATTTATCCTTTTGTGCATAGTATATTTATCATAGTACGTACGTATATCTATGATATGATTGACATTCCTGTGAAACATGAATAGAACACCATTACTTTGACTTACTACTTTAACGACTGTAGACAGTTTCATAAGTGATCATGACCCTGGGAATGTTTATCTCCTTGGTCCTAGTAGGTACTTGTAATTTCTTAGCTATAAGCCATTCCTATTGGTCACATTCTATGTACTTCAGTGTGGGAATTTTAGGGTGCTTGCATGACTGGGCCTGATTAATTCAATTGTAGCTATACAATAAGTGGCTAATGACTGTACAGCAACAGTTGGGGCTGCTATATAGCACATCTCAGGTTTCCCACCTTGATGTTGCACACATATGGCTTCCTTGCTTATCAGTGTTTGCCAACCACAATGCTTACCCACAGCATATACACAGGAACACTAAAAAGGACTGTGCACAGCTTGTTGCCACATCCAGTGTACGTACTAGTACCTGAAAAATTTTAGATTTGGAAATTTATGGGAGTAATTAAAGTTGTCAAAGTTCCAAATATTTGTACACATGTGCATACATAAATAAATACATAAATGTAAATGTGTATATTACAGGTGTATGTTCATCATACAGGACGGCAATGTTTATATACGTACGTAGGTGTTGAATACATTCCTATGGTAGTCCTATGTACATGGACTCATAAATAACATACATACGTACATAGTTCAGTAAAAAATTGGTAATTCGAGTTTTACTTACTTTCACCCTTTTTTATATATTTTCTTTAAAACTGTTTAGTGGATGTATACGATACCTTCCCTGTGTTGATTTAATTTATGAAAACTTTGTGTATTGCTAGTAATACGTAAATCCAGAAGGTGTGTTGAGTGTAGTATTGACTTGAAATAGACATCAAAGTGACATCTCTGTAATGAAGAAATATTATACAAGCTGGCAGACATTCCACAGCTGCAGATAAAAGATACACATTTGAATTTAGCTTGTCATGCAGGAAATATTTAAAGGAGTGTGCATGGGAACAGCGCTGCAAAGGTTTGGCTAATTCAGATTGTCGTTAGATCATTTCCTGAAATTGAAAAGTGCTCATTGTGCATTTTAGAGCAAGATGATCCATGAGAACTCTGCCTGCAATTCTCAGTAAAACTTGACTGACCTTGGCTTAATATAAGGTTCTATGGAAACCAATAATTTGTCCATTAGGTTAGCAATAGGTTTCAAATGTACTGTTCAAATGATGAAGCAAGACTTTACTTTAGTAACACACCATTTGTGTATCATGTGTGGTGTTTTGCAATCTCCTAAATACTTCCTCATAGCCTCCTTATTTGTCCTCATTAGAAAACACTCACTAATTTTATTAAAACTACATGAATGTGCTTTTTGAAAGACACAGATGCCATATTACTGCCATCTTGTTTTGCTGATTCAAACTGCAATGCAGACATTTCCTATATTGTGATTGAACAGTGTATCCAAGGCAATGTATCAATGGCTAGATATTTCTAAAGGCAAGTTGTTGCAATGTACCCATGGCTAGATATTCCTAAAGGCAAGTTGTTGCAATGTACCCATGGCTAGATATTTCTAAAGGCCAGTTGTTGCAATGTACCCATGGCTAGATATTTCTAAAGGCCAGTTGTTGCAATGTACCCATGGCTAGATATTCCTAAAGGCCAGTTGTTGCAATGTACCCATGGCTAGATATTCCTAAAGGCAAGTTGTTGCAATGTACCCATGGCTAGATATTCCTAAAGGCAAGTTGTTGCAATGTACCCATGACTAAAGGCAAGTTGATGGGATGCTTGTGGAGCACCTTAAGAAGCTGTTACAGCAGGGCCTCTCAGGTGTGGGCATTCTCCCAAGATAAGAACAGTGGCTAGTCATTTGCACCCTTCTTCTCATAAGCTGCCTGTCTGTGCAGACACTCCTCCCTTCTTGGAGAACTGGCACTTGCCATTGCTAGCCTTTGAAGTTTTCTCACTTGCACTGAAGGAGAGAGACAGGTTGTCCTTTTGAATTTTCTTAATTCACTATAGTTATTCCTATTAAACTCTCAGTAGCTGGGCTTGATGACACTGTCTTATTATATTCCTGGGAATTCATTTTGTAACCATGGCAACCATTTTTGTCACCAAGACTGATCACTCTGGTATGTAGGTAGTTGGTTGTAAACAATTTAATTGAATTATTAGACCACCTTAGTGGTAGGAGATTAGTGAAGACATGAACACACTAGGAATCTTAAAATGTTCTGATGACCTAAGAGAGAAGTTTCATAGGTTTACAAGCTTGCTTGCATCAGACAAGGTATGAATTAGATTTACATATTTCCTCCTGGGAAGTGAGCTATATATATGCAATATACAGCGTATTGGTTGCTCTTGGTTGCTATTGGTTGCTATTGGTTGTTCACATAAGCCTATTCATGAGTTCCAGCTGTTGATCAAAGACCTGATCTGTCCAGGCAGATAAGCTTTTGAGTTTAGCTAAGATAATTATATTCATAGCTCTGGTGTTGGTTGAAATGAAGAAAGCATTCAGTTGTTTTCACAATGGTCAACTTGTTTACTCTGGCTAGCCAGCTCAGCAAACACCTGCAATATCTGTAACACACACACACACCCTGTAAGGGTATATAGTACCTGACTAGGGCCATTAGGGTATTCATTAGCTCAGGAATCCTTCCATTAAGTAGCATTTTCAGCTTTAGCAGAAGGAAAATTTATCTGCTAAGTGATATTCCTGTTGGATCTTCACCTTTCTTACACTGCCATTTTCTTTATGGATTTCTACATTCTACAGAAGAAGATGCATTTGGTAAATATAATAGTTGTACGTTGTTGTGGTTGTGTTGACTGTTTGTGTGTGTCTGACTTGGTTAACTCTTCAGCTGATAGTGCCTAGATTCAGTTAGTGATAGTCAAGCCTGTATCACCTTCAAAGGAATTCCTCATTCTATTAGAGCAGATTCAGTTAAGTCGCATTAAATGATGAGGCAGAGAGGTAGGGCAAATTGAATTGTAAATTGCTTAAGCACAATCCTGTCAGCTACACCTTCAAGTTGTTTTTCTCCTCTCAGCTCTATAGTTGTGGTACATGTTGAGGGCTATTTAGTGTATGTAACTCATACATAGGTGTGTGTAGCTGTGCTATCGATATATTTACACAAGGACAGTACAATAGTTATTTTAGGTCCCGACAGAACCATGTCTGTGACCATGTAATACAATACAACTGTCTGCCATTTTGTGTTTATCTTTCAACATATTACACCTTTGTACGTATATTGGTAACATGTAAACTATATACATACGTACTTGTGACTATATACACCTATACATACATGCATATGTACAATACAGTGTCTGTTAGGGTACACTAAGTCACTAATGGTTTCCTGAATCACTTTAGAGTTTGATCTGTGTAGTGATACTTGATAGGGTATAGGCTTTATTTGAGCGTCTACCTTGACAGAAGTGCTTCAGTTAACTAAAATTTAGGTTTTATATATGTACTTGTAGTAATTTCATAGTACTAAAGCTCTCACCAGGTTTAGTTCCCTTTATCGGCCTTTTACTCTAAAGTAGATGTAGCATTTTGAAAATGATGTGTTAGATTATTCTTGTGAATGTTGTTCCTTTCTGCAGATGCTGAGCAGTAGACCGTTGTCTAATCCCTTTGGGAGCCGGAGGGGATTGGGCCTGTATGCCTCGGGGCGTTTCCACACCAGCCCTCGTCTTCGCAAGCAGAACCACTTCCTGTCATTTCGCAACACTAGGAGGCAGTCACCACGCCCACAAAGAACAAAAGAGATGTTTGATAAACTGCTGAAAGCACTCAAGTTAGTAGTTATACACCTACCTTATTAGGTCAACCTCCTTATTAGGTCAACCTCCTTATTAGGTCAACCTCCTTATTAGGTCAACCTCCTTATTAAGTCAACCTCCTTATTAGGTCAAACTCCTTTTTCATAATGTTTATTAATTAGCTGTTTGTTGTGAATACATATTGACCTATATTTATACTGGTAAGGTAAAAATATATGGTAATTTAATAATTTTGATTTCAACCTTGTAGTCATATTATGTCAATTTATATTCATAAGCAGGTCACCTCTATACAACAGCCACTTGGCCAGGTGACCATCTTATACAGGATCCACTGTATATTGCATTACGTACGTATAATATTTTATTATGCTAATAGTGAAGGAATACAAGGCTTGAAAATCTTTTGTGAGGAAAAAAAGAAGGAAATTCCTTGTCAAATTGATGGCTCTTCAGCAGGCACTAAATACATGGTTAGTTATGGTATAATTGTGTGCCAAATATACATACATACTGTAGGATTCTGTATGGCCAGACCATAGCTTGTATGACAAATTGTTACTTGTATACAGACACACTATATGGAATTGGAAAAGAGTATAAAGAGCTTAGAAAGAAGAATTAGAACATTAGAAGTTCACAGGGATAAGGTATGGAACATTTTATTGAAGTTTTAAAAGTGTGTTTATTGTCTTTGTCATGCCTTCAATTTGCATTTTGAACAGTGATACATATGTATATTTCTTATATACGTACTATACCACTACGCCTACATGTTTCAATTATGCATACCTACGTACGTAGGATAACAGAGAGACAAAATAATTAATGTAAAATTCTGAGGGAGCATCCTAGTTTAATGTTAGTCTACTTATTACAATTTGGTAATTTGACTATCTTCAAAGGCAGTATATGCCCCACCCCTGCCCCACCCCTAAAGACAACTTACACCTATCCTAGGACCTAAAAAGATCAAGAAGAAGACAAAAATTTCTAAAATCACTTATGAAGGGTGGAATTCCCAGAAATAGCTGTATATGCCTTTTACTCTAAAGTAGATGTAGCACGTTGAAAAATGGTGTGTTAGATTATGTATGTCATTCTCATTTAGGTTGAGGAGATGAAGGACAATTACGAGTTGAAATTGAAGCTACGAGAGGGTGCCTTTAACTTGGCCCAAGCTCTGTCCTCTCAGGGTTCAAAGGCCTCCAAGGGAAGGTTACAGGAGGCAAGAGCAGAACAGAAGGACCTGCTTGAAGACCTCTGTGACCTGGAGGATGAGTTGGATACAAAACTAGGAGTCTTCACAGTCCATATAACTGGTCAGTGATGTATACAGGTATCAGTATACGTACATATTGCTCAGATCCACACTGCGTAGGACTATATTATTGCCCCATGGCGCACTATACATACTGATTACTACAATTTTGTATACCGTTTATCCTATCCCCCCTCTCTCTCTGGGTACCCTCCCCTCCCCCTCTCTGGGTACCCTCCCCCCTCTCTCTCTGGGTACCCTCCTCTCTCTCTCTGGGTACCCTCCTCTCTCTCTCTGGGTACCCTCCTCTCTCTCTCTGGGTACCCTCCCCTCTCCTCTCTGGGTACCCTCCCCTCTCTCTCTGGGTACCCTCCCCTCCCCCTCTCTGGGTACCCTCCCCTCCCCCCTCTGGGTACCCTCCCCTCCCCCTCTCTGGGTACCCTCCCCTCTCCCTCTGGGTACCCTCCCCTCCCCCCTCTGGGTACCCTCCTGTCCTCTTTGTACATAGCTACCTTCCTAACCTAGATAATCCGGTCGCCTGTCTAATGCAACCAGATACCTTAGGTCCCATAGGTGACTGGATTAGGCAGTTTGACTGTAGTAGTGTGAAGGGACTTGCTAGGTATATATCCATGTACATGTCTTGTATTTGCATAGGTATTGAAGGTCCCAACAAGCTTAGTAATGGAGATACATATGAGGTAAGAGTATGTACATGTGTAATTACGTATACCGAAAATCTAGAAATTCATGCTGCATTAAATTTATGCAGTTTTAGTTTAAAGATGACTCCTAGAATAAGTAATGTGATTTAATTCATGCTTACCACCTTCGCATTCGCAAAATATCGCAGCAAGCTCGTGGTCAAACTCTCCTACCTTTCATACTTAACGCTGTAAAGCTACATGTGCACATACCCGAGTGTTATAGTAATTACGTAAGGGGAAATTCCGTGTGATGTAATTTGTGCGCGCTGAGACGCCTCGCACGAATACGCACGAATTAGGTTGATTAGTGAAGCTATTATCATGGGGAGTCAAGCAATTGATCAATCAAATTTCTTAAAATTTTCCCAATTCTTCAGTTACATAGTTTATTTGAATGCAATACACACAGTTTCATTCGTATCTTATAGATGTTATGGAAATATACGTATTTCAATTTCTTGTATTTTTATATTTTAAGGTCACTTTACCTTTTTCTTTAGAATCGTCTGTGCCCAACCCATACATATGTAGATACATGTACGTACGTATATAGGTATATATTATTAGCAGTACGTGTATATATTATTAATCTCAAAATAGGCTTTCCTCAACGATTAACTAGAATATGAATTATGGGTACATACATACGTATATGCATATGTATGTAAAGCAATGTTGTTGAAAATATGAGTAAAGCATTTAACTAGCGATGGTACGTATTTATGTGTGTGTATTGAACTGGCGTCTTCTGGTTCTGGTTTTAGTTACAATTAAAGTTGTCAAATCAGAAGTGGAAAGCAAGATGCAGAGTAGAAAAGCATGAACAAATGTGGCAAGACAATGATGTAAGAACATATAAACATTGCACAATCATGGCTAAATTAACAATTACATTCATAAAAGTATAGTGCAGGTAGTAAAGTTTTGTACAACCATTTTGCCCATAATTTGAGTTCTTCAATTATCTCAATTTCTGTTGACTAATTTTGTAGATCATTTTTATTGGACGAATAACTGATGAAATTAACTTAAAGGTACGGATATATTGTTTTGTATGTACACATACTCTTATCTTTGGAGTTTCCATTATTATCAGTTTAATAAAGATTTTTTTATAAATGCATCAAAGTTACCTTTATGTTTTTTGTTACATTTTTGACCCTGTTAGTCCTTTAGTGTTTGATATTTAGTCTCCATAATTAAGAAAGTTAACCTTTATAGGAGACACTTGGAAGATCAACCACTAGTTGCCTGTTAAGACTCCCACGGTTGACACATTCAATGTTCATAAGAAATTAGGAATAAGATCATCAGCTTATTTAACTGTATTTCTCATTTAGTTGGTTGAAGTTCACAGAATGCAGGCAGACACCAGTATTGGCACAGCTAAATGGAGGACCAGGGAGATGCTGACCTTCTTTCCTCAGTCTGTCACTGTAATCTTCTCTGGTCCATCGGGCACACTTCACTTAGCCATGAATATTAGGTGGAGCCCAACCATAGAAGACGACTTTCTCTCAGAAGTGGACTTACCCATAATTGATGTTGTTATTGGCAACAGTAGAAAAAAGAGTAAACAATCTAGGTACATGCTAATTTGCTTTGTTTTGCTTGTTAGTGTTTACAGTTCCTTTTTAAATAATGTATTTATGATTTCAACCCGGTTTGAATTCTAGTTCAAGCAGTTTGAAACACAATGGAGATTCAAGAGGTAACTTAGGAACAATGGAATCTCGATCTGGTTCTCTTTTATCAGTAAAAAAAGCAGTCGAATTAGAGGTATGTAATCCATTTTTAAATCTACCCACGATAAATTACTTTCAGTATGGATATCATTGTAGTCCTAGATCTAAATATACAAATGTATTATCAGAACCTTTCCTGTAGACAAGACTATTGATGAGGTCTATGGGTACCTTACCTTGTTATTCATACATATATACATAGTATTAGCACGGGCTCTAAAGTAGATGTAGCATGGTGAAGATGCAGTGTTAGATTATTCATATGTACTTCTGCAGCCTGGTCATCGAAAGTGGGCAGATGAACAGTCAAAGAAGCTGAGGCAAGCCCAGCAGTTGTCCCCATCTCACAGCAGAAGTAAAGTCAATGGAACACAAGGCAATGTTGATGGATCTGAAGCCGGCTTCTCTATCAACCAGCCTTCCATAAAGAAGCGCTCATATCCTCCATCTCCACTCAGGGAGGAAGACCACTCTCCCCCTCCCTTAAAAGGAGTCCTACCAAGTGTTATTTCTACGAGTTCACAGGACTCAGGCATTATTGGTGGTCCACTGAAAACTGTCCGCGTTAGAGAGAGCTATGAAGCGGCCATATCCCTCAGCTCCACTCCATCAGCCGAGTATCCGGATTCACTGGTGTCTGCTCTGGAGGCAGTCAATAGCAGTCTGGAGGAGGCCAAGGGTCAGTGATCATGTGACCATCACATGTCCTTTTATATATGTACAATACGTATGTATTTCTTGAACACAAACCCTAAATATAACCATGTTGCTGTACCAATACATATACATAAAGTGCAATTGTACGTACGTACATATGGCAGTAGCCTTGCTAAAAAGTACTGTGGAGTTGTATATATGTATTCATGTGCATTCACGTGAGACACTTTTTTATTGTAGTGGTTTATGCTGATTTAAGAGCACTTGAGTTTCAGTTGATAAAACTGGAAAAGTACCTCAGGGTTTGTTATCCACCAACCCACACAACCACACCCACCCATCCATCTGTCTGTCTGTTCATCCATCCATCCATCCATCCATCCATCCGTCCATCCATCCATCCATCCATCCACCTTATCTTTTTCAGTAGACTCTCCTCTTTCTATGTTAGGGAGTTCGCATTCACAGATCAGAGTCAATGACCCTGTCAGAAACTTTAGCTCTGGATTCCTTCAGCTTCCTGTCTGGTGAGGAGACTCCCGACTCTTCCAGTCAACCGGGTCCTGGTACACCTAGCCAGCTGGAGGGAGTAGTGGGACGAATGAGTCGTGAGGTGAGCGAGGGGAGTGACACTGGAAGTAGGGACCACTCCGAGGGGTCCTCCGAACCAAGTTCTAAAAGTGAGAATTATGCAAGCAATGAACATGTGTTACGTATGTGTTTTGATGTTAGGTGATAGGGGGATTTCTTCTAGCTGTGCCAAACTTACGTATCTCTATAGATTTACTACTCTTGTGTCATGTTGTTGTAGATTCATCACTCCAGCGACGTGAAGGTAGTAACTACAATACTGGTGACAGTGCCTTTGGATCGGAAGGCACATTAGAGGATATGAAGTTGGACCGAGCAGCCAGCACAGGTGTTGAGGCCATTGATAAGACACTGATGCAACATTTGATCTATTGTGATCATCTTTTACAAGAGCTCTCACAAGTAAACACTTTTTTGTCTCAGTGCCTTCATGATACTTCTTGATGTCTTACCTTTTCATACTCAATCTAACTCCATCTCATTCTCACTCTAAGTCCGTCTCATTCTCACTCTAACTCCATCTCATTCTCATTCTAACTCCATCTCATTCTCACTCTAACTCCATCTCATTCTCACTCTAACTCCATCTCATTCTCATTCTAACTCCATCTCATTCTCATTCTCATTCTAACTCCATCTCATTCTCATTCTAACTCTGTCCATCTCCCCTCAAATTCTCACTTAAACTCTTCCTCCTTCTCAGCAATCATTGGGTTTTGTTGGTCCAATGAACTACAAGTTAAAGAGTAATTTAACAAAGTTGCGAAAGGAGGCCGAAGTCATCAAAGATGTAATCAACATGCTTGCAGACCTGTATGCTCCACCTCACTTAGAAGAAGGTTAGACAATAAACATATGCAGAAACATGTAAATATTGATTTCAGAGGTTGAAATGTACAATACGTACAATATGTATGTATATTGTATTTTATAGATAGGGAATGCTTTGAAAGCCTATATTTTCATTGATTGACCTTCTGTTGTGGATAAATTAAATTTATATTCATTTTTTGATACAGTTAATAGGTACATACTCAAAATAACCAGTCATCTTGGCATGTTTCAACTTAATTCCCAGCAATAGATACCATAAATGTTCATACACATGTACCCGACCTTTTGTGCATGTTTATATAATAATACGATGGATATTTTTATTGCAGTATTGCCAGAATTAGCATCAAACCAAGAAATTTTTAAGTTTTGGAAAGATACAGCTGGAACTGATAATGTGAGTTCATAGAGTTGGTGAAAACATTCATTTCATGTTCCATATACAAGAAGTAAAATGCAGAAGTATTCATTATTTATTTGTATTCATATTTAAAATACTATTCACTATGTCGAATATCATATCAGGACATAACATACATACATAATATGGGTTTACATAATATTATTTCATAACCTTTTATTATGTTTAATTTGCAAATGGCAGCATTTTAGAAGCTTGAATTAACTAAGCTTTGTTCCTAAAGCCTCTGTAAAGGCTCTGATGAAGAAGAGAAAAATCACTCTTCTTTCCACCTACTATAACTCTGTATAACCTACATTGCATTGTTCTGCCTTTACTTCTACTCAACTGGACAAGTTACAAG